>OZ018326.1:24329163-25763920 GCA_963969495.1 Ceratothoa steindachneri
CCATATACGGCAAAGGGGCTTTCCCTTTGCCATCACTGGAGCCGCTCTCGGGTAGCTCCACCTCTAAAAGGGAGGTGGCCCCCACTGTGCTTCTCAAGGGCCTCCAATCCTCGTCTACCATAGAGGAGGCCTACTCTTCTATTAATCCTTTGGGTGCGATGGCTTGCCTCTCAACCCTTCTCTGGAGGCGCCCTCGGGCGACTCCATCTCCCTACCAGCGGAAGTCCCTCATTTACTATCACAGGGAAGTGCCGAGAGAGCAGGAAGGTCGCCCCAAATTGACCACTCCCGGTGGGAAAGGCTTGATAGAGCCAACCACGTGATTGGGGAAAGGGATAGCAGAGCCCACGCACGCGTTCCCCCTACAATCTTGCAGTCCTCCATTTACAATTTGCAGGGTTTTGGCCTTCTTGCCCCCCTCTCTTCCTTGATGGATGTCGTTTCACCGACCAGAGACGACATGACAAAAATTACCCCGAATGGGATCCGTGATGCATTGTGAAGGATCATGTAGCCCCACCTCCCCTCTGAGATCGACATCATCCCGGAGGTGACCCAGCCTCCGATGGCAGGATTTTCCATGCGTTCGAACCTGGGCTTAGTGCCAAACACGGAACCTGTGTCCACCCCTATGCGAGTGTCTCCTCAGACAGGTCAGCTCTCGAGGACTCACAGAGAGATGAAGGACATTCACCTACGGCTGGTACCCCTTTGGCAGCCAATACCTTCTCCATTTCGGAAAAGGATCTTAAAGAAGCTGGTCCGCCCCACCTAGGGGCTCTTTCCGGCCGTCGAGGGAATCGGGTTTATTCTACACCCTCCTCTCTCCCAAAGAAAAGAAAAGTAAGAAGTCTAAGAGGACTAAATGTTTCTCTCCCTCCGCGGATGCTCCAAGGAAAGACGGGTCCACGACCTCTTCGGCAGGCGACCAGACCAAGATCGGCACGTCATGCCATGATGCTCTCTCCGGTAGGTGGTTCCAGAGCAAGACCAAAGTCGCAATTGCGCTAATTGGAGCTTCGATTATTTCGGGGAACCTCATTGAGAGACTACCTGGCGTTTTCGAGCCCGCTGGCTTCAAACGTTTTCTCGTAATTCGCTCCAGTGATAGTATCATGTTTGCCAAGGGCAACAGGATCCATCAAAGGAGATCTTTTTGGCTATCGTAATTGGTAGAAGGCCGGTGATCCGTTTCTCGGACAGGAGCCTGCCTTTCGAATGCGTCAAATCCCTGTGAGGCGGCCATGATTAGTGCCCTTCGGACACTTGATGGCACGCCGGTGAGTGTGACGCCGTACTTTACCATGAACTTAGTAAAAGGAGTGGTTTATGCGAGGTAACTCATGGGCGACTCCATAGATGGCATCACCTTAGTGCTGACTGACCATGGAGTGGTCTAGGTCGAACGTGTGATGAGAAAACGGAGGAGCCTCGAGACCCATCCCTACACTCTTCGTTACTAAAGGAAGCATGATGTCCAAGTGCAATATGATCCGTCAGAGGAGAGCATTAGTTAGCTTGATTTGTAGAGAGCCGAAGGTGCCTTTCTCGAAAGGAAGTCTTCTGGCGAATGCATCGGAAAACTGCACAGTACTCAGTGATGGCATATGGTTAGTATAGCAATAAGTAGACACCTTCACGCTTCAGGGGTGTTAGATTGGTCTATTTGTTGCAGTCATTTCCTTGGCGTGGCTAAAGAGCGTCCGATAGGTGGCTACTCATTGCTATGGCAACCGCAAAACGTGGTCAGCCATGATAAATACACGAAACATATATAACCACAGCTAACAACTAGTAAGACTTACGAACGGCTCAAAATTCTAAACGAATAATGGTCAGTCTATTTGTCTGACCTTACATACACGCTTATCGGTTGGTTAACCACAAATATATGAATAAAAGCAGCGCAATAATGAGAGGTCCATTATGGATTTCTCGGCAGCATATGTCACTTTTGAACTTTCTGTTCTTCAGCACAGCTTCCACAAATTTCTGGGTGTATCTGGAACTACCTTTAATTAGCTCGTCTCCTATCTTGATCTCTTACTCATTCTCTCTCTATTAGAAATGATATATCTCGGTAGGTGGGGGGAGCTTTTAGTGTTTCGCAAGGTCACTTCTTCGTCACCTCCTCTTCGTATCTATCTTCTTCCTCATGCTATATGCTATTCTTAAGCTTCATTTTGGTGCATCATTTCATTTTTAGGCTGATGACACGTAGATATTTCTCTCCTTTTCCTCCAGCCTCGCTTGCTGAAACACAAAAAAATCTAGGTTAAATTTCGGAAAATGCCCGGAATCGATTTTTTGGATAATTCATATAGATGTGTGCTTAAAAACAAGTGTTTCTTTTGTAATTTAGAGACTGTTTTTTCTTGGGTAAATTCTCCCCCCTCCCAAGTTGATTTTTGCTAGGTTATTGTAATCATATTCCCGTTTAATTTTTTGGGGTGCACCCCCCACTATTTTTAAATATACTCGTAGTATTCATAACTTGAAAGCCTAGCATTAGATTCGAATTCAAAGGCAATTGGCAGATGTCATTAGGCCTCTAGTTTTTTATACCATGTTTCTTGACTTTAGACAAGGAAACCTCGCCCCTGAATGTTATTTCAATCAATTATATATTATTTTTAAACTGGTTAATATGAAATGTTCATATCATATTTTAATTTAGGAAAAGATTGCTTTAAAAATGATATATAATACAATATAATGTGATTCTATCTAACAATGTGGCTCCCACCCCTACGGGGAGAGCTTTCGCTTGGCTACTAAGATTAAAATTTAAAATCTAAAAAAACGCAGCCATGGTTAAATTTTTATAAATTTTCTGAATTTCGCCAATTATAATAATTTTAAAAAGGAACTCTAAACTAAAATTCCCCCCTTTCAAAATATCACGTTGCTAAAATATAGTTATAGAAGAAGATATATAAAAATAGATTTTCTGAACTTCACCATTTGTAATTCTTTGGGTTTAAAAAAAAATCACAAAATTTCGATACTTATATTTATTTCTAAACTTCACCATTTTTTTTTTTAATATTATAAAAGAATTATTAGAAATAACTTTGATAAAAAACATAAGTCATAACCAAACTAAGATGAAATTATTATTCAAATACTCAAAAAAGTCCCCTTCTTAAATTATAGAGTTAGTGATCATGACGACCACAAAAATAGTGGGCATTTTCCGAAATTTAACCGAAATTTATTATTCTCTTATAACTATCACTAAAAGGCTATCGGACATCTTTTTGAAACTCTACCTTGACAAAAATAAAGGATATTACTGAGAGATCTCCTGCGGATGTGATTCGCTGCAAAATTATTGCTCCTCATCTTAACCTTTGCGACCCTTATGCCCTATTTTCTGATACAATAAAAGAATTAGGCGTGACCTTTGATTATAGCCAGGTATCTCTCAAAAATCCTGTCGTTCAGGTCTGTCAATCCTCTCTCTGCTTGCTCCGTCATCTCCGCCGCATCCGCTTCCACTTGGACAACAACAGCTTTAAGATTGGCATTCATATCTTGTCACCCCCTGCCATAACTACTGCGACCCCATTCCTAGTGGATTATAGACCTCCACTCTCCCACCTCCCCATCTGGTTCGAAATTTGCAGCCCGCTGCTCTTCTCCGCCGGGCACGTTTCTACCCCGCAATCCCCCCACCTGCTTCGTGACCTGCCCTGGCTGTCCTCTTGATCTACAATGCCCTTTAAGGTCTCACATATAACACCTCAAAGGCCGTATCTCCCACCTACCTGTCCTTATCACTGACACTATTCCAGCACCTCAGAACCCGTATTTTTCGCTCTTCTCTCCTACTGATTGTTCCTTGTAGTCGTCTGTGAAACATGGCTGATCGAGTTGACTCTTTATTTGCTCCAAGGGTGTGGAATGACCTGCCTGCTGTGATACGGTCATAGCCCCCCCCCCTCCTTGGTGCCTTCAAACATGCCTTGAAGACCAACTTCTTCCCTATAGCTTTGCCTCAGTCGATAGAAAGCCGTTCTGTGAAACACATTTTTCTTAAAGAGCGCCTTACAAATAATTATCATCATTAATAGAATTAATTACAATAGTACTGTATATCGGAAGGCCTATTTTCCGAAAGCATTGAAGCCTACTTCTGTACAGAAAAATGTATTGTTTTCGCCTTGCTTTTATCGCGCTATTTAAGTGTTACTTATATTTTATTTTCGTGCTATTAATCGGTCATGGGGGTTAAAAGCCCGTAACCAGTTCATAGCACAGGAATTCTCCTTCATTTTCCTGTTAATTTTTTACTTACTCCTTGTCGCCTTGTGAAGCTTCCACTACCTCTTTCTCTCCCCTCATTTTTTTTAAACCTTTCTCCCCTCTGTCAATAGGCGTGAGTATTTAATTCTATTTTAGGTTTTTTCGTGTTGTATTCCTGGAAATAGTGAAATCATAATCGATGTTAACGTTCTTCGCGATACAACTTCCTAAGCCAGTGTGATCAAATGTTAACTTCATTAAATTAATTTTTAGTTAATGGTGATTGCTTGGAATTAACTCAAATCTCTTGACGTTTCTTCAAATTTAGTTTGTTCCTTTCATCGAGCGACTTTTATCGATTACCATCCTAAGATTTAGGTTGTGTTAACCCTTTTTCTTTCATATAATTCCTGACAGTTAGAAAATGTGTTTATTAAAACTTTTACTTATATCTGACTATATATAAAAAGGGGAAGGCTTCATATAAATCCTGTATTTTAAAATTAATAAACGGCCGGTGTATCATTCTCTCTACCTTATACAGAGCAATGGTTCATCCCATCACTGGTCAATTTTCCTATGACCTCTGGTCTAACTCCTTTACGGGTTACAAGGATTGGTATTGCTTTCTTCAGCACTTTTAATTATCTTTACAATGCTCGTTATTCTAATTGCTTTTCTTTTCCCTTCATCTCTTTGTCTCTTCTCTCCTTCTACCTCCAGTCCAAGCCCCAGGGGAGTATAAGGAGAGATTTCACCCAGTAGCCGATGTCTTGAATTCTCTTAAAGTAAGATCAGTGTTTCATTGTTTCAGTGACCAAACAAAGAAAGATGAGGGTGAAAACAAAAAAATGATGATTAAATGAAAAAAATAGAAGAAAGATCCGTGGAAAGGCTGCTACCTCATGTTTCCAAGAAATCCGCCCCTTGCCCCCTGTTAGGGATGTTCGAGGGGGAGTGATTGCCTTTTGCCATGCTCTTCACATCTGTGGTGTGGCTGCTTTTATTCGGAACAACTCCAAATTTCATCCGTTTCCTCTTCCAATCATTCAAATCGCCTCTTCTGACCAGACCAATTTGGGCAACTTTGAATACGGGTGAGACGTGGCTCGAATGGACGTCGCGAGATCTATCTGCGACGGGACGCGGTAGCCAGGAGCGCCGACTTGTCCGCTCAGAGCGTGGAAGCTTGTGGCTCTCCTACGCCAGCGGTCGATGAGGGACTAGAGAGGGGGTTTAATGCCTTTTCGTACCAGTATTCGGCGAGGGAAAGACAGTCAGATGGTTTTAAAGCCTTCTCACTCCCAGTACTCGAGGCTCTGTCACAGTGACAAGCCTCCTTCGAGTGGAAATGAGGCCCGTATCGTTTCCAATCAAGACAGACTAAAGGGTATTTAAGAACCGGTAAAATGGCGCGTAAGTCCAATGATCTTAGACAGCCGACGAGGCAAATGGAAAGGGATTCCGAGACTAGTTTTCTCAACAAAGACCTGTTCAAATACCACTGAGTGTTTATGGGTGGTATTTTGGGCTTTGGAACAAAGATATCTGAGTTGAACATTTTTATAGGTCGGTACTAAGCAAAGGAATGGAGGCATAAGTAGGTTTGAAACTACACCCACTTGTATTAAATAGAGACATGAGCAAACCGAAAATATGTTGTGTTTCCAAATGAAAACCAAACGATGTCCACAAAATACAGATTTAAACTCACTGAAATAGTACATATATAAGTACAAAGATAAGAAAATTCGGTTTAATTTGATAATAGAAATCAATATATACATACATTATTATAACGCATATTTAGGAAATTGCGATTTACTTTCTCTTAAACTAGTCAAGGAGAGTGATATAGGAGATATCTTGTCCTAGACGAGAGATTCTGCTTCTAGGTAATTATCTTTTCAGCGAAACCTGTTTTCGTACATAATTTAGTCAGGGAGTGTTGCTTGTGATAACGGTTCATACCCCACGTAGTTGGCCCTCTTAACTTTAGTATATTCTTGAGGTGCCACATGCCATTATCGAACGGTTATCGGGTGCTTACACCGTAAACCTTAATGGGCAGTTTGACACACAGGAAATAACCGCAAAAATGTTCGTAAATACGAACATTTATCACCCTGTAATTTTAGAATTTAAAATTGGGTATTCTAATTTGATTCTATATTCTTTCTAGCGATTCGGTCATCTTAAATAACAAAGCGTCAACCAAAGGTGCCAAAACTATGCGTATGTGACCTAGGCATTTATCTTGCTTTCTTACGCCCAGCTATCGAAAGCTTTTTTTCCTCCCTTCCCCCTCATGTCCCATCTCCCAAATCTACTATTATAATAAAGATTTATGTCGTATTTTAAGTCCAGTTAATTGACATTTTGGACCCAATCACATTTTCATAAGCTTGGTGATTCCTACTTAAAATCTCACGACCCAACATAAGCAAATGGTTATAATTATGGTCCAAGGGCTTATAGGTAACTTAATAAATAATAAGTAATTTGATGCAATAGATATACATATAATCAAACTGATCGACTCATAAAGATTATATATACGTATGTGACCTATTTTTTAAGTGCTTTAATGATTTAAAACCAACGTCCGAATTTGTTTTTCCTCGTTACAACACACGCACATTCTTCTCCGTGTGAAGGGACATTGGACCCAATTATAAGGTTCTCACAGACCCTTTCGCATCCTTGTACTCAAACCAGGGCCGGATGGTCAGCGTGAACCACCAAAAAAAATGGCCTCAAATCTGTTTCTTTTGCATGATCAATACGGGCAAATAAACCGCGAGAGAACCCGTGTTTTGTCGATGATATCATCAGTCTATTCAATCGCTAAAAAGAGAAATGCAAATCTGTAAAAAAAAAAAAAATCCAGTCATCCCAACAATCGAACTAAAAAATAACCAAAAAACCCCTACCGGGTACAAACCTTCTACTGCAACACTCCTTCGCGCAATCTCCATACTCTTATACCTTAAAGTAACCATAACAAACTCATAAATCCGTCATCCTTAAATATTTTCGACCGAGCTAAACAATAGCTTACGACATTGAAAAGTGATGGGGCGGAATTCCATTCATCCCTCAATATGGAGCACTTTTAGGGTTCGGTGCATTGTCTGGGGTCCAGTTTTATTTTGCGCTCTTTTGGACATTAGTAGTTCCCTGCTGGGGTAAGGCGAAGGGCTATTCCTAGCAACAGATGTTTTTGCAGCCTCCAATTGCTTCTGATTCGTTATGGGTCAAATCACGGTTCCTCTCTTATACTGAAGCTATTCCCATACAGAAGATATACACAGTCCAGTGCCGGTGTGTAGGGTATAGGTGGGTGTTATTTGTCGCGACTGTATTGGTTGTAATAATCTTTTGTAGGAGGGAATCTTGAATCTTCGAACTATGGTTTTTGTGTTTCGTAATGATAGTCGATACAAGATGGAAGGCGTTATTCAATTCATTCACAGATTTCCTTATAAATGAATTTTAGTTCACAAATTTCGTAAGCAAATGAGTAAAATCTCAATTAAATGTCAATTAAACTATTTACAAATGCATTTGCAATACAACCACACATAAACACGCATTTTTAAGCACCTCCGAACTACTCGCAGTCTGAATTGTCTGACAAAGCCTATTTACCTTAATTCTTTTCTAAATCATGTTCTTTACAAAATAGGAAATGATATTAACACTAATAAAAGGGAATATTTTGCCATTCAACGTAAAATAGAACCGAGAATAATAACAAGAAAATCCCCCACCTCCTGTCTAGCCCTCATCCAGGAGCAATATCGAAAAAAAAGAAGAAAAGTTGCTCTTTTTTTCCCCCTCCCCTGCCTTAACAATAAGCAGATCGAGCCATCAAAATTCATCAGGAATAGCGTTCATATTTGAATAATTTGCTCATGATTGGGCTATTGTAAGATGTGATGCCGTCCATTGTTCGATAACAACAAAACATGTTTCCAGGAAAGAACTCACGGCTATTCAAGGACACTTCCAGCTCCCTGGGATACGTCGCTGTATGTTTGTGTATGTGTATGTACGCTACCAACTTTATTCGGAGCTGGGTAAATGCACATATGTGAAATTGCCTGCGATTAAAGCGGGTTAACGCGTTTTTTTTATGTCGCATTACTGCTGATAGTTGGTGTACGAGGAATGACCAATGTATTGTTGATGTAATGGCTGAAAAAGGTTTTTCAGATTTTAAGTGAACTTAGTTTTTCTCGTTTTTATATATCTTATAATAATACGGAACATCGCAATGTAGGTGATGGTGGTACACGGTTGCCATAGCAACCACGTGCATCGGGCACGTCTGGGAGACGCTCTTGCTCTTACCCAGGCCACGCAAGTGTCCAATAAACCAATCTAACAACACTAAATAGAACTGTATCAATTGGGTATTTTTATATATCTTATTTTTTATATATTTATATTTTTATATGTTTATATTTTATATTTTTATAAATTTATATTTTATATTTTTATATATCTTATTTTTTATATATTTATAATATATTTATATTTTATATTTTTATATTTCTTTTTTTTTATATAATTTACCAGCTTAACCGATAACATAAAAAACTTAGAACTAACATGTTAGGAACACCCACATAGGCAATAAATGAACTCCATAGATAAGAGCATAAACATAAGCGACATATCAAAGGATAAAAGTTCTGGTCAAAATGGAAGCAAATATATTGCTAGAAGAAATTACAGAAGATGAAAGAAAGATAGCTTAACTTTTACATATTTATACCTAAAAAAAAACAGGAAACGACATGGAAGAAGGCGGGAAAATGCATTTGATCAATGGCAACATTCACATGGCAAAATGGAGAGGTACTGTTCACCAGTAAGACCTTCTAAGCTGAAACTATTCATTATTTTAGAGAAAGGCAGAAAAAAAACTCGATAAAATGTATACAATTAGAGAAATGTATAATAAAAAAATTGTCGTCTAAATGATATTTATTAAAAAAAAAGTATTATTCTCCAAGGGTAAAAAGATTTTTAAAGTTATATTTATTCGTAATACATTTTGCCATCTTCCTGGCAATTTTCTGATGTCATTTTCGAAGACTGTTCCTGGTTCAGCGGTAGACCATCTACAACAGCGTGAATTTATTCCACAGATGAGAACTTTGTACCACGAAACAAACATTTAAGTCGCGAGAAAAGGTAAAAATTAGATGGTGGTAGGTCTGGTGAATATGAGAGGTGGAAGTAGGAGAAAGAAGATGCGATGCGAGGTTCCTTTCTACTAATGTTTCGCTCTTTGGAGCTTCTTCAGAGTGACAAGAATAGAACAAAACCGGCGCCTTGATCACTTCTCATAAGAATGAACCTCGTACCACACCTGGTTTCCCTTATCCTTTTCTCTATTCGTTGTCAAAGGAATTCAGCAATAGAGGGGATGCGGCAATACTACAAATCTGATCTCGCGTACGGAGTTTCTGAACGTTTTAACAGTTGTTTAAGATCTCGCGCTATCACGGAGGTAATGAAGCTGGTGGTATCCTTCATTAAGGTACCTCCGCTCTGCTGATTTGTCTCCTTCAAGCGATCTAATAAATGCTGGCACTAAATATCAGTTTTCAGTGTATCCACATAGCAATACCCTCAAAAGGATATACCCTTTCCGTCCAACTATACAGGGAGATGCTGATGAATGATCAGTGGCCGTCGAACTTCCTCATATGGGATATCCCAGGCTCCTCTTCAATTCATATTGTAATAGTTACGGCCATCGTCTCAAAAGGTCCGAGCTGTGTTCATTGTGATCAATTGGGCCAAATAATCGCTTGCAGCCTATTTCTCCGACTCGAAACATATTCGTTGAATGTTTACCTTTTATTTAAGAGTTAAATACGAGGATATCTGCGTTTATTTAGCGGACACAATTGTCTTTAAAATCCTGGAATAAAGTGCAATACTAATATTAATAGTTATATTTTATTTGGATATTGAATACATATTTTAAGGAGTGGCTGTTAAGGTTTTTCAGCCCAGATACCCAGAAGTTCTACTCCAAGTCAATCTAATACCCCTTCTCCAATATTAGCCTTCTACTCCCAACTTTATTTAGCTTTTAATTCCATGAATTCTTTTTTTTATTTTCAGTAAATAAATAAATAGGCAGTACTCGATATTATTGTAAATTTTCCACATTACATTAATGTTACACAATACTATTTGTGCTCATTCAGCATGGTATTTTCTTTCGACTGTTATCTGCAAGGGCCTTGTGCTCTGCTTTTTTCGAAGTAAGCTCAGTTCTAGGCCACATCCGGCCCCGAATGCCTTTTTGGATACCCCTAAGAACCAGTTCGATACCCCCTGATGGTAATGAGGCACTACGTTAAGAACACCTGCTCTAGAGCATTTTAAATTACAGAAAGATTGCAATATAATTTTGAGTCAAATTATGTTCAATATTAGACACATCGGTGGTCAGTCTAGTCAACCAGAGATGATGATTACACCCCAAAACACGATAGAGTTCACATAATACAGCTTCCTATTTCATCATAAACTAGTCTAATGATAGTAGTTTAATAGTAAACGAATTGGACACAGTTACAACATTTACCAAACCATTTTCCATAAGTCAATTTATGCAACTGGGATTCATATGACAGGTCTTCCTAAATTCGATGATCTGTCAAGAAGAGCTTTGAGAATCTTGGCTTAAAAGTTTTTGCACATCCAATTTCTCTTTCTATTGTACTATATTGTTATATAGTCTGCAATACAAGGTGTCTGCATCTTTCTTTCTGTATTCAAAATTGTTTTGAGAGGCAGAAAATAAATAATGAAAAAGCTCTGTGGTGGTTGATATCACCCGCAGAACTTGTATTTGCGGGTTTCCGTCGAAACCTAGTTTCGTAAATAAATTTATTCTAACACTGTTGTTTCTTTTATGCATAAATATATATATATATATATATATATATATATATATATATATATATATATATATATATATATATATATATATATATATATATATATATATATATATATATATATATATATATATATATACATATATATATATATATATATATATATATATATATATATATATATATATATATATATATATATATATATATAAATATTGGGTTGAGGAATAAGTTCTTGCGGTTTTATTATATTTATTCATTGCCATTAACAATTTCATATACACTTCATATTAATTGATAACAATATGCAATTTAATCAATACTGTATTCTCCGTTGTTAGTTACCACTTCTTCCCAACGTTCAACTAGTTTTTCGATGCTTCTGCAATAAAAATCTCTGTATTTTGACTCGAAGAATTCGCCTAACCAGGTTCTTAATTCCACATCAGTATTGAACGAAACGCCGCGCAGATTGTTGGAGAGCGATCGGAACAGATGGAAATCCGATGGAGCCAAGTCTAGCGAATATGGAGGATGCGGCCGGATTTCCAAATTAAGCGTTTGGATGGCGTCTTTTGTCATATGGGCAATGTAAGGACGAGCATTGTCGTGTTGCAGAAGGACTCCATAACGTCGATGAGGTCGCTTTTCACGAATAGCTCCGGCGAGTCAATATATTTGTTAAACGTAGAGTTCTGCATTGACAATCTCATTGTTCGCAAGGAGCTTATAAAGAATGATGCCTTCACAATCCCACCACAAACACAGCATCGTCTTTCGTGGATGAAGTCCTTGCGTTAATCGCGGAAGTGGTTTTTTATTGGGGCTAAGCAATTGTTTTCGACTGTTCATGTTAACATAAACACACCACTTTTCGTCGCCAGTGATGATACGGTGAAGAAATCTGTCTTTATATCCACGAGTAGCCTTGTGACTAGCAAGCAAACCTGTGGCAATTGTGGAGCGTTGAAGTTTGTTGCTTTCACTCAAAGCGTGCGGAACCCATGCATTGAGCTTTTAAGCTTTCCTCATCGAATGAAGGTAAATCGCTACAATTTTCTGATCACACGCAAATTGTACAGCCAATTCTCTAGTCGATTGACCAGGATTTTCATGAAAAAGGTCGTTCATTCGATCTTCATCTCATTTAATGGATGAAACAGAAAGTTATTCGTCATTAAGATTGAAGTGACGTTTTTGAAAGGTGAAAACCACCATCTGATAAAGCATTTTCTCCGTACACAGCACAAATATCGCGACGAGCTTTGGCTGCGTTTACATTGTTCCCGTCTCGATTGAAAATGAATAACAACAAGTTTTAAAAATGCGCATTTCTTTCAACTTGGCATTCCATTTTGAGGGTACAGAACAAAAATTAAAGATGTAGCCTAAGCAAAAGCCTAATAGTCTACGCTGTTAAGGGACGTAGCTTAAACTTTGCAAATTTTGCTTTCATTGTTTCTTAGTATGTGCACAAATCACGTCAACAAACTTAAATCAACACAGCATTAAAAAAAACGCAAGAACTTATTCCTCAACCTAATATATATATATATATATATATATATATATATATATATATATATATATATATATATATATATATATATATATGTATATATATATATCTCTCAAAGTAGCACGAGAGAATGAAGAAAATGAATCCATGAAACCACATTCAAAGAGATAAGGAATAATTTTTCCCTGCAGTAATATTTATTACCTTTTTTGAAAAAACCATGCAGGGAAGCGATTCGAACCATGAAAACTGAGGCAGCGAGCGCCGCTTTGATCACAGTTAAAAGTATGCCTTTAGTGCATTATTTTTTCAAGCGGACTTTTTCGTAAAAAGGTAATAAATATTACTGCAAAGAAAAATTATTTCGTTTTTTCTTTCAATGTGGTTTAATGGATCCATATATATATATATATATATATATATATATATATATATATATATATATATATATATATATATATATCCATATATTTCTCATGAGCGCGAGAGAATGATGAAATAAATCCAACTTCACCGCATGAAACAGAAAACGGAATAATTTTTCTTCGGAAATATTTTGGCAGATATCAACCGCTGGTCTAAATGGCGGTTTAATTGAGATCAGAGCGGTTCCTCGCTGCCTCCATGTGCACGGTTCGAATCCCACTCCAGCTCGGAATTTTTCGAAATAAGAAATAAAATATTTCCGAAAAAAAATTATTCTGTTTTCTCTTTCCTCTGGTGAAATTGGATATATATATATATATATATATATATATATATATATATATATATATATATATATATATATAATAGATGTATTTTAAAGGCCCAAAGAAATGAAAACTGGTAACACAACCCGGAAAAACGCTACTTTCTTTCTTAAGCTTTCAATGGTACATGTAATAATAATTTTTCTTAGCGTTTTTACTGGTTGTTTTACCAGTTTTCATTTCTTTGGGCCTTTAAAATACATAATATATATATATATATATATATATATATATATATATATATATATATATATATACATGGTGGTCCCCGAAAAATTGCACTGTTTTTGAGAAGCAATATTCGAATAACCCTTGGAGCTTGGGACATGAAATAAAAACGTATAAAAGATGGATCCTTTATCTATAAATACTTATTCCTTATAAAACTAGTTTCAAAGTCATTTAATGAGTCAATTAGCCTTTTAAAAAATAAGGTAAATAACATGTTGTTTTTTAATATTTGGGATTGATCTGCTAAGGAAGCATGGGAGGATCCTTCATAAGTAAAAATTAAAAAAGAAATTTCAAAATGGAACCTAAATTTACAGCCTGTGGTGGACCATAAAGGAACCATAATATGATTGAAGTAGAAGAACTTGCTTTTTCTCAAGAGGAAAAACCCGGAACTCAATTATTCCAAAGGAAGATCTCCAGTGAATTAGGTATTTATTGTTATTCTGTGTAACGGATTATAAAACGACAAAATTTCAAAGCTTATAAAAGAATGCGCATTTCCCGTCGTGATATTAAATTAAGACAACGTAGAAAGACAGGTTGTAAGGGTCTCTACCATTGCTATTCAATCTCAAGATACAAGAAATTTTATGTTTACCCCAAAAAAGATTTCTTTTTGGAAGTGCCAACTAATAGTCAAAATAACAAGAGTTTATGCCTCAAAGAAAAAGCACATCCATCAATTCCACCTCTATCAAAAATCTTTTAGGATTTAACAAATATCAATGGTTTCTCTGGGAGTGTTATGGAGTGGTAAAATGAGGATCCATTTTATTGATACACAAAAATCAAAAGTAAATTTAGAAAATCACATCGAACTGCTATCTATCGGCCTACTTCCTGATCGATATCAGCTCTCTCTTAGAGGAGACTTCATTTTCCAGCTCGATGATGAGCTCTCTCGTTAGAGCAAAACATTACAGAAATCTTTCGAAGAAAATTGTCCTCATTTTATCAAAAAGGATGAATAGCCTCCTGAACTGAACTCCTATTGACTACTCCATATCAGGTGCGGATCAAGGCGGGGGAGCTGAGGGAGCTGACCCCTCCCAACCCTCAAATAAAAGACCCGTTTATGCTTATACTTTTTGTAAACAATACTTTTATTCTGCTATTCAGAAAGTTATGTAATTTCTATAGAATATATATGAAATTTTTTTAACCGTTGCGAACGAATGTATCTTATTTGATACATGCCTAGAATACAGGTAAGTCTCAATAATAATTATTAAATTCAGTATTACACCTTAGGTGACGTCCAAAATCTACAATAAACCACAATTCATAATTTTCTAACGTGTGGAAAAAAATTCGGATCTGAGAGAGTCAGTGCTCACTCCTTTATGAGATGCTGATATTTATTAGCAATGATGTGTAAGATTATCATTATTCATCATCAATGACCTCTTCTCAGACTAATCAGAAGGAGGAATTCAGGATAGCTCCTCCCTAAATTTCAATCATAGATCCGCCATTGTTCCATATTAAATGTACTTCAAGAAAAAGTTTACATCAGCAGAATCTTTTTTTTTTATCTAAACTTAAGGAAAATATTGTTCTTGCATAAGATATCATAAAGTTATCTGATATCAGAAAATGTATTTCTTCCTTTAAAATGAGATTAGGGTTTGTATGTAACCAAAATTTTGACCATAGGAATAAACTTTAGTATCACACATTAAATGGCAGAAGATTGCCCCAACCACTTATTCACAATATGGAAAAACGCATTAAAGCGGTTATACAGGCAAAAGGAGCACACGTTAAACATTAATTATTGATAGAATATACGCAAAAATGTTAATTTATATTATGTTAAGTATAAAATAAATGAGTTTGAATCATATTCTTCATTTTTTCATACCTGCCCCATAATTTTGGCCAAGGCTGTATATATATATATATATATATATATATATATATATATATATATATATATATATATATATATATATATATATATATATATATATATATATAGGGTCTTTCAATAAGGTCGCTTAATTTTTAAATCTAAATAAAACAAGTTGTGTGTGATATATGCACTCAATTTATTTTAAATTTGAAAGTACATTTTATGGCATTAAGTGTTGAATATGCGCCGTTCAAATGTCCGCCGCGGCTTCGCTTGGTGGAACCTATTTGGGAGGCACAATTTTCGATGACTTTGTCGCATAAATATGGCTGAATTTGCTGGATGGTGTTCGTTATGTTGACTTTGAGGACATCAACTGTTTGCGGATTATTCGCATAGACTTGCGATTTAAGGTAGCCCCAAAGAAAGTAGTCTAATGGCGTTAAATCGCATGATCTCGGTGGCCAGTTGACGTCACCACCGCGCGAGATGACCCTGCCCTGAAATCGCTGGTGCAAAATTTCTATCGTGGCGTGTGCCGTGTGGCACGTAGCACCGTCCGGTTGGAACCACATGTCGTCAGTATCCATATCAGGTATATAATCCAGTTGAGGCCACAAGAAGTTGCTTATCATCGATCTGTAGGTCTCGCCGTTGACGGTTATGGCAATCCCATCTTCGTTCTTGAAAAAATACGGACCGATGATTCCGTTAGACGAAAATCCGCACCAAACAGTGACTTTGTTGGGATGCAATTGGTGCTGGTGTATCTCATGTGGATTGTTTTCGTCCCAAATCCGACAATTTCGCTTGTTCATAAATTCATTCATCCAAAAATCTCCTTCGTCGCTGAAGATGATTTTTTGGGGGAAATGTGGAGAAACTTCCAACTGCTCTAGAGCCCAAATTAGCGAACACACGGCGTTTAATATGGTCGTTTACCTTAAGTTCCTGGGTAAGTTGGATTTTATACGGGTGCAAACCCGAGTTCCTACGCATAATTCGCCAAACTGAAGTCGCAGAAAGGCCAAGTTCTTGTGAACGACGAGAAATTGACTGCATCTGATTTTCCCGTACACTCCCATTTACGGCATCGATATTTTCAGCAGACCTTGCGTTTCAGCGACGTACAGGTGTTGGCGGATTGTTGATCGACCCTTTTACCTCGAACTTGGAACAGTGGACTCGGCAGGACGATTGTGGCGAGGATACAAATCACGTAATGCGCGGAACGTTTGTCGAACGGAGCACTGATTTTGATAATAACATTTGATGATTTTCAAACGCTGTTTAACGCTATAACCTTCAATCGTGACTTACCAAGTACTACTGAACAGTTCACAGTGAGGTTGCCAGATGTCGCTTTACACTAATGGCCACTATCGCCTGACAAATCTCGAGCGTCCTTGTTGAAAGACCCTTTATATGTTTATATATTTGGAAAATTATAATAGATGATGCGGTTAGTAGATAGCACATAATGATACCGCCAGCTTCTTATAGAACACTGGGGGACCCCCTAGTCACCACCAGGGAAGATCAAGTTTCAGCCATCCGTTTCTAGCGAACCCTGGAAACTTCATCTTTCCTGGTGGTGATTAGGGCGTAACCCCAAGGTGCTATAAGAAGCTAGCGGTATCATTCTCTGCTATCCACTAACCTCATTATATATATATATATATATATATATATATATATATATATATATATATATATATATATATATATATAAGGCACCTATCTTTAGTTGTATAATAATTATATTAATTGATGCAATTATAAAATTAATTTATGGTAGTGAAACTTCAGTGAAAGAAATGTCCTGGAAGAACTTTCACCTCGTCAACTTTCCGCTCATTCTAACAATAATATGAAAAGAAAGAAAGACGAGAAATAAAAAGGTGATTTATCGCTTTATATAAAAAAATACGCAGGAGTATTTTTTTCTGTTTAGGCTCTCTAATTCTAAATTTTCTTCTACATTTTCCTATATCCCCAATTTAAGTACAACAATAAATGTATGCGGTGCTTATTTTATTATATCCCATTTCCTCTTACCATTTCTCTTTTTGTTTTGGTTTTGTAATGTTCTCCTTTGGTCTTAAACCAGTTTAGTTCATATCTTCAACAATGAAATTACTGGCGATAATCCGAAGGGAATAGCATAGTGATAGGGGTAATTATTATTTTTTAAATCTATGTTATATCAACCTCATGTCTCACTAATTGTAGTAATTATGGCCTCGCCCAATCCTGCGGTATAAACAAACTGCATCGCGGATAGCGCGTGAAGCATTGACTCTGTGCAACTTGTTTGGAGTATAATTGCCTTCTACTACAACGCGACGCCATGACATTAAAGTTAGCGACGCTTTGCCGCAACGTTGGACTCTGACGTTGTGCCGTCCTTTCGCTACTTAGGAAGCACTTCAAACCGCCTCCACCCCCTATTTCTGCCTCCGTTTCGGCAATATAAGACATATTGTGATGGCCTTGTTGTCTCGCATCATCCACACTCTCTCCCACCGACGCAGAGGATATAAGCCGTAAATTGAGCATCAAATACCTTATGATAGAAAACGGAGGACTTTTCCAGTCGAATTCAGTTATGAAATCACGGCGTCGCGCCTACGATGGGGAATCATGATTATTTCCAAGGATCTAAAGTCGTTTCCGTAGCTATCGCCGATTTGTTAAAATCACCTTTATATTTTCCTCGCGTACGGGTTCGTCGGCGTCCCTTGTGTCCATTGATGCTTACGACATTTTGGAAATTGCGTGGTGAAATTTAGCATGAAATAATGGTTGTGGGTCAATCATTTTGCATTGCTCCTGGTGAGAGAGAGGCATTGGAGTGGCAATCATTGAGAAAATGGACGGAAAACTGTGAAAATGAGGGGCAAATGAGGGAAATAGAGAAATCAAGATTGGAGGGTTTAAAGGAAATGCAAGGGGGGAGGGTGACGCGTGTCAGGGTGTATATGTGTGTATACGCGTCAGACTGAATGGGTGAAAGGGCAGGGGGGTTATGAATAAAGGGTAAATGTTTATTGCGATGTACAGGAAAGAATAGCGACTGCATTAAGTGATGGATTCGGGTAGGAAAGGGTGGCAAAAAAATGGGTCGCAAAATACTGTTGTGAAAGTAATAAAAAGGCTTAACATTCCTTATTCATCTTAACGGCCTTTGTTATAAAGCCCCGATAATGACTCAATAAGACTCCGCTAACGGTACTCATAAGTACTCCTATTTCAATGAGTTTCAGTGTGAGGAAATAAAAAGGGGAATAACGCACACACGGGGAATTATAATCCCGATAGTCCCTCATCCCACCCACTCACTCCCAAACGTGTTACTGAAAGGGTGAGTTGTTTCTATATATATATATATATATATATATATATATATATATACAGGGGTGGCCAAAAGTCACTCGACAGAAAATAAAAATCCCATAAACATTTAGAATTCAATTTTATTTATTCATTCCAGGCCGCAAAGAATGGATAAACGCTTAAGAAAGATTTCAGTTTGAAATTCTTTTATGATTTTTCATATTTATATGCTCTTATAAAATTCATTCAGTTGTTAAACATAAATAAATCTTGGAATTAAATGGTTATGATTTACTGCCGGGGGATTTTGGCCACCTCTGTATGCCCCCAAAACGAAACTTTTGAAAAGTCTTGCTCCACAAACATTTTTTTATTCCTTTCTTAGTGAACAACAAATCTAAAAAGTTTCACGTTGATAGTCCTTTATTTAGTGTCTGCACCAAGGCCTTCAAGTCGTCCACTAGTTGCCCCTCTCCAGACGTTGACCTCAGGGTGAATAAGAACGGAAATATTATCCTTACTTAGTAATGAAAATTGAAACAAAGGAAATACATACCTTGGCTGCCTTCACAAACAGAAGAAAAAATAACAAAAAAGGGTTCACATTCATTTCTTGCACGACAGTGCAGCCTTCGTGGGGTTTCCAGGCAGTCGCCGTCGGTGCTCTGACACCAGCCGGAGTTAAAGCTGCTTCTGCTCTTCGTCCCGTGTGAGGGTGGAGTTGTATTGCTTCATCAGAGCAATGGCCCGCTCCGCAGTATCATTTACAACGCGCAACTTCGCAGCCCGTAACGCCAGCGCGATGAAAGTTTCTTCCTCCATCCAACGGCTGGGGTCTTGGAGAAAGAACCCCTCCTGCGCCAAAGATGATGGAAGATCGACCGTTATGAACTGATTGACGGTAACGGAGTTATCTTCTAAAGAGGGCATGCGTCGTCAAAGCCCACCCATCTTCTGTTCTTGGAGCCGGGTCACCATTCTCCTCTTCACTTCGAGGGACACGCACTGGTCGAAGAACGCCAGTACGGCTAAGTGCTCCGACAGGAACCAAAAGTGTCGCTCGAAAGCAGCAGTGACTGGCTGGGCAATGGCCTTGTCCGGGTAGCTCTTGAGGGCTTGAAGCAAGCGCAGCTCGTTGAGAGGAGACTTGCTGGCTTGAGGGTCCTCATTCCAGGCTCGTGCGTAAAGCAGCGACACGGAAAATAAAGGTCAGAGAAGAGCTTTGGCATTCCTAGCTATCACATGGACTTGGGATTGAAAGAGGAAGAGCTTGAGGGAGTACAAGGCCTTGGCCATCCACCTGGCGTGATGAGCAATGCCGGGCGACGGAACGTGCCTGGGATATTTTTCCCGCTGAGGAAGATGTAGCTGAGGAGAGGCAACTCCTTTCAGTCGGCTCTCGGCTGCTGATCTTGCAGGGCCCATTCCAGATAGTCGACAGTCACCGTCCGCAGGTGCTGGAGCTCTTGTTGCTCAAACACCTCGTCCGTGGGGATAACAAAGGCGACCTGGTTCACTTTGCGCCACTCCTTCTGGAAGCGCTTCATTAGTCCAGTCTCCGGTCCTGCGGTGGGGCCGAAGGCGAACCTAAAAGCAGCCAAAAGGAAGAGTTCAAGGATATGGTGCCGGCTGGGAATCAACACTGGCTCCCGCCCCAATGCCTTCTCGATGAGGGTGCACGCTCCGCTGGGAAGGCCCGTGTTGGAGGCTGTCATGTCAAACACAAGGCCACGGATCTTCGATCGAAGAGCCCACTGGTTAATTGTGGCGGCACAGGCATCTGCCTGGGTTTCTCCTACCCCTTTCTCGATTTGGGGAATACTGGGCAGCTTCTCGAAGTCCTCGGGGCTCGTGGCGAGCACGGCAACTCGACTAATTGTGTACCGATTCCCCTCCGCCGGTGACATCGGGCAACAGCTTGCTGTCCCAGTGGAGAAGAAAAGGGCCGTCAACCGTGAAGTCTTCCTCCTTCTGGGCGGTAGCAGGATTGATCCTTCCTCTACTCGTATCGTCGCCATCTTTGCTCTTCTTCCTCTTCCCGGCTCCGTTTTCGCCCTTCTTTTTCCGCTGTGACCAAATCCTGTCTTGCCATGCTGCAGGAGAAGAAGTGCTGGAGGTCTTTCCGGTAGAACTCCTGGTCCTTTTTACTCTTCATTGTGGCGAGGGCGTCCTGGGTCTCGATATTGAAAACCTCGACAAGGGTGCTCTGTAATATAGCATCCTGGTTCTTATACCTTTGCGTGGTCTTCACTTGGCTTTTCTTTCGAGTCTGGTACTCGAGGCTCAGCGTCTCGAGTGAGTGGGTGCAGCTGTCGATCCTCCCCATGTGTGGGGAGACGGGAGGTAGAAAACCTGTCCAGAGAGCCACCAATCAGCCACCACTTCGGATCACTTCGTCGATTCATCCTGGGAACAGAGGGAGACAAAACAATCATGGAGAATGCGTACAGTAATTGCGTGCTGAATCGCACTAAATTTCACACAGATGTCTCGTACCGATAACCGAACAAAAAAGTTCCTAAACTTTGAAAAATCACCTATATGAGACGGACCAGTCTAATATATATATATATATATATATATATATATATATATTAGACTGGTCCGTCTCATATAGGTGATTTTTCAAAGTTTAGGAACTTTTTTGTTCGGTTATCGGTACGAGACATCTTTTTCCATATATATATATATATATATATATATATATATATATATATATATATATATATATATATATATATATATATGGAAAAAGATCCAAGACAAATTGGTACGGTTAATGTAGTGGCATTATTAGACAACTGCTCTATGCCACTACATTAACCATACCAATTTGTATTGGATATGTTTCCATCTTTCGAGTGTTTTGGCTAAGTCAACGCTATCTCATTTTCATCTTTCCCATTATTTTTGTTAATCTATTAATTGATTTTTTTGTTTAAATGCAATAAGAAAAAAAAGCAAATTTTAGAGGTTATAACAAAAATTGAAGTGACATAAATAGAAACAAACAGGACGTTTATGTTAATAAATCAAGATCCTGTTTGTTTTTATTTTTGTTACTTCAATCATCCAATTTAATCCCCCATTCGTGATTAGATTACGGAAAAGAAACTAGTTTCCCATCAATTTACCATTTTCTATTTTTCTTACCATTGGCAGAAATGCCATCAGTAGTATGTCTGATATTTCCCACTAACTGTTGAATTTTACAAACTATGAAATTATGTTTCTTTTAATCACAAATGTTGTTTTTAATTCTTTCAATGGCAATTGTTTGAATTGTTTTCAAGTTGGCTTATAAATTCGAGAATAGAAATGAAACATAACCATTTTATCTCACATAATGAATGAATCCATAACCCACAAATGAGAAATTCGTATGCATAGAAACCATTCAATGCCTTTTGCTCATAAAAGTGGATAACTTACAAAGAGGAAAAAAAAAAGACTCGCTCTTCCCGCATTGATGCGCTGGCGTTCGAAATAAAGCAATGGTGAAAAGTAATCTTTGTTACTAAAGAAAAATGGCTTCTATTCTGGGACCGCTGGTTTTGTGATAAAGCCGCTTTCAATCCCATTATTCAGAGGGAAGCAAAAAAAGTTGTGGAAATATTTCGTTTTTTATTATCGTTGAACTGAAACAAATAGAGTTGTTTATGACCACACTTCGGCCGCCCCTTAAGTCGGACGGAGAACGACGCCCTCTAGAGACTTGCAGGCAAACGATTTCATTTATCTACCGTTTTCTCGAGTTTTGAGGGTAACTTTAGAAAATATTTCATTGAACTTAATGTAGACAACCTCCTCGTCTCTCTCAAAAAAATGATTTATGGCGCTGTTTTGAGGTTTGCCAGGAGGATTCCTAAGTTAGGTTAGGGGGATTAAAGACATTAGAATGAATAGGTAGAATGGAGATTATTTTTAACTATTCCTTAAAAAACGAAACGAACGAGGGTATCTCCGCGAAAATATTTCTGACAAGAATTTGTAAAGAGGATTCGCAACTCTCTTGGACACTTTTATCGGTAAATACTAAAGCATTTTCGTATATTTTATTATATGCAGTTATGGCCTAACTGGAAACACCTTTGACCGGAATTATCTTCAGCTACATAAATTAATTTAGGATACATAAATTAATTTGTACCAGCTCAATTTATTTGAACTACTGAATAGATTTAGGCTATATAAATTAATTTGGTACCTAAGTTAATTATGACTACCTAAATTAATTTAAAACATAACTTCATGTTTATGATCTGAATTAATTTGAGCTACCTAAAATAATAAATGCCACCTAAATTAATTTACGCTACCTAAATTTATTTCTGATATGCCAATAAATTTGCGCTACCTAAACTAATTTGTGTTACATAAATTAATTTATGTTTCCTAAAATTTACGGCTCCTAAATTAATTTGTGACAAAATTCATTTGTGCTAACTAAATTATTTTACTAAACCTAAATTAATTTGTGTTACATAAATTTAATTGAGTTGGCAAAATTTAAGCTACTTAAATTAATTTACATTCCATAAATTTTACTACTGTTTAATTGACCCTCACAAATCAACTTTATTGACATTGTCCTCAAATAATTGATTCTCATAATTCAACTTTATTGGCATTTCCTCAAATAATTGATTCTCATAATTCAACTTTATTGGCACTGTCCTCAAATAATTTATTCTCATAATTCAACTTTATTGGCATTGTTATCAAATAATTGATTCTCGTAATTCAACTTTATTGGCATTGTCCTCAAATAATTGATTCTCATAATTCAACTTTATTGGCATTGTCCTAAAATGATTGATTCTCATAATTCAACTTTATTGGCACTGTCCTCAAATAATTGTTTCTCATAATTCAACTTCATTGGCATTGTCCTCAAATAATTGATTCTCGTAATTCAACTTTATTGGCATTGTCCTCAAATAATTGATTCTCATAATTCAACTTTATTGGTATTGTCCTAAAATGATTGATTCTCATAATTCAACTTTATTGGCACTGTCCTCAAATAATTGTTTCTCATAATTCAACTTTATTGGCATTGTCCTCAAATAGTTAATTCTTATAATTCAAATTTATTGGTATTGTCCCAAAATGATTGATTCTCATAATTCCACTTTATTGGCATTGTCTTCAAATAATTGATTCTCACAATTCCACTTTATTGGCATTGTCCTCAAATAATTGATTCTCGTAATTAAACTTTATTGGCATTGTCCTCAAATAATTGATTCTCATAATTCAACTTTATTGGTATTGTCCTAAAATGATTGATTCTCATAATTCAACTTTATTGGCACTATCCTCAAATAATTGTTTTTCTTAATTCAACTTTATTGGCATTGTCCTCAAATAATTAATTCTTATAATTCCAATTTATTGGTATTGTCCTAAAATGATTGATTCTCATAATTCAACTTTATTGGCACTGTCCTCAAATAATTGTTTCTCATAATTCAACTTTATTGGCATTGTCCTCAAATAGTTAATTCTTATAATTCAAATTTATTGGTATTGTCCCAAAATGATTGATTCTCATAATTCCACTTTATTGGCATTGTCTTCAAATAATTGATTCTCACAATTCCACTTTATTGGCATTGTCCTCAAATAATTGATTCTCGTAATTAAACTTTATTGGCATTGTCCTCAAATAATTGATTCTCATAATTCAACTTTATTGGTATTGTCCTAAAATGATTGATTCTCATAATTCAACTTTATTGGCACTATCCTCAAATAATTGTTTTTCATAATTCAACTTTATTGGCATTGTCCTCAAATAATTAATTCTTATAATTCCAATTTATTGGTATTGTCCCAAAATGATTGATTCTCATAATTCCACTTTATTGGCATTGTCTTCAAATAATTGATTCTCACAATTCCACTTTATTGGCATTGTCCTCAAATAATTGATTCTCGTAATTCAACTTTATTGGCATTGTCCTCAAATAATTGATTCTCATAATTCAACTTTATTGGTATTGTCCTAAAATGATTGATTCTCATAATTCAACTTTATTGGCACTGTCCTCAAATAATTGTTTCTCATAATTCAACTTTATTGGCATTGTCCTCAAATAATTAATTCTTATAATTCAAATTTATTGGTATTGTCCCAAAATGATTGATTCTCATAATTCCACTTTATTGGCATTGTCTTCAAATAATTGATTCTCACAATTCCACTTTATTGGCATTGTCCTCAAATAATTGATTCTCGTAATTAAACTTTATTGGCATTGTCCTCAAATAATTGATTCTCATAATTAAACTTTATTGGCATTGTCCTAAAATGATTGATTCTCATAATTAAACTTTATTGGCATTGTCCTAAAATGATTGATTCTCATAATTCAACTTTATTGGCATTTTCTGCAAATAATTGATTCTCATAATTCAACTTTATTGGCATTGTCCTCTAATAATTGATTCTCATAATTCAACTTTATTGGCATTGTCCTGAACTAATTGATTCTCATAATTCAACTTTATTGGCATTGTCCTCTAATAATACACTTCATTAGTATTGCCCTCAAATAAATGACCCTCACAAAGGAGCTACATTGGCACTACCGTCAAATAATTGACCCTTGCAAATAGACTTTATTGCGCTGCCTTTAAATAATCGACCTTCACAAATAAACTTTATGGCACTTTCGTCGAATAATTGACTCTTACAAATAAACTTCATTGGCACTGTCCTCGAATATTCCTTCTCATCTCAACTTTCCCAATCCAAGTGTGGTCAGCGCACTCAAGCATGCAACATTTACTCCAACAATCCTTCTAATAGATTCCCGTCCAAGGATTACGCTAAACATTCATTTTTCCGCCTCATCAAAGTTGAAGAGGAAAAGAGGATGGTAACTTATTTTCCAGTTATAGTTCATAATCGAGGTGATGGAGTGTTTTTTCTCTAGCTCGTCGTTTATCCTTCGTTCATCCATTAAAAGAACGTCTTAAATTCACCCCATTTTATGAACTCCGCTCATACACACTTGTACAAACTTATATTAATTTAATAAATGCAAATCCTGTGTGTCACTCCCTTCAATGCTGGTGTTTTTTTTTATCATTTTTCTCCTGTATTTTGCAGGATTTTGTTGCTTATCTTGTGCCGCCAAGAGCCAATCAAATATTCCTTGACTGACTTAGCAAGATGGATCTTTAGACCATGAAATTACGGAAAATAGTTCGAACTATTCTCATTTTTTTTATTCAAAAAAATCATGAATCATTTGAAGACTTTCATTACAAATGGGTACTACCTCTATTTTTTTAACGTAATTTAATTGAAGCATTGCTCTAGTCAAAGCAGATTGGATGGCGAGTCGATGAACGCAGTAAATTTCCATTCAATCGCATGACTTGATCGGAAACGTTATTCACACATGAATAAAATCGACAAATAATTCACCCTTCGATGAAAACTGAATAAAACAGAAATAATTCTCCCTTCGATGAAAAATGAAGGCGTGCGTATTGCGAAATGCACTCATTCCTATTGTACAATTTGATATTTATAATTTCGCTTGTTCGATCTACATTGATGATGGTGTATGAAGAGAATAAAGGTGTATTACTTAATAGTGTGTACTGAAAAGCGGCTAAGACGTATATGAGAACGAAATGAATGTTTAAGGGTAATTTAGAATTGATTTTGCTCCCAAACAGTAGTAGTGAACGTCATTCAACAACTATATAGCAGTTTTATAAGATCCAACAGAAGACTGTTTCGATCCGGGATTATACAGGGTGGGCTAAAAGTCTCTCCGCACTAATTAAATTTAATACACTGCCATACACTTACCTAATTACAGATTTATCTTTCTCATTTGAGTGGAAAAGAAGTTATTTTTATTCTTCGTTTTCACCTATTGGTTTTCAATGCGTACACACCACTTTTCGACGAGGGAATTTTCTTACTGGGAAGAGACCCTTTGAACCATCCCTCTGCTTCAAATTATCGCTAGCTTGTCCAAAACGTGTATAGATTTCCCAAGAAACAAGCTCAATAGACCCTGATGAGTATCGCGGTCATTTTCAGTTAGTATGGGCGTTGATAAGCGATGGTCTGACCACTGAATGGAAAAGTGGGGAGTATGGCAATTTTGGTAGTGTGGTTTCTATATGCATCATGTTTATTCGTTTGCCATTAGAAATTTAAAACAAATTGAAATAAAAGTGTATTTTACTTGGAATTTAGCATCATTATTATTTCAATAATAATAATAATATACACTTTAGATTTCACGTCTAATTCACCCAAAACTTTTTTTCGCATTAATTTTTTTTTTTAATGAGAGGAAATTTCATGATGCTTTTATTGTGTAATGAATTTATTTTATTCTTATTCTGGCGTTTTACCAAAGGCTATTTGACATCTTCAGAGAAATTTGAATTAATTGGTACCCATTTGTTTTATTTAGACAAGAAAGAAAGTGGTATTGTAAGGAGGGTGATGAGACATGAGCAAGATAGAAAGGAGTAATGGGAGAGGGAGTGGAGGGGGGGTGAGAGCTAAGCAAGATAGAAAGGGGAAGCGGGAGGGTGGATAAGACATGAGCAAGATAGAAAGGAGTAATGGGAGAGGGGGTGGGAGCTAAGCAAGATAGAAAGGGGCAGCGGGTGGGGGGATGAGACATGAGCAAGATAGAAAGGAGTACTGGGAGAAGGGAGGGGAGAGCTAAGCAAGATAGAAAGGGGAAGCGGGAGGGGTGGATGAGACATGAGCAAGATAGAAAGGAGTAATGGAAGAAGGGGTGGGATCTAAGCAAGATAGAAAGGGGCAGCGGGTGGGGGGATGAGACATGAACAAGATAGAAAGGGATAATGGCAGAGGGGTGGTGGTGAGAGCTAAGCAAGATAGAAAGGGGAAGCGGGAGGGGGGATGAGACATAAGCAAGATAGAAACATGTAGTGTGAGTGGAGATGATAGCTAAACAAGATAGAAAACTGTAGTGGGAGGGGGCATGCGGCCGAAAAGGCAAAGGAAACTACATAATTTTTAGATTATTAAATGATGTGATGTAGAATTTCTTGTGTACAAATTCGTTCGGTTTTATGTTCAATTCTGGTGTTTTTAGCTGCATCAAAATTGCCTTTGCGAGATTCAAATTTTGTTTGTTTTGAGATTTAGAAAGATTTTTAATGATTTTTTTGGGAGGGGGGGGGGCAAGATGGTCTTGATTTTTGTTCGGTTTAAAGCGATGTTGATAAGTTTTGAGGGTACTTGTGGTAAATCCGTCATATGAAGATGTACAATCTTCTTAAATTGGAATCCCACGTGAATATCATCTTTGCTCCTTTCTCTTGTTGTAAATTAACTTACTAATTTATTTTTTAGTCGCACGTGACTCTATAAGTTACTATGTCGGTTCGTAGGTTTGTCGGTCCAATGGTAACCATTTTACTTTCCAATGCGTTTTTTGGCAATAACATCGTAACTATTCGGCCGATTCTAACGAAGTTTGAAACCCTTATGTTGTTTTACTTTCTCTTTCGAACGTTATAATTGACAAGGTCCTACCAAGGTTAGTCTGGGAATTATTAAAAGTTTTAAAGGTCATAAGGTCATAAGTCAGAATAACTGAGAGCGCGCAACAAGGTCTGTTGACCTTGTTCTTATAATGGAGGTAGAAGTCCGATAGTGTTGTGAAAGGTGATGTAACCATGAGATTGTCATATATGTAAGTGAAATAATCAGACCAATCATAAGGATAAAAATACATATTCCAGTCATCCGACGCACTATTATTATTATTATTATTATTATTATTATTATTATTATTATTATTATTATTATTATAATAAATAACTGATAAACAAATAGAAGAAAAAAAACAATATGAAGTTGCATCAGCGGATGTTGAGTCACTTTACAAATGTACCATTTTGAGAAACGATTAAAATCAACGTGAAAGAAGTATTTTGAAACAACGAACTAGTAGGACCATCTCATTTACCCCATTTATGCATTCGCGGATCAAAATAAGTAAACAATGTCTGCTGACCCAAAAGTCGCGTGCCCTCACTTATTCTGATTTATGACCTCACGATCTCCAAAACATTAAAATAATTCACGGAGTAACCATGGGAGGACCTTGGTATAGTCATATATATTAGCGTAGTGTAGTAGAGAACAACCCAGCCTAACATAGCATAGTATTGTCTAGTATAGCATAGCCAAACATGGGATAGCCTAGCCTAAAATAGAATAGCCTAACTGTGCCGGGCCTAACATAGCCTAGCTTAGTATAATCTAGCTAGCATAGTATAACCTAACATAATTTAGCCTACTTTATCCTACCTTAGCTTAGTGTCGTGGTACACCACTCTTATACGATACAGTACTCCTATATTATGTGGGGATGACTAAATCACCTACTGCAACGCGAACCGTTTTAAGACTGTTCGCAGGGATTAACGACGGACTAGGAGGTCACACTTGATGTGTCGGGTTTCAAATCATTAACAAATCAGGCAGATTGCAAAAATGGTTGGCGAGATTTACTTGAATAGGCCGAGAGTATCGTTCAAGGTTAGTTAAAGATGAAACAACAAAAATATAATTTTATTTAAAAATGTAAAAATAAGAATAAAAATAGGCAAAAGGGAATTATTTAAAATGAAATAGTCTCTTCATAATTATGATAAAGATTGATTCTCAAATAAAATGAATTAATTTGCCTTATTATGCGCAGATCAAAAGGGGAAACTTAACAAAACTAATAATTGAGGGGGTTTCAATCTTACGGGTCGGTGACTTTGAGGAAGGTCCTGCTTGGGATGAGGCGAGTGGAGCACGCTCTGATGAGGCGAGTGGGGCACGCTCCGGATGAGGCAAGTGGGGCACGTTCCGAACCAACCTTCCGAGGAATAGCGATGAAGATAGCCAATCTTCAAGGATAACGTTCGACGGGGAAATGTGGGAGTACTCGTAATTGTACTAGAAGAGGAAACTTCTTTTCCTCAAAGGTAATCGATGGAGATTTTCTTCGGATAAATTAAACGAAGGGAGACTGTCACACAACTTCAAAGGATTGCCGATCACAAAAGCTGCCAATTGACTGGGGTATAATCACGGCTTAGAAAGTCTTGCTGCCTGATGAACGCTCACGGAACTTCGACTCGAGACGATGAGGACGACTTTGAGGTGCGTGCAGGAATCACCGATCTCTAGTCAAAACTGAATCCGGAAGGGGAAAAGGGGGATTCGGAGCAGGTGGTGAGGAAGCTCCAGATATCTTATTCCATGAGGCGGACGAAAATTCAGCTTTTAACGGCAAGGCGCGAAAAAACCAAGCGGTTCGTTCTCTCCTCGTCGTCAGGGAGAGAGTTATGGACAAATTCGCAGGATTGAGAGATAATTCCCCAATACGCCCGGGAGTCTAAACTTCTCAAATGATTTCGAACAGGAAGTGACGTTTTTCCTGGTGGGATACAATCGCACGTGGTCTCCAAATAACGTGAGGAGGTCAGAGGTTGTTCTTTTACACTTAGTATAGCCTAGCCTATCTTATCCTAGTATAGCCTAACCTAGTTTAGTAGACCCTAGTAAAACCTAGCATATTATAGTATAGCCTAGCACAGCCTAGCCTAGTATAGCCTTGCCTAGCACAGCATTGCCTAGTGTAGTCTAGCTTATTATAGCCTAGCCTAGTCTAACCAGGTATGGCTTAGCATGGCATGCCAGAGCCTAGCCTAGAATCGCATAGAGTAGTCGAGCCTAGTATAGTCAAGCTAGAATAGGATACTATAGCCTAACCAATATATCTTTGCATACGATGGCCTAGCCTAGCATAGCATAACATAGCATACTATGGGCTAGTTTGGTATAGCCTATCCTAGCATAATCACACCTAAACTAATATAGCCAAGCATATCATATTATAGCCAACCTAGTATATCGTAGACTAGCATAGCATATCATACCCTAGACTAGAATAACCTTGTCTAGCTTAGGCTATTATAGCATTGGTTAGATAGCCTATCGTACCCTAAAATAGTATTACATAGCATAGCAGAGCATAGCCCTCCCTAGCCTATTATACTATAGCCTGCCCTTGCATAGCATAGTATAGCCATATCTAGCCTAGTATAGCTTAGCCTAGCTTAGCCTAGCGTAGCATAGATTTACCTAGCCTAGCATTAATTATCCTAGACAGGTATAGCCTATACTATCCTATTATACCTTAGTCAAGCATAACTTAGTATTGTCTAGCCTAACATACTATATGATATCCTAGCATAACATTTTATAGCCTAAATTAGCATAGTATATCTTACCCTTTTACATTATATCTTAGCATAGCTTAGCATAGTTTAGCATAGTATAGCCTAGCCTAGCCTATCATAGCCTAACAGAGTATAGCCTATTCTAGGCTTGCCTAGCAGAGTATAGCATATTATAGCCTAGTATAGTCTAGCAGAGTATCGGCCAAAAGGTTATGTTGTTATTGCCAAACAAAATCATTCCCGGGCTAACCTAGGCAAGACTTTGTCAATTATATCATTCGAAAGAGAATGTAAGACAACATACAGTCTTATAGAAATTAATTGCAATACCGGTTAAATAAAACACTTTCTCACATGTTAACCATTTATTGGGAACAAAATCCATCTTTTTTATGTTTAGTACTTTATATATCTTCCTTTAGCTTTAAAAATACATTTTACCCGTTGAGGTATGGAATCGACCAGTTTTGCACAAATATTAATTATTTCTTCATCATGATACCATATTTAAATTATTGCGCTAATGAGCTTAGGTTTTGACGTGCAGTCGTGTTTTTGAAGACAGTTTTTCACTATAGCCCAAAGGTTTTTGATTGGGTTTAAACCCGGTTAGTTCCCTGGCCATTGGAGTACCTGAATATTTTCATCTTGAAATGCTTTCATCATTTTTTTAGATGCATGAAATGGAGCGAGATCTTTCTGAAATAGTCCAACACCATTTGGAAAAGCTTTAATAGATAAGGAGTCACTATATTGCGAATTAAATCGACGTATTTCTCAGAATTCATCAGTCCAGTAACTGGCCCAAGTCGTATAGTCCAAAAAGAACAAAAAAAGCCCCAAATCATTACTTTAGACGGGTGTTTAACGGGCTGTTCAATGTGCCCCTCACGAATCGGTTCATCAAGTGATCTTCTCATGTACTGACATCTCTGACGAGGTACCTCAAAATGCGATTCATCCGTGAAGGGTACCTTTCTCCATTGTTCCCGTGTCCAGGTCATGTGTTGCCTAGCCCATTGAATACGTTTCTTCTTCCTTGCACTTGTAAGAAGTTGCTTACAAAGGTGCCTTCTTGCCGGTCTTCCAGCATTCAGAAGAGGTCGTCTTTCAGTACTGTAACAAACGCGAATTTCAGCACCTACTAGTTCCCTTTGAAGATCATTACTAGTAAGTTTCGGGTTTTTTAAAACTATTTTTACAACAAGGTTCTGTCGTCCCTCTCAATAGTTTTCCGCTTTCGGCCACATTTGCCTTTCCGTTTTGGGAAAAATTACCCTGTTTCTCGGTAGGCTTTCACGATCCGGCTAACACTTGAATAGTGTACCTCACATTGTTGTGCAATTCTTCTAACACTCAATCCACTACATTATGATAAAGTTACAATCTTAGAAGGTTTTCCTGGTGTGATATTTATTGAATTTGTCTAAGAAAATAGCATCCAAAATTGCAACACAAACACCCGTTAGTAGCTTTACGCTGTCGCTGAGTTATTTGGCAATAAGCCAAATACTAATTATCTAAACCTTTAGTTGCCAAACAGTGTTTTTTACTATTGTCAAGCTACACATCTAAAAAAGTACCACATAATAAATAAAATGATGGTTTGATGGAATTTTTTACAAAAGTGGAAGTTGTTGCAATTAATTTTCACAAGACTGTAAGTGTTTCAAATTTTGTTAGAATCGGCCGAATAGTTATGATGTTATTGCCAAAATAAAATAATTCATGGTCTATCCTTGGGAGGACTTTGGCAATTATACCATTCGAAGGAGAATCTAAAACAACATAAGGTTTTAAAATATTGTTAGAATTGGCCGATTAGTTATGATGTTATTACAAAAAAAAAAAAAAAGCAAAACGACCGACTGACATAGTAGAGATGTAGAGTCGCTCGCGATTAGACTCCTCGCACGCGACTAAAAACTAAGACCACCTGATATACCGATAGAGCTCTCATGGAACAAAAAAATATACAAAAACAAAGAACTTGGATTACCTAAGATACCAAAAGAAGCACCGAAGGAACAAACAAATTATTAGAAAACAAAAAACTAAGACCACCAGACATACCAAACGACCCCTCATGGAACTAAAGAACTATACGAAACCAAGAACTAGGACCACCTGAAATACCATTACACATTCAATAACAGAACCAAACTATAAACAGATACGGTCTTCAGGCGAGTATCGCAAAAGGTGACTGAGCCTTGATAAGGGTGAGTTTTGACGGATGCGGATGACCTCTGATAGGCCCTTGTGGCTTGTGTCATCCGTGGAATTATGTTATGTTATGACACTAGCTTTGGAAGCCACTGGCACGAAAGTTTAGATTCTACGATCGGTGATAATTAGGCTTGTCACTAGCCTTGCTCTCTCATGTTGAAGCGCGTTGATGTGCACTGACATCATTTTGCGGGATGCGGTGGAAGATAATGGATTATTATTATTTATTTATTTAAACCTTAAAGTAAAATCTAACAAGTGTACCCTAATAAATAGCTTGTGAGCATATGTTTGTAAATGTTGAAGTTAGCGGAAGTTGGAATGTGTGGAGGAATGTAACCCGAGAATCTAAAGAGGAAACTACTTGGTGGAACTCGGTTATAAAGAAATTCGCAAGTCGTCAGAACATTAGAAGCAAACAATTTCGAGATGAGATCTGCTTTTGCCGAACCGATCCAAAATGTGTGGTACTCATTCTAAGGCTGGCACTCTTCCAAAGGTGTGGCACTGACTTAACCCTTAACTGTCGATTCTTTCCATTTTGAGAACATATTTTGTAAAAGTTTATCCAACACAAACTACAACAAAATACTTTAATTTCTTCAATTGATTTATCAGAGGAAGGTCTAATGCACATAGTTCAGCCATGTTTTGGTGATTGGTAGCACGAGTTTGAACTTTACGAAAAATTGATGTTTGAAAAATATTTACATAAATCTCTGTAAATTTCTTAATATTTGCATTTAGAAGAAGTGAAATGCATAACACATTCTTCAATAGTTATACTAACGTCCTATAAAGTAGCAAGAAAAAAAGGAAATGGAAGCCACTGAAATTGACATTAGAATTTGCTGTTCCCAAAATGGGAACATTCGCTACTTCTCGTACCTAAACATGTCATAATTGTATGTCTACATAGATCCAACCTATACGTGTTGAAACTTGTTTGGACTTGCGTGTTATAAGATCAGGCCTTTTTGCATCAGTCACTTCAAGGTTAAACGCTGCGAAGAGTACACGTGTGTCGTGGTATGACATTATATTATATTAATACCATATTATATCTATGGGGGGAGGGACCGATAACTTCAAGGCGAACCGACAAAAGGGACGGAACTCCACGAGTTTCGACGGGCGAAACAACTAGATAAGAGTGCAACGAGGTCAGGTATATTATGGGCAATAGCAAAGCTCAAGGTTATTTAAAGAGGCATTAGCAAAAATTTAATTTTATTTACATAAAAATAATGAGAAAAATGATGGGCAAAAATTACTTTAGAGAATAAAAGGGGAAAATTACATCAGATGAACGAAGGAAGGGGGGGGGGGGAATTGTAGTTATGAATCAGACTATGAAGTTAAAACTTAAGGTGTTACGGGAGGAGACTATTCAAATGGGGGAATTAACGCAAATGGGTTACTGGAGGGGGAGAGGGGTTGGCTTACAGAAGATTCCGGGTGAGACGTCAGGGTAGGGCTTCACGGATGTCTTCTGCACGTGAGACGAGGGAGCTCGAAGCTTTTGAGCGGGATGTTAAAGTGATGACAGTTGTCCAAAAAAAAAGAGGGGGCAGTAACGTCCGGTCCGGGGGAGAGTATTTCGGCCACCCGAAAACGAGGGGCGAAAGAGGAGGGCTTTGACGGGAGTTGACAAGAGAAGTCTGAAAAATCACTCGGTAGCGATCGTTAAATGGAATTACCTCACTGGCTGGGGCTAATTCCAATACACAAAAATAGTTCAGCTGCCACTTTGCTTTGTTGTTAGCACCTGACTTGGAACTAGTGTAATTTTCTTGGGGTCCGGGTGAGACTTCTCAACTCTGTGTCTCCTCATGGGAGTCGAGCACTATTTATGCCCGAGGCTCTCCCCGGGGGAGGGGGGGGGGAGGTTAGTGGGAAACAGCTCTACTCTCGAATGGCCTCGAATCTTCTTGTAGAGGTAAAGGTGAATCGTGGTGGACGTTGTGGAATTCCCTCACAACGTTCATGTGCAGAAATGGGAACTGCATCTTTCTATGGGTGTCTAATTATGAACAAATTCAAAATTATACCTTTTTGGTGTATCTTAGCTAAAATATACAACGAGTCGGTATTTATAACAGTCAAATTCTGGTCAATTTTTTATCACTTCAAAAACACGTTTCATTTGCTTAGCAACTGTCTGTAATTAGTATCGCAGATCATTTTACAGAAAAATGTGTCATGCAAGTTTTTCAAATTTGTTTATCCGTATGATTGAAAATGACTTTTAGTATCAAAACAGCTCATAAACTCAAAATGTCAAGTGAGTATATTGGTTTAGATGGTTTCCTCTTTATCATTACCTCACATTTTGTTCACAGGACCAGGCCCAACAGAGGCATATCTCGGTTTCGCTTCCTTGAAAACGTAATAGATAATATCGAGCAACATGACAGTGAAAACTTAGATCTCGTGTAATGCCTTCCGTTACCGCAAACAATACTGCCAGCGACAAAGAATGGTAATCTGGACCAGGACACTGAATCTACAGAAGATGCTGGCGTTATAAGGGGTCCACAAACAAGAGACTGCGTCTGACAGCGAAGATTTTCATTTTGGTGCGAGCAAAAGATGGCGTAAAAGTGAAAATGTGATTCTCGGACCGATTACACCGTTACAACTACAAGATGATCTCTTCCAGCACAGTGGTAAGGATGTTTTTAATATTTTTCTGATGTTCTTCACTCTCAACATAATAAGTCATTTCACAGAGCAAATTAATTTGTATGCTAAGAGAGATGAGATAAAAACAAGCAGACAGTGTTAACACAGAAGAAATAACCGGTTTCTTAGGTCTACTCTTGATAAGTGGCTACTATAGACTACCCTCGGAAAATGATTACTGGTCCACGAACTGCTCTTGTGAAGCACCCATCTTCTAGAAAACAATGAAAAGAGACAGGGTCAAACTGATCAAGCAATTTGTACATATTCCTGATAATTAAAATCTGTTGCAGTCAAAAGTAGTGAAAGCTCTACCCTGTTTGAGATACCGAAAACACAGTGATAATAGTTTGGAATATATCACGAATTCTTAAGCATGGATCAATCGATGGTTCCTTACAGAGGTCTCCAAAGCGTAAGGCAGTTCATAAAGAACAAACCAGTGTGATTTGGCTACAAAGTGTAGATGTTGTGCGGCTCAAACGACTTTCCTTATAACTTTGAAGTTTACTGTGGCAAAGATAACAGCAGAGCAGGTCCTTTGGGATCTCATGTAGTGAATACGATGTTTTAACTTATACAAAAGCATAAATCACACGTAGTGTTCTTCGACTTCTTCACTAGTCACCAGCTTTTGGCAGAGTTAGCTAAGAAAAACGTCTGTGGTTGTGGAACAGTCCGAGTTAATCGTACTGGACGTTGTCCTCTTATGCCTGATGCAGAGATGAAGAAAACAGATAGAGGGACCTATGACCACAGGTCAGACGGAGCCATTCTGTGTGTCAAATGGAACGACAACTGTACCGTAACGGTGGCTAGTAACTATTACGGAGTTTCTGCTGCACAAAAGATTGAGAGAAGAGTGAAACATGAAAGAAAAAAGGTAGTGACCCAGCCTTACGCCATATAAATGTATAACATAGGAATGGGTGGTGTGGACGTATGTAACCGCATGCTGAGATCCTACTGGCCTAGACTCCGATCAAAGAAATGGCGGTTGAACTTATTTTCTAATCTCCTAAACTTAGTAGTTGTTCCAGCTTATAAATTTTATTATCACGTCAATTATAAGAATAAGTTGTCCCATTTTGAGTTCAGAAAATCTGTTGCCGAGTGACTTGTGAAATCGCACGACGAAAGGCTTTCTCGAGCAAGACCAACAGTGCCTCCACCAAAAGCTGCAAGATATGACGGCGTAAACATCACTTTTTTTCATGTACACAAGGTCGATGTGCTGTGTGCTGGAAAAACACACGAGTGAATCGTGAAGAGTGCGACGAACGGCTGCATAATCACTGTAACGAAGCTTTCTACACTAAGTGATCAAGTGGCACTCATAGTGTTTGGTGCACTACTTCACTGTTTTGATTGTTTTGTTTTGACTGTTATTGTCATTGTTCTAATATGAATGAATTGTCAAAATGTTCAATTTAATTTTGAAACAACTCATTTCAATTATTGTATGAAGTAAACACGTTATGTTAGTTGTAATTAAAACTTTTCAACAATCGTGTATATGTAGTTTGGGATGCAAGTAAGCTAATGTTCACATTTTAGGAATATACAAAAAAAATCAAATTGTGCATTTAAAATGAAAAAGACATGAAATTACTTCTAATTACGCCCAGAAGCAATGTATTTTTAAATTTCACAGGAATTCGACAGCTCATTCAGGTAGATGCCAGTATAGGGCATTCAAGAGTCTCAGCGGTAAAGAATGTGTCAGTTTCCCTAAAGTGCGGCACTCATCTAACATTATGATATATGGTTGACCAGAAAGTCATGACTCGCTTACGAAGCTGAAAGAAAACAACAAAATTTTATGGAGTAACACCAACATTAGGTTAAGTTAACCTTACTCATTCGACTATCAGCCTCCGTACGATGCTGTTGTTTGTTTCTCCGGCGCAGTTTATTTCTCTTTGTGTAATAAGCCACAACTGACAGAAATGAATTTGGAAGAAAGTGGACTTAGAGTTTTGATTCGCTACTGTTACAAGCGAAAACTTTCTACAAGAATTGCTGTGAAGGAAATTTGTGATACTAAAGGAGAAGGCACAGTCTGTCAGGCAAAAGTCTCGAGGTGGTACAGATGTTTCAACTTAGGGGGTCTTAACCTTAACGATCAACCGCGTTTCTACCGACCTTCAACGTTTGACAGCAAGGCTTTAGTGATAGCATTGAAAGTTGAACCTTCTGCAAGCATCCGTGATCTTTCGAAAGTTGTTGGAGTGCCATCCCATTAGAGTGCGATAAACCGATTGCATTAAATGGATTTTGTCTACAAGAAGCCCAAATTGGATCTATATGACCTTACCGTAGCAAAAGCTGCCTGCAGAGTAGAGATTTGCAGGCAACTTCTGAATAACTCAATGGACGAAATATTCTGGACGCGAATTGTCACATCAGATGAGAAGTGAGTGTACTTGGTTAATCATGCTCGAGAGAGGAAATGGGTTCCGCGAGGTGAACACCCTCATTCGTTTCACAAGGGAATTGGTTTAACAATAAGGTCATGATCTCGATCTGGTGGAGTTTCCACATGGTTGCGCCATCAACACTAAGTTGTATTGCCAGTAGCTGGACCGCGTGTATGACAATGTGCTGCCACCAACTGCCAGGTTTACTATGGAGAAGTTTAATCAGATGGGCGGTGTTGAAATTCTTCCACATCTACCATCCAGGCTCGATGCTGCTCCGAGTGACTATGGCCTATTTCACTCAACGGCACACTTCCTCCGCGACCAGCGTTTCAACACTTTTGATGCAGTGAAGGAAGCTTGTTTACATTTTTTTATTAAAAGCGCTCGTGCCGGCTTCTCAAAGGCTCCCTGCTCGTACTCGTTCCCTTCCTCTTCTCGTCTTCACTCGGTATCCTTTGGGATAACCGGGAATGAGTACACATAGGCAGATCAGCACGAGACTTCAGCTGGTCCAGGCCACGGAGTACGCTCAAGCACAGGACCACGTCAGCGAGAGCAGCGAGAAGGCGACCACGATCCCCGGAGCACCAAACATCGCCGGACTCGACTCGCTAGCGGCCCACCTAGGATCTCAGGACTTGAGTAGCGAAGCAACATCAGTCACCAGGTATTTTTTCCTGATCCCCAGATCCTCCTGAAGGCCACCCAGGAGCAGACGTCACCCACCCTCGGAAAGGGTCCGTCGGTGGATCACGTCTTATCTGGCTTCTCCCGGGTCCAGCCCACCAGTGAGCCAAGTGAACTACCTCCTGTATATCTGTTAGTTCCAGAAACTCCTAGGTCTCTCCCGAGTCCCTCCAGTGCCGGTGCCCCCGACCCGGACCCAACCCTAAAGCCCACCGCTACAGACATAGCAGCCTACACCGGAACCAGGTGGGATATTGTTAATAATAACCTTCGTAGCAATCTACAGGCGCCACGCTTCAAGACCCGGGACTGCAATGAAATTCAGTTACTCCTCGCCCTCTTCTCCTTTTGAAACAGCATAGGTGCCGCAGACTACCATAGACTTCATCAACGTCTTCGACTATATTACATCGTCTACCAAAACAAGTGGACAACAGCCTTAAACGTCACGCGAGAACAGGCTGCCTTGGAAACCGTCATAGTAATCTCCGAAAGATTGCTACCCAGACCTCTCACCACCACCCGTCGCCCCCTGCCCGCATATGGATCGTTGACTCAACCAACACGTAAAAGAGGCTGTGGAGGCAGCCCTGGCAACCGGGCTCGCCAGGGCGCGCTCCTTCCTTCCAGACGTACGTGAAGGCCTCGACTGGCGGGGAGAGTTACGCATCGCCAGGGCCCGTAGACGCCTGGGCCTTGACAACCGCTCCCGATCGGACACATCGGAAGAATTCCAATCCCTCTCTCCCGACTCCCTCTCTCTCCCTGGACTCGTCAGCGTCGCTCTTTCAGATTTCCGCAAGCAACTCGGACGACTTAGTATTCTCACCGGCCGAACGAAGAGACTTGTTTGGCACCGGAAGTTCATCCGACACTGCTTCTATCTCCGGGCCCAGAAGTAGCAATCCGCCTACCCGGTCTCCAGTTCCCAGGGAGTATCTCTTTCCAACCTCCCCACCAATTTTCCCGCAGATGATCGACCTCAGTTCCGATGACGAAATTATCATTCTAGACCCACCAGCACCAAAACCTCCGGAACCCTTGAAAGACCTTCGGACTTTCTACGAACAAGCCTCCACATCCTTGGAACAGCTGAACGTCAAGGACGACTACTGCCTAATAGAATTCTTCACTACTGTGGTAGAGGAAAGGGGCACCCTAAACATCGAAGAACCATCCCTGCCTCTCCACACCATTACAGCCATCCCATTACCAGGACTTGCAGTGCCAACCGTAATAGAGATTCCCCCTCGTTCTACCACAGTATCCTCGGAACACTATCTCGTCTCCTCTTATCCTTCCGAAGAAGGCGATATTCTACGCGACATCATGAGTGGGCCTCCCGACATCATGGCCCCACAAGACGACAGGAATGATGATGACAACGCCAACGAGAACAATGCGGCAGTAGGCGCGCAAGAAGGACAACAACAACAGGAGTGGATCAGCCCTGATTTGGATCCACTGGAGCAGGAGGCGGGCTTCTTGTCACCCGACGCCCGCCTAGACGTGCTTCCCCCTGGATCCTTCTATTCAGAGCCACAAACGTCTCACCTCCTAAAGGCAACGGCATTGCAGGCCGTTAAAATCTTCCTGAGACGAGACTATAGGCACTGGCAGGCGTCTTCCTTCCGAGTGGCCCCCACTTGTAGAGCAACTCAAAGAAGCGGACATCATAGAAGAGGGTTCCATTACTCATGCTCACAGGATATTTGGTGTACCGAAGCCAAATGGAAGCGCAAGGATTTTTTATGATATGTCCACCGCCTCCGAAGCCTATAACTTCCCTTCTTTTAGGTTACCTTCTGTCCCCAAGGTCTTAAGCCAGGCACCGAGGGGATCGTACACCATCAAACTGGACTTAAAAGATGGTTTCTACCACGTGAGGCTGCACCCGTCGGCGCGCCGGAGCTTTGGATTCATCGTAAACGGGCAACGGTACAGGTTTAGACGCCTCCCGATGGGTTTTTCAGGAGCCCCCTTCCTGATGCGGATGACCCTCTCCATAGTGGTCAACGGATGGGCAAAGGCAGCCGGGGTCATGGCCCACACCTACCTGGATGATGTCATGGCCTTGGGTTCTAAAAAGGGGCTCTGAAGGTCCTTCTCCCTTGCCCACGCAAGCTCCGCCTGTCTCAACCTGCAGAAGAGCATTCTCGCCCCCACAACCCGCCTTACATATCTGGGAATCGAGATTGACCTGAAAAAATACCAAACTCGGGCCCCCCAGCAACTGAAGCTCAAGACCACGAGAGCCCTCGAATACGTAGCCACGCGATCTGTCCCTCGAAAATGTTGGCTGCGTCTGGAAGGACTTCTTAATTTTGTCATCTCCATTCTTTGCCTCCCCTTCGTTCGAGTACAGTTGTGTTATTCCCGAAAAACCCATCCTAACCCTGCCATCTTTAGTAGTCTCATTCCCTCCATACATCGTCGCTGGACCAAGTGGAAACTTCTGCACCCGTCACCGGTCCGCTTGGCCGTCGATGCCTCCCCTCGGGGCATCGGCATAGTGTTAAGCTCTTCTCAGTTGGCCTGGAACTGCCGCAGCTGAAGCCTCGGGACCTTCGGACTTGAATCCTTAGTTCTCTTGGTTGCCCTCACCATCTTCTCCAAGACACAGGTTCTCTCCGATAACATCCTGGCACTCCGCAACACCTTCCGGGAAAAAAATTACAACGGCTTTCTCGATCTCCTCTCCCCAGAATCAATTATTGGCTTCACTAAAGCCTTCCGTACAAGCTCTCGGCACCTTACTTTTATCCGAAGCAAGCGTAACCCGGCAGATGGCGCCTCAGGGACCTTCACAGGAACTTCACATTAGCCATCGGATCATCTCCTTCCTCATGGACTATATAAGGAGCTGTCCATCCCGTGGAGCTCCATTCGACGTTTAGCGCTCGTGCCGGCTTCTCGCCGCCCCTCCTTACTCTCCCTGTCTCCCTCCCTCCCTCCCAGTGCATTATTGTTCCTCTCTGCCCGGCAGTAAGGCCGGTTATTGTATTTCTGCCTTGACCTAAGTTACGGTTTTCTGTTTGCGTTTGGCAAGGAGCTGTCCGCCCCATGGGGCTCCATTCGACGTTTAGCGCTCGTGCCGGCTTTTCACCAGACAGATTCAGATGCTGGCTCATCGTTGGAAGAAGATCATAGAGAATGATGGACTTTATTTTGAAGAATAATTGTTGGTGTTGCTCCATAGAAATTTGTTGTTTTCTTTCCGCTTCCTAAGTGAGTTGGGAGTTTCTAGCCAGCCATATATGAACTTAAATGTGATACCACCTCTACATTATGACTCTTGCATTAAAATACCTTACTTGTTTTGAAGTACGGAATTCTCTCAAGAGTATGGTCCCCCTTTAGAGCGTAAAACTTATAGAATTGTCCTTCCATTACGATCCACAAACTTTCCTTCACACGCACATGTACAGCGGAGCAGGAGGACATTATGGTTCAGTTTCTTGTCTTACCTCAAGGTCGGCCATTGATTCAGATCTTCGACCTACGCTCCGACCTTGGCCAAACCATAGTCTCTACTCTACGCAGAAAAGATTCTCGCTATCTCCTTTCCGTTTTCAGCGTAGATAATGTACCTAAGGGACGCTTTCCTTCTCTAATCATGGGACCCACCAGGCTCTCCAAGTTTTAGGGAAGTAACACCAGCTTATCGTGAGGCAGAGTTATTTATTACTCGAGTCAGTCAGAGTTCATCCACTTCGTTCATACGCCGGGAAAACTCTACGTAACTCTTGCCTCTGAGACGCCGCTCATCTTATCTGCATTCTGTGGCCCCTAATCGGTACTCAATCCCCTTCGTGGAACATCACTTCGCGAAACTACTTCTCCAATTGCTAGCAGATTTTCCACGCCCGTTTCTCTTGTAACTTCACAAATATCAAAGATGATTGAATTCACTCCATGTGTTAACATAATATTAACATAAGGTGAATGAGCAAAGGTATAAATTCCTATATAATTAATGTTTTCACAGTACCTAAAGTGTAGAGATATTCAGTCCAATGATTGAAAATTAATTCTTATGAGTAATTAACATCAAATTGTATATTTCCATATAGTATGTGGTTTATTTTAGCATACTAAATTAGCATCGTTAAATGATAAATATCTAGATTAGGACCCAACATATTCCCCAGGACTCAATTCAAGAATGCGATCTAAAAACTATAGGAATAACCACATTCACTTCATTGTTTTGACTCGTTATTTTGTTTTGAAATGGGAGCTTTGCCCCCATACCCCCACACCCCTCTCAACTTTAAAAAAACCCTCGTAATATTCCTAATTCGAAAGCCAAACAGGGGATTTGAATGCAAAAGTCGAATGCTAAATGTGGTTATGCCAGATAACAAAATATTGGAACATGAATATTTCATCTGTCTTCTTTTTTTAACTACGGGTAATTAGATTTTGGGTCATAAACTAGATACTGAAACTACGTTGGGTCCTAAAATACATATTAACCCGTTAAATTAATTATTTACTGTGTATGTTAATAAATCACAACACCCAATCTCTTTCCTTACAATCATCCAGAGTGTAAAGTATATATTTTACGCCTCTAAATTCACTTCGACCAGTTAATGACCTCATTGGTTTTGGAGATAAATCAAACCAAAAGTAAATAGGTACTACTTGCACATATTGTGAATTAGTGCCATCAGTGCTAGTAGTGCCAACGGAGAGAGCATAAAATGTGGAACTCACTCTAAAATGTGACACAAATCTTACATTGTGACACTCATTCCAAAATATGGTAACGAACTTGAAATGTGGCACTAATCGTAAAATGCTTATAGTCCTAAATTGTGGGCAGTCATCGTAAAAGTGGCATTCTCTCTAAACTAAAACACATTTCCCCCTTAAATACTTTTTTTAATGTTTCTCCCTTATTCTAAAGTATGGAACTCCCTTTAAAATATGGTAACTATCATTAAATATGACATTTGTCCTAAAGTATAAGTTCCAAACTAAATTTTGGACTTATTTTGAATCTTGGCACTTATTATGAATTGTGAGACTCATCATAATATGTGGCACTCGTCCTAAAATATAAATATAGTTCTAAAACATGGCGCACCTGTTCTAAAGTTGAGCACTCACTTCAATTTTTGTTATCGCCATAAATGCGGTCATTATCCTAAAGATTGATTCATTTATGGCGCTCATCCTGAAACAAGGCACTTTTACTAAATATGGCCATCATCATTAAAAATGGTACTCATCCTAGAACATGAGACTCATCCTAAAATATGGCACTAATCCCAAAATATGGCACTCATCCTAAAATAGGCAGGCTAAAATATGGCATTCATCCTAAAATATAGCGCTCATACCAAAATATGGGTCTTATTCTAGAATGTGGCACTCACTCTAGATATGGCTCTGGTCCTAAAATATGGCGTTCATCCTAAAATGTGGCACTCAATCTAAAATATAACTCCCATCCTAAAACATGGCACTCTTCCTAAAATATTACCTTTATCGTAAAATATGGATATCATCTTAAAATGTGGCACTCATTCTAAATATGGCTCTCATCTTAAAATATGGTGTTCATTGTAACATGTGGCAATCTTCCTAAAATATGGTGCTCATCCTAAATTTTGGCACTCAGCCTAAAATGTATCACGCATTCTAAATATGCCTTTCATTCTAAAATATGCCACTCATTCTAAAATATAGCTCTCATCCTAAATGTGCCTTTCATCCTAAAATATAGTGTTCATCCTAAAAGGTAGCACTATTTCTAAAATATGGCACTCATCCTAAAATGTGGCATTTTTCCTAAAATATGGCACTCATCCTAAAATGTGGCATTTTTCCTAAAATATGGCACTCATCCTAAAATGTGGCATTCTTCCAGAAATATGGCGATCAACGTAAAATATGACATTCATCCTAAAATATGTCACCCATTTAAACTATTATGTTCATCTTAAAATATAACGCCTATCCTTAAGTGTGACATCCTAAAATGGTGCCATCTTCCTAAAAGACCGCTTTTCACAACATTGGCAGGCGGAAATCTATGGATTCTGGAAGCTTCCAATTCAATTCCTTTGCTCAATGTTCAAAGACGAAAAACTGCGCCTTTTAAGCCCCCCAATAAACTCCTTTGCTCATCGTAATGTTATGAAAGGAAGAAAGAATGGACGCTGTCCAGAAAGGGGTGAAACATGAAAAGGTTATTAATATTTCATTTTGCTGTATCATTTTCTGGGCAACTTTTATTGTTCTGTATTGAATGAAACGCAACTCATTAATCTTCCAACCCGATAAGTTGTATTCACTTCACTTGAAACAGAACTCAAGAAAGTGTTTGAAAGAGCTTAATTTAATGTATTCTTAGACTAAATAGCTAAATATAACGCCAATATTTCAGAAAGTTCGATAAACGGAATATTATTAATAATCGGAGGGGAAAAATTACACAAATATTTGAATGCTATAGAAAAAATAAAGAAGATGAATGTGTTGCCATTTTATTCAAATTTTCCATTAAATTGACCCAAGAAAGCAAATAAGAAAACACGTAATTTATATGTACCTATTTCATAAAAACATTTAAAGAATTACCTTATGACACAAAGTTAGAGGGCATTATAGCTTACGTTTCTAGTGAAGAAGTAGATTAAAGCTTGATTGCAGAAACGAAAACAACACAATTGTAATTAATGTGCAGTGAGATGATGTGCCACAAGGTTGCGCATTGAGACAATCTTATTGTTTTAGTTTTTTTATTGAGATCAAACTTGGTAAAAAATTAATTAGGGATGAAGATTAAATAATAACCTCAAAAAAAGCTTGTTTCGTGCTCAGTTAACATAGGCATTGAACCTCAATACAGAAAAATGAAAAGTTCCACAAAAATTAAGTATTCAATTATATATGATCGAATCGGTTGGGAGAAAAACCATGGAAAGAAAAAGATTTTATTGTTAAGGACGAAAAGACTTAAGTCATATCTATAAAGATAAAGCAGACTTTCCTTTATAATTCACTAAAAAGGTAATTATATTTAGATGATAACATGAAAATATATTTATTTAAAGACCAATAAGTAATTCTTGCATGTCCTTTTTTAATTTTAACGCGGCCATGGAAATCTAGCGCGACGAAGGAACGAGTGGCATTAGCCATGTACATAACCAGACAACAGAATCAGGTTTTAGGCCTGTCAAGAATGTCTTGAGATTGGTTTGACATCCTTCAAGGATTAAGGTCGTTTCCTACAATCTCCTACCTCTTTTCTCTACCTTTTAAAAAATGAAACATCTCACCGTCTTCTGTACGCTCCAATACAGATGAGAGATGTCAACACGACGTCGACCGGCTGGATGAAGCCATACGAGGTTAATGTTTGGATTTGTTTACAGAGAATTTACATATAAATTAAAGGTCACGAGTGTTCAATATAAAACTCTGGTTGCTCTTCACCTACATAGGGTGTGTATATTCCAGTCCTCGTTCTTCAGTATGCAAAAGGGTACAATGAATCTTGATAGAATTTAACGTTACTCAATCCATACCCAGGATCTTAAGCAGACTAAAGGAATGGAAATGGTATTCGTTAGCAACAAGTTGATTCAGACGGAATCTAACACCTATAGAATATTCTACGGTTCCTATAACTATATGGAAACTTTATACACTTTAAATAATTGTAAAGTATCTGTTTATTAAAATACATTTCATTTTAAAAATTAACAATTATTTACAATTACAATTATTTAAAGTGTGTATACATTTTGGGGGAACACCCGGTATATAAAGAGGGTACTTAATGCTTTTGAAGCTTCAATTCCTCATTAAAAAAATGGTAAAAATTTTATTTTCACATGAAGCTAAGTTAATACTGCCACTGTAATGTAGCTTAAGATTTAGTTGAGGAGAGTTATTTTGAGGATTAGGTAAAGAGAACGCTGAAAACAACCCACAGGGTAATTTCTTTTTGATAAATAAAGATGATAGCTGTTGTAAGCACCATTTTTGTTGTTTGCAATCCATATGCCAGAGAATCTTATTGTATTCAGTACGAGTATTTTTCCAGCACTCACGAGAAAACACAGAAAAATGGCATGATCTATTTTTAATTAAAAAAGAAAACAGAATGTTTTTTATAACAAAGAAACTCTAAAATATGTGTTCCAGCCCTCGTTTTTAGTTGTCTCCGAGTCGGACACACACGCAAGACGCAGTGCCATCTAAGAGAGTGGCCCACAGAACCATTCTGTATGCACTTTTTTTTAATAAAAGAAGAAAATACAATGATACGTTTTTGATAGCAAAGGAAAGGTAATTTAACGCTGAAAATTGCTAATTAGTAAAGATAAATATCATGGTTTATAGAATAAATTTATTATTATATTCGGATCAATCAACTTTGATGTGACTTATTTTGTGATTTGTTTTCGTTTATATTTTGAAAGTTAATTAATTTAAGCTAGGCTATTTAGGTCTCTTCAACGAGTAGATTTTTAGGTGTTTGTATTTTTATTAGTTTAGGCGAGTGTTAGGCTAGTGACTATAGTTTAATACCCAAATAAACACAATCTAACCTAAACTAATTAACATGTAAAATGCAAAGACTTAAATATTACAATAATTGAGGACAGCTAAAAAGAATTTCACCTTTTGAATCATCGATAAATGGAACGCACTCACCGCGAAGGTAGTAAATGCTAGTAGTGTGAATAGTTTTAAAAACAAATTTAGACAGTTATTTTACGAATAATGATATCGTTTAAATATGGAGCCATATTGTGGATTGAATGTCGCACGAGTGAGAATCGTGGCGACAATGTCCAAAGGAGGACTACATACTAGCATACTAGTATAGAATGGGACTGGCCTTTGAGTGCACTAAGTAGTCCTTGCTTGCTCCTCATAACTATGTAACCTAAGTAGCCTAACCTAACCTAAACTAATTAACATGTAAAATAAAAAAAACAAATAAAAATCACAACAGTCAAGAACTAAATCACCTCACTTAAACTAATTAACACGTAAAACCCCTTACTTAAAATCAAAATAGGTGAGGGAACCTCTGTCGCCTAACCTAAACTAGTGTCATTTCCATGTAAAATCAAAACTAAAAGTCACAAGAATTGAGGCGAACAAAATAGCCTAATTTATCCTAAACTAAATAACACATAAAAAACCCTCCCTTAAAATCAAAAAGAGTCTACGAAATCCATAAAAGTCAATTGATTCATACATTCAATTTCAGGGGAAGAAAATAAATTTAACTTAGTTAAAAGTTATCAAAATTTGATGCATGCTTGGAACATCGTAGTTTATACATATAAGTCTCCCTTCGCATACATACAAACCAAGAAAGGGACACACACACATACACAAATAAGGTATCATGGCGACATTGTGTCAGTGTTAAGGAAATAAGAGGAAATAGGTAGGGGACTACTGCATTTTTTCCCAGACAAATGACCTCTAGATGGAAAAAGAAAATGAATTTAGTAAAAATGAATTATGGGGGATCTATGAAATGAAAAGTTTTAGAAACAGGTGATGAATATGAGGGGAAATGAAGAAAAAAGATATTAATCTATTGAATGCTTTGAAGGAAAAGTTCACTTACACAAAGGAATATTGGATTACTAGTCGGGAAATGTTTTATTTATATTGAATTGTGAGAAATTGTAAAAAAGAGAGAAAGAGGATGCAAGTAGCGAATTAATGTCAATGTTGTGTTAGGGCTCAGATAGCTAAGAAGTGGATTGGAAGCCTGGAAATTACACCTAAAATCTTCGTGCGTTAATCACCTCCACGAGTATCAAAACTTCCAAAGGAGTGGATCCATATGAAGTCCAATGACACACGCACATACACACAAACTCACTAGTATGTGTCTAGTATCTAGCCCCCCACCCCTACACACACACAGAAATCCAGTCAGGATTCGAAGGAAGGAGAATTCCGATTAAGAAGTAACGATTCCTCACTTTTATGAATTGCTGTTGAAATTTTTGGAACAATAGAGGGTATTTTTATTCACCGGACATACATTTTTTAATTCACACAACATACATTCTTCATTGACACGACATACATTTTTCTCCACACAATATACATCTTTCATTCACGTGACATACATTTTTCCTTCACGCAACATACATCTTTCATTGACAAGATATAAATTTTTCCTTCACACAACATATATCTTTTATTCGCACAACATACATCTTGCGCGTTCAGGAAAGAAGAAGAGGATACAAGGCTGCATTTTTTAAGTTCATATTACCTCTACACCAACTTGTATCTTGAAGTTTACTAGTACTCAGCTTCTCGAAATGGGTTGACAGGAGTTGGTCATTAGTTTTCATCTCCACTTCATTATTATTATTATTACTTTGACTATTATTATAATTATAACACAGGCATTTCTACCAGATATTTTGGAAGGGAATAGAAGTTCTCAAAGAAAGTGTGGAAGATGTGGGATGTGAATTTATGTGCAAGCTATACAAGTAATTTAGAGAAGAAGGAATGCTTGGGAGCTACTATTACTGGAAGAGCATGGAGCTCTTGAGTATTTGCTCGAGGTTCACTGCAATTTCTATCGAATAGTTTTTAATTCAAAGTCTGTTTTCTTCTTTCTTTGTTTCCATTTATCTTTTTTATCCTTTCTATTTCTGATTTTCCATTCATTTTCCATTTCGTACGAGCGTCTTAATTTTACTTGGGGAACCACGCTGGCGTTTACACTCGTCTTTGTCTTTAGAAGGCCTTGTCCCTGGACTTGACTCAATCAAGCCATTTCCTTTTATCGTGGCTTAGGTTGCTAGTTCGATTCCAGGGGGATGTTTACTTTTTTATTTACTTACCATTTTATTTAAAACGTCATACCTTATATTTGGGCTGTTTCCTTTTATCCTGGTACCGCGCCTCTCGTGCCAAAGGTCGCTAGTTCGAATCCATATTTGTTTATTTTTTTATTTGCCCATCATTATATTTCATACACCGAAGCTAACATTTATGAATCGTTTACTTTTATCTTGGTTTAATGGTGACAGCGGGATTTCCTATATTAGAGGTCACTGGTTCGAATCTCAAATTAGACTTTTTCTTTTTGTTTAGCCGTTTTTTTCTTTCATATTTCTGTTCCTTATGCCTTAACCATTAAATATACAACTCAATAATTACACAATTTCATTTACTCAATTAAAAAATAGTTTATTTTTAGCTGTTACGTACTACAACAACATACGCACACACAGACCCAATTTGTATAGACATTTAAAAAAACATTCCCTATTGTCGCATTCTGTGTATATACATGTGTATATATACACAAAAGGGGACAGCTAATACTAGATAAAATAAAGTATTCTCTTAAATGAGATGTTTGGAGGTGGCGAGAATGGCAAACAAGGCATGGGCTCGCAAGATAAAAGCATAATGCAGATAATTTCATCTATTATTCTCGCTTTCTAATCCGACAGAAAGAGTTTTATCTGCTTTAAATGGCCATCTCCCCTTCATCCTGCTTTATTTAATTATCTCTTTTTTTTTTCTTTCCGTGAAAGTGGAGATATTGAATATCGACTTAATTAATTGAATCGGTTCATAGTAGTACCAGAATTTAAGAAGGCGTAGAATAGTGGTTCGATGTGTATAGATGAAAGTGTCTTATAGTGGACTGTAATGAATGTGAAGGAAGATTTTTTTTTCGTTTAAGGTTGTTTAGTAGAAACACTGTGGTAAATAGACCGGTGGTGTGTGGAAGTTACTTAGCGTTGATAGCTCTCGAATGATTTTTTTTTTCCATTTTTATATTTCAATGACCTGTGTATCTGTATATGCTCCAAATTATTCCTATTTATATATAGGTCACATAAGCGCCATTACCAGTCACATACGATCTCTTACACACATATGCATCAACAATCCAAAATCTAAGCGAATTAAAGATAAAAAAAAATGACTTACACTCCGACCCCTCCCTCAGCCCCACGCTCCAGACCCTCAGTAGTAAAAAGGAGGAGAAGCGGGAAAGTGATAGGCGCAGCGCTAGCGGTGGAAAACCGCCAATGAGCCGGGTCATAAAGAGTCGATTTGTTGTGAGGGGGTGCGGCTTGTCGCCTCGTGCCAACGCCATTTTTCATTCGCTGATCTGCGCCGATAAAGACAAAATCGCGGCTGAAAGACCTTCTGAGAACCGTTTTCAATTTAGATCTCGCGCGGTGCCTTTGTCAAGCGCTCGCTCTTTTTGTGTCTCCTCGCTAAAGCACCAAAAAAGAGAGAGTGAAACAGAGAGTTAAGGAGAAGTAGTATGTGTGTGAGAGAGAAGAAAGGGATAAAGGACATGGCTATTTAAATTTGGCAATAATAGATACTTATAAGGGAACAGAATGTCACACAAAGGTTTTTCTCACCATAGAGACTGTAAGGCTACTTTTCCACACGATACCGAATATAGAGGATAGGTTCTGCCGTTTATCACACTCCATCGCTCTTGAAGTTTACATCATTACTGGAAAAGATATACGGTGAATAACTGTTCTCGATAGCCCAATAATCCTGCCAAATAACCTTAACATATTGGCGCTCCTTTGAAGAGTTTAGTCTGTTAAAGATAAATATTAGTGGCCAAAAAATACTAACCAGACCAGTATTTTTATGCTAAGAATGAGGGAAAGATATTTTCTTTACACTGGATTCACAATGTATGTAGTTCAACCAAATAAAAAACTAAATTAAAATTTAGAGATATGTTTAATATATATAAATTGCTTAAGAAGATAACTCGGGCTATTTTTTTTATAATTCTGGCCCAAGATTTCCAAGGAACAATTAAACCCAGTAAAAATCATCGAGAGATAATTGAATCAGTCAAAATTACCAATGGATAATTGAACCCAATAAAAAGTATTAGTGAATAATTGAACCCAGTGAAAATTATTAAAGGATACTTGAATCCAATACAAAATATCAAGCGATAATTGAACCGTATAAAAATTATTAAGTGATAACTGAACCTATTAATAATATATATATATATATATATATATATATATATATATATATATATATATATATATATATATATATATATATATATATATATATATATATATATATCCAAGCCAGTAAAATTACCAAGGGATAATTGAACACACTGAAATGATCAATGGATAATTGAACTCAGTAAAAGATTTCAAGGGATAATTGAACTCAGTAAAAATACAGTAATACTAATTCCTAGCTTTTTTTTATTCTTATCATCCTCAACAAGACAATTAATATTTTTTTATAAAACAAAAGCAACAACTGTAAGTCTTTTTGTTAAATGACCATTTTAAGTACGTCATATAAGGCAGTCTTTCAGTAATTTATATACCACGACTAAAAATAATACAATAATTGTGTGACTTGTATATCTTTCCAACTGTTCATCATTGCATTGGAGTGATTCAAAATATCCACAAAGTAGAAGTAAGCTGTGCGATCAAAATAGGCGAATGTCACCTTCTACCAATATTTCTTTTTTATATTTACACTATATTGAGGCTAACCTCTTCAGCAACTAAGATTTAAAAAACGATCGTTATTAAAAAAACCTTTAAGTCGCAAGGTTTCTGAGAGCGTTAAGGTGAGACCAATGGTCTGGTTCTAATAGACAAAAGTCTAATGCTGATATCGTTGTAGATGCAAGCAATAAAACATTAGAGTTAGACTGCTAAGTTGGTCTGATTAGTTAGTCTGATGAGTGTAGCTAATTTAAATTGCAACCCTTTCGTGTTTATTTTATGCATATACCCCTTTAACTACTTTTTTTATTTGAGGCTTTTTATTTTCCTTATTCTGACCCCGACAGATCACCTCAGCCAAAAGTAGCTCATGAAGAAAAATATATAGACGCCAATTTGGCCCTTTCCTTTCGCGCCCAAATGGCCCGTCATTCCAGCGCGCCAAAATAGAGCGTCCGTCCTGCCTTTGCCTAAACCGCGCCTTTGTGTGCTCAAAACGATACCACTTCTCGGCCACAAAAACATTATCACCAACTCGGTTCTCGGTTCATTTCCTTTCGCAGCAACTCTCCCGATAGGATCGCATTATGACGGCAAAAAAGAATAAGGAAACACCAAGGAGGAAAGAGAAATGGAGGATGCTTTACAGGAAATGTGGTCACGTGTTATCAAACGGGAAAATTTTCTACGGATCCGTTCCATATTTTTCCCCCCTCTGCCAATGTTCGGCAAAACTCATCAACAATTCTTACGACAATCATTCGTTGGATGATTTACATCGCTTCTTTTGATGTTATGGGAGATCCTTTTCCTCTGCAAACAGTTTCTTCGTGTTGTTCGAATGTTTTATGCTGCTCCAATTTCCCGTGCGTTTTTATAAGTAATGGATCCGATGCTCAGATATACTCCCCTCTATTCGCTTATAATGGCCTCCATTAAAATATTTTACACCCATTAACAAATATACAATCTCCTATTATGTGTTTTCAATCACTTCTTGCAGAAAATAAATGTATTGAGGTTTAAGTATATTATATTTTGGCATTTTTAGTCGTGTGCACGCGAATCAATAAATTACTATGTCGGTTCGTAGTTCGGTCGGTGGAATGGTCAACATTTTACTTTCCAATCAATTTTTTGGCAATAACATCGTAACTATTCGTCCGATTCTAACGAAATTTAAAACTCTTGTGTTGTTTTACATTTTCTTCTTTCGAATGATATAATTTCCAAGGTCCTCCCAAGATTAGTCCGGTAATTATTGAAAGTTTTGAAAGTAGTAAGGTCATAAATCAGAATAATTGAGAGCACACGACTTAAGTCTCTCGACCTTGTTTTTATATTAGAGGCAAAATATAAATATTAGGTGGTCCAGAAAGTAATGGCGTTTTTTAAGATGCAAGGTTTAAAATAAACAAACAAGTAAGTAATAAATTTATTATTAATCAAAGTAGATTCCATGTCATTGACTGCAGTTTTTGCCAACGTATAACAATACCATTTCTGTCCTCAAGGTAGAAGTTTTCGCGTCTCGAGTCAGGAAATGTCTTCAAAGCTTCTTATGCTCCTGATTAGGTTTGAAACAGTTTATTCTTTAGAAAAGCTTCCACAAGTTTAAAAATCTGTTGGAGCTGAGACTTCAAAACACGCCTAAAGGAGCGTATAGAAAACACCAGGCAGCTCATTCCACATTCAAGATGCAATTTGTAATTTCCCTCCAAAAAACTATAACGCAAGAAACGTCAATACGAATAAAGTCAAGCTCACTCAAGGGAACAATGTTTCTGATTAAAAATAAACCTGTCTCTATTCAAGAATACTAATCAGTTCCTATAATCCATTTTTCTATGTTAATGATTTTTACTGATTTTCATATTGATGATTATGAAAGTAAAGTTATTGGTTAGTTTGGCATTTATATGGTAAGGAGTCACATAAAAAAAGAGGACGTAGGAGTTACGAATGGTGACGAAATTGTAGCAATGAAAACGTTTGGAATTTTCAGACTGACGAAGGAAAAAATCACAAAAATCAAATTATTTCGATCAATTTTGATATATTTTGTCCTCAATTGAACTCTTTAACTTAAAATAGATCTGTGGCATATAAAGGTAACACTACCATATATCATATTTTGATCTAACTCTACCATATGGCAAAGTTTGATCTAACACTACAATATGACAAAGCTTGATCTAACACTACCCTATGGAAAAGCTCGATCTAATCTTCCCATATAACAAAGTTCGATCCAACGTTACCGTATGGCAAATCTTGGGCAAAGCTTTTCTAACACTGACACATGGGAAAGGTCGATCTAACATTACTATATGGCAAATCTTGATCTAACACTACCATATATGGTAAGTCTCGATTTGGCAATACCACATGGCAAAGTTTGATTTATCACAGTCATGTGGCAAAGTTTGATCTAACATTACCATATAGAAGTGGTTGATTTAACCCTAACGTATGGCAAATTTTGATTTAACACTACTATATGGCAAAGTATGATTGAGAAAACTGAATTTTATGGACATTTTCTTCTTTATGCCACATAAGGCTAAATAAAGATTGAACTTCAAGTGATTAAAATCACTAAAATTTTATTAGTTGTTGGGTGATTGAGAGGGCGCAGGGATTTCTTTTGTTGATTTTTAAGCCTCTTATTTGACTGAAGTTTGATTTTTTCCTAAAACTAAAAAAATTATGTTGTGGGTCTCTTCTTCTTAGGTTTGCATTTTGGATATATAATTATTCCTAATTGATACCAGCAACAAAGTAAAAAGGTACATTAAAAAAAAAAATCATTTCATATTACTCTGAGCAAGCTTTAAAAAAAACATTGAAGTTATTTTAATTCAGATCGAGTGGGGAACAAAGTACTCACGCGAAACTTCAGGCGATTTCATGGGAAACAATCTGATTGAGTCGTTCGTCGTTCCAAATGGAATGCAAATAGAGGCTCTCGGTTACTTTCCTTGTGTGTGTTAACCAATTTAGACTGTGTTCGAAGTAAAATATTTCAACTTTGTCCAAAAATAATAATAATAATAAAATAAATAAAATGTGAAATAAGTGATGGAATCGGTGGAGAACGAATCAATCCCCTCTCAAACAAACGTGTAACAAACAAGATGATATATTACGCAAGCTGTATAGATAGATAGACATAAACACTTAGATAAACAAAGGGAGAAGAGTGAAATCGCTTTTGCAACGTAAGAGGCGGTTGTAAAATTGAATTGATGGGTTTGTCTCCGCTGTCGGAGGCTCCCGACCTAATTCAGTTAGCGGGCAGCGAAGTGGCCACGCTGCTTATCTTCAATTTGGAGTCCGCTCACCAATCGGGACAAGTGGACAGATTGGACAGGGGCCGAAGAGGCTATGGCCCCATCCCTTCAAAAGAGAGGGGCACTCGGAAAAGCGTGATGACCTGGAAGGAAAAAGAGAAAATAGAGTAAAGCGCAAAAATGGCGTTGGATTGTAAAAGGAGAGAAGCGAAAATAATCAATTCGCGTCAATTTGATTTTCTCTTTAAAGGAAACAACTTTCACATCGTGGGTGATGAAACACCTTACATATCGCGGGTGATGAAACACCTTACACACCGCGGGTGATGTAACACCTTACACACCACGGATGATGAAACAACTTGCTTATCGTGGGCGATGAAACACATTACACATTGCGGGTGATGAAACAACTTTCACATCATGGGTGATGAAACACCTTACACACCACGGGTGTTGAAAGAACTTACACACCGTGGATGATGAAACACCTTGCACACCGCGGGTGATTAAAGACCTTACACATCGCGGGTGATGAAAGACCTTATACACCGCGGATGATGAAAGACCTTGAACACCGCGGGTGATGAAAGACCTTACACACCACGGGTGACGAATACCTTATACACCGAGGGTGATGAAACACCTTACACATCGCGGTGATGAAACACCTTACACATCACTGGTGATGAAACACCTTACACATCACGGGTGATGAAGCACCTTACACATCGCGGGTGATGAAAGACCTTACACATCGCGGGTGATGAAACACCTTACACATCGTGGGTGATAAAACAAATAGAAAAATTCGATACGAAACTCATGAATCATACTTTTCTTAATCTAAAGAAGTGAGGCAATGTTAGTACTACAAATTATTATTCCTCACAACGGAATCTTCGTCTGATGTACAAAAACGGTTATTGATGTCTGGTTTTATGTTTCGTTTCGGTTCGCCAACCTGCCTTTATCCAGGAGGAACCCGATCGGATAATGAAATGGACATAAGGGTTAGTATGGCAGTCGCTGGTGAGCCCGAGGGCACCAGATGCCGGTCCTCTTTGGGGAGAGGTGTTGGGAAGTATTATGTTTTGGCACCAAACGGCGTTCAGGTAGAACCTTCGTTGCCCAAGAGAAGAGGGACCTGTTCCGCGTCAGAAGTATGTGGATATAGGTACCAATTAGTAGGATTCTTTGGAACAGAGAATGTGTGTTTGTGAGTGAGTGTGTTGTGCTGCGAAGGCAAGAGGGGAAAGAAGGGAGTGTTGTTATTAGCTTTGTGTGTGATAAGAAGTGTAAGATCTACCCACTCGAATACAGAGGTGAACACAATGCTTCCACCAGTTGGTAGCCAGATCTATTCGTGCGCTGACGTTTGTGTCCGCTCTTGCTGGGATCGAACCCAATACCGCGAGTTTAGTGGAACAACAGAAATATCCACTCGGCTAGCAAGGGCGTGGTATGTAAGGTTTTAAAGTGAGATGAGAGGTAGTGTATAAAATGACTAATAGATAAATAATTAATTATTCCGACTATATCTTAATTCAAACATACTTAAAATACAACAAAATACCTTCGAAAATTATCTTGCCAATTCACTTCTTTCTCACTAGTTCACTTCGTGTTAGACACATTTCTAGCATAGCCTGGTAATTTCTCCATATTGTCCTCCTATTGATCAAATTCCTCTTATCGATCAAATTTATGTGACCTGATGAAGAAACCCTTTGATTCCGATTTTTGTCCAAGTAATGCTACAGATTCTAATGAATTTGGGGGCGGAGCTACAGGTAAATCTACCTATTTGGGAGCGGCGGAGCTACAGGTAAATCTACCTAATTGGGGGCGGCGGAGCTACAGGTAATTCTACCTATTTGGGGGCGGCAGAGCTACTGGTAAATTTACCTATTTGGGGGCGGCGGAGCTACTGGTAAATCTACCTATTTGGGTCAGTGGAGCTACAGGTAAATCTATCTATTTGAGGAGGTGGAGCTACAGGTAAATCTACTTATTTGGGAGCAGTGGAGCTACAGGTAAATCTACCTATTTTGAGCGGCGGAGCTACAGGTAAATCTACCTATTTGGGGCGGTGAGCTACAGGTAATTCTATTTATTTGGGGAGGCGGAGCTACAGGTAAATCTACCTATTTTGAGCGGCGGAGCTACAGGTAAATCTACCTAACTTGGGGCGGCAGAGCTACAGGTAAATCTACATATTTGGGGTGGCGGAGCTACAGGTAAATCTACCTATTTTGGGAGGCGGAGCTACAGGTAAATCTATATATTTGGGGGCGGCGTAGCTACAGGTAAATCTACCTATTTGGGGGCGGTGGAGCTACTGGTAAATCCACCTATTTGGGGGGGCGGAGCTACAGGTAAATCTACTTATTTAGGGGCGGCGAAGCTACAGGTAAATCTACCTAACTTGGGGCGGCAGAGCTACAGGTAAATCTACATATTTGGGGTGGCGGAGCTACAGGTAAATCTACCTATTTTGGGAGGCGGAGCTACAGGTAAATCTATATATTTGGGGGCGGCGTAGCTACAGGTAAATCTACCTATTTGGGGGCGGTGGAGCTACTGGTAAATCCACCTATTTGGGGGGGCGGAGCTACAGGTAAATCTACTTATTTGGGGGCGGCGAAGCTACAAGTAAATCTACGTATTTTGGGGCGGCGGAGCTACAGGTAAATCTACCTATTTGGGGGCGGCGAAGCTACAAGTAAATCTATGTATTTTGGGGCGGCGGAGCTACAGGTAAATCTACCTATTTGGGGGCGGCGGAGCGACAGGTAAATCTACCTTGCAATTCGTGAAGGATTCGGACCAGAAAAAGTGCGCAAAGTGTGAAGATTCGTGAATTGCGATGGCTATTTCACGATAGAAAATAAACGTTACACAGCAACTAGTAACATTCATCTTCCTTTCTCTTTATACTATGTATAAAACTTAGATGTTGAAAAAAACATTAACAATAATGAAAATTAAATATTTCTATTTACTAATATATATATTAGAAGGGAGACATTACGAACATTCTATTTTTTTTTCTTTTCGTTCTTCTTGATGGATCTTAGAGGAAATTCAGCCAAATGCTTAAATTTATTTAGGATTTTCAAATTTTAATTGATGATTAATTTTTGTCAGATCTTGAAATGATGCTTCTTTTAACTATTACATTTTTGTTTATTTTGAGGAGGCCATTTTAAAATTTAAAATAAATGGCAACTCTCGATCAAAACTTTAGTTGGTCGCGAAGTGGGAAATCTAACATGGCGTTAGAGGTACGAGGGGCGGTCAATAAGTTTTGCGAATCAGTAGGGCAAAACAGAAGAAGTGGGATGGCTGATGGTCAGGGTGTTAGGACAAGTTATTAAAAATTAGGAACTGCAGCCGAACTCTCCTGCCTCGTCTATTTAAGAAGCAGTAGTTGATCCAAGATCGTCAATCACAAATTTTTCAACAATGGAGAAGGTTGAGCACCGCGCAGTGATCAAATTTTTTACCAAGGAAGGCAAGAATACAAAAGAGATCCATGAACGCATGGTTGCAGTGTACACCAACACCGCCCTTTCCTATGCAACCATTGCTCGCTGGAATAGGGAGTTCCGCCATGGTCGTGAGTCCCTTGAAGATGACCCCCGTCCAGGACGCCCGTCAGACGTGACCAACGAGGACAATGTTGCCCGTGTAGAGAGGATGATCCTCGAAAATCGACGGGTGAAGGTCGAAGAAATCGAGTGAGAACTTGGAATATCACATGGAAGTATTATCAACATCATCCACGACAATTTGGCCATGACCAAGGTCTCTGCCCGTTGGGTCCTAGAGACCTCACGCCCCATGATCGACTTCAACGTCGTCAAAGTGCACAAGGCCAGAGTTGAACAAGCGGTCCTGCGCGAGTGCGGATTCGAGGAGCTCAACCATCCCCTCCTACAGTCCAGATCTGGCCTCTAGCGACTACTTTTTATTCCGCCAGCTCAAGGCTGCACTGCGTGGACGCCGGTTTGGGGACGATGAAGATGTCCAGCTCGCCGTCCAGGAGTGGATTGAACAGCAGTCGGCAGATTTCTGGTTGTCGGCAGTTCGTAGCCCCAGGGACAAGTGGCGCAAGTGCATTGAAGTCGAGGGTAGTTATATTGAAAAATAATAAAACACTTTTCCTCATATCTCGTTTCCTTATATCCGAATTGCAAACCTTATTGACCGCCCCGCATATGATGTAACGAAATTTATTTCGCAATTTCAGAAAAACGCGAAATTATAAGTCGCGAATTTTGCTGTATAGTATAATGTATTATAGGGTATATTATTTTTTTTTTATTTATATTATAATGTATTATTTAGTCTATAATGTAATGTATTTGTGGTGTATACTTTTATGCATTTTAGGTGTATAATAAAATACTACTAAAATATAATAAAATATATTATTATTATTTATATTATTATTATTACACTTATTATTATTATTTATATTAGTATTACTATTATCATAATTGACTAAAGAGTAACAAGTGAATCCAGCGAAAGCATCTCCACCAGCAAGTGTGTGAAAAGAGGTTGGGAACAAAGTGGTGAAGTTATAAGTAGTGAAAAAGTGTGAACTGTGCACAACCTAAGTTGTCAAAAGAAGAGACTACTTGCGCCGTTCTGAACTGGGAGGCTGCACAGCTCTCCTAAATATTCACAATTTACGCATAGCATAAAACGAGGTCTTCGAAGAAACGTTTCGCCGCCTTCAATTACAACTGTGACACCAGAGAAAACGCGGGTTCTAACGTTGAACGAAGTTGAGCCACGTTTGTTATGCTTAGTTGATGGATGGTTCGGATTTGGTTTGACAGTGGTTGGGCAACTGTTGTGTGACAACAGCCTTGGTTGGATTCCACGTTAAATAAACTGCATGAACCCACTGTGATAGGCGTCAGACGACGCCTATCATATCCAAACCAACAGCACCATTTGTCGGTTATTTGCCAGGGTGTAATTTACCACCATCATTTTTACTAGCTACACTTCTACCACCATCTCCTTAACCACCTTTATTATTGGCACCCTCACCTTTACCATCACCATAAAATATTTACCACCCTCACTGTTACCTAAATCGCCTCTATAACCATCACCATTGAGGTAAATAACTTTACACCATCACCTTTACCACCATTAACCTTGCCATAATCGTCTCTACCACCACTATTGTTGCCATAATCATCTTTACAGCCATCACCGTTACCATCATCATCTTTGCCACCATCACATTAATCAAAATCACCTTTACTACCATCACCGTTACTATAATTACCTTTACCAATAGCTCCGTTACCATAATCACCTTTCATATCATTAACATTACCGTAATCGCCTTTACCACCATCACCTTTGCCACCATTCCGTAAAACATCTCAATTCACCTCATAGACGTCATGATGGCGTTCTTGCCAAGTAGTCTTAGGTGTAGCAACGGTAACCATGTGTTAGTCGCTTACTGGAGGCTTACATACCCTCCCGGGCCCAAATCCCGCACTTGGATTTGTGGCCATATATTTACCGAACATTTTCACTCGCTCCAACTTCACCATTTTCATTACAAAGAACGAACTTGAGAAGCGCATCAAACGCTTCGAAGCGGGGTAAAATGACTGTATCCATGACAACCATCTCAACCATCTCGTATGGTTCGAAACCCATTTGGTTCTCGAACGAACCAAATGGGTATATAACCCTTGAACTACGCGAATGACTTAATTTATGGGCGCATATTGGTATTTAACCTTTATGTAAAATATTTTTTCATATAGAGAATCAAACTTGTGATTTGTTCTTTAATATCTCGTCCAAGATAAAAAAAAGGCAGCCAAGAGTAATAAAAATAGTGATAATAAGAATACAAAATTGTAGATAAAATTCCTCTAAAGGGCAAGTAAATAAATCGATACAAAAACAAAAACAAACAGAAAGAGAGAGAGAGAGAAAAAAGAGAGAGAGAGATAGAGAGAGAGAGAGGGGAGAAAGAGAGGGAGAGGGGGACGGGGGAGAGACGGACAGGGAAGAGAGAGAGCCCGGGAGAGAGAGAGAGAGAGAGAGAGAGAGAGAGAGAGAGAGAGAGAGAGAGAGAGAGAGAGAGAGAGAGAGAAAGAGAGAGAGAGAGAGAGAGAGAGAGAGAGAGAGAGAGAGAGAGAGAGAGAGAGAGAGAGAAAGAGATGGCTGGCTAAATTCCCATCACGCTTTCATTCCATTCATCCAATTGTAGTGAAGTGAGAAACTGGTCATCGTCAATTTGAAAAAATTGCCAATTTGACACTCCTGGTCTTCTAGAATATTGTGGATTGGGTAAGCAAGCATTAAATTTGTCCTGCCAATTTCTTGTTGTTGTTTTTTATTCGTTCCTACGTCTCGATCTCTCTTTTATATTATGTTTAATTTTCAAGAGGAATCCAAGCAGCGTCAAGAAGAAGAGTACCATTTAGATAATTTATTTCTACAATGTTTCGGAAATTCCGAGTTTTCATCATCAGACTAAAAACAAAGTGAAATTTTGATAGAGCGTGAAAACACCAGAGCAATGTTTGAGGCTAAATTTGTCAGAATAAAATATATAAAAATAATAAGATTGTTGAACCTTTGAAGATTGACTATAATGAAAAAAAAGAAATTAAAGTAGTACAAATGAAGTTTATGGATCAAAATGATAATAACAAAAAGAGTGAACGATAATTTCTAAATTAAATTTGAAAGAATATCTTGATGTCAAAAAAGCCATTTCTTTTCTGTAATTACACACGGAGGAAAAACTAGGTTGGGATTGGGATAGCAAAAGTGGTGGTATTTGAAGAGAAGTTAGAATAGGTAGAAAAAATAAGAATGTGTACAGATAGAAATGAGTGATTTTGATGATATGGATGAGAATTATGATTTTGTGCGACGTTACCTGGCAAGCGTTATCGTTTTGGTATCGCTCCTTTTATTTTTGTTCTTAGATTTTTGTTTTGTTTGACACCTTGAGTTTTTGTTATCTTTATTCATTTGAGGGTTTATTTTTTAGGTTTTGATTTTAGTAGTTTTCGTACTTTTCTAGCACGTTTGCTCAAGGCAGTTTTGCTTTGTTTTCTTTATTCTTTTATTGAGGTCATATTTTGGTATGCCATCATCACTATATTGGATTTACATTCTGAGTTGTCTTTTCTTGCTACCATCAAATCGTTGTTTGTAGCAAGTTTGATGGATTTCATTGTCAGGTTAGGTAAATTTGTGTATTTCATTTTCAGGAAGTATTTGTTCAATTTTATTTTGCCCTATGATTACTCTGCGTCCAGGGACGGTCTGTTGTAATGGTTTCTATTTTTTTCTTTTGTGGAGTTCCGCCGGCGTCAGTCTGTCGTTTATCGTCTTGTTTGTGATGAATCTTGTTTCCCAATTTTGAATTCTGTAAGATTTTTTGATGTATTTCACTCAAAGTGTGATAAGGGATTATGGGGCAGACGATGGCCATATACAACTTGCGTTTGTTTTGTTTTTTTTCTAATAAATTCCTGAATGTGTATAATGAGAACATGGTTGCTTTTTCTTCGACTATTTTCTACGCGAGGTGAGAGATGTATCCATCTGTTGTAAGTCTGATTCCTAAAAACCTCTCTTCCGTAGGGTATGGATATGTTCCCTCATCTATTTTAATTTATGCTTCATTTCTACCGTCACTCGTAATATTTTGAACTTGTTGGATTGTTTTTATTTTTTCTCTTTTCATATTCATTAATCTTTCTGATTTATCTAGCTGACATCTGCACTATATCTCTAAGGGGTTCCTGTCACTTGTAATTATTATGGTCACGTCGTCTGATAATGATATATAGGTTTTATCCTTACGTATTAGCTGTAGTAGATCACTATTGTAGACGTTATTTTTGGTTGGACTGAGACAACCCCCTTGAGGAACGTCCGTTTCCAAGTTGATTTCTTTAGCCATATATCCATTTATGCTCAACTCAGCTTTTTAGTTTTCCAAGTAGCTGCACATGATTTTAATAATGTTTTGCTTCATGTCTAGGCTGTTGATTTTTAGTCGCGTGCGACTAAAAATCTTACTATGTCAGTCGGTGGGTCCCCGTTTTGCTTTTTTTTTTTTTGGTAATAACATTGTAATTATTCAGCCGATTCTAGCAACGTTGAAACCCTTATGTTCTTTTATATTCTCTTTCGAATGATAAAATTGCCAAAGTCATCCCAAGTTTAACTGGAAAATTATTTGGAAATAAAATCATAACTATTCGGCCGATTCTAACGAAATTTGAAACCCTCATGTTGTTTTACATTCTTTTTCGAATGAGATAATTGCCCAGGTCCTCCCAAGTTTAGTCCGGTAATTATTAAAAGTTTTTCAGGTCGTAAGGTCATAAATCAGAATAAGGGAAAGCACGTAATTTTGGTCAGCAGACCTTTTTATTTTTAATCCTTGTACCTATACTTTATCAAAGGCTTTGGCAAGATCGCGGAGTATAACATTCACTCTAGCAATTTTATCAGTGATTATCGCCGGTACCGTTTCCGACTCGCACTGGCTCCTGAACCCGTGTTGGTGGATGTGTAGAAGTTTAGGAATAACTATAAGTTATTCAACATGGTTATTTATAAGTCAAGCAGAGATATCTAGAAATCATTCCTAAAGGTTCAACCAACAAACAATCGCTAATTATATATATGCAAATTTTTTTGAAGAGCATTGTGTATTTTGCCTTAATTAATTTCCTTTGGAAACTTTCTCTTCTTCTTACTATCTTTTTTATTCCATCTTGTAGATGGTGTATCACTTGTCCAGTATTCATCTCTTTTTTAAATGAATGTGTTTGGTAAAAACCAAACTAAATTGCTAAGCTTTCTATCTTATTCGATCATTTTCGGAGCGTTTTGAAATGTTCTCTTCTCCTTCACCGTTGTAATGAGTTGAGTGAGGATCTGACAGAGTGAAAGAATTATAAGATATTGAAAGTTTTTAGTAGTAGATATATAGTGGTAGAGATAGTTTGGTGAAAACACACCGTTGACATTTTGCCCTGGTGATTGGGACATCTCTCGCCTTTTTTTCACTCTTTTGAATCTTTATGATTTGAAAATTCTTGCTTTTGATAAACTCTTTTATATATATATATATATATATATTTTTTAAATATTTTTTATTATTATTATTTTTAGACTTTATGTATATACACATGTATATACTTTTTTTACATCTATATTTATTCTAAATTTTATACTTTCATACAAATTTTGACATATATATATATTTATTCTAACTTTAAACTGTCATACAAATTTTAACATATATTTGATCTAACTTTAAACTTTTATACATTCATACAAATTCCTATATACACACTCTGTTTTTTTAATTAAAAAAATACAGTTACGTATTTATTTTATTCACTTTATATAAACATATTTTAAATAATTATATATTTTTGAAGCGTGCAAGCCTTTATATTCTAGTTGCGGCTGAATTAATACATTTTAAGTAACTTTTTTTCAACATGAGTGATTTAAATAATTTAAGAAAAATTAAGGATTTAGTTCATAAGTTGGAGTTTTTAAGGGCTTTTGTCATAATTACGTTGTTTCTATATGAACTTTGGGTCAAAAGATACATATAAGGATAGTCTATGTAAACCGTTCTCTCAGTTTCTCAGCAGCAGTTCGTCTGCCACTTGGGAAGTTAGTCCGTCGTGTGATTTTCCGTTTTAGTCTTGTCATGTCAATGTATAACTCCAGGTCCAGATTTGGCAGTATTTCAGTCTCTACTTTGTTTCATGTCTTCTTTGCTTGTGATTGTACTAAAGTGGTGATTGGTTGTAGTCCCGATCTTATGTGTAGTGTTCTCTGTGATATGTATTCCCGTTTTCTTGTGTCGTTAATAATCAAGGAAGCTTTATTCTGTACCCTCTGCATAAATCTCAGTGTCTTGATCCCTAAAGTTTGGGTGATTATCGCTGAGTATATAAGCTTTGGTCTAACGTAGCAACGGTAGAGTTTCCTTAGGTTACTCCTGCTCAGTTTGCGGAAACGGAACAGTTTCACGAATTCCACAAGTGATAAGTTGATCCGGTTTACAACGTGATGCTTATACCACCGAACGGTAAATTTGAGCCCGAGCACTGTGCCCTTCTGAGAGTAGAGGTGGTTCAGATCGCCAACATAAATGTCGTCGTATATTGTGGGGTTATGGGGATAATGACAAACTTTTGGATGTTCGTCTTTATCTTTCATTTACGCTCGCACGAGTCTATGTTTTCGATCTCCGCCGCCGTCTCTGCAGCTAACACTAGATCGTTGTTGTAAGTGCTCGGTACAATCTGCGTGATGTCATCTGCGTATTTCAGATACATCGCGTCACCTTTGATTGGTAATGGAAGGTCGATCGTGAAGATGCTATACAGTAGAGAGCTGAGGCAGTTACCTTGCGGCACACCAGCCTCGAGGCTAAATTCTGGTCCCTTGTAGCCCTCAATCTGTATCTGCGCTCTTCTTTCCACCACATAATCACAGAGGATCTTTTCAATCACTGGGTTTGGCCGAAGGTTTTCAATCTTGAATTGCAGATCCCTCAGCCAAACCTTGTCAAAAGCCTTCTGTACGTCTACGTACTTTCCGTCTGCCCTGGATTTTGCTAGCTTTTCTGAGAGAAGTGCGAGCGTCGTGTCGGTTCCTCTTCCTCTCTGGAAGCCGTGCTGCTGATAGTTGAGCGCATCGTTCTCTGCTAGCTTGTTCTGTAGCCTGTCAGCTATGATCTTTTCAAAGATCTTGCCTATAAATTCCAGGAGGGAGATTGGCCTATAGTTTAAGAGCTGGTCAGGAGGTCTGCTCCCTTTCGGGATGAATATAACCTTTGCAAATTTAAACGCATCAGGCAAGTACCTGGTTTTCATGGCTGCACTCATTACGTTCAACTTTTTCCTGATAAACTTGCGGTGAAGCGTTGATTATATTCGCTTTTGTTATTCCCGACCAACCTGGAGAAAGGAAACAATTTTTAAGGGGTTAAACGTAACGTTAGAGGAAATGAGCCACTCCTGTGAGTGGAATTTTAAAATAGTTTTAATGTGCAATCCCAGGTGTCGCTTGACTGTTGATGGCCGGCTTATATTCATTTATTAATATGGCTTCTAAGATGCTCAGCCTCGCTTTATTGACCTCTTTTCTTTTAATAATGGTGTTATCAACGAGCATATCTCTCGTTAGGTTAATATTATGGGCACTCCCCATATGGTTCTTAGGCCTTCCGCTTTTAAGATGCCTGGATAAATGTCTCGAAAGTGTAGTGGTTGCCATGCCAATATATTTAAAGTTATTATAAAGCTTATAGTCTTTATCGAGGAAAATGAACTCGTAAACTATGTTGGTTGACTTGAGATTCAAGGAGTTTAGGCAGGTGTTGTTTTTAATCAGGAAATTGCTAGCTATTGTTGTTTTATAATAAATAATGAGTTGGATCTTATCCGTTTGAATTTTAACCTTGATGTTACAGTTAATAATCTCCTTGATGTTTTTTTTATCTATTTTATAGGCCGTAGAGATCTGGTTTCTGTAATATACATTGATGTTGCTGACTTCTCCCTGATTACTTTTAGTTTTATACGCATGTTTGTAATGGTTATTTAAAAATGACTGCATTTGTTTGTCAATCATACTGTTTGAGAAACCATTATTCACGAGTATTTGTTTTACTCGCGCAATCTCTTGGTGGAAAAGTTCCCATGTAGAGCAGCATTTATAAGCTCGACGGATGTATGAGCCGATTACGCTTATTATATACCTTTCATGGCATTCACTATCCGCTTCCCATATCCGTACTTTTCCTATATACTTTAGTGATGTAGCTGCCATTGATGTTTTTAACCTCAACGTCCAAGAAAGAGAGTTTATTGCCCCTGCCTAATTCATAAGTGAATTTTAGCACGGAATTTTCCTCAAAATGGTGGTTGATGTTTATCAGATATTCTTCGTTTTGGACGTTGAAGTAGATGTCATCTACGTATCGGCAATGTTTGTGTGGCTTATTTTCCATGATATCCAATAATCTCTCCTCAAGTTGACCCATGTAATAGTTGGCGAAGGTCGGCTCTAAGGGTGACCCCATAGCCACTCCATCTACTTCCGTGTATAGATTACGTCCGGTGTCCTGAACGGCGCCTCTGATCTGCATGAACGTAACATGCTCCTTAAGATGTTTTGGTCAAGATTTGGAGGAGACATTGTAGGATGGTGGTACACGTTTTTTTATAATGATGTCGATGGTCTGAGCGATAGGCACGATCGTGAACAGGCTTTCTACGTCAAGGGGTGATATTAGTCCTGACGGTCTTGTAGCGTGGAATATGTCGATGAATTCCTCCGTGAATTTTATGCTATATTTCGAAGGGATATACGGTTTTATTCATGCATTTAGGGTTTTAGCTAAAGAGTACGTAGGAGTCGTAACTTGAGAAATGATGGGGCTCAATGGGTTGTGCGACTTATGAATTTTTACATTGCCATACAGATATCTTGGTGTGTAATCACCGATGATCTTTTGGAAATGAAGTCCCCCGATGCGTGCATTAGTTTTAACTATTTGTCCATTTATTTTCTTTTTTTGTCTTCTGTTGGATCTTTTTTCATCCGTTTAAATTTAGTGGTATCACTTAAGATGGTATTCAATTTGTTGTTATATTCTTCTTTGTTTAGAATGCGGTATATGTTGGATTTGTCAGCTTTACTTATGACTATTTCGTTGTTGATTGTTAGAGAGCTGTTGGCCTTAAATATCTCTGGTGTAATAAGTTTGCTGCCAGGAAAGCATCCTCGTTTGGTGGCTTCTGCGCGTAGTTGGTCTTTTAGGTTGGAGTTAATTTCAATGATAGCTTGATCTTGTTGCTTCAACATAGACTTGAACAAGGATTCTAGTTCGACTTTTTTTAAAATTGGATCGAATTTGGCTTGTAGGTGGCAGTTCAAAACGAGGTTAAGGGCTTCTATTTCACTAGTGGAGAGCATATGGCGGGAGAGATTGACGTTGAGGTTCAAAACATCAATGGCAGCTACATCACTAAAGTATATAGGAAAGGTACGGACATGGGAAGATGCCTCAATGCGGAGAGTGAATGCCCTGAAAGGTATATAATAAGCGTAATCGGCTCATACATCCGCCGAGCTTATAAATGCTGCTCTTCGTGGGAACCTTTTTACCAAGAGATTGCACAAGTAAAACAAATACTCGTGAATAATGGTTTCTCAAACAGCATGATTGAAAAACAACTCCAATCATTTTTAAATAACCATTACAAACATGCGGGTAAAACTGAAAGTAATTAGGGAGAAGTCAACAACATCAAAGTGTATTACAAAAACCGGATGTTCACGGCCTATTTAATAGATGAACAAAACATCAAGGAGAATACTTACCGTGACATCATGGTTAAAAATCAAACGGATAAAATCCAACTCATCATCTATTATAAAACAACAAAAGCCAGCAATCTCCATATGAAAAACAACACCTGCCTAAACTCTTCGAATCTCAAGTCAACCAACATAGTTTACGAATTAATCTGCCCCGATAAAGACTGTAAGCTTTATAAAACCTCAAAATATATTTGCAGGACAACCACTACACTTTTGAGCGTTTAAACATGCATCTACAAAGCAGAGGGCCTAAGAATCATATGGGGAGTGCCCATAATATTAACCTAACTAGAGATATGCTCGTTGATAACACCATTATTAAAAGAAAAGATGTCAATGAAGCGAGGCTGAATATCTTAGAATCTATATTAATAGATGAATATAAGCCGGCCATCAACAGTCAAGCGACAAGCTGGAATCGCACATTAAAACTATTTTAAAATTCCACCCACAGGAGTGGCCTATTTCCTCTAACGTTATGTTTAACGAAGGAGGAATAAATGCCCATTAAAAATCGTTTGCACATTAAGAAAATAGATGTGGAAACATCACCAAGGGAATTTTGGAAACATATCAACAGCTAAAGACTCAGACAACAAGGGATAAATGGAAATTAAGGATGCAGGCAACAACATTTTAGCAGTTGAGGAAGAAACAGAGACATTATTTAGAGAGCACTGGGGAAATATATTCAAAATTAGCGAAGAAGAGAATGAGGACTATGACATTGAATTCAAACATCATATTGTGGACGAACTCAATAGAGAGATCGAAAGGACATACCCCTTCCACTTTGTCGAGGAAAGGAGAAACAACAACGACGAAATAGACGCAATCATTACATCTTAGGAATTAAAAGAAACCATAAAGAACTTCCGATAGAGAGCCCCATGCAGATTGGAACTCACCAGATCAAATTACATCGAAGCACCCCTGAACATACTGGAGGGAGTGATAAACGTCTTCAATGCGTGTTCAAACACGGGATACTTTCCTGATGAACTGAAAGTGGTGAAAATGATATTCGTACCCTAGGTGGCCAACCCCCAGATCAAGTGAATAACTACCGCCCCGTCTCGCTGCTAGATTTCATCGGTAAGGTATTGAAAAAAAAAAATAACAGACTGTCCAAGTTACTCGATGATAATGGCCGAAGAAACAGCTGCCAATTTGGCTTCAGAAAAAACAGAAGCACGGAGATGGCTTTTGGAGTAATCCTTGAAAAGATAGCTAAAGCAAAGAGAGAAAAAGTGAGCGTAGCCATCCTATGCCGGTACGTATCCAAGGCATTCGACAAAGTATGGCAGAGGGGTATACAACTCAAAATACTCAGATTAGAACGAATAACAAGATCGAAAGGATTTTATGTGATTATGTAATGGAGAGAAATAGGACGACATCACGGTGAAATATTTGAGCTCGCTACAGGTTTGCACAAGGCGGATGTCTGAGTCTGTCTCTCTATTCAATCTATACAGCAGACATACCACCACCAAAAAATGAAGGCTGCTTGAACATCCAGTTTGCCGACGACGTCACTCAAACCATAGTTTGCCGACGACGTCACTCAAACCATAGTTTGCCGACGACGTCACTCAAACCATAGTTTGCCCCTACAGGAACGGCCCAATGCAAGCTAGGGTGACTGCAGAAGAGATAACAAGCATTAATAAATACGAAGAAAAATGGAAAATTAAAACCAACAGGGATAAATTTAAAATGGTACCCGTGTACAGGAGGAGCATCTCAGATGTATATGTAAAAGGACATCGCTACAAATACGACAAAGAATGAAAGGTGCTCAGACTAACCATTACGAAATCAGGTTATAAAAATCACGTAACTGAGAGGGTAAATCGAGGGAACAGCGGCCTGGCATTACTGTACAAGCTAGTTAATCTAAGCATGAAAAAAAGAGAAAAATTTATCAAGCCATAGTAAAGTTCGCAATTATTTATCCAACCATCGCGATGTACACGATCTCGAGAAGTAACCTATTAAGACTCCAAAGAGTCGAAAACAAAACTATCTACTTAATAACAAACACCAGAAGAGGAGAAAGAAGAAAACTACAAGACCTGCACAGGGAGGCAAGGATAAAGCCACTTAACAGAATAATCGCAAAAAGAGGAAGGAAAGTCTTAGAAAAGACACAGAATGAAGTAGAAGTTAAATTAATCAACTAAATTGCCCAGAGAGAAGGATCGAGATCACACAGATTATTCTCAAGTTTACCAAGGATAGATGAGGGAGGAGAAGAAGACGAAGAAGAAATCTACACCTAGAGAAAGAGATTAATACTCGAGGACGACTAAGAGTAATTAATTAACCAAAGCAAAGCAGATAATAGCATATAGTCAATTATAACTAGGATAGGAATAGGAAAGAATAGATAGAGAGATAGAAACTTACACCAGTTTTTAGTTAGAATATTTACTACTAATACCGGTTTGAACGCATCATAAATACCAAATACTACTTTCTAACTTTATCACGCTAGCTATACTACCTAAAATAGACAGAGATAAGCCTGACCTCCAAGCAACTAGCATCTCTTTGCAAACCTCTTACCTCCTTCAGCTTTCTGCATCTATTCGTTTTTTACTATCAGATTCACACACGTGACTCACAGTGATACGTGGGACAGGGGTCACAATAAACTGTTATAGTTTTAGTTAGAGACAAGCGACACATCGTGGTTTGGATTCCACGTTAAGCTGTAGGTCCCATGACTAACTAAGTCTACTTTTGTCTCCTACTATTTTCTTCATTGTCCTATCCTAAAAACTTCTTCTTCCTCTCCTTCTCACTCCTAACCGCGTACTCACAGTGCTTGGGAGCCTACTTTGGCTATAGACAGTGTGACTATGGGGGTCTATAAAGGAGTACCGGGCCTCCCCCATTCCCCTTGGCTACTCCATGAGCGCCAAGGAGGGCGGGGGGGGGGAGGGGCGGAAGAGCTGTTCTCTGTCTCCCACCTCTCTTTTCATTTCGTTTATTTCACTCTGTCGGATCCTCACTCCACTCATTACATCGGTAAAGGAGGCAAGAACATTTCAAAACGCTCCGAAGATGATCGAATAAGATCAAAAGCTCAGTAATTTAGTTTGGTTTTTACCAAACACATTCATTTTAAAAAGAGATGAATACTGGAGAAGTGATCCACCATCTACAAGGGGATAAAAAAAGATAGTAAAAAGAAGAGAAAGTTGCCAAAGGAAATTAAGTAAGGCAAAATACACAATGGTCTTCAACAAAACTTGCATTCAAGAAAGACTGCTACCCAACTACACTAATATATATATATATATATATATATATATATATATATATATATATATATATATATATATATATATATATATATATATATATATATATATATATATATATATATATATATATATATATATATATATGTGTGTGTGTGTGTGTGTGAGGAAATCCCCACGTGAAAGATCTTTAGCAGAAAGGAACTCCCATGTGCAGCAGAAGGCCTGGCTAGGCCTAAAGTAGTAAGCCTACCCCCCCCCCCTCGAATCGAGTCCCCCACGATTCACCTTTATGCGGGCTAAAATAGCTCTGTAAGAAGATTCGAGGCCCTTCGAGAGTAGAGCTGTTTCCCACTAACCCCCAACTCCGGGAAGAGCCTCGGACATAAATAACGCTCGACTCCCAGGAAGACACACAGAGTTGAGAAGTCTCGCCAGAACCCAGAAGATTTCTTCATGGTTCCAAGTCAAGTGCTAGCAACAAAGCAAAGTGATAGCTGGACTATTTTGTGTATTTGGAATTAGCCCCAGCCAGGAAGTAACTCCACTGAAGGATCGCCCAGAGTGATTTTCCCGACTTCTTTCATCAAATCCTGTCGAAGCCCTCCTTATTTCGGGTAGCCGAAATACTCTCCCCTGGACCGGAAGTTACGCCCCCCTTTCCCTTGCTTTCAGAGAACCGTCATCACTCCAACCTCCCGCTCTGAAGTCCGAGCGGTCTCATCTCATGTACAGAAAACATCCGTAAGCCAACCCCCCCTCCCCCCTTCAGTAACCCAATTGAGTTAATCTTCCCCCCTTCCTTTATTGATGTGATTTTTGCCCGTTAATTCTCTGAGGTAATTTTACCCTTCAATTCTCTTATTAATTTTTTGTGTAAATAAAATTCTATTTTTGTACATGTCTCTTTAAATAACCTTGAACTTTGCCATTGTCCATAATATACCTGACCTCGTTGCACTCCCTCGTTACTCAGCCCGTCTGAACGCATGGTTTTCCGTCTCTTTTGTCGGGTCGCTTTCAAGTTATTGGTCCTCCCCCATAGATATAATATGGTATTGATATAATGTAATGTCATACCACGACAATATATATATATATATATATATATATATATATATATATATATATATATATATATATATATATATATATATATATATATATATATATATATATGAAATGAAAAACTCACAAAGTATCACGTGAGGGTAGCAAATAAATGCAATGTCCCGCAGGAAAAAATGAAAAGGTGTTCCCAAGTACTTTCGAATTTTATTAAGTTCCTTATCAAGGATAACTACAAGAAATAGTATTATATTAGAGGTATATATACGAAAGAAAAGTATGAAAGACCGCCTCAAAAACAAGAAATCACCAATGAGGAAGAGGGAAGGGGGAAGGTAAAAAAAAACACATTAAGGATTACAAGAAGCAGGTAGTAAGTTCAAACTAATTCGAAGGAAAGGGTAACAGATTCAAAGAAATGGAGATAGCCTAACGAGGGAGATTATAAGACATGATGAGCAAAAGGAGGAAAAAATACAAAGTACAAAACAGAGCACTGACAATTAAAAAATAAAAATAATAATAAAAAATAAAAATAAAATAGGGGCCACATAACTAAAGAATGTATATAAAAAACAACAACTAGGAACGAAAGACAAAACTAATTTCTTTGAGTATTAATCTTTTAATTATAGCATCTATTTTATATAAACCAGGAAAAAGGTTAAAATTATCACATTGGCTTATAAAAGCACATTCAATGATGTTCCTTTTTATATGGTCATTGGAACGATAAATAAATTTGGCCGAGTTCCAGTTAATTAAATGGTTCTTATCTGACATCTGGACAAAAAAAAGAACTGTTTTCTTCCCCTCTACGGACATTATATTGATGTTGATTTATACGAACAGAAAGTTGTTTACCTGTTTGTCCATAATATTTACTAATACAACCAGAACACTCAACTTAATAAACTCCCCCTCCTCCCAAACTATTACAATTATTACGTACTAATAAATTCTTAATGGTCGTCTCATATTTAAAAGCAACAGAAATGTTAAAGTTATTCAAAAGATGGGGAAGATCACTAAAACAAAGAGAAAAAGGTAGAACTAAATTGTTATTACTATTAAAAGGGAGAGTATGGACAGTTTGATAAAATGTCTTTTTAGCAGAAGAAAGACAGCTTTGAAGAAACGAGTAAGGGTAACAAAGTTTATGGCCGATTTCAAAGATATTGGAAAATTCCAAATCCATATATTCCGGGCATTACGTGTTCATCCATGGAACATTTTAACCTTCTTCATTTTTCAATCGGATTATTTTCTAATGATTTCTTCTGCTTGAGTGGCACACGAAACAATATCTCACAGTGGTAAATTCAGCAATTTTCGTCAGTATTGGCAAAGCTCTCCCGTTATTTAACTAAGCAGTGGATACTGTATTGAAAATTGATTCGGTTATGATGAATTATATGATTTGATATTATTTTCAATCTCCATATCACATAGTTCGAGATCCAGTAAATAAAGGGGATGTTGAAGAACTTGTCATCCTAACCGCCTAATTTCTTCGGGTCAAAGGTGCCACATTGGGTGTTTTGTTATGAAGGAGGACATTCCTCTTGGTTAACCAGTCAAGGAGTTTTTTTGTTCAATGGCTTAATTGAAAGGATGTAATTGTTGAACATTTAGGGCTACAGTAACGGCTTGTTTATTACTTAGCTCATAATGAAAAACTCTTTTTACATCTAAATAATAACGTTTAGGAGTAGGAATGGGTTTTGTTTGTGATTAGCCCTTGTTTTTGTAGTAAAGAACCCACTTTTCATCTCATGGAACAATTCTGTCCTTAAATGGCTCATGGTCAATTCGAGTTAATAGAGATAACCCACTATTCACACTCAGTTATTAATTACTACAGATTAGATAAAACCTAGGCATTACTACAATTAAAATTAAACAGTGGTCAGCAAATTTAGAGCAACTTAAACAATTCTAAGAAGCATCTTTTTATGTCTTTTAAAAAATTCCTTAGATTCTTGACAACCTAATAAATTAACTTTTTCATTATAAAATTGAGGTGGTTTGTAATTGTCAAAGAATCAACGAATTGGGCTATTCAATTAACTAAAGGTCAATTTATACGACTCAATTTAACCTTATATACTTCAGTTATCTTCATCATTAAGACACCACTCTTTGTCCAGGATAACGGCATGAATGCTACAAATCACGCGAGAATGTTATAAAGATCACAATCTTTACCTGGTTCCTCGCTATTCTCACTTCCTTCCAGAACATCTTCCTGTTTCCATCGTGATCCTCATTCATCTTTTTCCAAACGCTTTATTTTCTGCTTTTATATACTCTTTTTAATCACCACTTTCACTTTCCGTTTTCATATATTTGTATTTATTCGACCGCATCCCCCTGTTATTCTCGTCTACACTATTACGCTTTGCATGTAGGCCTCTCTTTTGATTTCAACTACACGCTTCACATTGCCATTCCACCATGAATCAGTTTGTTTTCTTTTTCTAATTTTTGGCACACTCACACACATCTTTTTCACTACATATAACCCATTTCTTAAATTTGTTCTACACTTGTGGTATCTCACATCCTCTGCAATTTTTCTCTGATTGAATAGATTTTTACTTCTGATTCTCAATTAATTTTCACCTTCATCACGTCTCTACATCCATTCATCTGCCAATTTAACCTTGCTCAGCTCAAACATAACATAACATATAACATAATTACACGGATGACAAAAGCCACAAGGGCCTATCAAAGGTCATCCGCCTCCGTCAAAACCCACCCACAAAAAGCACCATCACCAGGGGAAGACAAAATCAAAGTCCACCACAATATAATATAACATATGACAAAAGCCACAAGGGCTCATCATAGGTCATCCGAGTCAAACGGCCTCTTTTTCAAGGCACCCAAACTCCCAGGAAACTACATCCAGAGGATTGCATCCAGAAACAAGGGTATCTTTAATCAAGGCTTGTCAAGAACTAAATCATGCAGCTATAGATATATACAAACAATATTAATATATACAAAACTTAGGAACCATCACAACCTTCCCTTCCCATAAACTCATCCAACCTACTCTTAAATACATTTAGATTTGGACTACCTACTACCCTCGGCGGCAATTTGTTCCAGAAGTCTACCACTCTATTGGTGAAAAAATATTTTCTTAAATCCAACCTACACCCTTGCTTTTTAATTTTCAAGTGGTGACCTCTAGTCCGATTTCCATCATCTAACTCAAAAAACTTGCTAACATCCAATTTATCTATCCCGGAAAAAATTTTAAAGAGCTCAATCATATCCCCTCTCACACACCTCCTTTCGAACGAGAACATATTTAATACCCTCAGTCTATCTATATATTCAAGGTGCCTCAGGGAAGGAATAATCTTTGTTGCCCTCCGTTGCACTGACTCGAGAAGGTTAATATCGTGTCTAAAATGTGGGGACCATGCCTGTATACAGTACTCTAGATGTGGCCTAACATAAGAGTTATAGAGTTTAAGAATAACCTCCTTACTTTTGTAACTGCCATTTCTCTTAATAAAACCCAGCACTCTATTTGCATTATTTCTTGCTTCAATACACTGCTTAGAAAACCTTAATGAATTATCTATTACTACTCCTAGATCTTTCTCATCCTCTACTGAGCTCAGCCAATGCCCATCCATTTCATAGTTAAATTCTCTATTATCTTTTCCCATGTTAATAACTTTGCACTTATCAAGGTTGAAAGTCATTTGCCACTTATGTGCCCAGGCTAACAATTTATTTAAATCCCCCTGCACTTTAAAATTATCATCAATATCTTTAACTACAGCTGCTAATTTGGTATCATCCGCAAAAATTGACACTTTATTATTAACTGCCTCCCCAAGATCGTTTATATAGATGAAAAATAATAATGGACCGAGAACTGATCCCTGAGGAACCCCACTGATAACATCCCTCCACTCTGACTTTACACCATTTAGCACTACCCTTTGCTTCCTGTCTTTCAGCCACTCAGCTATCCAATTTGAAACACCCCCACATATCCCAATCATTTTTAATTTATGAACTAGTCTCCTGTGTGGTACCTTATCAAATGCTTTACTAAAATCCAAGTAAATTACATCTACATTCTCTTCCTTATCTACTTGATTTGTTACGAACTCCAGAAAGTCTAGTAAATTAGTCAAACATGATTTACCTGATCTAAACCCAATCTAAATCCCAGTCTACCAAATTTAGCAAGCTTCGAAGTTTTACATAATCTCCCTTATGAAAATTTGGAACTTTTTCAGCATTCTCAGTTATTTTACCCTTCTCAATTCCCAAGTTAAAACGAACTATCTGATGGTCACTATTTCCCAATGCTTCCCCAACAGTCAATTCTTGAACTAAATGATCACTGTTAGAAAGTACTAAATCTAATATATTGTCCCCCCTCGTTGGCTTATTAACAAATTGACTCAAAAAATTATCCTCAAAACATTCTATGAACCTGCCACTTGTTCTATCCCTACCTATAATATTTTCCCAGTCCACAGAGTTTAAGTTGAAGTCCCCAATAATAACTGCATCTGTTTCACATCCCTTACTTATTTCCCTTATCATTAGTTCATCCATATCATGTGATAAGATATTCTCATACTCATACTTCTTTTAGCTTCCACAACAAATAAACCACGCACCGTATTCTTTCTTACTAATCACATATCAATCATACTCTTAAACTCTTCCATCTCATTTGTCCAAATCATGTGTATTTATGAGGATTCTTGTGTTAACAGAATGTGTTTGCTGCATGTTTTCTTTCAGCACAGAACTATACCATCCTTTCTCCATTTTTATCCTCTCCGGGTGTATCAAAGGCTCCAGTTATCCCCTCTCTCATTCCCACATATTCGTTCATTCATATCTCCTATAGCCATCCACCGAGTCCCATTCCAACTTACATCCATTACTGATCCTATACCATTCCAGAACCTCTTTTTCAGCTTTACTTCTATCATTGCAGGGTCCATACACTTCAACCATGTAGAGTTACTTCTTACAAATCTCAACTTTACCTACATTTTTCTACAGCTCACACATACATACCAAACCATTGCACCATGTGACTAATCACTCAAACACACTGTAACACCCTCTTTCCTTCTACCATACTTATCTAAACCTTATTATACTCCATTCCCTCAACATAACACAAACTCTTCATTCCAATCTATTAGAAGTATTTATTATTATAAATAGCACAAAATTCCATCTGAAGATGAGTCATAAATACGAGGTGGTCCCTTTGAAACTCTCATTGCGACACCATCTGGGAAAATATTAATTTTTGAAGGTGAACCACAAATCAAATATTATCATTATAAAATTATTAAATCAATACGTGTATTAAAATCGATCTTTTTGACGAAGTCGTTACTATAAACCTCCCAAATAACATTTAAACTTCAAGTATTTTTTAACTCTTCAAACTACACCCGTTTGAGCCTAAAATCTTGGTATTTACTTCTGTTTGCTTCTATAGATCCGTTGTATAAGGTATGGCTGATAATCCTCAAACACTGAATTAACTGGTCAAATAACTACATGATTAACGACCCGATTTACAATTACTTTAGGAACGGTGGAACTTCAAAAGGACTCTATTGAATCAGACAAGTTAGGTGGATTGGCTGTTCTGAGACGTTTGTTCACAGGCGACCAATGGCTTATCACCCTCCTGGCTGCACACAACCACTACCCGAGCATTCAAAAGGAAAAGATAAATACAAGGAGAAATGCGCCACTCTAATAGGAATAGTCCAGTGTCTTTGTTGTTGACTTTAAGACTTGTTAAGTAACTCCACGTCGCTCAAGATTCATAAAGCAGATCCTTTGACGCTTATCTAGGAAGAGTGTTGTTATCATCACAAAGAGAGCGATAGAAACCGTGAGTTAGAGAACAATACCGTGAGGAACCCTCGGTTCTGTGTACACAGCGAAGGCTTAAAGGAGAAAGCTTCTGGAGTGTGAAGCTTTGCTGGATATCTATTTTATTCATAGCTATTAATCTCCTAGATTTGATCGCGGGTTCCTTATCTTGTGTACTGGCCGTGATTCGGATAAGTTAAACACTAATTTACCGCACTGAGATATATCATACGACAGGAATCCGTGGTAAAAGAGTGCTACAACATGTAAACCGGAGGGACACATGCCTACCACTCGGGAATTATATCCTTTATTTATCATCTCCCTTACAATTATAACCACTTCTTTGCCCAATTATCATGTCCTCTCTGGCTTTCCTTCTTTGCTATTTATCTTTTATCATGTATCTATCCATCCCATTATTTTACACTCATATCTTTTTGTCTTACTCTATTTTGCATATGCAATACACTTTATCCTATAATTATCTCTCTGCTTTCCTAACTCATCCTAAATCCTATTAACAATTCCTTATTTCCCGAATCCTGCAAAGCCTCTAAACGATCTATGACCACCCCCTCTTAAAATCTCCCCTGCTCAAATCACCAATCTCGTAATGGATGCCAAACATTGATAGCGAGCCAAGATCAATAAGTACATATATTGATCTTTGCATAAGGTAAATGAATACTACTAAGAGCTTTCATTGAGGCTTTTGAGGATTAATGTTACCAATGTCCACTATTGAGGAAAAGTTGCTGACTAATTTCCCTTTGTGTTTGAGTTACGATAGGTGTTCTCAGATGGGTTGTACTTAATACTAATAGCCAACGATTGTCATTCTAATCTTTATGTGCATTTCAATATGTTAGGAGGATCTGGTCCATGATTATGAATGGCGCAACCAATCAAACTGATAGTCATTTATCTAGAAACTAAATAGAATATGAGCTCGAGTTTGGGGCATTTGGGGAGCTTTTGAGATTTGCTGCTGGGTATTTAGGCTTGTTTAGATATGACTAGAAAAAACTACAGAGGATATTAAAAGTATTTCCTTTCTAAATTAGGATATTCGTAGACTTTTTAAAAATTTCGTCACTTATTCTGCTTTTTAAAATAGCATTAGCCATAACTAACTCAAGAAGAGGAAATAAAATCGGCCAAAGAATAGGGAAAGATCGAAGTCGAATAAATAATTAGGAGATAAAACAAAGAATGAGAAATGCCATAAGTAAAGTTACTCCTTGTTGAGAAGGAAGTGGAAAAGGTGGCAATAATTAACGTATGGCAGTGTTTGACTAATTTTTGAAAGGAGTAATATTTAATAATAGGTCTACGGCCTAGACAGTGAAAAGAAACACCAATTCCGAATCCATCGAAGTTAAGATGCCTCAGGTGTGCTTAGTTGATGGATGGAGTCTAGAGACTTCATAGTCATTCGTGACACACGTGATTCGGATGGAACCTTGAACTGTATGTCCTTATTAATGAATAAAGGCCTCGAAACAATGTAACTATTGGATATCGTACCCCCCCTCCACATCTCCACGAATTTATAGCGCAATAGCAACGATGAGGTATCACGAAAACTGTTTCTAAAGGAGATCCGTAAAGTGAGAAGCTAGAGATAGTAAAAATGGGTCAAAGATATATAACTGAGATCCATTTTATGCGTTATATCGCGATGTATCCGAAAGAGTCTAACATTTAATCTCATCCATCGTCTCAAAATTGGCCGTACATTAACTGCTTTGGCCTCATTCCGTCTCCTGTTGACTCATTACCACAGAAGAATCAATTTGTCAATCGTCTTCTCTTGATGAATTACAGACCAACTTACCTCGTCTACTTACGATAGGAAAACTGTTTACTCATTTCTATTCACTAATTCTCTACATTTAACATCTTTAATTGTGTTTAAAGGTTAAATAAAGCGGCATTAGTAACATAATGGCCTAAAAAATGTATAATGTCAATGTATGTCCACTCAGCTTTCAGACCATCTGCTAATTCACGCATTTCAGAGGAAATTGACCAGTATTCAAATGAGGAAGTTTTCTCCGATGAATGCGTAAAGGAGAATTAGAAAACTTGTCTGATTTAATATATTGTAAAAACTAAGCAAATTGACATAGATCGATTCTCTGAATTCTATCGTAAACATGCGCAGAATAATAATAATTCAATATAGAAGTGTTTTAGAGTTTTACTATGGAGGAAAGTTTCACGATAAAATCAGATGTTTTTTCCCCCATTCTGTGTCTAATATTAGCGCCGGATATATAAGAAATGAGAATTCTTTCAAAAGAAGCCTGTTACTATGCGTTATTCTTTATTATTTAAATAAAAAAATCTATACGGCATTGAAACGCTTCTATATTATTTGGTGTTTGTGATTAATTAATTTTTTCTCTATTCTCTATGGATTATTGAAGCTTTCGTGTCGTTCAGGAGTTGGGATCTAATCGTTGGAGAAAAGTTAATCAGAACTTCAAAAAGGTCGATTTCTTTTGTGCGATATGAATAATTTAGAAGATCTTTGAAACCGACCTTTTGTAAATATAAGATTAAATGAAGGAATATGAAAGAAATGGATGTAATTTCATTTTATATTTATTTAAAATGGCGTGAATTCAACTAAATGTAGTAAAAATATTTCTATTTTGCTTAGTGATTAATATGATTCTTATTCCGAGTATTTTCATCAAAGAAGTTGTGTTTGCGAACCTCAACCAGATAAAATTGTTGGTGTGGAAGATATAGGTGAATCAGCCGCAGGTCTTCCCCTTCTCCTGGTCGAAAACCCTGGTCCCCAGTCACCCTCCTTCCCCAGGTCTCATCACGGTTGGTAGCCTGGAGAGAGAAGGAACGAGGGAGGCCGAGGAGGGAGGAGAGAAGAAGTGAAAGAAGTGAAAAGAGAAAATCAGTAAGAGGGAAGTTGATCTAAGTTGACTTTCTTTCTGAGTACAGAGTAGAATAGAGAACACTAATATAATATTTCCATTATTTTAGATCTACTGATTAACGTAGAATCGTTACCACGACTACCTAATTAACTATCTGTCGTTCTTCTCTTTCACACATCCAGTCACTCAGCGCACCTCTACATAGGGGGCGAGAGAGCCACCCATCTCTGTCACACTCTCTCTGTTGTTTATGCTCTCTAATTGTGATCTTTATAACATTCTCGCGTGATTTGTAGCATTCATGCCGTTATCCTGGACAAAGAGTGGTGTCATAATGACGAAGGTAACTGAAGTATATAAGGTTAAATTTAGTCGTATAAATTGACCTTTAGTTAATTGAATAGCCCAATTCGTTGATTCTTTGACAATTACAAACCACCTCAATTTTATAATGGAAAAGTTAATTTATTAGGTTGTCAAGAATCTAAGGAATTTTTTAAAAGACATAAAAAGATGCTTCTTAGAATTGTTTAAGTTGCTCTAAATTTGCTGACCACTGTTTAATTTTAATTGTAGTAATGCCTAGGTTTTATCTAATCTGTAGTAATTAATAACTGAGTGTGAATAGTGGGTTATCTCTATTAAATCGAATTGACCATGAGCCATTTAAGGACAGAATTGTTCCATGAGATGAAAAGTGGGTTCTTCACTACAAAAACAAGAGCTAATCACAAACAAAACCCATTCCTACTCCTAAACGTTATTATTTAGATGTGAAAAGAGTTTTTCATTATGAGCTAAGTAATAAACAAGCTGTTACTGTAGCCCTAAATGTTCAACAATTACATCCTATCAATTAAGCCATTGAACAAAAAACTCCTTGACTGGTTAACCAAGAGGAATGTCCTCCTTCATAACAAAACACCCCATGTGGCACCTTTGACCCGAAGAAATTAGGCGGTTAGGATGACAAGTTCTTCAACATCCCCTTTATTTACTGGATCTCGAACTATGTGATATGGAGATTGAAAATAATATCAAATCATATAATTCATCATAACCGAATCAATTTTCAATACAGTATCCACTGCTCAGTTAAATAACGGGAGAGCTTTGCCAATACTGACGAAAATTGCTGAATTTACCACTGCGAGATATTGTTTCGTGTGCCACTCAAGCAGAAGAAATCATTAGAAAATAATCCGATTGAAAAATGAAGAAGGTTAAAATGTTCCATGGATGAACTGGTACCGAGGTAAGAGGCTGATATATTAGAATCCCTAAGTGAGGGAAAATAGCCGTTCATACTAATATGATAGAATAGTCGATATTTAAATGGATATAATAAAATCGGATGACATTAGTGGAACATAGTATAGAAAATATGAAAATAATGCCTGTATTCCTACACACAAAAAAGTCACATTCACCTCAATATTATTTCACTAATTACACAATTCGAAATCTGCCATGAGGAAATGATTGAGATTCACGGAACTCAAACATTAGAACTTAGAACACCTGAAGAAATAATCGGTTGCCCTGAGTTGCATGCAATCGTAGAGCTTGAGTGGAGAGGTGTGCCTGTAAAGACTCGCTCGGCGCAAGGGCGCATACACAAGCACGGGCAGATAGCCGACTCGAGGCCGCCTGCGAAATGCTTTGGGGCAATTAAAGGAGTGGGGGACCGCCTCCTTGACTTTTATACAGAGTGCGATTTACGGTTGAACGGGATTTATCTAATGGCTTCCCAATTTGTAGGCAAATGGTATATAAATATCAAGAACCCAAAATATAATTTTAATATATATAATAAATGGGGCAATATATATATATATAAGGGGGATCAAATTACTCGATAAAGATAGTTAATTAGATTGTGACAATTTATAGTATTAACGTTAACTCGAACAAGATATATTAATTACGATTGAGCGGAAGTCAATTCAAAAGTGGATGCGGGTGACGATTGACGGGGTTAAATCAGGGGATTACAATACAAGATCGCTTTACCTTGAAGCGTGGTAGTGATATGAGTGGGACTGGGGAACCAACGGCACAGGTCTTCGAGAAGATACTTCAAGGAGTCCTAACGAGGACGACTCGTAGATGAAGGTTTTGAGTACTTCTTGTTAAAGAACGAGATTTTCTCTGCTCCAGAGGGATGGAATCTCAAACACGAGGCGGTTCTGCGGCTCGGCAGGGAGTCTCAGACACGAAGGAAAGGGAGTCTTGAAGGGGGTCCGAGATGAGGAAGGGCCATACAGTTCTCCGGGAAGAAGGTGGCTCGATAGCTTTCCTCTGAACAGGGGCGAAAGCTTCACAAAGGGAGATCTGCTGGTGAGATCTTAACAAAGAGGTACGACTCGAACAGGGGTTGCGGGACTTCGCGGGGGAACAGACAAAACGCTCTGAACGGAGGGACTAGCAGCCTCTCAATCTCCTCGAGGAATGGCGGACTCCGGGTTAAATAGTCGGGTGGCTGGTCCGATAGATAGCTCCAGGGCATGGCCGTCCCTAGAGGTTTCTCGACGTCAGTCTATGTAAACTTACTTCAAGATAACGAGTCGGATCGGACAACGAAGTTTGCCTCATGATATGGGAGGAGGGTTAGTACGGCTTCGCTCGTTAGGGAATAGACATGCCTGGGAAGCATGGAGGCGAGAGCTCGGCGTTATCGCGGGGGGAGGGGTGAAAGAGGAGCATCCGAAAGCAAATACAGCTGGGTCGGGTAATTCAGCACGGGACTGCTTCATTCTCGAAGATTCTAAACTTCCCACGACAAGGAGCACGTGCTTTAGAGCGAAGAGGCTGAAAGAGGTATTCCGAGGGGGCCTCCTCTCACGCTGGTCCTTCGAAGGCATCCCGTCACATTGAGAATGGGTGCCATCCAGCTAATAAATTCAATATTAATAATAATTATAATAATAGTAAAAATAATATTTTTGAATACTGAAAATTGATATTTAATCCTGCTGTATAACAATAAACATTTCTCTTACTATTAATCACCCATTCAAAGTAGATACGTGAGTTTTGGTCTTTGATCCTAGGCTATCTGTCGATTCATCTATTGAAATTGATCCTCTTTATTGGCTACGGCCAAACCGTGCCGGAACACCGCTTTTATCTTTAAATGAAGTTAAGCTAAATGATGTAAACTTTGTTACCGGGCTGCGTCCCATTTTGGGGGGTCTTTGGGACATATACCATTTACCAATAAGATCCAAGGTTGGGATCCACAAGTTACCTTCTAAGTCTCCACTGATATAGACATCGGAGTGTCTAGTGGCTTAAACTAAGCCAAAACAGCATCATTCTGTTGTAACATTTCTTTCGTAAATCTTTATATTTTCAATTGAATAAGGACATTCATAAGACCTTCTACCTCACTATATCTCACTATATCTCACTATGCCGATCATTCGGACCCCGTTTTGCTTTTTTTGCTTTGATAATAAAATTGTAATTATTCGGCCGATTGTAACTAAATCTAAACACTTATGTTTTTTTTACATTCTCTTTCAAATGATATAATTGCCAAAGGCCTCCTTAGGTTAGCCTGGGAATTATTTAGCATTAACATCAGAACTATTCTGCCGATTCTAACGAAATTTCGAACCCTCATGTTATTTTACATTTTCTTTCAAATACTATAATTGCCAAGGTCATCCCTAGGTTAGTCCGGGAATTATTAAAAGTTTTAAAGGTTGTAAGCTCATAAATCAGAGTAAGTGAGAGCACGCAACTTTTGTTCAGCCGACTTTGTTTACATTAACGAGGTGAATATTTCTATTAATCCTGTTCCATGATCATTTGCAGATGAGAAAAATATGCGAATCTATGTTTCAGAATGATTCATTCCGGTATGGACTAGCAATTCCGAATTTTTTTTCTACCCAATTAATGAAATGTGCCAGGGCCTAAGTTAATCTTTCTTCTTCCGTGGGTGTAGACTAGCAATTCTGATTTATTTTCTTACCAATTAATGAAATGTGTCAAGGCTTAAGTTAATCTTCCTTCTTCAGTGGGTGTAGACTAGCAATTCCGATTTCTTTTTTGAGCGATTAATGAAATGTGTCAGGGTCTAAGTTAATCTTTCTTCTTCAGTGGGTGTAGACTAGCAATTCTGATTTATTTTCTTACCAATTAATGAAATGTGTCAAGGCTTAAGTTAATCTTCCTTCTTCAGTGGGTGTGGACTAGCAATTCTGATTTATTTTCTTACCAATTAATGAAATGTGTCAAGGCTTAAGTTAATCTTCCTTCTTCAGTGGGTGTGGACTAGCAATTCCGATTTCTTTTTTGAGCGATTAATGAAATGTGTCAGGGTCTAAGTTAATCTTTCTTCTTCAGTGGGTGTGTACTAACAATTCTGATTTCTTTTCTTACCAATTAATGAAATGTGTTAGGGCCTAAGTTAATATTTCTTCTTCCGTGGGTGTGGACTAGCAATTTCGATTTCTTTTCTTACCAATTAATGAAATGCGTTAGGGCCTAAGTTAATCTTTCTTCTTCAGTGAGTGTGGACTAGCAATTCCGATTTCTTTTCTTTCCAATTAATGAAATGCGTCAGGGCCTAAGTTAATCTGTCATCTTTAGTGGGTGTGAACTAGCAATTCCGATTTCTTTTCTTACAAATTAATGAAATGTGGCAGGGCCTAAGTTAATCTTTCTTCTTCTCTTGCGTGCTTTGAAAAAAACCCTGAAAAGAAATGTTTCGAAATTGTTTTTCGACGGGGTAGAGAATTAGCTTTGAAATTACCCAAATAGGTTGCATAAAAATGAAGTGCAGGAAATATATTTAACCATACATTGAACATAAAATAGGACAATACCATATTATATTGTAATTAATTGTTCACATTAAGTTAAATATTTACCATTTTACGAATCAAATTTAGACTAGTAATTTGTTTTCAATAATTTGTTTATATTAATTAGGAGAGATATTTACATTGAAAAATGAAGGTTGGGTTGTATGATCAACGGAGAAAAAAATGAGATGTTTTCTTCTCGTCGGCTTTTCCGAGCACCCAGTTGTTTTTGAGGCCCTAATTTTTATCGGGTTCGTCGCTAAAGGCCCTAAGACAAGAATCCCTGCCTCTTTTGAGTCAGAGGAGAGAATACGAAATGATTCTCCTCACAGATCTAGAATCCTCCTCAGATGGGAGACCTATTATTTTACTTGTTTCATCTTTTTAGATTACCTATTTTGTGCAGAGAAACCATTTAGCCGCATCTAATTGGAGTGGACTCTGGCTTTGGATTGCTATCCCCTTCGCTCCGATGTTAGTCCCCGAAATAATTGGCTCTGAGACCTCAACGATTTTATGCTCTGTCATCTTCTCTATTTCAGAGTGAACCACCAATTTTCCCGTAGCATGGAGAGCGTGGTCTGCTGAGGACGGGGTGGCCTCTCAGTATAGTTGGTCTGTTGGCAACTGTCATCAACATACGGAGGATTGGCATGGCGCCACCAGGGACCACAGGGCCTTCGAAGGCGCCCAAGGTCTCACCCCAGCTACGATCAGCTGGAATTTATTATCTTACACAGGAGGTTCGGAAAAACCTTGGATCCTTTGGGGGTATTATGCGGCATCATATCCCATAATGAGCCAGTCCATTAGAAAGAGAGGGGAGGGAAGTATGTCTTCCAGGATGAGGATGGTAGAGTGGAAGTTTACTACCGAGGTAAGGTAGTAGTAGATTGAAAGCCCCTCCATCAGGAAAAAAGGTGGAATTCCTGTCCTCGTCCACCATACAAACAAGGTAGGACGAGGTTTCATACCGATAGGGTGCCATCTTTATTTTTAAAATTCGAGGCAAGGGAGAGCTGGGAAAATAGGATCACAACAAAAACTTTTTAAAAAAGTAGTGAGCTCTATCTACCTTTTTCTAGCTTCCTTTTGTTCTCTCTAAGGAATTAGGATCCATTAGAAGTAAACTCTGTTTTGCCCTCAAATATTGGTTATCCCTCAAGAAGGAATACATTTAAAGGATCACCATTTTTGCGACAATCGGCGCCAACTAGTGGTTAGCCAGTAAACTGGCCCCCAAATGTTCCAGCCCTCATATGAAACACCAGCGATAGGTGGCTGTTTTTGGAGAGGCATCCCTTACTAACCTATATTAGTCGTTGACAAGAGAACCAAGATCCGAATTGCTGTCGTTTGGCGAGCAACCGTCAACCCCAGAAGCAGTGTTAAGAGGCGTTGTTATAAAGTTCCAAAACGTATCTTACCAAAGGGTCACAAGCGGCTGGTCAGATGGTTAATACTAATTAGGAAAGATGATATAATTGGTAAAGTGATAGTTGGAGATGATAAAGAAGTGAAAATGATTTTGTTAGAGAAGGAACTAAACTCTCTCAGCAAAGACTGTAATGGTGGCAGCTACCACTCCTTTAGTCTGCGCTCTACAAACACTTTCGGTCTTTAGTGTATGGTCTACAACAGAACCTAAATTAACCAAAGTATTATTAGGATAGGTTCTGTTGTAGCCTAAAGATTGAATGTGTTTGAAGAACGCACATTAAAGAAGCACCATTACCAGCATTAAATGAGCCTTCCTTTCGGCGTTTGGGCCAGTAGGGCACACAATCCCCAAGATGTCAGATGGAGTAAGGATATCCAAGGTACACTTAACACTCCGTTGCGGCAATGATAAGGCGAGGTTGGTAGGAGTGTGTGTGATTGATCTTCCCCAACTGTTTAATTGGATGTTAGAAACTCACTTGTTAGGATCGGTGGATTCACTGAATTATTGGCGAAAAGGTCAAACACACTTGTTGGGTCCTCTAACCCCCAAAATGCAGAGGACTCGTTGGGGGCAAATATGATCTTATTAGTAAACCTCTCATAGGGTTCCTGTAGGCAAGATTGTTCTGTACCATAATGTTACCTTTAAGTTTTAACAATTATAGCCATACGGATTAAACTGTAAGCTACATGTTTTAGAAAATAAGATCTGTTATTAACCCAATTACCTATTAATTTTTCTCAACGGTACTGTAATATTTTAAATAGTTTCCATTTTTTTCCATTTTTCAAAAATTTCAGTCGCTAAAATTTCCTGAATTGTACCAAAGAAAGTATTTGCGATTCAACTCTATTTTTCACAAAAAATATCATAAAAACACATACTTTACTCGAGTGTATATAGTATTTAAATTTATCCTCCTTTATTTTTTACAGTCGTAAGTATTTACCTCTCATATGGTTATGCCAGTTGCTTATTTCTTCAAAATGTCATCATTAGTTGAGTTTTCCCTTTCGTTGTTAAAATAGCAGATATCGTGAGCTACTCTTGGACGTCCGGAGAAAAAACGCGAAGAGGAAAATAATTTCTCTATTCGAAAATGGGAGAGTTTGCCGTCAGTCCCTATAAGCCAGCATTAAAGCCACAATTTAATGAAGAGTAGAGAAAAGCAATATAAGGTGCTTATAACCGTTTGGGTTATGTGCACCAAAGCTTATCAAAATGAAGTTAATTTTTGGGGGAAGTAACTGATTTGTTTCGGCTATGAATCTACGTGTGTACAGGGTTTCAAATGCTACACTCTACAGGTCAATTTTGCATATGGAGTTAGAATTTCGTGCACACACCGTGAAACTAGTTTATCAGGTAGTTTCGCTCTTTTTAAACTATAGGCATAAGATGATAGGTTTGTTTATTTCTTTTTTTAGGTATTTTTGAACTGAAACACAAGACCAAACTAAAAATCGCTGTCATTGATATATGTTGCGTAGTTGTATGTGCATGATTTGCGCAATTTTTTCATTGAATGAGATTATCTCTGATTCGAATGTTTTTCTTTCGTTTAAGAAAAATATTCTTCCAATCAAATTTGGGCCACGCGGTCCTCAAAGTTGGTTAGGCTAAGTTTACATTTCTTTCAATTTCGGTATCCTATATGTTCGTAGTGCACAATACTGAAGACCTAATATTTAAAAAAGATATAGTGGTTGTCAGATACTTTGTGACAATCGATTCTCTTTCCACCAAATTCATCATGTTTCTCTCCACTAATGAGTAATTATTGTGTGTGGCGTAGCATTTCCAAAATTTGTACACAAAAAAATGAAACATAGATGTAGTATATTAATTTTTGATTAGCTGGGGATTGGAAAAGGCACTCCTAAAAAAAACTATTTCGACTATTCTTCTTCACTGAGGGGGATGAGCGTACTTTAAATTTCTAAAACAGATTGGACAAAATCCCACTCTAGGAATGCAATTTAACTACGCATTTAAACCCAAATATTTCAATATCTTATTCTCAGTTAATTAAAGGTTTAGGTAGAATAGATTTGTCACGTTGCAGTAAGATTCACTCCAATTCATTCATTTTTCTAAGTATTTTGTCCAATGTCCTTCTCTTCCTTAGGTCCTAAAGCTCGACCTAAATTTGTTTATGTCAATGAGAAGTAAAATTTGGATGATTTAACGATTGAGGTCATTCTTGCTTGGGGTACAAAGAAGGATGGCTTATGTTGTATTTTTTCTGCCTTTTTCCGTGAGGTGGAAATGTGTAGTGACTACTAATAAATGTAGGGTAAGTTTGTAGAATTCTCTTAAACCTTTCCCCTTTCCATAATGAAAGATGTCCCATTTCAACATGTCATTCTTACTAAATGTTTTACAGCTCACATTGTGTCTGTCTGGGTACACTCCCATATTATGGGAGGGGGGGGGACTAAATCACCAACTGCAACGCCAACCGTTTCAGGACTGTTCGCAGGGATTAACCACCGACTAGGAGGTTACACTTGAGGCATTGGGTTTCAAATCCTTAATAATCAAGCAGAGTGCATAAATGGTTGGCGAGATTTACTTGAATAGGCCGAGAGTATCGTTCAAGGTTAGTTAAAGATGAAACAAAAAAATATATAATTTTATTTACACAGATCAAAATAAGAATAATAATAGGCAAAGGGGAATTATTTAAATTGAAAGTGTTTGATAATTATTATGAGAATGGATTCTGAAATGGAATTAATTGATCAATGTAACTAGGATCAGATCAAAAGGGGGAACTCGACAATACTAATAATGCAGGGGGTTTCAGTCTTACGGGTCGGTGACTTCGAGGAAGGTCCTTCTTGGGATAAGTTGAGTGGGGAACGATCCGATGAGGCAAGTGGGGCACGGTCTGAATGAGGTAGGTGGGGCACGATCCGAACCAACCTCCTGATAAAGAGAGCCAATCTTTAAAGATGATGTTCGACGGAAAACGTGGGAATTCTCGTAATTCCATTGGAAGAGGAAACTTTTTTTTTCTTCAAAGGTAATCGATAGAGATTTTCTCGGTTCTATTAAACGAAGAGAAACTCTTACGCAAATTCAAAGGCTTGCCGATCAAAGAACTACCAATTGACTGAGGTAGAATCACGGCGGAGAAAGTCTTGTGGTCTGATGATCGATCACGGGACTTCGACTCGAGGCGATGAGGACGACTTTGAGGTGCGTGCGGTACTCAGCGATCTCCAGTCAAAGCCGAGTATTTCTATAGGCGATTCTGAAGGGTAAGGACCAAATTTGGAGAAAATAAGTCACAAGCTCCAGACATCTTAATCTGGAGGCGGAGTCGATTCATCATTTAACAGCGAGGCGCGAAACACAGCGGCTCTTTCTCGCCTCTTTCCCGGGGGAAGGGGGAGGCTCGGGACAATTTCGCAGGATTGGGTGATATTTCCCTAATGCGCTCAGGAGTTAAAACTTCTCGAATGTTCCTGAACAGGAAGTGAAGTTTTGCATGTCTGGATACAATCGCATGTAGTCTCCAAATAATGTTAATAGAACCTTGAATCCCTCACTTAGGTTATGCTCCCTTTTTACTCTATCACTTTCCCTAATTCCACCACTCTTGTTCATTTAAGTAGCTAAAATAATGTTTGCTTCGAATTATTCTGATGCAATTGGGCAGTTATAATTTAGTTTAACTATTTGCCATTAGCTCATTGACTGCGATTATCGGGAAAGGGATGATAGTAAACTATTTGCTCTTTCAATTTTGGAAACATCGCCCTTATTATCTTAATTGCTTTATCTCAAAAAACATCGGGAGTGTAATTTTTTACCATTGTAGATAAAGAGGAATAGGAAAAGGCAGGAAGAAAAATAAAAGAGTTTAGAGTCGGCGAGAGTCGAACAGCTTCCTGCGTCACCAGATCACCACTTGCGAGTAGCGTATCGATTGCGCTAACTGCGTCATCCTGAGTCTAGAAAAAGACTCATTCGAAAGAAGCTTTTAAACCACTCGCTTTCACTTCTTGCCCCCCTGCACTATATATGTACCATATGTGAACAAATGCCAGGTTAATTATAAAAATCAAGTTGGTTGCAGGTGCCTGATAAGTAGATATCCTTAAGTAAGTAAGGTTACCATCTATTTGACATTAGCTGTACTCGAATCCTGACGTTGTTTGGTTAGTTAAAGATAACTCTCTCCCACACAGAAGCGATGTGGTGGTAAGAGCATATCTCAAGAGTACTTCAAAATTCAACTCATTCGTTAGCCCTCTCAATCATTTGATTTCAATTCAATTTAAAACCTTTGAGAAGAGATGGTATATGAATTGGAGGAAAGGTGAAGAGGGGAAAAGGTGGGGGAGAGTGGATGGTTGCTTTAATATATTTTACCTTAAAAAATAAAACCAATGAAGCCTTATATTTGGTAAAGTTACCAAAAGTCCGTCCCTATGGGCTGGTGCAAGCCAGTTCCAATTATTTAGCACATCTAGGTTATGCTCCTCATCCATATGGAGCAATTAACTATTTCTAATAGAACATTTTAATAGTCTTTAAGAGAACTGATTCATAGGGTTAGAGTGACTCCTTAGTTGGGAAAACCGCACTCTACAGCTTCCTAGATTGCAGTTTACCTACCAATTTAAAGCAAAATTTTAATCCTTATTTCAACTTTTATGATTGTATTTCATTATAACAACTCTACACCCCTTTTCTCATACATCCCTTCATACATTTCGCCTCCATTTGCAGCTACCCCGGCAGAAAACTTATCAACACCTTGGCGTTGTCTTTCAAGCATATCGCCTTATCACGAAATATTTCATTAATGGCGATGATAAAGACGAGGAAAATTTGTCCAAATTCAGAGGTAATCTTTTATTTCAGCGTCATAAGTGACTATTATAAACACGAGAGCATCGGGAATTGGTTCATTGAAGAGATAAGGTGAGACAATGCAACAGAATTGCATTTCCTTTTGGAGGAAAAAATCTCAGATAGTGAACAAAGAAAATTCCTCAGTGAGAATATGCAATACAGATAAAATTTAACATTCAGAAAATTCAATTCTTAGGAAATTTACTATTGAGAAAATTTGGCATTGAGAATAGTCAATTATAAGAAAAATTATATTGAGAAAATTCGGCATTCCAAATAAAATATTAAATTGTGAGAAAATTTACTATTGAGAAAATTCGGTATTTTGAATATTCTATTGAGGGAAAATTTACTATCGAAAAAACTTGGCATTGAGAATATTCAATGGTGAGAAAAATAACTATTGACAAAATTCAGTATTAAGAATATTCAATGGTCATAAAATTTACTATTGAGAAGATTCGTCATTTAGAATATTCAATTATGAGAAAATTTTATATTGAAAAAATTCGGTATTGAGTTTATTTAATTGTGAGAAAATTTATTATTGAGAAATTTAGTAGTGAGAACGTTCAATGTTGAGAAAAAGTACAATTAGAAAATTCGGCATTGAGAATATTTAATACTGAAAAGATTAATTATTTCGAAAATTCGGTATTGAGAATATGTAATTGTAAGAAAATTTACTCTTTAAAAAAATTCGCCATTGAGGATATTTAATTGTCAGATAATTTACTATTGAGAAAATTTGTCAATGAGAATATTCAATTGTGAGAAATTTGACTATTTATAAAATTCATTATTGAGAATATTCAATAGATACAAAATTTCCTATTGAGAATATTTAAATGGAGAAAATTTCGTATGGAGAATATTCAATTGTGAGAACATTTACTAAAGAGAAAGTTAGCATTGAAAATATTCAATTGTGAGAATTATTACTAATGATAAAATTCTGTATTACGAATATTCAATTGTGAGAAATTTTAATATTTAAAAAATTCAACATTAAGATTATTCAATATCGAGAAAACTTTCTTTGGAGAAAATTCTGTATTGAAAATATTCGATGGTGATAAAAATTACCCTTGATAAAATTCGGTATTAATAATATAACTGTAACATGAATTTAATTTATTTTGTTTATTCATATTTTAAATCTTATTAATTTTTATTTCAAAATTTTATTATTTATATATTGTATGTTTAATTTTAGTTTTGATTTTCAATATACCTCAAATTAATTTTCAATTGAAATTAATGTTGGATGTGTGTAAATATGGAAAGTAACTTAATTAATGCCTCGAGCTCCTTAACTTCCTTCAGCACATCTTTACTAAATCAATCTTCTCTAAATTACACTTTTTCTAATATCTGATCATTAAACTAATTACTTCTAATCAAATTATGCGCTTAATTGCATCGTAACCAGAGCATACACCGGTAGTCTACAACCAGCACTATTTATTGATTAATTAAACGTTCCATGCTAGCACTACTTTTCATTAAATTGCATAAGTAATCGAGTATATTGATTAAATATTAAATTAATTAAGGGATTATTGTCTCCATCCTCGTTGTGTTGCTGTAGTATTCGGATGATTTATAAGGATTATTTCACACAATGACATCCATATGTTCTATTTATTGACTACAGGTAATCACAAAAGGATGGGATTATGTTATTAGTAAAACCAAAGCCGAGAAACGTAGGTCATTATTTAAAATTGGGTTGATATCTATCTAGATAGCCGCAATTATTTACACCTACCTGTAGATTCTATGCATCCAAATTTGAAGTGAAAAAACGGGGTATTTCGTTAGTATTCCATAAGGCAAATATCGTCCTATTTTACCCTATCGGTTTAAATTGTTTAAGCAGACTACAGAGTAAGGTAGTAAAATATAAAAAAATATTTTCAAGGGGAACTTATTTATTGTATTGACGTCCTTGAATAATTCCCTACGGGTTTCTCACATCACTATCAAAGGCCTGTTCCCATTCTATTTGATATTCAATTAAATCAACTCACAACAAAAAATTATAACATTTATAAAGAATTTCTGCGTTTTTTTGTGTTAAAAAAATCCGTGAAAACGGCAAACAATTAAGGTTACTCAAAACCACTGTAAAGAAAACAATATTTTTTATGTATCAAGAACAATTTACGTGATTTTCTTATTATATAAAACATTTAATTAAAAGTAGAAACATAACAGTAACTGATATACTCAACTACCAAGGGTTGCATACGATTGTGGCCTATTCAAATATAATTGGCATTGGAATTACAATTATTTATTTGAGAACTCTAAGATTTCTTCTAAAAAGTTGCTCGATAAATTATTTTTGTAATCCTGCTTTTATAAGAATAAATAAACTTGGTTTTCTTTTATAGTATTTGAAATTATAGTGAGAATATGAGCAGAATAAGAGGTATAAGAGGGAGAGAATATGAGAATGAGAGAATAAGAAAGAAAAAAATATGAAAGAGGGTAATGTAAGAGAAAGTGTATGTGTAAAAAACCGGATGGATACAAAGATTCATTTCCAGTTCGGAAAATAAAGTAAAATTTCTGTCTTTATTATTAGCTTCCTTTAAGGATTGCTAATAATGAGGAAAGAACTTAGAATTTACTATTTCCATGGCCTTTACAGAACATCATTTTTAAAATATATCTGGCTTTACATCGTATATCGGTATTTATTCCTTGTTTTTATATTATTCATTCTGACATTCTTTTCTTACCGTATGAAAGCTCTATCATACCTAAATGACTAGTATTTTAAGTATAACTAACAGTCGAAATTGTGTAATTTACTTCCTGCACAGATAATACTTGTAATAACATGGACTATGTCTAGGACAAACCTTTCATTATATACATGTTGGAATAATAAAGAAGCTCAGATTAATCGCTTGAGACAAAGGATTCACTTTACCCATAAGAAAATGAAACTTAGATTCCAAGCCCTTTCGTCTTTTTTTAGACAGGCCTCATTAAAGGAATGAATACTATAGTGGATAAAGGGGAGGTTGGTTGTGGAAATAGATTTCATTAAAGTTGTTGCCTTCTATCATGTATGTATTACTTGAATGAGTCCTATCTAATAAAGGCAAAAGCGCTTGGAATCTTATTTTATTTTTCTGCGGCTAATTTTTATAAATTGAAAAAAAGAGCCAAATTAAAATTTGGAACAAATCTATTTAAAAAAAAGGGGGAAACACTTTCTAAACTTTAATATAAATATATTTAAGACTTTCGAAGGCGTAAAGAACTCAATACAATTGAAATATTATAAAATTCCATAACCTTTTTTGTTATTGAAATTTGTTAAAATCTAAATTCATCACTAATTTGGAAAAAGATTGCTACTGAAATTATTTTATTTATGGTTGATTTAATCAACTTCAACCCTTTCTTTGCCCTTCTTCGTGACCGGTCTCTGAACAAGGTCAACGGACCTAAGTCGCGTGCTCTCAATTATTTTGACTTATGACTGTATGATCTTACGATTTTCAAAACTCTCAATAATTCCAAAACTAAACTTGGAAATTATACCATTCCAAATAAATTCTAAAACAACATAATGGTTTCAAATTTCGTTAGAATCGACCGAATTGTTACGATGTTATTACCACAAAAAGCCATTGAAAAGTAAAACGGTTACCATCGCACCGACCGACCTACGAACCGATATGGTAACTTATGGAGTCGCTACCCACGACTAAATATTTGTGGCATAATTGTGAATTTTAATAATTTCTAACTTTCCTCAATAATTATTAATCCATCAATTTCTCCCATTACATTTTGACATATCACACAAAATTTATATATTATTATACAAACTATTTATACAAGAGTAGGGAGATTTTTACATTATTCAAAATTAGTATGGCTGATAATAGGATTTTAAAGTGACCTCTGAACTTTAGTATAATACAAATAATTATGAAAAGAAAGGAATAACATTGAGTTTTAAGAAAGAAATGGATAGATTTTGACCACTCATATGCATTCTTGGTCAAATTTTACCACCGACCTGCACACTCGGTAGCTTTATTTTAACCCCCGGTATGCATTATTGGTAGGGGTGTTACCAACCATATGAATTTATATATAATTTACATACTAGGTTGTGGTTTTACCACCAATATACTCTCATTTAAGATGCCTTTTATTTATTAGTTGGACTAATTAACGTGGAGTCCGAACCAAGGGTATCAGCAGTTTAGGAAAGCCGCCGGAAAGTCGACCAGAATTGGTACTCCATCCGGCGACTAACCGCACGGCTAAGCCGTTACCCCATTCGGTTTAGAAAGTGAGAGAAATGCCACATATTAATGGTGTTCATTGAATACGGGCCTTGAACGATCAAGCGTAAAAATACATCCGTAGAAAGAAGTGAATTATATTTAGGTTTCTTTAATGTTTTTTAAGCTAGAATAGGAACATGATACATGTAGTTGAAAATGAACTGAGTCAAATTCGAGGCTTGCTCGAGCTGCCCTCCCATTTAAGACCATTGCAAAGCCCATGATAATATTTTGGGTATGATGGGGGGATTTAAAAATAAGTTTATTTATAAACAAAAGAAATGTCAATAAAGTTATTTTATGTTGGTTCTTTCTATTGATATATTATAGGGTGAGGCAAAAGTTACTTTCCCTTAATAATATTTTGTAAATAAGAATATTTTAACTAATAAATAAACATAATTAAGAACAGATTGAATACAAATATTAAGGTTCAGTTGCATATGTATAATGTAAAATGATTTTGTTTCTGTTTTTTTGGTAAACGACAGAAACTAAAGTATCGTTAACTAATAAAATAAAATGAACGGAAATTAATTTTTAGACCACTGTATATTATTTAGCTCGATTCATTTTCCCACAGGAAAATGAATGGCGGATTCCAAGTAGTTTCGAACTTGTTCAGTTCATTATCAGTTCATTCCTTGATAATAAACTGATACTTGGAATCCGCCTTTCATTTTTCTGTCAGATTTTTTGCATTTATTGTTCTACTCACGCGCTACTCTGTGAGTTTCTCATATCCATATATATATATATATATATATATATATATATATATATATATATATATATATATATATATATATTATTCATACACGTAATGGCATATTACACCTAATTCTTCTTTGGTATTTGTTCTGAAAAGCTTTGTGTGAAAATAATTATGGTGGAGACCCCTTACTACCTGAAATCAGAGGTGGATGAGAAGTTTTATGATGTAACGTTGCTATAGGCGAAGAGTGCTCAGATGGAATCAGGCCTTGGTGGCGTGGTTCCATCTGGGAGACCACATAAGGATGTGGGGTATAGTTGGGGTCGGATCGTATTAAACTGTAATACGAGAGAGCTAAGTGAGGGGATAAGCTCGGTCCGAAAGGGTAAACTAATTTAGAATATTCGTGTGATGACAGTTGAGCATCACCGATTGGATAGACCGGCTTGAAGCTTCTGGGAGTCGTTAAAAGTTCGGTTGTTGGCGATGTAGTTTCAGCTGATGTGAAGTAAGCTTCTGAAAAGGATAGTGAATTGGTTAATCGCTGCAGTACAACAACGAGGGCAATGGAATTAAATCTTAGTGTAAGTGAAATATCATAATTACAGTAAACAACAGAAAGAGTGAGGCATAATTTCTTGCAATCGCGTCATAAATATTTGGAAAAAATAAACAATAGACCAATTTTGGTTTACTGTGTTGGAATAAAAATGTTTGGGATTCTTCTATTTTTCAATAGCTTTTCATACCCAGATGTTTTAACGTTTTAATATAATTTAAATCTATAATTGGTGCGGTAATTATATAGCACAAAATGATACCGCCCGCTTCTCATAACCCCCTGCGAAACGCCCTAGTTGTCACCAGGGAAGATCAAGTTTCAGTTAGCCATTTCTAGCGACCTCCCAAAAAATCATTCGAAATAGAAACCTTATACTTAAGATCTTTTGCTTTTCTGAGGAGAAAAGGGTGAATTAAACATACTTTATTAGGTATCTATGCTAAATACTCTTTGAAAAATATGAAAAGTTGCAACCGATGGTGCGGTAAGTATATAGCGCAAAGTGATACCACCCGCTTTTTATAGCCCCCTGAGGAACGCCCTAGTTCTCACCAGGGAAGATAGATACCCCAAAATTGTTTAATTCCTCGTTTTTGCCTCAAAAAGGCAAGAGATCTTAAGTATAAGGTTGCTATTTCGATTGACTGTTTTTTGTTGGTCGCTAGAAATAACCAACTGAAAATTAATCTTCCCTGGTGGCAACTAGGGTGATCTTCAGGGGGATGTAAGAAGCGGGTGATATCATTTTGAGCTATATACTTACCACACCATCCGTTTCAATTTTCCAAATCTATAATTACAGAAGTGGTATTTACCAAAATACAATTTCACCTTACTATGAATTTTAAATAATTTTAAGCATTTTTACTAAGAACTCCTTTCAACAAAGGTTCCATCTAGCAATAGAGGCTCCATCTAGAAATATATCCATGAAATATTTCCTGGTGTAAATAACATTTTATTATTGAATCGTGTCCATCTATGTCACATGCTGAAAGATTTGCGTGTAACTACTTTGCTGATTTTTCATAGACCGAACATCTCTAAGGTTCAGTTTCTTCAAAGAGCGAAAATCTCTAAAGTTCAGTTTTTTCATAGACCGAACATCTCTAAGTTTCAGTTTCTTCCTAGACCGAAAATCTCTAAGGTTCAGTTTCTTTGGTCGACCTTCAAGCGGACGAGTTACTATGATACCATTAGATTTATAGTTCACAATAATGTTCCCTTACAGAAGAACTTGGAATGTTTACAATGGAGGGAAATTTTCTATATCCATGGACAGCCTGGTGCTGTTTAATTATTCGGTTTATTGTAGTTTCTGAATCGTGAATGGTATTCACCAATGCGCTCTTGGAAATGTTTTCTCGGCGAATTCGTGACAAGAATTTCAGACGTAAATTAGCTTCTAACCTATCTTTCACCAACATTCTAGTTTCTTTAGAATCGTTTCGAAAATGCTTTAAAAATACCGAAGTATCATTTTCTATGAAAAAAATGCCTATGTAATTATTAAAATGCAAAAGCTATCCTTGTTACACTCATATTATATTGCCTTATATATGAGACCAGCATTTATTTACTATAATCTCCAGTTGTAAATGATTTAAATATATCATGTAAGGAAATGAATGTTTCTGCTACAATAAAAATACGAAAAACTGATTCAAACTTAACGAATATGCAAATAGATCCCTACATTAGACTTCGTGTCTGACATTGCCTAGACTTATTCTCGCAGCTGTATATCAAGTATCATTAATTAATTTTTAATAACTTCCTAAGTATTTTCAGTTCTATTAAGAAACTGACTGATGTACTTTCAACGATTTTTGAGTGTAGATCTTTCCATTTCCGAGTAAGTTTATAAGAGGAAAATTATTTGGTATGGTAGCGTTAAATCCCAAGCTTGAAGTAGATATTTGTGGTCATGGCTCCGTTATCTAACTCAAACAATAATAATGACAGAGGTTTTATACGGCTCCCTTCAAGAGCTTGAAGCCATCGCAAGGCACCCCTCCATCGACTAGAAAAATACCTGACAGAATCGGTGGGCTTTCAGAGCCCGCTTGAAAACACCAGGTGAGGAAAAGGGGCGTATGCCAGGAGGCATACCATTCTAATAGCGACTTATATTTAATATTATTGAAACCGTTTAATTTTAGAAAGAATGTGATTATTTGGACTTAATTTATCAATTTAATATTCCGTCTGTTATATTATATTGAGATATTAATGTATTATTATTTAATAATAGATATTAATCTTATAGAAATATTTCTCTGTTCTTCAGTAATAAGATATTGGGACCACCATATAGCTAAAATATGAAAATAATAATTAGTATAAGGAAAATGAAAAATTGACTCCAAGCACTTTAACCCATTTGTATCAAAGCTTCAATAATAAAGCCGAAAGCGGAAGAAAACACTTTTCCCACGAGTAAATTTTATCCCTTATCAAGTAGTTGTTTTAAACTCTCTATTAAGTTCTTTACGATGATTTTAACATCAGATTCCGTCTTACACCGATCTCAGTGGCGACCTATAGCTTAAAATGTAATACAAATCTTAGATCCCTGCAATATCAACAGCAACGAAGTCCTCAATAAAAGCTCTCATCCGAGGACTAACCAAACTCAATGTGGGTTAACCTCGATCAACGTGTAAAAGATTTTCATTTGTTAATCAAATCGGGTAATTTAAAACTCCGCAAATGAAATGAAACAACAAATTCTCTTCATTTGCTCACCGGAGGAAAAATGTAATACCCCCATCATCAGTTGAATTGGGTTTGAGTATAGTTTAATCGAGTTAGGGTTAGGTTGGATTTAGGTTAACCTACCTTTACCTAACTTAACATTAGCCTAACCTGCCTCATACTACCTAACTTCAATCTCACCTAATCTAAATCCAAATAAACTTAACATAAACCCAGTTTAACTTCACCTTTAGCGGAGGCAATTAAAAGTCAGCTAAATTAACCTGTCTACTCCAACTTAACCTCAATCTAACCTAACCTTAATCTAAATTTACCTAACATAATCACATTAAACTTTAACTTAAGCTAAAGTAATTAAAACTCACCTAAATTAATCAGGAAGTAATTTAACGTAAACCTATTATAACATAACTTCACTCTAAATAAACGTAACCACCTAAACCGCCTAAAATAACCTAAATTACACTTTATTAAAGTTAACCCAAAGCGACCTAAGAAAACCTAGACTTAACCGAATTTAACCCAATCTCACTTAACCTAACTTACCTAAATATTACCTAATCTTCGCTAAACCGAAAAAAACCTACTCCTAAGCCCACATTTACTTAACCTAAGCCAACTAAAGCTAACCCAATTTAATCTTAGCCTAATATAATCTAACCTAATTTTTTTCCCTTTAATTTTATCAAGAGAAGTGTTTGAGTTAAAAATAGAGAATTATTGTTATGATAGGTTTAATATATCAATTTCACTTAAAATTGCAGAAAATAATTCTTACATGGTTTGATTTATTTGTATAAAAGTTGAACACTTACTTATATCTTCAGGTAAACTTGAAGGTAAAGCAGAAGTCGGAATATAGGTGTGAAAGAGTGATGACGGGAACTTGGGTAAAGTTGATGGGAAAACGTGTTTTGATGTAGCTACAAGAGAAGGGGCTTCGACCTCTATTTCCTCGCTAGATTTGTTTTCCTCCTGTTTTACGTCATCTATAATGTACAGGGTCTCATTAAGGTCATTGTGAATTTCTCTTTTATCATTAACAAAAGCATGAGAATTGGCAGGATCTTGTTCCTCCCTAGTACCTGAATCTGGTACTGGGCTTGTCTCTCTGGAAATATCAACCTCTATATTTGGACTGGAATGAGTGCTACTGTTTTGCTCCCCGGAACGCTCCATCGCTTCTTGTTTACATCTCAGATGATACAAATATTCCCTGTTTTGAAAGCTGTACTCGGATAAACGCAGGCTTTCGATCTCTTGATCCGATACAGACGGATATGGGGTTTCTTGAGGAACTAGGACCAATTTACCATTGATTCCACTTGATCCAGGCAAAGGGTAGGTTGGAAGTGGGCTTCTAATGGTAGTAGGGGATCTGGAAGATGGGGAGGTGCTTGCTCTCGACGTTGGAGACATTATGTTAGGAGTCGCGGGGTTATCTCTCTCCACTCGAGGGAGGATCGCAGAATGACTGGAGGCTGTGAGGGGGGATATGCAGGAAGGGAAGGTTACTTTAGCTTCCCTAAGCAAATCTACCCCTGACAACCGGGACAAAATAGACCCTTCTGGGGAGTGAGCTGAGAATCTAGGGAAAGCCAATGGTTCAGAAGAGGAGCATTTTGGTAGGCCGAAGGATTCAACTGACCATATTGAAGGATCTGGTGGTTGGTATGGAAATCCACTTGAAATTCCAGGAGGTGAGAGAAGAGTATGAGCCTGCAGGCCTTGAATTACAGGTCGAGAAGAGTCTCCCGTATGAGATTTGTCGGACGGCAGGGGCGTGTGGTGAAGCAGGGGAGGTGGGATGTAGAATTGGCGAAGTCCGTCCATGAAAGGTTGAAATATAGGAAGCTGCAAATTATACCTGCAAAAAAATAAACAAAAGATAGGAGTTTAATAAATTTTGAAAAGACAATAAAGAAAGTAAAACAGTAGCATAAATATGTCCTTTCAGGTTATAAAATTTTGGTTAAAATCAAAAACAAACATTTTCCCCTTAAGCAATTTTGATAGGCAGCCATTACATTCTTAAAGAGCCTCGTATGTAGGTACGAGGGGCGGTCAATAATTTTTGCAATTCGGATATAAGGAAACGATATATGAGGAAAAGTGTTCTATTATTTTTTAAAATAACTACCCTCGACTTCAAGGCACTTGCGCCACTTGTCCCTGAAGCTTCGAATTCCTGACCACCAGAAATCTCGGGACTGCTGTTTAATCCACTACTGGACGGCGAGCTGGACATCTTCATCGTCCCTAAACCGGCGTCCACGCAGTGCAGCCTTGAGCTGGCGGATTAAAAGGTAGTGGCTAGGGGACAGATCTAGACTGTACGGGGAATAGTTGAGCTCTTCGAATTCGCACTCGCGCAGGGCAGCTTGGGCAACTCTGGCCTTGTGGACAGGGGCATTGTTGTGGACGAGCAGGACACCGCGTGTCAACTTGCCGCGCCGCTTCTGACGGATGCACTTCCTTCAACCCTTGTAGTTCCTCGGCGTAATATTGGCCTGTGATAGTCCTTCCACGAGGCGCATAATCCACCATCAACACTCCCTCAGAATCCCAGAAGATGTTGGCCATGATCTTCCCGGCTAAGGGTTGGGTCCGGAACTTGATGGGGGTCGGAGAGCCCCTGTGCTTCCAGGCCATGCTTTCGAGCTTGGTCTCGGGATCCCAGTGATGGACTCACGTTTCATCACCTGTCCCTATGCGTGACTCGAATCCAGCCGAGTTTTGGTCATACAGGAGCAACAGCTCCTCCGAACTTTGACGACGTTGAAGTCGATCATGTGGCGTGAGGTTTCGTCAGGTTTCTAGGGACCCAACGGGCACATTGTCTTCATTGGTCACGTCTGACGGGCGTCCTGGATGGGGATCATCTTCAAGGGACTCACGACCATGGCGGAACTCCCTATTCCAGCGAGCAATGGTTGCCTAGGAAGGGGTGGTGTCAGCGTACACTGCAACCATGCGTTCATGGATCTCTTTTGCATTCTTGCCTTCCTTGGTTAAAAATTTGATCACTGCGTGGGGCTCAACCTTCTCCATTGTTGAAAAATTTGTGACTGACGATATGCGATCAGCTATTGCTTCTTAAATAGAAGAGGCAGGAGCGTGCGGCTGCAGGTTCTGACTTGTCATAACACCCCTACAAACAGCCATCCCCCTTCTTCTGTTTTGCCCTACCGATTCGCAAAACATATTGACTGTCCCTCGTATAACATTAAATTACACTGTACAGAATTCCTAATACTTAAAAAATCAGTAAGTAATCTATAAATATTACATTTATAACACAAAAGTGAATACTTCCTAATGAAAAACCATAACATGACGGTATCAGAGTTTAATTTTTTCAGTAACAAGAATCACAAACATTTACATACGTCTATATTATAGGTAGAATTCTACCCCAATTGTAAGTTTATGGTCCTACTTCTGGATTACCTACATAACCATAAGTTATGTACTTGATAGAGGTAGGCCCCAAACATGTTACAAGCCTGATTTTTACATGTGAGCTATATTTATCCCTACATGGAAAAAAATATCTGTATATATATATATTATATACCTTGAGTCCTTTTTGCCGATACTTTTCAGTTTTCTTCTGGGTCTGTATTTATAGTCCGGATACTCCCGCATATGGATGGCTCTATAGAAATTAGAACTCGATTTAAGAATAATAGAAAGCATTAGAAGGCCACAATGACCATTCAGCTTTATGTTCCAATTCATGTATACTTAAAGCTTAAATTTAAATTAATATTTTACCCTTAATTAATGCAATGGAAAGCTAAATAAGAAGTAGTATACAACTGTATCTCACAAGGCCATTTCAAATAGCCTACCTATTTAAACCATTTATGCCCTATTAAAAACAAAGTTTTCCATCATTTTACCTACATAATTGACTCATTATATTTATGGGGTTATTTTACCACTACTACCATGAATCAGACCTGATTGTACTCCCTTTACTCCATGCCATACAAATTCTTCATTTTTCATTGTGTTCGTCTCACATAGGCAAGCATCTGTAATGTCACTTTTTAAAACACTTCCACTACCTTTCACTTCTATTCCTCATCACGTAATATACCCCTCCCCTCCTAATATCGAAAAAATCTAGGGCTAGATTGCAGAGGTTGGGGCATTGAAAGTAGGGCACTATAATTATCAGAGCAAAGGTGAAATAAAGGATGTGTGGCTATATAGAACTCTTCCAGACACAATGCGCCGAATATTTCACTGAAAAAAATACCCCAATCATGGATAGCACCCAACAAGTGCCTCGCCTCGGTAATAGAGGGTCTTGCAAAGCGGGCAGTTTGAATATAGAGAGACAAAGATGTCTTACATAGGACTTTGAGACCAACGAGGGCATTAGATTATACTATGGCCATATAGGCGAGATTCATAGAAGTACCAAAAGAAGATCTAAGTCTTAGAGGACCAACAAACGAAAAATTGAAAACAGCGAAACCAACGAAGGCATCCGCGCAGAAAGTTTGTGAGAAGGGGTTTGTAAAAAATACAAAAAAATTATATATATATATATATATATATATATATATATATATATATATATATTGTGTATTTAATGGTCCAGCTGTGGTCGAGTCTGCCTAGTTATTCCTACCAATGAGTGATATGCAATCCTCCCATCTTCTGAGAGATCGTCTTCTGGGTTTCTTTATGTATAAAAGTTTCCAATTTGGGATTACTTTGTTTCACTTCTCTTTCATCTTGGCAATCAATTTCGTCCATTTCAATTTCTGGACTTTCCTTCCTTTTATTCTATTCATCAGTGGCGTTTGCATTCATATCAAAGTTTTTTTTAGTTATGTTGCGTATGCATCATCAAATGTATCGCTCATTGTAATTTGGAGTCGTTCAGTTTTACTTTGTTCCTTAATTTAAAATTGGTGTGAAGCAGGAGTAAAATTATTTGTCTTTTAATTAGGCATACCAGGATGTTACTCATTAAGACCTATGTAGTTGATTTTCTCTTCCATGTTACTATCATGAGTCACAGTGTCATATGTGTACGTATTTTTTGCTTTTTAATTAAGGATGGAGAAAAGTCATTAATGAAGATCTATGTAGCTGATTTCCTCTTCCATGTTCTTACTTGGACTCCCAAAGTGTCGTCTGTATACCTATTCTTTCTCTCTAATGAAGCGATAGGGCATGTCGCTCATGAAGACGTAGTTGATTTCCTCTTCCATGCTCCAATGAAGAGTCATGAGGTATTATTAATATACCTATTCTCTTCCTGCTCTAAAATTTTGTGGTCAATTTGAATTTCTCATCATCTGGAAAACAAATTATTCATATTTTTGTCCTTCATTATATTTTCGGTCCAACTTCGAGACAGGTTTGTGATCATTGTTTTCTTTATAATTTATCTGGACTTAAGGGAAAAATATTTCATCTGAAGATTGAAAGAGGATTAAATATTTCCCTTTAAATCTCATGTATTATTGTACCAAGTCCTGAAAAGTTACTCAAGCACGTCCTTGGCAGTTTTAGGGAGCAGTGGTCTTCCTGTCTCATCTCCATTTCAGTTTCGTTTTTATTGAGCGAGTGGTAATCACACGAAAAGGAAGGTGCAAAGGAATAGCAGCTATGGAGTAAAGAGAGCGAGAGATAGCGAACTGAAAGCTATCCACACATACGAAATCGAATGATGTTTGAAAAACAAACAAATCTCCCGATTTGGTGATCAAAATCGGTTTTCCCAATTACCGGTTGGACGCAAAAACCAGCAATTGGTCATTAACATACAGAACATAGACAGCAGCCAGCCATCATCATTTCTCATTCATCTTACATTCCTGTCCCTCCCTCCAATTTCTCCCATCACTCCGCCTATAATTTTTTTTTTTAATACTCTCTAACTTCACATTTCCACCCATACAGACGCCTAACATCCAACCTAAAAGAACTCTCCAACATCGACCTGGTTGCTATTCTCTCCATACATCCATAGAGCTCCCTCAAAACGGTTCCTTATCCAATGCGCTCCCATATTTATAAATTTAGCATACACCAAACACCTTTACAACCACTTTCTCAACCAGCTATCTCGAGGCAAAACCTTGGTATACAAACAACCGTGCACTCTCAAGGCAAACCCTTGGTTCACAAACAACCATACACTCAAGGCAAACCATTGGTCCACAAACAACCATGCGCTCTCAAGGCAAACCATTGTTCCACAAACAACCATGCACTCTCAAGGCAAACCCTTGGTCCACAAACAACCATGCACTCTGTAAGTCACTCGTCATCACTATCCATCATTGCTTGTGTTATCCTTCGTACGCTTCTTATCAGTAGTTTTCCATGCATCTTTCCAATAATCTTATCTTCCTCCCATCTTATCATCCACTTCAGCTGATTTTTTATATTCTCCCCCCTTACACACCCACAACAGTCTTTAGCATACTTACTCATTCTATATCCAAGAAAACTATAAAATATATTTTTTAATAAGCGCATATTTTCATGTAATAAAAGTATTAAAATAACATAATGATAACAAATAATATATAAAAAGATGAAATAAATATAAAGAATGGGAATTAAGACAAAATATAAAGGGGATGGGTATATAAAAGAAGAATCAAGAGAGTAAACTAACAATACTCAAAAATGAGTAAAGCCTGATGTAAAAATAAATAAATAAAATATTCAATTAAAATGATTATATAGAAACTTTGGACGAAAAAAAGCTCGTAGAGAAAAGTCCAAAAATCTTTTGCCCAAGAACTTCATCGGGACTGAAATTATTCCTATAGATTTATTCACCTAAGAAACCTAGCATGCGAGGACAACGAGCGGATAGTCGGTTAATATATAATCGCTCATTCTTCGTAACCAGCTCTTAATATATAATTGATCATGCCCCTGGTAATCAAGGAGCCATATTCAGGACCACACGTGTGCCCTTCGAGAACGGTTCGGTGGGGCAAAAGTTTTCATATTGAATCGCTGTCCATTGATTGAGATTTAATGTGTCGAAACAATAGCTTCGAACAATTATAGACCACATTTGCGATTAGTAATGGCTAGAAGGCGAATGTGTGGTCACAAAAAGCTGAGAACATGGGAAATAAATATGAGCTGTTGAGAGGGAAATCCGAAGGAGAATATATTTGGGGGAGGAACAGAGTTGTTTGGTATTCAATTCGACGGTTGACTATTTTATGGTTGGATGCGTTTATAAGGATTATTACAAGGCTCTACTTTTCTCCTCCCTCTCTACTTGTGGAGTAGTTCGCAAACATTTGCAGTATTGTAGTATCCCTATTTCTCTTCACCCACTCTATTCCATCTTTTTTTTTAAAGACCTACCGCTTGTCTAATCAATCTCGGAATCGTACCAACACCGAAAGAGTTTTAGTCTGGGAAAGAGCAACCACCATCTATCAATTATCGAATGACGCACATGTATCGACCTTGTCTTACAGCGGCCAAACATGAATCGAACTTGTCCTAATACGGCCAAAGATGAATAGAAATTGTCTCACTGCTGCTAAACATGAATCGAACTTGTCCTAATACGGCCAAAGATGAATAGAAATTGTCTCACTGCTGCTAAACATGAATCGAACTTGTCCTAATACGGCCAAAGATGAATAGAAATTGTCTCACTGCTGCTAAACATGAATCGAACTTGTCCTAATACGGCCAAAGATGAATAGAAATTGTCTCACTGCTGCTAAACATGAATCGAACTTGTCCTAATACGGCCAAAGATGAATAGAAATTGTCTCACTGCTGCTAAACATGAATCGAACTTGTCCTAATACGGCCAAAGATGAATAGAAATTGTCTCACTGCTGCTAAACATGAATCGAACTTGTCCTAATACGGCCAAAGATGAATAGAAATTGTCTCACTGCTGCTAAACATGAATCGAACTTGTCCTAATACGGCCAAAGATGAATAGAAATTGTCTCACTGCTGCTAAACATGAATCGAACTTGTCCTAATACGGCCAAAGATGAATAGAAATTGTCTCACTGCTGCTAAACATGAATCGAACTTGTCCTAATACGGCCAAAGATGAATAGAAATTGTCTCACTGCTGCTAAACATGAATCGAACTTGTCTTACTTCTGCCAAACCGGTATCGAATTTCTTTCACTGCGGCTAAACATGTATCGATCTTGTATTTATACGGCTAAGCATGTATCGATCTTGTGTTAGTACGGCTAAACATGAATCGAACTTGTCTTTATACGGCCAAACATGTGTCGGACTTGTCCTAATACGGCCAAACATGAATTGAAATTGTCTCACTGCTGCTAAACATGTATCCAACTAGACTTACTGCTGCTAAAGATGAATCGAACTTGTCCTAATACGGCCAAGCATCAATCGAAATTGTCTCAATGCAGCTAAACATGTATCAAACTTGTCTTATTTCTGCCAAACATGTATAGAATTTCTCTCACTGTGGCTACACATGTATCGATCTTGTCTTTATACGGATAAGCATGTATCGATCTTGTGTTAGTACGGCTAAACATGAATCTAACTTGTCTTTATACGGCCAAACATGAATCAAACTTGTTCTTATACGGCCAAACATAAATTGAAATTGTCTCACTGCTGCTAAACATGAATGGAACTTGTCCTAATACGGCCAAAGATGAATTAAAATTGTCTCACTGCTGCTAAACATGAATCGAACTTGTCCTAATACGGCCAAAGATGAATAAAAATTGTCTCACTGGTGCCAAACATGTATTAAACTTGTTCTCCTACCGCCAAACATGGATCGAACTTGCTTTACACTCGTGTCAGCCCTTTGAATCCTTGAGTAGCCATTCACTCTAAAGTTTTTGTGCGCTTTCACGAGAATGGTCTACCCTTCCTACCACCTCTATTGATCTCATCTTTCGGTTATCCCTACTCTGTATCGTCCACACATTTTCACATGTAACCACACCACTCTCTTTACGAACCTATCCTCAAAATTTTGTTTATCACATATGCTCATATTGGTCACCGCCCTTTAGTTTTAAGTAAATGATGATAATATTAATTACCATCACCAACCGCTCTTCCAAAAAGTGGATTTGGCGCAAAGCAACGCCACTAAAATATTCCACAAACTCACTTCTTTATTATCTGCCATATCGAACACAGAACCACTCATAGCGATGAAGTACTATGGAGTAAGATAGAGTGCTATCCCCCACCCAAAGCTCCGAACTAGACCCCTCACAAACTCCCTCCAACCACACAATATCACCCACTTCTTCCTCTGTTAGCCATCTCTCTCTGAAACCCACAATCAAACCCACTTTCAGCTATCTTCTATCCCTCCTAACACCCTGACATTCAATCTCATACATTCTCTTCCCCAGTATAATACCACCACCAATTCTTATACACCCACCTTGGAACACTTTCAGTCTAATCCTCATTCACACGCTTCTTCACACCCTAACCATCTCTTACCCAGTTTTCCTCACTCTTTCTAGCTCTTTCTCACTCTTTCTAGTTCTCTCTAACTCTCAAGTTGTTCATTTTTACTGCTTTCACTCGAGATCTTTCTACCATACCAGAGTCGCTCTCCCATACATCCATATTGTCATCAAAAGTCTCTGAAGCAGCTTGCTAGCACATTTCACACTTAACATTAACTAATGCTTTCGTGTATGGGTCTTTCTTACCATTCAACACTTTGTTTCGTTATTTACTTCACCTGAACCACCGACACACTCTCATATCACATACAACCGCATTACCATCTCGAGAACACCACTACCTTATTCTTTTCTGCATTCATTTTGAGCACCTTCTTCACCCGCCACCTTACAATGGCCTCAACCAACACTTTCAAATCCCTTCACTCTCAGGCCCTTGAAATGTGGTCAGCAACACATAGACTCTTAACCACTTCTCATCAATCACCAGCATGGGGATGTCAGGTACAGCATAGGTGACCATGCTGTAGTTGGCATCTGGATGGTTGTGTACCTCTCAGACCCCACCGACTGTAGTTTGCCATCCAGGTCACAATGACCGCAATTTGTCCTCCTGACTTCAAAGCCTGCAAAAGGATATGCGCCTAGGTATCTTCTGCACATTTTCACTTCTAGCTTCACAGCTTTCCTTACACATTACTTCTTACAAGCTTTGTATGGGAGGCGGCCTCATCAACTTTACACCCCCTTTTCTTATTTTCGATTAGTACTTCTCTCAGTACTTCACCCATAACGATAATAAATAACCATGGCACCATCCCATACTCTTGGCTTAATCCTCACACGTATAACAAACCACTCATTCAGTCATCTTTTACCCGAACATGTTTTACTTTCACACCTTTTAGCAGTACCAACTCTTCCTCTCATTTATAAAACCTACCATATTGTTACTATATTGAACTCAGCACACACTATACATTTTTTAGACCTTTTTTCTCAACTACCTTTCTCAGTTCTAATAGTTGAGCCACACAACCATTGCCCATTCTCAACCTAGTTTGGTCATGTTGAACCAACCCTCAGTTATTTAGTAGTCCTAATCATGCCTTTGCCATTCGCCTGGTCTAACGCACTTAATATATTTATTCCTCTTTTTATCTTATATTCACCTGACTTCCAGTCCATAGTCACTTTTATATTACTAAACCCATTTCATAATACAATCCACACTACTTTTACCATTTCTGCGAGTATATTATCTATTCCTGCTGCTTTTTTATAGTTCAAACCTCAACGCACCGACAACCTCTTGTTTAGTATTTTTTTCATTCGATACAGCGCTTGGTTTACACCTTCAGATCCAACACATTCGCATTTACGTGTTCTTTCATACTTTTATAACTCAACATAGCGCTCTCGTCAACAAATTTTGACCGCACCGCAGAAAGGATCCTGTCATTCTTGTTCTTCATGTTCACACTAATTTTCTCTTTTTTTCTGAATTTTCTCGCTTTCTTCCAAAATAACTTCCTGGTCTTATCCGGATCCTCATTTATTTACCATTCAATCTTCCTTTATCTTCCATTCCAATCGTTCTTTGAATGTTATCTTACTCTGTCTAATGACTCGTTTCATTTTTCTTCACCCTGTATCTACCTGACATGCTCAGATGCAGTATTAACCATCCTCAAGTACGTTTCCATTTTGCTCTGCACTTCGCACTCACATTGCATTTATTCAGTATTCTTCGATCTCTTTTCGCTTCTAGCACACTCATATACAGCTCCCGAACTATTAAAAAGCACCACCTTAATTTTTTCCCCATTTTCTCTATACCTCTCTTCACTCTTAACTTGTCCTACTCTTAAGCATTCGTACGTATTCTTCCTCTGTCACTGGTTTAACCACCTTTCACCCTTGATTCTCTTGACTTTCCATCTTACTCAAGTTTTTTCATCCACACACTCACAAATTTAATCTCACAGAATTGGTCAGAGAGACTCATATTCATCTCAGCTTCCACATCAAATATGATTCGCAGCATTCGCTATATTATTAGAAACAGATTAATCATACTCTTACATTATCCTACTCTTACTAATCCAACCCATGCCCCATGGATATACAAGTTGGTTTCTACCTGACAATGTAAGTCTCCTACCCTACTTACTATCGAGTCTTTGAATGAGCAAAAAACAGACGCAGGACAACGGAAAAAAATCTATTCCGGAGATTAGTTTCGGAAGTGACTGGCTTCCATCTTCACCCAATTCTTCGGCCTTTGTTATCATTATACTTGGACAGGAGATGGTAACCAGTCACTTGTGAAAGTAGTTGTATGAAGATAAATGCTAAACACTGGTGAACTAGTTTCTTGAAGATAGAAGAAAGTGACTTGCGAAAGCAGTCTCTTGAAGATGAAGGCCAGTCAGCTGCGAAACTAATCTCTTGAAGATGGAAGCCACTAACACGCGAAACTAGTTCCATGAACATGAAAACTATTCACTTGCGAAACTAGTCCCCTGAAAAGGGAAACCAGTCAGTGTGAAACTAGTTTCATGGAGATGGAAGATATTCACTTGGGAACTAGTCTTATGAAGATGGAAGCCAGTCACTTGTAAAGCTAATTTCCTCAAGATGGAACCTAATTACTTGCAAAACTAGTCTCCTGAAAATGGTAGCCAGCCGCACGTGAAAGTACTATCCTGAAGATGGAAGCAAGTCACACGCGAAACTAGTCTCCTGAAGATGGTAGCCAGTCACTTGCGAAATTAGTCACGAAGATGGAAGTTAGACACTGGCGAACTAGTTTATTGAAGATAGAAGAAAGTCACTTGCGAAAACAGTCTCCTGAAGATGAAAGCCAGGCATCTGCGTAGCTACTCTCCTGAAAATTGAAACAGGGTACACGCAAAACTATTCTCCTAAAGATTGAAACTATTCACGTACGAAACTTTTCTCCTGAATAAGGAAACTATTCATTTGTGAAACTAGTCTCCTGAAGATGGAAGCCACTGACACAAGAAACTAGTTCGATGAAGATGAAAACTATTAACTTTCGAAACTATTCTCCTGAAGATGGAAGCTAGTCACCGGCGAATCTAGACTCCAGCATAAAGTTTTTCCGTTGACTTGTATATTCTTTTGCTATCTGACAATTTTATCTCTTTAGGATATTATTATATTATCATTCATTACCTTAACCGCTTCGCTTCGTCGATGAATGGTCGCTTTTCGGCATCATTCAGTAGCTTCCATTCGGCCCCTGAAAAGTAAATCATAACCTCATGGGATTATTATTGTTCTAAGGCCTCATCCCGAGACTACCGCTAGGGTCATAGTCGCTGGACTCACATTTAGTCTATTCTTTGGCTATTTAAAAAGAAAAGAAAGAAACAAAACCAAGATAAAACCAAAAGGATCACAGGAAAATTATAGATAAATAAGCAAAGATAGAATTAATTATCACAAAATTTTAAGATGACGTCACCAGAAGTGGCTTTAATAGAGTTGCATCGCCATATCTCTAGTAATTTCTGCAGTGTCCACTAAATGTGTGACCGAAAAGAATAATTAACCATTTGTATAGATTTAATTAGATAAAAAATATCCATAAATATTTAGAAAGAATAAAAACTACAATTTAATATATTCTTTATTTTTTTTTTTAAATTATGTCTTTTAATTAAATGAGTCCAGACACAATCACTTAATGTGATAAATCGAAGGTAGCATCAGAGAGGTTGGCAGATATGGGCCAAGCAAAACATTCCATTTATGTTATGCTTATTGATCTTTTAACACAAATAACCATAAATCATAATAATTAAACACCCCTTCTTTCTTTTGATATACATTTGATATGCATTTTGATATGCATTAAATTAATACAAATAATTTAATATTCTTTAGGGTCGAATATTTAATGGTAATCTTGTAAGATGAATTGCGAAACCCATTCGAAGAGTAGTCAGTTCCTTGTCTCTGATGCCATGCGGAGTGAAAGTGATCAAAATTACAAATGTATAATAAACTTAATTATTTCTTAGCCATAAAGACATATCATATATTTCTATACAAGGAAAACTATAACAAGAATTGAATTTTCTTTTGACTCTTTTAATTAATGGACACCGAAAAATGAATCGTTGGCTCCATTTAGGAATTGATCTGATCAGATGCCCTTCGTGATGCCCTTAGTGATGGCAATTCAAACTCATCAGGGCACGTGAATGTTCAAGGTTTTATTGGCATTAGTAAAGAGAGAGAGAATTGGTAAAAAATAAACTTTTATTAAATTTAAGTTTTCATTTATTTTTAATAAAATATTTTTATTCTTGGACGAATTAAATCTTCACCAGTTACTGAAGTTTCTATGGGGTTATATATATATATATATATATATATATATATATATATATATATATATATATATATATATATATATATATATATATATATATATATTTATATATATATATATATATATATATATATATATATATATATACATATATATATATATATATATATATATATATATATATATATATATATATATATATATATATATATATATATATATATATATATATATATATATATATATATATATATATATATATATATATATATATATATATATATATATATATATATATATATATATATATATATATATATATATATATATATATATATATATATATATATATATATATATATATATATATATATATATATGTATATATATATATAAGGGAGACATCTAAATAACTATGCAGGATGGATATTTGAAGAACAGCTGAGTTTGTAGGTTTGTAGTTCACTACCCACCATTGTTTGGTAAAAGAACTCACAAACCCACCAACTCATCAAAAACATAAGATCATCGAACCCTGAAAATCATATCCTCCAGGATCATTATTTGGTTGTGAGTACAAACCCATTAAACACAAAGTAAAACCCCACAAATTAATTAATTCCAACAACTCAACAATAAACTCACGTCATTAAAACACAAACTCAGAACCAAAACATTAAAAAACCCAAACCTAGAAAGTAAAAACACACAAACCCATTAAAACATAAACATAGGAAACTTAACAAGTACAAAAACACAACCTTATTACAACCTCGAAAGATACTAAACCTCAAACTCATTGAAACCCCCAAACCTACAAAGTATAAACGCACAAACTCATCGAAACTCTAAAACCTAAAAATTCCAAAGCTACAAACTTAATAAACCCCCCAAATCTACGAAGTAAAAAACCGCAAACTCATTAAAAAAAACCCTCCAAAGTTAAAAGCTACACACTAATTAAAACTCCAAAACCTACAAAGTCAAAACCTAAAAACATCAAAACTTTCAAAGTCAAAAGCAACAAACTTATTAAAACCCCAAACCCTACCAAGTCAAAATCCACAAACTCTTTAAATCCCGCAAACGTACAAAGTAAAAAAACAATCAAAACTTATTAAAATCCCAAATCATACAAAGTCAAAACCCACAAACATTAAAACTCCCAAACTTCCTAAGTAAAAACATACAAATGCATTAAAACGCCAAAACACTGTAAAGTGAAAACTACAAACTCATTATAATCCCCAACCTTGGAATCGCATGTTTCATTTTCCCGCGGAGGAGGGGGTCTATTTTAGTGTCACGAGATATGTTATCTTTGTGTGTTTGCCTTCGAAGTTGTTTGGTAGTTAATCGTGCCTGTTAACTAAAAGGATGTTATGGTTTAACAAAAATATCTACTATATCATAAAACCATATTTTTTTATATTTGGTTAATCAGACCGGTCGCTTAATATGACCAAAATCACCTTTTCCAATGTGATCTTATTAAGCGGAATCCACTAAAGGAAATATCGATTATAATATAATCACTCAATAATAATGTTAAAAACTATACATGACTAAACCAACTTATACCTCCCCATACCATAAATAAATTAACCATATATATGATCATCAAAAACGAGTATTTAACATCGGTTATCATGTTTAAGTTTTATATTTTCTGGTTTGCGTTAAATAATTGTCTCACTAGAAATTATTTAACGTAAGCATCTATTGCCACACCATGGCTTGAATGTTATCTTTTCACATCTAATCACCGCCGCGGGTCCAAATCACTGCACTTCAACACAAAAGATAAGTTTGGTGAAATAGGCAAAGCCTGAATGAATATCATATAACTTTAAGTATTGGCGTTGTGCTACGTTGTATATATTAAATATATTTATGCTGATGAATAACATTATTTTAGGGAGGTAATTAAGTTCAGAATAGATAGGACAGCAGGGTAGGAAAATTGATATGGTTTGATTTGACAACACAGTAGGAGAATTGGTGAGGTTTGATAGGACAAGCACGGTAGAGAAATAGATGGGGTTTGATAGGACAAGCATGGTAGAAAATTGATAGAGTTTGATAGGGCAAGACGGTAGGAAAATTGGTGAGGTTGATAGGACAAGCACGGTAGAGAAATGGATGGGGTTCGATAGGGCAAGCATGGTAGAAATTTCATAGAATTTGATAGGGCAAGACGGTAGGAAAATTAATAAGGTTTATTATGACTGAACGGTAGGAAAATTTATATGGTTTCGTAGGGCAGCACGGAAGAAAAATCGGTGGAGTTTGATATAACATCAATTTCGTAAAATTGATGGCGTTTAATAGGACAGCAGAGTAGGAAAATTGATACGTTTTGATATGACAGCACGGTAGGAAAATTGATAAGGTTTGACGGAACAACACGGTAATAAAATTAGTGGGGGTTTGATATGACAAGTACGGCAGAAAAATGATAGGGTTTGATGGGACAAGCACATATTGAAGATTAATAGGGTTTGGTAGGGTAGCAGAGAAGGAAAACCGATGGGGTTTGATAGGAAAGCACGAAAAGACAATTGATAGGGTTAGGTCGAGCATCACAGAAGTTAAATCGATGGGGTTTGATATGAGCCACGGTAGGAACATTGGTATGTTTTTTTAGGGGGAAGACGGTGGGGAAATTGAGAGGGTTTGATAGGACAAGCAAGGAAGGAAAATTGATCGAGTTTGATAGGATATGCAAGGTACAAAAATTGATGGGGTTTAATGAAACAACACCTTTGGAAAATTGATGGTGTTTGATAGGACAACACAGTAGAAAAATTGATTAGGTTTAATAGGAAAAGCAAGGTAGGAAAAATGATGGGGTTCGATAGGACAAGCAAGGTAGGAAAAATTATTGGATTTGATAGGACAAGCAAGGGGGGAAAATTGATGGAGTTTGATAGGACAAGCAAGGTAGGAAAAATGATGGGGGGTGATAGGACAAGCAAGATAGGAAATATGATGGGGTTTGATAGGAAAAGCAAGGTAGGAAAATTGATCGAGTTTGATAGGACGTGCAAAGTAGGAAAATTGATGGGGTTTGATATAACAACACCTTTGGAAAATTGATGGCGTTTGATAGGACAACACAGTAGAAAATTGATTGAATTTGATATGACAAGCAAGGTAGGAAAATTATAGGGTTTGGTAAGACAAGCAATGTAGAACAATTTATCGAGTTTGATAGGACAAGCAAGGTAAGAAAAATGATGGGGTTTGATAGGACAAGCAAGGTAGAAAAAATGATGTGGTTTGATAGGACAAGCAAGGTAGGAAAATTATGGGGTTTGGTAAGATAAGCAATGTAGAACAATTTATCGGGTTTGATAGGACAAGCAAGGTAGGAAAATCGATCGAGTTTGATAGGACAAGCAAGGTAAGAAAAATGATGGGGTTTAAGAGGACAAGCAAGGTAGGAAAAATGATGGGGTTTGATAGAACAAGCAAGGTAGGAAAATTAATGCGGTTTCCTCCAGATGTCAGTTGCAGCATAGATGCCTCCTACATATGACACCGCTCCTTCTGAGAGAAGGTTTTTTTTTTATTTTTAATGGGGGTGGGTGGGTCAACAAGGGCATCTCCTGTCCAAATTGAGGAAGTAGGAAGAAGTGAGAATGTGTGGAAGATATTTCGTCGCAGATCCACTTGCGGGTATTGAGGCCCGGGGCACAAAACCCCTGGCGTTAGGGACAGAAGGGTACGCAATTTCTCTAGATTTCGAGAGAGGGAGATACTCTGCGAAGCTATGTGCCTCTTCACAGCGCCCATTAACTAAGAAAAAAACCCGAGATAAGTGATGGGCCTTGAAGGCAGTGAAGAGGGGGTGGGTATGGGCGAACCCATCGACGTTTATTTTATGTTTCCCCTTTTTTACTTAATTTGATTTCTTTTTACTAATTCTATTCGACCAATCTAAAGGAAAAAGATTTGGGGTAATTGAGGTTGGCATAAAGAGGGAAGTGATGGCTAACCTAAACCTTCTTTGTTTATCCCTCACTAAACAGGTGGTTACGTCCGCTCACCATTCACTCACACAAACCAAATCTTATCTAATCTTATTGAGATCCCCCCCATCACCCCCAAAACTTGGGCAGTTCTCATAGTGTTACAAGTATGCCTTCATCAACCTTTATGATGGCCTCTTGAATTGTTTACACAAACACCTACTCTTTCGAGAGTTTCGAAAATGCCATCTTTACTCGATTGTTTACATAATCTTATCAAAGGAAAAATGCCCTATTTAATCGATTACTTACATAATCTTCCGAAAGGAAAATGCCATTTTTAGTCCATTGTTTACATACTTCCCCGAAAGAAAAATGCGATCTTTACTCGATTGTTTGCATAATGTTCCGAAAGGAAAATGCCATCTTTACTCGATTGTTTACATAAGCTCCCGAAAGAAAATGCCATTTTTACTCGATTGTTTACATAATCTCTCGAAAGGAAAATGCCATCTTTACTCGATTGTTACATAATCTCCTGAAAGAAAATACCATCTTTTCTCGATTGTTTACATAATCTCCTGAAAGAAAATTCTATTTTTACTCTATTGTTTACATAATCTCCCGAAAGAAAATGCCATTTTTACTCGATAGTTTACATAATCTCTCGAAATGAAAATGCCATCTTTACTCGATTGTTACATAATCTCCCGAAGGAAAAATGCCATTTTAAATCGATTGTTTACATAACCTCCCGAAAGGAAAATGTCATCTTTACTCGATTGTTTACATAATCTCCCGAAAGAAAAATATCATTTTTATTCGATTGTTTAAATAATCTTCCGAAAGGAAAATGCCATCTTTACTCGATTGTTTACATAATCTCCCGAAAGAAAATGACATTTTTACTCGATTGTTTGCATAATCTCTCGAAAGGAAAATGCCATCTTTACTCGAATGTTTACATAATCTTCGAAAGAAAATTCCATTTTTAGTGGATTGTTTACATAATCTCCCGGAAGAAAATGCCATTTTTACTCGATTGCTTACATAATCTCCAGAAGGGAAAATGCCATCTTTACTCGATTGTTTACATAATCTTCGAAAGAAAATTCCATTTTTAGTGGATTGTTTACATAATCTCCCGGAAGAAAATGCCATTTTTACTCGATTGCTTACATAATCTCCAGAAGGGAAAATGCCATCTTTACTCGATTGTTTACATAATCTCCCGAAAGCAGAGGAATATAAAAAGATTTTTTTCTTTTCTGTTGAGCGGAGTTTTGTTGTACTATGGCAAAACGTATGTTGTGTTGTTTCAAAAACTTTGTGAGTTCATTTTTAGTCTCCTGCACGCGATTCTCTAAGTGAATATGTTGGTTCGTAAGTCGGAGGGTCGGATGGTAATCATTTTACATTCCAATGAGGTTTTAGGGCATAACTTCATAACAATTCGTCTGATTCTAACTGAATTTGAAACCCTTATGTTGTTTTACATTTTCTTTCGAATGATACAATGGCCAAGGTCCTCCCAAAGTTAGTCCGGGAATTATTGAAAGCTTTGTGGGTGGTAAAGTCATAGAGTCATAAGTCAGAATAATTGAGAGCACGCAACTTAGGTATGTTGACCTTGTTTGATATGTAGCATAATCTGTGCACTTGAATTGCCTGCGGTACACACGTATATGAACACACTTAAAGATATACGCACATGTCTTTCCTGGCCGATATAAAAGGAAACTGGACTTATTCCAAGTGCTTTCATCGTCTTCTACAAACAATCGCAATGTTGTGTGGGCAGGTTAATAAAGACGCAAGAGCTTGGAATGAAATCAGTTTGTATTTAATGTAGGAAGTTTATCATTCTTCGCTATAGGTTTTTTTTTAATAATTATAATAATAGATAGATAAATACGTAGATTTCATTCGATGTGTGAGGAAATGTTTTCCTTAAATTATATGATAGGTTGACTTACATTTATTACATTTACTATAATTAACACATGGCCGCTTACGTTCATAGTGTATTCAAACGTTCCTTGATTACATAAAAAACTGATTAAGAAATACAACCGTTTAATCCCTCTCTCGCCTTCTTTGTAACAGAAACCGTACCAACTATTATATTTTTCCAAATTGTTAAAAAGTGTTCAGCAAAAATACCTAAAGATTCTTGACAAATCTCCGTTTTCTGTTCAAAATCAGTGAAAAATCAAAGTACGAGGTTAAGGGTTCGAATGGATCTTTTTAGATCCGCAAGAAACTGGTAACTGAAACTTGATCTTCCTTGCTGTAGAATATGACGTCCCCCAGGGTGCATTAGAAAGCGGGTTGTGTCATTTATGGCTTTCTATAGGTTCGAATCCACTCTTTTATTTCACCTTCATAGAGAGGTTAAAATAGTTTTCCCTATTTTCTCCGTTTCTAAATCTACCATTTTATTTCTTAAGCTTTTATGGATCATGTAATATATTCCTCAGCGTTTAACCGGGTTATGATACCGCTTTTAATTTCCTTGGGCTGTTAACAACATCCATTGTATATTACGTGTCATGTTATTTTCCATATATATATATATATATATATATATATATATATATATATATATACGAGGGGCAGTCAATAAGTTTTGCGAATCCGTAGGGCAAGGGGGATGGCTGTTTGTGGGGGTGTTAGGACAAGTTATGACAAGTCAGGACCTGCAGCCGCACGCTCCTGCCTCGTCTATTTAAGAAGTAGTAGCTGATCGCAGATCGTCAGTCACAAATTTTTCAACAATGAAGAAGGTTGAGCAGCGCGCAGTGATCAATTTTTTGATCAAGGAAGGCAAGAATGCAAAAGAGATCCATGAACGCATGGTTGCAGTGTACACCGACACGGCCCCTTCCTAGGCAACCATTGTTCGCTGGAATAAGGAGTTCCGCCATAGGCGTGAGTCCCTTGAAGATGACCCGGTCCAGGATGCCCGTCAGACGTGACCAATGAGGACAATGTGGCCCGTGTAGAGAGGATGATCCTCAAAAATCAACGGCTGAAGGTCGAAGAAATCGAGCGAGAACTTGGAATATCACATTGAAGTGTTATCAACATCATCCACGGCAATTTGGCCATGACCAAGGTCTCTGCCCGTTGGGTCCCTAGAAACCTCACGCCCCATGATAGACTTCAACGTCATCAAAGTCCACAAGGCCAGAGTTGCACAAGATGCTCTGCGCGAGTGAGTATTCGAGGAGCTCCCCCCTACAGTCCAGATCTGGCCCCTAGCGACTACTTTTTATTCCGCCAGCTCAAGGCTGCACTGCGTGGACGCCGGTTTGGGGACGATTAAGATGTCCAGCTCGCCGTCCAGGAGTGGATTGAACAGCAGTCGGGAGATTTATGAGTTGTCGGCAATTCGAAGCCTCAGGGACGAGTGGCGCAAGTGCAGTGAAGTCGAAGGTAGTTATATTGAAAAATAATAAAACACTTTTCCTCATATTTCGTGTCCTTATATCCGAATCGCAAAACTTATTGACCGCCCCTCGTATATTCATACTATTAGAGTTAATTTTCATCGATCATTAAAAAATATAGAGTAAATATGTTTCCATGATCACATATTCGAATTGCAGTAACTAATAATTCGGCTAATAGATTCCCTTAGTTCTGTTTTCACGAAATAGGGCCGCGAATCAAAAAGAGATAGATAAATAACCAAATACATAACCAAATAACTCCTTAAGATTCTCCTTGCAAAGTCTCGCCACTCCAAGCTCCTCGGCATGCTTTGCCGCCCTTATGCTGAACTTCACCCTCCTAGCTAGCCTAGGGTACTCGTCAAAGTCTCCAGAAATCTTTGACTGTCGGTACACCGTTCTTTTCGCCCTCAGCAGTTAACCATTTTCTAGATTAAACCACTTTGGTTAAACATAAGACCAACAGAGGCTTTTCAAAGGGATGAATCTTGATGAAAGACTAATTGAACGTAGTTTTGAATCTATTCAACGAATCTTCAACACTCTTGCACACTTCTAGCCTCGTATCAGTCAATCCAGCACGAAGATCTGCAAAGTCTGCTCTTATTAAATTAAGTTTCCTCGATTCACTATTCGCAGACTACCTTAGGGACCTTGACTATAAATATAACAAGTCAGTGATCACTGCCACCAAGCTCTTCGCCTACAGAGAGATCCTCAACGATGTCATCCTCAGAGGTGAAAAACAAGTCAAAGATATTATTGCCTCTCGTCGGCTCTCTCACCCATTGAGCCAGAAACTCGTTGTTCGCGGACTCCAGTAGTAGTGCGTTCTCTCCACAAGGTTATCTGGTTTCGCAGTCAATCTGGGTATTGAAATCACCTATGGCGATACACCCCCTGTCTTGAACAAGTTCACTCAGCAGCCAGTACAGATGCCTGTCCTTATCAACGAGTTGCACAGGGGGTATGTAAAGCACCAGGGTTCTGTATCTGGCAGGACCTATATCTATGTCAACTCCTAGTAATTCTTGGTCGGATAGAATGTTGCAGTTTGTCGATTTAAGTGTATCCTTGACATACAACATCACACCGCCACCCTCTATGTCTGGCCTATCTTTTTGTAAGAGTTGGTAACCAAGAATCGTGAATTCACCTTCAAAATCTCGGTTTGAAGTTTTTACCCACGACTCCGTTATGACTAGCATTTCAGGGTTTTACATCACTACGAGGCCACGTAGTTCAAGAAACTTGTTCCGGATCGACCTCGCATTAAACAGAACATTCAGGGAGCCCCCGAATGTAGGACTCCCTACGCTCTTCCGTTTCCAGGCTTATTTGTTCCCGAGAGAGCACCCCTCATTGAAACCTCAGAGAAGGTCGTTCCAGGAGTGACACGGGCGTAGTAGCGTACGTCCGCCGCCACTCTGGGCCGAATACTCCTTTGGGGCTACTCTATCCCTTTGGTAGAGGTCGTTTTCTAGCATAAAAGTTGCAATAAGGGTCCACAAAAAAGACCCCCTCCACCGTACACAAATCTGCCAGGCGTCGGTTCAAGGAGATGTTCCTCGAGTGAGCTATCCGGGTTGGACCTCTTCTTGGGAGCATCCCGACCACAACACGTCTGCGAGTTTTTAACCCACAGTCGTCCACTGCTCTCATGGCCGTGTGTATGATCTTTCCTTCAGGACCTACCTTACCTCTTTTGAGGTAGAGGTCATTGCCACTTATCATCAGGGAAACGACTGAGTTCTCAGAAATCTGAGATTTCTCCGCCTCTACCCTGATTCGGTGGTTTCCCCGTCCTGACAGGCAGCTTACCTTCACACTAGGGCAAAGGCGGGCCGCTAACAGTGGTTGCAGACTCCGTGCTTGAGAGTCACTATTAAGGTTGACTCTCGCACATTCGGTTGCAGAGGAAAGAGTTTTCCCTTTCGGAACCGACTTGTCCGTTTGCTCTTTAATTTCCTTATTTTTATTCTTTTTCTTCTTCTTATTTCTTTTTTCCTATCTTCCTCTGGTTTCACTTCTGTTTCTGCTTTCTATTCTTCTCTTTCTACTTTTTCTTCTTTTTTCTTTCCTTTCTTCCTCTTTCTCTTCTTATTTTTGGCCCATTGAGCCAGTCCCGTAGCAGCTGACTCCAGTTCTGGGACGTTTGAAGGCTGGCATGGCCCTGCCGATGCAGTGCTCGCTTCTTGGGCGAGGGTCTCATTGGCGGATCCACCAACGTCGGTGGCAGATACATCATGAACCGACTGGACCTCTAGTCTTAAGGACAACTCGACAATCCTGTCGAGACGGCGGAGGTGACGCGCGTGTTCAGACTCTAGGTTCTGCAGCTTCCTCTCCAGTTCTTTAGATTTTTGCTCAGATGATCTATATAGACCCTTGAGTAGTTGCACTTCTCCTTTAAGGACACAGTCAGTGCAGATACTTGCCGGGTTGCATTTCGAGTAACTCCCCTCGGGAAGTCCACGCACCGCTTCTCATTTTTGCACACTGAACATGTGTATTTGAGAGCAGCCGGTCATTTCTTTCCAGTTATGCTGAACACTTTATATCTCTGAATACTTTGTGACCACTCAATAAAAAAGAAGGGGGGTTGGTGAGTTCGCCCCGCGTGAGTCGCTCCCGCTTATCTATCGGAGATGTTTCAGATCTTTCAGAAGGCACGCTCCTTATATTATTGTTCGTCTGACCGAAACGCTCAAGTCCGGCATGCCTTGGCCTCCAACCAAGCAGCACTGACATCCTCCAAGGGCGCTATCAATTTCGCACCAGGTGAACAGCGGAACATGCCTCGTACTAAACTACTACTAGTTCCTTTCAGGGCGGCCAGGATCTGGGCGTAGCGTTCAATGGATATCCCACCACACCAAGAGACTCGACCTAAGGCTTTGTGTTGGCCTGGCAACCAGCCTGGAAACAGGGCTCATCACCTCGGACAGTTGCTACCTGAGGCACCCATCAAGGGGGCACTGGGAATGGTCAGTAATTACGTGCCAATGAAGGGGTTAACGGGGCACTTACCCTCATTTCATTCATCGCGCCCCAGCGCCTAGGATCCCTCCAGTCCTAGTCTCTCACAACCAGTCAGCGTCGATTGGCGTTATTTATAGAGGTTCCAAAGCCTCTCTTCTGGCGCGTGAGGTAGCTGCCAGGTCCTTATATGTAAATAGAGGTAAAAAAGGGGAAGAGTGACATGATAGGAGTAGGCTTTTTTTTCTTTTTGTATAAGTGGGAGATAGGATAAAAGTAAAAAAGGAGAAGGATAGAGTAGAAAGAGGAAGGAATGACGCACTTAGTCTGGAACCTCGTTTCCGACCAAATCGACAAGGGAAGCCCTACCAGGGGTACCCAGAAGAGTTACCCCCGCCGACATAGCTCGAAAAGTCCAAGGTCCACACAAGCTCTCTTCCCGTGACAAGGGGGCGTCAACTCTCCCTCTACTTTCTTTATGGAGAGAGAGAGAGAGAGAGAGAGAGAGAGAGAGAGAGAGAGAGAGAGAGAGAGAGAGAGAGAGAGAGAGAGAGAGAGAGAGAGAGAGAGAGATGAGAGATCTGATCGCACTTGGTTTGAAAAGAATTAAACCTTTGCAGATCGACTTGATCCTCGACTTGGTATCCTCAAGTTCTTGTGAATTATACAATGAGGTAGAAAGAAAAATAAATTTCGACGTTTGACATTGGACTATTTGAAAGAATTTTATCCCCCAAAAGGAATATGAATACACTTTCTCCACTAGAAGGATACTGCTAGATTAAACACTCAGTTTCTTTGTACGCCCGCTTTCCACTCAGCTTGTCTGGAGGCCTAATTACCACTCAGCTTGCCTGGAGGCTCACTTACCACGATAACAAATACCATAAACTGAGAGAACTAAAACTTAGTCCAAATCCGAACGAAAGCGTCGAGAGGAGTTTGATCAGAAAGCGGCAGGTGAGAGTTAATTGTTTGATTCCTCTAAGCATTCCATCTCGCCAATTCCTCGGACTTTTTTTAGTTCCACCCCACCATCATGCCCTCCCCTCAGCCTCCAAACAAAAGAAACAAGACCGATAGTTATAAACTGAGTTGTTTCTTAAATTAACTCATAAAGACCTTAAACTGAGCGAAATTGGAAACTAAATGAGGGAACAATCAATCAAATCAATCAAAAACATCTTAAGAAAGTAGGATTGAAAACGAGTGGGAAATAAAATATGTGAAAAGGAAAAATCCATCCAATCGACAGACAAATTTAACAACCATCATTAGGGATTTTTCAGAACCTCCAAACCATAACTAAGAACGCGTAGAAGAGACTCTTAAAGCAGTCGGCCTATAAACGCGGCTTCAGCCGAGCTTTCTAAACGACCGGATGACAAAGTGGTTCCGGCGTCTATCAATTGTATCTCAGCGACGCGGAGACGGTGTTCGGCTCTCCCTCCTCACCAGGTACTTATTTCTTTACCTACCGGCACCTTCCTTCCCTCTTTCCCCATAAACTGGTCGCCCTTTGAACTGGTGAAAGGTCACGACCTGGTTATGAGTGACCCATTAGGCGTTTGAACGAAAATACGCTGCTCTACCCCTATGAAACGCGTCGGGGAGTTATGAGCCTAGTGCTCCAGGGCGCTTTTCAATTGCATCTCGACGACGCAGTGTCTGGTTCGGTCGCATCTCGCCACGTCTACCTTTTGCTTCCTACACCTTTCTCTTGAAGGGAGAGTGAACTAACTGAAAGTTAAGAACGGAATAGAGAAACCAAGAGATTTGTAGCCAAAATATTTTTGTTCTCGTCCTCAGTAGAAATGTAAAAAATGCGTAATTTTGATAATGAAGCAAAATAAATTTTCAACTAACGAAGAAGAGTGTGAAATGCATGAAAGGGGGGGGGGGTGAATTAAATGTATAATATTCTAATGTAAGGATTTAATTATATAGAAGTGTTAAAATATATAAAGAGAGCAAAATAAGTACAAAGTCTGACATGATTACTGGTGTTATATTGTACAATTATACTATGTATAGGGTGTCCATTAAATATGGGCTGCAAAATAATATCTAATAATTTGTTAATCTTTGAAAATTGTGTTATAATACAATGATCATTGGAAAGAGAAAATTTTTAAGTTTTGTGTGATTTATATTTCTATGCTACAACATTAATAGGCAAAACTTAAAAATGAATTGAGGGCCCCATTAAAAAATTAATCGGATATGACATTCTTTATGATGCCATGAAAAATACATGAGAAACGAGAATGTTCTAGGTGTAATGGTAATCTTTTGAAAGTTAGGATTTCTATACATAAAAATACATTAAATTTACGTTTGATTTTCTAATACTTTTGTAGTTTTTAGGGAAAATTAAATATTTGGCTAATTATTTAATATTATTTAAGGTCGTATATTTAATCGACGCCTTGGTTTTATTGTAATGATAGATTATTGTAAAAAAGAATGAAATACCGGTACAAAGATGAGAACAATGAATTGGAAAGAAAGAAGGGACCGTGCAAGGAAGAAGTTGTTAGGATAATGTTGCTGCCACGTCGCACTGACGAGACTACACCTCAATCTCGGCACAGCAACGATTAAAATCTACTGAGATGAGTCTATTAATCTGACCTATAGATATAGACCGACCGGGTTCGGAATTTTGCCGGTGCCGGGGTGGTAAAAAACGGAGGGAGTCACTAATATTGGGCTAGGGCCAGGGGAAAAAAACTGGCCGGGGTTAGCTTGTGGCACGGTCGGTAAATACCTATGAACCAATGTGAGTTCGATAGATTATAAATTTTAATAACCTATTATTTTTAATCTGTTGCCAAAAATACATAGAAGGTGAGGTTGGTGGAGAAGAATAAAGGACACAGCCTGGTGATAAAGGCACCCCGGGGGACGCCCTCTTCCAGCTAGAACAAATAACCAACTCGAGACCTATGAATTCAACGTCGACGAAAAAGTACATTTAGTCAGCAAATGGTTAATTCTCCTTCGGATTAAATGTTTTGAGCTGTTTTGTTTTAGCAGAACTTCGGGTGATTTGGCAACGAAAGAATCTAGATTTCACGGTCCAGGAGAGTTACGCACCACAAGTAAACTCGAAAAGAGAACTACCCTTAATGGCGGAATAAACGAGGTTTAAGAGAGCTGCACACACCAACTCATCCACCTCTGTCAACCGTTTTTAACTGTGGCGAAGCAAGCAGGTCTATGGGTGATGCAAATCTCGTGTTCTGTTCATCTTCTGTCCACAACGAGTCGCTGTCTCAATGTAGCCAGATAAAACCAATGCTACCAAAGGTAAACGAGGCCACTGAGTTCGAATATGATATAAGGTGACCACCAGGCGGCACCACCTAGTGGCTAGAGATGTTAAGTCGGGCATTTAAGAGATATGAAGGTCAAACCAATGTCCCAATGGGTAATTGAGGTTTTGAGTCCAAATACGACTGATTTTCGCTGCGGATGCACTAGATCATGTCTCTTTAGTTTCACTTCCTACTACATGGCGTGTGCAGGATGGGCATCCTTTCTGTGGATAACATCTGGAAGAAAGCGTGCCATCTAGCTCAGACCCGTGAGTTTTGCCTTCCCGCCCTCATCACTCGCATTTTGCCCCCCTGGCTCAAATAAGGAATCTGCGACTGTCTTTCACACACTTTCACTCCCTCCATCTTCACTTTCAGCGCGAGATGCTCTCGCTGGTCGTGCTAACACACACACACACACATAAATATATATATATATATATATATATATATATATATATATATATATATATATATATATATATACACACACTCGCTTGACAAAAAAGTTTAGGAGAGATCGGTAAAAGTGGTGAAGTTAGGGAAGGAGAAAAGTACGGAAGATACTCCGGGCGTTAGGGCCTGAAGACAACGCTATCCTCCAGATATCAGCTGAAGCGTGGTTGCCTGTGCTACGCACCATATCTACCCTAGCGGGGGGGAGGGTCATCCTTAAGGACGGATGGGGAGGGCAGACATAAGTAGAGTGGTGCCATGACCTCCCTCCTCAAGGGCGAGGTCTAAGATTAAGAAGCCGCATGGCAAGAAGGGGTGAAAAAGGTTGACTCCTTTGGTTAAAGGTGGCAAAATTGGTAAAAGGGGAGGGGTGTAATGTTGAACTAGCCGACTAAACAGTGGTAAAAGGTTAATCCAATTTGGAAAAGTAGTAAAAAATGATCCTACCTGGAAATAGTGTTAAACGTTAATGCAGGTTGGAAAGATAGTAAAAAGCTATCGTAATTGAAATAGTGGTAAAGTGTTAATCCAAGTGTGAAAAGTGGTAAATTTTATCACAACTAGAGATAGTTTTCTAAAGTTAATCCAAGGTGGCTAAACTGGTAAAAAGAAATCTTAATTGTAAGTAGTGGTAAAATGCTAATCCGAGTGGAGGAATTGGTGAAAGATTAATCCAATAGGAAAAGTGGTAAAATTTTAATCCAAATGATATGAATGGCAAAACCTAATTCAAATAGAAAAAACTAATAAAATGGAATGAGTGGTAAAATGACAATCTAAATGGAAAGAATAGTAAAAGATTAAACTAGCAGCTTAAAATTTTGAAAGGATAAAACAACAGATTAAATAGTGGTAAATCTAATTAAAAAAGTGATAAAAGGCTAATCAAAGGTGAGTGGTAAAATTGTAAGATCCTACCAAGTCTTTTTGAGATTTCTGAATTGTGCATCTTGGGGTTGTCCTGGGCCATTTTCCGCCTCTGACCACGAGACCAAACCATGAACGCGTTCATCGGTCGCTTGATGTGGTCCTTTTCATTCATCATTGGTTTTTGGTTGGTACGGCCTTCTGGGAGATTCGCGGAGGGTCCTTTGGTGACGTGACACACCAGGTTTCATTCATTTGTCAATATTTACATTTTGGATCGAGGAATTCGCGACATTAATTACGATCAGGACGAATCATTTAAATTATGGCTAAGTTCGATAATTCTCGTACGATCTTTTTTATATAAATGTCTTTAAAACAATGATATTTGAAAGAATTATCGTATTTCTGAAAACGCGTCCATTGTTTATGTTTTGAGACGATAAAAGGGAAGAGTTATGGCGTAAGTGACGGCCCTCACAGAACGCATGTGACTAATCAAACACTCGGTCTTAGAGCACCGAGAATACCTTCCTGGTTGGCCAGAGTCTCCAGCCACACTGAAAGCCTGCTGTGCAAGGGTCGCCATTTGTAAACACGCTAAATGTTACAAGTTCTGGTTATTGATTACGTCACGAGACACAATGGGAAGGCCAATCGCGGCATTGTTTTAAGTGGTTAAGCTCCGCCTACTCTATTGTGATTGGCGCGACCTTTTATTCAACCAACCAAATACGAGCCACCGCCCATCTCTTAACCTGTAGGAGAGAGGGGAGGGGGGATGACCCGAAACAGAGACGTAAAATGCCTCCCGAAAGGAGATGTCAAGGGATCGCAGAGAAGAAAATTACCAACTTATCTTCTTATTTGGCGCTATCGATCTTTGGCTGTTACAATGCAGAGGCGAGAAATACCTCTTTCGAATTTCACAGAGAACGGGCGCTCCTTCGCTCATTTCTAGGGGAACAAAAGTAAATTTAAAATTAAGAACAAATAGGAGTTTTTTTTTCTCTCTTCATTTCGCACGAAGGGTTGCTCTGTGACCCAGATAATGGGCATACTCATACACACAAGCATGAATTTTGTGTCTACAAAGAGAATAGGTAAATATACTTTACCCAGAATTTGAGGTAGATAATTATTAATTCATTTAATGAATTAAGTAATTGTAATTGGAAGCAATTCTGACGCATTTTGTTTTGTACGTGTTGCTATTTTGTTATACGTGTGTTGCTATTTTGTTCTGTTGGTGTTGCTATTTTGTACTGTTGATGTTGCTATTTTGCCCTGTTCTTGTGCTGTTTTGTGCTATGTTGATTTTGCTATGTTGTTTTTGCTATTAGTTATGTTGGTGTTGGTATTTTGTTTGGTTCTAGGTGCTATTTTGTTATATTTCTGTTGCTATTTTGTTTTCTTGGGGTTGTGATTTTGTACCTTTGATGTTGCTATTTTGTTCTATTCCTTTTGCTATTTTAGTATGTTGGTGTTGCAATTTTGTTATGTTGGTGTTGCTACTTTGTTTTTAGGTGTTGCTATTGTGTTTTGTTTCTGATACTATTTTGATCTATTTTGTTGCTTTTTTATTAAAGTTGTGTTGCCAATTTATTCTGTTGGCGTTGGTATTTTGTTATGTGGATGTTGTTATATTATTCTGTTTGTGTTATATTTTGTTCTGTTGTGTGGCTATTTTGTTCTGCTCTTGCTGTTATTTTGTTATGTTGGTGTTGCTATTTTATTCTGTTGTGTGGCCTTTTTCATCTGCTCTTGCTGTAATTTTGTTCTGTGGCTGTTCTATTTTGTAATATTTTTTTGGCTAGTTTGTTTTCTTCGTTTGTTAATTTTGCTCTTTCCGTGTTGCTACTTTGTTTTGGTCGTATTGCTATTTTGCTTTGGTAATGTTGGTATTTCAAATATTTGTGTGTTTTGCTGATCATGTTTGTATTTTGTTCTGTTCGTCATGAAATTTTGTCCTGTTCGTGCTTCTTTTTGTTCTGTTAACGTTGCTATTTTGTTCTGCTCGTTCTGCTATTTTTTAAATTTATGTTGCATTTTGTTCGGTTCCTGTTTCTATTTTGTTCTATACATGTTGCTATTTTGTTCTATCAGTTTTTCTATTTTATTCTGTTCATGTTTCATTTTTTTGTGCTAGGCTTTCGTTTTGTTTATGCTGAGATTTAGTTCTTTTGATGTTGTATTTTGTTCTGTTTGTGTTCCTATTTTGTTCTATTCTATTTGACATTGTGGTCTTTTTGTGTTGTTATTTTGTTTGCTTAGTGTTGCTAGTTTTTGTTCTCGTCGTGCTGCTATTGTGTTCAGTTGGTGTTGCATTTTGTACTGTTTATGTTACTATTTTGTTCTCTTCTTGTTGCTATTTTGCTATGTTGATTTGCTCTTTTGTTATCTGGCGTTGGTATTTTGTTTTGTTGGTATTTCTCCTTTGTTATGTTTGTGTTGTTATTTGGTTTAATTTGTGTTGACATTTTATTCTGTCTGACTTAGTATCTTGTTTTGTTATTGATGCTGCTTTGTTTTGCTCGTGTTGATATTTTCTGTTGGCGTTTGTATTTTTTCTGTTATGTCGCTTTTTTGTTCTGCTCTTGCTTTTTTTGTTGTTGTTGCTATTTTTTATTTTCAATGTTGCTATTCTGTTATTTTTGCTCCGTTGTTCTACTCGTGTTACTGTTTTGTTCGGTTCCTGATGCTATTTGGTAATGTTCGTATTGCAAATTGTTATGATTGTGTTGCTATTTTATTATGTTTCCCGTCACTATTTTTTACGTTTATTTTGTTCTGCTCTTTTTGATATATTGTTCTGAACATGTTGATATTTTCTTAGGATTATGTTCCTATCTTATTCTGCCCGTGTTAATCCTTTGTTCTGTTTGTGTTCTTCTTTTGTTCTGTCGGCGTTGCTATTATGTCCTGTCGCTGGTGCTATTGTGTTCTTTTGGTGTTGCTATTTTGTTTTTTTTTCCTGTTGATATTTTCTTCTTGTGTTGCAATTTTGTTTTGATTTTGTTGTTATTTTATTCTCTTGGTGTTGCCTATTTTGCTTTGTTCCTGTTGACATTTTGTTATGTTTACGGTGTTTTTTGTTTTGTTTATGTTTTTAGTTCTGATCGTTTTGCTATTTTGCTCTGTCTGTGTTGCAATTTTGTTCTTTTCGTGTTACTATTTTATCCTGTTCTTATTACTAATTGATTTGCTCTTCGCGTTGTTATTTGGTTTTTTTTTGGTAGGTTATTTGGTTCTGCTTGTCTTGCTATTTTGTTCTGGTAGTGTTGCTATTTCGTTCTGTTCGTGTTGCTATTTTGTTTTCTTCGTGCTTATATGTTGTTCTGTTCCCGTTGCTATTTAGTTTTGTTTACATTGCTTTGTTGTTATGTTCATTTCGTAATTTTCTTCTGTTCGTGTAGATATTTAGTTCTGATTCTCTTGATTTTTCTTGTGATTATGTTGCTATTTTGTTATGTCCGTGTTCCTTTTGCTATCCATGATACTACAAATGTATTTCGCTCCCAAAGTCAGATTAAATGTGTCCATTGTAATGAATTCATGAACATATAATGAATCAGCATGTTTGTTAGCATTATATAATGTATTAACCTACATTTTAGTATTTACTTCTTCGTTCGCAAGACGTTTCAGGTGTGTCACGCTTTAGGTTCCAGCAGAATTCAGCCAGCATACCAGAGCTCCATTTTCCCTTATACCTGTGCTCCATTGACGCTATATTTTGATGGGACATCTCTCCATGTTCATCACTAACATCTCCTGCATTCTCTTGGTAGCACTTTAAAGTAGGCTCTCCACTATATACTCTCACTGGGCAACTTGCTGCTTTCCCAGAAATCCTTTGCATACATCTTTGAATGCAGGCCGGGCCGCTAGCTCAGTTTCATCCGTTGTCGCCTCGAATCCTCATCAGCTATAAGTTGACGAATCTAAGGGACTACGAATATGCCTTTTTTAATCTTGGCATCACTTATTTTAGGGAAAATCGCTTTGAGGTACTGAAAACATGGCTTGTAATGTTGCAGTACTTTGGTAGATTGCTTCATTAGACCTAGTTTTATATGCAGTGGTGGCAAAATGATTTCCTCCTTCTTAACTAGTGGCTCATTTATTACATTATGGCATTCAAGGGCTCATAGTTTCTCGAGGTGACCATTTTGAGCGTACATAACGTTCTGATCTGGCCCTACTGTCCCACTTGCAAAGGAAGCACATAAACATGGTGTATTGGATCAAAAAAGATAATTCTCTCTTTTCATCTTGCTATTATTTTTCTTCTTATCGTGTTGTATTCATGTTTTTTTATCGTGTTGCAGTCTATTTCTGAGTGGATTACCTTTTGTTCTAAATGATAACTTTTAATGTAGATCCTTACGCTATTTTCTTGTAATCCTTTTGCTATTGTGTTGTAATTGTGTTGCTGTTTGGTTATGATCGTGTCGTACATTTGTTTTAGTTGTTTGTATTTGTTTCAAACATTGGCTGTTTTGCTCAAATCCTATCGCTATTTTCTTTTGTATCCTTTTACTAATAAGTTTAATTGTGTTGTTTTATTGCTTAGTTAATGTTGCTGCTTTATTCCTTTCTTGCCCCTGTTTTGTATTTACTTATATGAGGGTTTGTTTTGGTTGGTTTGATGTTTTCTTATGGTCTTTCACCTTTGTTCTGTTTGCTATTCTATATTTACAGTTTTGTTCTAATCATTTCATAATTTGTGCTGATCATTTCACTTTATTGTTCCTACATTTGTGCTGTCTTTCTGAATGCGAGTTTCTGTTTTGTTCTGATATTGTTGCTTCTCTTCCAATTGTTTCATCGGGTTTGTTTGATCTGGTTCCTTATTTATTGCATTTTTTATCGATTTGTTACTGTTTTTTTTTTCTTGACACGATAACCTTGGATTTTGAACGCTGTTTTGTGTTGTAGGACGTTCTTTGTTCCTCAGACTAATATTTTGTTCTGATCGTGTTATGGATTTTCTCCGTTCGCATTACCATATTGTAATGGTTGTTTGCCCTGTATTCAAAATATTCTCAGCTTGTTTTAATGTCGTTTTAGTCATGTTGCAGTTTTGTTCAGATCGTGTTGCTGTTTTGTTCTCATGGTGCCGCTATTTTGTTCTAGTAATATTGATGCTTTATTCTAATCTTGTAACAGATTTTTATCGTTTTTTCTTGTTCTGATTGTGTCTCTATTTTATTTTGTTTCTATTGCTGTTTTGTTCTGATTGCTTTGCTAATTTGTTCATATATTATTGCTTCTCTTTGTCGATCTTATTCACAGTTTGTTCTGATCCTTTTGTTCTAACCTTGTTGTATTTTATTCTTAACATTTGGACTTACCGTGTTTGTCTTTTGTTTTTATTCATTTTGGTATTTTGTTCTGACCGTGTTGATTTTTTCAGACCATTTTGGCTCCTCTTTGTTCTAAACCTATTGGTCTTTGGTGTTGGTCATCTTGTTCTTTTGTTCGGATTGCATTGCTCTTTGGTCCCGAGGAATTTTGTATTTTCTTCCTATCATTTTAGTTTTTTGTTCATATAATGTTGCTCTTTTGTTCTGACAACTTAGGCTAATTGTTCCTACTTATTGGTCTTGGTTTTGGTCACCTTGGACTTTTTTCTCATATTGTTGTTTTTTTATTCTGATAATTTTGATATTTTGTTAGAAACCTGCGGCTCTTTTTTTCTGATCGTGCTTGTCTTTTGTTATAATAATTTTGTTCTTTTCTTTGTTCTAATAATTTTATTTTTTGTTCTGATCATTTTGGTCTTTATTCTTTCGTTCTCATAGTTTAGTCTTTGTTCTGATCGCGCAAGTCTTGGGTATGATCATTTTGCTTTTTTATTCTGAACCTGTTGGTCTTTTATTATATCATTTTTGTATTTTGTTCTCGTCCTCCTGGTATTTTTTTCTGATCACTTTGGTCTTTGTTTTTATCGTGTTGGTATTTTGTTATGATAATTTGGCCATTTGTTGAAAAACATGTTGGTCTTTTTGTCAAATCGTTTTGTTTTGTTTTTGTTTTTGTTCTGATCGTGTTGGTCTTTCGTTTTGATAAGTTTAGTCTATGTTCTGACCTCACTGCTCTTTGGATCTGATCTCATTTGTTTTTTTTTTCTGATCGTGATGGTCTTTTGTTCTTTTCATTTTATTTTTTGTTCCGATTGGACTTTTGTTGGACTTTTGTTAGGATCATTTTTGTCTTTGTTTTAGTCGTGTTGTCATATCTTCTGATGATTTTGGCATTTGTTCTGATTGTGTTGATTTTTTCTGATCCTTTTTATCTTTAGTTCTGATCATTTAGGAAATTTGTTCTGATATTTTAGCCTTTGTTTTAATTGTGCTTTCCCTTTATTCTAATCATTTTAGTGTTTGTTCTGATCGAGTTGGTCTTTTATTATCATCTCTTTGTATTTCTTTCCATCGTGTTGGTATTTGTTCTGATAATTTGAGCTTTTATTTTGATTGTATTGGTCTTTGTTCCGATCATTTTAGTCTTCTGTTCCGATCCTTTTCCTCTTATGTCCTAATCGTTTTGCTCTATTGTTCTCATCGTGCTGGTCCTTGTTGTGGTTGTGTCGGTCTTTTGTTCTGATCATTTTGAAATTAAATTCTGTTTGTATTTGTCTTGGTATTTTTTATCATTTGATAATTTCTTTCTAATGTATTGGTCCCTTGTTCTTAAATGTTGGTCTTTTATTTTTCAAGATTTGATATTTTGTTCTGAAAATTTTGTCCTCTGTTCCTATAGTTTTTATATTTTATTCGAATCATTTTCTTCGAATCCTGTTGTTCTTTTGTTCTTAGCATTATGGTATTTTGTTCTTATTGAATTGTCATTTGGTTATGATAATTTTGTCCTTTTCTGATCGTGTTGGTCTTTTGTTCTAATAATTTCGCTATTGTGTTCGTATTTTTTATATTTTCTTCTGTTAATTTTGTTTTATGTTCTGATCGTGTAGGAGTTTTTATCTCACCATTTTGACATTTTGTTATGATAATTGGTTCTTTTGTTCTGATCAGGTTTGTATATAATTCAGGTCAATTTGTTCTTTATTTCTGATAAATTTGTTAATTCATGATCGTGTTTGTCTTTTGTTCTGATTAAGGTATGTTGTGTGTAATGTGTTGGACTTTTTTCTCACCTTTTGCTCTTTTGTTCTAATCGTGTTGTTCCTTTGTTCTAATCAGTTTGTTATTTTTTATGATCGTGTTGTTCTTCTATTTTTTATGATTTTTATTTTGTTATGATCACTTTTGTATTTTTTATCATTTTGCTCTTTTGTTATGATCGTGTTGTTTTTTTCTGAGCATTTTGTATATTTTTTCTTGATGGCAAAGACTTTTTGTTCAGATAATTTTGTTCTTATGTTCTTAAATGTTGTTCTTTTCGCCTCATCATTTTTATTTTGATCTAATTATTTTATTTATGTTTTTTATTTTGTTTTGATTGTATTGGCGTTTTGTTCGAAACTTATTTGGTATTTTGTTTGTAGTATTTTGTGATTCTGTTCTTACGCTGTTAGGACCCTGTTAATCTTTTCTTCCGATCACATTGTTCACTGTTTCTCATCGTATAGTTTTTTGATTATTTTAATATTTTGTTCGTAATATATAGGTATTTTGTTTTGATAATTTTGTTCTGATTGTATTAGTATTTTGTCAGATTATTTTATTCTGATATTTTTGATTTGTTCCTAATATTATGGTATTTTTTTGCCTAATGTGTTGTTTTTGATCTTTTAATTTTGTCATTTGTTCTGATGGTGTTAATATTTTGTTATGTTAATTTTATTGTTTTCTTTTAAAATGTTGGTAAATCTTCTGATAGTTTTCGTCTTAGATGTTAGTTCTAACGTCTTATAAATTTGTTCATTTGCTATACATACACATATTGAATTTTTCTCTTGATCAGTTTATAATTTGTTTTAATCATGTTGTTCTATTATTTTGATAATTTTCATATTTTGTTCCGAATGTGTTAGCTTCTGTTATGATCATTTTTTATGATTGTGTTGCTCTTTTAAATTCATCATTATGGTGTTTTGTTCGCACTGTGTTACTCATGCCTTCTAAAATTTTATTTTGTTCTGATGGTATTGGTCTTTTGTTCATACTATGTTAATCTTTTCTTCTTATCATTTTGTTCCTACTGTGTTAGTCTTTTCTTCTGATCATTTTGTTATTTTGTTCGCAATGTGTTGGTGTTTTCTTTTTATCATTTTGTTCTGAACATTTTCGTATTTTGTTCAAAATGTGTTGGTCTTTTTTTCTTAGTTTTTTTGTTCTGATCGTGTTATTTGTTTTTATTCTGGTAATATTTTATCGTGTTGGTATTTTATTATAATCATTTTGATATTTTGTTCTTAATGTACTGGTCTTTTTATCTTAATATATTTTTCTATTTGTTCTGATTGACTTGGAATTTTGCTCTGATAAATTTGTTCCTTTATTTTGAGATTTTTACTTTGTTCAGAACGTGTTGGTATTATGTTCCTGATACTTTGGTATTTTGCTCCTAATGTGCTAGTCTTTTAGGATCATGTTGTTATTTTGTTGTAATCGACTTTGTCTTTTGTTTTGATCTTTATGGTCTTTTGTTCTCGTCAAGCTGCTCTTTCGATTGATCGCTTTCGCCTTTTGTTCTAATCACTTTTTTCTGTTGTTCTGATCAACTTGTTCTTTTCTCCAACTTGTGTTGTTTTTTGTTCTAATAATTTTGTTTTTCTGAATGCGTTTGGATTTTGTTCTGGTTATATTGATATTTCGTTCATTTAATCTTCTGGCCTTTTGTTCTTCTCAATTTTCTATTTTGTTCTGACCATATTGTCTTTGTTCTGATCATGTCGTTATTTTGTTGTGGTAGTATTTGTATTTTGTTCGGATTATTTTTATTTTTACCTATGTATTGGTCTTTTATTACGCTCATTTTGTTCTGATTGTGTTGGTTTTCTTCTGATCATTTTATTATTTTGTTCTAACCGTGTTGGTATTTTGTCTTGATCATTTATATTTTGTTCTGATAAATTTGTCCTTTTTATGATAACGTTGGTCTTTTATTCGTACCTTCTTGGTCATTCTCTTTGATCAGGTTGGTCTTTTGTTCTGATCATTTTGTTGTTTTGTTATGATCCTCTTGATCATTTGTTCTTAACATTTTGTTATACTTTTGTTGGTATTTTGTAATAATATTTTAGTGATTTTTTTATCATCATATTGTTTTTATTCTAATCATTTTCTTCTGATTCTCTTAATATTTGTTCTGACCATTTTATTCTTTTGTTTTGGTAGTGTTGGCCTTTGTTCTAAACATTTTTTCATTTTGTTTTTGTCGTGTTAGTCTTTGTTCTAAACATTTTGTCATTTTGTTTTGATCGTGTTGATCTTTTGTTGTTATTTTGTTATGTTTTGTTGGTATTTTGTTCTTTTTTTACTTTTACTATCATCGTCTTTTTTATTCTAATCATTCTTTTTCTTATTATCTAGCTATTTGTTCTGATCATTTTGTTCTTTTGTTTTGGTCGTGTTGGTCTTTTGTTCTAATCATTTTTCGTTTTGTTTTATCATTTTACTTTTTGATCATATTGGTCTTTTGTTCTCATCATTTTTTTCTTTTGTTTTGATTATTGATCTTTTTCTTTTTTACTGATGATGTTGTTTTTTGGGTTTGATTATATTGGTCCTTAGAGAAAAGTCAATTTCAATCGACCTCAGTTCCAACCGTATTCTTAACCCATTTTTTTGTGTGTTCACCTACTCTTTCCCAGCAACTCATGAATTCTCTTATTAAGATATCTCAGTGGTCTGCTTTGCTTACATTTTTTCCCTCCCCACAAATTAACCACTTTATCTAGTTGCTTCTACTTTTAAATCTTTTGTGGTGGCCTTAACATAACATAACATAATTTCACGGATGACAAAAGCCACATACATAATGAACAAATATTGCTGCTTGATATTTGTTTTTCCTTCTGAAGGAGAGCTAGTTTTATTTTCATGAGTTGATTTATAAACCTTTTCTTACAAAATTTTTCTTATACTCATTAATGCATTGTGTCCCCAAAACAGGACAGTCATAAATTCAGGTACAATCAAATAGATATTCAGAATAATTATCTAAATTTTGTTTTAGTTAACTTTGAAATTGTTTTCCATCGCTATCAAATGAAAGCAAAAATTTTAGGGTGTATATGATATTTTGTTTATCATTTTTTATAGCGCGAGTAACAAACATGGAGCTCTAATGGGGTTTAAAGAACCACATCGTTAAGTTCTAGGTTATTTTGTGTTTTTTTTTATTCTAAATCCTCCTTCTGGCGCACTTCACTGGGGGCACAGTCCTAGAAAAAAATGACATGGCAAAAAAACAAATATAAAAACCACTGACTAGAAAAATGACATAAGCAACTAAACTACAAAAACGAATGGTACTAGAAAGGGACAAAAGTTAAAGGTGTGCCGAAGCTCTCCCCAACACTAAATTTAGTCTATCCATTTGATGTAAAAGTTTGGTTAGGGTTTAAGTAAGGCAGGAATAGTTTGTGTATATATTATTTAAATTGTTTTGGCTTCCCGAATGTATAATTCTAAGATATAAAATCCCCCAATGGTGTCGGCGGTGCGTTTAGTCTTCATTTTCCCCCTTTGAAATAGCGATCGTCGTTAATGGGTTGGAAACATACGTCCAATAGATCTCTCTTCCAGGGCGAGGGGGTAAAGCCGATGCCTGCGTTGCTCGTTTCATCTTGGGGGATTGGTTTGATTTTCGAGAGTGAGCCGATGGGGTCCTATTTGCGAGAGTAGAGTAGCCCCCTCCGCCCCATTTCTGATCAAATTGACTATGATGGAGTTGGATGAGTCTTCCTAATTGAGACTACATGAGGAGTAGACCATGGCCAAGCATGCTACAGGTAACATTCAGGGCACACGTACCCTCCTAACCCCAACACCGGCAGTAGCGTGTCATCCTAGGTTTAATGTCAGCAGGAAGATGTCCGGTTATATATCTTCCACACACTTTATTGATCACAACCACTTTATTGATAACTCTTTTACAAACTTCCTGTGTCAGATACCCCCGTTGGTTTCCTTTTATATTTAAATGAATAAACCTTATTGCGAGATAGAGTGGATACTGTATCTATCTAATAGGATCCCAATGCCATCATGGTAGAGTTACTCTTTTACCCTGGTTACCAAACACGCTGCCGACGGAGCAGTGAAGGCAGCGTATAGGTTCAATAGCTAAGATAGCTTCCATGTCAAGATGTAGCGGTGCCACCCGCTTGGCTGAACTGGAAATGACCACTCGTGTGAAGAGGTTTGCTAGTTTCCCTGGAAATATATAGGGGTGGTGCCACCCTATTATCCTGTGGTGCCATCTTGGAGGAGTCGCGTGAAGGGCCACTTAGAAGAACGCCTGATTCAGGTGATGAAATGTCAGTAGGTGACGAACTCATCTCTTGTTTCCTCGTGGCTTTACTTGTTTTGGCGACTCCTGCGATGTGTTGCATATCAGGTGACACATGTAAGCATTAGTTGTGCGTACACACGTGTATCTAGTGAAACTGGTAATGGTTAGTTTTGCGTACACACGTGTATCTGGTGATGCATGTAAAGGTTAGTAGTGCTAACACACGTGTATCCGGTAAAAAAGGTAAGAATTATTTGTGCGTGCACACGTGTATCTGGTGATACATGTAAGGGTTAGTAGTGCTAACACACATGTATCTGGTGACACATGTAAGGGTTAATTTGTTTACATACATGTATCTGGTGACACATGTATGGGTTCGTTGTGTGTACACACGTTTATCTGGTGACACTGGTAAGGGTTAGTTGTGCGTACACATGTGTATCTGGTGTCAAATGTAAGAATTAGTTGTGCATACACACGTGTATCTAGTGAAACTGGTGAGGGTTAGTTGTGCGTACACACGTGTATCTGGTGATCCATGTAAAGGTTAGTAGTGCTAACACACGTGTATCCGGTGACAGAGGTAAGGGTTATTTGTGCGTACACACGTGTATCTGGTGACACATGTAAGGGTTAGTAGTGCTAACACACATGTATCTGGTGACACATGTAAGGGTTAATTCGTTTACATACATGTATCTGGTGACACATGTATGGGTTCGTTGTGTGTACACACGTTTATCTGGTGACACTGGTGAGGGTTAGTTGTGCGTACACACGTGTATCTGGTGACACATGTAAGGGTTAGTTGTGCGTACATACGTGTATCTGTTGACACATGTAAGGGTTAACTGTGCGTGCACACGTGTATCTAGTGACACATGTAAGGGTTAGTTGTGCGTACACACGTGTATATGGTGACACATGTAAAGTTATTTGTGCGTATGCACTCGTATTTGGTCACACATGTAAGGGTTTGTTGTGCGTACACACGCGTATCTGGTGACACTGGTAAGGGTTAGTTGTGCGTAGACACGTGTATCTGGTGGCACATTTAAGGGTTATTTGTGCGTACATACATGCATTGGGTGACAAGTCTGTATACTTAGTCACATATGTAATGTATATTAGTACGTACACACTCGTTTCTTCCCAGCGTTTCTAGGTAGGATATCTTTCCTCCTTGCACATGTGCAACATATAACATGGAAACAATGGTGCAGTTTTCATCTGGAGAATTGCGTCCGCTCCTGCTACCAAAGGCTATATATTCGTTTCCTTCAGGACTCAAAGCCGCCAGGCGTTCCTGCACCTGTATATCTTTCACACATTTTCTCTCCTTCTATCTTTACTACTTCCGACCTTTACATGCAACATTTTTTTAGGGATAAGATCTCGTTGCTATTGCGCTTCAAAATTTAAGGAAAAATAAAATTCCAGTAAAAGAAAATCCTACTAAACTTTCCTCATATTTCCTGTATTATTTATTCCCTGTATTGCGCGAACTAATGCATCTCATAAATACTTCGCAGAAATTTCCTCAATAAATTTATTGTATAAACCTCAAATAAATACCTCGTATAAATAACTTATACAAATAGATTGCCTAAATACTCTTATAATTACTTTGGCTAAGTATTTCATAAATAAATGCCTCGTATAAATACCATAATACTGCGTATAATTTATACTTCATATAAACATCCCGTATAAATACCGCACATAACTACTGCGTCTAATCACCTCTTATAAATTCCTAACATAACCTCTGTGCATAAATACCTCGTATAAACATCCAGCATGAATTCTATAAGCATCTCGTATAAATATCCAACATGGGAATTATGAATACCTCGTATAAATATCAAACATAAATACTGCGCATATTTACCTCATATAAATCTTAACATCGCTTCTGCCCACAATTAACTAATATAAATTTCTAATATATCTACTGCGCATAAATACTTTATATAAATATCTAAGATAACAAGTGCGCATAAATACCTAACTTAACTACTATGCATATAGACCTCTTATCAATACCTAGCATATCCATGCGCATAATCCTAAAAAATAAATCGTCAACATAATTACTCCGCATAAATACCTCGTATTAATATTTAAAAACCCTGTGCATAAATACCTGGTATAAATACCTATCATAACTATATCATATAAATACCTCGTATAACATAACTACTGCGCATAAATCCTCGTACTTTATATAAATATCTATCTAGCATAAGTACTACTACGCATTAATAAAGAACATAACTCATGCGTATAAGAACTAGTATAAATACCCACCATAAATACTGCTCATGAATACCTAACCTAGCTACTGAGTATAATTACCTCTTATAAATATCTAAAATAACTACTGCGCTTAGATACCTCGCATAAATACCTCAATTAACCAATTCACATAAATACTTCGTCTAAATACCTAACATAACCACTGCGCTTAAAAACCCCCATATAAATACCCTAAATAACTACTACAGATAATTACACTGTGTAACAAAATTTCACTTCTGTCTTGTCCTTGGGTTAGAAGGGTTATTTCCCAATTCTTTGTGTCTCTATTAAATAAAAAAGTCCATTTTAATCCTCCAACTTTACTTTTGTGGCTAGGACATTAAATTTTTAAATTACCCATTCATGGTAAATAACATTATTTTGATGCAAATAGTAACAAGGTCTGCTGACCAATACTCGCGTTCTCTCACTTATTTTGATTTATGATCTTACGTCCTTCAAAACTTTTAATAATTCCTGGACTAACCTTGAGAGGACCTTGGCAATTATATCATTTAAAAGAGAATATAAAACATAAGAGTTTCCGATTTAGTTAGAATCGACCTAATAGTTACAATGTTAATACTAAAACAAAACTAAATAAAAATGAGGACCGACCGACCGAACGACATAGTGAGATATAGAGTCGCCTGCGAATAGACTCGCACGCGACTAAAAATATATATGAGCTTTGCTTTGGTCCCAATGTGACCGGTTTGTTTGAGGCAATCGAAATCGACTGAAACCCCAACGAGTGGCACCTTTTCATTGACAGCTCGTCCAGAAGCCTCAAAGCAGTGATTCTTCATAACGGAAACATGTATCTATATCTTCCCCTTGCTCAAAGAGGAATACAGCAGTGTCAAGATCTTGCTTGATGCGTTGAAATCTGAAGAGTACGGCTGGGAGGTTATCGAAGACTTCAAAATGGTGGCCTTCTTGATGGGTCTCCAAGGCGGCTTTACCAAGTTTCTTTGTTATTTTTGCCTTTGGGACAGCAGGAAAGCCGTGGCACATTATCAATCAGAGGGATTGGCCGCAACGGATCGAGTTTAGGTTGGGGAGAAACAACGTCAAATGGGAGACTTTGCGGGACCTCCGAAAAGTACTACTTCCTCCTCTGCACTTAAATTGGGTCTTATGAGGCAATTCTTCAGAGCTCTAAATAAGGACTCTGTAGCTTTCAAGTATCTCCAAGATTTCTTTCAAAATCTATCTGCCTCAAAAGTGGAAACCGGGGTCTTCGTCGGTCCACAACTAAACAAAGATCATGGAGTGCAGGGAATTTCCAGAGAAGCTTACTAGGACGGAAAAAGCAGCGTCAGACAGCTCTTCTGCTGTAGTTCTGGGCTTCTTAGGTAATCACAAAGCAGAAAACTATGTAGAGCTTGTTGAGAATTTGGTGAGAAACTACGGCAAGATGGGTTGCCGGATGTCCCTGAAAGTCCATATTCTTGACGCTCATCTTGAAAAATTTAAAGAGAACATGGGAACCTACCCCAAGGAGCATAGCGAGCGCTTTCATCAGGATCTACTGGACTTTGAACGCCGCTATCAAGGATCATATAATGAAAATCTGATGGCAGACTACATTTGGGGGCTGATTCGTGAAAATAATTTACAGTATAAGCGTAAATAACGGAAAAATACTCATTTCTAATATTTGAATTGTCTCACATATGTAATTCTAGAATAAATAATTGCTATTTTTGTATTATGTTGTTTTGTTTCTACTTTATACAAATGAAAATTCAAATTCGCCACTTCCTTTTTGAGGGAATAAGTAAATTACATATAAATATCATTATCCTAAACACAAAAGTAAAGCTTGAAATAAATAAGTGTTTTTCCATGTATTCAAGACACAAGCAAATAGAAAATAACAGTTGCAACCCTAAAACAAAAATCGTGTTACATAGCGTTATCTCGTATCATTTCCTAACCTAACTACTACGCATAAATACCTGGAAAAAATATCTAACATACGTAAAAATATTGCGAATAAATACCTAACATATCTACTGCGCATAAATACCTCCTATAAATATTTAAAATAGCTACGTCGCATAAATATCCCGTATAAATACCTAACAAAACTAATGCTCATAAATACCTGATATAAATATCTAACATAACTACTACGCATAAATACTGAACATAACTACTGCGCATTATTACCTATTAAAATTCCTAACATATCTAGGCACATAATATTCCGTATAAATTCCTGAAATAACTACTGCGCATAAATACCTTGTATAAATCCTTCAAATAATCAAATCCAGAGATAAATACTTCGTATAAATATTTCCCAGAGGAAAGAATCAATTAGCGAAGAAAAGAATGTGAAGGAACCAGCTTAAAATCATGTTGTGAACGGGGACGAGTATTGCCCTACGCTGCACCAAGACTTGTACATCACATCCTCACTTGGCACCCACCTTCAGTGGGACTGTGGTCTTAAGGTACCCTAGCCACCGTGATCCTTCCATCCCCCTTCTTCCTCCACCCGATTGGCCCTGTGGACGAAATCGTAGAAAAAGAAAACGAATTTGGGGAAACTCGTATAATTACTGCAAACGCCGCTCTTAATTCTCTATTTCTAAGAAATTTCAAAAGAGATATAGAATTTTGACAAATTAGAAGATTTTTAAATATATATATTTATAAATTTAGAAATGTTAAAAGAGATTTATAACTTTGAGAAATTAGAAGAGTTTTGTAATATAAACTTTTACATACGAAATATTCAAAGAATTATATTTTTGTAAAAGAAATGAGAAAAAATAATGAATTTTGGAATTTGAAAGGGATTTTGGTAATAAATTTATTATGCCTATGGAAATTATATATTTTATAAAATAGATTTTTAGAATAAGAAAAAAGACGCAAATTACAATTTTCCTTATTCTATCACTGTCTAATTCCTATAACAGTTGGAACAACCTCTTTAATATGAAATCAGAAAATTCTCTAAATAGATTTCTTAGGATGAAAAATAGGTTAAATATCATTCATATTATTTTTACAGGTATCAGCTTTCACCATTTCTACTATATAAAAGGTTGTTATAATTTATTTTTATGCATTAGTCTAAGAAATATGTTCAGGTATTTTTTTGTAATAACCAAAAATGCACCTATAATTATCTCAATATTTATTCTGATTCAACGAATGGTCATCCGAATTTCAGCACTTTGCCATTTAAAAATTAAATCCCCAAATTTAAATGTCTACAATTATATGCCCAAATTTAAATGTCAAAAATTAAATGCTCAAATTAAAATGTCTAAAATTAAATGTCAAAATTTAAATATTAATAAATAAGTGTCAAAATTTGAATACCTAAAATTGAATGTTCCTAAATTAAATTCCCCCATAATTAAATACGCAAAATTAAATGACTCAAACTAAATGTCTCCAAATTAAATTCACAAATTTAAATGACCCTAAATTAAATGTGCAAATTAAAAAGCTCCAAATTAAATCCACAAAATTAAATGCCAATAAATTAAATGCACTAAATTAGATGTCAAAAATTAAATGCCCAAATTTGAAGGCCCTAAATTAAATGCCCCAAATTTATATATTTTTATTTTCTTTGACCGAGAGACACTTAGGATATCTTTAAATATTACATTATTACGATTATTTTTACTACTATTATTATGTATTTTATTATTATTACTAAAACAAAAAGTGACGATAGCATTGCAGACGGAAGCTTGTGCGGAGACGGTTATCGAGAAAGGTGTGAAGTTATGGAAAGTGTAATTATGTCGTAAGTAGATAGAGCGAGTAAGCTAAAGGGAAAACTAATCTGACGTTCGGATAGAGTAGGGTACACAACACTTCGGAGCCAATGCAATCTCCACATGTAGGCGAGGTCCTAGCGGGGCTATTACCTCCCCTTGCGCAAAAGAAAAATACTTAAAAATATTTTTAAAAAATTTGTTAAGACAAACATATTTAATTCCAGCCAACACCAATGTTGGCTGGATAAGGAAATATATATACAGAGATTTATACGAGTATATTATTTCTAATACTTTCTTATTTATATTAATACAAAATCAACATACTGTATAATTATATCTTACTGAGTCATAATTAATTTCCGTTTATTGGAAGCAAAATGTCCCAGCGCATTTCGAACTTTCATTGTTTTAACTTTAACCTTAAATTATTTGTATATAAAGAGCGTTCAGGCTCATTATTACATCAACAGTAAATAACTGTGTATCATAATTAAACTAAAGTAGCATGCCTTAAAATGAAGAAATAAAAGTTCATATTCGACATGTGATGATGGGGGAGTCTAAGAATCACTAAAACGCTTTAAAACAGCAGAGAAGATTGGTAGTGTTTATGGCCAAGGTGCCATTACTGATCGCCAAGGCCGAATTTGGTTTTAATTCAGGAGAGCATTCATAGACAGATGAACCAAAACCCGGATGAGCATCCGGCTTCGCTAAAGATGTTTTAAGACAACTGGTGGAATGCAAATTTATACTGTCAACAGCTTCAACGCCATGCAAAGGAGACACGTTGAGTTTCTTTATGATAACGCAAAACCACAAACAGCGAGAATTACACATAATTATTTTGGCGACTTAAGCTGGTCTGTTCTACCCCATCTCCAATATTTACTAGAACTTTCACCAGGTAAGTTTATTGTTATTTATTCACTAAAAAATTCTCTGAATAGGAAAAAATGTTTTGAAGAAGACCAGGAAAATTGTTCGTGGACAAATTCTTGAACTCAAAACCGACTGAATTTGACCTTAAACGAATTAATAAGCTATCTGCTAAATTGCAAGAAGTGATTTAAAAAATTGGCGAATATAAAATTAATTGGAATTATTTACTTTTTCAACTCTTCATGCATAATATATTTTACAAAAACAGAAATTACTTATGTCTCAACCTGTTTGGACGGCCCGAGTTGGTTGATATTAATGATTACGAAGGCAATTTTTGTAAAAGGAATATTATTTATTTATTTATACTATACAGTTACTTTACTTTATTATTATTGCACTAAATAGTTCCGTTTCAAGTAATTGATTAATTATTCAAATAATAAAATAATGAATAAATTAAAAAATAAGACATGCAGATAGAAATATAACTATGCTTGTTAAAAATGAATTTATTGAAAAATAATATTAAATTAAAGTAAATTTAAGCTCTCACCTTAATGTATTAATTTTTTGTATGAGTTTAACAACGATGGTTTCTATTTTTCCCAAATTCTAAATTTATATTTTCCGATGAAACGAAAGAGATAAACGAAATTGGATAGGGAGATAATTTTTGTTTCTTAGTGTGATTTTTTCACTGATTTTCTGTTTTCTTATCTACTAATAATTTCTTTTACTATTTTATGACGGATTTTATCGTCGATTTACACTTGTTTAGCGGGAGGAATGAAAATACACTATGATTCCGGGAAATGAACGATATTTCTAGTGAGTAAATGTATATTGGAATAATTTTGTTAGATATAATTAAAAATGGCAAATAACTTGCGTTTGAACTTTATTTAATATTTAATTGATATAATTATCCATTTGTGGGAGATTCGGACCATATATACATCGCGACCTCGAACAGTCTACGGATATTTTGATGCAGCTTTTATTTACCCCAATTTTCGAAATATTAGTCGGTCATCATAGAAAACGAGCAAATTTGGACGCCATACGCCTTTTAATGGGAAACTTTAGCATTTCGTTTAATTGCGGGGAGTCGTCATAAAAAAATGTAAAAAAAAACAAAACATAGTATTGTGACTTAATATATAAAACTTTCAAAATTTTTGAAAATTTCCTGTAAATTTGACATAAAATCATGGATATTTTGCAAATATCTTAGGTTTTTACTATTTGAATAGTCAGTGATTCAGTAACACAAAGCAAGTCATTCAATTATTTTTTATGTTCATATATATTTCATCATAAAAAAAAATTGAAATATTTTTAATAAACTTTTCCTATATTTTATGTATTTTCAAATAAGACGCTATAAGAGTATTATAATTTTTCAATAGTATCATAGCATTAATTGTCAGTATATATTTGTGTATATATGTATGTATAATATAACCCCCGAATAATTTTTAATAAATAAGCGAAAGATATTAACTAAGGAATAAAATTCTGAATTATAAATAAGATATTTCTATTACAATCAATTTTAAAATTTAATGTCTTATAAAAACAAAATATTCTTCTAAACATAGATACATGGGATAATTTTTTTTTTTAAATAATAGTATAAGTCAGAATATATAAAATGTACTTTACATAACAACATTAACACTTGTTTCACCTATGTTCTTATATAGCTATTTCATTTCTTCCTAAATATCGAATAGGAATGTCACATTTTTTGGAAACGAGATCTTAATTACAAACCTGTTCAACTGAACATCAAACGAAAATTCATAGAACAACAGCTGAATTTTTTACACGCGATTTTATTAGTTACTATTTCGGAACGTAGGTTGGTCAGTCATATGGTAACCATTTTACTTTTCAATGAGTTTTTTGGCAATAACATCGTAACTATTCGGCTGATTCTAACGAAATATGAAACCCTTATGTTGTTTTACATTCTCTTTCGAATGATATAATTGAAGGTCATAAGGTCAGATGGTTATAAAATCTTAAGTCAGAATAATTGTGAGCACGCGACCTAGGTCTGTTAACCTTGTTTTAGGAGTGGAAGATAACGCGACGTTAAACTCAATATTATATATTGAGATTACCGTAATTTTTAAAGGTTTTTTAATGGTTGGATTGATGGCACTGATATGCAATCAATTAAGATGCCTTTATTTAAGTTCAGTTGACCTACTGATTAACGTGGATTCCAAACCACAGGTATCTACAACATATTACAGCCATTGGGATGGGAATTCGAATAATGACTCCATCTGACCACTAACTACACTCGATGTGGCTTAAGATCTACTTAGCTAAGCCTTAGCTTGAGTATTTTAAGATATATAACATAAGGGGTGGGGGGTACGTTAACTCAAACCTCTGTTTCTTCATAGGATGCCTCGAAAGAAGAGATATTCCTAACAAACTTGTACACAAATTGGATAGATTAAATATGTGACTATAAATTCTGAAATCAAAATCATTACGAGTACAGTGTTAACATACCTAAGTCGCGTGGTCTCAATTGTTCTGACTTATGACCTTAAGACCTTCAAAACATTAACAAGTAAGGCAATCTGCCCCATAATTACTTTTATTTTAATAATTCTAAGTCTAGCCTTGGGGGACTTTGATAATTATATCATTCAAGAGAGAATGCAAAACAACATAAGGGTTTCATATTTCGTTAGAATCGGCAGAATAGTTACGGTGTTATTGCCAAAGAACTCATTGAAAAGTAAAATGGTTATCATCCGCCCAACCGACCTAGTAACTTATAGATAGTGTGCAAGCGACTAAGAGTCTAAAAGATATGATGCTGCAGATAATGAGAATAAGACTTTTAAAATCGATCTAACCACAGAGACTTGTATTCACTTGTCAAAAAGGAGTTAACGTGTATAAGATAGCACATTATTAAAGCTTTTTGGCCGAAGATTTGGGCTTGTAATTTTGACAAAAGAAATTAAAATAAAATCGGAATACAACGAAATTCACGAAGCAATTGTAATTTTATCAGGGTTTCACCTGTCCTCCTTACCTAGAGCTGAAATTGACCATGTATTCTCCATTTCTAGCATGTTTTACCGCTGTCCATTTCTTGTTTTCTCTCGAATTTTGGTGGTTGAAAATATACTTTTGATCTTTTCAAATCTTTACCTCGCATAAGTCACAGCAACATATTCATTATATTTTTCTACTTATATTGTTCGCCCAGAACAATTTGAGAATCTATTTCTAAGCAATCATTCAGTTACCTGTTTCTGAATTAAAATTATCTTATCTTTTGGGAGATAACAACCATAAGAAAACCGACATCTGAACTAACCCGATCCTTATCAAAAACTTGTATCATCCTTATCTGTAAATTACATCCTAATAGTGAAAACCCTACTGTCAATAGTTTGGACAAACTTAAGGAATCGAAGTCTTATTATGAGTTTCTTTGTTCCCGAGTCTCAGCGGCGGGAAATCAGGGAAACCACCTTGTCAGGCACCGTCTGAAGCCCAAAGGGAGTCGTTATCAGAATCCAGTGGAATGAGGTCCTCCTTCCTGGATGTTCTTTGTCAACGAAATTTCCGCCTTCAAAAGGAGCCACAAAAATGGGCAGAAATTTGTGATAAAAAGGCAAAAAGTCATTAAAGGGACAAAGAAACTGAGAGCGAAAGAAACATAAAAGATATATATATATATATATATATATATATATATATATATATATATATATATGTATATGTATATATTGGTAATGGAGTCGTTCCTTGGAAACCTTATTCGTAGTAAGAATATGAAGACATATGACACAGCAATAACCCCCCCAAAAAAAAAAACAAAAAAAACAAAACAAAACAGGACAGGAATCGAAAATGATAACCGAAAGCAAAAGTTAAAATGAAATATATAATACTAAACCGTTAAAAGCGAAGGGGTAAAAATCTATTGATAAGAAATGATTAATATCGAAAAATAACTAAATTAAATAATAATCCCATGACTATAAAATATGCATAATAAACATGAATTAAATTCTTATTGGGATACAAAAATTATAAGCTATAGCAATAAAGTCGAAAGCAAGGGATGAAAAAATCGATTAATAAGAGTGACAAAAATTATTAAATAATCCCATGAGCAGCAAATTTGAATAATAAACATGAATTAAATTTTAAGCGGAATACAAGAAATTCAATATAAACTATAGCAAGAAAGAATTATAAGAGCAGAACGAACAATCCAAAATAAATTTTTGACCTTATTCAAAAAATATTTTTAAAACTGCATTATCTCTAACTTGATAACACCAAATTCAACAAAGCTTTATTCTCAACTCCTAATAGATACTTTCTCCAATCCAATTTTCTCCTAATTAATTCTAATCCTCTTGATGAATATACTTTCCCTTAACACAAAGAATCACTCCCATTATGCCTGCGTTCGTCCATCATTTATGAATTCACTTGTGCGACCTGCCAAAGTCGCTATGTAGGCCAAACAAGTCTATAATTAAGATGTAGGGTCACTAAACATATCGTAATATCATATAGAACAAACACTCCTATCTTCAAACCCGAACACTCTTCTATACGAGAACATTCACTACAACTTAACCACCCGCTTGACCCTGATTCCTTTAGTATACTCTCTTCTGCCTCCTCTTCTCTGCATTTAAAAATTCTTGAATCATTTTACATCAAACAAATAAACCCGGAACTCAATGATTATTCATCATCCCTTAAATTATTCACTATATAGACAAATGTACAACCAACCACATCCCCTTTAATAGTTTTCTTTCTGCCTAATTCTGTCCGTAATATCAGTTGATACTCCCAGTTACACCGAAATAAGGTCAGTACTCGTGCAGAGAAATTTTTATTTTTATTTTAGTTTGTCCTATTTATATCCAAATGATTAAGTTTATGATTGACTTTTCCTTAATTTAATGTTTTAGTCGTCCTCTTTGGCCCCTCCATTATTGCTTATTTAATATTTAAAATTTCGTGCGTTAGTTTACTCATATTTATTGAACTTTCAATCACTTAAATTTAAACTTTATTGAATTTACTTGCTTTGCTCTATCTATTAATATCCGCTTTGATTACATACCCACTGATCTAACTTATTTTGGATTGTTCGTCCTGCCCTTATAATTCTCGCTTGCTGTGGTTTATAGGCATTTGTTTCGTGCTATATCCTTCCCTCGCACACAGAATTAAAAGGAAAGAACCTAATTTCACCGCATAATTTGACAGTTTCTTTCACAAACACTACATACCTAGAGAGGAGAACAGAGACTCGAGTATTTCTTTGTACAAACAAACAAGTTCCTCCTTTAGAGCTCACATTTCGTTTAGATAAAATAAAGAAACCTTTTCCTTTCAACAAATCTTTGTCTGCGAAGAGAAAAAAAAATAGAGGAAAAACAAGTTAAACAGAACGTAAGAGAACACACGGAGACAGAATGGAGCCTACGACTTATCAACACCATCCCATTATTTCCCTTAAAGAATACACAGCGTAGAAAGTTTTACCTCAACCTCAAAGACTAATAAAAAGCCCAACCGATATAACTTCATCCATTCTCATTCTGTTCAATACCCCCAAATCGCAAGTTTTATGTTTGCCACCGGTTGCCACAAAAGGATTGCTCATTGGGAAGGCTCGCTTTTGTTGTCCCACGAAACTAATGAAAGGAGAAGAATTCTCTCGTTTATTTGGGCGATTGGGTTGGGGGGGGGGGAGAAGTGGCGATCCTTTGCGGAGGTAATTTTCTGAGCCTATCTTGAGGCTATGGACGGACGTCTCCCTATCGGTGAAAATTGGATATAGTGAAAACCATTCACTCACGCTCAATACAAAGACATTGCGTCCACAAGATGATTTTCCCGTATTTTTTCAGGATTCTATGGAGTTAATTGGGAAATTTTTGCCTATAATTCCCCTTCTTTATCAAGTATTATATATATATATATATATATATATATATATATATATATATATATATATATATTCAGATTTTACCATGGTATATTTCGCCTTGATTAATTTCCTTTCGCAACTTTCTATTCTTTTTACTAGATTTTTAGTCCATCTTGTAGATGGTAGATAACTTGTTTTATGTTCATATTTCTTTTTAATAAAGGCGTTTGGTAAAAAATAAACTTAAATTGCTGAGTTTTCGACCTGCGTCCTTAGGTATTCTTTCCTCCTTTACCCATTAAGTATGGTGGAATCTGAATCAGGTTAAATGAAAAGAAAACGGTTTTGAGGGGATATTTATTCCTCTTCGCTTGAGCGTAATGTCAAAGAAAACGAGCCAATGCGGTAAGTAGAATTTTGAAAACAACTTTAAGGTTTTATCGTTCAGGGTTTCTCCTATAGAGGCGGATCTTCAGGCTCAGGATGAAAGTAAAATATCATTGAAACAGGATTCAGATATTCCGACGTTTCGGGCTATTAAAGCTGTTAAACTATTACAAAAATAATAAGAATGGTGCTGGACCCGCTCGATTGGCATCAGCAGAATTTGACATTCCGCAGGGGCAGAGCCGAAACACCACAACCTTTAATAGAAAATTTGAAAGAAGAAGGAGCGGAAGTGATGCTCGGTGATCAGGAAGGCGAGTTTCTGCGATAAGTCTAGACAAGTTCGATGAACGAACTACAAGAATCATTGTTGCGTACTCCTCCTAAATCCAGGTAGGCATCTTTCTTCAGGGTTAGGTATCAGTGATAGAAGTGCTCAGAGAATGTTGAAGAAACTAAAGATTAGACCTGACATCCCATGTGAGCTTCAAAGTTGCACAATGGAGATAAAGATCGACGATTAGAGTTTTGTCACCTTTTATGACTATATTTAATGAGGATGAGACGTTTCTTGATAATATATGGTAGTCAGATGAACGAAATTCAAGATAAATGAACATATCAATCGCCATAATTGTATGTATTGAAATAGGATGTTAACCTACCAGTAGTAACAGTTTGGGTTGCTATTTATTTTATGTCATTAATTGGGCCTCTATTCAGCAGTATATTGAATATGAAGGGAATCATTTTGAACAAGTTAACTTTTTTATTATTTATTTTTTATGATTTTTTTCTGCATGGAGTATTTATCGTAAAAATTCTGTCATTTTTGACAGCACGGGTACACTAATAATATATATATATATATATATATATATATATACAGCCTTGGCCAAAAAGTATTAGGCCGCCATAGTGCTTCTGGGTTCTGTTATCTCAATGTTAATGAAACACGTGTGCATGTTGGTTTATGGTATATTAAACAATATACATTAGTTTAATATCTAGTTGACCCTCCTTTAGCTTCAATTACCACTTTTATACTGTACTGTACGTATGTAACCAATTTTGTGTAAAACCAACGTCCACAATTAACTTATTTTCCCTTGATTATTCAAGTGTTTTATGCTAAAATACGTTGTAGATAGAGTTAATTTACAGCAAAATGCCTAAAACAAAGGAGTTGAGTGAGTGAGTGTGAGTGAGGTCAAATCGTAGCTCATCATAAAGATGGAATGTCTCAAAGGAAAATTGCTCAAAAGATGAAATGTTCTCGATGTGCAAACGACTCTCAAGCGCGTCAGAGAGACAAAAGATGTGAATACAATGCAAAGAACATGTAGTAAAAAGGTTACAACCCCTCATAATGACATATCCATCATCCGTCAGTCGCTCGGAAGCAGGAGAAAAACATCGTCAGAGCTCTGTGCGGACTTCAACGAGGTAGGTACATCACAAATATCAACCAGAACTGTTAGAAGAAGGCTTGTAGAGTACTGTCTGAAAGGCTGTAAAGCCAGGAAGAGGCCATGGAATTCTAAGGCGAATATGAATAAACGTCTTCAGTGGGCCAAAAACCACTCAAATTGGACCAGTGAGCAATGGTCGAAAGTCATAGGGTCTGATGAAAGTAACTATGAGGTAAGATAGTAAAAGTATTCAATCAAAATATAAACTCAAAATATCTGTGTTTTTTTACCAAAATATATAAGAAACATCCAACAGAAGGATAATATTATCGTTCATGTTTTTTATTCAGGCTTTCGGCACATCTGGTTCAACTTTCGTGCGTCGCAGAGTTGGGGAAGTATTTTAGTCTGATTGTCTGATACCAACCGTAAAACATGGGTGTGGTTCTATCATGTTGTGGGCCTGCATGTCTGCCACAGGACCCGGAGAAATGTTTTTATGTCAGGGAAGGATGAATTTAGCTACCTACGTTTCCATGTTATCGGATGTTTTAGAGCTATCAATTGCTAAATTACATCCAGGAGTGTCGAAAAACAGTGTTATCTTTCAACAGGACAACGCTCCATGGCATGCAGCAAGAATACTCGTCAATGGTTTGAGACACAGGGTATTGTTCCCATGGAATGTCCAGCTCGAAGCCCTGATCTAAATCCGATCGAACAACTATGGGGAACTCTTGATAAAGCTACCAAGAATACAACAATTAAAAATAAAGAGAATTTGTACCAAAAACTTAGAGAAGAATGGAGTAAGATTGCGCCTAGCACCTGCAAAATAACTAGTTGATTCTATGCCTAACCATATAAAAGCGGTAATTAGAGCTAAAAGAGGGTCAACCAAATATTAAAACTAATGTATATTGTGAAATATACCGTAAACCAACATGTCCACAAGTTTAATTAACATTGAGATAACAGAAACCAAAAACACTGGGGTGCCCTAATACTTTTGGCCAAGGCTGTATGTAAGAATTCATTAATCCGTTAGAAAAGTCTCCTGGAGTTCCTCAACTCTCTTCAGGAGTGCCAACCATACGACTGTGTTACCATCCATTTCTCTGAAAAAGAAACATTTGAAGAAGCCTTTTAGTATGGGTTGGCGTTTGAAACTTTAACAGAAAACGAGAAAATGTCAAATGTTCTCGCGGCTCTTCACCCATCTATTTTTTTTTATAATCAACTTAAACGTCCATGTCGTTGCAGTTATTTAAGAGTAATAGTAAGAATTTCTTAATCCGTTAGAAAAGTCTCTTGAAGTTCCTTAACCCTCTTCAGGGGCGCCAACCCCATACGACGATGCTAACATTCGGCGCTGCTTGGGACGTCTTATGCTTCAAATTTTATGAAATCAACTTCTGCCTCTGACCTATTCAGGCCAACGAGCACGGTCTTTTCCGCGACCATTCGTCACACTTCTACGGCTTATACTCATCTCTGGCACTCCCCTGGTAGGCCTGGTGCTAAAGGGCTTCTAAGCCAGCCTAATTCTTTCAGCGAGACCATTTATCTTAAGATAAAACAGCCGCGCGCCTCCACCGAGTCATTAGATTCACAGGACGCAAAACCTCTGAAGGTGGTCGTTTCCAGGGTTCCTAAAGTTAACCCCTAACAAGAGGACAGCACCAAAAGAGCTCCGGCTCTTACGCCCCACCCCCCAAGGCTGGACTGGGTGGCTCGGAGATGTTGGATACGCCAAAGTTGGGACCCCAGTCTCCAAAGCTGCCACGCACGCCGAAAGTTTGGAGGGGGATGGAGGAAAAGACTCGCATGGCGAGCCCAAATTCCCCCAATAAGGCCTCAAAGGCGACAGGGCCTTCAGCGCCTTGTTCGGCCAACAGAGCCCAGAGTTCTGACTCCGGGAATCGTATGACTATTACCGCGACGGTTTTCTTTTCGAAGAGGGACCCGCATCTCCTCAGACCTAGGATTGGATGGCCTATTTCTTCAAGGGAATTACCGAGGACTCCGGCCCAACTGTGAGGAGCTGTAGTCTCATCTTCTCCCATTCCCCGTTAGCTATCTTTATACATGAGGCCATGCTGTGCGCATGCCCCCTGCCCACTCTCCCTGGATATAACGATTTTATGACTCCACCACCACGAGATGGGGACCAGGCAGGAGGATCCGGAATTTTCACCCGGCATGATGTCTCCGTTATTCTCTTTGCTTTAAATACCTCCATTCAGGCAGTAGATGTGCAGCTGTACCTGGATAAGAGGTATAGTGTTATTTCTGCGTACATTCCACCGTCAGCCTACTTTGACGCGGGGGACTTCCACAGCTTCATGACACGATTGCCAAGGCCCTTTCTCTTGGTTGGGAAATTAAACGGAAGGCCTCCCTCTGGGTAGACTACTTGATCAATCCCAGGGGTCAGGTCCTTTCTGGCCTTATCGACGAGCTGGAGATAGGTGTCCTCAATGTGGATGAATTTAGCCATCTCTCAGCGAGGCCCGATTCATTTTTCTGTCTTTATTTAGCATTGTGTTCTCCGGAAATACAGCTTGATCTTTGGGTGGGAGTTACTCGATTACCTCATGGTAATGATCACTTTCCGATTCAAATATTATTTTCTGGGCCGGTGGTGCTTGGCGCCGGCGCGGTTGTCTGCATTTCAGGAAATGGCTGATTTATCTCCCTCAGTCGAGGAGTATAGGTCGGTAAATGAGACGGTTGAGTTCTCCGGCAACCTCATCGCCGTAGGCCTAACTACTATTCCTAGAACTTCTGGCGGTTTTGCACGCTGACCACTTCCGTGGTGGTTAACCGTGTGTGAGGCGTACCTCAAACAGGAGCGTTATGCCTACATACACTATAAGCGCCGCCCAAACGATTTCACTGTCGGTGAATTTCGTCTGGCTAGGGCTAGGTTCCGAGATATTTCGAAGCATGCCCACCGCTCTTCTTGGCGGGCATACATGTCTTTACTTAACGGTACGACGACTCTAGCAGAGGTAAAGAAGCGAGTCAGAAGGATTCGGGCAAGTACTAGCTTGGCGCCCCTCCCGTTCTCCGGGAGAATGGGACCGCGATCTCGTGTCTCGCATCCCTAGTGGAGTCCTTTGTGACTGCTTTCTCCGCATTCTATAGCCAGGATGTTGCCCTGCCAGTATTCAATGCACGTCGTGATTTTGCTGAAAGCTGACGACTGACCTTTACTTCTAGAGGCGGACAACCCTTCAACGACTGGTTTATATTGAGTGAGTTGCTTTCAGCTCTCGCTTCATGGTACAGACGATGTCCTATATGCCATGCTTTGACACCCAGTTAAGTTATGCATGGCATTTTTTTAGATTTTTTCAACAGGATCTAGACAGATGGTCTTCCCCCAGACGCCTGGCGAATTGCTAGTGTGCTCACTTTTCGCAAACCGGAGAGAAATTTCTTTACCATGGCCGGTTTCCTCCCAAGCTCTCTCACCTTCTCTGTGTGCAAGTTCATGTAGAAATTGGTAAATGTTAGACTAGTCTTTTTCCTGGAGATCGGAGGCCATCTCCAAAGTAGGGCTTTCGAAAGTTCCGTTCTACACGAGGGCTCTGCTCCGACTAAAAAATGACGTACTCGAAGCCTTCCTTTGTTGACAGCACTACGCCTCGTTGTTTTTCGATCTGTTGAAGCCAATTAATACCAAATGGGGATACGATATCATGGAGATTCTCCAGACGATGGAGGAGAGGTGACTTCTACCAATCTTTATTTATGAGCATTTGCTAGATCGTCGATGTCGCGTATGGGTGGGGGAAGCCCTCTCCTGTACGATACAGCAGGGAAAGGTTGTCCCGAAAGGAATTGTCCTGTTTCCTTGGTCTTGTTTTAGAAGGACGCTTCACTTGGGATAATCATATTCGCTGCCTTAAGGTCTCTTATACACACGTCATAGACATTCTTCATTCCTTGACGTTCAGTTGCTGGGTTGATTATAGTGCTAATGCCTTGCTTTTCTATCGATCCTTTTTTAGGTGACTCCACATTTCACTATGTCAGGAGGTTCCCTTTTTGCTTTTTTCTGTTTTGTAATAATATTGTAACTATTTGGCCCATTCTAACGAAATTTGAAACCCTTATGTTGATTCGCATTTTCTTTCGAATGATATAATTGTTAAAGTCCTCTTAAGATTATCCAAGAAATTATTTGGAAATAACATCATAACTTTTCGGCCGATTATAACAAAACTTACATAAATTTTCTTTCAAATGATATAATTGCTAAGGTCCTTCCGAGGTTAGCCCCGGAATTATTTTGTTTTAGCAAAAACATTATAACTATTCGGCCGATTCTAAAGAAGTTGAAACCCTCATGTAGCTTTACATTCTCTCTCGAATGGTATAACTGCCAAAGTCCTCCCAAGGTTAGCTGTGAAATATTTTGGCAAAAATATCATAACTATTCGGCCGATTCTAACGATTCTTTTTACCTTAATGTTTTTTTACATTCTCTTTCGAATGATTTAATTGTAAAGGTACTCCCAAGGTTAGTCCGGGAATTATTTAATGTTTTGAAGGTCGTAAGGTCATAAATCAGAATAAGTTAGAGCACGCGACCTTTGATCAGCAGACCTTGTTTCGTTCGAAGCTTGACTACGGATGCGAGTTTTATGTATACGCAGCCGAGCTAGTATTGCCGAAGGTGGAATCGATCCATTACACTGGTAATTTACTGGCGACTAGTTCCTTGCGCACGTCCCCCATTGAGAGACTATAGTTAATGCCCAAGAGATGCCACTCGCTTTAAACCGTGCATAGTGCATTATGCGCCTGTACGCGCGATGCCAGCGCCTCACTGACTTGCCAACGGCTCTCACTGCATCCGCAGCAGATCTCGACGTTCCCTATGCCGCCAAGAGATGTAGGTCATACCCTAAGAACTTAAGTTTTAAGTCTAAGAAACTCCTTCATGAGCTCGGTGTTGCTCTCGAGTTGGTAGCGCTTCTTATCCTCCCCAGGACGCCGCCCTGGAGGGTACCATCTTTGAATATTTGTCGCCTCGCCTTTGCTCCTCAAGCTTTTTCAGCGCAGGGAGTATTGGATTCGGACTTTTTAGAGCACAGTTTGTGTCACACTGGAACCGTGTCAATGTATACGGATGGCTAGAAGTCCCAAAAGGGGGTCGGCTTCCACGCCGTATCCGATCTGTTTGAAGTCAGCGGGGCTCTGCCAGGCGCTGCGTCTGTCTTTACGGCCGAGCTAGTTGCAATACGCTGCTCAGTACTAGAGATAGCGCTTCGTGTCCTGTTCAAAGACCGATTTTGATCTTTTGTGACTCTTGTAGAAACCATAGTTCTCTCGGGCATTGGAATGCCAATAACCCCATGTTCGCACCTTGCTGAATGCAGACGCTACATCTCTCAACGCCACGTCTACGTTGTTGTTTCTTGCTTTGGTAGTGGCAATACGTTCCGTACTTAAGTCCAGCGCAGTTTTCGTGCTAAAATTTCTTCGGAAGCCATGCTGTTGTGTATGCATTTTCAGGTAATTCCTCCTTAGCTTGTTGTTTAAGAGTTTCTTCGCAGCTTTCTAATGAACTATAACAAGGAGATTGGTGTGTAGATGTTAATTTATTTCTTGGGCTTTCCAGTTTTTAAGAGACGCAGTGTTGCCTCATTGATGTTAGCCTGGGCGTTTATTAGATGAAATTTGATGATAAGAAAATACCCAGGTCTTTGTATTTGAAACTCTTCAGTGCTGCTTCAAACTCCATGTGCGTAAACGGCCTTCCCTCATTGCGTGCCTAAAGGGTTTTGTAAACTTAATTAAATTGTGATATTTTTGCACCAAGTTAATTTAGCCTTGTCAGTATTTGTTTTCATAACCCATGTTAAAGTTTTCGTTCTCCTCATCACCTATCTTGAATTTTGCCTTCCAATGTTCTCTGAAGTGACGCTTTATTCGCCAGTCGTCCGTAACCTCTCTTCGGTCGACTTTGATAGCAATGCCGGCCTTGGGGGAGGGGGTACCTCTTAGCTTTCTTATTTGGCTTCAGAACTTTTGTGGAACACCTACGGTGTCTAAATTTTTATAATGTTACACCAATTTCCACACGTATTCACTCTATAGGTACTTAGGTTGCAACTTTATGTTGTACAGTTCTCTAAATTTATCAGGTAACTAAAGTGCTAATCGATGTTTTCTAGCGTGAAACCGTCTAGTTGTTCCACTTTATAATCTCAAAAGTGCTCTTTGTAGGCGGTCAGGTCAGCCTTGGGCAGGCAACTGCGTATCAGAATTATTACCTGAATGGGAGAAAGTCGATACACAGGTAATAATACTGACGTAATCTGATAGTGTTTGGGTTTGTAAGTAATTCATCCGGAGTCGTTAAGGATCTCCCTATTTAGAACGCAGCAAAGTCTGGATCGTCTCTTTGTACTAAGTTGCGACTAATGACCAGACTCAGTGCGTTTTACGCCCCACTGAATGCGATGGTTTTGCTAGCGTCTCTGCACCGGACATTAAAGTCACCAATCATGATGGTATAGGTGTTCCTTCTGAACATACGTATTAAGTTAGGGATAGGGAGGTACTGGTGCCTGGGTCGTTGATATCCAACTGCTATGACTATTTAATTAATTGGCGTACATATCTTGATTGCCAGATAGGATTCTTCCAATTCAGGGATCTATTTATACCTGATGACTCTTCTGATGGCAATAGCCACACCATCATACCTCTCCTTGGTGTGGTTGAATATTATTACATTATAGTTGTAGATTTTAATGTAATTACTATCTTTGTCCAACCCATGCTCAAAGATCAGTATGACATCCGAATCTATATGTCTAATGATGTTGTTATATGTTTTTATTATTCTCCCATTTTAGTCGTCTTACTCGTAAGTACCATACGTTACTCTCCATGCTGGAACTCTTGTATGCTCTTCGTTTTGCTGTTCTTCTCTGACTGGCGATCTCACTGACCTTTTCATTTTGAATTGATCGTAAGATAGGTTGAAGAAAGAGTTGGGCCGTATTTCAAATAGGCCGTGTTTCAGTGCTGCGAATACTTCATCTTCGTTTTCGTTAGCGTTGGCGTTGGCGTTGGCCTCGTAATCCTACTCGAATTCTTCCCTGACTATGGTTTCAATGACTACCTTTGTTTGAGTGAGTTTTAGCAATGGTGCTGATGTCGAGGTATGACTTTTCATATTTAAGTCACAGGTTGTCTGGATGTCTGTATTTGTCTTGGCGTCGTTGGAAGATCTCTGTTCGTGGGTTGTCTTTGCGAGGATACAGTTTCCTCCTCGGTTGGCTGGCATGTTTCCCTATGCTCCATTGCTTCAGGTTTTTTTGATCTTCTAAAAATTTACCCGAGTGAGGAGATGAAGATATAGGGAAACCACATTGGTTTGACTCCATTCTGTATTAAAATCTTATTGAGCACAGTAGCATAACTCCCAGGTTTTGCAATGTTAAAAAATGGGGGTGTATTAAACACATAACCAGGTGCATGGATCCAATTGGAGAAGAGTTTTGCCTTATTCGGAGAACTTCACCGATTGCGCGTACGAAGTTTGGCCTTTCTGTTTTCTCCTCGATGATTCGTTTCTTTTTTCTTTTTTTTTAAATACACAAAAAACGCGTTAGCTATTTCTTGAAAAATGGCTTAGACAGTCAAAGAGATAACCCCTTTCTTGTTTATGGGACAGAACATTGAGAGCCTGCGCTGGGGGTTCCCAAAATTAAGATACTTCTTACTTTCCCCATCGGTACACTCCTTCTAGGTGTGTCCTGAGTTGGCACACTCTAAACAAACCATGCCGTCAAACTTTCAGTCCTTGGTGGCGTGTTACTCCAGAACATAACACGAAAAACCACACCTTAATTGATACTAATGTTTCATTATCGTTGCAGGTGGCTAAAAATTTGGAGCAAACATAATCAGCCCCACTTCTGATGCCTTTGCAACCATCTCTATAGTTTGGAAATTGACCTTAAATAGATGGGTATATTCTCCTCCACCCCAGTTTCTGAATTTATATACTTCGTCTATCTTGGCCCAGGTCAGTTTTGCCTCGATTTCAAACTTTATTTGGTGTGCGTTGTATGAGCCGACCCATGGGTCTAGGAGGCGGTATATTATAGATCCCTGAGCAAAGAAGTCTGGTGGAAATTTCAGTATTAACCCGTTTTCATCCATTTTCAGTCAGGACTTCTCACAAAGTACTTCAACCAGGTCTTGTAGGTTAACCAAGATGACAAGTAGCCGTACAACAGGTCCACTAGTTAACAGAGCGCAATACCTAATATCAAAAATACAAATTTAAATGTCTTCTGAATGCAGTTTACTCTCTCGACGATCTGAAAGTGCGAAAATGATTTTCATACCAAAGCTGGAAAATGACCAAGTCGGCTATAAATTTACCGACCTATTTTCCTATTTGATTTCATTGGGAAGTTAGACAAAAAGATCTTTAAGATTTATAAAATTAGTGCCAATTTGGATTCCGGAAAAAAATGGAAGCACAGAAATGTCACTGTACATAATAATGGATAAAATAGCAAACAAAAAGCAAAAAGATGAAGGTAGATATTATCTGAAAAGACGTGCTAAAGTTTTCAACAGTTTTAAACAGGGTTATACAATACAAAATACTTCAACTATGCCCTAACAATAAAATAGAAAGAATACCCTGCGACTATACAATGGATAGATGGACGGAAATTGACACAGAAAATCAGCAAGAAGAACGATTTAAGCTAGAAACCGGGCTCCCACAAGGTGGGTGTCAGCCCAGTACAATACGCTGTCTACACCGTACATATCTCCCCTCATGCCAGTGAAGGGTGCATAAATATACAATTCGCGGATTATATAACGTAATTGAGAGGTCTATGCTAAAAAAGAACAACATGAGAAGAAATAATAAGAATAAACCAATACGAAAAAAAATGGCAAATCAGCACAAACCGAGAAAAATTCAAAATAATTCCAGTCTACAGAAAAAAAATAGCGGATATACTCGTAGCTATACATAGACGATGAAAGGTATAGATACTGTAACGACTGAAAAGGTCTGTGGTTGATCATCACAAAATCAGGTTTCACGAAACACGTGAACGACAGAATTGATAAAGGAAAAGTTGAATTAAAATTATTATAAAAATTATGATCGTTCAATTGGAAAAAACAGGAAGAAAATCTACCAGGCAATTACTCGACCCATACTAATCTACCCGACAATTTCAAACTACAAACTATTAGAGCTACAGAGAATCCAAAACAAATCGATATATGTCATAACAAATACGAGAAGGATAGAAAGAAGGAAACTGAGAGACATACATAGAAAAGCTGGAATCGATCCCCTAAATAAACTAATTAAGAAAAAAGCAAGAGCAGTTATTAAGAAAGCAGGAGATTAGATTGGCGAGAAGATAGCAATCAAATAGTGCAAAGGGCAAGGTGGGAACTCCATCCCCTGTTCCCAAGTAGCATGGCGGCAATGGAAAGAAAAGAGGAAATATTTACGTAGAAAAGAATTAAGACAACCACCGGATATATAAGAAAAGAAGGAGACTGCAAAAGACCATTCATGGCCTACACTTGGCAGCTCCTGTTCCGAAATTTAATCTCGATTATGACAAAATTGCACAATTTGACTATACATATTTAGATAACCGATAACGACAACATAATAGATTGAACACTAAATCAAAAGATGAAGGAAAATAATTTCAAAAGGGAAGGAACAACCTTCTAAATAAGACTTAATAGGAAAAACTATATACAACTAAATTAATTTTATGAAAACCAGGTAAAGAGTTAGATTAAAACGAATATATAAAGGTAAAACAAGAATAAAGACACCAGTATACAATATATAAAAATAACAACGGTTTGAAAGCCTAACCAAACACTAATACTACGCTCTGGGAGGGCTAACAGCCCTGAAGGGCGCATTATAAATACTTATTATTATTATTATCAATACAGTAAAACAATAACAATTGCCTGATACTAAGGTATTTTCTCTCCTATTAAATCCAAACATACAACTATCATACTATGAACAGAGATTAGCTTGACCTCCAAGCAAACTTTAAATCTCTAAATTCTTTCCTTTCCTTTCTAATCCTTTGTTACTGTCGTTCCCAAACGGGCTTTACATATAGACGTAAAACAAAGTTAATGAATAAAAATGAATAGAAAGAAGGGCGAAGTAATGCACACCGTGATATTGGCACCACATTTAGATATAGGGCCAGGACCACTTATGTCAACCTTTTAATCTCCCCCTCGTATTCCACTATACTATCTATTTTCCTTCTTCTTCCCCTCCCCCTAAACCTCTCTCTTTCTCTCTCTCTCTATCTCTCTCTCTCTGTCTCTCTCTCTCTCTCTCTCTCTCTCTCCCTCCCTGTACCTACAAGTGACACAGGACGGGGGGTGATGGGGAAGCGGAGGAATTTGGGCTCTTTCCCCTTGCCATCTCCCCTCCTCCCTTGTTACTCGTAGCACAATCAATTAATTAGTTATATGATGTTGATGGCAGGGGGGGGGGGGAGATTTACAGGAAGAGTGGGTGAATGTTAACTATGGTTATTGTGGGATTAATTACAGCTGTTCACTTTGATTGATTGAAGTTGTGGTAGTTTCTTTTTGAAAAATGAGGAATTGAGAATGTGGGGATCTATTAACGAGGAGGGGGGGGGGGCAAGTTCACTACTAATGCCGTAAGCCTGGTCCTTCTTGATGGTGGTGAAGTTTGGAGAGGAAGTTTTCTTTTGTGTTGTGCGGAGTTTTGTTTCTTGTATTATGACAATGTGTATGTTGTGTTGTTTCAAGATATTTATGAGTTCATTTTTTTAGTATTAATGTCATCTGTATTCAGTGGCAAGATGTTAAAGTTATGTGTAGGATATGTGAGGTGCTGATGCACAGGGTGAGTGTGAGGGTGGAAAAGGCAGTGGAGGTGATGATAGAGGATGAAATGTTGATGGTGATAGTGGTGGAGATGACGATTGTAATTGTTTTGGAGGTGTGGTTGGAAATGAAAGAAAGAGGGGTCAGATAATAGAAGTTGCGGGTCTGGGTTGTGAAGGAGGAGTGGGGGATGGGGGGGGGTAGATAAGGAAAGTGTGGCCATGAAGATCAGGTTTATATGTTTGAGTAGTGGTTTTGGGGGCCAAGTATTGTACATGTGAATCGGGTCCAGCCTTTGGTAGAGTTGAATTGAGCTGAAACCTTATTCAGTCCTTTGGAGCTGATATGTCTGGAGCAATTTGGACATGTGTATTTTGTTTGAAATATGTTGGGCATGTGTGTTTGTTTTAAGTATGTTGGCATGTGTATTTGTTTAAGTATGTTGTACATGTGTATTTGTTTAAAGAATGTTTGACATGTGTATTTCTTTGAAGCATGTTTGACATGTGTATTTCTTTGAAGCATGTTTGACATGTGTATTTGTTTAAAGCATGTTGGACATGCGTATTTGTTAGAAGCATGTTGGACATGTGTATTGGTTTGAAGCATGCTTGAAATGTGTATTTGTTTGGAGCATGTTGGACATTCGTATTTGTTAGAAGCATGTGGGACATGTGTATTTATTTGAAGCATGTTGAGGATGTTTATTTGTTACAAGCCTGTGAGACATGTTTATTTTTTGAGGGATGTTGGACATGTGTAATTGTTTGATGCATGTTGGACATGTTTATTTTTTTAAGCATGTTGGACATGTTTATTTGTTAGAAGCTTGTGGGACATGTTTATTTGTTTAAGGATGTTGGACATGCGTATTTTTAGAAACATGTAGGACATGTTTATTTGTTTGAAGCATGTTAAATGTGTATTTGTTAGAAGCGTGTTGGACATGAGTATTTGTTTGAAGCATGTTGGACATATGTATTTGTTTGAAGCATGTCGGACATGTGTATTTGTTTGAAGCATGTTGGACATGTTTATTTGTTTGAAGAAGGCTGAACATGTATATTTTTTTGAAGCATATTAGAAATGTGTCTTTGTTGGAAGCATGTTGGCCATGCGAATACTCGAAAGAATGTTGCACATGTGTATTTATGAGAGGCATGTTGGACATATATATGTGTCTCATCATGTTGAAGTATGTTAAAAATTTGTAGTTGTTGAAAGAATGTTGGGAAAGTGTGTTTGTTTGAAGAATTTTGGACATGTCTATTTGTTTGAGGCATGTTGGACATGTTTAATTGTTTGAAGGAAGTTGGACATGTGTATTTATTTAAAGTATGTTAGACATTTGTATTTCTTTGAAGCATGTTGGACATGTGTATTTTTTAAGCATGCTGGTCATGCTTATTTGTGAGAAGCCTGTTGGACATGCGTATTTGTTAGAAGCATGTTGGACATGTGTATTTGTTTGAAGCATGTTGGACATGTTTATTTGTTTGATGAAGGCTGAACATGTGTATTTGTTTGAAGCATATTAGACATGTGTCTTTGTTAGAAGCATGTTTGCCATGTGTATTTTTTGAAAGAATGTTGGACATGTGTATTTATGAGAGGCACGTTAGACATGTATACTTGTGTGAAGCCTGTTGGACATGTGTATTTGTTTGAAGTATGTTGGACATGTTTATTTGTTTAACGCATGCTGGACATGGTTATTTGTTTATAGGATGTTGGCAATGTTTATTTGTTTGAAGCATGTTAGCCATGTTTATTTGTTTGAAGCATGTTGACCATGTTTATTTGTTAGAAGCATGTTGAACATGTTTATTTTTTAGAAGCCTGTTGGACAGTTTTATTTGTTTTAATCATGTTGCACATATTTATTTTTTAAACCCTGTTGGACATGTGTATTTGTTAAACGCATGTTAGACATGTGTATTTGTTAGACACATGTTGGGCATGTGTATTTGTTTAAAGCATGTTGGACATGTCTATTTGTTTACAGAATGTTGGAGATGTTTATTTTCCTAAGCATGTTCGGCAAGTTTATTGGCTGTGGATTGGTCTATGGTTGCTCTCAAAGATGTGTAGGGGGGATACACCATTGTTTGATTGTTGATGAATATTTCTAGAAGTTACAGTGTTTTTCTAGCGTTTTTAAGTTATTATTAATATCGGGATGTAATTCACGTAAGGTGCAAATCTAGAGTATGTGCCTACCATAAAACTAGGTAATAATAGACTATTTTCTAAACGTAAATTGTATCTTGATTTACCTCTTTACTCTGAATTCCCTAGAAACCCGCCCGTAGGAATTTCCGGCTACTTCCGTCCGATTACTTGGGGCTTTATCCTGTAGGAATATCCTATCGTTATTATCCTGTTAGAATATCCTATCTTTATTATCCTGTAGGAATATCCTATCGTTATTATCCTGTTAGAATATCCTATCTTTATTATCCTGTAGGAATATCCTATCGTTATTATCCTGTTAGAATATCCTATCTTTATTATCCTGTAGGAATATCCTATTTCTATTATCCTGTAGGAATATCCTATTTTTAATATACTGTTCTAATATCCTATCTTTAATATCCCCTAGTAATATCCTATTTTTATTATCTTGTTAGAATATTTTATCTTTATTATCCTGTTCTAATATCCTATCTTTATTATGTTGTAGGAATATCCTATTTTTATTATCCAGTTGGAATATCTTATCTTTATTTTCCTGTTCTGATATCCTATCTTTATTATCCTGTAAGAATATCGTATTTTTATTATCCTGTAGGAATATTTTATTTTTATTATTCTGTTGGAATATACTATCTTTATTATCTTGTTTTAATATCCTATCTTTATTATCCTGTAGAAATATCTTATTTTTATTATCCTGTCGGAATATCCTATCTTTATTATCCCAGTTTGCATATCCTATCTTTACTTTACTGTAGGATTATCCTATCTTTATTATCCTGTTCTAATATCCTATCGTTATTATCCTGTAGGAATATCCTATTTTTATTATCCTGTTCTAATATCCTATCTTTTTAGTGTACGTCAAGTCCATGAATGGAACCAAACGGTCACCAAGCAGTACAATGTAGCCACCAACGGTCAATGACATTTTTAGGCTGACCAGCGGACTCAACCCTTGACACGTGACCACACTGCAAACCAATAGCAAACCACCACCAGCCTACACACACACACACACACACACACACACACAAATTGTAATACTTCTATGCCCCTCACTGATTATAAAACTAATACTACACGATCTTTCTGCTGTTAAAAATTTGAACAGAATACCTTAATGGTGCTAAAGCTAACAACAAACAGATGATACTTGTGGTACACCTATTAACTGACACATATTACATTCGCTAAACCCACAAGGAAAAAAACTAGTCGTATAACTAAACTATTACCCAAACTCACCTCTTTTTTTTATAAAACTATAACCATAACACACCAAACACGTAACACCTGCCGGAAACACACCTGACTGGTATTAAACCATGACGAAAACGTGCATTAGTCGTGGTAAATCTTTTACCAAAGCAGACATTACCCAGAGGTAAAGTAATTAACCAAACGCAATACTAGTGGCAAAACTATTATTAAAACACATGCATTGACATTAAACGAAAAATATTGTACCATATTAACTATCATTTGTGGAAAAGAGGAAAACACTAAACTGCTTCTATAACATCTCAGAATTTACACCCGTTGCAGACAGAACGTAAAGTACCTTTCTATTATTCACACACGAGTGCATACACACAAATGTGTCAATAAAGTCACGCAATTGTGCGTAAAACTTAATTTAGTGACGTCGATACACAAGGTTGTAAGCATATGAGTCACAGATACAAACACTCCCGCACAAACATACACCTGCCCTGGCTTGCTCACAAGAATTAATAACACGGGTTTATATCAGTTTGATCTCTCACTGAGACATAGTTTCAATAAAAAATAGATCTAAGGGAAAATTTATGCAACATAACCACTCATTTTGTCACATTATGTCTCTAGCACAAGCTCACATGCACAAACGAAGAAAAAATAGAAGCAAACAAAGAGCCGAAAGCATTAAAGCATCCATTTCTCAATTCTTGTCTCAAACACAAACTCTCGTTCACAAACAAAGCAAAAAATAGAAACCAAATAACAGCCAGAAACCTTGCAAACACTTCTTTAATTCATGTATCCATGATAAACTTTCATGCACAAACGAATAAAAATGAAAAACAATCAACAGGGACCCTTGAAAACATAAATTTCTCAATTTATGTATCTAACACAAACTATCATGCACAAACAGAGCAAAAATGTAAATAAATAAACAGCCGCAAGCCTTAAAACAACCCTTTCTCAATTCTTGTCTCAAAACCAAACTTTAATTAACAAACAAAGCAAAAATGGAAACAAACACAGAGCCGGAAACTTTATAAACATTTCCTCAATTCATCTTTCCAACACAAATATCATGCACAAACGAAGAAAATGCAAAAAAAGCAAAGAATCTTAAAATTGCTTCCCCAATTCATTTCTCCAACAGAAACTCTCATGCACAAACGAAGCAAAATGGCGACAAACGAACTGTATGAAACATCAATAACCTCTTTTCCTCAATTCATGTCTTATGCACAAACAATGCAAAATGGAAACGAAAACAGCATGAAACCTTAAAATCCCTCTTCCTCAATTATTCTCTCCAACACAAACTCATGCACAAACGAAGCAAAATGTAAGCAAATAAGCAGACGGAAACCTTGAAACGTTATTTCATAATTTTTTTTCCTCCGGTACATACTCTCATACACAAGCGAAATAAAAATGGGATAAGCAAATAAATGGAAAACAAAAATATCGCTTTATCAATTCGTGTCTCCAACAAAAACTCTGGTGGATAAACCTAGCAGAAATGGAGAAAAAACAAACAAACGGAAACGTTAAAATCATCACTTTCCCAATTCATGTCTTAACCTTAAACTCTCAAATACCAACGCAGTTAAATGGAAACAAACAAACAGGTGAAACCCTTAAAAACATCGCTTTCTCAATGCATGGCTCCACAATTATCTCTCCTGTACAAACCTAGCAAAAATATAGACAAATAAACAACTGAAAACCTTAAAATAATCGCTGCCACAGTTCTTGTCTTCACCACAAACTCTCACTCTCAAACCTTCCAGAAATGGAGAAAAACAAGCAACAGGAACCTTAAAGACATCGGTTCCTCAATTCATTTCTCTAGCACAAACTCTTATGCACGTACAAGCCCAAAAGTAAAACCCACAAACAGCCAGAAACCTCAAAAACAATCTAACCGAAATTCATTTCTTCACCACAAACTCTCATGCACAAACGAAGCAAAAATGGAAACAAACAAACAGCCGCAAATCTTAAAAACATCGCCGAAGACTATTGTTGAATTTCTTGAATTTCCATATTTAAATTTAAATTTCAATTTAACCGCGATTATTCCTGTTCGAGTCTTTCTCCCTAGCTCTCTCTCACACTCCCCCTTCTTTAATCTCATTTCCATAACTTCTTAAGGGCCGGCGCTTTGATTTACCCTCTACCGCACACACCTCAGATAGGTATACTCGTAACTCCATTGAAATGGAATTAGAAAAAAAGTTAATATAGACGCCAGATTTGGTGTGTTGCAGGATAGATGGAAGGATGTATTGATGCTGCTCTCATGGCGCACACTGCAGGGATATTGTAATTCGCGATTATCAGTATTTGTGATTTGTGTTTGTTCACTTAAATGATCGTTCATATCTGCGTGCGTGTCGTGTGTGTACGTGTGCATTTGAAGACGGTGTATGTGAATAAGCGCATTTGTAAATTTATATTTATGACGCGAAAACTGCTATAAAATGAAATGTATCAAGAGTGTGTAATAGAATGAAGCTAAAGTTTATAATTTTATTTTCTTTCTCGATCACCACCAAGACCGCGTGAGACATTCGGCACTCCACTACACTTTTTTCTTAACAATATATTACACATTAAGGCCATTTGAGCGAACGATAAAACTTTCAGAATGAACTAATTTACACGTGAATTTTCCATCCCTTTTACCGTAGTTGAATTAAGAGCGATATAACGTATTCTACGAACTCCCCTAAACATCTCCACGTACCACTTATATGAACGCCCTTGGACATCTCTACATCTTACCACTTCTATAAACACCCCTTAAGGTCTCTTTGTCAATAGAGAGTGGTTGGAGGAAAAGAACCACCATCACACAGTGTCCTTTTTTTCGAGCACGCGTCAAATACAGTCCGGTGCCTCCCTCTGGTTCTCATTCTCTATCATCGGGTAAAAAAAAGAGAAAAAACCCAACTTAAACACTCAGAGAGAACAGAAGGAAGATGTGGATGCGAAGGAGGGAGAAAGAAGTGTGAGAGATAAATTACAACTCACGAACTAACGTAATCCTTAGTCCAAAGTCGAATTCTCTAAACATTTAATTCTCGCTCCCCCCCCCCTTTTCTCTTGTGAGGGTGAGGTAAGCGAGAGGTAGGGGAAGTGGGTGAATTATGAAAGAGGGGAATTGAGAGAAAGATAGAAACAGGTTGTGTGGTGGGAAATAGAGTGGAGGGTGACAGGATACGAGGCATACTGCCACCAGGGAGGAAGGGGGGAAGGAGTGAATGTAGGGGTGAAAAAGATGGTAAATATTGGATATGAAAAGAATGTGATTGACGTGTGGCTTGCCGTGCTAAGATGATTAGGCTTTGAGAGAGGGTGTGAAAGATAGGCCCCCCTCTGCTGGATAAAAGAAGAATTTTGGGGTGGTAAAATCGGATGTATGAATGATAAAAGAAATGGATTCTGTAAACCTCTTCACAATGAAAAGCATCTGCTCCACATAATAGAGTTCTATCGGAAATAAACATTTGAGCGCGAAATATAAAAAAAAGAAATCTTAAAACATTTCACTCAAGAAAGAAAGGTTTCGCCATGTAAAGGAGGAAGAGTTGGCAACTACATCACACGTCAATAACATACATCAAAACATATGAAGTGAGAGAGACACGCTAACACATTCATGCAATTAGCTTAGAAACGCACGTTCTCACATTCACAAACTAAGTTCATTAGCTCCTCTACATATTCACTCATACAGGCTCGGAAACACTTACATGCATCCACGTACATTGGCGGATCCAGGATAAAAATTTCTGGGGGTGACTAACCTGAATTCCTCCCTCTGAGTAGTCTGAGAAAAGGCATTGATCATTAATAAGGGTTATAATAGACAGTATTGATAATAAATACCAGCATCTCATAGAGGAGTGAGCACTAACTCTACCAGATCCGATTTTTTTTCACACCAAAAAATTATGAACTTTGGCTTATTGTAGTTTTTTTAACATCAGCTAAGGTATAATAATGAATTTAATAATTATTTTTGAGATTCATCTCTATTTTAGACATGTATCATATAAGATACATTTGATCGAATAGCAGAATACAAGTATGGTTTAAAAAAATATCTAAACATAAACGGGTCTGAAATTTGGGGGGGATTCAGCATACTAGTTCCCCCCCCCCCCCCTGGATCCATATCTGCCCACGTATATAAGATCCAAAGTACACGCTCAAACATTCGCACATATAACCTATGAAACACCCCTCACAGAAGTATACATAAAAGCTCGGTAAAAACATTCCCATTTAAAAATACATAAACACACACTCACACATACAAACACAGACAAAAGTAGAGGTGTGCACATGTAAAAGTATAGGTGCGCACTGAAATCTAGTGAGATTTATATAAAAAAAATATTTTAAGTTATCTCTTCTTAAAGAACTATGTACATGTTCTCTCATACTCTTTAAACATTGCGTATTGGCCGTTCGCGCTGAAGACGGTTTCTCTGCTTTTTCAACCACAACAATTTTTTCGCCTCCTTTTCAATTTATTTTCTTCCGTTTTACTCTCAATGCAAATACAGTATCTTATTAAAAGTCACCCTTTTAAAGCTTCTTTTCGATGTGAGGTGTAGGTGAAATGTACTAATATGAGATGTACTAATACTAGATGTACTAATGTGAAACGTACAAAAATGAGATGCGCTAATATAAAAATGTAGTAATATGAGATGCAATAATGTGAAATGTACTAATATGAGATACACTAATATGAATTTCACTAATATGAGATGTACTGATGTGAGATGTACTAATATGAAATGTTCTAATGTGGATGTACTATTGTGAGATGTACTAATATGAAATGTACTAATATCAGATATACTAATTTGGCAGTTGAATCGATTTCCTCGATCCATTTTAGTCCCATTTTCTCTTTTAATCCGTTTTGGATAGATAGTCTTGATTTCCTTATAGCTGCTATACTCTAACAGCCCCCCCTCCCCACTCCTCTCCTTTGGTACCTTTAAGTATGGCTTGAATACCCTCTCTTTCGGACGTGTTCTTAGTAGCTATACATGCGTTCTCCTCTTGCTGACGTTTTGTAGTTCTTTCCAATCTATTTTCTTTAATGTTAGCAATTCATACCCCCCCCTCCCCCACCTGGGATCGAATCTCATCGTACCAGCATAATCGGAAAAATTATGATCAAAAGAAAATTTGATTATGATATAATGAGATGTTTAGAATACGATAAAACTGCTGTTTTTTATTTCAACAAAGTTCACTGACCTCTTTTCTCCACTGTTTCAATGCTAATATATGCATACTATGGTAATTTGTTACCTAACTTCAATATAAAAGAAAATGAAACTTGATTTATTCAATGAAGTCACCGTCGGCTTCAACAACGTCCTCCAGGCGGCGTTCTAACCTGTTGCAGGCTTTCTCGAAGGACTCCAGCTTAACTGGGTGAAAACTGGTAATCCTGGACCTAAGCTCCACCTTGGTGATGCCCAAGGACTTGTTGATCTCTCTCTCATCCAAACCCCAAAGATAATGGTGGAGGGGGGTCCAGTCAAGGCAGTTAGGAGGTGAGATATTCGTAGTGATGTGGTCAAAACTATTTTATGACAGCCAAGACTGGTTCTTCATGGGGTTTCATGGTGCAGAGTCCAGCTGCCACATGTACAGCCTCCCAGCGAACACCTGCTGGATTCGGGGCAACATCAACACCTCTAGGCACTTGATGTAGATCTCCGTAGTGAATATGAAGTCCTGCTGGAAGGTAAATACGGGTATAACGTGGCCTTCGCTATTGACTACCCCAAACACCATAGAGGGGAACCAAAAACTTGGTTTTCATAACTCTCGGTACATCTTTTGGACGACACTACAAGTCAGCAGTTGTTTTGGTAGTTTAGCACCTGGTTCTGGAAGAAATTCTTGTTGTCTGCGTACAACAAAACCATATGAGGCTTGAGGGGATGCTTTGGTTTGTTCACAGGAATCCAACCATCGTTACTTCCGCTTGTCCTTAATCTTAAGCGAGGGTATTTGGCCCTTCCTCGTCTTATGTAAGTAGTAACAGATCTCCTCATTGACTGGTAAGAGACTCTGACACTTCCTTGTCTCTGGTCATGGATCTCATTAACTTGCTGGGAACGTTGCCAATGATGGCCATCGATCACCGCGACAAATTTAGAGGGATTCTTTTAGATCAGAACGCCTAGAGGGAGATTTCTGAGCCGCCATACCATCGTAATCACAACCTCACTCATCTAACTATTTGCCTCTCTTCTGCAACGTCCTCAGATTAATACCCAAACACTCGGAGATCGCATCTGAGGTCCCGGCGGGAATCACAGGCGGCATAGCTTGGAGGTTTCAACATTTTTGGAGAACTCAATTCAGCCATGGTAATGCTTCCTTCACAAACGATGCACACCTGAGTCTAGTGTAATAGGAGAAAGGGGGGGGGTGTTAGACAACACGCATGCGTGGAATTCAAAGACAGATTATCCATTACACTCAGTATATTTAATCTTAAAATTGTTAGAATTCTTGTGATAAATGTGGCTGAAAGCGAGATTACCTAATTCATCTTTATAACATTAGACGCCCAGGCACGATATAGGTCACTAATGGTAAGTGACCTAGGGTACTAAATTCACTCTCATCCTCTACATCTTTCAACAGCCTGTATCACTTATTTCAAACGCTCCAGCACCACAACGGAAAATGGTATGGAGGAGGTGGAAAGTGCTGGCCGCTTTGTGTTGGAGGATGGGTTTCCCACCGCTTTGTGTTGGAGGATGGGTTCCCCGCCGCTTTGTGTTGAAGGATGGGTTTCCCGCTGCTCTGTGTTGGTGGATGGGATTCCCGCCGCTTTGTGTTGGAAGGTGGGTTTCCCGCCGCTTTTTGTTGGAAGGTGGGTTTCCCGCCGCTTTTTGTTGGAAGGTGGGTTTCCCGCCGCTTTTTGTTGGAAGGTGGGTTTCCTGCTTTGTGTTGGAGTGTGGGTTTCCCGCCTTTTTGTGTTGGAGGATGGGTTTCTCGCCCCTTTGTGTTGAAGGATGGGTTTCCCGCCGCTTTGTGTTGAAGGATGGGTTTGCCGCTACTTTGTGTTGGTGGATGGGATTCTCGCCGCTTTGTGTTGGAGGATGAGTTTCCCGCCGCTTTGTGTTGGAAGGTGGGTTTCCAGCCGCTTTTTGTGGGAAGGTGGGTTTCCCGCTTTGTGTTGGAATGTGGGTTTCCTGCTTTGTGTTGGAGTGTGGGTTTCCCGCCTCTTTGTGTTGGAGGATGGGCTTCTTGCCACTTTGTGTTAGAGTGTGAATTTTCCGCTTTATGTTGGAATGTGGGTTGCCTGCCTTGTGTTGGAGTATGTGCTCCCCACTTTGTGTTTATAGTTATGTGCCTCCTAGTGGCAAGGTTTGGAGAAAAAGTAGTAAAGGAAAGCTATTATAATACATTCAGGCGATTCCCAAACATAACAAAGGTGAAAGCGCTGACTTTCTTGGCGTGTCCAGTCTGTCCTTTTCATCTGTGAGTCCTAGTAGAGCTTTTTTAAAGAGAAAACCAACGAGGGAATTTCAGCCCAAACTTTATAAAAGGAGATGGGGAAAGAAAGTAAGAAGATACAAAGTGTGGAGGATATATTGCTGCAAAGCCTCCTCGGGGCATGGTGACGGGAGGACACACATTCTTTCATGTGTCAGCTGCAGCATGCTGGATCATGCTACACTTGACATCCACCCTCCAGATGACAGACAGTAACTTCGTATAGAACGCATAGAGAGAGCGTGTATCTTTCAGACAAAAACCGCCGCCTAAATCAATCGGAGTCTACGTAAAAGGTTCTCTGAACGGCCGCTTTGAGGGCTGAACTGAGATTGGCGTTCAACTTCAAATCGGTGTCAAAAAACAGCGCCGTAAAATTAATCTCGTGTTAGAGTTTAATGCATATACGAGTACGAGTATAATAGAATAGAATTATTTTGGTAGGTACCAGTGGTCGCATGATTAAATAGAATATCTTGGTAGAGGTCAATGTTCCAATAATTGAACAGGAATATCTTGGAAGAGGTAAATGTTCACAAGGTTCACATTATTTAACAGAGGTATCTTGCTAGGGGTCATTGGCCTCATAATAAAACAGAATATCTTGGTAGAGGCCAGTCTTTACATAATTAAACAGAAGTATCTTGGTATGGGTATTGAGCTCATAGCCTCATAATTAAACAGAATTTCTTGGTAGAGGTCAATGTTCACATAACTAACAGAAATATCTTGGTATGGGTCATTGGTCTCATAATTATACGGAATACCGTGGTATGGTAGAAGCCAATGCCCCAATAGTTGAACAGGAATATCTTGAAAGAGGCAGATGTTCAGAACGTTCACATAATTGAAAGGAAGTATCTTGGAACAGGCCAATGTTTACAATCGTTCACAGTTTCGAGATCCTCCAAGTTCAATTTAGCAGTAGTAATAATGGCGGTACATATGTACTCGCTGGTCTGTTTATCTTTTCCATTCTGTAAGAAATAATTTAGGTCATAAAGCAAATCCTTGATCCAATCAAAATTTCATGACGATTTTTGTTTACTTAGAACCGCCATTTCCACTTATATAAAAATATTAAATAGGTTATTTAAGCACACTTTATTTAGGTATTTGAATGTAACACAGGTATATGAAATAAATGCAGGAAATCTTTTTAATTTGACAGGCGTGACAACCATACAATGACGAGAAAAAGAAGAAAAGGTGGAAATTAGAATCATTAACGGGAAAGTTTGCCTTCAGCAACCGCATCGTTTAAGTCTGAAACAATCTACCACAAGAAGTAGTCAGCGCTCCAAACATAGAAACTATGAAGAACAAATTTGATTAATCTTTAGAAGAAAATAGTTAAGATAACTTACAAATATTAGAAGGAGTTTCACCCAAATTAGTCTTATTCTTAATAGGGCCTGCCATGTATGAGCTTTTATGGTCCCTGTATGTTCCAATAAATTGGTTGTTTGTTTGTTTAGATTTTTCTTTAAAGATAAAATAACAATGGCGGATAATACATATCTCGTCTGGGACGAGAAATTAGGAGACATTGAAGTTAAATAACCACGAGTCAACCTTTGAATGTTTTTATTCTCACATTTTTTTCTAATCTGTAGTTCATTGAGGTAAGTAATACCGACCTCTATCACCATCAGAGATAGTGTTAATATGTGAATTTAATAACCATAACTCAGAATAATCATTTAAAAAAAAATCATTTATCTCGATTCCCAGTGTGGTACCCTTTCGTTCCTTTGGATTCATTTACTTCGTACTTCCCAATTATTGCGCTGAGCCATTCATCTTTAATACAAAAGAAGTTGCCATGTTAAACCTGTGCTCATTAATTAACCTCTCATTGCCCTGATCCTCTGTCTAAGTCTTCTCATTTCATTAATTATTATTTTTTTATTAATTAACCAATAAAATGCAGATGGTTCATTCTTTATCTCAGCGCAACGAGAGCTTCACTCGTTTGCTACAATTTCATGACGTCAAATTTAACTCCTTTTCCGTTACCTTAAAATGTATATCAAGAGGCGTTTCGAGGTAAGCAGTCGATTTGATTTTTATGGATAGCTGATGAAGCAGATCTTTAATTTTGTCTTCTTTTAGCTACTTCTTAAAAATACTTGAGGTATTCATTTCTAAGAGAAGCATAAGCGAATAGAAATGAATGCTTAATTCAATGAATAGAGTCATTTAGGTTCATTTAATAGCATAGAATTAAACTTTATCAAGCATTTGTTTAGTAGTAATGATGAATTTCATAATTTTACTGCCCAATTTAACCATGATGCACGGATCAGCCTTTATGTTTTTAAGGCCGGAGTGAAGATGTGTGTGTCTGGATATGGTTTCACCCTAGAGTCGGCTCAACCCTAAACGATCATTCGTTTGAGTGAATACTGCTCTAGTTACCCAGCGTTGCCAGGAATAAAAAGTCGCGTCACAAATAAATCCAGATGGATATTGTTTGAAATTCTTATATCGTGGCACAAAAACATCTTTAGGTCCCTGATTATTATTATTAGTGGGGTGAAGACAGATTCAGGAGAGTTGCGCACTCTCCCTATCATATAATATCATATAGTATCTAATAATATCATATAATATAGATACAATGAGTAAAGGTTTCATCGAGCGCGCCAGGCAGTTTACGCACATGCGTGAATGAATGTTAGTTATGAGCGAACAACGTTGTAACCGCAGCATCAGATCAAACCTCTTATAGATAAGGAAAACAATCACATGGGTGGCAAGTAGTCAAGATGCTACCGTTACTGCACCATATTCTTCGCTTTTCAATTCTAGTGATTGAGGTAGCTAATTTTTTATCAATTTTACTTACTCTTTACGAATTCATGCTACTATTGCATCACGGTGGTAAAATTTAGTATGTACAATGTTTTTTTATGTTCTGCCATTACTTTTGTGGTATTGGTATTATCATTTAAAGACAAATCTGTTTAAATCGATGGTTCCGTTCGCAGACTCTCTTTCCTCGAATCCAATATGGTTTGACTAAGGTTTTTTTGCCCACTCTTTTGCTTATAAAAAAAAACTTAAAGCTTAATAAAACCTCTCATGACATTACTCCAATATAAAGATCTAACAAAAAAAAGGAAAGCTTAATTTTTAGTAATTTATCTTTAGTTGTGTGCGCTTAGTCGCTTAGTTGACCTAGAGATAGGTCCTGCCAAATACAGGACCCTGGTGCTTTATTGACCTCCTGCCCAACTGGTTGAAAAGGACAGAGATCTGTACCAGCTACTAGGAGAACTTGTCGAAGACAGAGTGTGTATCGTCATGGGGGATTTCAATACACAAGTTGACTGGGAAACCAGAAAACCCTGTGGCGAGAACGCACTACTCCTGGAGTTCGCGAACAACGAGTTCCTGACTCAATGGGTGAGAGAGCCAACGAGAGGAGACAATATCCTCGACTTGGTTTTCACCTCTAAGAATGACATCGCTGAGGACCTCTCTGTTGGCGAAGAGCTTGGTGGGAATGACCACCGACTAATTAGATTTGTAGTCAAAGTCCCGAAGGCAGGGTCTGCAACTAGTAAATCGAGGAAACTCGATTTGAAAAGAGCAGACTTTGCAGGTCTTCGTGCTGGACTGACTGACACGAGGCTAGAAGGGTGCGATGTTGTTGAAGACTCGTGGAACAGTTTCAAAACCACATTCATGAGTCTTCAATCGCGTTTCATCCCTCTGAAATGTCCCCGTCGGTCTTCTGTTCAACCAAAGGGGTTTAATCGAGAAATCGGCCAAGGGCTTAGGGAAAAGAGAACTGTGTACCGGCAATCGAAGATCTCGGGTGACTTTGACGAATACCGGAGGCTAGCCAGAAGAGTGAAGTCCAGCATAAGGGCCGATAAGCGGTCTGAGGAACTCTGAGTGGCGAGACTCTGTAAAGAGAATCCTAATGAGTTCTTTGGATATGTAAACAGCCGTAAACCAAATCCGTCGAACGATTGGCCCTTTAAAGAATGAGGAGGGGACATTAAAGCATTCAGATGCAGAAAATGCTAAACTCCTCAACGACTACTTCTCTTCAGTGTTTACTGAAGAGTATGGTCCCATTCCCCAGCCAATGGATTCCTACTTGGGGGAAAAGCTGGAGGATATGGACTTCACCGAAGGGGAAATAAAAGAGAAGATCAGTGACCTAATGACGAATAAGTCACCTGGCCCGGAATGGTTTCTACCGAAAGTGTTAAAAGAAGTGCGCGATCAAGTCTCACGACACCTAAGCGCAATCTTCAACATGTCAGTCCAGACCGAATGCGTTCCTAGAGACTGGCGTGAAGCGGAGGTGACTCATATCTTCAAGAAAGGAGACCGTAGCCAACCGTCAAACTACCGACCTATCAGTCTGACTTCGATAGTCGGTATACTCATAGAAAGCATCATAGTGGACAAAATGACGTCGTATTTAGAGTCAAACCTGCTACTGAGGAGTTCCCAGCACGGCTTCCGAAGGCAACGGTCATGCCTGACGAACCTTGTGGAATTCTTCCACTTCGTCTTCAGTGAGCACGATCGGGACAAGGCGGTGGATGTGGTGTACTTAGACTTTCAGAAAGCCTTTGATAAGGTACTACACCACCGCCTTCTCCGGAAAGTGCGAGCGCTGGGCATAAACGGAAAAGTAGCAGGCTTGATAGAGAATTGGCTAAATGGCAGACGGCAACGGGTGGTGGTGAATGGACAGGCTTCTGAATGGGTGCCGGGACTAGTAGGGTGCCTTAAGGTTCTGTACTAGGACTACTACTATTTATCATCTACGTCAACAACATGGACGGTGACATGGTTGCCAAGATTTCCAAATTTGCCGACGATACCAAGCTTGGTATGAACGTTGCAAAGGATGGAAATACTGCCCACCTGCAGGAAGATCTTGGGAAGATTGGGGAGTGGTCGGAAACGTTGCAAATGCCTTTTAACGTGAACAAATTTAAAGCGATGCATATCGGCCACAGCAACCCCCAATCTCAGTATATCCTTAAGGGCACTGCTATTGAATCCACCGACACTGAGAAGGACTTGGGTGTAACTATCACGAGTGACCTCAAGTTCTCGAAACAGTGTATTGAGTTGGAGAAGAAAGCCCAAAGGATGTAAGGGTATATAAAGCGACAGTTTGGATATCGGAACAAGGAAAAAGTACTGTGTATGCACAACTCCTTCGTTCGACCGCACCTGGAGTATGCCGTACAATTTTGGAGTCCTTACTTCCGAAAAGACATCACGAGATTGGAACGCGTGCAAGCCAGGGCCACCAAACTGATTCCCTCTATCAGACATAAAAGTTATGAAGATAGATTAAGGGAATTAGATATGTTCTCGCTGGAGACCCGGAGACTACGTGGTCAGCTTATCGAAGTATTTAAACTACTTCGAGGCTTCGAAAGACTGGACTACGTGGATATTTTTCCGCTCAGCGATGAAAGAACAAGAAATCACGGCTTTAAACCTGAACTGAAGCGATACCACCGTGATCTGTGTGGGAAATAATTCTTTGCATACAGTATCTGCGGTAGTTGTAACGCACTTCCGACGGAAGTTCTCAACAGTGAATCTGTTGACCAGTTCAAGTTAAGACTAGATAAATTCTTGCGAAATCGCCGTTAAGATCCTCGCGAGTGATCTTCGAGGTTGCCAACGGACATCTTTGAAGATTGTGCCAAAACTACCCTCCTTGTATGGACCGTAAGGTCTTCTAGGGTACTTATTTTCCTTGTAGCTCCTTGTAGCTCCTTGTAGACTCTTTATCTGACTATGTTGTTCTGTCGGTCCCGGAGGGATGGGGGGGGGGGGTAATAACATTGTAAATATTCGGCCGATTCTAACGAAGTTTAAAACTCTTATGTTGTTTAACATTCTCTTTCAATTGATATAATTGCCAATGTTCTCCCAAGATTAGCCCGTGAATTATTTTGTTTTGGCAGTAACATCATAACTATTTGGCCGATTCTAACGAAATTGGAAACCCTTATATTGTTTTAGATTCTCCTTCGAATAATATAATTACCAAAGTCCTCACAAGGTTAGACGGAAAATTATTTGGTAATATTATCATAACAATTCCACCGATTCTAACGAAATTTTAACCCCTTATGTTGTTTTACATTCCGATTCAAATGATATAAATGCCAAAGTCATCCCAAAGTTAGTCCGGAAATTATTGAAAGTTTTGAATGTCGTAATGTCATCATAAATCAGAATAAGTGAGAGCACGCGACTTTGGTCAGTAGATCTTGTTTAGTATCAAAAACTTCTATTATTATATGAGATCCTTGTTAAAAGAGTCAAAAGCGCTTGGAATCAACCATATACAGAGGGGGCGGAAGGGTATCTTTAAAACTGCTTCTCACGAAACTGTTTCGCGTAGGAGTAAACTTTCTACGAAACTATAAACAAATGCCATTGAATCTAAAGCTACTGGAAATCATCCCTATAAATAGTAGGGTTTCACTTATCGTTGAACTTTGTAACTAATGGCTACTTTGAATTAGAAGGATGGGGGGTATTATTTTAGTAAATTCTTGCAGACTAAAAATGAAAGGTAGGTTTCTAATCGGTAGCGGCAATTTCAAGTTTCTCCTATAACGATTCGATAAGGATTTTACTATTACTATTAAACTTTTTTATTAATTCCGTATCGTGACCAACCCCTCCCCTATTTTTTATTTCCACTGAAACCAAATCAAATCCTGTTTTCCGATTGCGACTGCACCTTATACGCCCTTGACTGGATTCCTTTCAGAGGTAATTTTTTTCCATCATTCAGGATAAATAAAAAAAAACGATCACTCATCCATTTCTATACATGAATTTATCGATAAAGATCATTTTATGGAGGCATGTAAGAATGTTAGCTGTTAATCAACAAAGACCCCCACTAACCGTCGCTCTGTAGGTTGGCCTTAATCACTGTCCTTGATCATATAATATAAGCGTCGCTCGTTGATCCGATTCAGGTTTGTGTGTCGTGAAGTCCATTCATCTTCATCCGTTGAAAGGTTCCTTGTGGACTTCAATGATCGAAATAATAAAAGTGTTCTCAACCTATTTTCGAGATATCGATCCTTCCTTTTCTTCCCAATTGGCTGCCGAGATTAGACTTCAACTTTTTCAAATTACAACTTTCAATTTTCTAAGTTTTCTCTGACTTATAAAATGCTGACCTTTATTGCCTCTTCCAATATATGTACGTTCGTATTAGTGTAAGAGATAAAGGTATGTGTGTGTTTTGAAGGAGAAGAAGGAGACAGAAGAGAGTGACCTTTTCCATGATGTTAGGTAGTTTAAATATTATGAGTCATATGATTTAGAAGCCAGAATGGCTTTATATTCTTTGATAAGAATTTACTCCAATTTGGTCATTGCCTCCTTAAAAAATAAATGTGAATTTTAATTGATTTTACTTGTTATTACACAAGATTTCGTATAGGAGAACTACAGGAATTAAAAGCCTATTTAAATAGGCTTAAGTATCGAATTAGTTGGAGATGTTGAAGAGTCTAACTTTGAATCACAGTAAGAAAACTATTTTATCCAACCGCTCATAGATCATTTAATATAGAATATTACTAAGTTCATAATTTAAAGGTCCTTGTATATATCTATGAACTAAACCAATGTCCTAAAGGATCGGCGAATGATCCAACAGAAAGATTAATAATTTAATTATATGTTCAATTGAAAACAATACAATTGAGATGTACTCAAGTTTGTTGAATATGGTAAGAAAATTCTTACGTATTCTACGGTCTCCAGGATTTAGAATATGATCGAAATTGGATTAACTGAATTTCTTAAGAAGAGAACACTTCATTAGTGCTCGCTTAGTAAGAGTTTTTGTAACCATAGGTAGAGTATTATGAAGGCTTATACGAAACTTTATATACAGTGAAGTAAGTTATCCGTAAAAAGACATTGAATGACAAAAACAAAACTTTATATACAGTGCAAAAGACATCGAATGACAAAAACTGCCAAAAGATAAAAATCACAAACATTTAATCAGAGAAATCAAAAGAAAAGTTAATAGAAGTCATTGAAATCCTAAAACTTAAGAAAGGAAGAGATAACGAGGCTTAATCGAGATGGATCTTTCCCAAAAGCATTTAATTCTTGTTTTCTAGTTTCAATTGTGAGAGAGAAGTAAGAATTAGATAACTGATGATTTAAGTGGTCATATCCCGGTATTTTTTCACCCACATCTGTAGTATTATTAGGCCAGTTGATTCCATTGTGTATTTATTCATTCTGGGTAATAAACTTCATCGTATACTCCCCATGTTTTTAGTAGACATGCAATGATAAAGAAGATAATGCACCCATACACTCAGCCACTCAACTTCAAACTTTATAAAAGTACATCGAGCTGAATATTAAAAGCTGCATTAACGGTGGAGTAATATGAATATCATTGCAATAATTTTGGCAGCAGATGGAAACAGTGCAAGATATCCAGCTCTACTATCACTAGAGCATTCGGCATATGGGAGCGGCGGATAGAAGAAGTGCAAGATATCCAGCTCTACTATCACTAGAATTTTTTTAGCCCGGAGAACTGCTTTATTTTCTGTGATGTAATCCATCTGAGGAAGATCCAAACGATGTTCTAGTCGATAAGTACTTGCGGATTATTGGCGCCCTCATCGGTGTGATCCTTCTCAGCGATTCCCACATGCCCATGAGCCCAGCAAAAGATAATCTCGATATCCTCCCGGGTAGCGGTAACAGTGGCGTCAGGGATACCGCGAACAAGTGGGTGTAAACATTTCCATGCTCCGAGAACACTCAGGGCAGTTTGTGAGTCGCTAAAGATCACCACCCGGTCTCCTAACCGGGAACGAGGCGTTATCTCCCGTACTAAGGGTTGAATTGCAACCAACTTGTCCATGAAGACAGAAGCAGCGCCTGATAGAGCTCCGTTGACTTCAAACAGAAGAGATACAGAGTAGAAACTGATCCCATCCTGCGAGTTGGAGCCATCTGTCTTCACTGGCAGAGATCCAACGTGACACGAAGAGTGCTCCAAAAAGGCAGAAGCAGTACTCCCGGCGCTGCGGAAGCTTTGGGAGCAGAAGCGTGGTGACAAATAGTCAAAGTTGGTACCATCCAGAGTGGCGTCCATGGCAAAACGAGAGGTACCACTGGCCTGAGAGCTACACTGAGCTCTCGAAGGAGTTTCCTAGCCCTAAACCCAAAGGGCTTAGGGTATTACTGGTGTCTCTCGGCGGTATAGGCACGGTCGAGATCAGTTGCGGATGCATTGAGAGCTGTTGGCCACTAAGAAAGGCATTGAGTTCGCGATTACAAGCGCATAATGCACTGTCCACGGCACATAATGAGTGGCATTTCCCCAGTATCGACAAGTAATGGGAGACGTGAGGAAGGCACCGGTCTTCAGGTGAAGAGAGGCGTGGTGGGTTAAGTCCACCTTCCGCAATACATACTTGGCTGCGGATGCATAAAACTCGCATGATCCTCCCAGGTGAGGATTCGGTCAAATACAAGAGAATGAAACGGTGATAATATATCTCTTCCTTGATAACACCGTTAAGAAGCAAGTCCAGATCTGGGTGGATTCATGGATGGCGGCAGAAGTGCACCACCTTAGTCTTTGCCAAAGAAAATCAAAACTTGTGCGCCTCTGCAAAGCGGGAGATGAGGCTCAATGCCTATTGGAGTCGACGCTCCAGAATTGGAATCTGGGCCGTACCAAAAGAGATTCAAAAGTCACCCAAGTAGATTGTATCGATAATATTTTCTGGTCGCACTGAGGTAACACTGTTGATACTCAGGGCAGAGAGTAGGATACTGAGGACACTTCCATGCGGGACACACTCTTCCTGCTTTATGGGACAGAGTTAGCTCCCCCAACCCACAAGCGGAAAAGAGTCTTTCGCAAAAGCTCAGAAATAAAGAATGGTAGGCGTCCTTTTGCCCCATAGAGTGGAGAGTCTCCACGATACGGTATCACCATACGGTATCATGAGCCTTTTCCTGATCGAAAAACACTCGTGTAGTCTGTCTATAAAGGAAGGCCAGGCAGACTGCATTTCCTAGTCGGAACAGAGCATCCGATGTAGAGTTGAACTTGCGGAAGCCGCACTGTGCAGAAGACAAATGGCTTCCGCTGTCCAGAAAAAAAGGCTTCTCTAACATTTACCAATTTCTCCTGGTTTGCGAAAAGTGACCACAGTAACTATTTGCCAGGAGTCTGGGACTATACATTTATCTAGACCCTATTTAACAAATCTAACAGAAAAGCCATGTTTCGCTCGTCTAGCTGTTAAAACATAGCTTGCGGGACATCGTCTAGACAAGAGTCAGTGTCCGCGCTCAAAGAAAAAGATGAACGCAACCCACTCAAGTTAAACACGTCGTTGACGGGTTCTAGCTTACTTGAGGTAACGTTCACTCGGCTTCCTTCTGCGGTATCACGACGTGCATATAATTTGGGCTGAACAGCATCCCAGCTAGAGAATTCGGAGAAAGTGGTCGCGAAAGAATGTGCCACGGACGCTGGGTTCGAGATCGTAGTCTCATTCACCTGGAGGACTTACTTCCACACCTGTGCTAGAGTTGTCTTTTCGTTAAGTAAAGGCACGTATGCCCGCCAGGAAGAGCGGTGGGCGTGATTCGAAACATACCGGAACCTAACCCTAGCTCGACGAAATTCACCGACAGTAAAGTCGTTCGGGTTGCGCTTATAGCGTATGTAGGCATAACGCTCCTGTTTGAGGGCCGTCTCACACTCTTCTGATCTACATGGAAATGGTCGACGTGCAAACCGGCTAGACGTTCCGGTAATACTAGTTAAGCACATGGCAATGAGGTTACTGGAGACGAGCTCGACGGCCTGATCTATTTCCTGAAATGCGGACCACCGCGAACGCGCCGAGCAGCACCGGGAAATCACTCTGGCGGCATCGGTGCAGAGAATGATATTTGAATGGGAAAGTGATCACTACCATGGAGATCATCGACTACATCCCACCATAAATAAGGCTGTACCTCCCAAAACTACAAGGATAGTTCCAAACAGGAAAATAAATCGGGCCTCGGGCAGTGATGGGTAAATTCATCCACATTTAGAACACCTCTCTCCATCTTGTCCATCAAGTCAGTAAACACCTGACGCCTGGGATGTTTGTTTAGTCTGCACAGAGAGGGTGTCAACCGTTCATATCCCCAGCAAGAGAAAGGGCCTTGGCACCTATCCAGGTGCAGCTTCACTGCTATTGGGTGAACGAATGTATCTAAAACAAAGAAAAGAACAGGAACATCATGTGATTTGAAAATCGTGCAACCTCCTGCTCTGCCCCATCCCATGATGGTAGAGTTGCAAAACCCTTATACCCCAGGAGGGTTCATGCGCTAAGCATTGTCTTCTGCAAAAAATAGCGAAAGGAAAACGGGACGAGACGAGTCTCCAGAGCTCCTCTCAGTTGGCCCTTAATCCGTGGCAATTCCATTGGAACAATACACCCTCAAGGCCTAGCTCGGAGGAGATGGGGCCAATCTTCGAAGAGAAAACCCTTACAGGAATGGCTGTAAGCTTCTCGGATGAAGAACTCCGGTTGCTGTCGCCTTGGAGGACTTTTCGGGAGAGGTTAGGCTCACTATGCGAGTCCTTTCCTTCTTACGCCTGGTAAACTTAGCAAGTGGGGCGGCTTCGGACGTGGGGGTCCTCCTTTGTAGGATCGACCGTCTTTAATAAGACACCCAGCCCAGCCTTGGATGGAGTCGGTGGATCCAAAGCTGTTTTGGTGCTCAGCTCTTTTTGGGAGGCATCTTTAGGAATCCCGTAAGACGGCCCACACTAACTTTAGGGGTGTAGCCTCCGATGAGTCTAACGCCTCAGCAGAGGCGCATGACCATTTCTTCTAAACGAAAAACGGTCACGCTGGGGGGGGAAAGGGAGAGCTCTGGTTCTAGCCAAAATTGCGTCTGAGCCCTGTCTACCACTTCCTCCACCAGAGGAGTACCCGGGGTGAGTAGAACCAGCAGAGGGATTGCGAATGGGCGCAGAAATGACCCTGCTCCTAGGCTTCGAAGGACCAGGAGCGGAGGATGCCTTTTTATAAAATGAGGCATAAGGCACCCCAGGCATCGCCGGGCGTGGCAGAAACAAGTCCAAAGCCTCGCGAAACGAAAGGTGATCCGTAGCTTGAACGGCCAGAATTTCCTTTTCTAGTATTTACGCACTACATTGCTTCAAAGAAGTGGGGTCAGCCTTTGACACACTTGACCGCGTACGATAGGGACTTATATTGTGTAGTCTTGGACCATCTTACACACACTTTGGGTAAACCCTACTTTCCACTTCTACAGGAGCGATTCGTATGGCCGAGGTGGTGGTATTAGTAGCACCTCCTCGGCAGTGGCACAAATGATTTCATGCGGTAGCAATACCAACAGGTAAGCACCGACTCAGGGAGCTTGCCACGGTCGAACGTGACGAAAAGTATAAGGCGTGTGCCTCGAGGACCACCTCCCTGTTTTCTTATCACACATTCGACTTTGACCGTTCAAGGGTCAGCTAGCTCTATGGTGATGTTATCTATGGTGTAGTCCACGAGTTCCCTCGGGTAGACGATTCCTTTCACAAAGTTTCTTATGGAGTCGGCCATTAAGTGTGTAGGGGCATTAATCATGGTCACCTTGGAGGGATCCATCGCTTTCGGCAGAAGTCCCCAGTCCAAGAAACGGATCACCTTAGGCTCTGTACCAATCAACCTAGCTAATGCTCTCCTCTGATAGATAATGTTGCTCTTTGCCAACATGCTGTCATCAGGGAAGCAAATAACGAAAGCGTTTAAAGCCAGCGGGCTCGAAAGCACCAGATAGTCTCTCAATGAGGGGCCCCGTTGTTTTCGTGTCTACACTCAGTGCAATTGCGATTTTGGTCTTGCTCTGGGATCTCTAACCCAGTGGTGCCTCGGAGCCAGATGTGCCGATCTTGGTATTGTCTCTTGCCAAAACGGCAGCGGACCCGTCCGTCTTCGGAGTCCTCGCGGAGTGAGATGACCCTTTATTTCTCTTAGTCTTCTTCTTACTTCTTTATGACATTACGACCTTCAAAAGTTTCAATAATTCCCGGTTAACCTTGAGAGGACCTTAACAAATATATCCTTTAAAAGAGAATGTAAAACAACATAGTAGTTTTAAATTTCGTTGGAATTGGCTGAATAGTTACAATGTTATTACCAAAACCCCCCAAAAAAGCAAAATGGAGACATACCGACCGACCGACCGACATAGTAACATATAAAGTCGCACGCAAGTAAGCACACGAGCGGCAGGAAGAGACCTCACAATATACCCTAGCACTCGACTAAGGATTCATAAGAGGACGAAAGTGCGCCGGGCGGCCAGAACCTCTGTGGTATGTAATAAAGACAAGCAGAGATAGGCGGGACCACTAACGAGTAGGTTGGGTAATAACTTATCATACCTTGGTTTAGGTTATTCCAGGATGGCATGCAGTCCACCAAGGAACCATGGGTACCGGGCAGAACCCTGTACAGGTGGAAACACTCCTCATGGTGGAAAATGCGGGAAGAAAACGTTCAGTGGAGAGCTTTAATGATAATAATAAATAATACTTATAATAAAATAATTAAAAAATAATAAATAATATTACTAACTCATATAAATAATAATTAATACTATTCATGATAAATAAATATAATACATAATAATAAATATTGATAAATAACAATAGCATATCATAATAAATACTAATAACAAATACAAAATCATAATAAATAAAAATTATAAAAACAATAATAATGCTAATAAGAATAACTAATAATAATAATAATAATAATAATAATAATAATAATAATAATAATAACACTGGGAAACAAATTTCAACTTTTTGTTTATTGACTTAATTTGGGTTCGCTGAGCACCAATTTTACTCCGTTTTGCTCTATCAGGTCCGGATTTTATTCAACACACTTCGTCTTTCATCATATTCATAAAGAGGATATTTTCTCAATAATTTCTAAGTCTTTTTGCAGTTGCGCATTATAATTATCTATTAGTACCTATTTAAACTAATGTTTGTTTTTATATTTCAGATTTTGAAAATAAGGAATTGAAATATCTTTACAAATTGACAAAACAATCAAGTAATATGTCCTCAAGCAATAGAAAGTTCATCGCAAAAACTCTGCTGATGGATTTTGCTACAGATGCGGAAACTTTACACTTCCACATGAATGAGAAAATATAACGGACTTCGTGAAAAGAGGTTACTTAGCTTATTTTGGCATAAAACTGGGGATCAAGATAAATAATGGGTTCCACAAAATGCATTGAAAGTGCGATATTGGACGAAGGGTTCGGAGTCAAAAATACCTTTTGAGGTTCCGATGGTTAGTTTATGATTTCATAAAACTACGTAACTTAGTCATTTGTGTACTGTAAATGACCTAAGTATAATTGTAACTTAGGTACATAAACTTTTGATAAAGTTCGCTTTTGTTAATTCTTCACATTTTTTTTCCATTTCAGGTGTGGCGAGAGCCTATTAACCATGAGACGGATTGCTACTTCTACTTTGTCAAGATTTGGGGCTTCACTAAGAAAAATAAACATTGTATCGAGTACCCAAATTTTGACACCGCAATACGACCTGTGCTACATTCAAATGAAATTCCCATTCCAAAATTTAAGAGTCCGCCATCTCAGGAATTAATTGAAGATGTTTCTGAAAATATTGTAATACCTCTGACGAGTCAAACACCGAATTCGACCCCAGTGTAGTTGTAAGTGAAAGTGATCAGCAAAGGTTTAACCAAGCCGAGTTGAATGATCTTGTAAGGGATCTAAATTTACCAAAAAAGGGTGCTGAAACTTTAGCTTTAAGAGTTAAACTGAAAAACAATCTTAGTTCAAACATATACATTTCATTTTACAGAAACAGAGAAAAAGAACTTCTTAAATATTTTAGGACAGAGCATAGTTTAGTATATTGCTGCGACATACCAGGTTTGTTAAATGAGTGGTGGATCAGTCCTACAATGCAAGGGATTGGCATTTGTTTATAGACAGTCCCAAAAGAAGTCTTAAGTGTATGTTGCTGCATAATGGCAATCTATACAGCTCGATACCAATTTAGCACTCAACAACATTAAAAGAATTGTATGAGCATATAGAAACTGTTTTAAAACTTATCAAATATAGAAAGCACGAATGGACCATATGTGTTGACTTAAAAATGGTCAATTTTCTGCTAGGGCAACAAGCAGGGTATACTAAATATCCATGCTTCCTTTGCTTATGGGAAAACAAAGCTAAAGAAGAACATTATTCCAAACAAATCTGGCCAGCACGAACATCAATTACTGTCGGAGAAAATATTTTAATTAATCCACCTTTAGTGAGCATAGATAATATCATATTTCCTCCTCTGCATATCAGACTAGGCCTTATGAAACAACATATAGAAGCTTTAGATTTAAATAGCGAGTATTTCCAACACATCATTTCAAAATTCCCAAGTTTAAGTTATAAAAAAATCAAAGATGGAATTTTCGACGGTCCACAAATAAGAACATTAATTAATAACAGCAGAATTCCTAATCTTACGAATGAACGTGAAAGAAATGCCTGGTTCTCATTTATGGACTTGCTAAAAATATTTTTAGGGCAGATAACTACGAAGAAGTTGTAAGAAAACTTTTAAAGGACTACAAAGAGCTAAGTTGCAATATGAACATAAAAATGCATTTTTTGAATAGTTATCTTGACCAATTTCCAAGTAATCTAGGTGCTGTAAATTACGAACAAGGAAAGATATTCCACCAAGATATTAAAATTATGGAGGAAAGTTATCAAGGACGCTGGGATTGACACATGCTGGCTGATTATTGCTGGTGCTTGAAAAGAGACTTGCCGTCAACAACCAAATACTCTAGAAAGTCCTATAAAATAAATTTTTACCTAGAGTGGAAGCTTCATATCTCTTTGTTTTGTTTTATTTTAAGTCATATCTATCGTAATAATGTAATTTTACAATAGTTTGAACTGCATGTATTCATGAAAATTGGAAATAAATGTTAAGGCATGACTTAATTTTTAGTCCTAATTTTGAAAAAAATGGAAAATGGTGCATGGGCTGCTTACAAGAATCAAGACCTGATAGAGCCAAACCGAGGTCAAATTTGTTTTCAGAACACAAAAATTACAATCAAGTGTCAGCTATCATTCAATAAAATATGTGTTCTCCAGTGTAATAATAATAATAATAATAATAATAATAATAATAATAATAATAATAAGGCAAACTAGTGCTGAGTGTGGGCGAGGGAAAAGCGCATCAACATCTTTCCAGGCCCCACTAGAGAGTTCGCATCAACCCCGTGACGGGGCTCCCTTAATTTAACTCTGACCAGGAGGACGTTCAACCCCTCTAGATACCAATTGTAAAAGGCTACACATGGTACCCACCTGCGGGGGCCCTACCGGGACAGCAGAGTGAAACTACGATTTATCCATTTCTACTATCACTAAAGCATTTGGAAGATAGAAGCAGCAGATAGAAACATTGAGAGTTATCCAGCTACGAGGGGCGGTCAATAGGTTTTGCAATTCGGATATAAGGAAACGAGATATGAGGAAAAATGTTTTACTATTTTTCAATATAACTACCTTCGACTTCAATGGACTTACGCCACTTGTCCCTGAGGCTTCGAATTCACGACTGCTGTTCAATCCACTCCTGGACGGCGAGCTGGACATCTTCATCGTCCCTAAACCGGCGTCTACGCAGTGCAGCCTTGAGCTGGCGGAATAAAAAGTAGTCGCTAGGGGCCAGATATGGACTGTAGGGAGGATGGTTGAGCTCCTCGAATCCGCACTCGCGCAGGGAAGCTTGTGCAACTCTAACCTTGTGGACTTTGACGACGTTGAAGTCGATCATGGGGCGTGAGGTTTCCAGGGACCCAACGGGCACAGACCTTGGTCATGGCCAAATTGTCTTGGATGATGTTGATAACACTTCCATGTGATATTCCAAGTTCTCGCTCGATTTCTTCGACCTTCACCCGTCGATTTTCGAGGATCATCCTCTCTACACGGGCCACATTGTACTCGTTGGTCACGTCTGACGGGCGTCATGGACGGCGGACATCTTCAAGGGACTCACGACCATGGCGGAACTATCTATTCCAGCAAGCAATGGTTGCATAGAAAGGGGCGGTGTCGGTGTACACTGCAACCATGCGTTCATGGATCTCTTTTGCATTCTTGCCTTCCTTGCTCAAAAATTTGATCACTGCACGGTACTCAACCTTGTCCATTGTTGAAAATATTAGTGACTGACGATCTGCGATCAGCTACTTCTTCTTAAATAGACGAGGCAGGAACGTGCATCTGCAGGTCCTGACTTGTCATAACTTGTCCTAACACCCCAACAAACAGCCATCCCCCTTCCTCTGTTTTGCCCTACCGATTCGCAAAACTTATTGACCGCCCCTCGTATATTCTAACTAGAGAATTTGGCAGATCGAAGAAGCATTTGGAAGCAGTTCAACATATTCAGCTTTACTATTAGTAGAACATTTTGCACATGGAAGACTCAGATGGAAACAATGTGAGTTATCTACTCCCCTATCACTAGAGCATTTGACAGATAAAAGCAGCTAATGGAAACAGTGCGAGGTATCTAGCTCCACTATAACTAGAACATTTAACAAATCTGTAGTTCCACATTTTAAGGCTGAATAGGATTGACAATGAAGCCTCACAGATGAGTGTCATATAAATCCTACGATGGCTTGTAATGTGCACGCAATTAATTATGCGCATGCAAGTAATCCAAAATATATAACATTTTGTCATTAAAAAAATTATATATATATATATATATATATATATATATATAACATTTTTTCATAGAGATGGTAATATGCAGCGTCTGATTATGTAAACAATAATATGTACTATTCTTATATAGAGCTACAAGTAGAAAGAATTTTCACACGCATACGCGCTCACACACATACACACTCACACGTATATACACTTACCCATCTCTCGCAATCACCATGTTTTTTGGAAACGCCAGAGCTCTACCAAAAAAAACTCAAAACAAGGGTATCATTGACACTGAGCTGAAAAGAAGAAAGATGCAGACTTTTGCGAAACGCAAAATTGTATTCTCGAAATCTAAGAGAAAAATTCTCTCTATCCCTGTGCACACACACAAAAAAAATCCGCCCAAATTGTGTCATTAGTCAACAGCGGGACATGCCCATGAGTTTTTAAGACATTATATACAGCTCTGGATAGAGCCTAGATTCAGTAGGGCAGTAGAGTCAAGTGAGTCGATTCAGAGAGAAAAGATAGTCAGTCGGACAGACGGTTCGGCAGTCAGAAGGATAGTCTAAATAGGTTTTTACATTAGTAGGCCTGCCTCGGATACACAACACAAGTTCAATCAAATTCTTTCTGCTAAACCTACTGAGTCCTTTGCCCAATAAAGACTCTTTTGAATCCGTCTTCCGAGAGTACTTTTTCTAAGAATAATCCAACCAGTCATCTTACCCAGCCTACCTCACTAAAACCAAGCAAGAGGATTAACTCCCCCACAATTAGAGTCAGCCCAAGGTCAGTGCTCGGTATTCGAATACCTCAATAGCACTATGTTAAAGTTAAGCAACCGTGGGGAAGGTTAGTACTTGGATGGGAAACGGACGTGTTGATCTCCTTTGGTAATACTGGTAATCGACGACTCATAAGGCAACTGCCGGCCTATAATCACCGACCATAATGTGCCACCACTTACTAACCTATAAATTCGGTACCATAAATAGATACCAAGTTGACCTGCTACAACTTTCTATAGATCAAAGCAGCTAATGGAAAGAGTGAGAGTTATCTAACTCTCTATCACTGAGCATTTGCCAGATTCAAGAGGTAGATAGAAGCAGTGAGCGTTACCCAACTCTACTCTCGCAAGAGTATTTGTGCGATGAAAGAAAGAGATGGAAGCAGCATGAGTCATCCATTTCTACTATCACTGGATCAGGTAGTAGATGGATTCAGCAGATGAAAGCTGTGCGAGTTACCCAGCTCTACTATCACTATATCATTTGGCAGATGGAAACAATGTGAGTTATTCAGCTCTATTAACACTAGAGAATTTTGAAGATGGAAACTGCGAGTTATACAGCTCTATTATCACGAGAGCATTTACCGGTTGGAAGCATTAGATGAAAGCAGTGTGTTTCTAGCTTTTCTATCACTAGGGCATTTGAATATGTAAACAGCAGATGGAACAGTGCGAGTTATCCTGCTCTACTATCACTAGAGCATTTGGTAGATGGAAGCGGTGTGTGTTATCCAGCTGTACCTTCACTAGAGTATTTGACAGATGTTAGGGAGGAAGAATGGCAAACAGGTGAGGATTCTTTGAGATTTAATATGTATATTCCATGGAAGATAAAAGCTGTATCTATAGTGAATAAAGTTCTAATACAAAATTAATTAAAATACACAACCAATTATTAGTGTGTCCACATTGCTTATAATATCAATGATACGAAATATAGAGATTCGAATAAAAAGAAAACTTAGTTTAGATTTCAATGTGATCCTATCCTGTAACTTTTTCTTTTTCTTATTTTAACACAATTAACTCTTTACCCAGAGAATTGATTACGTTGGTTAATCCAATTACTTGTATCACATTCTGCACTTTTTGAATGTCATTGAACGGATTCATTCCTTTGCGCATCCAAGTGTCATCAATACAGTGATAATACAGTAGCCCCAATTCCTTAGTTTATCCATTCGAATTTAGTCTTTCTTTGAATATTCCCTAACTTAGGCTTCTATAATTGAACATATTCTTTAGTATTTCTTTGATTGGTTTGATTTATTCTAATAAATTTCCATGTACTTTTCTTTTCTAAGACTAAAGACACTAAATTTGCTATTGGAATGGTATAATAAATCTTTGTTTTCTCTTTTTAGATTCTGATTTTACTTGTTTCATTTATTTCTTCTATTAACCTTAAGTATCTCGATAGATTTTGTGACCAGCAATATTAATAAAAGATAGATAAATCCTTGCCACTAGTATTAAAAAAAAGTAGCAATGAGTTTATACATTTGATCAAACCCATTGGCTATAATATAGACGCTTCATACCTCAAGATGGGAACATTATAAGACGTGCATCTGAATCCTCGAAATGCATAGAAGTGGAACATATCTCTTGATAACCTTAAAAAGGCAGAAATTTGCCAATTCATCGAAGTCCAATTTTTCACATCAAAGCTTCCCGCACCTCGATGGGAAAATTGGCTGAAATTAAATAAAAAAGACGAATCATCTTTTTTCATGGAAATGGATAATGGATCGCCTTTTTTCCGCAATATCGAGATCCAAAAATTCAGGGTACGATAGGAGAAATAAACATGGGTATTTTCTCTCCCTTTCTATAACTTATCTAAACTAAATAAACTAATCTTCTCTCTCTCTTTCTGGAATTTGCACCATCACTTTATCTTTCTCTGTTTTGTCTCTCTATAACTGGATCAAGACAATGAGAGTTTATTTCGTCTCTCACTACAGCTAATTCAGGCTCAAAAGATTTGATCTCTGTTACTATCTATCGAGCTATCTATTTATCTGTCTAGCTATTTAGCCCTACAACTAGGAAAGATTACTCAATGATCTCTCCTTTTGTAAGTTGTTTAAACCCAGAGGGATCGACTTGAATCCTTTTCTCCCTCATGCTGTATTTCTTACTTTCCCTCAATTTCTCACTCTTTCTCGTTGTAGGCGTTACAACAGGAAAAAACCTTCTCTAAACAGTAGCTCGATGGTCAGTTCGGCATCACGAGTGCAATTACATGCATATTAGTGTAATGAAGGCGTTGACAGGAGGATGAGAGTGCAAGAGATTTCCCAGCCACACATCAGAGATTTTCGATAAGTCAAGATGAAGAATGTGGAGCGTCTAAGAGCGGCAAGTACAAGAACGGCATCCAGGCAAAATAGAAACGGCATCAATTCAGAAGCTGCTGAGTCCATCTGGACGTCATGTTGTGCCATTGTTCGTTCCGCGTCACATAATTGAAAAATGAGAACGGCTCAGAAAATGTTTAATTAAAATTAATTGTTAAAGAGAAATAATTTGTTCTTGAAATCAAGTTGCATTTTTTTTAATGAGAATTTTAAAATAAATTAACGTTAAAATTCATTATTAGGTTTATAATTTGGCCTTATATTCTTTGAGATAGTAAACAAGAAATATTATATATATATATATATATATATATATATATATATATATATATATATATATATATATATAATATATCTATATAATATCTTCTAACTTCCCATTTAAGTTTGCCATTCCTGTATTTTATTTTTCCTTGCTACAATCAGGAGTTGAAGGGTTGTATAAGTTGAAAGTATTCCTCTACATTCTCCAGAGGTGGATCTTTTGAACCCATTTTTATATTTTCACCAAGATCTTGTTCATTATTTTCGCTTTCGAATAGTTCATTTACAGTTTGACTCAGAGAGCTATTCTTTGGTGTCTGTTGTCGAAACTGACGCCAATTATATGATAGTTTAGCTCAAGAAAACTGGTTTCAAAATTCTTAATGCTAATGTTCTTTTATTTCCAGTTCAGAGCAATTGATACCACTTTAAACATTATTAGAAACACCTATAAAAAGATAAGCTCTTTTTATGTTAAATCGTCTCGTAATGGGACGAAATTAACCATTTAGGAGGTTGGACTATGTTTTTTGGGAGTTTTATAAATATCGATTGTACAACCTTCAACTGGATTCGAGAACCCTCAATTGGCCAAGAAATTTAATGATATGGATCCTATAACATTTAACTGGTCACAAAATTCATTACTGTGAATTCTACAACATGCAACTGGTCAGATTGTTTATTGCAATGGATTCTGCAAATGTTCAAAAGGTTAAATGTTATAACTTCTACAACATACAATTGATCAAAACTTAGTGTAATGGATTCTAAAACACTAATATACTAAAACAGTTCATTCCCAAGGGTTCTATGTACAATATTTATCTGTTCATAAAATTCATTGCTATGGATTCTTCAACCTTCAACCTTCAACTAGTAAGATAAATAATTGTTATAGATTCTGCAGCCTTCAACTTGTTAAATGTTTAATTAAAATGAATTCTACATCTTTTAACTGCTCAGAGGTTTATTCATATGATTCTACAACTTTTAACTGCTCAGAGGTTCTATTCATATGGATTCCACAACCTCCACCCAGAAAAACAGTTCAATTTCATAAATTATATAACATTCAACTTGTGAGATAAATTCCTACTCATGGATTCTACAAAATTGAACTTGTCAAAGGTTTCATTGCTATTAATTCTACAAGTTTTATCTGCTCAGATAGTTTGTTGCTATGGATTCTACAAAGTTAAACTATCGAGATGGTTTATTGAAATATTTTCTACAGGGTTTAACTGACCAGGCGGTTAATTGCTAAAGATTCTACAGCATTCACCTGTTCAAGTAGTTCATTTCTAGGGATTCTACAAACTTTACCTGGTCAAACAGTTAAACAGTTCATTGTTATGGATGCTATGGAGTCTCCAAACTTCTACCCGCCTTAAAATTATTAAATGCAATGAATTCTACAATGTTCAACTAGTCATTAGAATCATTACTATGGACTTTTCAACTTTCAACTGGTCAGTCGGTTAATTGTTAAGGATTCTACAAAATTTAAATGATCAGGCGATTAACTACTATGGATTCTGCAGGCTTTAACTGGCCAAAGAGTTCTTTGCCAAGGATTATACGACATTCAACTCATCAGACGGTTTATTGCTATATATTTTACAACAATCAACTGGTAAGACGGTAATTTCTATGGATTCTACAACTTTTAAGTGGTCAGAGGTTCTATTCTAATGTATTCTAAAAACCTTTAACTGGTCAAATATTTCATTGTTATAGATGCTATGGATTCCACAACCTTCACCTCTTCAGAAATTTCATCTATATGGATTCTGCAACTTTCACCTAGTCAGGGTGTTCAGTGCTATTGTTTCTACATCATTCACCTGGTCAGGCTGTTCGGTGCTGTTCCTTATACAACATTCAACTGGTCAGGCGGTTTGGTGCTATTCTTTATACAACATTCAACTGGTCAGGCGGTTCGATGCGATTTATTCTACAACCTATAATTGGTCAAACTCTTCATTGTTATGGATTTTACAACATTCATCTGTTCATAAGGTTCATTATTATGGATTTTACAAGATTTAACTGTTGAGACCGTTCATTCCTATGTGCTTTACAACCTTAGCTGGTCAGTCGGTTCGTGTTATAGATGATATGAATTCTATAACATTTATTTAGTCAGAATGCTCATTGCTATGGATTCTACACCCTTCAGCTGGTCAAGAGGTTAAGGCTATGCATAAGAATAGGTTCTATAATATTCATCTGTTAGAAGGTTCATTGCTATGGATTCTACAACATTAAACTCCTCAGATGGTCAGTTACTATGTATTTTACCCTCTTTACCTGGTAACTGAGTTCATGCTATGGATTCTATAATATTCAGCTAGTTAGATGATTCTTTAGGTGATTATATAGTGCGATCAAAAAGTCACTGTGCACTTATATTTTTATTAACAGAAACATGTTTTAATATTGAAAAAACAGGAGAATATTATGTATGTATAATACTTTATTGAATAAAAACCAAATTGAAGTTAAATCTTTCCAATACCCATTTGGGGTTTTAGATTTTATGACCATTTGTTATGATCCTTGAGTTTATAAGATTATTTTTAAAAAACCCTCCCTGGGTGGGAGGATGTTTAGCTTAAAATCCTTAGGTGGGGAAGAATGTAAAAATGTGAAAAATTGTTGGAGAGGATGTTATGATGGCTAGACATCAAAACTGGAGGAGGAGGGTCGTACGAAGAAATGGTTGACATTTTTTATGGTCGTTTATGTGTTCTCTTTCATAATATTTCTTCCAATTAAAAAAAGAGAAAAAAAAGGGCAGCTTGCAAAAAATGTTTGTAAAGAAAGTGGTAAGGGTGGGAAATGTGAAAATGTATGGAAAATATAGAGCCGCCTATTCTCTTTTAGCCATTTAGGTATGGAAGGAAACATGCCAGTGTTGGGATTGTGAGGGCACAAAATCTTCAGAAGAGCGAGCAGTAAAAAGAGAAAAGGCTTGGAAGTATGCAGGCATATTAAATAACACTGCCAACCAGAGCCATGAGGCAGGGTGGATTCGCCCCCTCTCAATCCAGGATTTGAGCAGAGATGAGTGGACGTAGACCGGTTGGCGACTCGACCGTTTATTTACCTACCAGCTGAGGAAAATGATATGAAGAGGCTTGTAAAGGAAATACTGAAAAAAGTTTAAATGGAAGTGTCTAGAAAGAATAAAGCCCAAGTAGTATCAATCTAGGTTGAAGCAGCATGGGACATTGTAGTCTAGAGGTTGTGCCGCACTTCTCATCGGCAGGTGTAATAGTCCGCACCGTGTTGAGTGGTTCCACTTAATAAACATCAAATATATAAATATCCGTCATCTTTCAATCTCCTACTACATTGTTTTTATTCTTATGTATTTGTAGTTTCCTTTTTATTTCTTAGCCCCTTTTTAAATTTAAAAAGCGTATTTAATTTCAGTTCGTTTTCTAAATATGTGTCCCACTAATTAACATTTCCTTTGAAGAATATCAACTTTTCTACCAATTTATACTGAATTATTATTAGTTTATCAAGATAAGAGTAACGGAGAAAAATTAGTCGTTTGGGACGGTAGCGTACGTAATAGTGTGTAGTACCTTCACGAGCCTGGATAACAGCTGCGATTCGACGTGGTATAGACTGAATAAGGTTCTCAATGTTGGAGACCTCAATGTTCAGCCACTCTTGCATCAAAGAGATGTGCAATTCGGCCATATTGTGGGCATGTCGTTCCCAGCGTTTTACACGTTCGAGGAAGTCCTATACATTTAGGAGGGGGTTCAGATCCAGTGAATTTCCTGGCTAATCTAGATGTGTGATTGTTTCTGAATGTTCCGCGTTAAAATGAAGAGCAAACGGCAAAACTTTGTCTTTTAGCATCTCGATATAAGTATACTGATCCCAAGTGTTTTCCCCCTCAACCAAAGGACCCATGTTTGGATAATTAAGACAACCCAATACATCACAGAGCCTCCTTCAGCCTGAACACTATCCCTTCACGCTGTCTTCCTTGAAGACTTAGTGAAGGGTGCGATGAACACGAAGCCGGGCATCATTCACATAGAGGCAGAAACGTTATTCGTCTGATCAAATAAGGCGTTTCTAGTCCTCCACGGTTCACTGTTTGTGTTTTTTCGCTCACTGTAGCCGTAGCCACTGCTCCATGTGGTCATTGCTTTCAGTTTCCTGTAGAGTGTGTTTTCAGTAATATGTGCCAAACGACTTGCATTGACCTCTTACAGCATTTCTTGCCTTGTAGCGAAACGACTTTCAGCCATAAACTCTCAAATACTTCGGGGGTCCCAGTCTGCCAGTGTCGTTTTTTGACCACAATTCTGGTGCGAATTTCCCGTAGACCTGGATTTTTTGCCATTGCAGGTTGACCCGTATGACCGTGCACACAGATAAGCCTTCAAATTCTGCTAAATCCTTCACAAGATGGACTTAGGCACGACCAAATGCAATCACTCCTTTTGTCACTCAGTAACATCTGCTTTGCAGCCCATGTTTACACACAGCGTACGAGACAAGCACTGCACCGTTCCACCTTTACGAAATTTTTGAATCCTTTCAGATAATTCCAAGGTAGCAACCCCCCCGATTCCTTTTCGTTAAGTGTTGATACAGACCCCTGTAGTTTAAATTATTTCAAACACGCTACGTGACTATTCTTTTGTCGGGTGAGCTTTATAATCTTGTTTTTTTTTTAGTCGTGTTCACCGGATTCTACAAGTTACTCTCTCGGTCCGTAAGTCGGCCGATTGGATGGTAACCACTTTACTTTTCGGCCGATTCTAAGGAAATTTGAAACCTTTATGTTGTTTTACATTCTATTTCGAAAGATATGATTACTAAAGTCCCACCAAGATTAGCTGGGGAATTATTTGGTAATAACATCATAACTATTAGGCCGATTCTAACGAAATTTGAAACCCTTATGTTGTTTTACATTCTCTTTGGAATGCGATAATTGTTAAGGTCCTCCCAAGATTAGTCTGAGAATTATTGAAAGTTTTGAATGGCGTAAGGTCATATGGTCATAATTTAGAGTAATTGAGAGCATGCGACTTAGGTATGTTGATCTTGTTTCAAGGAAAATAAGGCTTTATTAATTTACAGCAGAAATACATTGAATGCTCTCTAATCGTTTAACTTAGCCTTGAATTTGATCAAATAGATGATTTAAAATCCCTTTACCTCTATATCAAATTCTACTTTGCTATTGACACGATGTAATGATTTAAATAGGATTCACACGAGGCAAAGTCCGGTGAATCAGGAAGAACTTTCAAAGCTAACGGAAGAATTTTTTGTTTGGCTTAAATGTGTCCCAAAAGAGAAGGACCCCTTTACTTTGACCAAGGAAGGATGTCTTGATCAAACACTTCATTTCAACGTTGCAATTGTTGAACATTGACGGTTACAATTGTTGAACACTAAGCGTTCAATTGTTGAAAATTAGCGGTTGCAATTGTTGAACATTAATGGTTGCAATTGAAAACATTAACCGTTGCAATTGTTGAACATTAAACGTTGCAATTGTTGGATATTAACGGTTGCAATTGTTGACATTAAACGTTGCGATTGTTGAACATTAACGGTTACAAGTGTTGAACATTAGCGATTACAAATGTTGAGCACTAAACGTTGCAATTGCTGAACATTAAGGGTTGCAATTGTGGAATATTAACCATTTCAATGGTTGGGCATTATACGTTGCAATTGTTAGACATTAACGGTTGCAATTGTTAAACATTATACGTAGAAATTGTTGAACATTAACGGTTGCAATTGTTGAACGTTATACGTTGCAATTGTTGAACATTAACGGTTGCAATTATTGAACATTGACGGATGCGATTGTTAAATATTAAAGGCTGCAATTGTTGAACATTAACAGTTGTAATTGTACAACATTAATCGTTACAATTGTTAAATATTAAATAATCTTGCAGTTGTTGAACATTAAAGGTTGTAAATGTTGAACATTAACTGTTGCAATTATTGAATATTAAATGTTGCAATTGTTGAACATTAACGGTTGTAAATGTTTAACAATCAACGGTGTAATTGTTGAACATTAGAGGTTGTAATCGTTACACATTGATGTTGCAATTGTTGAACATTACTGATTCCAATTGTTGAGCATAAAACGTTGCAATTGTTTTAACACTAATAGGTTGCAATTGTTGATCATTAACGGTTGTAATTGCTGAACAATAACGTTGCAATTGTTGAACAGTAATCGGTTGCAATTGTTGAATATTAACAGGTGCAATTGTAGAACATTAACCGTCGCAATTGTTGAACATTAAAGGTTGCAATTATTGAGCATATTTATGTTGCAGTTGTTGAACATTAAAGGTTGTAAATGTTGAACATTAAACGTTATAATTGTCGAACATTGAAGGTTGTAATTGTTCAACATTGATGTTGCAAATGCTAAACATTAACGATTGCCATTGTTGAACATAAAAAGTTGCAATTGTTTGAACATTAATAAGTTGCAATTGTTGAATATTAACGGTTGTAATTGTTTAACATTAACGATGTCAATTGTTGAACATTAATAGGTTGCAATTGTTGAACATTAACGGTTGTAATTGTTGAACAATAAACGTTTCAATTGTTAAACAGTAATCAGTTGCAATTGTTGAAAATTAAACGTTGCTATTGTTGAACATTGGCTCTGCAGTAACGGTTTGCTTATTAATCAGGAGTTCATAATCAATAATTCCTCTAACATTCCACCAAATTTAAAGCAAAGCCATCTGCTGGTAGAGACCTCACCATAGAATATAAATGCCGTTTTATTTGCTACCAAACCATTTTTTTTGTGCTTAATATAACAGTGCAGAACCCAAATATCATACTCCGTAACAATTTTGTCCAGAAAAGACTCACGAGAATTTCGAGCCAATAATAAAGAGCAATATTCCCACGTTGTAAACGTTGTCTCTCAAAAAAGCGTTAGTATAGTAACCCGTAAATAGCTTTCGCTAAATTTTGAAACAATTGTAAACAACTCTAAGACTTCTAAAAATAACATTAATAACTTGTACACATAATATTCCAAGTTTTTGTTATTGATATAACCCCCTCTCCCAAAACTCCAAAGAGTAAACAAATACAAAAGGATTTCACCTGAGAGATAACCCTTATTAGGGGCATAGATACGAATGCCATATCCAAATGGATATGACAGACGATTGAGACCCTTAACAACTATGAAGAAAATAATCCCTTGTTACTCCGAGGAACACTAGAGCTCCCCCCACCCATTGATCGTCCTCTAAGAGGCGGATCCCTTGATTAATTGCCCTCCGTAGCGAATAATTAATAGATCTATTTATCTTCTGGGTAGCCATTACCAAGGATCATCATCTGAGAGGATCATGGATCAATCAATCCCTTCTCGGCCAATCACTAACACTGGGGTCGCCATTAAAAGAGGCACGATTAATATTAAGGTTCCTCTTCTTCTTCTTCTTTATTATTTTGAAGATACATTATTATTATTGTTAATATTATTTCTATGATTATGCGTATTATTATTATTACTACTGCTATTATGATTATTGGTATAATTATTATTAATATTATTGCTATTATTTTTATTATTGTTAATATCATTGCTATAAATATTATTATTATTATTATGAGTATTATCATTATTATGAGTATTATTATTAGTATTATGAGCATTATTATTATGAGTATTATTATTATCAGCATTATTATTATAAGTATTATGATTATAGTTATCATCATCATGATAATTATTACATCATTATTATCATCATCGTTCCCATCATCATCATAATCATCATCATTATCATCAACATTACTATTTTCATTATAATTATCATTATTATTGCTATTATTTTCATTTTTATTATTATTATCATTCTTATTATTAGTAGTATTTATTATTGTGAATATTATTATTGCTTGAAATTAAAGAGAAAAATAACGTGGCTTGTCCCATTTAAGAAGTTTAAGGAAGTGGTGAAGTTAGGGCAATTGAAAAAGAGACTAGTTGAGATAGCGGGCCCCGAGTGCGCGCACTTCTCCCCGGTTTAATTATTTCCTTAAAATTCAAAGGTGAAAACCAGTGACAGCATCTCCGCTAAAAAAGGTTTCTGGAGAATGAATCCAAAATGGCGTAGATACGAATGAAAACGTGTGGAAGTGACAACACAAGTAGCTAGGATTACTAGGGATTCGAGGCATGCAACTATCCTCACCCTTTTTCCATTTGGAGGATGGGAGTGTCTTATAATCCTCATCCATAACATCTGACAGAGAATGAAGGGCATCCAGTGTGGCAGTGGCAACCATGCTGCAGCTAACATTCGGTGGATTTCGTATTCTCTATACCTCAACGTCCGCAGGTATATCTTTTGCTATATATCTTACATACATTTCCACTTTCTGCTTCTTCACAACTTTCTTCACAGTTCTCTCCTTACAGACTATCAGGTGGAGATGCCCTCGTTAATTTTCGTTTGTAGGTTTGAAGTAATAATCTAGTAAAATAGTCATATATTGCAGTACTATTATACCAATAGTACTATTATACCAATAGTCATATATTGCAGTACTATTATACCAATAGTGGGATGATGCCCTATAGTAGAGATATTGACGTTCTTAGACGGTCTATAGCTCCTGCCTGACAACACGAATCTTCAGTTACCCATAAACATTTGTCGAAGGAGAATTGTGTCTTATTCTATTGAATAATTTTAAGAACTTATAGCGAGATACTTTTCCTATTCCAGATTGGAATCATTAAGGAAAAGGGTAAGGATAAATAAAATGACTAAAATGCTCACTAATAATTTCGACAAAGCAAAATGTCGTATATTAGGACAAATGTATTTGATTACTAGAAACTAGAACACATATTTACACGGATTCAATGGAACCTTTATTATTCAGACTCCAATTTCCTGTCATTAAAGATCAGAAATGCGGAGTCATTGTTTACAGAGAGGTTTTGCCGCTAGCTAGATTTTATTTTATCCCTTACACACACAGATACACACACACACATATATATATATATATATATATATATATATATATATTTTACTATTGAAACCAGACTGAAATTTTGCAGATTTGGAATCAGCACGTCAATGTCTAGGAGTTCCATCTATTTGTTATTTAGAAAATGCGATTTAAAAATTCGAATTTTTTATTTTTCTGTTTTTTTTTTTTTTTTTTTTTTACAACTAATCGTGATTATGAGTTGCAATTAAAACACCAACATTGCCCGTATAAAAAATATGATTTGGCAGACCAATTATGCGACTGCAATGTTTAATGGACGCGATAATACATATTATCAGCAAGCCGCAAATAGAAAAAAAATAGATATTTAGTTAAAAATCGCGCAAATTTGCTCGAAGCGCGCTGTAAAGTATGTGGCTGCCCCATGCGTAATCACGTTTTCCTGCCCGCATTAATGAACGTGTTTTGTTGAATGGGTGATTAAATTCTTTAAACTTGAGCATGGGCCTAGGTTATATGGGAATGCGAAAATCGTTCTGTTCACTGTTAGTCTTTCATGGTACGCTACACCACTACTCAAAAGTAAAAATAAACATTACATTCTTATAACTACTAACTTTTAATTTCAAAATTTAAGTCAAATAGAGAATTTAATTTGTTCAAGATAGTATTTTTATGCGCTGGTAACGCCGAGTACCTTTCCTAGTTATACATAAAGGCTCCAGGAAGAAGAAGACCGCGAAGGTAGAATGAAGAAATTTCCTGAATAATGAGAGTAACCTAGCAAACTCATACCTTCGACGGTGATGTGTAGAAGTTTCTTAGGGACGCTTTTGACAAGCAGTCGGATGAATGCTAAGACGAGGATGAGATACATACGAGGGAGCTTTAAAATTTAGTAGAAAATGGAATAAAACTTTTAAAAAAGAAGTCTAAATTTCTTTTTTTTTTTCAAATAAGCTCCATTTGAGGTGAAAACAGAAGAAAAAAAGTATAGTGGAGTATAGTGAAATGGCCGGTGGAGTATAGTGGAGTGGCCTGACCTGAGTTGGGATAGGCGCACTTGTTTGTTCTGTGTAGCGATTTCTCTAGTTGATTTATTAAGTTGGGGGGAAGGGGGCTCATTTAGGAGGTTTTTTGGTGGTAGTGTGTTCAATTATCTTTGGGTGAAGGTAGTTTGGATGTGTTTTACTAAGTTCGGATTTGGTAGTGGGAGAGGAAGGTTATTGTAGAGGTGTTAAAAGTAATGTGCTGTAGTTTTTTTTCTTGTTTACTTGTGGTGGGGGCTTTGATATAGGTGCCGGTTGGGGTGGGGAGGGTTCAGTACTCTGACGAAGTGATCGGTTCCAACCATGTCCCGGTGAATTTTTATTGGTAGTATTTTTGTTTCATTGTGTAGCTGTGGGGTGGGTGTGCACCGTGTGCATCCTGCGAGTGAGTTAAGAAAGAATTTATTTGTATGTTCAACTAATATAATCGCATAACTTGTATCGTGTAGTAGCTGTTGAGAAGAATGCATGAAAAGATATTGGAGAATGTGTTGGTTGAGGTCAGAATAATATATTTCTCACCCTCAGGAAAGAAGTGATCCCTAATCTCAAGGGATGACAATGTAAATACAGCAAAGTTAAGTAACATTGGGTGTGTTAGTCACCGGACGGGATTACCACTTCAGGTTGATCTTAGTACAACTACTTTATACTGACTTCGCAGTTCTGCTCCACTGAGATAGGCTTCAGACATTGCAAATGAGTGGTAAAATGTATCATACCAAAGCCCTGGATCGATTCTCCCCCATAGAAAGTGGGGATATTCGCTTCAATGACAAGCAAATTGATGGAAAAGAGCAGGTGGGGGGTGGGGTGGAACAAAGAGGTCGCGAAACAAAGAACCGATGTTTTGCCTTCACTCATTCATTGTTTCCCCATAATTAATGAAACTTATGAGCCAATTTCTCTTATCGACGGCTGGATGCAGAAAGTGGGCCCAAAATACCCCCCCGCCGGCCACATGCCGTCAAAACATATCAAATATTTACCCAAAACCTGTAGGCACAGGGGGCATTGATGCTCTCACACAAATTTCCAGACACGTTCCCTCCCATAACTCTAATCCAGTCTGGAAATCTGCAGTCTTTCGCCAAATAAACCACTAAATGAGCCCGTATCATACCAATATACCCTGTACTCTGACAACCTCTCCAAGATCATCGAATATCTAGTATTAAACTAATTCAACTCAGAAATGACAATGGATGCCTTGCAACACATTTCATTCATTGCCCTTATCAAGCACTATACTCTCTAACATCACCGAGCTTATGCAAGAAGTCTTCAACCAAATCAGACCATCACCCTGGACAGAAATAACAACAATAGACATAAACAAAAAATTCAACACAGTACCTAAACACATAAAAAAGTATTAAACACAGTCCTAAAACACATCCTCATCAATACACATAAACAAAGCATTCAACACAGTACCTAAACACACCCTCATCAACACAAATAAAACAAAGCATCCAACTCAGTACCTAGACACATGCTCAACAATACACATAAATATAGAATTCAACTCAGTACCAAAACACATCCTCATCAATACACATAAACAAAGCATTCAACACAGTACCTAAACACACCCTCATCAATACACATAAACAAAGCATCCAAGTTAATACCTAAACACATGCTGAACAATACACATAAATATAGAATTCAACACAATACCTAAACACACCCTCATCAATACACTTAAACAAAGCATTCAACTCAGTACATAAACACATACTCATCAATCAAATTCTACACATAACACTTGTAATAAAAAGGAAATAATTCTGATTTGCTAACTTTCTCAGAGGCTGGCAAGCAAGAATAATACACCAGGGCAAGCTATCACCAACACATCAGATACGCAATGGCTCTCCACACAGATACATACTCTCTCTTACCATTTACTTCATGGCACCGCTTCCCTAAATCTACGTATTACACTCTATAGCTATGCCGATGGCATCCTCTTCCTCGTTCAACACTCAAAACACACCCCGTCAGCTCATGATTTAAAAACTATACATCACAAGCGTCGAACCTTGGTTACAACAGAACCTAATGACCCTCTCGCCTATGTTAGCCTCTCCACAACTCATAAACTTTTGAACAAGTAACACATTATCACAAACCCCACATCCACTGGATAATGGATTAACTTTGAGGAAAGTTAAAAACACAACAAACACAAAAATGAACTCACTCTGAGCACTTATGCAAAACACATTCACTCAAGGCAAGGAATCCATCGTCCAGACTTACAAGCACTATATTCTTTGTCGTAGAATGGACTCTCGACGATATACCATATATAACTATTCGTTGAGGGAACTTATTAATTATCTTTAGATTGCGTGGATGTCTGGCTGGCCGATATTATGTATCTTCGATATGCTTAAGAAGTGGAACTGAGCTAAAGGATAATAATATTGCTATCATCAATAAAATAGAGTTTTATTAATAATAACTATCAACAACACACAAAACGGAAAATATTGACATAAACAGAGAATGGAAAGGGTCGTGGGGACTTGAGCTAATCCGAGGATTAAAAGATTTAAAAAGGAAAAACAAATATGAAGTTAAAGAGATGGGATGGTTCGCTAAACCATTTAAAGCAAAGGATAGAATTGACAAAAGGGTTTAATACTCACAAAGGTAACGTTCGGCTTACGTAATTTATACTTGTTGTGCAGAGGAAGGCGACGTAAAGGAATTTTCGGTCCGCTGGCGAGTTCCAGCCAAAGGGGGGGGAATAAAATGATCCTGACATGGCGTCTTGGGAATGTGAACCGTTTCTCAACGAACGGCTTAAAGAACAATGGCTGTTCTACCTTGTTCTCTTCTAAACAACAGGGGGGGGGGTGAGAACCGTCTCTTGTCTACGGGCTCAAGAACAATGGCTGTTCTAATGTTGTTCTCTTCTGAACAACAAGGGGGAAGGGTGAGAACCGTTTCTTGGCGAACGGGCTCAAACGAACAATGGCTGTTCCTACGTTGTTCTCTTTCTGAACAACAGGGAAAGGGGTGAGAACCGTTTCTTGTCAACGGGCTCGAACGAACAATGGCTGTTCTAACGTTGTTCTCTTTCTGAACAACAAGGGGGAAGCCTTGTGAACTCAGCGTCATGAAGGCTCGAACCTTGGCACTCAAGGGATATTGTCCTTCTTCTGGACAAGTGATGGTGAATCTCGAGGTCGAGGTCCCTTGGCGCACAAGGTGAGAGAGGGTCGTAGTGATGTTTCGCGATTAAAATCTGGATCTCCAATCTGATCTTAGTGGTAAAGTTTCTATCTAAATAGTCGAGACACCCCCTTGGCGTGGGGGACAATGGAGTGGGAGCTTCGAGGGAATGCACAGCCGAGCCTGAGAACAAGCCTTATCTGCCCATAAGCATAACTCAATCTGGCGTGATCGGCGGTTGGGGCAAATGGGGGGGGGGGAATGATAAACCTCCTTGTTTAAACATTGACTCAGGTGGCTGCGATAAGGCGCCCCTAGCTTCAAAGCGAAGATGCACGTGGGGAGCATCGTGGTTTTAAATAACGTGATAGTGGTTAAAATCAACGCGGCCTCAACCCGTTCTATCACACCCCTCCATTCCGGGGGAAGTTGTCACTTAAAAAAAAAAAAGAGAGAAGGGACAACGATAGCGCTCCGTTGTGGGGAACTCGTTTTCGTGTACCAACCGTACCTTCCTGCACCTAACTAGTATTACCTGAATACATATGATTATTTTGATCTGTTGATTACAGGGGAAAATAACCTTTAATACAACTTAATAAAAAAAAGGGGCATGGAACAATGAAATGATATAAAATTAGTACATACGGGACAAAATAATTTATACGTAAATTTATGGGTACAAATATATATACATACAAAAAAAAATAGACATTGAGCGTTACAAAATTCAGACATATACATTAACTAATTATATTACAAGAGAATCTAATTTAAGTCGTACAAGACGGTATATACCTACATGGAGATACTAATCCTATGAATACAATTACTCTATGCTATTCGGTAACGCATTCCTACTGAGTGAGTCAGCGACCTGGTTATCGGAACCTTTTATATAACTTATTTTGAAATTGATACTCTTGCAAGAGTAAACTCCAGCGCATGATTCGGCCGTTGGAGTGTCGCACATTCCTAATATAGGCTAACGGACGGTGGTCGGTTCCTATCTGAAATTCTTTTCCTAACAAGTACATTTTGAATTTGTCTATAACCCAGATAATTTATAGAGCTTCCTTCTCTATAGTGGCATATCTCTTTTCACGTGGTAATAATTGACGACTAGCATATGCAACCAGATGACTCGTTCCGTCATCCTCGTATTGAAGGAATACACCTCCAATGCTCTCGTTGTTCGTGTCGGTTTTAATCCCAAAGGATCTTTCCGGGTTGGGCAACTTTAAAATGGGGGCAGAAATGAGCTTACTCTTGAGCTGATTAAAATGGGAAACAGCGACATTATTCCAACGTAAACGATCGGGGGAATTCTTTTTTTGAAGGGAGCTGAGGGGGGCCGAAATTGCAGCGAAATTTGGAACAAATCGCTGATAGTGAGAAGCTGATCTTAGGAACGATCTTAATTGCTTCTTTGTAATCGGGAGGGGCATGTCGGCGATTGCCTTAATCTTGTTCTCTTAAGGACCTAACTTGCTTTGTCCTATTTTGAAACCCAAATATTTTATGTTTTCGTGGGCAAAATGGCATTTGCTGGGGCCAATGGTGAGGCCATTTTCGCGCAGTCGCTCGAAAAGAGCTAATAGGGTGGTTAAATGGTGACTCCATTCAAATAGTTCTTGTAGCTGACTCTTTTGATGTGGTGTCAGCTGCGCGTCAATATCCAGGTCAGAGGGTTCCAAAGACTCGCCTGGTAGGGAAGGAGGAGGGTAATCGGCATCAAGTGGGATGCACACTGTCTGTATTACATTAAGGGACTCCGCGGGGTAATCTTCTTCAAGCGCCGATGTTTCGTCCAGTGCTACGAAGGTATCTCCATGGGCACGTTGGGGGTACTTTTTTTCTTGGGCTCCACGGACAGTCTCCGTGTCCTTGTCTTGGGCCTTATCGCCTTAGGGTGTTAGTAATTCACACTCCTTTTGTTCCGTCCTAAAGTCCTGGTTAGGGGTCTCCGAGAAATTGGACGGTATCGGGGTTCTGATGGGGACGGGCTCCTGGGCTTCTTTCTTAGCTCGGCCTCGAGGAAGGGTGGCCTGAGACACAGGGTCGGAACTAACTTGGGGGCTCTGTCCTATAAGTACGAAACAGAATTGTATGGGTGCTGAAATGACTCCAGCCCAGCCATTATAATATTGACACTGCAGGTAACATCTAACGACGGGGAATTGGTTCGCCCGCCCAAGGTAGTCATGTACCACCGCAAATTTTTCGTGGTTAAGGTCCACTGGGGGAAGGAGTTCGTCGGACACGATGAAACACGTACATCCTGTGTCCCTGACGAGAGTCGATACTCGGCAGCCGTTCACGCTGCCCTCCTCAAATTTCAAAGTTCCCGATGAACTTTTATCAAAAATAAAATTTACCTGGTGGCCTGACGGAGGGGGAGAAGTTTCTGCTTGGGTCTGCACCACCGGGGGATCCGGGGTGGCATTAATCTGGTAAACTTGGTGGGCTGGTCCGCTTTCAAGCCTAGAATTTTGGGGGCAATTCCAGCTCATGTGTTTTTTTTTTTACACCACAGGTGAAGCATATGATTGGTCGCTTCGGGAAGAGAGATGGAGGAGAAATCTTAACGGGAGGTTTGGAGTCCCGTTGTTGGTTTTGGGGAAAGAAATTTTGGGGTTTTACGGGGCTCGGAAACTTCGTTGGCTTTCCTGTGAAGGGGCGCGCATCCTTCCTTCTTTCCTTGTAGGGGGATTGGTGAGAAGTTCGATTCTCCTTTGGGTATAAATTATGGCTTGCGGCATAGACATCCGCTTCTTCGGTACATTCTTTAAAGGTCTGGCACCGACGATCCTTGACGAACGCGGGATCTCCGTCAGGAGAGACGCCAAAAATTGATCTCGCAACACGAAGTCTGTTAAGGACTCGTAGTTTGGATCAACCTTTGAGGATTTTAACCAAAATTTAAAATTCCTCTGAAGAATGTATCCGAATTGACGGAACGTCTGTCCGGGTTTAATACGACCTCCTCGAAATTCTTGGCGGTAGAAATCGGGAGTCATATTATGAGCGGCCAATAACTCAGCTTTTAAGGTGCTGTAGTTAATTTTACACTCAGATGGTAAAGATATAAAAATTTCGCGCAATCTGCAATTTAACAAGGAAAGTAATCTGACTACACCTTCAGCCTCCAGATCCATGTTATTGATTTCGAGGATCTTTTCAAAGTGGGCTAAAAATGCTCCGAAATCCTCTCCATCCTTGAAATTAGGGAGCTTTAGTAAGAGATGGGGGAGCTTCGGAACGGGAACTGGATGACTGTATCTCAGCTTCAACACGAGCTAATTCAATCTGATGGTGAAGCTCAGCTTGTCTTTTCCGATCCTCTCTTTCTTTTTCTTTTTGCTTCTCGTTGGATTTCTCTTTCTCTTTCTTCTCGTTGGATTTCTCTTTCTCTTTCTTTTTCTTCTCTTTCTTTTTCTGTTCTTTGCTCCTCTTGAACGTACTCAATTAGTTCTTTTCCGGAAAGTCCCAAGGATTCTCTTTGCGCTTTAAATATTTCGAACTGAGTCATTTTTGCACTTGGGGGCGCAATAGTCAACCAACTAAAATTCCTTGCAACAAGAATTATGCCTTCTAGAGAATTCGCCTACCTAAATATGGGCACTGACCTATTCGTACTTGGATTCTCGATCTAAATAACCACTGACTAAAATCACACAAAAAAACACAAACAAATTATTATAACAGTTCCTTGAGCTACTCCAGCTTCTTCAGTTTCAAAAAAGGGGATAGCAATCGTTGAAACAAAAGGGAACTACTATACTCTAATATTATAACGAATAACACTATGCTTTACTCGACTGAGACCAGTGTTTGCAAAGATATAGCGTTAAACCTTACACACCTGATACCAAATTTAAATAGTATATATATATATATGTCGTAGAATGGACTCTCGACGATATACCATATATAACTATTCGTTTAGGGAACGTATTAATTATCTTTAGAGTGCGTGGATGTCTGGCTGGCCGATATTATGTATCTTCGATATGCTTAATAAGTGGACCTGAGCTCAAGGATAATAATATTGCTATCATCAATAAAATAGAGTTTTATTAATAATAACTATCAACAACACACAAAACGGAAAATATTGACATAAACAGAGAATGGAAAGGGTCGTGATGACTCGAGCTAATCCGAGGATTAAAAGATTTAAAAAGGTAAAACAAATATGAAGTTAAAGAGATGGGATGGTTCGCTAAACCATTTAAAGCACAGGATAGAATTGACAAAAGGGTTAAATACTCAAAGGTAACGTTCGGCTTACGTAATTTATACTTGTTGTGCAGAGGAAGGCGACGTGAAGAAATTTTCGGTCCGCTGGCGACTTCCAGCCAAAGGGGACGGAATAAAATGATCCTGACGTGGCGTCTTGGGAATGAGAACCGTTTCTCGACGAACGGCTTGAAGAACAATGGCTGTTCTACGTTGTTCTCTTCTGAACAACAGGGGGAGTGAGAAACGTCTCTTGTCTACGGGCTCAAGAACAATGGCTGTTCTAACGTTGTTCTCTTTCTGAACAACCGGGGAAGGGTGAGAACCGTTTCTTGTCAACGGGCTCGAACGAACTATGGCTGTTCTAACGTTGTTTTTTTTCTGAACAACAAGGGGGAAGCCTTGTGAACTCGGCGTCACGAAGGCTCAAACCTTGGCACTCAAGGGATATTGTCCTTCTTCTGGACAAGTGATGATGAATCTCGAGGTTGAGGTCCCTCCGCGCACAAGGTGAGAGAGGGTCGTAGTGATGTTTCGCGATGAAAATCTGGATCTCCAATCTGATCTTAGTGGTAAAGTTTCCATCTAAATAGTCGAGACACTCCCTTGGCGTGGGGGACAATGGAGTGGGAGCTTCGAGGGAATGCACAGCCGAGCCTGAGAACAAGCCTATCTGCCCATAAGCTTAACTCAATCTGGCGTGATCGGCGGATGGGGCAAATGGGAAGGGAGGGATGATAAACCTCCTTGTTTAAACATTGACTCAGGTGCCTGCGATAAGGCGCCCAGCTTTAAAGCAAAGATGCACGTGGGGAGCATCGTGGTTTTAAATAACATGTGATAGTGGTTAAAATTAACGCGGCCTCAACCCGTTCTATCACATTCGTCTTTCACTCACTTATGCCTCTATAGTGTGGGCACACAATTATGCATACCTACTTCAACATACTACATAAGACACAAAACAAAATACTCCATCACTTCAGCGATCAACCCACCGTGCACACTATGAAACACATTCTTAAACAAAGATCGTGCCCATAAAACATCATCTTGACATTCATATTTATGCAATTTCGCCATAATACACGTAAATCTGGTCACCCATACAATTCTAGATAAACACACTCCGATAAAATATATACAGATATAATACAAGGAATCACAGCTTCCCGGATATGGCCACAATTACTCAAAATAATCCAAAGTCACACACCATATAATCAAATATGTTCGCAAATCACCTCCTCAACGCTATTCAACCTCGGAAAACTAGGAAAAACACCCCACCACTTGCAGTATTAAACCTCCGGTGTGGTTACCACCCAAAACTAAATCCATACAATAACTACAATAATCGATGTTCAGATTGCCACCAAGAACTAGACAAAGTTAAAACCATGTTTACAACATGTCCAACACAAATCCAACAGAGACAAAATGTAGAGATACACACGAGTCGAGTCTCTGAGAGCCCCCCAGCGATTAGCATAGATCCTCCACCTGTACTACTTAAAGGTTGGATGTTCGCAGGGGCAACTCGGGTCTTTGGAGGAGGACAAAGAAAAGGCAATAGTTTCACAGCTGCTGATCGACACTAATTCTAGGGCAAAGACTTAAATCATACTCTATTATTTAGACTCGACAAAAAGAGAATTAAGACAACGGTGAAAAATTAAGTGATTATAGTTATGAATATGAGACTACTTGATTATAGATGATATCGTATTACTTGCTTATAGATGTATTGCATGTTTTGATTATAGATGACATAGCATTTCTTGCTTATAGATGATATCGTATTACTTACTAATAGATTATACTATACTCACCACAGCGAGAAATCGCCAATAAGGTTCGGCAAACACCGTTACAGGTGCCCCCTCCCACTGTTTCCATATCTCCACAGATCTGAACGAAAGACAGAGACAAAGAGTAAGGTGGTTAAATGGGGTTGAAAAGGAAGTCAGGTAGCTGATCTGTGGAGATATGGCAACGGTGGGGGGACACCTGTGACGGTGTTTGCCGCACCCCATCAGCCATTTCTTGCTGCGGCGAGTATAGCATCGGTACCTGGCGTTGCCCGAGATAAAAGAATCGGTCTAAAATAAATACAGATGGATATTGTTTGAAATTCTTATATTGTGGCACAAAGATATCTTTACCTGCTTATTATTATTATTATTATTATTATTATTATTATTATTATTATTATTATTATTATTATTATTATTATTATTATTATTATTATTATTTGTGGGGTATTATAACCTAATTTAACCTAACTTAACCCCTTGGTATTTTATCTTGATTAATCCTTGGCCTTCCTGATACTTGGCCCTATACGGGTCCACCTCATACCACTGCCTGGGACTGATCCAATGGCCGTTTGTGGTGTACACTTCCTCGCTCCTCTTTAACATTCGTTTGTACTGAACACTCCTGGAAGTCTACTGCTCACTTTGATTGTGGTTTGCTGATGTGGTTCACTCGGAGATAACATTAAAACTAAGGATCTGAGAAGAACCCCCTGCCCTTTATACTTGTGACAGCTGTGTACCCTGGAATGATCAAGAAGGTTCCAATAGAAGGGTCTAAAAAGGCATTTTCTCTTTGTTGCATAGGGTTGCCCCAAATAAACAATATCTCTGTGTATTGTGTAATAGAGAGTTTGTTTGACTCAAAAGAGTAATTGTCTCGCCCGATTATGGCCTTTTTGGTTTTAAAGATTACTTAAAATAGCAGGTTAAAACATTGAAGCATCTGCAGCTCTTAGCAAATATTGGCTTGTATTATGACGGGGTGGCACTAATTTTGCCAAATGTGAGTTTCGTTTCGCCAACTTTCCTTTATCCAGGAGGATCCCCGTCCGGATAATGAAATGGAGATAAAGGTCAGTATGACAATCGCTGCTCGGCCCGAGGGCACCAGGTGCGGGTCCTCTTTGGGAAAAGGTGCCAGGAAGTGTTATGTTTTGACACCAAACAGCGTTCAGGTGGAACCTTCGTCGCCTCGGGGCAGGGGGAGGCCTGTCCCGCTTTAGAGGTATGTGGACATAGATACCCATCGGCAGGAATCCTTGGAACAGTGAGCGTGTGTGTTGTGCTGCGAAGACGAGAGAGGAAAGAAAGAAGTGTGTAATTGGCTATATGTGTGATGGGAAGTGCAAGATCTACCCACCCCGGCAAAAGGCTGAGCACAGCGCGTCCACCAAATGGTAGTCAAATCTCTCCGGGCGCTCACGTTTGTGTCCGTTGTTACCGGGATCGAACCCGGTACCGCGACGTTAGGAGACCAACGCCGTATCCACTTGACAGGCTAGAGCTCTGGCAAATGTGAGTAGCCTATGTTACTACCCGGTAAAGTTTTCCCGATTCTGGTCTTTGTTGGCCTTAAAGATCAACTAAAAGTGGCATTTTAAAGCACTGAAGCATCTGTGGGTCTTATTAAGTGTTAGTTTGTATTTTTATTTTGACAACCAGGTGGCGCCACATTTGGCAAATCCGAGTGGCCTATGTTACTCCACGGGTCAATTTTCCCCCAATGGTGACCTTCGTTGGCCTTCAAGGTCGCTCTAAGTGGCCTTCTATAGCAGTCATATATATATATATATATATATATATATATATATATATATATATATATATATATATAAATATACGTATCTAAAATGCCCCCTTCAGGGCTGTTAGCCCTCCCAGGGCGCAGGTGGGGGAGCGAGTGTAGAAAAAGATTAAAAGATTACAAGGGAGAGAAGGCAATTATGAAGAGATGAGTCTTAAAAAGTGGCAAGGGAGGGAGAGGATCGGACTTCGGCAGGAAGAGCATTCCAGAGTCTAGGAGCACAAACTAAGAAGGAACGGGCACCCGTTAAGCAAAGGACAGAACGAGAAATGTTCAGGAGGAGATCGAGGTTAGACCGGATTGCCCGAGGAGTTTGACGACGGGAGAGGGCAGGCGAGAGATAAGGTGGAGCCTCGAGGTTTAGGGCCTTGCAGGTGATGAAAAGAATTTTATAGTGGGTACAAAAGCAAATAGGTAACCAGTGTATCTCTTGTAACAGAGGCATCGGAGGAGAGAACCTGGGGCAACAAAGGTGGAGCCGGGCAGCATAGTTTTTAACTAGTTGCAGGGGGCGAAGTGACGAAGAAGGGAGATTCACTAAAAGAGAATTGTATTAGTCTAAGCGTGAGGTGATGAAGGCATGAATAGCTGTCTCAAGGCTTCGTCGATCAAAATGGGATCGAACGCGTGAGAAGTTTCGGAGGAAACCGAGGGAAGACTTACAAATACAATGGATGTGCGGTTTAAACAAGAATTGCCCGTCGAAATAACACCAAGACTACTGACGGTATCAGAGAAAGAGACATTGGTTTCCCCAAGGTTAAGGGAGGGAAAGAAAGCTTTAGCTTTCTCCACCATCGAAGCGGTACCAACAAGGAGAACTTCAGTTTTATCGTTCTTTAATTTGAGAAAGTTACCAGACAGCCATTCGTTTATGGAGGTGTAGGCTGAAAGGAGCTTGGTAATTGATTGAGAGAAGTACACAGGGGGTGAGGAAGGGTATATCTGAGTGTCATCAGCATAGAGGGGGAAGGACTTGCCTTAAATCGCGAAGAGGAAGTAAGTAGATGCGAAAGAGGAGGGGACCAAGGACTGAGCCCTGATGGACCTCAAAATGAATGGGCGCGGGCTCGGAGGAGAGGTTATCGAGCATGACCGACTGAGTGTGTAAGGAGAGGTATGGGTGGAACCAATCAAGTACAGTGTCCGAGAGACCAAGCAAAGTGTGAAGACAATTAAGGAGGACAGTGTGGTTGATGGTATCAAAAGCAGAGGAGATGTCTAGGAGGACTAGAATGGACGTACAGCTCCTATCGGCTGCTCTACGTAAACCATCTGAAACATTAAGAAGAGTGGTTTTAGCATAGTGCTTCGCTTTGAACCCCGACTGGTACATTTCATCGATATTGCAGTTAGAAATATGGTCATTAAGGCGAGAGAAAACCACTCTCTCGAAGATCTTAGAGAGGGATGGAAGCTGTGAGATAGGGCGATAGCTAGATGGTTCAGAAGGGTTTAGGTGTGGTTTTGTTTTTAAGAATAGGACGAATTGAGGCATGTTTGAAGGAAGAGGAAACCATCTCTGTGGCAAGTGAAGTGTTAAAGAGATGAAGAATCAGTGTGAGGACAGCAAGGAAAATTTGGTGGAGGAGTTTGGGTGGAAAGACGTCCTTAGAGGGTCCAGCTTTGTTAGGGCGTGAGATCATGGCAGTTACTTCCTCAGAGAACGCCCGAGTGAGGACGTTAAGTGGCAATGGAATATGGTCGGGGAGAACAGCATGGGCTTGTTCAGATGACTGGGGTAATACGGCGTGAAGGTTAATAACTTTATCAGAGAAAAATTTAGAAAGAGTAGAGGAATTGATGGGTGGAGAGGTGGGGGAAATGGGGCTAGGCGAGGAAAGACGAGAGAAGAGTCGAAAGATAGTCCGAGGGTCATTCTTGCTCTCAGACAAGAGTTTGCGTGAATGAGCCTCGCGTGCTGATTTTAATTTAGGAAGAATAAATTGAAGTAGCAGGCGATAGGCAAGTGAGAGGGAGGTCGTGTCCTGCCCACGGGAGCGTGCTTTACGAAGGACTCGTTCATGAGCACGTAACGACCTCCTTGAACGAAGGAGTTCCATGGTGAACCAAGGGGCGCGGTGATGGCGGTTTGAAGAAGGAGTGATAAGGGGGGCGTGCACATCAAGGCAGGCGAGAAATGATTGGTGCAAAGAGTTTAAGGGTTGGTCAAGTGAAGCAGTAGTATCAATAGGAGATAGGGCAGAAACAACGTCGTTAAAGAGAGAAGTAGAATTAATTGACGATAGTCGCCGGAAAGGAGTAGGATCTCGGGACGAGCGACGAGGTAGGTGGTAGGAAATATAAAATTTAAAATTGACCAAGAAGTGGTCGGAAATCGAATGAGAAAGGTCAGTTACTGTTAGATTAGAGATATTGAAGTTCGAGATGACTAAGTCCAGGGTATTACCATGTATATGTGTTGGGGATGACACGTGTTGTGTAAGAGAGAAAAGGTCGATGATGTCAATGAATGCACAAAAAAATCTCATTGTGGCTAGGAAGATTGAAGTCACCGAGAATAAGGAGAGAACCAGAAAGGGATAGGTCGGAGAGTAGGTTACTGAACTCCTGGAGAAATAAGGCCGGGGACGAGCTGGGAGCGTGGTAAAGGACCGCATTAGTCAGAGCGGGACAGCACGTGAGGCAGCAATGAAAGCCTTAAATTAGGCTAAAGAGGGGGAGGGGGTAAAGATATAGTAAACATGTAGATGATATCGCATTTCTTTCTTATAGATGTTTACCCATTCTTACATACATATAGATGATATCGCATTATTACGTGCATATGGACAGTGGCGACTCCGGCACTCGGGCTGTTCAGGCTTAGCCCGAGTATAAATTTAGTAAAGTGAACGTGTATTTGCAAGCTGATTTAGTTTCTGCGCTGGGCGCAGTTCATATATTTTCGTTTAGCGTCTGGCGGTAATCTTAGAGGTGCTCTGTGTCAAAAAATATCATTCGTAGCAGACGTTATCTCAACATCGTTCACAAGCACTTGACTTAGGCTCAAAAGTTACAGCCCGAGTTGTTATCTATAATCATAACAATTAAAAGTAAGTAAAATTCAATATTTTCTTGAAACAATAGATTTCTATAGAGATTAGGATTTAAATTCTAATCTATGAAAGGTTTCCGTTCTACAATATTCTTAAAGGAACGAAAAATTATCCAGAACTCGGTCTAATACGTACGAGCCTGGTAGGTCTAAAAGACTAACTAGTATCTCTTCTCAAGACTACAGTACAGGCAACATCAGGGCTGCCGCTGCTGGGTTTATTGGGTTATATCTGGGTTTCTGGGTTATTATTTTGGTAATAGAGCATAATCTGGGTTTTTCTTACTTTCAATAAGTAAGACTATCAAAATTATCCACCATTTGCTTAAGAATATATATTAATATCACCTAACAACATCAATTTACGAATAAAAAACTCCTGAAATATTCTACGGTTAACATAAACGCATTTGAGTGAGTTGCAAATATGTTCATTACTTGTAGACCGTTCCAACGCTGCGCTGACGCGCTGTGTCGTTGCAATCTTGCTACCTACATCGTGGGTGATAGAGAGAATGCTTCAGACTTTCAGTACCGGCGTGAATAGTGCAGTATGAAATTTTAGTCTGCGAAAACAGTGTTGAGATAAATATCAGAAACTAGTGTATTAGAATGAGATATAGTTAATATTCTTAGTTATTATTTAAATGAGCCTAGCGTGTGTGTATCACTCTGCATTTAAAAAAATTGTGAATTTTTTTGTTCATCAATGTTGAATGTGTTGTGAAATAATAAACCTTTTTCTTTGGCACACATTCTTAATTTTGTGAGCGAAGCGAACTCGCACCACAGGCATAGCAAAAAATGCCCATAGGGCGGATTTTTGCTAGTAATAAATTTGCGTGTCAAAATTAATTAGTAAAAGTGCGGTTATTTTCAAGGAGAGCAAAATTACATCTTTAGTTATATGTTGTTGAGTTTTGGAATTCATTACCAGGCGATGTAGTTAATAGTATAAAAGTAAAGAGGTTATTCTTAAACTCTACAACTCGTATGTCGGGCCGCATTTAGAGTACTTTATACAAGAATGTTCACCACATTTTAGGCATGATATCAATCTGCTGAAGTCAGTACAAAAGAAGGCAACAAAAATAATACCTTCTTGAAGCACCTTGAATAGGAAGATAGACTAAGGGTGCTAAATATGTTCTCATTTAAGAAAAGATGTGTGAGGGGAGATATGATTGAGCTATTTAAAATCTTTTCTGGGATGGATAAGTTGGATTTTAGCAAGTTATTTGAGTTGGAAGGTAGTAATAGGACTAGGAGTCACCACTTAAAAATTAAAAAAACAGAGGTGCAGGTTGGATGTTAGAAAATATTTTTTCATCAATAGAGTGGTAGGTTACTTGAATAGTTTGCCACCTGAGGTAGCAGACATCAAAATTTATGTTTTCAGCCACAGATTGGATGAGTAAATGGGGAGGGAGGGTTAACTTTTGGGGTGGCAGTGGTATTTTGGACCAGGTAATTTTTAAGATTAGTGGCGCACGATATTTTTGAGATTTTTGTTAGCTACCTTTCTAGCTACTTTCTTTCTATTCCCTTAAGTTTTTGTAGGCTTGCCTATAACGACGTTTGGCAATCGCCTTTGAATTTGCGAATCTAATGCTAGGCTTTTGCAATGGGAATATTACTAGATTATTAAAAATAACGAGGATTGGGGAGTAAGAAGTGCATCCTTTACAATTTAAAGGTAGTATAGTGGGGGGAAGCTCCCAATTTCTTAATTGCCTTCAAAATCTATAATGCAATATGATGGGATTCCAATAACCAGAAAAAAACCAACAACCAAAGATCACTTTTGGAAATTTGCCCAAGAAAAAACACTAAATTAAAAAACAAATAAACTTGTTTTCAAATCACAAATATAAATGAATTATCCACGAAATAGAGGGAAGTCACCTTCTGAAATACTTGAGTATAAAAGAGCGGTTACACGAATTCTTGCTTGCTGCAGTAAAACTTTACCCACCGGCTTAACGTAAGTAAATGCATTTATAGAAAGTTTAACTAAAAATAAAACAAAAAACTTAAAAAAAATAACAGGAACATAAACAAAAACGAACAAACAAAGCAAAACACTAAAAAGAAGTATAGGTATGTCACGCGCCTACTTAAACATTTGAAAATTGGTAAAAAGGTAGTTTACTAATTAAATTTAATGCTATATAAAAGTAATTAAATGCTATACCAATGTGTTTTTAACATATTACTTAATTTTGGGTTTTAATGAGCAATTGTTTGGTAAAATCTCAACGGCAGCCCTGGGCGACAGTCAGATCGGTCTCTAGCTAAGGCTTGTTGTGCACGCCGCTGTCGTTATTTGATTGCTGTTATTCTGGGCGTCTGTGTGTAAAGATCAGTTGTCCTTTGCAGGGTTCCTTTATTTTTACTCTTAATTTAGAAATGGAAAGAGACATAGTGCTAGATATAAAAAAATAATCCAGTTCGGGCTAGAAATATTGCGGAAACACGTGAAATTCTTCAAGCAGGCAGGCCGACTCCTTCATTGGAAACTAAATTTGCAACTAGAACATTCTAGATAAGATGGTAAGAACAGATTGATTGGCTTTATGCAAGTAGCGTTCCAGAGAAACTCTACGGCTGGCCATGTTTATTATTGTTTCAACCAAAAGCTAATCAGTCGTAGACGGATGCAGTCTATAATAATTATAAAAAAAACATCCAGAGTGACTGTAAGCATCAGAGTAAATCAGTGAGTCATTTAAATAGTTATAAAAGCTTGACAGCTTTCGGACTGTATGATATTGTGAAGGCTATTAGTGAGTCTGCAAAACTGGAAAAAAAATGGCATAACAAAACAGCTGAAGAAAAAGACAATATTTAAAGTAGTTAATAAATGGCGGGTTATTCCTGTGTAAACAAGAGTTGCCTTTACGTGGACATTTTGAAGTAACATCCTTAAAAGAGAAAATTACAGTGAACTATTGCAGTGCTTTGCTGAAAACGATAGCATATTCGATTCTAGACTTTCCTCAAAATAGTTTTCAGGAGTCTCAAGCACAAAACAAAATGACCTAATACAACCGATTGGAGATGTCATCTCTGATGAAATTAGAAACGAAGTCTATAAAGCGCCGTTTATGTTTGTACAATCCGACGGAACTACAAACTTGTGCAATCCATGCCCAACTATCGATCATAATAAGATATGTATATAAATAAAAAATATGTTAACGATTTCTTGGATTCTATGAAGTCAGTGATAATAAATTTGCTACAAGACTGGCTGATGTGATCGCAACTGCGTTGAATTCCTTCAGTGACGCTACAGATAAATTAGTGAGCCAGACTTAGGACCGAGCGGCTGTAATGGCGGAAAGGGTAAACTTAGTACACAGCAAGCTAAGAAATAACAGATTCAAACACGCGCACTTCATTCACTGCAATTTCCATAAACTTAACTTAGTCTTGAGTAAAGGTGCCAAGAAGGTGAGTGGAGTAAAAATGTTTTTTCTCATTTACGCGCATTTAGTAAATTTACATCTTCCAGTAGCAAACGGAAAGGCATTTTCAGGCAGTTTAATGTCAGTATTCCATCACTGTGAAAAACAAGATGGTACTATAGATCAAGAACTGTGTCATCCATAAAACTATTGCATAAATACTTGAAAAATGCCTCCACAAGTATTCTAGATTCTAGTAAAAAGTGGAATGAAGATACACTTTGTCGAACATACAATCTATTGGCAAAGTTGAATGAATTCACATTCATGTTTTTGATCAATTGCTTTCATAGCATACTTTATCAAGCTGGAAAAGTCTTTGATATCGTACAGTGTAAGCTACTGGACATAAAGCATGGTCAGAGTAAACTAAATGAGTTCATTCATTGTGTTGAAGGTTATGGTAAGGACGAACATTATGAAAATATTTTGCGCGATACAGCTGCTGTCATTGAACAGGCAGATGAGTCCATTCCTTCTACTATAAACCGAGTCAGAGGTGCACAAATTAATTACAAAACTACCTATTTTGAAATAATTGATAATATTTAATGTCCTTATGAGAGAGACTTTCTGGCATTCAGGAGTATGCATTTTTTTAAAATTATTAGACTTTAATAAGTTTGAAGAGTTTGGTAACGCATTTCCCATGCAACATATGGACTCTCTAGAAAACAAGTATCCGTGTATTTTTGACTGTAAGAGCTTAATGAACGAACAAAAATATATGTATATTAACAGTAATTTCAAAAATTTCAAGTCAATCAACTCCATTTTAGAATTACCATATACATTGGAGTTTATTTCTGCTATGCCGGAATCCACTAAACTAATTAAGCTAGTGCTGACCATCCCCTTAACATCAGTCGCTAATGAGAGAAGTTTCTAAACGTTGGATAGAATCTGCTCATTTCTGAGAAGCACAATGGTCCAAGACCGTCTGTCTTGAATGGCTCGTATTTCAATGGAAAAAAGCAGTTTGAACGACATGATATTATACGAGTTCCCCATCAAACCAAGACGACTGGAGTTCATGTATGAATGAAGTGAGTAATTTTTATATTAAAACATATTTCTGTCTTATTGTTAAATTTATCAGTGCACATATAAGTCTACGGTGTGCATTATGTCTCTTACCTTCTTTTATACATGTAACAAGGAGTAACAAGGAAAGTAAGTACCCTAGGAGACCTTACGGTCCATTCAAAGAGGGTACCTTTGGACTAGCAATCGAACAGGCACATGGCTGCTCAATTGTTTTGCGTCCCTGAACGGCCGCTTTTCAAGACTTTGTCTAGTCTTGACTTAAACTAGGCAACAGATTAACTGTTGACAACTTCCACTGGAAGTGCGTTCCACTTACCGCAGATACTGTACGTGAAAAAGTTTCCACACAGATTGCGGTTGTAACGCTTCAGTTCAAGTTTGAAGCCGTGATTGCGCGTTCTGTTCTCACTCAGTGTGAAAATATCCCGGTAATCAACATTGTCGAACCCTCGAAGTATTTTGAAAACTTCGATAAGCTGACCACGCAGTCTACGGGTTTCCAGTGAGAACAGATTTAATTCCCTTAGTCTATACTCATAACTTTTATGTCGGATAGAGGAAATCAGCTTGGTTGCGCTGGCTTGTACGCGTTCCAACCTTGCAATATCCTCTTGAAACGAAGGACTTTAAAATTGTACAGCATACTCCAGGTGCAGCCGAACCAGGGAGTTGTACAGACAAAGTACTATCTCCTTGTTCCGATATCCAAACTGGCGCTTTATGTAGCCTAACATCCTTTGGGCTTTCTTCTCTGCCTTAATGCACTGTTTCGAGAACTTGAGGTCGCTAGTGATAGTTACACCCAAGTCCTTCTCAGTGTCACTCGGTTCAAGAGCAGTGCCCTTAAGGATATACTGAGATTTGAGGTTTCTGTGGCCGATATGCATTACTTTGCATTTGTTTACGTTAAAAGGCATTTGCCACGTTTCCAACCACTTCCCAATCTTCCCAAGATCTTTCTGCAGGCGGGCAGTATTTCCATCCTTTGCAAAGTTCATACCAAGCTTGGTATCGTCAGCAAATTTGGAAATCTTGGCAACCATGTCACCGTCCATGTCGTTGATGTAGATGATAAATAGTAGTGGTCCCAGGACAGAACCTTGAGGCACCCCGCTAGTAACGGGCACTCACTTAGAAGCCTGTTCATTCACCACCACCCGTTGCCGTCTGCCACTTAGCCAGTTCTCGATCCAGCCGGCTACTTTTCCGTCTATGCCCAGCGCTTGCACTTTCTGGAGAAGGCGGCGGTGTGGTACCTTATCAAAGGCTTTCTGAAAGTCTAAGTACACCACATCCACCGCCTTGTCCCGATCATGCTCACTGAACACGAAGTGGAAGAATTCCACAAGGTTCGTCAGGTATGACCGTTGCCTTCGGAAGCCGTGCTGGGAACTCCTCAGTAGCAGGTTTGACTCTAAATACGACGTCATTTTGTCCACCATTATGCTTTCCATGAGTTTACCGACTATCGAAGTCAGACTGATAGGTCGGTAGTTTAACGGTTGGCTTCGGTCTTCTTTCTTGAAGATAGGAGTCACCTCCGCTTCACGCCAGTCTCTAGGAACGCATTCGGTCCGGATTGACATGTTAAAGATTGCGCTCAGGTGTCGTGACACTTGATTGCGCACTTCTTTCAACATTTTAGGTAGAAACCCGTCCGGTCCAGGGGACTTATTCGTCTTTAGGTCAGTGATCTTTTTCTTTATTTCTCCTTCGGTGAAGTCTATATCCTCCAACTTTTCCCCCGAGTAGGAATCCATTGGCTGGGGGATGGGACCCCACTCTTCAGTAAACACTGAAGAGAAGTAGTCGTTGAGGAGGTTAGCATTTTCTGCATCTAAGTGCTTTAATGTCCCCTCCTCATTTCTCCTAGGGCCAATCGTTCGACGGATTGGTTTACGGCTGTTCACATATCCAAAATCTCCTTGGGATTCTCTTTACAGAGTCTCGCCACTCGGAGTTCCTCAGAACGCTTAGCCGCCCTTATGCTGGACTTTACTCTCCTGGCTAGCCTCCGGTATTCGTCAAAGTCACCCGAAATCTTCGATTGTCGGTACACAGTTCTCTTCTTTCTCAGCAGTTGGCCGATTTCTTGATTAAACCACTTTGGTTGAACAGAAGACCGACGGGGACATTTTAGAATGATGAAACGCGATTGAAGACTCATGAATGTGGTTTTGAAACTGTTCCACGAGTCTTCAACAACATCGCACACTTCTAGCCTTGCGTTAGTCAGTCCAGTACGAAGACCTGCAAAGTCTGCTTTTTTCAAATCGAGTTTCTTCGATTTACTAGTTGCAGGCCCTGCCTTCGGAAATATGTGATGAGCCAGAGTGAGGCTGACGACCTGGAGTCGACTCTGATGGATGATAACGCATTGATACCTGCTCATGGATGATATCGCACTATTACATCTAATGGATGATAACGCATTATTACATGCTTATGGAAGATAGACAGGGAGCTAGGTAAGTAGTTAGCTAGCTAGCTAGCCAGATAGATAGATAGATGTTGTTTTATCTTTTCTGCTCTGAAATGATCGAATTTCACCTAAAACTAAAAAATAAGAATCAACATACGTCGATTCTTAATTCAGTCATATCTACAATGATTATAAAATAAATTCTCAAATAATTATTAAATTGATTGCCATGGTATTATAAATTCCTAATGGATCAAACGCCAAAGCTCTAAAAAAAAAGAAGTAAAAATAGAGATCTTGAACACAGTCCAATCCCGCCGTCTTTCACACCATTACCCTTCGATCTATGAGCTAATCCTGCTAGCAAATATGGTCCATTACTATTCAACCATTGGTCTCTCTTACGTCCACTATTACCTTCTCTTTCCCCTCTACCAATTTACTACTCATTTTTCACTTTCCACTCTATCTTCCTACATTTTGTGCAGAAAATCTTTAGGTGTATGAAGTTGCAACACAAAACCATTGACATTAAATAATACAAAATTAAGAGAGAAAAAACCCCAACATAAGTGAATCTTAAAAAAGCCTCGGGATTTAAAACCCTAGACGTTCCTCTTTTGTGGCTTTTATAATTCATTTGAAAGCGAAAATTGTGGCTGCACAATGCATACAAGAAAAGCCTCTTGCGAAGAGTGGCTGTAGAGCCCCGGTTTCCATACTCCTATTATATGGCCTCGCTCAGGAAACAGGGGTAAGGCTCCCTCCCCCCTACAGAAGGGCAACGTGCTCCGCTCCATAACCCCGTAGAAACAATAGTAAAGTCTACGGGGAACCTGCTGCTGAAATTAGTTTGAGAAGCGGCTATTATGCTATCATTGTGACATTGTTTAGCAGCACAAAGCACTTTCATTCATTATTGCGTAGACGTGTCGCTTGTGTTGTTTCGGCTCGTCGAAGAATGGGCTCCTGTGCCGAGTTGGGCTGTGCTTTTGTTTTGGATATACCCGTATATATATATACGAGTATAAATATATATATATATATATATATATATATATATATATATATATATATATATATATATATATATATATATATATATGGCGCCAGACGGGGGGCGCTTAGACCCGTCAGCACGGCGGCCAAGAAAGCAAATCGCCGCGCCCCATACGGGGTTATATATATATATATATATATATATATATATATATATATATATATATATATATATATATATATATATATATATTAGTGCAGAGGTGAGGATGGAACCAAGTACAGTGAGGCAGCAAAAAACTGCTTTGATACTAATTAAAGCCACCAACCTCTGTACAGATGTGATGTTTTGGCAATTAGGAAAATTCATTTTTCCGAAATAAAAATTATTCCGTTTATCTTCTGTTTCCTGGCCGTTTGAATGATTTATTTCTATATTTCCATCTTCTCTCACGTTCGTGAGAGATATACAATTATATATATATATATATATATATATATATATATATATATATATATATATATATATATATATATATATATATATATATATGTGTATATATATTTATATATATATATATATATATATATATATATATATATATATATATATATATATATATATATATATATATATATATATATATATATATATATATATATGCATATATATATATATATATATATATATATATATATATATATATATATATATATATATATATATATATATGGATATTTTGTTGAAGACCATTGTGTATTATTTTGCCCTAATTAATTTCCTTTGGCAACTATCTCTTCTTCTATCTTTTTTATTCCATCTTGTAGATGGTGGATTATTTGTTCAGTGTTCATCTCTTTTTTAAATGAATATGTTTGGTAAAAACCAAACTAAAATGCTAAGCTTTCGATCTTATTCGATCATCTTCGGAGCGTTATGGAATTTCTTGCCCCCTTTACCGATATAGTGAGCGGAGTGAGGATCTGGCACAAAGTTAAGTGAAAGATGTGATATATTTATTGGAGAAAAATGGGGTACAAGAGGGTATTTTCACCTTTACATCTATATACAATCCAGTTAATATAATGCAAAAGTAAATAAATATTATAGTTAAAAAGTGTTAAAAATGAAACTATAGTTGAAAAGGCGAAAGATTTAGTGAGAGGCAAAGGTACACGAAAAGTGAAATAGGTCATCCTGGAATAACTAATTACGCAGGAGCTCAGTTTTTTGGTAGTTTACATCATTATTGCATTTAATTTGTACACCACTGGAATGATTTTATATTTACATTAATACTTGAGTTTATTATTACAATCTTTGTTTGATGGATTACTAATTCGCACTTTTGATTAAATTTCACATGCTGACTTTATTTAGTTTTTATTTTACTATACTTATTTGTTTACTATATTACTATTCACACTAATATTGCTATATATTCTTCAGTTTAACATTTAGTTAAGGATTTTATTTCAAGGACACTTACTTTTAAATTATTGAGTACACTGTTCGCACTTTGTTTTGCTGAATTTATATTTCAGCTCTTCACTCTTGGAACTTAAATTTTGGTTTCATTCACTATCTGAATCTTTAATTATATTAGTTTCTAGATTCACAATTCACTAATACTTTCATATTAACTATTATCACTTTATACATTTCATGTTTATACACTGTTAATTATTTGAATTTTACTTTATTGTTTGTCACTTTCACTACTTTTTACTATCAGTTTTTCTCTGAGGTCTTCATTCCCCACTTTATGTTCTTGTATGTTGTCCCGTTTACTGTGTATAAAGTCGATTCCGGAATATACATTGTTCTACTGCACAAGAGGCTTTTGATTTTCTTTGGAGACCACGGCCCCTCCAAGGTCCACTTGAATTCCCCGCTTCTAATTCCTTGCACTACTTTCACATTATTGTTTTTCTCAGGTCGACGTCCTATAATCCCGAAAACTTTTAAGTTCACCTCTTCCCCGTCGAAAAAATGTCCTTTTTTCCAGGACTTCGATTTTCTCAGTTAGGGGCACTCCGGGGTAACTTTGGTCATCTTCCGATTCTTCGTCTGTTTGTATTTGTGTTTCTTCTTCTTCTTCTTCTTGCTTTGCTGTTGATCTGGTGTTCTTTCGTTCGCTTTTCCTTCGGGCTATTTTTTGGTGTTTTCGGCGTTTTCTTTCCTTGCTTCGCCTTCTTCTTTTTCCTTTTCGTAGCTTACGTCTTCTTTTGTGTTTTTAGGTTGATGTTGATGTTCCTTGTTTGGAACCGTTACTTTTTTGGTGTTCTCCGTCTGTGTGTCATCAATGAACTTGATGCTTAACACATCTTGAGATCCTGAGTTTGGCAGAAACAACAACTTCTTTTTGACTCCATTATGTTGTAGCATGTTGTTTAGCATGCAAGGTTCGCTAGGTGGACGACGATGACCATTGTCATTATTTCCTTGCTCTCAACCGGCATTACAAGTTGAAGAGTCACTCTTACCGGTGTTTGCGTGTTTATTGGTGCCGATTCTGCTGTGGCCTAGGAACCTGCTCGGGCCTTTGCCTCCTTTTCCTTTTTAGATTTTCTCGTTTCGCTGGTATCATTTCTTTGCGTAGAGGGCATCTCATGGCCAGAGCCAGATGTTCCCCTCCTCAATTCGCACATTTTTCACGCTCTTCTCGGCAGTCTCTCTAACTGTGGCCAGTTTTGGAGCATGCCGCACATGTTTGCTCTTTCGTCGGGCATCCTTTAGTCGAGTGACTCTCGAGGGCGAGGCAGTTTTGGCTGTTTTCTAGGTAAATATATTTCTCTGATCTGGAGCTACCCGTAGGTAGAACTCCAGGAGGCCATCCCTCATCGCTCTCTGAGCCATCTCGCTGCTGTTAAATAAGATTTTAATTAACGTCTTCCCGATTTTTTCCACCTTGTCTATATTTGCCCATAACTGTTTGGAGTTCAGTTCGGCCTTGATATCCTCGGTGGAGTCAACCAAGAAGAAGGGGTCAACTTTCCTTAGAATTAATGTGCGCCTCACGAGTAATTCGTGGGGGGCTACCGCTTCTAGCCCTATCTTGCGAAGAGATTATTTAGCCTTTTCTGAAAAAAGGACCTCCGCATCCTTGTTCTTCCAGTAAATCGCAGCCCACCCGTTTGGTGTCTCGATGGGACGGGTGAGCTCGATGTTTATTTCTCCAAATATGGTCTCGAATACGGTTTGCCTGCCAGGTTTTTGGTGCCCCGCTATTGACCGGAGAGGGATCCGCTTGGTGTTCTGGGGGACAGGGGGACAAATGTCCTCCTACGAGCAGTGCTTCCCTTCCCCCTTCTGGTACTCTCTTGCCTCTTGAGGAGATAGATGTCTTCCCTTCTGAGTTCAGTTTTTTGAGGTATAGAATTGTCTGAAGGGCATTGAAAAAATATTTCACTGAACTTTTCCTCCTTAGCCGTGACCAGACATGATAAATTCGACCTATCAAAAGGTAAGGTATCTATTCGTCTTGGTTAAACGTAACGTTAAAGGAAATGAGCCACTCCTGTGCGGGGAATTTTAAAATAGTTTTAATGTACGATTCCAGCTTGTCGCTTGCCTGTTGATGGCCTGCCTATCTTCATTTATTAATATGGTTTCTAAGATGTTGAGGCTCGCTTTATTAACCTCTTTTATTTTAATAATGGTGTTGTCAACGAGCATATCTCTTGTTAGGTTAATATTATGTACACTCTCCATATGTTCTTTTGGCCATCCGCTTTGCAGATGCATAGTCAACCTCCTCGAAAGTGTGGTAGATGCCATGCCAATATATTTAGAGATATTACTTTAGATTCGAGAGGTTAGGGCAGATGTTATTTTTCTTTAGAGGTTGCTGACTTTTGTAGTTTTATAATAGATGATGAATTAGATTTTATCAGGTTGATTTTTAACCGTGATGTTACAGTTAATAATCTCCTTGATGCTTTTTTTATCTGTTTTATAGGTCGTGGAGATCTGGTTTCTGTAGTACAATTTGATTTTATTGACTTCTCCATGATTACTTACAGTTTTATCCGTATGTTTGTAATGGTTATTTAAAAATGATTGGAGTTGTTAATCAATGATGCTGTTTGAGAAGCATTATTCACAAGTATTTGCTTTACTCTTGCAATCTCTTGGTGGAAAAGTTCCCACGTAGAGCAGAATTTATAAGCTTGGCGGATGTATGATCCGACTACACTTATTTTGTATCTTTCACGGCATTCACTATCTGTAATGAGGCATCTTCACATGTCCGTACTTTTCCTATGTACTTTAGTGATGTAGTTGCTATTGATGTTATGAACCTCAACATCCAAGAAAAGGAGTTTATTGCCAGTGCTCAATTCATAGGTAAGTTTTAGCACGGAGTTCTCCTCAAAATGCTGCTTGATGTTAACGAGATGTTCTTCGTTTTGGACGTTGATGTAGATGTCATCTATAAAACAAAGAACGATGGAACAAATGTGGTTCCCAGACAACCCCTCCCCCCCTCCGGGGATGTACTGCAACTGCAGATGGATGGTTCCAAACCAACAAACAAACAGGCAAGACACTCCCAAAATTGTAACCAACAGGAGAGAAAAGAAACAAGCAGTCGATGTGAAAACACCTGCACCTAAACAAAAACAAGAAATAACCACAGAGAGAGAAAATACTGAAACTAATAGTTCCTCAGAATCCTCAGACTCTTCGGACACCAAAGTCCCAAAACCAAGTAAGTTAAGGGAAAGAAAAGGAAAAACAAAAAACAAAAGATTGTGTGTGGATAGCATCAATCTAAAAATCTACGCTTGTGATCAGTTTCCCTTTCCCGAGGAGATGGAGCCCAGGGATATTTTCCATGGAATCAAAACCCAAATATTCAAATGGGAATACGACTACGAAGTCGACCCCGAAACGGTGGAAGAAGCTCTGTGTCGTAGAATGACTCCCGACGATACCATATATTACACTATTCGTTGAGGGAACTTCCTTAATTATCTTTAGAGTGCGTTTTACTGTTTGGCGGCCGGTATTATGTATCTTCAAAATGCTTAAGAAGTGGAACTGAGCTCAAGGATAATAATATTGCTATCATTAATAAAATAGAGTTTTATTAATAATAACTATCAGCAAACACAAAAACGGAAAATATTGACAAACAGAATGGAAAGGGTCGTGGAGACTCGGGCTAATCCAAGGATTTAAGGGATCAAAAAAGGTAAAACAAATATGGAGTTAAAGAGATGGGATGGTTCGATAAACCATTTAAAGCACAGGATAGAATTGACAAATAAGGGATCAATACTCAAAAGGTGACGCTTGGCTTACGTAACTTCATTAGGGTGCAGTGGAAGGTACTTGAAGGAATATTCGGTCCGCTGGCGAGCTCCAGCCGAAGGGGGGGAAAAAGGATCCTGACGAGGCGTCTTGGAAAGGAGAACCGTTACTCGACGAACGGCTCGACGAACAATGGCTGTTCTACTTTGTTCTCTTCTGAACAAAGGGGGGATGAGAACCGTCTCTTGTCTACGGGCTCAAGAACAATGGCTGTTCTAATGTTGTTCTCCTTTGAACAACAGGGGGGGGATGAGAACCGTTTCTTGGCGAAGGGCTCAAAACGAACAATGGCTGTTCTAATGTTGTTCTTCCTTGAACAACAGGGGGGGGGGAGAGAACCGTTTCTTGGCGAAGGGCTCAAAACGAACAATGGCTGTTCTAATGTTGTTCTCCCTTGAACAACAGGGGGGGATGAGAACCGTTTCTTGGCGAAGGGCTCAAAACGAACAATGGCTGTTCTAACGTTGTTCTCCTTGAACAACAGGGGGGGGATGCCTTGGGGACTTTGGCACTCAAGGAATATTGTCCTCCTTCTGGACAAGTGATGGTGAATCTCGAGTTCAAGGTCCCTTGGCGCACAAAGGGAGAGAGGGTCGTGGTGATGTTTCGCGACGAAAATCTGGATCTCCAATCTGATCTTAGTGGTAAAGTTTCCATATAAATAGCCAGGACATCTCCTTGGCGTGGGGGAGAATGGGGTGGAAGCTTCGAGGGAACGCACAGCTGGGCCGGAGAAAAATGCCTTATCTGTCCATAAGCCTAACTCGATCAGGCGAGGTCGGCGTATGGGGGCGAACGGGGGGGACGATAACCTCCTTGTTTAAACATTGACGTCCGGTAGCTGTTGATAAGACTCCAAGCCTCGAATCGAAGATGCACGTGGGCCTCCTCGAGGTTTTAACTAATATGGGATAGGAGTTGAATTTAACACAGATTCAACTCGTTCTATCACACCCCTCCATTCCAGGGGAAGTTGTCACTTCGAAAAAAAAAAAGAGAAGGGACAACGATAGAGCTCCGTTGTAGGGAACTCGTTTTCTTGTACCAACCGTATCTTCCTGCACCTAACTATTATTACCTCAATACATGATTATTTTGATCTTTAGATTACAGGGGAAAATAACCTTTAATACAAAAAAAAAAGGCATGGAACAATGAAATGGTATAAACTTAGTACATACGGGACAAAATAATTTATACGTAAATTAATAAGAACAAATATATATACATAAAAAAAAATTAGACATTGAGCGTTACAAAATTCAGACATATACATTAATTAATTATATTACAAAAGAATCTTAAATTAAGTCGTACAAGACGGTATATACCTACATGGAGATACTAATCCTATGAATACAATTGTTCTACGCTATTCGGTAACGCATTCCTACTGAGTGCGTCAGCGACCTGGTTATCGGAACCTTTGATATAATATATTTTAAACCGATACTCTTGCAAGAGTAAACTCCAGCGCATGATGCGGCCGTTTGAGTGTCTCAAATTCCTAATATAGGCTAACGGACGGTGGTCGGTTCCTATTTGAAAATCTTTACATATCAAGTACAGCTTGAATTTGTTTATGACCCAGATAATTGATAGAGCTATCTTTTCTCTAGTGGCATATCTCTTTCCGCGTGGTAATAATTGACGACTAGCATATGCAACTGGATGACTCGTTCTGTCATCCACGTATTGAAGGAGTACACCTCCAATGCCCTCGTTGATCACGTCGGTCTTAACCCCAAAGGATTTTTCCGGGTTGGGCAACTTAAAAATGGGGGCAGAAATGAACTTACTTTTGAGCTGATTAAAATGGGGAACAGCGACATTATTCCAACGTAAACGATCGGAGAAATTCTTTTCCTGAAGGGGGCATAGGGGGGCCGAAATTGCAGCGAAATTCGGAACAAATCGCTGATAGGGAGAAGCTGATCCTAGGATCGATCTTAATGGCTTCTTTGTAATCGGGAGGGGCATGTCGGCGATTGCCTTAATCTTGTTCTCGTGGGGACCTGACTTGCTTTGTCCTATTTTGAAACCCAAATATTTGATGGTTTCGTGGGCAAACTGGCATTTGCTGGGGCCAATGGTGAGGCCATTTTCACGCAGTTGCTCGAAAAGAGCTAATAGGGTGGGTAAATGGTGATTCCATTTAATTAGTTCTTGTAGCTGGCTCTTCGGACGTGGTGTCAGCTGCGCGTCACTATCCAGGTCAGAGGGTTCTAAAGACTCGCCTGGTAGGGAAGGAGGAGGGTAATCGGCATCAGGTTGGATGCACACTGTCTGTATTACCTTAAGGGACTCCGCGGGGCAATCCTCTTCAAGCGCCGATGCTTCGTCCAGTTCTACGAAGGTATCTCCATGGGCGCGTTGGGGGTTCTTTTTTTCTTGGGGTCCAAGGACAGTCTCCGTGTCCTTGTCTGGGGCCTTATCACCTAAGGGTTTTAGTGAATCACATTCCTCTTTTTCCGTCCTAAAGTCCTGGTTAGGGGTCTCCGAGAAATCGGACGGTATCGGGGTTCTGATGGGGACGGGCTCCTGGGCTTCTTTCTTATCTCGGCCTTGAGGAAGGGCGGCCTGAAACACAGGGTCGAAACTTACTTGGGGGCTCTTTCCTATAAGTACGGAACAGAATTTTATTGGTGCTACAATGACTTCAGCCCAGCCATTATAATATTGACACTGCAGGTAACATCTAGCGACGGGGAATCTGTTCGCCCGCCCAAGGTAGTCACGTACCACCGCAAATTTTTCGTGGTTAGAGGCCACTGGGAGGAGTTCGTCGGACACGATGAAGCATGTACATCCTGTGTCCCTGACGAGAGTCGATACTCGACAGCTGTCCACGCTGCCCTCCTCATATTTCCAAGTTCCCGCTGAACTTTTATCAAAAAAAAAATTTACCTGGTGGCCTGACGGATGGGGAGAAGTTTCTGCTTGGGTCTGCACCACCGGGGGAGCCGGGGTTGCATTAATCTGGTGAACTTGGTGGGCTGGTCCGCTTTTAAGCCTAGAATTTTGGGGGCAATTCCAGCTCATGTGGTTTTCTACACCACAGGTGAAGCATATGGTTGGTCGCTTCGGGAAGAGAGATGGAGGAGAAGTCTTAACGGGAGGTTTGGAGTCCCGTTGTTGGTTTTGGGGAAAGAAGTTTGGGGGTTTTACGGGGCTCGGAAACTTTGTCAGCTTCCCTGGGAAGGAGCGCGAGTCCGTCCTTCTTTCTTCTCGTTGGATTTTTTTTTCTCGTTCTTCTCGTTGTATTTTTCTTTCTCGTTCTTCTCGTCGGATTACTCTTTCCCTTTCTATTACTTCCATTTTTCTTTGAAATTCTGCTTCAATCCGAGCTAATTCAATCTGATGTTGAAGCTCAGTTTGCCTTATCCATGCCTCTCTTTCTCTTTCTTTCCTTTGCTCCTCTTGAATGTACTCAGTTAGTTCTTTTCCGGAAAGTCCACAGGACTCTCCTTGCGCTTTAAAGATTTCAAACTGAGTCATCTTTGCAGTTGGGGGCGCACTAGTCAACCAACTAAAATTCCTTGCAACAAGAATTATGCCTCTATAGAATTAGCCTACCTAAATATGGGCACTGACCTATTTGTACTTGGTTTCTCGATCTGAATAAACACTGACTAAAATCACAAAAAACACAAACAAATTATTTTAACCGTTCCTTGAGCTACTCCAGCTTCTTAAGTTTCAAAAAAAAAAGGGGATAGCAATCGTTAAAACAAAAGGGAACTACTATATTCTATTATTATAACGAATAACACTATGCTTTACTCGACTGAGACCAGTGTTTGCAAAGATATAGCGTTAAACCTTACACACCTGATACCAAATTAAATAGTATATATATATATATATATATATGTCGTAGAATGACTCCCGACGATACCATATATTACACTATTCGTTGAGGGAACTTCCTTAATTATCTTTAGAGTGCGTTTTACTGTCTGGCGGCCGGTATTATGTATCTTCAAAATGCTTAAGAAGTGGAACTGAGCTCAAGGATAATAATATTGCTATCATTAATAAAATAGAGTTTTATTAATAATAACTATCAGCAAACACAAAAACGGAAAATATTGACAAACAGAATGGAAAGGGTCGTGGAGACTCGGGCTAATCCAAGGATTTAAGGGATCAAAAAAGGTAAAACAAATATGGAGTTAAAGAGATGGGATGGTTCGATAAACCATTTAAAGCACAGGATAGAATTGACAAATAAGGGATCAATACTCAAAAGGTGACGCTTGGCTTATGTAACTTCATTAGGGTGCAGTGGAAGGTACTTGAAGGAATATTCGGTCCGCTGGCGAGCTCCAGCCGAAGGGGGGGAAAAAGGATCCTGACGAGGCGTCTTGGAAAGGAGAACCGTTACTCGACGAACGGCTCGACGAACAATGGCTGTTCTACTTTGTTCTCTTCTGAACAAAGGGGGGATGAGATCCGTCTCTTGTCTACGGGCTCAAGAACAATGGCTGTTCTAATGTTGTTCTCCTTTGAACAACAGGGGGGGATGAGAACCGTTTCTTGGCGAAGGGCTCAAAACGAACAATGGCTGTTCTAATGTTGTTCTTCCTTGAACAACAGGGGGGGGGAGAGAACCGTTTCTTGGCGAAGGGCTCAAAACGAACAATGGCTGTTCTAATGTTGTTCTCCCTTGAACAACAGGGGGGGATGAGAACCGTTTCTTGGCGAAGGGCTCAAAACGAACAATGGCTGTTCTAACGTTGTTCTCCTTGAACAACAGGGGGGGGATGCCTTGGAGACTTTGGCACTCAAGGAATATTGTCCTCCTTCTGGACAAGTGATGGTGAATCTCGAGTTCGAGGTCCCTTGGCGCACAAAGGGAGAGAGGGTCGTGGTGATGTTTCGCGACGAAAATCTGGATCTCCAATCTGATCTTAGTGGTAAAGTTTCCATATAAATAGCCAGGACATCTCCTTGGCGTGGGGGAGAATGGGGTGGAAGCTTCGAGGGAACGCACAGCTGGGCCGGAGAAAAATGCCTTATCTGTCCATAAGCCTAACTCGATCAGGCGAGGTCGGCGTATGGGGGCGAACGGGGGGGACGATAACCTCCTTGTTTAAACATTGACGTCCGGTAGCTGTTGATAAGACTCCAAGCCTCGAATCGAAGATGCACGTGGGCCTCCTCGAGGTTTTAACTAATATGGGATAGGAGTTGAATTTAACACAGATTCAACTCGTTCTATCACACTCTGCTCAGACAGAAAGTGACCCTACACCACAACACCTGCGAGCAGATTTCAAACGCTGAGTTCAGGAAAAAGAGAAGTGGAAGGGAGAAAAACATCACCCCAAAACACCAAAGAAACAAGCTGGAGAGAGTAAGCAATAGAATGAGGATTCTGACACTCAACGTAAATGGATGGGAGGGAGCAGCTACGGCATATGGAAACATATTCCGAGTGCTTGACCCCAACATCATTCTTATAACTGAGCACGGTGTCGACACTACATCTGATCGAATTAAAATACCGGGCTACAGAGTAGTCATAAAAAATTCTTCTCAGGAAAGGTTTAATAGTGTTGCAGTAGCTGTCAAGGGAAACATCTCGTTCAAACAAGTACCAGAACTTGATGAATCCTTTGTGGCGATCAAGCTTTACACATTGGTAGGAAATCTCGTACTAGCTGCAGCCTATCAACCCCCTCGTCGAGCCTATCTCCCGTTAAATAACTTTTACACACTGTTCGGACACCGCAGAATGGCATTCTTAGGGGGAGATCTCAATGCCAGATGCCATGTGGCAGGCTCTGGTAGTACCAACGAAAGAGGCCGAAACTTTGAATGGAGTGTGGGTAGAAAAAACATCAAGAGAATAGGGCCGGATTTTCCGACCTATATCACTTCCACACCAGCAACCAAGCCTAATATAATCTTAACAAGTAAAGGCTTCTCATTCAACTAACATAGTGAGCCAGGCCCAACAGTCCCAAGTGATCACATAGCGATCCTCACCACAGTATCTCTCGCTCCGATCCAGCTTCCAGTCCCTCTCCGAAAAAACTACGCCTTGGCCAACTGGTTTCGTTACAAGAGACGACTCAGTCAATACGCGCTAGCTGACCTAAACGAGTGGCATTGAAGGAGATAGACAAGGAGCTGGAGAGGATAACTACGCCCATACTAGAAACGGACCACGAGAGCATACCCCAAACTGGGTATAAAACACCTCCTCAGCCCTTTTGACAGAAGAGATGAGAGAGATCGCTCGCATTCACGGGGAAGTATATAAAGAGATAAGATAGGAAGGTCCTAACCGGGAAATAACCTGACTCCTTCGACACCTAAGCACAGAGCTAAAAGAGGCTATCAATCTCCAACAGGGGAAAATTTGGAACAACCTGATAGCCAAAGTCGATATCGAACTTAACCCGGCTAAATTCTGGCGTCAAGTCCAGAACTTAAAGGAACTAACAGCAAGACCAAAGGCTCGAATAAAAGAGAACGGAGACTATATAGAGGACCCGGCAGTTCTGGAAGACAGGTTCAGAAATTTCTAGAAAAACGTTTTCAGGATCACCCAGAAGAAAACGATGAATTCAACCAGGAATTCGAAGGCAAACTGATCGAAGAACTGAATCAGGTTAGGCACCGCACGCACCCACAACATCAAGTCGACGAAGGCAGTAAGATGGCGGATCACGGCCGTCCCAAAACACCAGAGAAGGTCATGGTCACTGTAAGAGCCTTCCAACAAAATGCACCAGGCTGGATGGGCATTACCAGAAACAACTTGGTAAATGCCCCACAGCAGATCATTCAGGGAATTGCCAAAATTTACAACGCCTTCCTGAATACAGGTTACTTTCCTGAAGATTTTAAGATTGCTAAAATAATCTTCATACCATAGAGAGGTAAACTCCCTGATCAATTGGTAAATTACAGGCCAATCGCCCTGCTGGAAATCGTTGCGAAAGTCTACGAAAAGCTCCTGGCTGACAGGCTTCAAGAACAACTAGCCAAGATAGGAGCTCATAACCCTCAGCATAAAGGGTTCCACAATGGAGGAGGAACTTAAACCGCCCTCGCCCTCCTAATGGAAAAACTCGCTTGCAGTAAAGCTGAGAGTAGGTACGTAGACGTGGTGCTGCGGGATGTAAAGAAGGCCTTCGATAAGGTATGGCTGAGAGGGCTACATTTCAAGATCCTCAACTTCCAGCTAAACCTAATCCTGGATAGGGTCCTTTGTAACTATGTCACGGATATGAGAGCACAAATCGCGATCGAGGGCTGCAAAGGACCCGAATTCGAACTCGAGGCAGGAGTTCCACAAGGCAACTGTCTGAGTCCTTTGTTGTACCCCGTGTACACAGTTGATCTACTTTCTTCAGTTTGGTACGATTTGATGTATCTTCAATACGCAGATGACATCACTCAAATCGTCCTGAGTCCATTCAGGAACGCTGGAAGCCAAGCAAGGACGTCAGCGGCCGAGATTGACAACATCAATCGCTACGAAAAAAGTGCAAGATAAAGACCAACTGACAGAAGTTCACTATAATTCCAATGAACCACCAGGAAGTAGACGACGTCCTCGTCGACAACGAACTCTACCCGTACTCTAACGAAGATAGAGTCTAGGCTTACGACTCTACAAATCAGGTTACATGGCTCACGTAAATACCAGAGTCTCCCTAGCAAAAAGAGAGCTGAAGAAACCTTATCGTTTCCGAAGCCTCAGCGTGCCAAATAAGAAAAAGCTGTACATGGCCCTGATACGCTTATTCCTAGTGTGCCCGGCTGTAATCACGCAGAAGGCAAGCTGTACCTCTCTCAGAACGATGAAGAGGGTGCGGAATAAAGCCACACTGCTGATAACTGGCATGCAAAGGATCGACCATATTCGGCAATCGGTTCTACATGAAAGAATCGGACTAAAACCGATCAATATGAGATCCAAGGGCTAGGGGGAAAGACTTGGAACAAAATTAATCAGGAAATACTCCCAACTTTAAACATCGATTTGAACACACGAAGAAACAGAAGCTGCGTAATTCGTAGAACAGCTCTGTTCCCAAGCGGAAGAACCTGCGTGAGAGAGAACGTACTACCGATATATACTCAGCACTATACAGAGGAAAATAACCTTAATAAAATGAGGCGAAGTACTCTAACTCAAAATCAAAACTCGATTCAGATTAAAACACTAACCGAAAGACAAATTAACTTTAACAAAACAGGTGAAGTGCCCAAATTTAACTCAATTCAAAATTAAATAAAAATAATTCATCTTAACAAAAATAGGCGAAGTGCCCAATTTAAATTTAACAAGCACAAAGAAGTGAGGAAGAACAAATCAACAAAATTAACGAACTAAAATAAGAAGAGAAGGAGAGAATAAAATAAACGAAACGAGGCGAAGGGACAAAACTAATACTCAAATTATAAATAATAAAAGAATAACTTAATAAAATTTAACTAGAGATATTCAGCATAATAAAAAACATTGAAAGGCTTGAATGCCACGACAAAGGATCAATTTAAACTAAATAAAAAAAAAATATATATATATATATATAACAATGGAGGAACCTGGCTGTCATTGACAGTCAGCACCATTACTGACGGAGGAATAAAACTTTATGAACCAAAAATAATAAGAAAGCATGCTAGGGATGCCCTAACACCAAGGGAAACTAGAAAACATTTTCACACTTTTATAAACCTACCACACATTTCATCACTTTCATGAATTAATTAATTAATCAATTCTTTCACTTAGAGTAGAATAGAGAACCTAACGAGTGTTCCCTGTCATCATGTCTGGTCGTGGCAAGGAAGGAAAAGTTCAGTGAAAGAATTTCCTTTCAACGTCATTCAGATAATTCTTCAACCCAAACCAGAACCAACAAGTGAAGGCATCTACTTCCCCAAGAAGAAAGAGAGTACCAGAGGGGAAACACTGCCCGCAGGGAGACATGGGTCACCCAGCCCCCCAAGACACCAAACGGATCCCCCTCCGGTTAATAGCGAAGCCCACAAAACCTGGAAGACAAACCGTTTTCGAGATAATATTCGGAAAAATAAACATCGAGCTCACCCGTCTCCTCGAGACACCAAACGGGTGGGCAGTGGTTTGCTGGAAAAATAAGGATGTGGAGGTCCTTGTTTCGGAAAAGGCGAAAGAAAACTCACGAGAGATAGGGCTAGAAGCAATTTCCCCCCACGAATTACTCGTGAGGCGCACTGTCATCTTAAGAAAAGTTGATCCCTTCTTCTTGGACAACTCCACCGAGGATATCAAGGCTGAGCTGATCTCCAAACAGTCATGGGCCAAGATAGACAAGGTGGAAAAAATCGGGAAGTCACTAAACAAAATCATCATCAGCAGCAGCGAAATGGCATAGAGAGCAATGAGGGATGGCTTTCTGGGGTTATACCTACGGGTAGCTCCAAAGCAGATTCAGGCAGAAGAATATATTTATTTAGAAAACTGCCAAATCTGCTCACGCTCGAAAACCACTCAACCAAAGATTGCCCGAAGAAAGAGCAAACTTGTGCGGCATGCTCTAAAACCGGCCACGGTTGGAGAGACTGCAGAGAAGAGCAAGAGAAATGCACGAAATGCGGAGGGAAACATCGGGCTCTGACCATGAGATGCCCCCTGCGCAAAGAAATGATACGGGCGAAAAGAAAAAAACGAAAAAGGAAAGGGAGGTAAAGACCCGAGCAGGATCCTACGCCACAGCACAATCGGCACCAACAACCACGCCAACAGCGGAAAGAGCTACTCCGAAACTCGTTATGCCGAGTAAGTGCAAAGAAATAAAGACTATGGTCATCGTCGTCCACCTAGCGAACCTTGCATGCCCGGGCAGCTTCTCGGAGGAGCTAAACAACATGCTACAACATAATGGAGTCAAAAAGAAGTTGTTGTTTCTGCCAAATTCAGGATCTCAAGATGTGTTAAGCATCAAGTTCATTGATGACACACAGACGGAGAACACCAAAAAAGTAACGGTTCCAAACAAGGAACATCAACATCAACCTAAAAACACAAAAGAAGACGTAAGCTACGAAAAGGAAAAAGAAGAAGGCGAAGCAAGGAAAGAAAACGCCGAAAACACCAAAAAATAGCCCGAAGGAAAAGCGAACGAAAGAACACCAGATCAACAGCAAAGCAAGAAGAAGAAGAAGAAGAAACACAAATACAAACAGACGAAGAATCGGAAGATGACCAAAGTTACCCCGGAGTGCCCCTAACGGAGAAAATCGAAGTCCTGGAAAAAGGACATTTTTTCGACGGGGAAGAGGTGAACTTAAAAGTTTTTAGGATTATAGGACATCAACCTGAGAAAAACAATAATGTGAAAGTAGTGCAAGGAATTAGAAGCGGGGAATTCAAGTGGACCTTTGAGGGGCCGTGGTCTCCAAAGGAAATCGAAAGCCTCTTGTGCAGTAGAACAATGTATATTCCGGAATCGACTTTATACACAGTGAACGAGACATGCAAATATATAAAGTGCGGAATGAAGACATCAGAGATAAACTAATGGTAAAAAGTGACAAAGAATTAAAAGTGAAATTCGAAAAATTAAAAGTGTATAAGGATGTAATGTATAAAGTGATAATAGTGAATTGTGAATCTAGAAAGTAATAGAACAGTGTACTCAATAATTAAAAAAAAATTAGTGCTCATTAAATAAAGTCATTAAATAAATGATAACCAGAAAAGCTATATAACAATATTAGCGTGAATAGTAATAATAGTAAAAAACAGTGAATAATGACTAATAAATTGGAATAGAGAAATAAGAACTAAAAAAAGGTAACAGTGATAAATATAAGATATAATAAGATACAAATAAAGATAACGATGAAAATCTAATCATGTCAAGTATAACATAGTAATAGTAAAAACAAGTGAACAATAGATAAATAAATAAGAATAGAGAAATAAGAACTAATAAGCAGTGATAACTAAAGGTATAATTAGATAGAAATAATTAAAGACAACATATGAAACTTAATCTAAAGTGCGAAATGGTAAACAAACTACCAACCAAAAATTGTCATAATAAACTCGAATTTTAATTTAAATCCAAACCCTTACCAGTGGGTACAAACTAAAGGTATAAAAAACTTTGTAAATAAACAAAAAACTGAGCTCCTGCCTGATCTTGCTCCAGGAGGATCCACTTTATGTATCTTTGCCTCTCACTAAATCCTTCCCCTTCTCAGCTAAAATTTTAATTTTCAACACTTTTAACTATAATTTTTTACTTTTTGCATTACATGAATTGATTTATATTAATGTAAAGGTTCAAAATGTTCTTGTACTCTTTCCTCCAATAAATATATCTTTCACTTAACTTTCTGTCAGATCCTCATTCCACTCACTATATCGGTAAAGGAGGCAAGAAATTCCATAACGCTCTGAAGATGATCGAATAAGATCGAAAGCTTAGCATTTTAGTTTGTTTTTTACCAAACATATTCATTTAAAAAAGAGAGGAACACTGGACAAATAATCCCCCATCTACAAGATGGAATAAAAAAGATAGTTAGAAGAAAAGAAAGTTGCCAAAGGAAATTAATTAAAGCAAAATACACAATGGTCTTTTAAAAAAAAATTGTATTCAAGAAAGACTGCTACCCAACTACACTAATATATATATATATATATATATATATATATATATATATATATATAGTGGAGAAAAAGAAGGGTCCGCACGATTTTCAACAAAATAATTGCAATAATACTATAAAAAAATTCTAGGACTTATTTTTTAATTCGTATATTTTATCACTCTTTCTCTAACTTGTGCAATAATAATTTAATCTAGTGCTATACCAATAAATAAGAGAATGATGATTTCCACAAAGTTATTAAAATATTGTACAGATGCTCCCGAGGAGGTGGGGGTCCCGTGCATTCAGATGAGAGGGTCCGTCCATATGTAACATTCTAATTTTAGAAGCCTAATGTTTTACTTAGAAGGAAACAATAACTGGGAGTCAGGCAGAAATGTTTATTTCCATAAGAAATAATAAAATATATATTTGTTCACATTCATAATAAGTAAAAAAAAAAGGAAAGAATCTTTTTCCAAATTCATGTTGCAATTTCAGAACAGGAACCATTAGGCCAATCTCATAGTATAATTTTGAAATGAAATGCCAAATTTATATAAACCCGAAGATCTCTTAGTTTTCTGAGAAGGAGGAGTACGAAGTACTCCCAAAATGTGTTGCTTATTTGCCACAGACTCGTCCAGAATATCAGGATATTTGAATGTGTTTCCTGTGCCACAGTTTTGAGATAGTCGTAGATATGCTACATTGAAATCCCCGTTACCATCTTCATTACTTTGGAGTTTAGCTACATAACAAACCTTGACTTTCTTCTTTGTCTCCAACTCAATCAAGACAAAATCATCTTTCCAAGCTGATTTTTCAACAAACTGACTCACGACTGTAGACCTTTCAAATTCATCAGAGAATTCTTCCTTATCTGAAGAAAAAAAAAACATATTACATTTCTGAACACTTATTTTCTAAGTGCATAGGCTAGTATAAATATAGACACTCAGTGCAATAGCATTTACTTTTATCTATGTTTAATGGAAAGCATACATTTTTTAATTTTATTAGTATCAGGAGGATCCGGACACAACTAGACGAATCCTCCCTTTATCATCCATATTTTTAATGACAATTATTAATAACTCATTTTCAAAGTATATGCTGCACCAAAAGTTACATCGTAAATTTAAAAAAAAATTAAATTCTCATCTGCGAAAATCTTTGCCACAACACAGTCGTCAAAGTCTGAACATCGACTGATATGATGATTTCCACTTTTCAAAGGCAAGAGTCAACGCTTGGTCATATTTATTATTGAGTGAGTGGAGCTGTCCGAATCTTCCCACCGTATTGTTTGAAATTCTGATATTATGGCACAAGAATATATTTACTTGCTGATAATTATTATTATATATGGGCTGAAGGCAGATTCTGGAGGGTTGCGCATTCTCCATATCATATAATAGCGCCTGGCAGTTTACGTTCACGCGTGAATGACCTTTAGTTATGAACGAACAACGTTGTGGCCGCAAGAACAGATTTGTGCTTGACCTTTTTACTTTAGCGACCAATTTTTCGTGGCAAGGAAAAAAACGCATCGATGGTTTCAAAAAAAGGTTGAATCGGCAAAATATCTTCTTAAATACCAAATTAAGGTTATGAGTTTAGATTAGGGATACTACTGATGTGAACAAGAATCAGAGACGATTGCAGTCTAAGCTAATCTAACTAAGGAAGTTAGGAGCATGAGTAACTCATGCGCAAGAATGAATGAATATCGAACAGTGATGGTAATAATAAAGTATCAATAATAACAATAATGTGTAAGAGGATATGTAAGTTAGTAGAACAACTTACTTTATCTTAAATACTGGTAAAATAATTAATAGCTGGTAAATGTGATGTTATATCCGACCACTGGGGAGGCACACCTTTGGGGCGGAGCTATGTTCACACACTTCTATTCGCGCGCAAGGTCACATGATCGGGTTTTCATGACAACGGTTTTATCTCGAATTTGAATCCTTTAGTAAAGAGCCATGGAATTCGGGTCTTTTGGATTCTTATGCTATTTCCTCGCGCAGGGGTGAACTGATTAGAAGGTGTCTGCGAGTGGGCTAAACAAAGGACACGACGTTTGCTACCGAGTCGTGAGACATTATTATGGTTGTGAGAATTTCTGTCTTCTCGGAGGGAATTTGCTAGAAACACCCATAATCTGTAAATGAGTATGGTTCATGAAAGACATTGAGTTGCGGAATGATTACTCTATTAAATGTTTGGCTCACTGGGTTGCGTCCATGGTTTTGAATGTCTAGTCTTTTGCATTGCACAAAGTTGATGGAAGACTTAATTAGAATTAGTAGAGCATCCGTTGTCTTTTGTACACATAAAAAACTCAATTTCTAAGGATAAATGAGAATTTTAATTGCATTCCATTATGTTCAAATACGTAAGGGATTAGTGAAAACATTATATCAATGGGAGGGATGTTACAATTATAAAAAAGTATAAAAAAGATATTTACCTGGGTTCAGACAAGAAAACACTGTTGAATCTATAATTATTAAATTCTCGGCACGGAGAGGTCTCATTTCTGAGTCAGTTGGATGTATGCCATGTAATTTGATCTAAGGTTCACTTTAAGAACTTTGGGGTATGGGTCTTGTGAAATAGCACAAGAGTTGTCGGGTCTGGCGTCTCTAAAGGCTAGTTTTATTTATCGAATGTGCGCTTAAAACTGTCCTTTATTTCCTTATAATGATTAAGCTTGTTTGTTATTCTGAATTATCTTATACTGGCAAATATAAAGGGAGACCTTTACGGATTTGGTTATATCTCATGAAGACGTGAGCGCAATCTTCCGAATGTTTATGAATGTAGATGTCCTATTGGGATAATTTCCTGTATATAATCATTAGTCCACGGAAGTTATCGTCGATTGAAGGCCTAGACGCAGTCTGCATTCGTATGCTAATTTTTGCGGAGGAGCAATTGATTGCTATCTGACTTGGGGGAGTTACGCAGGGCCAAGAAAATTTAAGCAAGGAGTTCTAACCTAGATGGACTGTCTTTTTCTAGAAGTCAAGAATTTACGATCCGATGCATGCGTTCAGGAGGACTGTTTTCTCTCGGGTTCCATGTGCTTATATAGAAGTGTTATATTGCCGTCAGCTACAATAGTTGGTGAAAAAACCTAATGAAAATTGTAGAGTGCTGTCAGAAATTATCTGCACCGGTGCGTTAAATCGGGAGATGTAGCCATTTACAAAGACCTTACCTATAGGTTCCGATGGCTTGTCACTGAAATAAAAGGCTTCTATGCATTTAACAAACATACAAATGATCGTTAGGATCTAAATAAAACCGTGGGTATTAGTGGATAAAGAACTGAGAATGTCAATATAGACTGTAAAATCAGCTATCGGAGGCTACGAAATGTATGTATGGTAGCTTTATATGACGGTGTATTTTTTATTTTAACCGGGTGAGCACCTTCTGACTGGATCTTGTACTTGTATATGGATGCCTTTTTAAACAAATCGATCTGAATTAGATTTCAATGTGGAACATATCCCTAGTTGGCTCACATTGTGCAATTAAAATATAAAAGCCTACAAAACTGAGGGATGAAATAAGGTATGACTAAGCTTTGGGATAAGTCAGAAATGTTGGAGACGTTAGAAGGTGGGGTGATTTTATACAATCTAGAAGAAGTTGAAAGGTCGGCTTGAAATGATATTAATTCCTCATGTGAGGATTGAATATTAACGAGAGCTTCATAATTCTTGAGTGGACGTGATTGAATTACAAGAGGTTGTATTAATGGATGCAGTCAGAATGCTACCCATTATGGAGGAAGATGAATGTACCTCATGGGTCTAGAGTTGCGCCTCTCCTGTAATCACTGGTGTTTGCGAAAGAAAGTCGTCCTAATTCTGGCTGGCTGAAATCTGTCGGCTGTCGTTGGGGAGTTGGCGGTTAAATTCAAAAGCGGGAGTCACTGGATGGGGGACTGAGTAAGTGTCTCGTGGTATGAGAGCGAAACGCTCCCAAAAGGCGCTATACTCGGTACGCACATGAAACTCACTGCCCTCTTGCATGCATTCAAAAGGTTTAATAGCTAGAAATATGATTGATAATTCTTTAATAAATGTGGAAGAATTAAGCTCTGCTCCCTTTAAACTGATAACTAAAATAAACCATAACTTCCATTCTCTGTCGTGGAACTGGTCAAGGATTTCTTTCACACCTATTTCTGAGGCGTCAGTGTTTTGAGGCGAAAGAGGGACTCCTTTCATGGCTGGACCAAAAGGTTAGCTTTACTGCCTTGCGCTCGAAATACGCCACACGGTTTAGTCTAGGGTATTGAGGTCGGGCTACTGCGGCGGCCAAATGTCCTTTGACCAAAAGTTCTTGTTTGATCCCAACAACTCTTGCACTATCGTGGCCGTGTGGGTCGGGGCACCGTCCTAATGAAGGATATAGTCCGCCTTCTTAGTGATCTTACACACCCAAGGCAGGACTTTCGTGGCCAAGGTGTCCTGTAATCGAGCGCGGTGAACCTGCAACCGGCCGTGAACCACATTGGCGGCATCTTCTCGACATTCGAAGCCACGATGCAAAGCACCATCATGGATACCAGGTGCTTGGTCGTGGACACGTAGTGGTTCTCGGAGACGTCCCTGGCAAAAATTACCACGCTGTCGTTCTGTTTTTTGATGATTGGATCAACCATGACTGGATCATGTTTTTCATAAAAAAATGAGACTTCGATTAAGATGTGGTTGGAAAGGCGAAGACAGTTCTTACACTTTGTTCTCACATACGGTCGATGATCAGAGGCCTAACTACGCACCTCAATCTCTTGTTGCTCTCCTCCTTGACGGCTCTGGAAGCCATGGCTACCGATATGCTCTTTGCGAGCGCAGTCTTTTTGAGCTTCGGAGCACTTTTGAAGTCTGCTCAAACCAGGTCGATCTTTCATTCCCCATTCTTGAGCCTGTCCGCAACTCTGTAGAGTTGCGGACGTTGAGCCGCTTAGCGATTTCTGACATGTTGTGGTCTGCTCGCAGAAGATCAGAGATCTAGATTATTTTCATTTCCACCTCGGCACACCGGCACACAGTTGAAAGGATGTTTTAATGACACATGAAGGAAAAGTAGAACTTTAAGTTTATTTGACGCAATCCTTTTTATCATACACCTAAACCTCTTGAAATATAAAAAAACGAGTGTAACAGAACTTTTGCAAAACCCGGTATTTGCGTTTTTTAAGAATCTGGTCAATGATAAGAGGGTGGTTCCGAATTCTGTAGGATTTTTTTTAAGGAAATTAACTCACCCCACTAATTGTTGTAGATGTTTTATGGTGGGAGGGCGTGTTAGTTCTTTAACTGATATAACTTTGAAACCATGAAGAGATGTTTCGTTAGATTTCTACCATAAAGTCAACAAAATTAACGAAGTTGATTCCTAAAACTCTCTTTGTAAAGTTAATCTGCAACTTGTGAAACCTTAATCGTTCAAAGAGCTGTTCTAAGTTCCGTAAATATCTATCCTCGATCTTACTGGCTATCAGTAAGTCGCCTACGTAGGTAAACATTAAATCTAAACCTTTCAAGGCGTGGTTAGTGAATCGCTGAAGCCATTAAACATTGATAATGAGCTCTTTGTTAATCGCCACCCACTCAAATTACCTTATTGTTCTTACTATGGCCATTTCTCTATAGAAAAAGGTTCCATAGTTATTTGAAAAAAGATAGCCTTCAAATTTACTTTCTAAAACATCTTGTAATCTTGCAAAACAGAGTGATAATCAGTTAAAAAGAGAAATAGGTACCTATATTCTACTGTGATTGAGTTTAATAATATGTAATCAAAAGTTACTCTATAGAACTGTTCTTATCTTTTAATTAAATTAACCTGGCTTAAAAAAGAAACTTTGAAGGAAGAATTTCCACTCATGCAACAAAGATTAGATTATATCGTTGATTATGGCTAGTAATTTGGGTGGAGACCCATCTGGGTGTCACTATCTGGAGTTGGATGCAGGTGGAGATATTGATATGAACGAGCCCATGTCAATAAGGAATCGCCATCTCATAATAGGATCGTTAATGTGAAAGAAAGAGTTTGTAAAGAAGGTAGAATACACAGTCCCAACTAATCTCCTATCTAGAGTTTCGCTGCTGGATGGTGGGGTTTTGGAGGCCAGGGCGGCATTGATGGGTGCTTGAGCCCCAAAATTCTGTATAGTGCCAGCAAACTTTAAATATATAGGTCGGTGATACTAGAACGAGGTGTGGAAAATTTTCCACTCGGACTCGGGAGAAGCTTTGCCTGTTCCAATTTTGATAGCCTCTGTGAGAGGTTAGTAACTTCGGTTGTAAGGGAGGTCTGTATTTCTCGGCACATGTTTTAGAGTGAATTCTCTTCAATAGCGGACACCTGTTTGTGCTTTACTATTTACATAGTGTATCTCACTGCGGTAGCTAGTCGAGAGGAATTCAAGTGTATGCTGAATATGTGTCTGCAGCTATCACAGAGAAGATTCCCTGAAGTAGTCCTGACTGATATTACCACCATTGTGCCACGTATATTTTATGTCTATGGGGTGTTAATGGAAAAGGTGCGTAATCCTACCCAGCATCTATATTTTCAAAGCCACAACAGAGGCATAACACTCGATAATGGCAACTTTGATCCGCTTGTATGAGAACGGATCGTTTGGGTCGCTTAATATGGGGGGGGGGGCTGCTATTAATTAGGTCGTAGGAAAGCACATAAATGAACGATTTTAATTTTTTTGGTGCTCGTTTGTGGCCATTTCTACATGAAAAATAGAATTCTACTGCCGCAATGAACCAGGCTATGGGGAGAGTTAGTTTGGAGCTCCGGGTGCGATGTGCTATTAACTGTTTGGCCTACTATGGTGAAAGTTTATTCGTGCTCTGTAGTGATTTTTCACTAATTCTCTCTATCTATATTCCAGAAACAATATAAAATTAAATCTAAATATTGCTTTACCTTAATTTAAGCCTTAATCCACTAGTATCATTATATGTGTATCATACAACACCTGCTCTCCTCGAAGGTAAAAAGCCTACCTTTGATACCAGTCATTGTTGTCATATCTGACCTATTCTTTAAAGAGTGCATTCGGCATCTTGCCTTATTGTAATTTATGTTTTGTTTCTTTCTCTTTCCATTCAATTGAAGCAAAATGTTGCATTGAGTTTTCTTAAACTCACAGCGGCCACGAGAATTTTATAGAAAAATTAATGGAAACTATTTAAAAATACAAAATGAAAGAGCCCGGGTCAAGATTGTGGGTGAAGTGACGGATTCTGCGAAGCCAGGAGTGCAAGCTAAGCTGGTTTCTCCTTGGAACTTCGATATAATCGCCGAATATCAGACTTACTCCAAAGCCCTTGAAATAATAAAGAATGTTTTTATCCAGCCTGCCAACGGGATTGTTGCTCGCCACTCGCAGGCAGGAGATTTTGCGCTCCCTTCAAAAGTTCCGCCTGGAGTACGTACAATTCTGCGCACTGTCTTGGATACTTACAGGAACGAGTGTGACGGAAATGCCTAAAACTTGCCTGGTTTCCGACTGAATCCTTACACGGCTTCTAGAAAATTTAACGCTCACTTTGAGGGACGCGGTTTACCAAGTCCTAGCCTTGGAAATTGCCCAGCGAGATTCTCAGTTGTATGCTACCTCAACGCCTGTCGCGTCTATTACGCCCCATAAATCTGAGCAGTCAGCCGATGGAAGTCCATGGATACCTCGACTTACTTTCAGTGAAATACTGTAGCTGTAGGCTGCAACCTTTGTTAGCTCTGCGAAGGAACTCTCCACGAGACTTGTGCTAGATATCCGGCTAAGGAGGTCGTATTGCGACTCTGCCAAAAAGGGCACTTCGTGAAGGTATGCCGCTCAAATACAAGAGAAGCTAAGCCCCCAGTTAGCCCTGGCAAACGAGTTGTGGCTCAAAGAGACAGCTCGGCTTCTCTACCTTCTTCAGTCTGGAAGCGTCTATGAAGGTGGTCATCAGCTGGGTGAAACGGACAGCCTTGTTGGACACAGGGAGCTGGGAGAACTTCTTCGTCTTTAGCAGACTCGTGCACAGACTTAAGCTTCCCACCAGCAGATTTAATTTTGTAATTACTAAACAATCAGGTAAACTAGTAACCCACGTTACAGTGTTGTTATCTCGACGTTAAAACCAAGGATCGAAACTTTTAAAAAGGTCGCTTCTTAGTACTGAACGACTGTTTCTCTGATATCCACCATCCTCAGAATCCCGTTTCTCAGTCAAGACTCGTTGCTTAGGCTTTAATTGGCGGCCCTCATTCTAACTTAAAAATTTGTTCTTTGGCAGAAATGTCAATAGATCCTCTCAATGTCTTATCGCATCTATCTCGCGATTATCATCCCATTGCTATCAAGTCCCGCCGATCTGGGGAGTCTGATCGAGAGTTCATCAGATTGCTCGCACGCTGGATATAATGATTTTCGAGCCATTAGATTCGCCTTGCAGGGCATAAGTGTATGTTGTGAATAACAGAGTAAAGAAAAGGTTGGTCATCTACTACTCTTGAACTATCAAGAGGGTAACCTACGTCAATTCCAAACCACTACCGAACCTTGACTATCTTGTCAAAAAGATTTACGGCTATAAGTTATTTAGCCCTATCGTCGTGCGTAGTGCTTTACACCCGAGGGATAAAATCTACACTGCCCTCAAAGTCGACTGACGACTTTTCAAGTTCAGGCGGCTCTAAAAGGGGTATTTTTTTCCAACGAATCATGGACGACCTTATCCGCTCTAACCGATTTAAAACTACATTTGCTTATTTAGACGAAGACACGATTTTTGGGCGTACTTTAGAAGAGTATGACTCTAACCGATCCGGATTCCTTGAAGCCGCACGTACCTAAAACCTAACATTGAACAAAGAAAAATGTACGTTATCCACCGACAATTCCGACTTACTGGGGGTATCAGCTGCGCCACAAAGAAGTCCGACCATACTCTACTCGCTAGACCCCTCTCTGAGACATGCTAGTCCAATCTAATAGAAAGTATTTGTCACGGCTGCTCGGCCTCCTTGCTTACTACGACCTAATGGGTACTACGGTTCACACAAAGAATTCGATAGTTACTCGTCGACTCATTCCCCTTGTCAGTTGTTGAGAAAGTCGCCATTGTGGACGTAAAAACTGCCATTATTTCAGCAGTCAGAGCGAAGGTCGACACAAAGGAACCTTTCACTGTTGAAATTGATGCTTCTAAGTCGGGAACAGAGATACTCTCAACCAGAACAGCCGGCTTGTCGCATTTTTCTCTCGAACGTTGACTTCCTCTAAGAGAATGCACCGCATAGCACAGAAAGAAGCCTATGCAATCATTGAATTAGCTAAACGATGGCGCCACTTCCTTCTCGAACGTGAGTTTGACTTTATCACAGATCAGCGTTATTTTTCCTACATATTCGATACCCAGCACCAGAGCAAAATTAAGAACGAAAATTTTGGCATGGCATTTGGAACTTATGCCTTTACGATACGAGGTCGTGTATAGGTCTGGATCCAATAATTCAACCGCTGAAGCGATTTCACGTGGATTTGTTCCTCTGTCATTCCCGCTGTTGTACATAATTCCACTGAGTTACTTCTGCCTCTCTTACATCTAGGTGTTACACGACTGATTCATTTTGAGAGGAAAAAATGTGCCCTGTCGCAGACTTAAGACCGGCTACCATCGTCCAGAGAAGCAAGAGCTGGTTCGTGTTTATCTGCCCACTCGATTAAGCTGGCCATCTATTTTAACGGACCCCTTCCTTCATCTTCCCAGAACAAATATCTTCTAATCAACGTCGACGAGTATTTGCGTTTGTCTTTTAATTACCCCTGTATCAATATGTCATCATCTATCGTGATCTCGTGCTTGGCTAACTTGTTCTTCACATTCGGCGTCCCAGCATCCGTTCACTCCGATCGAGGGATGTCCCTTATGTCCTCGGAATGCAAATCGTCCCTTCATGTAAAGGCGGTAGCTTTACAACCCGGTTGGAAATGTACAAAGCCATCGCTATGCGGGCATCATTTGGAAAACAGTGACTCTTGCAAACTCCCATTTCAGTCTGGAAATTGGTATTAGCGGAAACTTTGCATTCATTTTGCTATCTTCTTCCCACTTTGACCAATGTTACTTCCCCTGAGAGACTATTTTCCTACCCACGGAGAGCTTCATCGAGTATGCCTACTTCGTTTTCTTCTCAAGGTAGGGTTCTCCTCCGGAGGCATTTTCACTGTAAGGATGAACCTTTGGTTAAGCAAGTGGAGCTCATTGAGACTAACCCTTGATACGCCCACATTCGTTTTCCCAGCGGTCGCGAGGATATCGTCGCCCTCTGTTACCTTTCCCCCGCCAGAGAGGGCACAGAACAAAGGATAAACGGCCCAGAAAGTGACAATATGGAGCCCTTCCCCTTAAACGGCCAGCCTCCTGGGACCGCTCACCAGTTAACGAAACAGGATCCCCAGAAAGACCTCTAACCCAGACGCCTGGGAAACCTTCAAATCGGCCTCCTTCCGTACCGATTGTGTCCGCTTCTGAGGTTCCTAACTTTAAAAGCTTTTCGGGTCGCATGGCAGTTGTTCGAGGATCCATCAAGTGCTATATACTACATTAATGCTCACTATGTATACCCATTTTTCGAGAGGGGGAGAGTGTATTGATTTTTACTAACTCTCTCTTTCTGTTATTCTAAAAATTGTATAGACTTAAATCTAAATGTTACTTTGCCTATATTTAAACCTTAAGATATTTGTATCACTTTAAATGTGTAAAATACAGCGCCCGCTCTCCTATAATGGAAAATTCCTATCTTTAATACCAATGTCATTGTTATCATATCTGACCTCTAATTTGCAGGGGGCATTTTAATTCTTGCCTTATTGTTAATTTATGTTTTGTTTCTTTCTCTTCCGTTCATTCCATTGATTGCTGTTACCGAGATTGCGGTGTTCTTGCCACGAAAGGGCACTCTAGGCGATGTCATTATGTTCGTAGGGGCACTCCAAAGGAATAACCACAGGTAAAGAAAGTGTCGGGTGTTCGTGCTCGAATTCGACGACCAATTTTATGGCAAGGAAAGGAAACGTCCCCTCGTTTCCAAAGGGGCTTAACTGTTAAAATAACTTCTAAAATACCAACTCACCCTTGGGAATTTAGATCGAGGCTAATATAGAGTTAAACGAGACTGAGGAACGATTGTGGTCAATTCAATATAACATAGGAAGCTGGAAACGAGAGTAAACAAAGCATAAGCATGAATGGGTATCGAAGAGTGATAGAAATAATAGAGTATAAATAATAACAATAGTAGTTAAGGGGGTAAGTAAATTAGTCAAACGGCTTGGATTATCTTAAATAGTGCCTAGATAATTAATAGCTGGCTTTAGTTTTGGCGCTCGTGGGATAATACATATCGTTAGATCACAAATTCCAACTCAGGGAATTTTTTTTATAAGGTCGTAGGGAGTTGTAGGTCTATCATTTTATAGAACGTCCCTGTAAAAGTAAAAGCAGTTTTAAGATTTCAAATATCGACTTTGAAAAATGTTTTTAGTTTCCTTGTAGTACAGAGGCGTGTCAGATGCTGTAAAGGCAAAACGAGGAACTAAGTTCTCTCGGCCCCAAAACAAGAAATAAAGAGGTCACAGGAAGGAGCTTAGATATGAGCGAGGGTATAATAATACAATGAATGATTTAAATGTATGGAATAAATACAGTTAAAAAATGGGTGCATTAAATATGTCACAGGATTAAACCACCAACGACAACACGTCGTACCTAATAAGGGGGCGTAAGATAAAAAGAAATATTCCAAATACCTGTGACAGAAGTAGCAAAGCAATACACGGATGGCGGTTGTCCTGGGAACGGGGAGAGTCGTACGAGGTCAAGCGTATTCCGACTTCCCGGTGAGAGCGAGAGAGACGAGTAAATCGGGAGCTTGCGATCGGTGTAGCGGCAGAGGAAATAGCGGCATATGCTGGCAGGGGTCTGTAGATATCAGCAGGTCCTCGCTGTATGAACCCCTGATTGGCTTTACTTCGTAGATTAAAGGGGTTCCCTACTTATAACTGTCAATACGAATGCCTACGTGACGAAATTCAGCCTGCTTTCAGTTCGCCGACCCGCGCTCCAGTCGCTACGGCATAAACTAGTAATCGAATCACGCTTCCCAGGACTTACGACGTAAGTTACTAATGGGTCGTAAGCCCTGTGGTAGGTTATCCTTACAGTTAGTTGCGTTGGGTTATCTTGTGCCGGACTGTGTAAAGGTGTGTGAAACTGTTGTGTATTTGATTTTCTTTTGCAAAAACATCAGTACACACTTCCATCTGTTTAGAGATATAAGTATTTTGTTGTGAGACTTTCCATGAAAATTATGGATTCCACAGTATTCATCCTAGGTTGGAGATCTAGAATGTAGTGATCTTTGAAGGTATCATTACTCTAGATAGAAAATAAATCGCCAGGAAACCTCAAGCTGCATCCATACACCATTTGTGCAAAGGATTACAGGGTATCCGATTTGGGAGAGTTGCGCATTGTTGGCAGAACGCATGGGAGATTATGTAACCATTTGCTGGAGTTTTCTTCCCTGAGGAGCGAAGTTATAAAAATGCTACTTACGCACTAAACGAAAACCTTTCCAGGGGGATTTTACCGTGTAATATACATATATTCTGTTGCTGTAAATTGCAATGGTTGGTTCAATATTCCCGAGTGGAAGTGTAATTCATTTTATTTTACAATTTTCGACCTTAAACCGTGATATGAATTTATTATGGAAGGTTTCAGTAACATACTGTTGGAAACATGTCTTAAAGGAGGAAGGTTTCTACCCATCTAGTATATCCACCAATGGTGGCGAGAAGATATAGAAAATCCCTCGTTGGTTGGAGAAAAAAGACCAACGATGTCAACCGATACAGAATAAAATCTATCATCTGATGCTACAAATTGTGTGAAAGGAGCATTGTGTATCAGTGTATTTTCGCTTTTAGAGTGATCCGGATTCCGCAAATACGAGTTAGCAAAGGCGAAGAGTGATTTAGGGTCTTGCCAAACTTCGTAAAAGAACACATAATGGGGTTATGAAAGGAAGGGAAGTTAATTTAATTAACTATGAGTTTAGTCTAAGTGTCAGCTAGTAGACTAGTCAATTCTTTGTCAGAAGATGCAACACTAACAATAGCTTCGTAGTCAAACGTCGCCAAGGATGGGATAGCTGAAAATGGGGCTAATAATTGTTGTGTTAGAGTTATTTTGAGCGATACAAGATCAGTGTGGTTGATGGGGAAAGAGGTGCCTGTCAGCTATGTCGAGCGGTGCTCGAAAAGCACATTCATCGGATTCTGGCTGCCCGAGATATGTCGGGCAGCGTTGCGAATTTTCTGCTTCCCTTGTTTAAAATTAATATGAACAGATTTGCATTATTCACGTCATTATAGTGGTCATTTTTAACCAAGTATTGATGTAGTGCGAAGTTTTGATCAACGCTTCGAATACTGTACTTGTGTTTATGTTAACGATCTGGAAATTGATTAGTTTTTCCTATACATATTAAATCACTGAATAAATTTCCAATATCAATTTAGCGATATTTTGTTTTCCCTTTTGTAAAAATTTATACTAGTGCAGTCAATTTATTGAACTAATTTTTATTTCATTTAGTGTATACCACTTCTTTTTGCCCTGGTTTTAATTGGTATGGCTAATAAGTTTTGAGGACCTTTTTCAAGGTTTAGGAGTATAAAATGTTTTAGCTTTGCGATTTTTAAAGAGTTTTCTATGAAGGGAATAGGGTAACTCTTGTGTTTGAAGAGAACTTATAATTAACTCAATTCAGTGTCCAAAAAGTGTGGAATGCGGATAAGTACGACTCGAAGAAAGAAAAGAGATTAAAACATTCTTTTAAGATTCTGAATGGGACGAGAACCAGGGAACATAAGATCCTGAATGTATTACTTTCCTAAATATCGTGAAGACTTGTTTGTTTTGAGGAGACCTAAGGACGCATACGCTAAAGAAGAAGATCCTACAGTAGTTTTCCTTTTTAGAAGTAAATTGAATAGAGGGAAGGATGTCTTTTAAACAATTAAAGAGATTTAAAGGTTTTAGACCCTGTGTAATGATACAAACAAGGTCAACAGACCTAAGTCGCATGCTCCCAATTGTTCTGACTTAGGACTTCATTACCGTACGACCTTCAAAACTTTCCATAATTGCCGTCCTCACCTTGTGAGAACTTTGGCAATTATATCATTCGAAAGAAAAGGCCAAACAACATGAGGGTTTCAAATTTTGTTAGAATTGACCGAATAGTTAGGATGTTATTGCCAAAAAACTTATTGAAAAGTAAAATGGTTTCCATTCAACCGACCGACCTACGGACCGACATAGTATCTTATCGAGTCGTATATGCGCAACTAAAAATACATATACCAGTGCCAAGTAGCTATTAGTTACAAAATATTTGGTAGAAAACGCCTTTCAAAAAGCACTGAATAATTTGCTAAGAGTGGCGGAAAGGGAGGGAAGGTCCGATGACAAACCATTTTGCTAAAATTCTACCATTAAACGAAAAGAAGTTAGGAGTTAAACAGAGCCAAACTAGTTAAACAAATGTATCATTTTGAAGATATATGCAAAAGTAAGACTCATCAAGAAAACTCCTTAACAGGGTTTCCTTTGTTTCAATCTGCATCGGTGCAATCAGTGAAGATGGAAACAGCATACAAACTATTGAGGCGCTTTTGTAGTAGTTACTTTTCGCTATTTTAACAATGCAACTAAGTGAGTTTTTGATATGAGGTTGATATGTTTTTAACTAGGGAATATAGTCCACGAAAGAGGCACTTGTATTAGTTATTAGGAGAGCTATTGATGTTGCCAGAATTGGTCTGTGGAATAACGGTATTGTCTTTTTTATGTATAAAATCTTATTAAGAAACACTTTTTATTACTTTTAATGTTGTTATAGCAGGTTAAAAAAAAACAGGAATCTGATTTGAGGGTATACTCATATATATTAATAACGAAAAACTTATGACTATGGAAATATTCAATCCTAAACATAACCTCCATTGCTTCCTAGAACATCATTGCATCTGTCAACATGCTTATAAATGCCAGGCTACTAAATTCCTTCTGTTCTGATGAAAAGTATGAATCCAACTCGTTTTTAAACTCTTCTCTTGATGTTAAACTAAGACCATCTAAATGGTTCTGTAATGCCCTAAATAAGTGATAATTAGAAGGATTAAGGTCAGGACAATATAGAGGATGAAGCAATATTTTCCAGCCGAGCTCCTCTAAGAGATCTTTGTTAATTTGACCTGTGTAAGGACGGGCATTATTAAGATGTGGGATGATACCCCTTCTGTTAGCTAAGGAAAGTCGCCGTTGTCTAAAAGCGCCTTTCAAAAGACGAAGTTATGCAATTTTAGTAAAGATTAACATTAAATGTTTGATTGTTGTCTAAAAGTTCATAATGAAAAATTCTTTCAATATCCCACCATACACTCAACATTATCTTTTGGGAATAAAGTCCTTTCTATTGGTTGTCGATAAATTATGCTTCCTCAAGAGACCCACAAATGGGGGCATTTAACGTTATGATAAAGGATCCACTTTTCATCACCAGTAACAAGCGTGCCAAAAAATGGTTCTTGAAGGTATCGTGAAAGCATGGCTCACAATAAAGAACACTCTCTTTCAGATTCGCTAGAACCATTATCCCATCACTGGAACCTAAACAATCTTATTCAGTCGGCATAGGACAGTCGTGTGGATTACGTTAAATTGTTTTGCGAGTTCCCTAAAAAGTGTAGAAAGATTTCATGTGACAACAGCTCCCGACAGTTTGGAATCAAGTTTTTTGGGACAAACTTCTCTGGGTTCGTATTTTTGACTGAAATCCCGACTTCGGAAACAGAAAAACTACACTTGCAACTTCTTTAATTTACTGCATCCTCTCATAAGTGCTCTGAATGGATTTTACCGATGTATTTGCACTGACACCTTTATGAAACTCATAGAATAAAACCTCTTATGTGATCTTAGGATGGGATGCCATAGGGGGGGAATACGGAAGAATATTACGAGCAATATTTTTATAAGTTTAAAGAAAAGGGTATAAATTACTAATTGTAGTATTCTAATACGATATCAAGATGCACCCATTTAATAAGTACTATCTAAAATTTATTCTAGAAAATCGGACAATACTTTCTTTTTAACCTGATAAAATGATTGTATGCTTTCTGTAATTTTAGATGGAAATTCCTCTCTACAACAACACTTGGCTAACGATGACCAATAAATGAGTTAAATAGTGAAAATCTGTTAATTTTCATTATAGTCAAACAAAGTAGAATATTGGAAGAATTATTCCTAATAGAAACAAATAGAAACTTCAATCCAGCAGCGGAGATTTTTATATACATCCTGCTCAGTGACAAGATGTTTTGTTAACTCATTCTAGGTCTGAATGAAGAGAGGAGGTGGTCGCTTGAAAAGCTTTGCTGTTTTAACTTCTAATCCCATATATTTTAGTTCAGACGCTTTGTTTCACAACTGAAAGAATATCAAGGCCATAACTTACTGTATTACGAACAGCGACCACTCTAAAACCACTTGAGGCTAGTTCAAGAGATTAGATAAAGGGGGAAGTCAGAAGTGATGGAAACTAAAAAAAAGAGTGAATCTTTTGATTACTAACTTGTAACCGTTATTTATAGTCAGCACTCTGTTATCTAGTTCAAATATTCAATCATAGTTTATATTAGTGAACTCATTTAATATTTTAAATACATTGATATGTTGCTCATGCAGATAATGAACTTTCAGAGGAAGTTAATTGAGGTACCTCAGTAGTTCTTCAGACAATCTATTTCTAAATTCAGGAATTAATGTATTCAGTCTTCTATGGACGCGTTCCAATATTCTAATGTCGTTTTGCATATCTAGAAAGCATAATTGTGTTGCATACGCTAAATGAGGTTCTCCAGTCATGGCCAAATGTTTTGAGACAATTATATTTTCTCCTATAAGAAAATTAATAAGACTAATCAAACGTTGCATTTTATTTGAGTATGTTTGCATCATAATATGAAAATAAAATATGAAATATTTAGAGCCTAAACCAATTTTATTAATAAATACAGACCATTGATGCACGTAGTCAATATTTACTATGATGTCCCTTGGTCTTCAGGATTGCTTCAATTGGTTTTTATATGCTGGAGACCAAATTTGTGATGAAATTATGACTGATATTGTTCCAGTTTTGTCCAATAAGCACCCGCAACTGCTCGCAATTGGATAGCTTCTTTTTATTAATCGCCAGTTTGATTATTGCCTACAAATTTTCTATTGGGTTCGAATCTGGTAAATTCTCGGGTCAAGATCCCCAAATTTCGGTTATTTTTAGTAAAGGTTTTGTTATTGCAAATACTTCGTAACAAGGTGCGCCACTATGTTGAAAAATACAAATATCATCTCCAAACTAATCCTGAAGGGTTCGGAGAAAGTGCTGATGAAGCAACGTTTTGGTACCAATTAGAGTTAATGGCAATTTTCTTGAACAAAATTGCTAGTGCTCCAGTTACCTTAGATGAGAAGCAGCCCCAGCCATATGAAGTGTCTGAATGCTTACCAGTGGGCAAGAGACAGGGGTCGTAAAAGCGCTTTCCTTTTCTCCATCTAACGAAATATCTTCCAGAAGCTCCAAACAAGCTGTAGAGAGGGTCATCAGAGAATATCACTTTGTCACAATCTTCAACAGAACATTCCTTATATTTCCTACAAAATTGAAGCCTATTTGTAAGGTTTTTCTTGGTGAGACGAGTCTCTGCAATAAGCAGGCAAACTGAAGCGTTTAAACCTGACTCTTTCCAATCGTGAGCAAGCTTAGCACTGGAGGCAACCTGATCCTTGTACTGGGATCTTACCAGGAGGCGATCTTGGTGTTCATTTGAAGCTCTTGTGCGTCCCAAAGACTTTTTCACAGGAATGTACCCAGTCTTTTTAAAGTCATTAATGATCTTCAAGATGGTGCTCTTTGATGCAATACCCTTGGCAACTATCTCCTTGCATTTCCGCCTACTTTGGTACAGAGCAACAAGGGACGCGCGCTTTTCTTTTGAAGGAACCGATTCTGGAATTGAAAAAGATTCAAACATTTATTTTTATAAAAGATATTATGAAATAGATTATAACTACACAACATCATTCATTTAACCCATATTTCTCATCGTTCTACTCTTTTGATCAAATAGCAAAGGTAAAGGGACTGAAACTTACCCCCTACAGGAACTGAAGAAGAACGCAATTTTGGATTCAGCGAAAGAATGCATTTTTAGTCGCATTCAAGTGACTCTAAAGTTTCTATGTCGGTCGGTCGGTCAGATAGCAAATATTTTACTTTACAATGAGTTTTGAAAATTTTGAATGTCGTAAGGTCCGATAATATGTTTGTTATTTGATAATACGTTTGTTAATTAAATCATTTTTAATTATTGAAATAACTGAAAACACGGGACTTAGGCGTGTTGACCTTGATTTCTTATTATTTTTGAAATGCTGACTTTGTAATAAACCTGCAATAAATTAAATATTAGAATAATTATCCCATCACGTGAATTTTAAAAATGAATGAAAAAAATAATAATATATATTAGTCTTAAAAACGTTTGGCCATGAATTTAGATGAAGAATAAATGAAGAAAAATATCTTTTTATTTAAATGCAAAATTCTCTATCACCCTATTTCCCATTTACCAAGGCGAGTACAATATTTGAATTTTTAAATCACTTAAGATCGAAACACGTAATTCCTTTTCCTTTTTGACTTTGTTTAAAATTTGACAACTATTGTAATCTCTTAGAAAATTATCATTACCTTTACATTACCTTAAACTTTTCCAAGTTGAATTGCAAATGTCCTCTTTGCTGATATTCGTCTATTTTAATATATATGTATATTTTGCATGTTTTCGTAATCACTGCCCTATTTTGCCTTCATACCTCACTGGAGGAAATAGCGCCAAGCTGATTACACACCTTCATGTGTGACTGTGTTTTAGCGCTGCATCGGGAAGTTTGATAGCAACTGCCCTATTTGAGGGGATTATGATGCAAAAGACCTTTCCAGACAGAGGATATAGGTAGCTACTTTCGGACCTGTTTAGCTATATAAAGCCGATAAAATCTTTAAGATATGCTTTATTATGTCAGAAATAGCAAACCTTTGTGTTCGCTATTCTTGGTATGAGTAATTTTGGATTCACTGTTCTCGACATGGTAAAATTGCGTGACACCACTCACCAGATTTCGCTCTTCCTCTGCTTGTGAAGGACCCACTTTAAGTTGTTCTGAAGGAATGAACGGTTCAAATACGCAATAAATGCAGGAATACTCTAAGAACCAATAAAAGCAAGAAACATTTTCCATTTACAACGAATCTCTGGCTACATTTCCAGCGTCTCCAATCCATTTTAATCAGCCTCACCCTATTCCTTGAGATTATCAAGATTCTTTTTGCAGAACGGTGTCAAAAGCCATAGAAATTCGAGATAAAATTCATTTACAGCTCTATCATTGTCAAAAATTGTTACCATTTAGCGAAAACAATGAAGTAAATTACTTTTATATGAGGCTCTGCGTCCTTATTCTTTTTTTTAATTGGTGTTACATTTGCCTCTTTAAACACTTCAAGAACTATTTGTCTATTAATGGATTTTTTGAAAAGTCCCCAAAAGATATTATTTCGTTTTCTAACTCCTTAAGGTGGATTGGATATATTTGATCTGAATCTGAAGTTTTGTAAAAAAAAAATTTTTTAAATAGAAATACTAATTTCAGTTTCAGGTATGTCGAAAGTGGAAGGTATAGATGCCTTATTAAAATTTAGTAACTCCTGTATTATCTGTAAATTAAATGTATCTTCCATGTGAAAGAAAAGTGAAATGTTCATGTAATTTTTCAGCTACGTTTTCTGATTCGTTACTAAGCACCCTCTCGGCATCATGGGGTGGGGGGTGGGGGTGGGGGGTAGATGCGCTCCCTAATCGGTTTAGGATCATTTACATACATATAAAATTACTTGATTCATATTATTAGAATTACTTTTAATATTCTAATAACTGAAATATAAGGGGTTACATGCAAGTTTAAGTGAGAGGCTAATTAAAAAAAATCAACAATTATAGCTAAAATTTATTATCTACTGGCCTAACTAAAGCACCAACTAACGAGTTCAATTCAAATTTACCATCAAGTTAATCAAATACAGAGTTAATTCAAACAAAAGGTCAATCCAATAAGCAAACAAGAATTTCAAACAAAGCAATTTAAGAACTATGTTCAAGAGCAAAAATATCCAACAAAATTTAATTCAAGTGTGGCAAAAAAAATGTGATTTTAAAGGTAAACAAACCAGGCAGTTAAAAAAACTTAATTTTTCAAAAAATTAAATAGTAAAATTACTTCCAAAGGTTCGAAGTAATTTAATAATTATTTTAGTGATTTGACACCGACGCAAGCTCCTTCTCAGTTTCTCTAATTTTCAATAAGACGAGCGCACGCGTTTTAGGCTACTAAATAATGTTATCCTTCTTTATTTCGTTGTAATAGTAACCTAGAAATAATATTTTGATGGTGGAGAGGGTCAATCACCCCCCAGGATAAGTCAATAAGTTAATCTAATTCTGCAACGCACAAATTCATTTACGACGCCATCTTTAAACGCCATGAGACGGCTTCAGTTACACTCGCGAGTTTGTTTTAAATATTAATATTATTTCATTTGTAACTGTGGCGAAAAAAGTCTATGGGTGATGAAAATCTCGTGTTGTGTTCATCTTCTGTCCGCATCGAGTCGCTGGCTCAATGTAGCAAGCTAAAGCCAGAGCTACCAGAAGTAATTGAGATCATTAAGTTGACCACCCGGTGGCGCTACCTAGTGGCTAGAGGTGATAAATAGGCCGTTTTTGCCGCAGATATATACTTTATCATGTCCCTCTAGTTATTTCAGATCTATGATTTATAAGATTAGCGGTATTAGGTAATTATAACATGTTTAGTAACACTATCTATTGGCGAATTTTTTGTCGTTAATTAGTAGAATGATCAAAACAACATAATTAAATAACCTACTACACTAACCTTCTACATCCTGGCCAGGAAAAAAAACTATTTCCAAGTGCTAATAACAGAAAATAGTGTTTTTCGCGCAGAATAAATCGTAACGGACAATAACCTTCATAGGAAAATTACCTTCACCAAAACAAAAGAACCAAAAACACTCATAGAAGAGAGAATTAAAACAATATTTACAAGGGGTAACAAGACGTTCGGTGATCTGAAATAGAAAATTAAAACAATATTTCTAAGAGGTGACAAGACTTTTGATCATGTGAAATATAGAATTAAGAAAAAACTTAGAGGGTGGGGCGAGACATTCGGTTATCTGAAATAGAGAATAAAAACAATATTTCCAAGGACTGTGAAGACTTTCTGTCATCTGAAATAGAGAATTAACAAAATATTTACAAGGGGGTACAAAAGTTGCATTCATCTAAAATAGAGAATTAGAACAATATTAACAAAGGGTGACAAGAATATCAGTCATTTAAAATAGAGAATTAAAACAATATTAACAAAGGATGAAGGTCTTTCAGTCATCTGAAATAGAGAATTAAATCAATATTTACAAAGGGGGACAAGACTGTGGCTCATCTGAAATTGAGAACAAAAACAATATTAAAAGGGGTGACAAAAATTTCAGGCAGCGGAAATAGAGAATTAAAACTATATTTAAACGGGGTAAAAAGACTTTCAGTGAACTGAAATATTGAAACAAAACAATATTTGCAAGGGGTGACAAGAATTTCAGCGATCTGAAAAAGAGAATTCAAACAATATTTAGAGCGGATGACAAGGGTTTCAATCATCTGAAATAGAAAATAAAAACAATATTTACAAGGGATGACAAGACTTTCAGTCATCTAAAATAGAGAATTAAAAATATATTAAGAAGGGGTTACAAGACTTTGAGATATCTGAAATAGAGAATTCAACCAATATTTACAAGGGGAGACAAGAATTTCGGAGATCTGAAATAGAGAATTAAAACAATATATCCAAGGGGAGACAAGACTTTCTATCATGTCAAATAGAGAATTAAAAAAAATTAGAGGTAGAGACGAGACAGGAGGGCATCTGAAATAGAGAAATATAACAATATTTCCAAGGGATGAGAAGACTTTTTGTCATCTGAAATAAAGAATTAACACAATATTTACAAGGAGTGACAAAACTTGCTTTCATCTAAAATAGAGAATTAAAACAATATTTAAAAAGGGTGACAAGACTTTCAGTTATTTGAAATAGAGGATTAAAACAATATGGAAAAGGGGGGACAAGAATTTTAGTCATCTAAAATAGAAAATTAAAAGAAAATTTACAAGGGGTGAGTAAATTTCAGGAATCTAAAATAGAGAATGAAAACAATATTTATAAGGGGAGAGAAGACTTTCAATCTTATAAAAGAGACAATTAATACAATATTTACAAAGGATGACAAGACGTTCAATCATTAGAAATCGGGAATTACAACTATATTTACAAGGGGTGACAAGAATTTCATTCATCTGAAATAGAGAATTAAAACAATATTTACAGGGGGTGACAAGACTTCCAGTCATAGGAAATAGAGAATAAAAACAATATTTACAATGGGTGACAAGACATTCTGTCATCTGAAATAGAGATTTAAAAATATATTGACAAGGGGTGACAAGACTTTCGGTCATCTATAATAGAGATTGAAAGAATATTTCCAAGGGATGAGAAGCCTTTCGGTCATCTGCAATAGAAAATGAAAACAATATTTACAAGGGGTGTAAAGACATTCAGTCATTTGAAAACAGAATTAAGAAATTATTTACAAGGAATGATCAGACTTTAATTCATCAGAAATAGAGAATTGAAAGAATATTTACAAGGGGTGAGAAAACTTTCGTTAATCTCAAATAGAGAATAAAAAAAAATTTAAAGGAGTGATAAGACTTTCCCTTATCTGAAATAGAGAATGAAAACTATATTTTCAAGAGGTGACATGAGTTTCTGTCTTCTGAAATAGAGAATTAAAACAATATTTTCAACTGGTGACAATAGTTTCAGTAATCAGAAATAGAGAATTAATACAATATTGAAATGCGGAGCCATGACTTTCACTAATCTGAAATAGAAAATTAAAATAATATTTACCAGGGGTGACCAGACTTTCATTCTTCTGAAAGAGAGAATTAAAACAATATGTACAAAGGGTGACAAGTCATTGGCTCATCTAAAATAGAGAATTAAAACAATATTTAAAATGGGATACAAGACTTTAACTCGTTTGAAATAGAGAATTAAAACAATATTTGACATGGAATAACAGGGGTGACAAGAATTTCAGTCATCTGAAATAGAGAATTATAACAATATTTAGAAGAGTTGACAAACCTTCGGTATTCTAAAAAAGAGAATTGAAATAACAATTTAAGCGATGAAAAGCATTAAGCTCATCTGCATTAGAGAATAGAATTAAGACATTATTTACAAGGAATGATCAGACTTTAATTCATCAGAAATAGAGAATTGAAAGAATATTTACAAGGGGTGAGAAAACTTTCGTTAATCTCAAATAGAGAATAAAAAAAATTTAAAGGAGTGATAAGACTTTCCCTTATCTGAAATAAAGAATGAAAACTATATTTTCAAGAGGTGACATGAGTTTCTGTCTTCTGAAATAGAGAATTAAAACAATATTTTCAACTGGTGACAATAGTTTCAGTAATCAGAAATAGAGAATTAATACAATATTGAAATGCGGAGCCATGACTTTCACTAATCTGAAATAGAAAATTAAAATAATATTTACCAGGGGTGACCAGACTTTCATTCTTCTGAAAGAGAGAATTAAAACAATATGTACAAAGGGTGACAAGTCATTGGCTCATCTAAAATAGAGAATTAAAACAATATTTAAAATGGGATACAAGACTTTAACTCGTTTGAAATAGAGAATTAAAACAATATTTGACATGGAATAACAGGGGTGACAAGAATTTCAGTCATCTGAAATAGAGAATTATAACAATATTTAGAAGAGTTGACAAACCTTCGGTATTCTAAAAAAGAGAATTGAAATAACAATTTAAGCGATGAAAAGCATTAAGCTCATCTGCATTAGAGAATAGAAACAATATTTACAAGGAGTGAGAAGATTACAGTCATCTGAAATAGAAAATTAAAACAATATTTACAAGAGGTGATAAGACATTCATTCATCTGATCTAGAAAAATAAAAGAATATTTGCAAGAGGTCACAAGAATTCGGTCATCTATAATAGAGAATTGAAAGAATATTTACAGCGGGTGGCAAGACTTTCAATCATTTAAAAAGAAAATTAATACAATATTTACAAGGAGTGATAAGACTCAAAGTCATCTGAAATAGAGAATAAATCCAATAGTTACAAGAGGTGAAAAGACTCACTGTCATCTGAACTAGAATATTAAAAGAATATTTACAAGGAATAAAAGGAATTTCAGTAATCTGAAATAGCACATTAAAACAATATTGACAAGCGGTAACAAGAGTTTTAGTCATCTGAAATAGAGAATAAAAACAATTTTTACAGTGGATGACAATACTTTCTTTCATCTGAAATAGAGAATTAAAACAATTTTACAAGGGGTGAACAGACTTTCATTTTCTAAAATAGAGAATTAAAAAAATATGTACAAGGGGTGACAAGAGTTTCAGTCATAGGAAAGAGATAATAAAACAATGTTTACAAGAGGGTGACAAGACTTTCTGTCATCTGAAATGGAAAATTAAAACAATATTTACAATGGGTGAAAAGACTTTAAGTCATCTGAAAAGACAAATAAAACAATATTTAGAGGGGGAGCCAAGAATTACAGTGATCTGAAATAAAGAATTGAAAACAATATTTCCAAGCGGTGACAAGAATTTCGGTAACCTGAAATATAGAAATAAAACCTTATTTATAAGAGGTGACAAGACGTTTAGTCATCTGAAATAGAGAATTAAAACAATATTTAGAAGGGAAGGCAAGAAATTCAGTAACCTGAAAAATAGAAATAAAACAATATTTATAAGGGGTGACAATACTTTCGGTCATTGAAAGTAGAGAATTGACAGAATATTTACGAGGGGTGTAAAAACTTTCAGTCATCGGAAATAGAAAATTAAAACAATAATCACAAGGGATGACAAGACTTTCAGTCATCTTAAATAGAGCATTAAAACAATATTTTCAATGGGTGACAAAAATTTCAGTCATTAGAAATAGAAAATTAAAACAATATTTACAAGGGGCGCCAAATTTTAAGACTTCTGAAATAAAGAATTAAAACAATATTTACAAGGGGTGAAAGACTCTCAGTTTTGTGAAATGGTGAATTAAAACAATAATTACAAGGGCTGACAAAAGTTTCGCTCATCTAAATGAGATATATGAAAGAATATTTCTAATGGGTGAAGGTGTGACAAGATTTTCAGTGATTTGAAATATAGAATTAAAACAATATTGAAAAGGAGTCACAAGATGTTCAGTAATCTGAAATAGAGAATTAAAACAATATTAACCATGGGTGAGAAGATTTGGGTAATTTGAAATAGAGAATTAAAATCTCATTTACAACGGAAGGCAAGACTTTCAGTCATCTGAAATGCAGTATTAAAACTATATTTACAAAGGGTAACAAGACGTTGGGTGATCTGAAATTGAAAATTAAAATAATATTTACAAGGTGAGACAATTCTTTCAGTAATCTGAAATAGAGAATTATAACAATATTTAGAAGGGGTGACAAGACTTTTGGTCATCTGCAAAAGGAATGAAAACAATATTTAGAAGGGGTGAGAAGTCTTCCAGTCATCCTAAATAATATAGAATTGAAACAATATTTACAAGGGGTGACCAGCCTTTCATTCATCGGAAATAAAGAAAGAAAACTATATTTAAAAAGGAATACAAGACTTAGCGTCAATTGAATTATAGATTTAAAGCAATATTTTTGAGTCGTGCCAAGAATTTAAGAATTTTGAAAGATAGAATTCGCAAGGAGTGACAAGAATTTCAGTCATCTAAAATAGAGAATTGAAAGAATAATTAAAAGGGGTGAGAACACTTTCTTCAATCTCAACTAGACAATGAAAACAATGTTTACAATGGTTGTTAAGACTTTCACTCTTTTGAAATAGAGAATTAAAACAGTAGTTATAAGGAGTAATAAAACTTTAAGTCAACTGAAATAGAGAATGATCACAATATTTACAAGGGGTCAGAAGACTTTCGGTCATCTGAAATAGAGAATTAAAACAATATTTACAAGGGATAATAAGAATTTCACATATCTAAAAATAGAGAATTAAAACAATATTTATAAGGGGAGCTAAGACTTTCATTTATCTGAAATAGAGAATTAACAAAATATTTATAATGGGTGACCAGAATTTCAGTCATCTGAAATAGAGAATTAAAACAATATTTACAAGGGGTAACAAGGCTTTCAGCTATCTAAAATAGAGAATTGAAAGGATATTTCGAGGGGTGAGAAGACTTTCAGTCATCTGAAATAGATAATTAAAACAATACTTACAAGGAGTGTCAAGACTTTCGGTCATTTAATGTTGAGAATTGACAGAATACTTAAGACGGGTGACAAGACTTTCAGTCATCTGAAATAGAGAATTAAAACAATATTTTCTCGGCGTGACAAAATTTCAGTCATTAGAAATAGAGAATTAAAACATTATTTAGAAGGCGTGATGAAACTTTAGATCTTCTCAAATTGAGAAATAAAACAATATTTACAAGAGATGATAAAATCCAAAAAATATTTACAAGGGATGAGAAGACTTTCAGTTATCTTAAATAGAGAATTAAAACAATATTTTCAAACGGTGACAAATTTTCAGTCAGGAGAAATAGAGAATTTAAACAATATTTACAAGGGGTGAAAGACTATTAGTCTTGTAAAATAGTGAATTAAAACAATAATTTTACGGGGTGATAAGAATTTCTGTGATCTAAAAGAGAGAAATGAAAGAATATTTCTAATGGGTGAAAAGGCTTTGGATCATTTGAAATAGAGAATAAAACAATAAATACAAGGGGTGACCAGACTTTCGGTCATTTAAGATTTTGGATAAAAACAAAAGGTCCAACGGTTTACAAGGCTTTCGGTCTTCTAAAATATAGAAATAATACAATACATATACGGCTGACAAGGCTTTCCTTCATCCGAACTAAAGGTTTAAACAATTTTTTCAGGTTGTGACAAGAGTTACATTCATTTGAAATAGAGAATTTAAACAATATTTACAAGGTGTGACAAGAATTTCAGTCATCTAAAATAGAGAAATAAAACAATAATATAAGGGATGACAAGACTTGCAGTCATCTGAAATAGAGAATTAAAACTATATTTTTAAGGGGTGACAATTATTTCAGTTATGTTAAATAGAGAATTAAAACAATATTTACAATGGGAAAAAGACTATCAATCTTGTGAAATAGTGAATTAAAACTTCTAGTTACAGGGGGTGACAAGTTTGTCGATCATCTAAAAGAGAGATTTGAAAGAATATTTCTAATGGGTGAAAAGACTTTCGGTCATCTGAAATAGAGAATATAACAATATATACAATAGGTGAGCAGACTTTCGGTCATTAAAGATATCAAATTAAAACAATATGTACAATGGGTGACAAGAATTTAGGTAACCTGAAATCGAAATAAAAAACAATAAGTACAAAGGATGACAAGACTTTCCGTCGTCTGAGATATAGAATGAAAACAATATATATAGCGGTGATAAGGCTTTCATTCATCTGGCCTAGGAATTGTAAACAATATTTACAAGCAGTGACAAGAATTACTGTAATCTAAAATAGAGAATTAACACAATATTTAGAAGGGATGAAAAGACTTTAACTCTTTTAAAATAGAGTATTAAAACAATATTTTAAAGGGGTCACAAGACTCTTAATCATCTGAAATAGAGAATTAAAACAATTTTTACAATGGATGACAAGACCTAGTGTCATCTGAAATAGTGATTTAAAACGATATTTACAAGGGGTGACAGGCCTTCGGTTATCCGAAATAGAAAAGCAAAAACTATATTTACAAGGGTTGACAAGACTTTCGCTAATCTGTAATAGAGAAGTAAAGCAATATTTAAAAGGAGAAACAAGACCTACTGTTATCTGAAATAGAGATTTTTATCAAACTTTACAGGTGTTGACATGAAATTCAGTCAATTGAAATAGAGAAGTATAACAATATTTACACGGGGGTCAGAAGACTTTTGGTCATTTCGAATAGAGAATTAAAACAATATTTACAGGGGGGAGGGAGACTTTCTGTTATCTTAATTCAGAATTAAAACAATTTTTACAGGGGGAGGGAGACTTTCTGTTATCTTAATTCAGAATTAAAACAATATTTACAGTGGTTCACAGGACATTCAGTTATCTGAATTAGAGAATTAAAGCGATATTTACAAGGGCCGACAAGACATTCTGTCATGTGAAGTAAAGAATTTCAACAATATTTAAAGTGGGTCACAAGACTTTCGGCAATCTGAAATAGAGAATTAAAACAATAATTAGAGGGGGCTTAAAGACTTTCAGTCATCAAAAATAAAGATTTAAAACAATATGTACAATGTGTGGCTAGACTTTCGAGAGTCGGAAATAGAGAATTAATATAATATTTCAAAGGGATGAGAAGGTTTGGTTCATCGGCAATAGGGAATTAAAACAATATTTACAGGGGTTGACAAGTGTTTCGTTCGGCTGAAATAGAGAATTAAAACAATATATACAGTTTGTGATTATACTTCTGGTCATAGGAAATTAAGAATTAAAACAATATTTAAAAGAGGTCAAAGGATTTGGTTCTTCAGTAAAAGAGATTTAAAGCAATATTCGCAAGGGGGCCCAATACTTTCCGTGTTCTTAGAATGAGAATTTCAACAATAAATTCAAGGAATAAAAAGCCTTTCAGTCATCTGAAATAGAGAATTAAAACAATATTTAGAAGGGTTGACAAGACTTTGGGTCATCACAAATAAAAAATAAAAAAAATATTTACAATGGGTAACAGGACTTTCACTAATCTGAAATAAAGAGTTAAAACAATATTTACACGTGGTTACAAGACGGTCGGTCGTCTAAAATAATGAATTATAACAAAGGGTACAATGTGTGACAACACCTTAGGTCATACGAGGGGCGTTCAATTAGTTTGCGAATCGGTACGGCAAAACAGAGCAAGAGGGATAACTGTTTGTGGGGGTGTTAGGACAAGTTATGACAACTCAGGACCTGCAACCGCACGCTCTTGCCTCGTCTATTTAAGAAGCAGGAGCTGATCGCAGATCGTCAGTCACAAACTTTTCAACAATGGACAAGGTTGAGCACCGCGCAGTGATCAATTTTCTGACCAAGGAAGGCAAGAATGCAAAAGAGATCCATGAACGCATGTTTGCAGTGTACACCGACAACGCCCCTTCTAATGCAACTATTGCTCGCTGGAATAGGGAGGTCCGCCATGGTCGTGAGTCCCTTGAAGATGACTCCCGTCTAGGAAGCCCGTTAGACTTGACCAACGAGGACAATGTGGCCCGTGTGGAGAGGATGATCCTCGAAAATTGACGGGTGAAGGTCGAAGAAATCGAGCGAGAACTTGGAATATCACATGGAAGTGTTATCAACATCAACCACGACTATTTGGCCATGACCAAGGACTCTGCCCGTTGGGTCACTAGAAGCCTCACGCCCCATGATCGAATTCAACGTCATAAAATTCCATAAGGCCAGAGTTGCACAAGCTGCCCTGCGCGAGTGCGGATTCGAGGATCTCAACCATCTCCAATACAGTGCAGATCTGGCTCCTAGGGACTACTTTTTATTTCGCCAGCTCAAGGCTGCACTGCGTGGACGCCGGTTTGAAGACGATGAAGATGTCCTGTCGCCGTCCAGGAGTGGATTTAACAGCAGTCGGAAGATTTCTGGTTGTCGGGAATTCGAAGCCTCAGGGACAAGTGGGGAATGTGCATTAAAGTCGAGCGTAGTTATATTGAAAAATACTAAAACACTTTTCCTCATATCTCGTTTCTTTATATCCGAATTACAAAACTTATTGCCTGCCTTTCTTATGAAATAAAGGAATTAACACATGGAAGTGTTATCAACATCAACCACGACAATTTGGCCATGACCAAGGTCTCTGCCCGTTGGGTCACTAGAAACCTCACGCCCCATGATCGAATTCCACGTCGTCAAATTCCATAAGGCCAGAGTTGCACAAGCTGCCCTGCACTAGTGCGGATTCGAGGATCTCAACCATCTCCAATACAGTGCAGATCTGGCTCCTAGGGACTACTTTTTATTTCGCCAGCTCAAGGCTGCACTGCGTGGACGCCGGTTTGAAGACGATGAAGATGTCCTGCTCGCCGTCCAGGAGTGGATTTAACAGCAGTCGGCAGATTTCTGGTTGTCGGGAATTCGAAGCCTCAGGGACAAGTCGGGAATGTGCATTAAAGTCGAGCGTATTTATATTGAAAAATACTAAAACACTTTTCCTCATATCTCGTTTCTTTATATCCGAATTACAAAACTTATTGCCTGCCCCTCTTATGAAATAGAGAATTAACAAAATATTTACAATGGTTGAAAATACTTTCGGTTATCTGAAACAAAGAATTCATACAATATTTACTAGGGGGAACAAGACTTTCGTTAATCTAAAATAGAGAATTAAAACCAAATTTTCAGGAGAGCGCCAAGAGTTTTTCTCATCTGGAATAGAGAAGTAAAACAATATTTATTAGGAGTGACAAGACTTTCGGTCATCTAAAATAGAGAATTAAAACAATATTTTAAAGAGAGTTAAATACCTTGGGTCATCGTTAATAGAGAATAAAAACAATATTTACAGGGTCTGGTGATAAGAATTGGGTCATGTGAAATAGAGAATTAAACCAATAATTACAAGGGGCGACCAGACTTTAAATCAATAAAATAGATAATCAAAACAATATTTAAAAGGGTTAACAAGACTTTCACTTATCTGAAATAGAAAATTAAAAGAATATTTCCGAGGGGTGACATGACTTTCGGTAATCTGATATAGAGAAGTAAAACCAAATATTCAAGGGGCTACCAGAGTTTCTCTCATCTGAAATAGAGAATGAAAACAATATTTACAAGGGGTGACAAGACCTTCGGTCATCTGAAATATAAAATTAAATTAATATTTAGAAGGGCTGACAAGACATTCACTCATCTGAAATAGAGAATAAAAATAATATCTATGAGGGGGGACTAGACCTATTGTCATCTGAATTTGAGATTTGAAACAATATTTAGAAGGGGTGACATGACCTACGGTCATCTGAACTAGAGGATTAAAACATTATTATCACAGGTTACAAAACTTTTAGACATCTGAAATAGAGAATTAAAACAAAATTTAGAAGAAGTGACAAGAAGGTGGCTCATCATAAATAGAGAATTAAAACAATATTCACCAAGATTAACAAGACTTTCAGTATCTGAAATAATAGACAATTAAAACAATAATTTCACGGGGTGACAAGCCTTTCACTCATATGAAATAGAGAATTAAAACAATATTTTGAAAGAGAGACAAGGATTTGGGTCATCTCAAATAGAGAATAAAAACAATCGTTACAAAGGTTGACAAGTTTTTCGGTCATCTCGGATAGAGTTATAAAATAAATTCTCGGAGCTTGACTACACTTTCGGTCATCTGAAATAGAGAATTAAAGCAATATTTAAAGGGATGAAAAGAATTACTCTCATCTGAAATTCAGAATTAAAACAATACTTAGAGTGCGTCACAAGACGTTCGGATATCTGAAATATAGAATTAAAGCAATATTTACAAGGGGTGCAAGGACTTTTGGTCAACTCGAATATAAAACACAGGCCTGCGTTTGCAAAGATCTTTATGTTTCCCAGGATTTCTTTGTGGTTTCCTAATGAATCTAACCTCCTGAGCTTAAAAATGAATGTATATTTGTTCAATCAGGTCAGATTTTCTCAGTATATCATACACCATTTTCATTGAGATTACCTCATTTTTTCTGAATTAAAAAAAAAAAAAACCTTTCTCTATCTAATAATGCATTATTACTGTTATATCATATAAACAGGAATACACGTATGTAAACTATAATCCTTTTAATAAATAAAAAATAAAAGAATGCAACATAATAAAGAAAATAATTATAATTTCGAAGAACAGACGCCCTTGAAGATTTTCGTTTGTGCCTGTCATCTGGTGCATCACGCTTCAAACACCAACAGTAGTCAGCAAGCATGTTTCCGTTCCATTTACACGGGTACCTGGATTCCATTGTTTTTATGTCCTGGTAGAATCTTTGCCCCTGTTCTTTACTGTAATCCCCGCAGTTGTCGGGAAAATAATCCAGATGGGACTGTAAAAAGTGTATCCTTATAGACATTCGAGCCCTCAAATGTTTGAGACTTGTTAAGAGCTGATTGACCAGGGCAACATATTCTTCTAGGCTTCTTTTATTGCCTAGAAAATTGTTAACTAGAGCTTTGAAAGCTTTCCAGCCATCTTTTTCTATGTCCTTCATTGATGCATCAAATTGCTGATCAAGTTCCTGATTTGAAGTCCATCAAAAATTCCCCCATGGAGCTTAGCGTCACTGATTTGTGGAAATTTTTGAAGAAGAAATTTAAAAGCTTGGCCTACTTTATTAAGGGTTTTGACATAATTTTTCATTATGCCAAGTTTTATATGCAGTGGAGGGAGGAGTATTTTTTGAGGAGGCACTAAAGGTTCAGCTATCATAATTGTTTGATCTAATTCTAAATGCTTCTCGTGGAGGCCAAACCTTCTTCTCATAGTGCATACTATCTGCACGACTGTTCCATAAACATAGGAAACAGGGATGCTTCGTGTAGCCTGTTTGCGTCCCAAGTGTAAGAGACCCTACCTGATAAAAACTTAGCACGGTATGTAAATTCAGTGTAATATTTCTAAAAACAAATTCAAAGTAATATTTCTTAAAACAATAAGAATATGAATATGTACTGAAAAATCCTGTATACCGATGCATTAAATCATCGTATTGGAACTAATTGGATATATGTACATCTTATTTTGAGTTTATTGAGTTGTGTTGTATACCTTCTCAATTAGGATAAGTTCCCCATTAACCCAATAGGATGCATTAACCTATAGGGACATACTTCAACAAAAAATATAACTAAAAAAATGACTCATGATTTCCAGATTTGCATTCTCTTAAAATGTAAGTTGACCAAAAGGTGTATACAAGTATTAACAATTAAAAATGAAAATGTCAATATCAAAAAGCTTAGAAACGCCACGTGTAAAATGATCTTACCTTTAAGTCACCACATATCCTCCACTTATAGCTAGAGTAATTTATTGCATCCAGCAATTTTTTCATATTTTCATAACATTCAGTAAGTTGGATTGAATGGCCTATAGGAACGGAAGCTATCTTGTTACCAATATTCAGTAACACAGCTTTTAAACTTCTACTGGAGGAATCTATGAACAGTCTCTATTCTAATAGGTTGTAGGGAATTCCAAGGGCCTCAACAAGTCCTTTAATATTGGCGCAGTATACTAAAGAGATGGAAGAATGCTGTAAAAAATAGCTTCGAAACTCTTGTTCTCTATTTCTGTACCCCCCTAAATGTTGTTCTTTAAGCGAGAAGATTTCTTTCACGAAGTCGAGAGCCAAGAAGTTGTGTATTCGCCTTTGAAACCCCCAGATCCCTGGTCAGGTCATTTAACCGAACTTGAGTGAATGGTCTTGCGACCATATCATGTGTGGAAACCTGATAAGACTCAGATGTGTCATAATCTTGGTCAACTTCCATATTAATCTCTTCATGTATCTCTATATGTTCAGGGGGAGAAGGTATAGGAATTCCTGGGCCATGGGGCAGGGGTTTGATGGCAGAAGGAACATCCGGATATGCCACACTATGTTTATTCTTCTTATTTATACCTGTGGAAAATATAATTGCATATTACATAAAGGAATTGATTTGGAGTTGCAGATAGTACATAAATGTTTAGTAAAGGATATGTTCATGCTAAAGTGAACTATGTTAGTTTTTAATTTTATGCTAAGTCTTTGCATAATAATGACATTTTCAGGAGCCAGTATAATACAGAAAGCTTAAATACTTGATACAATGCTCACCTTTAAGATTTGTCATGCAAAAATAGCAGTCCGTAGTGTGGTCCTTGCCATCTCTTCACACCATGGGAACACCAAAAGAGAGGGACTTCTGTTCGCCCTGACTCCAGCGTCTTAAACTTATGTAGCATCCCTTGCAGCAGATATGTGGTGCAAAACTTTTATCTTAATCTCTTAGCCTTACTTCAAAATATGCATGATACAAAGATTTAATTACAGAAGGGATTGTACTTTGCTGCTCGGGAAAAGTCACTTTGCCGCAAACATAGCAAAATCTGTCGGAGCTATTCTTACATTTTCTGTTCATTTTTAACTCAACCACTATTATTATTATTCTTATTATTATAATGCTAAGCAATTTTTAACCTGCAAAATATAAACCTATTTGCATAATTACTTAAAATGTACACAAAGTTTACTGCGAATAGAGCAGTGCAAAAACTATTGAAATTTGATGTAATATAGGAGATGTATAAACTATAAAATTATTATCACCCCCTGTATCGCAAAAACTGGAGGTGATAGAGAAAAACGGATTACAGATTCGGATTTAGGAGGTCAATTTTATTAAGAAACACTATAGAAAACCTAAAGTACATTTTTGACGCAGACCAGTGAAATTTAAACAATATTTACAGGGAGTGATAAGACTTTCTGTCATTGGATTAAAGAATTAAAACATACTTTACAGTGGGTCACAAGACTTTTGATCATCTAAAGTAGAGAATTAAAACAATAGTTACAAGAGGGTTTAAAGACTTTCGTTCATCTGAAATGGTGAATTAAAACAATATATACAATATGTGAAAATACTTTGGTTCGTTTAAATAGAGAAATAAAACAATATTTTAAAGGCGTGAGAAAACTTTATGTCATCAGCAAAAGAGAATTAAACCAATATTTACAAGGGTTGACATGACTTTCGGTCATCTAAAATAGAGAATTAAAGCAATATTACCACGGGTGCCAATACTTTCTGTCATCTTACTAAGAGAATTTAAACACTAATTTCACAGGGTGACAAACCTTTCCGTCATCTGAATTAGAGATTTGAAACAATATTAAAAAACGGAGACAGAATAGAAACAATATTTTCAAAGGGTGAGTAGACTTTTGGTAATCTGAAATAAAGAATTAAAACAATATTTACCAGGGTTTAAAAGACTTTCACCCATTTGAAATGGAGAAGTAAAACAATATTTACAAGGGGGTAGAATACTTGTCGTCATATGAAATACAGAATTAACACAAAATTTAAAATCGTTAACAAGACTAAGAGTCATCTTAAACAGAGAATTCATACAGTATTAACTTGTGGTAACAAGATTTTCGGTCATGTGAAATAGAGAATTAAAACAATATTTCCAAGGGTTGCCAAGATATTTGGACATCTAAAAAAGACAATTTAAACAATCTTTTCAAGGGTTGACAAGACTTTCGGTCATCTCGGATGGAGAATTAATATATATTTACAAGAGTGACCAGACTGAATTAGTCAATTAAAAAAGATTTACAAGGGTTGATAAGACCTTCGCTCATGTGAAAAAGCGAAATCAAACAATATTTTAAGAAGTGAAAAGAGTTTCAGTATGCTGAAATAGAGAAATGACACAATATTAACACGGGGTGACAAAAGTGTGGGTCGACCAAAATAGAAAATTTAAAAAATATTTACAGGGGGGTATTTAGACTTTTAGTCATCTGAAATAGAGATGTAAATCCTAATTTAAAGGCGGTGACCAGACTTTCCATCATCTGAAATAGAGATTTGAAACAATATTTACATGGGTTGACAAGACTTTTAGTCATCTGAAATAGCGAATTAAAACAATATTTACTAGGGGTGAAAAGACTTTTTGTCATCTCGAATAGAGTATTAAAACAATATTTACAGGGGGTGATAAGACTTTCTTTCGTCTGAAATAAAGAATTTAAATAATCATTACAGTGGGTCACAAGATTTTCATTCATCTGAAATAAAGAATTAAAACAATATTTACAAGCGGTTACAAGACTTTCCGTCATCTTAAATTGACAGTTAAAACAATATGTACAATGTGTGACAAGACTTTCGGTCATCTGAAATTGAGAATTAAAACAATATTTAAAAGAGGTGAGAATACTGTGGGTCGTCGCCAATAGAGTATTTAAACAATATTTATAAGGTGTGACAAGACTTTCGGTTATCTGAAATAAAAAATTAAAGCAATATTTAAAAGGGGTGAAAATACTTTCATTCTAGTTAAATAGAGAATTTAAACAATAGTTTCAAGGGGTAACAAGACTTTCGGTCAGCTGAAATAGAGAAAGAAAAACAATATTTACAAGGGTTGAAAAGACTTTGGGTTATATAATAGAGAATTGATACAATATTTACACTGGGTGACAAGACTTTTGCCATCTGAAACAGAGAATTCATACAATATTTACTAAGAGGGAAAGACTCTCAGTCATCTAAAATAGAGAATTACAACAATATTTTAAAGGGGTGAGAAGACTTTGGGTCATCGGTAATAAAGAATTAAAGCAATATTTAAAAGGGTTACGAAACTTTAGGTAATCTCGGAAAGAGATTCAAATCAATATTTACAAGCGGTCACAAGACTTGGGTCATCTGAAACACAGAATTCCTACAATAAATACTGGGGGTGATAAGACTTTCCGACATCTGAAATAGTGAATTAAAACAATACTTTCAAGGGTTGACAAGACGTTAGCTAACCTCGGAGAGAGAATCATAACAATATTTATGATTCTTTCTGTCATCGGAAATAGAGATCTTTTCCATTATTTATATTCGGTCACAAGACTTTCGGACATGTGAAATAGAGAAATAATACATTTTTACATGGGGTTAAGAGACTTTTATTTAATGTGAAATAGAGAATTAAAACAATATATGCCATGTCTGACAAGACTCGGGCTCATCTGAAATAGCGAATTAAAACTATATTTAAAAGAGGTTGTCGTGCCATAGAGAATTAAAACAATATTTACAAGGGGTGACGAGACTTTCGGTCATATGAAATAGAAAATTAAAGCAATATTTAAAACGAGTGACAATACTTTCGCTCAAATTTAATAGAGAATTTAAACAATAATTTCTAGGGTTAACAAGCCTAGAAATTAAAACAATATATAAAACGGGTGACAAGATTTAGGACATTGGAAATAGAGAATTGAGATAATATATACAAGGGGACACAAAACTTTCAGTGATCTGCAATGGAGAATTAAAACAATATTTTTTAAGAGGTGACAAAGCTTTCTGTAATCTGGAATAGAGAATAAACAAAATTGACAGGGGGTTGCAAGACTATCAATCATCTGAAATAAAGAATTAAAATAACATTTACAAGCGGTGAAAAGACTCTAAAGTTATCTAAAATAAAGAATAAAACACTAATTACAATTAAGAATATATTTAGAAGAAGTGAAAAGACTTTCGGTCATCTGAAATTTAGACTTCATACAACATTTACAGGTGGTAACAAGACTTTTAGTCATATGAAATAGATGATTGAAACAATATTTTCAGGGGATGGTGAGAAGAATTGTATTATCTAATATATAGAATTACAACAATAATATCAGGGGGTGACCAGAATTTCAGTCATCTAAAATAAAGAATTAAAACAATATTTACAGGCGGAGAAAAAACTTTTAGTCGTCTAAAATAAAGAATTAAACAAAATATTTACATGAGGTTTCAAGACTTTCATTCGCTGGAATTGAGAAAAAAACTATATTGACAGGGGGTGAAAAGTCATCACTCACCTGAAATAAAGAATTAAAACAATATTTACAACGGGTGATAAGACTCATTCATCTGAAATTGAGAGCCTCGAATCATAATTTTCAGGGGGTGACAAGACTTTCAGTCATCTGAAATAGAGAATTTAAATAATATTAACAATGGGGAACAAGAATTTCTGTAATCTAAAATAAAGAATCTAAAGAATATTTATCTGCGGTGACAAGACTTTCGGTCATCTGAAATTGAGAATTAAAACAATATTTACTAGAGGTGACAAGACATCCGGTTATCTGAAATAGACAATTAAAACAATATTTTCAAAGCGTGAAAAAGCTGGTGTCTTCTTAAATATAGAATTAAAACAATATTTATAGGGGGGAAAAGACTTTCAGTCATCTGACATACAAAATTAAATAAATTTTCTCACGGTCACAAGACTTCCTTTCAATTGAATTAGAGCAGTAAAACACTATTTACAAGGGGTGACAGGACCTTCGATTTTATAAAAAGGATAAGGAAAACAATATTAACAAGGGTGTACAAGACTTTCAGTCATCTGATATAGAGACTTAAAACAATATTTACAAGGGTTTTTAAGACTTTCAGTCATCTAATATATATAATTTAAACAATATTTACAATCAGTCAAAGATTTTATGCATTGTGAAATAGAGAAGTAAAACAATATTTCCAAGAAGTGACAAGAATTTCATTAATCTGAAATAGAGAATTAATACAATATTTTCAGGGGGTGATAAGACTTTTAATCATCTGAAATAGAGAATTAAAAGAATATTTAGAAGTGGTGTCAAGACTCTCGATCATCTGAAATCGAGAATCAAAACAATATTTACAAGGAGTGACAAGACTTTCATTCATCTGAAATAGCGAATTAATACCATAATTAAATGAGTGACAAGACTTTCATTCATCTGAAATAGAGAGTTAATGCAATAATTAGAGGAGTGACAAGACTTTCATTCATCTGAAATAGAGACTTAAAACATTATTTATAGGCGGTGTCAAGAGTTTCAGTCATCTGAAATAGATAATTAAAACAATATACAAAACGGGCGACAAGACTTTGGGTGAGCAGAAATAAAGAATTAAAACAATATTTACAGGGGGTGGCGAAAATTTCAGTCATCTAAAAAGGAGAATTAAAAAAACATTTACAAGAGGTGACAAGACTATATCTCATCTGGAATAGAGAATTAAAACAAACTTTACATGGGGTAGCAAGAATATCACTCATCTGGAATAGAAAATTAAAACAAATTTTACAAAGGGGGATAAGACTTTATGGTCATCTAAAATAGAAAATGAAAACACTAAGTACAATGGGTGACAAGACTTTAGGGCTTTTTTACATATAGATTTTCAACAATATTTATACAAGGCGGAACAAGACTTTCGGTCATCTGACATAGAGAAATATAACAATATTTATAGGTGGTGACAAGACTTTTAGTCATCTGTAATAGAGAATTAAAACAATATTTACAGAGTGTAACTAGAGTTTCAGTCATCTGATATAAAGAAATAAAACAATATGTACGACATCAGTCAAGAAGAGATTTTATACAATATGTAGATGTCTTGAGAAGATAATTAGTCATGGGAAATATAGAATTAAAACAATATTTACAATGGGTGTCAAGACTTTTGATGATCTGAACTAGAGAATTAAAATCATATTTAAAAGGGGTGATAATATTTTCGTTAATCTTGAATAGAGATTTCTAACAATATTGTCAAGAAGGGACAAGCCTTTCACTCATCTGAACTAGAGAATTAATATAATATTTACATGGGGTGAATAAAAATTGAGTCATTTGAAATAGAGGATGACAACAATATTTAAATGAGTGAAAAGACCTTCGGTAATCTTACATAGAGAATTAAAAGAATAATTATAAGGTGTGACAATACTTTCAGTCATGTTATATAGAGAATTAAAACAATATTTAATATGTTTGGCAAGCCTTTCATTAATATGAAATAGATAATTATATAATATTTACAAGAGGTGACAAGACTTTGGCTCATCTAAAATAGAGAATTAATTCAATATTTAAAAGGGGTGAGAAAACCTTCTGCTATCAGAAATAGAGAAGTAAAAGAATATTTTCAATCGGTGATAAAACATTCGGTCATCTGAAATATAGAATTAAAACAATATTTCCAAGGGGGACAAGCCTCTCTTGAATCTGAAGTAGATAATTATACAATATTTCTACGGCGAGATGAGAGTTTTTGTCATCTGAAATATAGAATCAAAACAATATTTCCAAGGGGGACAAGCCTCTCTTGAATCTGAAGTAGATAATTATACAATATTTATACGGCAAGATGAGAGTTTTTGTCATCTGAAATATAGAATCAAAACAATATTTCCAAGGGGGACAAGCCTCTCTTGAATCTGAAGTAGATAATTATACAATATTTATACGGCGAGATGAGAGTTTTTGTCATCTGAAATATAGAATCAAAACAATATTTCCAAGGGCGACAAGCCTCTCTTGAATCTGAAGTAGATAATTATACAATATTTATACGGCGAGATGAGAGTTTTTGTCATCTGAAATATAGAATCAAAACAATATTTACAAAGGGTGACAAAACTTTCGGTAATTGAAAATAGAGAACTAAAACAATATTTTAAGCAGTGACATGACTTTCGGTCATCTGAAATAGAGAACTAAAACTATATGTACAATAAGTGACAAGACTTTGGGTCATCTGAAATAGAGAGGTAAAACAATATTTACAAGGAGTGACAAGAGTTTCGGGCATCTGAACCAGAGAATTAAAAGAATATTTACAAGGAGTGACAAGAGTTTCGGGCATCTAAACCAGAGAACTAATAGAATATTTACAAGGGGTGACAATACTTTCGGTCATCTAAAATAAAGAATTAAAACGATCTTATTTAGGCGGACAAGAGTTTCGAGGATCTAAACTAGAGATTAAAACAATATTTACAAGGGGTGACAATACTTTCGGTCATCTTAAATAGAGAATAAGAACGATATTTTCAAGAGGTGACAAAACATTTTGTCATATGAAATACAGAATCAAAATGGTATATACAAGTGTTGAAAAAACTTTCGGTCATCTAAAATAAGGAATTAAAACATAGGGTGACAATATTTGGCTAATCTGAAATAGAGATTTAGAGCATTATTTACAATGGATCACAAGCCTTTCGATCATCTGGAATAGAGAGTTAAACCAGAATTTACAGGGAGTGAGAAGACTTTCACTCATCTGAAATAGAGAATAAAAACAATATTTACACGGGGTGACAAGACTTCCGATCATCTAAAATAGACAATTAAAACCATATTAAAAATACGTGACATCACTTTCGGTCATCTGAAATAGAGAATTCCCAAAAATATTTTCAAGGGATGACAAAACCTTCTGACATTTGAAATAGATAAGTAAAACAATAATTACAAGGATTGACAAGACAGTCGATCATCTAAAATGGAGAATTAAAATATATTTACAATGGGTTACATGACAGCGTCATCTGAAATAGCGAATTAAAATAATATTTACAACGGGTGACAATACTTTCGGTCATCTGAAATAGAGAATTAAAACAATAAATAAAAGCGATAAAAAGACTTTCAGTCACCTGATATAGAGAATTACAACAATATTTACAAGGGGTGACAAAACTTTTGTTCATCTAAATTAGGGAATTAAAACAATATTTTTCAGGGGTTATAAGACTTAAGGGCATCTGAAATATAGAAATAAATCAATATTTTCAATAGTGACAAGACTTTCGCTCATCTGAGAGAAGTAAACGAATATTTAAGGAGGTGGTGTTAAGACTTGGGTCATCTGAAAGAGAGAATTATAACAATACTTACATGGGGTGCGAGACTCTAAGTCTTGTGATATAGAGAATTAAATCAATATTTAGATCGGGGGACAAGAATTTCGGGCATCTGAAATAGTCAATTAAAAGAATGGTTTCAACGAGTCTAAAGACTTTCTGTTATCTGAATTAGAGAAGTAAAAGAATATTTAACAAGGTATACAAGACTTTGGCTCATCTAAAATAGAAAATTAAAAAGATATTTACGATGAGTGACAAGACTTTCGGTCATCTGAAATAGAGAATTAAAACAATATTAAAGAGTGACCAGACTTTCAATGATCTTAAATAGAGAATTAAAACTATATTTACAAGGGTTTACATTTTTTTCGGTCATCTGAAAAAGAGAATTAAAACAATATTTTCAAGGATTAACAGGAATTTGTCTCATCTGAAATAGATAATTAATACAATATTTACAGGGGGGCTGATAAAACTTTCATTCATCTGAGATAAAGAATTATACAATATTTACAACTGGTGACAAACTTGTATTCATCTGAAATAGAGCCTTAAAATATTATTTACCGGCGGTGTCAAGACTTTCAGTTATCTGAAATAGAGAATAAATACAATATTTACAAGGGATGACAACCCTTTTGGTCATCTGAAAAAGAGAATTAAAACAATATTTACAAGGGACGACAACCCTTTCGGTCATCTGAAAAAGAGAATTAATACATTATTTATAGGGGGTGATAAAATATTCAATCATCTGAAATAGAGAATTAGAATATATTCAAGGGGTGAGAAGACTTTCTCTCATCCGATAAAATAGATAGATAAAATAATATTTACGAGGGTGGCAAGACTTTCTGTCATTTAAAATATAGAATTAAAACAATATTTAGAAGGGGTGACAAGACTTTCGATCATCTGAAATCAAGACTTCATACAATATTTACAGGGGGTGACAAGACTTTCAGTCATCTGGGACAGAGACTTAAAACAGTATTTACAGGTGGTGACAAACCTTTTTTTCACTGTTCTGAAATACAGAATTAAAACAATATTTATTAGGTGTGGCAAGACTTTCGGTCACCTGGAACAGAGAATTAAAATAATAATTACAGGGGGTGCCGAGACTTTCAGTGATCGGAAATAAAGTATTATACAATATTTTAAATTAATGACAAAGCTTTTGTCATCTAAAATAGAGAAGTAAAACAATATTTTTCAAGCGGAGACAAGAATTTCGGTAATATAAAATAGATAATTAAAACAATATTTCCTAGGGGTGACAATACTTTGGGTCATTGGAAATAGTGAATCAAAACAATATTTTCAAGGGGTAACAAGACTTCAGGTCATCTGAAATAGATAATTAAAACAATATTTACAGAAGGTGCTAAGACTTTCAATCTTCTAAAATAGACTATTAAAACAATATTTTCAACCGGTGACAGGACTTTCGGGCTACTAAAATAGAGAATGAAAACCATACATACAATGGATCACAAAACTTTCGGTAATCTAATATAGAGATTTAATACCATATTTACAAAGTTTTGCAATAGATTCCTTCTTCTAAAATATCGAATTGAAACACTATATACAAGGTGAGCCACTTCTTTGGGTCATCTTTAATATAGAATTAAAACACTATTTATAAGGGGTGAGAATACTTTCAGTCATCGGAAAGAGAGAATTAAAACAATATCTGTAAGTGATGTCAAGACTTTCAATCATCTAAAATAGAGAATTAAAACAATATATACATTGGGTGACAATACTTTGGGTCATCTGAAATCAAGAATTAAAACAATATTTACAATTATTTATTTTTGTAGAAGTTATGCGACTCTTATTGAAGCATTGATTTTTAACAGATTTTTAGCTGAATGTTCAGGTATTTATCAACTATTAAAACGAATTTTATTTAGCTAGTTTTATTTGCTTAAAATTACTAAAAACTTAGTTTCCATAATTAAGAAATAACTTAATTTACTTGAAGATTCTTCTTCTCAAATGCTGACTATTCTTTCCTTAACATTCATTTACTCGTGACAAAGTTGCTCTCAACGATATTAATAATTTTTTCAGCAATATTAATTTTTAGTTTTTGGATACTTCTAGGATTATTATGGTAAACACGATCTTTTAAATATCCCCCTAAAATAAAATCCAAAGGTCTTATATCTGGGGGGGAGGATCTTGGAGGCCACCTAAATTCACTTTTTCGAGAAATGATTTTTTTCTCTGAAGTTTTGTCTTAACAACTGCATTGTTTCATTCGGTTTATGTTATGTTGCACCATCGTGCTGTTAAACAGTTGTCGTCTATTTCAAAGCCTTCGAAAGTTCGGTTAAAAATATCCTTCAAGCATATGTCGTTATCTTTCGCCATTCACAGTGACTGAATTTCCATTTTCCTTTTCATAAAAATATTTCCCAATTATCTTCTGAGGTTTTATCGAACACTACATTAGTTTCTGCAATATGCAGCTCTTTCTGGTGTATAGCTTCTGGGTTGTGATCCAACCATATTATGTTGTTCTGCTTATTATTTTATCTTCTAAGATGAAAGTGCGCTTTGTCAGACATTATTACATGCGATACATCAACTTCCCTAAATATTCGTCTAAATTCTTCTGCGCACGATTTTCTTTTCGCGAAATCTTTGGCTTCTAATTTTTGTACAACCTGAATCTTGTTTTTCTTAAGTTTCAGTTTTTTCTTCATTACATTGTGTGTTGCACTTTTTAATAATCTCACTTGTTCTGATTTTCTTTTCAATCATTTTTGCGGCAACCGTTCGCCTTTTGACGTAACACTTAAATTTTATGTTTTTCTACACCTTTTCTGCCAACACGCCCTTTTCCTCTATCTTGTACACTGCAGGTGTCGTGGAAATTTTAATTAGGCTGCATAGCGCTCGTTGGGATTGTTCGTCTTGAAATCCTTTGTGTTTCATCCGTCGTTCTGTTGAAACCACTGAACAGTTGCATCTGAAGAATCTTTCAACAATTTTTTTTCCTACAATCATTTCCAGGAGCTTCCATGTTTTCAATTTGAAATATTTCTTAATAATTATTTTTGCTTGTAAAATTTTCTCCTTTTATACTCTACAAATGCTAGTGAATTTGTTACTTAAGAATTTTCGCGAAAAATTTGATAAGAATCGAGCATTCTCAAAATCACTTTTTGAAATCAAACTTTTTATGCTTTCCGTTTCTAGCAATAAATGACCGACTTACTTATACTAGAATCACTTTTAGAATAATAGATGAATTAGTTAGCCATTTTATGACAGAGAATAAACTACAATTACCAACCACGTTCGAAAGTTTCATTGTGATCATAAAATTATTCTTGATTTATTAAACTTCAAACGTAGGACATGTAAAAACAGGACCCTGTATAAACCATCGTTAGATCTCCATGGGACTCCATACGAGATTAACGATAGCTGATGGGGATAGAACATACTGGCAAAAAATAAAGATAGCCAAAGAGGTCCAAGAACTATATCCCCTCCTCCTCCTACTTCTTCAAACAAAAATGTGAATTAGGATTGATTTGATGAGAGATTTTTTTCGAAAAACGTTGATTCTAATGACCTTCCATATATCGACTCAGACAAAACTGGTAATGATGTATTTCCTCAGGGGAAATTTTGACATATATGATGGTTTAGTTATCGATATCCTGGTAATGATAACTATCATTCACACATACTGGTCCAGAGATGAGTTCTCAATGTGGCTCCCCTCTCCTTCTTCCTCGGCTCAAAGGAGGAATGATTTGAAAGAGCTCTGTTGTAAGAAGAGGTCATTTTTCTTCCCCTCTTCTCAACTTCATAAGTCTATGGGGAACCTAAGATGGAATCACTCACGTTATTTGTATACCATTTTTTTACGGCTGAACTGAACTGAATAAATAAGGGTAAACACAAGAAGATTAAAAATTAAATGATAAAAAGGTGATAATGCTAATTTCTTTCAGGGTATGTGTGGATCTTTTTGTGGCGTGGAAATTCATTGTTGCAGTTAAAATCTAACAGCTATTTAAAAAAAATACCGACAAAATAGTACTCAGTCTCCGTTTTTAGACAAAAATATATTTGCAAAGATAAGCGTAACCAAATCATTATTACTAATTACTTTACAAATATCACAAAAATAATCGAATAAAAGATAGTATTCCCTCTGAATTATCGTATATGTTTTAGGTTCCAATGGGCATTCTGCATGTTTACATTTTACGTACATCTGGTAAGGTTAATACTATTTACCAAGCAGAGATTTCTTAGAAATGGGAAAAAGTGATCAACAAATAATGATTGCAGCTTTCAGTAAACTTTAGTCGTGTTGATTACTATATATATGAAAAAGCCCCCAATTTGCTCTTTTATCTATAATAATCTAATAATCAGCTTATATGATATACATCCATAAGATCTATGCCATTTAGTTTCTATATCGTTATTTTTCATGTAGATATTGTATAACGAAAGGTTTAGTACATTATGATACGTTTTCTTCATTTTTAGGGATTTCTCACAGCACAAAATTATTTGGAATTTAACTGCTTTATTACAGGTAAGATTACCTTATCATTAATTCTTAAGAATTTATTTAGTTAATCACAATAAAAGTTGTTAAATCTAAATTGTATCAAACGATTTTTTTATTTTAAGTTAGTCTGTAAAATAAATAATTTACATTCTAAATTCCATAGCTCAATAAATTATCATATTTTGCTAGATTGTAAATAAAATGTACTTAATTTATTTTTATTTAGTCTTCTACAACTTAGATTTTTTTAATCTTACATAGCATTATTTAATGTTTATTTACTAGCGATATTTATCCCAGTAATATTGGTTATAAGAGCTCTGTTATCTTCTTGGATTTTCTTCATCCATTATATGGGATTAAAAAATTTCAAAGAACGATTCTGAAATTAATCCAAGTGCCGTTTTTTAAATAACTGTTGTCATGTTCTTTCTATTTTGCTAAGTCAATTTTTATGATATTTGTGGTAAATATTTACTGTGGGTTTTTGTGAAATTCATAGGAATTTTGTATGAAAGTTGTGGTAATTTTATGATATTTATGGCGTTTATGACATTTGTGCCAATTTTTAGACATTTGTAGAAGATTTGCATATATAGTATGAATATTTATAAGCATTATTTCATGAATTAAATAAGAAAAATGGTACGTCTCAGTCACTAACTTCCATTTTCGTGATGTTTTATGAATTATTTCATGTATATTTATTCCATAAACAAACAATACATTCATGGTGACTAAGGTAAAACTAGGCTTGAATTTGTGGTGTTGTTTTTTGTTTCTCTTAGGACGTTTTGGTAACTATGTTTCAATAATTAGATATGTAATTAATAAATAGCTTCATCTCACTTGTGGTTGCAATTGATATGGGGCCATATTTCATGCGGAGAAAGGATTACACCTTAAAGCAACTAACTACAGCCCTGCATCTTTATTTTCCCATGTAATTTAGGCCCCAATTTAAATCCCAAACACGAAGAAAAGCATTTCAAATAACCACATTAGGTTTACCAGTGCGTGGTTTCTACAAAGAATATGACGATAGTAGTAAAGACGAGAATACTTACGCAAGATGTCTAACATCGGGTGTTTTCTCCTAAATTGCAGAGATTGCTCCTAATTTCAGAGATTTCTCCTAATTGGAAGAGATTGGTCGTAGTTTCAGCGATTGGTCCTAGTTTGTAGTGATTTTTCCTAGTTAGCAGAGATTGGTACTATTTATGAGACTTTTCCTAATTAGCATAGATTTCTCTTACTTTGAAGAGATTTGTCCTAGTTTGTAGTGATTTATCATAGTTAGCAGAGATTGCTCCTAGTTTAGGAGATTTGTCCTAGTTAGCATAGATTTGTCTTACTTTGAAAAGATTTGTCGTAGTTTGCAGAGATTTGTCCTAGTTAGCGGAGATTGCTCCTAGCTTAGGAGATTTGTCCTAGTTAGCATAGATTTGTCTTACTTTGAAAAGATTTGTCGTAGTTTGCAGAGATTTGTCCTAGTTAGCAGAGATTGCTCCTAGCTTAGGAGATTTGTCCTAGTTAGCATAGATTTGTCTTACTTTGAAAAGATTTGTCATAGTTTGCTGAGATTGGACCTAGTTTAAGAGAATTGTCCTACTTTAAAGAGATTTTTCCTAGTTTGCCTCTTACATCTTCACACTGTGGCAGATCATGCCTGCGCGCGCCACGAATCTTGGCACCATTCATTCTTACATATTGAAACAAAGAGCAGTGGATCAACATACCCAGTATCTAACAAGGCCCGGTCTCCGCTACTCCATCCGGTGAGTTACCAAACTCGATGTTGCGTTTCCATTTGGTTAAGCCGTGCCCTTGGAAAGGAAGATAGACAATCAGATGATGGCTTTTTGAGAACATGGAAAACGCGCAAATTAATAGAAAATAAAAGACGAGGAATTTGATATAAAGTGTCGAAAAGTTTGAGAGATAACAAAAACGTTATTAAATAGTTTACTTATCCATTTTATCCCGGAAGGTACGGTTAGGTAAAGGAGGGGGAGTTATGCTGCAGATTACATTTGGAGGTCGATCTAGGATTATATATCTGCCTCATATTTTCACTTCTTCTATCATAGCCATTTTTTTTACGGATCTCTCGTTACAAACTTTTTGGAACAGCCTCGTTAGTTTTCGTTTTATAGTTGTAAGTAACGACTTCTTATCCATTTGTAAGTAATCGATCTCCAGGTGAAAATTTTAATAATTTTAGAATTTGTTTGACCTAAAAAAATCTCTAACTAAAAGAAAAAAGTTAATGATCTAGATTTTTATCAAATTCGGAAACGAGGATATTTTGAGTTATTCAGAGAATAGGTAAAAATTATGCCAATAAAAATGTCTAAATAAATAAAAAGTAGAGTTCCTCTATTTTTTCCCTTTATATCTATCATCCCCTAGACACCTTTTGACATCGAGGGGGACTTCATTACTTCTCCACTCGTACTCGTACATCCCAAACGAGTCTTTCAATCAAAAACGACCCTAAAGGTCAAAAGAATCCATTGTTTACCTACCATTTTTTTCCATAGATTATACATACACACATACATGAATCAGTATGCACTCAACATCCCCAAGTTCTACCTATACACCCACTTCCCAATCGTGCGAAGTTATACATTTCACGAAAATGAATATCCTAAGACGAAGTCTTACAAATGAGAAGGGAACGATACAGTCTGAGAATGACAATGGAACACTGTGGAAGGAGGATGGCTGACGAGATTTTATGCACTGACCTTCCAATCAGACTGATAGAATCGAAAGGTCGAATTCTTATCCATAGAAAAGGCTCCGTCTTCGACAACTTTCCCGTACTTCTTCTAGATCCTTTTCATCAATCAATACGATCCAATTCATCGGCCCAAATGGGATGGCTTCGCTTTTCAACCATTTCTCAGATAAAAAATAGAACTGAATTGCGACAGCTTTCGAGCGATAAGTTATATAGGAAGCTCTAACAAAGAATTCCTATATTTTAGGGATGGGTAACAGTTGTTTATACGGTTGTATGGACATACACAACTTATAACAAACACGCAGAAACACAAAGAAGTAATTATACCTTGAAACAGTGACTTAAAATCCCTTAACTAAAATGTTATAAAGCAAATCTTGACTATTTCACTATATTACACCAATTTTATTACACACATATATATATATATATATATATATATATATATATATATATATATATATATACAATGGGTGAAAAATAGAGAATAATAATGATAAAATTAATATCATTTTGCTTTGAATTAGATACAAATAATTGCATATATATTATTATAATATTTGTTGGTGATTTCTTAATACATATTTGTACCGATGCATTCGGGAGAGATTAGGACAATTTTCGTGCAGTACTGCTACCCACCCAGGGTCCCATATCAGGGCTTAGTATTCTCTTACGATGCCTGCCCGAACAAGGTTTAGATATTCTTGCCCCATATACAGGTGAGATAACTGTTACCCTAATTCCTTACATTCTTATGGTCAACAGACAGTGATTAATGATTCATTTACTCAATGCCTCTAAAAAAACCTGTAATTTCAGATCCAATGCCGTTCACCGTAGCCCTAAGAGAAACAAATATTGTTCCCCGTTGGAGAAAACCCTGAGGGAGAAGTAGATCAATTAAGGGCACGGAAACTTGCAATCACAACTCTTCTACCCGTTTCCTACAGCTTTCTAACAGGTATCCTCCAGTCTCCAAAATAGCTATAGTAAAATAAACTGCAGTGTAGGTAGTGATGGTATGCAGTTACCATAGCAACGAATATCCACCTTCATACTCCCTCAGGGACAGCTGGGGGACGCTCTTCCTCCACGCAAAAAAAGTGCCTGTATCCAATACACCAATCTAACAGCCATAAAATGAACTGTATTAAGTGACTATGACTATTTTAATCTTAACTTTTACTATATCAATGTGATTGTAAGATATCGCATGACCCTACGGGGGATGAAAACGATCCCGTGTCCGGTGAAGTCAAGAGTGACTGCTCAAATAGTCACTTGATACAGTTCTTTTTAATGGTGTTAGATTGGTCCATTAGATACAGTCACCTGCTTGGCGTAGATGAAGAGCATCCCCCCAGGGGTGAGTAAAAACGATCCCATACCACGGATGAGTGAAAAGAAATTCATGTCTGTGACGCCAGAGTGGAAGTTAAAATAGAACAATTGAAACAGTGTTTTGTGTGGGTCCGTTAGATTGGTCTATTGGATATATTTACATGCTTTTTGTGGATTAGGAGCGTCCTACAGGCTTGGTGGATGCCATTTGATGCTGGCTACCTATTGCTATAATCACCATAGATCCATTTACAGTGTGTATAATTTGTACCCAAGCTCAGGAAATTCACATCAACCTGATATTGTACCATCCAGATAATCTATCGTAATGCCTCTACTTCAGTTTACAAAAGTAATGAATAAATATAATTAAACCACCTATACCGATTTCCATCGTATGATAATATTAGACCAATTTCTTCTTCAGGGCTTAATCTGTTATCTTAATTCTTCAGAAAAAAATCAGGAAGGAATAAAGGAGAAAGAATAAAAATCACAATTGATTCCATTGTAATCTCATACTATTTGCTATTTCTTATTGGTGGTTTCTGGCTCTTTTGTTACTTTTAATAAGGACTTAAGGCGTTTAAATTGCTTTCCTTAATGAAATCCATTGATAAGGAATCCTTTTGGCTGGTCCTTTATTCAAAAAAATCTTTTATCTGCTTGACAATGAAGTAGAAGAGAGAGAGAGAAGGAAGTTGGTAGGAGCAATTTGATAAAGAATTGGGGCTGGCATTTCATTATTGGGGCGTATATTTGGTAGTTCCTCATTAATTAATGGTTATTATTTTCAAAGGATTCAAATTTGAATTAATTTCATGCGATGAATGAAGTTAAAATAGACTGATGAGATGCGATGATGTGTGGATGCGATCGTGAATCATCAGGCAGACTGTGTGATCCTCACATTGTCGGTTTAACAGCCGTATGCTAAAACAAATGTGAAATGCACATTTGAGCCCCCAAACTTTTTTTATATATATTTTACATTTTAGCCCTTTGCATATAATAAATTTCTAAATAATTGCGAAGCTACACTAAATCGGATAAAAGTGCATTTTACATTTTTCTTAGCATACGGCCGTTGAGTATAGTTTTATGACAACCCATTTGTCGGTTTTACGAAAATGCATTTGTAGGTTGTATGACAACAATTTTATAACAACCAATCGTCTCTATATGACACCACATTTGTCTGTTTTATCACAATAATTTGTCAGTTTTATTGCAACGCATTTTGTCTGTTTTACTAAAGCGCATTTGTCTGTTTTATGTCAATATTTTTTATGTTTATGACAAACTAATTGTCTCTTCATCACAATGCATTTGTCTATTTTATGACAAAGCATGTGTTATTTTGAATGACAGCACAATTGGCTGTTTTTCATAAAGCGAATGTCTCTTTATGACAACGCATTTGTATCTTTCATGACCAAACATTTGTCTGTTTTTGACCACCCAATTGTCTGTTTTATGAAAAAAAATTCTGTTTTTTGTTGAAGCAATTGTTTGTTCATGGCAACACAATTGTCTGTTATATGAAACCACATTTTTCAATTGGATGGAAAAGCAGTCGTCTGTTTTATGATAAGGCATTTGTAGTTACAAGAACGCATTTTCCTTTTATAACCACACAATTGACTAGTTTTTTGATGCATTTGTGTTTCTTATGACAGCGCATTGGTCTTCTTTATGGCACCGCAATTGGCTGTTTGTAATAAAGCGAATATTTGTTTTATGACAACGTATTTGTATCTTTTATACCAACGCAATTGTCTGTTGATGATAACGCAATTGACTGTTTATTGAGAAAACATTAGTATTTTTATGATAATGCATTTGTAGTTACAAGAACGCATTTATCTTTTTTATGACAACATAATCGTGTGGTTATGATGATGCATTCGTGTTTTCTATGACATAGCAATTGTTTAAAATGTTTGATAAATTACGAGTATGAGGGAGTCTAATAATAAGAATAATTTATAGAGGAGGAGGAAGAAGAAGAAAGAGGAGTATAATGATGTGAAAAAGGCGGATAATAATGATAAAAAGAAGAAGCAGAAAAATAATAAGAACGAGATGAAGAAAGATAAAGAAGAAGGTAAATAACAAGAAGGAGAAGAAAGACAGGAGTGAAAAGATTAAAAATAATGAGATGAAGGAGCATAAGAGGAAGGAGATGATGATGATGAAGAAGAAGAAGAGGATGAAAAAGATTAATAAGAAGAAAATAGGAAGAAAGGGAAGAATGGGAATAAGAAAAAGGATGGAAAGAAGAAGACGAGGAAGGATAAGAGGAGGAAGAGGAATAAGAAGTATAAAAAGAAAGCACATATTTATTGAATTGAAAGCGGCGATATTCCTCTTGCGTGACTCCTATAAAATGGAGGAGGGGGGCAGGATGATGCAAGAAAGGTGTGGTATTGGGGTAAGACGAGAGGGGTTGTTTGAGTGGTTGTATTGTATTCTTGAACATCTAGGAAAATACACACGAGTTCTTGCCCTCTTTTATTTTCCTCGGTTTGTCAAATATCTCTCTTTAGATTACCTCCCTTTCTCAAATTCTCCCGTGGTACTCATCATCGAGTACTTTATTGCTTCCAGTCGTAATAGTTCTAATAGTAATTCGTATAGTTCTCGTAATTTCCTTCTAATTTTTCTCGCTAATGCCCACATTACCACTCAAGCCCCACTAACAAGGAGGGTAAGAATACCCTGATCCTTGTATTTTATCCGAGGATAAAATTGATCTTAATCCTAAATTAGTTCAGTTTATTCATTCACTAATATGTTCTTTTATTATTTTTATCTATTACCACAAAGGAAGGACATACAGTAAGTATAACGTCGCGTCCGAACTACAGGTTGCTTGAACATAGAGGAACCTTTACAAGGCTAACCTGATTTGTCAATCCCCTGCAAGGACGAAAAATAGCCGATGTCAGTTCCCTTCGCTCATTGTGCAAAGGAGTGTTGTCACTTCGCGGGGTTGCAGTCCCTTTTACCACTCAGTTTTAGGCGAAATGAATAAAAAGACTTAATTCTTTCACTTTACCACCGGTCTTTCATAGAGGTTAATCTCAAAATCCATACGATTTTAAAATTCTAGCGAAGATTCATTCACATTTTGCGACTCTTCATTCATATTTAGCGACTTTTGATTCATATTGAGCGAAGATTCATTCACATTTAGTGACAATTCTTTCTCATTTAGAAATTCTTAATTTAAAAATTAGCTAGAATTTATTCACATTTGTTGAGATTGATTCAGATTTAGCGACTCTTCATTCTCACTTAGTGAATCTTCATTCACATTTAGCGGATATTTCTTGAAATTCCCCCAATTTTTATGTTCATTTAGCTACTCTTTAATCTAATTTATCTAGCGTTAATTCTCATTTAGCCACTCTTTATATACATTTAGCAAATATTTATTCATATTTAGGTGATCTTCATTTAGATGTAGAGACTCTTCATTTAACATTAGAGAATATTTATTCACATTTAGATGATCTCTATTCAGATTTAGCGATTCTTCGCTTACTTTAGCGAATATTTATTCACATTTTGATGATATACATTCAGATTTAGCGAATCTTCATTCATATTTAGAAAATATTTATAAACATTTAACGGAAATTTATTAAGATTTAGCGACCCTGCTTTCATATTTAGCGACTCTTCATTCGCATTCAGCGAATATTCATTCACATTTAGCGACTATTCTTTCTCCCTTTTAACCAATATTTATTTACATTTAGCGGAGCATCTTCTTTCTCATTTAGCGACTCTTTATTCACATTTAGCGATTACTTATTCACATCTTGCGACTCTTCCTTCACATTTAGCGGATATTCATTTACATTTAGCGGATATTCATTCACATTTCGGCGAATATCCATTCACATTTAGCGAATATCCATTCACATTTAGCAGATATTCATTCACAGCTAGTGACACTTCCTTCTCATTTAGCGACTCCTCATTCACATTTAGAGAATATCCATTCACATTTATCGGATATTCTTTAACATCTAGCGACTCTTACTTCTCAATTACCGACACTTCATTCACATTTAGCGAAGATTCATTCACATTTAGCGGATATTCATTCACATTTAGCAGATATTCATTCACATTTAGCGGATATTCATTCACATTTTAACGACTCTGCTTTCTCATTTAGTGAATATTCATTCACATTTAGCGACTCTTATTTCTCCCTTTTAACAAATATTTATTCACATTTAGCGGATATTCATTCACATTTAGTGACTATTTTTCTCATTTAGCAACTCTCCATTCACATTTAGCAACTCTCTATTCACATTCATTGGATCTTCATTCACATTTAGTGACTCTTAATTTATATTTCGCGAAGATATATTTCCACTTATTCCTTACTAACTACGGTTCTTTGTGAATCTGCCTTTGAGCGCTAGACACGACCTAGTCGATTGTGTTGCGGAGGGAAAGACCGCACTACAGTGGGAACCTGGAGGAATAGCACATCCTCCCTGCCCAAAGTGTATACCTTGTATGTGTGCGCTTGTTTAAGCGTGGACCAGCATGCCTCAGCTTAATTGTGTGCTCTAAGCCCCAATGCACGGAGAGGATCTTCGGCTATAATCCAACTAGAGGGACATGATTTAGTGGATCTGCGGCGAAATTCAATAATATTTGGACTCAAAAGCTCAATTAGCCCTTGTGACATTAGTTTGACCTTCATATCTATAGAAATGCCCGATTTAACACCTCTAGCCACTAGGTGGCACCACCTGGTGGTCAACCTATATCATATTTGAAATCAGTGAGTTCAATTACCTTTGGTAGCATTGGTTTTAGCTGGCTACATTGAGCCAGCGACTCGTTGCGAACAGAAGATGAACACAACTCGAGATTTGCATCACTCAAAGACTTGCTTCGCCGCAGTTTTTGACACATTTTTACCTCATTCCTCTTCACTATTTTCTTTACCCTTCTCCCTATAGGATGGGTCCCCGATTCGGGTGGACTACAATACCCTGCAATGCCCTGGGTTCGGATCCCTAATTAAAATGTTTAGAATTCACTAAGAAATAAAAGGCCTCGCGGAAGATGCATATCGGTGGTAAATCCCTACCAAAGTATAAGGTCATTCCCCTATTAATGCGCCATTATTTAATGTTCATCATTATTTTATAGATCGAATTAACTTATAGGTAATCTAAAAATGCATCTAACTGTTTTAGTGCGACCCGCTGCTTAAAATTATTGCCCATCCCTGTTCTAGACAATGGGCTAGTTTTGAGGGGAAAACTGGAGCCGCCCCCTGGGCTACATCCATTGAAGATTCCCTTGTGGCTTTGGCAATTTATGAATGGACAAATCCATTTTGAATTTCTTAACTCAAATCATCAAAGAAGTTTACTCTACTCAATTGGATCGTTTACATGCGGTACTTGGAGAAAGAAAGGCCAACATTAATAAATACAAGAAGAGTATTCTTTTCATAAAGACAACGAGCGACCTCATATTGCAACAGATACCATATACCATATAAAAGTTTAACAATTTAGGTTACGAACTAATGAGTCATCCTATATACTTGCCCAAATTATCCTCTTCAGATTACTAGACTTTAAGGACTTTGCGAATCACCTGAAGAGAATTAAGATGTTAACAACAAAAAGATCAAACCATCTTCAATGACTTTTTAAAATCAAAGACAAACATGATTTTTACAAGCATGGTATTGTAAAGTTACCTGAAAGTTGGTGACTAATGATATAAACTGGTGGAAATTATATTATTTATTAAATTAATAAATAAATAAATACTTATTACAATATTTCTTAACTTCAAAGATTTGTTTAAGTGATTTCTGTAAAATAATGATAAACATGAAAATATAGCCGCTTTATTTATGCGAGGCCCTAATATTTAGTTTTGTCTTCGAGTCAATTTCCAAATTTTGTAAGCATGAAGTCAGTTGCTAAAATTAAGGTTATGCCTTAAATATCGCTGCCTGGAATACGATTGCTTCTTGCTCCTTCGTTTGATTAGAAGATTTTCACCATGGAAACTACTATGTGGTAATGCACCCAATTTCCACAAGCCATGAAGCTGCTACAAGACTCTTCTTTGACATCAAAAGATCATTTGGTCCTACCTCCAATTAATTATCGCAATTAGAATTGATTAGCGATAGTGGGAAGATAAATAACTCGTGAGTTCAAATGTAAATTCCAGCTTAAGGCAAAGAAGAAAAGGTATCAGAGAGAAACCAAGCAATTGAGGCCAATGAAGGAAAATAAATTTGAAAACAGGAAGGAGAAACATCAAAATAAGAGATTTGGTGTTCATCTTTCTAAACTGTTCATCTTCTGTTTCCTCTGCAATAATGATTGTACTCAAAAGAGTTTCCTTCTAGATGTATTCATTAAGCTAACAAAAAGTAACCCTTTTTAAACAAAATGAGTACCTTCATCTGCTATCGAAATCTAACCAAAATGAGTTTCCTCAATGCTGTATTTCTTAACCTACCTAAACATAACCTACTCTTAGAGATTTCATCCATAGATGCATTCCTTTATCGAACCTAGCCCATCTTCACCAAGCCTAACTTGACCAAAACGAGGATTCCTCGAGACGCGTTCACTAACCTAACCAAAAATTAACCCAAACGAATTTGCCCCTAGATTTATTAATTAACCAAGCCAGAATCGTTTCTTAGATACACACATATATAACCAGCTTGTTTTTTGAGGCTAAGTTCAAAAGTCAGACCCTATCGAAACAGGTCTCCAATTAAAAGCTATCCAAAAAATTGCATTTGGACTAATGTCACTACTCGGGATGAACTGAAGATAATCCACCTATCAGATACTTAGAGAAGAATATCTTCAGTTGCCTCAAATTGTGGCCAAATATCTTCAGTAGGTGAACTTGAGTTGGAATTTATTCAGTAGGCGATCTCGGAGTTGAATATCATTAGATGATTAATATCTTAAAATAAACAAGGTGATAAAGATAATTATAATTGAATGTTGATTTTCGGTGGTCTTATTTTAGTTACTCTTCGGAAGGTTTTCAGCAGACCTACGTCAATTAGGTCGAAATTGCACTCATGTGTAAACTTTTCTGTTAGTCGGTTTTGCAACAAAAATAGGTAATCTGGGATTCTTAGTTGCGCCAGGAACAGACAACCTTCCAATCAACTAATATCCGTCCTTATTAATGCGCGATTGTGTATGGCCTTAGAAAAGGCAATAACTGCTAAATTCCGCGCATTTTTTATTTTATGACATAGTTTACCTTTCTAATTTTATTTTCTTTAACAGAAATTGGAGAAAACTTAATTTAAAATGTCTAAAATAAATAATGTCTAATTAGCAGATAAATAAGTTAAATGAAATTAAAAATAGCTAAAAATAAGCAATTTTTTCATTTGGGGGCTTTGTCACGATTTTAGATTCGTTTATTTATACAATAATTAAAGAAAATGTACATAATTAATAAACAATGTGACAAATTTGGAGGTATATATTTTATTCAAAATATATTCTCTTGCTAAGTAGAAACGCCGCTTTGTACAGAATCTATGTTAAGGCCATTTAGTTATGATTAGTCCTCGGATGGAAACCACGATTCGGTTCGACTTTCTTCAGCGGATTTTCTTTTGTAGCGACTCACGATCTGGATTCCATCTTAAACTCCTGGATACATGCTACCTTGCTACCGATCCTTATCCTAATTGATACCTCGTACCTCGCTTCCCTACCTTGTTCTTATACTGCCTCACTTCCGACTTTGTCACTCCTGTACCACGTTCTTAACTACCGAACTTCTCTACCCTATTCTTCCACTTCCTCAACTTTAATTTTCTTCCTGCCCTATTTTGCTTTATCAACCTAACTCACCTCATCTGTTAGCAACTGGCCCCCTAAACCCCTTTCCACTCGCCCCATTTCGCTCTCCCTAAAAAGAGTTCAATTAATGGACAATACGCGACAGGGGGTAAAAATCACCCTTTCTGCGCTGATGAGATATTTTCACCTTTTCCATTCCAGTTTCGCAAGACTAACACAATTATTTTCTCCTTCACGCTCTGAAGCAAAGACAATTGTGTTTTAATGATAGAAGGATGCCTACAACAAAACCCTGAATCTGATTCAGTGGGCAAACAATGGCAAGTCACTTTGCAAAACTGTTTCATTATTGCTGAACAGAGATTCCACCTCTATAATTCCTTATTGAAGCTGGAATCAAATCCGATGGCAGGAGGGAACGCACAAAGACAGGGCAAACAATAGGATTAAAGTGCCATTCGTATGAATTAATGCACGGAATAAAGCGTTCGTAATCCGCGCTTAGAGCAACTCTAGAGAAACTGTCGTTGACCCATCCGAGGGATAAACGCCCCATTGAGGGGGAGGATTGTTTGCCTGTTTATTAGTTTTGAGTAATCAATTAATCGCTGTCTTGGAGATACTCGTAGGTTAATTGTTCATGAAGATACAAAATACCAATATTTGTGGATTTATTTACGTTTTTTTATGTGTACCCATTATCTCTTTCTATTTCTCCTCCAATATAAGCCACATATATGCCTCATAAAATACGAAAGGGGAGATATTATATAGTAATAGCAACCTAAAGAACATCTTGACATTCCTATTACCAGCTCATGCTATCAGACACCCCCCTCCTCATTTTAACTAAGGAAGAATGTCCACAAAAAAGGTCTCAGAAAAAACACCGGAACACATGTTAAATTATACGAGAGGTCTGAGATAGACTCAGAGGCGAGGTTAGAAGTGTAGCCAATTCTGTTGCGAGGGCTTCTCGAGCGTTTGCCGTTCTGTCTTCTTGTAACTACTTACGAGAGACTGCCAAGGGAACGCTTTGTCCGCGTCTCTCGACCCAAAGTGGGAGAGAATCTTCCTTGTTATAGTACATTAAGAACGTTTTATATTTCTTTATGTGTGTAAATGGAACTAATAGCCAGTCGGAAAGCATTTTTTCTCCTTCAGTTGGAATGGATAGGAAATTATTGTTATTTTTGCGGGATTATTTTTATCCTTCTTGGTGAGAGGGTGGGTAGAAGGATTAGCAAGGAAGAATCAGTCTTAGTATTGGGTACAATGAAGGGGATTTTGGTTTATTTTTATTATGTGGCTTAAGACCTTTTGAAAAGTGAATGTATCTGTTTCCTTGTATAATCATTGAGTATAATGGAGAACACAAACAAAAAGAAGCAATTTTTCATATATTTATTTCCCGGAGGCGGCGGATCTTTGGATTATGCGCGTGATGGGGTGGGGAGGGCTCTTCTCTTGAAGCATTAATATCAATCCAACCACTACTACTACTATTTTTATCTATTACATCTTCATGTTTATTTATGCAAGCTTCCTTACAGGCACTTCTACTCAGCCAATTTTTTTTCTCTAAGAAAATAACGGGGTGCGTTTCTCTGATCACTTCGCCGTCAGCCATCTTGAAGTCCGCCATGTTTGCTCGAGATGGTAAAAAAATATAAAAAAAATACACAAGACTCACTGTTGTTATCGTTTTTGTTGCTGTTGTTGTTATTGTAGTGTCGACAGCAAAATTTATGGCTCCCTGTTTGCATAAGTTTAGCTAATGTTATACGAAGGAAATGAGCTATGGAGATGGGGTGCGTGCCTTTGGCTCGAGTTACCATGAATGAGCCTAAGCGTCCATTTAGCTGAAGAGGCGCACTGATTTCCTTCTCTCCGCTTCGCTTTTGTGCTCCCATCATCGGCCGATTTTGAGCTCGTGAAAACGGTCCTTTCGCTCAGCCTTTCATACGACCCAGACTCGCTGGAAGATGGAGCCTTTCACAGCCAAAATTATCGCTTCATTTGCATACGCGCGACCATTATCTTGTTAATTTCTACGTTAATTAATGAGGCAGTTCTTTTTTTTTACTAGAGATAGCATATGTATATATATATATCATGCCAGTTCAAGGAGTAATGATATATTGCGTCGGTTTTTTTGCAGAGGTTAGAGGAGGAACAACTTGGTTTTACACACTTCGCGTTTCTGTTATAGTCACAACTTCGTGGTACACATATATAGGCGATTTAACGTGCACATTCAATTATGTTGTGCATTTGATTGATAGTAATTAGTCAGACACGGTATTTTTCCATATATTCAGGTGTTTAATATATACCTGCATGTAAAGGAGAAGGATTTCAATTGTAATCGCCAATATTTTCAAAGGAGAAACTACTTGGAATGACATTTTTATTTTACCAATGAGGCGATCTACATGGGAAGGTGAAAACTTGGGTATGGTACATAAATCAACAGATTCCTTTCTAGGGGCATAAAGCATCATACCCCAAATAACATATAGTTATACTACGTGGTAGAATTTTCAATTTAATGGACGAGCGACCATTTTCCGGTTTTGGACTACCAGCCTTAAATGAAACGAAATCATTAAGTATATGACCTCTTTAATGAAATGGACAGTGTCCTTGAGGTTTCTTTACAAGTTAAAATCATTATTACTAAAAAAAATAATTAAATAAATCTGAGAAATTTAATATGAAAGAAAAAAAGGTTTTTTAAACCGTAAAGATTATGAACACTGAATTCAGATGACAGACATGTTTATATGGGAACATAAAGGGATATTTAACTTTCTGCAATTTCCATCAGAATGGTAGTGTGGTAGATGGTCAAATAAATTAATGTCGTCTTTTTAAAGCAAAGTAAAATATTTTTAAATATAAAAAAAAGCATTTATTTAGCAAAGTAGTTTACGTCATTATTAGCAAGGCTCTTAGTAGTGGTGGCACACATTATTGCCAAAGGTCTCCAATCGTTTAACTAATTAGTGGATTCCGTTCTTAAAAAATTCATTCCGTTTTGATGAATTATATGATTTGATATCCTTTTCTACTTCCATATCAGAGTAAACTTTGCCATTTAGTTTATGTTTTAATAATTTAAATACATTAAAATTAGATGGCGTAAGAGAATAAAGAAGATAAGAAAGCAGTTCCGAAACTAAATCAAGCGATTTTCTTTGTGCCGAACGTGCCTCGTGAGGGGGAAAATTGACATGAGGGCAGACAGCCCGTTCGGTTGATCAGTGAAAGATATGTTCAAGAGCTTCTTTTAAATGAGATATTTATTAAATATTTAGTTCTACAGTAACTGTTTTCTTAGTATTGAAGAACTCATAATTAATCATTCCTTTCAAATCCCATGACATGTAATAAGAATTGGTATCCATTTGCGATCATGGTATTGATTTTTGATCTTAATATTGCAAAAATAAACCCAGCTTTCATACGTTGTAAACGTTGTGCTTCAGATAATTTATTTGGTACTCAAACACTTTTTGTAATTTAATACAGTTTCAAAAGGCTTAGGTATTAGTACAGTTATCTTTAAATAGTTTCCAGCAAATTTGAACCAATTTAAACAACTCTAAGAAGCAATTTTATGTCTTCTAAAAACGGCATTAATATAATTTAACCCTGATGGAATTGTTCTGAAGCTACTATTAACAGTACGTTAACCTATTTATATAATAGATATGCTATTAACGGTAATTTAACACATTTATAGAATTGTTATTACTCTCCTCTACATGGTACCATAATCCTTTTAAAGAAGCGCTATAGTGCTGCTATTAACAGTTCATTAACTCAACTACATAATGGTGCAGACCTGCCTTTGTAGGTAATTCAACCCCTTTATAGAATTGCTATAGAGATGCTATTAGCGGTAATTTAACACAGTCATCGCATTACATAGAATTGCTTATCATTCTTACATACCCAATCAAACCCTGCCAATTGATCTCGTCAACAACACTCACCAGACATATTCTCCTATAATTTTTGCATTCATCTTTCTTCCCATATTCCTTAGGTACAGTGGTACTATCACAAAATTCTTCCATTCCTTAGGAACTTTTCCACACAGCTAACCTATTTCATAACATAATCGCCAGCATTGTTTAGCATCTCGGATACTACTCTCACCTAACCAGCTGTATATCATATGCGGGATCATGCAGTTAAACTCAACACTCTTTAAAGTAACCGGCTGTAGACCAAATGATGTATCATGCATTTAACTTCAACTGTGTTTAAGGTAACTAGCTGTAGACAAACTAGCGAATCCTGAATTCAACTTCAACACTTTAACACTTCAAAACTAAATGAACTATAGAGTTGTATAGAAAATAGTGGATCTTGCATTTAACACCAACATTGCCTGAACTAAATATCTGTAGACCAAATAGTGAATCTTGTAAACAACTTCAGCACTGTCTGAAACTTAGCTATAGACCGAATGATAGATTCTGCAAATGACTTCAACACTATCTGAATTAACAGATGCAGACCAAAGAGTGGATCTTACATTTAACTACAATACTGTCTAAACTAACCAGCTGTAGATACAATAGTGGACCCTGCAATTAACTGCAATACTGTATGAAATGATTTGCTGTAGACTGAATTGTGGATCCTACATTCAAATTCGCATAACAAAAAAAGTATGTTGCTATGTGTTCACGATACGGACTCCTAGCTCTTTAATGCGCGATACGAAACAAAACATTTGTGATTAATCCAACATGTGAAAGAGCTTAGGATGTTAGTATGAAAACAAACTCCTATGTATTGATAACAAACTCCTATGTAGTGAAAAGAAACTCCTATGTAGTGAAAAAATCTCCTATGTAGTAAAAACAAACTCCTATGCAGTTAATACAAACTCCTAGGGAATGAAAACAAACTTCTATGTAGTGAAAACGAACTCCTATGTAGTAAAAATAAAATCGTATTTAGTGAAAAAACTCCTATGTAGTAAAAAAAAACATAGTGAAAACAACTTCTATTTATAATAGTCATTTTCATGGTTCAAAGACCCTTGGATTCTTTTGTAGGCCTCGTCATACCACGCCTGTCTTTGAGCGGCCTACCTTGCTACATTCTATCCAAATTCTATCTATTTCCTAGTCTAATACTGCCATATTATAGCAACAATACACGTCAGGGCATCATAAACTAATGTAATACTGCAGTTGATATAAAGTTCCCATTGTGACACATGATTCAAATGATACTACAAAAGGAAATAAAATTACGAGCACTTTCATCGTTATTAATAAAGACTCTTTCAAGTAATATTGCTTCCGATAGTTTTAATTGATCCGTGAGATGAGTTAAACAGTCTGCTCTTCCCTGTTCACCTTTTTTTACAGCATTATTGACTTGTTAAGAATCCCTAACAATTATATAAAAACATTCTTCTATGACATCCCCATTTTAATAAGAAACATGCAAAATTACTAGAGAACGTCATTATAGAGATATTGTAAACACGGTAGCGTAATTACATCCGTGATTATCAGTATTTTACCTTATAATCACCCGATTAGTACATAAACTTATGGATTTAAGTAAGCAACAGACTACAATATTTTCCTATAGAGATAAATTCAATCGTAAAGGAGTTTATAAGTAACTACTTTCAAACTAATTATGTTCGCATTCTCTTAAAGTTCTAAGTTTGGATGGAATTTCTGTCGCGAATGATACAGGTAAACGTTTCAGATTTCACTTTTGTTTCCTTCGTCTCAACTATCTTTCCGTCAAAAAATGTTTGAAAAGAAAAGGGACCTATTAAAAAAGGAAGGAAATTCATCTAAACACCACTAGTGGCGCTGGTTTTAGTTTGCACACAGACAGTTGATTGTGTTACACATCAGTGCCAAATTTTGCTTCCTCATCGTATGAGATATAGAAGAGTCGGGAACAAAATATTGATAGAATCGCCGCGTTTGTTGATTTTGGCGCGCACACAAAAGCCCGCCATCTGGTGACACAAAAAGCGCGCGAAAATGAGAAGTGAAAGAATCGGCGATTGTGACAAAGAATCAATCAGCCTACACACACTTCCACTTTTGTTGAGGAAAATACATTTAGTCAAAAGTAAACAAGAAGCGGATAGATCGTCGACTTTCAGATTGCGAATGTTTGGCATTTATTTGAAGCTCAAATGAAATTGAATTGTTTATCAAATTTGATGCGGAATCTTTTTCCGACTGTTTTTTGCTTTGTCACATTTTAAAGTTTTTTCTTTTATTTTTCACATTTTTACCAAATTTATATTAGGCAATTTTGCTTTTTTTTTAGTTTCCTTAAATTATAAAAACGATTGGGTTGATTCAGTAAACGTATTCGGTAAGTTAAGTTACGCCATCCGCCCCTCGCATCGGGGCCAAGATGCTCCAATTGTATAATAGAATTTAAAATAAAGATGAGAATGACAATCGCTTTTCGTTGGAAGGTGTCAATCGTGATCTCGGGTCAGGGGTACGGGACCTTCAGTACCCCCATGGGCATATCGGATACAAGTAAAGCTGTGAACAAAAGTTTACGGACACCTATGAAGCTTTAGGAAATTGAATCAATGCAGGCTCGTAAATTTTAGTTGCATATCAATATGAATATAAGTAAAATGAGGAGGAATATATAGCAATAAGTTATATATTCTCCAAATAAAAAGCAGGAATTAAAATAATACAAAATATGTAACATCAGAAACATATAACAGATGAAACAAAAAAATTACAGCATCACCCAACTGATACAGGAAGCTCAGTATCGTACTAAGAAGTCCATTTCAGTGAAGAGAGCATTTATTCCTCGAGAGGTGTGATGCTGACCAACTCTTCGGTAAAAACGGCCTTCAGTTGCTCGGCGGAGGCTGGCTGACGACGTCTTACGGTCTCTATCAGGGCCTGCGAGAGATTTTCCAGTGGATCATATCCCGAGACTGATGTTGCCAGTCCATCGCCGTGATATTGTTGTCCCGGAACCACCGTATGGTTGACGCATACTTATGACACAGTGCATTTGTCCTGATGGAAAATCACATTCTGGACATTTCTGAAGAGATCTCGAGATCTCGAGCTGAGGGCAGCATGTAATCTCTCAGGACATCTTGGTAATTCTCTGAATGTATGCTGCCATCAAAAATTGTGCGCCGACCTACTCCTGTACATGACATTCAGTCCCATACCATTACAGAAAAACTACCATGTATTACTGGTGTCAATATGCACTCTCGATTCCACTGCTCACCTGGACTCCTGTGGACTCTAACGTTGCCTAGGATCGAGAACAACTGGAACTTCGACTCGTTGGAGTATAAGACACGTTCACACTGACGCATGGTCCAGTTAAAGTGGGCCAGTTGACGTCACTTCTGCTAAAGGTGAGGCATCGGCCTTTGGCAGGACTTACATGACTTCAGGCCTTGTGCAAGCCGTCTGCAACGTACTGTTATGACGGATGCATTAACCTGGCCACCCTTTGTCCATTCCTGTTGCGGCCGGACTGCAGATTTCCTACCACACATAGATATGTTGTCACGTTGCGTACTTACCCTGGGAAAACCAGAACGAGATCTGTCTTGTATGTTCTTAATTTGACGGATCCTCTTCAACACTTCTACAACACCGGAATGTGATCCGCCGCCCCTTTGGCGTTTTTCGACAGTTGAGAGCCTGTTCGTGCAACCTACGTATCAAACTTCTTTCCTCTACGGTAATTATGTGTTTTCGCTATTAATATATTATTATCACATCCTGTGAATATGGATTATCATATTAATCGCCAAATATGATGTACGAGTATTATATGAAGGTATTTTGACCAATACTAGGATTTCATACATTTCAAAAGCATCGCCATTTTAGATATTTCAAATAGTTATAAGGAAACTTTTACTTTTATTTTGCTTTCAAAAAGTATTAGACACTTGCACGAAAACGTATACCAACATGTTGATAGACATACCAAGGTAATAATAAAACAATTCAGATATCCGAAAAATTTCGCCCGAACAAAGATAAAGAAAATAGGTGTATTGTGCTGTAAATACGGGAAGGGAATGATAACGGTGTTTTTATTGGTTATTTGCATGATGCGTCTAGAGCTGCTTACCTCCGCAGGGTGAGTATCATCGAATCGGCAATGGGCGGCCATCTCGTGGCGCCGCTGAAAGTTGTGTGGCTGCGATACCTGGCATCGAGCAGATGCCTCGATGCTGCAAGTCAGACGCCGGATCTCCGAGGCTAAGCATGCAAAGATCTCAAATGTGGTCTTTAATCGAAAAAACTCCAAATATTAACATTAGTACTTTGAATGAATTTAAAGGACTTAACACTGTTCCTTGATGGAAAACACTCGAAATACTTAAGAATTTAAAGGACTTATGAGTGTTCCTTAATGGAAAATACTCGAAATACTTAAGAATTTAAAGGAATTAACAGTATTCCTTAATGGAAAACACTAATATGCTGAAGAAGTTAAAGGACTTAACAGTGTTCCTTTATGAAAAACACTGACATACTTAAGAAGTTAAATGACTTAACAGTGTTCATTTATGGAAAACGCTCGAAATACTTAAGAAGTTAAAGGACTTAACAGTGTTTTATAATGGTAAACACTGAAATACTTAAGAAGTTAAAGGAGTTAAGTGTTCCTTTATGCAAAACACTCGAAATACTTAAGAATTTAAAGGTGTCAATGGAAACACTTAAAATATTATAAATAATACCTTTATCCATTTGGGTACCATTCGGTAATAGGCCTTCAACGTGTCTTAAAATATATAGAATTTTATTTTTATATATGTGAAATTTTATATTTGTTCTCTCTAATGATATGTATGGATTTTATGTCCAATTAAATCATTATAGATTTTAAAATTTTAGTTTAATTGACCCCTAGACTTTTTAGCTAGCCATTAAATATAATAAAGTCTACTTAAAATACTAGGGTTTTAATAACAGAAAAAAAGAAAGAATCTTTGGTTTGCATCACTGAGATCAGTGAAGGATGTCTCAATCCAATCGGCTATGCTATGTCAAAAGACTCAGATAAAACTGAGCCTATAATACAGCGTTTAATATTTGCCAAGACTAATTTCGTATGTTAATTCTTTATTCTTTCAGACCGAACAAACTACATCACCAAAATGTTATAATAATAAACAAGTTCAAGCTTCTCCTTCCACCATCTTCGCCCTCTACCATTGCCTCCACCCTTCCTTCTCCCATGCCTTCACCTCCTCAACGCCCCCTCTAAGGATATACCCACACATCGTCAAAATATAATTAACACTTCATTTGCAAAATGAGACAAATGAAAAGCGGAATCACCGCGTTTCATTCATTCGCTTCAGAGATTGGAAGGGATTAAGGTTATAATTAAAGATGTATATGTGAGTGTAGGGTGAAAGATGTATGGGAGTGAAGTAGTTTGAAGGGAGATGCATGTGAGTTACTTGAGGGTAGTTTGACATAGGATGTATGGGAGTGAAGTAGTTTGGAGGGAGATGTATGTGAGTTACTTGAGGACAGTTTGACAGAGGATGTATGAGAGTAAAGTAGCTTGGATGGAGGTGTATGTGAGCTACTTGAGAGTAGTTTGAAAAGATTGTATGGGAGTGAAGTAGTGTGCAGGGATATGTATGTGTTAATGTGAGATACTTGAGGGTAAGTTGGCGGAAGACGTGTGGCAGTGAACCAGTGTATATATATATATATATATATATATATATATATATATATATATATATATATATATATATATATATATATATATATATATATATATATATATATACGTGTAGTTGGGCAGTAGATTCTCTTAGTAACATACTTTATTTAAAGTGACTGCGAATTTAGCGTTAATTATTTTCTTTTCGAGTCTCTCGATTTGTCTTATATTCCGCTTCGTGAGTTACATAACCCGAGGATAAATTTACCAAAATTCATTACAAAAGAGGTAACGAACGAGAGCAGGAAACTATTTTACTGATCAAAACAAATTATTTATTGCCCTGACTCGTTTCGATACACACCTGCATCATTATCAAAGGTTGAGATTTGTAACTTAAGGAAGTGAAGACAGAACTTTATATACATCGTGATTTAGATGTTAACAAATATACGAACATACTTATAGGGAATGTAAATTCTTTCTTAAACATAATATATATGTAGATATATATATATATATATATATATATATATATATATATATATATATTATTTAAAGATATATATGTGTAAGTAGTACTTTGTGGATATGCAGGGTTGAAATTAAGGTCGTGTGGTGGAAAATGGCAGATATGTTGATTTTGAATCGATTATGTATAACTGAGCGTTCGTATGTACCTGTATAATTTATTTTCTGTGTAATGTAGATGTGTAGTGAATTAATTAGGTTAGTTGTATGTATGTTTAAGCCACGTATTTTGGGGTATATGTTTTGAGTGTGAAACTTGGGTCTTTTTTACAATACTGGTGCGGAGTGGGCCTTGTGTATGCTGTGTATGCTCGTATAAGCATCACTTTGTATTGTATGTGAAACAAAAAGGCTTAGGGTATAGCATGGTTAACTTCTCTGCAGCTTAGGTCACAATCATTACATGCCCTTCCGCCCCAACACCAGCGTGATGGAATGTTTTTCTGTACGAACAGAATTTCATGCTGCCATGACCAAGTTGGTTTCCCCTTCTTAGTTCAAATAATATTCCTTTTTGTCAATATTTGTTGTTTGCATTGGATTAAAACTTTGTTGAATAGAATATAGATACTACATGGATGTGAAGATGTATCTGTCTTCGCTTTCTAATTAGTGCCTGATTGGTAATGTAGTTTGGTGTGCGATGCATATTATTTGTCAAACCGTGCGTTCCCTATTGTTAGCGAATATGTGCATTGTGTGAAGATGTTTGGTGTATTTTGCTGATAATAGTGGATCTATTGTTGTGAGCGTGTATATCCTTTCTATTTTGAGCCCTGAAATCAATAGTTGAAATAACACCTTTGATTTAATCTCCCGAAGAAACTATTGATGAAGAAGAAGAGGCATTCATTAAAAATTAAGTTTTGTTTACCTATTCTTCCACTCTTGTGTTTCTTTTAAACGCTTAAAATAGCAAGAGAATATCTTTGTAGACTGCAAGAGAACCCCGTCGGAGTTTCTAATTTCTTAAGTACCCCTGCGGAAATCCTTATAAAAAAAGGAAATGATTTTGACAAATATCAAACACCCAATTCCTTAAAAATGTTGTCTTCTTTCAAATTCTGATCCATTTTAAAACTCGTTCGGGAGTGAACAAAGATCTCATTATCTCTCATTCATAAACGCGCAAAATAGTTTCAGAAAGTTTCATTATAGAGAGTTCTACGAAAGCTTTCAAACAAAGACTTTGCCTTCGATGAAAACAAAGAACTTCGATGCAATTTCCACCCCCTTCCGTTCATTTTTATTTTTAGCAATTTCTTCTTTTTCTGATTGTCTAACTCACCTTTATTCTATTCAGTTCCCCTCCCATCTTCTTTCGTCTACCAACATCTTCGAGTTCTACAAAGAAACTCTATTATCTTAACTTTTATTGAGGGTTTTAATTCTCAAATAGTTCTTATTCTCAGATTTTTGACAGAAGTTATTACCGTACTTGGGAAGGCTCTTAATAAAGTCACTGAGTTCCGCACAGAATCAACCGTAAGAATTAGTTTAGAAGAAACAACTTTATGTCAGTTTTGGTGAGCAAACTCTCTGTTGACTTTGCATATTTTTATGGGTGGTGTTTTGAGAAACTACGCATTTCTGAGAGGAGAAACGGATGTATTATTAAAGTATATCTTTTATATCTATCGGGTATTGCAAAAGTCCTGTTACGCTCATTACGGCGATGTTAAAGGACACAATGATAGTTTTGATGCAGTTGGACACGTTTTTTTATTTTTTTAGCATATAAATGTGTGTTTGAATTGTAATATTAATGAATTTTGCCACCCTCGGTGTCGAGTACGCGTTTCAGGCGAGACCTGAAGGCCCCGCACACGTTGCGGACGAAGTTCTTCCTCATGCCGGCCCACACGCGTTTTGACGGTGGACTTCAGCTCGTGAACGTAGGTGCGGCGGACCATGCAAGCCTCTCCCTCATCATGGGACCAGAAGCTGTTGTCGAGGAGATTGAGGTGGGGCTACTGCGGCGGCCAAAGGTTCTTCAACCATGAGTTCATGATCAACGCCAACCACTCCTGTACGGTCTTGGCCATGTGGGCCAGGGACCGTCCGCTTGAAAAATATAGTTCACCTTCTTTGTGATCTTTCTAGCCCAGGAGAGGACTTTTGTGGCCAAGTGTCCCTGGTACCGGTTGCAAAACACACCGGCGTCATCTTATCGTTATTCAAAGCCACGACGCCGAGCATCATCACGATGGCAGAGGGTGGTTAGTAGACAGGTCCAAAAAGGGAAGTTGAAAAATTGCTACCTTCACAAGTGTTATTTTGTTACACTCTTCATAAATAACATTCAAAACAATTCTTAGGAAATTTCGTTTAATTTTATAGGTCACGCAACAAGAGGGAAAGTTCTTCCAATGACCCCCGCCGTTTTGTGATAAGATAATAAATGGTTATTTAATTGATGGTTTCTCATGGTTCAAATCACTTACAAGTGCCTTTGAATGGCTAAATGAGGCTTCTGCCACTAGCTTGCTCTACTCAGCGCCAAATATGATGACATATTTGAAATTTCCAGGGTGAATAACCATTTGTCCCCTGGTCATATGGATCATTTCATGGCCCTAAATGGGTGTGATTGAACTTTACTCTTTTTGAAAAAAAAGCGACCCCTTGACCTGGCGCTTCGCCGCATGTAAAAAGGCGTCTTTTCCTGACACAAGAGAAACTGAAGGTAGGTATGAAAACAAAATAACCTTAATAAATAATAATGTTTCTTCGTGCCAACTTGAATGGCAAAATTAGGTATTTATGACTCCTTATGAAGATCTTTGTTTTGGTATTTATGATGACTTAAGAAAGTCTTGGTTTTGGTATTTATGACTCCCTCTGTAGGTCTTGGTTTTGGTATTTGTGACTCCTTATGTAAGTCTTGGTTTTGGTATTTATGACTCTATGTAGGTCTTAAATTTGGTATTTAAGACTCCTTATGAACGTCTTGATTTTGGTTTTATGACTTCCTATTTTAGTCTTGGATTTGGTATTTATGACTCCCTATGTAGATCTTGGTTTTGGTATTCATGACTCTATGTAGGTCTTGTTTTGGTATTTATGATTCCCTATGTATGTCTTAGTTTTGATATTTATTAAGCCTTATGAAGATCTTGGTTTTGGTATTAATGATTCATTATGAAAGTCTTAGTTTTGGTATTTATGATTACCTATGTAGGTCTTGTTTTTGGTATTTATGAATCCCTATGTAGGTCTTCGTTTTGGTATTTATGACTCCCTATGTAGGTCTTGGATTTGGTATTTATTACTCCCTATGTAAGACTTGTTTTTGGTATTTATAACTCTCTATGTAGGTCTTGTTTTGGTATTTATGATTACCTATGTATGGCTGAATCTTTATCGGATTGACCGTGAAGAATCTTTCATCGTATATAAAAAAATAATTCAATTGCCATGACTCTTCAAGTTGTTGAGAAGGCGGCGACAGCGCTCCCGACGTTTTTCTAATATGATCGGTGAGCAGAGACCTTTTCACGCACCTCAAGCTCTTGCCGCCCTCTTTCTTGACGTCCGTTGACACTGTGGCTACCGATATCTTCTTCTTCTTCCTCTTCTTCTTCTTCACGGCTGCTGTCATTTTGAGCTTTGCATCATTTTTGAAGGCCTTTCCCACAGACAAACGGTTGTAAACTTGAGGTCTGCCAGAACGAAGTCAATCGTTGAGGTCAACTCTGTTCTTAAGCCTCTCTGCGACTCTGTGGACGATCACCCGACTGACATTGAGACGCTTGGCAATGTCGGATTTGTTGTGGCCCAGGCATAGGAGAGCAGAGAATTTGATTTTTTTTCACTTCTATCTCGAGATATCTTCACACAATAGAAAAAACGTTTAATGACGGAAATATTTTTCTATCGCACACGTAAGCCTCTTGAAAGAAAAAAACCCCGAGTGTAACAGAACTTTTGCCAAGCCCGTTATTTACTTCCTATTCCAAAATAACTTTGCAAAGACAAAAAAATACATATGATAGAATTAAGAGAGATATTGTATATGGTTTGTCTCTAAAAGGTCAAATTATCGCGTTATTTAGAAAATAAACCCCCATTGGAAAAAAATAGGTTATTGTTAAATATCGTGGCTTATATGGTACAAAAGAATACTTCTTTTTCATAAACCTCAAATGAGCGGAGTACAACTACCCTAACCCATTTTATTTTCATTTTGTAAATTAAAATAAAATGCAAATAAATCTAAGAAAGAAATCACCGATAATGATCAAATTGCATGTGTGTACAACGAATTTCATAATATATTTTGTATCTAATTCTTACAATAATAATTATGTAATTTTCTAAGTGGTTCAGAGTTAAATTTGCATATAGACATTGAAATCTAAAATACTGCTTTCCCTCTCCAGCCCATAGGTATTAAAGATCTGAGAGGGGTAAAATTAACTCCATTATTTTTTATCGTTTATGCATTCTTTATTCCATTTATGCATCTATCATCCTTGCCATTTATTTTTTAAATCGGCTTTAAACTCATTTATACAAGTTTGAGTTCACTGTTAACACTTACAGATATAAATAATGTTAACGCTATGATGCATTTCGGTTGACTGGACCCATTAAGTCCTCCAAGTGAGCTGAATTAGCCTTCCCTAAGGCGAGGTCCCTCGATACCCCTCCAAGCGTTCTTTATCGTGGTCAAAAGCTGCTTCTTTTCACTTATCGGTGTTTTAGAGCGTTTTAGGGCGCTCAGACGGACAATAACTGAACGGCGGACTCTCATCGAGGCACCCTTGGACGAGAGAGCATCCATTGTGGCTCACAATGGGCGTCCCAGCCGCCTATTCTCTCAAGGAAATCGTCGCTCTGGCCACGTCCCAGAGTGGCTCCCCTTCAGGCGTGACAATGATACCCTCTGGTCCCCTCTGCCTCGTGGCCGCCTATTTGGGCGTTTATGGGGCAACCGGGAGAGGACGCGTTGCTGCCTGATTCTCACAGCATCCCTAATTGGAGGACGGGTGGATGGGAAAGGGGGGGTGGGGCGTTACGTACGTGTGTGGGCACACAATCGTTGTCTTTTCCATAAAATAGACGGTTTGTTTAGAGTGCAATTGTGCGTTCGATACAGCTTCCGTACGTACGTCAACCGTAAAGAGCGGAGTGAATATCCCCTAAAGTTCCCCGTCCACCCCCGTGTTAAGTTGTGTTGATATATACCAATGAATATAAACCGATCATTTTGCCCAAGTGTCTCTGCTAATCAATAGTGACTGCGCGCGCACACAGATACAATGCATACATATGCACATAGCATACAGTCACGTACAGAAGGTTTTATTTACTAGTATAAAGGGAAATTAAGGTTTATTTGATAACATTTTGAAGGAAACAACTGGCAAAGGTGACTAAACAGTTCTTTCTATGGTCAAATAAGCAAGCAAATATTTTCGGCCGTTATTATGTAGAAAAAAAGAAGATATCTATAGGTAAATGAGAGGAGTTAATTGATATGACGCTTAAGCATAATCATAAATTAAATAATTAGTAGAGATGAATAAAGTCAAACGTTTGTACAAAATGTACAAACGTTATTGTTCGATCGACACTCGTTCATCGATTTTGAAATGTAGACACAAGAAATAACGCGTCCTTGAATAAGCTAAGAAATGTTCCACAATTACAATGAACTAAAATAGCAGGAGGTATGATCGTGGGGAAGCTGATGGAGACAAGCGAGGAGTGAAATCGAACTAAAAACTGTTTAATTTAATAGCGACAAAAGGGTGAATAAAGGGGCAAATGTTTGCAATGGATGGGTCGTCACACAATAAGGAAACGAACATTATGATTCCCTATGAAGGTCTTAGTTTCGGTCGTAATAACTCCCTATGAAGGTCTTGGTTTTGGTCTTTATGACTCCCTATAAAGATCTTGGTTTTGGTCTTTATGAATCCGTATGTAGGTCTTGGTTTTGGTATTTATGACTCCCTAGGTAGGTCTTGATTTTGGTAATTATGACTCTTTATGTAGGTCTTGGTTTTAGGATGTATCACTCCCTATGTAGGTCTTGGTTTTGGTCTTTATTACTCCCTATATTGGTCTTGCTTTTAATATTTATTACTCTCCATGTAGGTCTTGGTTTTGGTATTTATGACTCTCTATGTAGGTCTTGGTTTTGGTATTTATGACTCCCTATGTATGTCTTGGATTTGGTATTTATGACTCCTTATAAGGATCTTGGTTTTGGTATATATGATTCCTTAAGAAAGTCTTGGTTTTGGTATTTATGACTCCCTATGTAGGTCTTGGTTTTGGTATGTATGACTCCCTATGTAGATCTTAGGTTTGGTCTTTATAACTCCCTATATTGGTCTTGCTTTTGATATTTAAGACTCTCAAAGTAGGTCTTGCTTTTGTTATTTATGACTCTCTATGTAGGTCTTGGTTTTGGTATTTATGACTCCCTATGTATGTCTTAGTTTTTGTATATATAACTCCTTATGAAGATCTTTGTTTTGGTATTTATGATGACTTAAGAAAGTCTTGGTTTTCGTATTTATGACTCCCTATGTAGGTCTTGGTTTTGGTATTTGTGACTCCTTATGTAAGTCTTGGTTTTGGTATTTATAACTCTATGTAGGTCTTAAATTTGGTATTTAAGAATCCTTATGAACGTCTTGATTTTGGTTTTATGACTTCCTATTTTAGTCTTGGATTTGGTATTTATGACTCCCTATGTAGATCTTGGTTTTGGTATTTATGACTCTATGTAGGTCTTGTTTTGGTATTTATGATTCCCTATGTATGTCTTAGTTTTGATATTTATTAAGCCTTATGAAGATCTTGGTTTTGGTATTAATGATTCATTATGAAAGTCTTAGTTTTGGTATTTATGATTACCTATGTAGGTCTTGGTTTTGGTATTTAAGAATCCCTATGTAGGTCTTCGTTTTGGTATTTATGACTCCCTATGTAGGTCTTGAATTTGGTATTTATTACTCCATATGTAAGACTTGTTTTTGGTATTTATAAGTCTCAATGTAGGTCTTGTTTGAGGAATTTATGATTACCTATGTATGTCTTGGTTTTGGTATTTATGACTCCCTATCAATGTCTTGGTTTTGGTATTTATGACTCACTATGTAGGTCTTGGTTTTGGTATTTATGACTCCCTATGTAAGTCTTGGTTTTGGTATTTATGACTCTCTATGTATGTCTTGGTTTTGCTATTTATGACTCCTTATAAAGATCTTGGTTTTGGTATTTATGATTCCTTATGAAAGTCTTGATTTTGGTATTTAGGATTCCCCATATAGGTCTTGGTTTTGGTATTTATGACTCCTTATGAAGGTCTTGGTTTTGTTATTTATGATTCCTTATGAAAGTCTTGGTTTTGGTATTTATGACTCGAAATGAATGTCTTGGTATTGCTGTTTATGACTGTTTATTAAGATCTTTGTTTTGGTATTTATGTTTTCCTATTGAAGTCTTGGTTTTTGTATTTATGATTCCCTATTTAGGTCTTAAATTTGGTATTTATTTTTCCAGATGAGGGTCTTAGTTTTTGTATTTATGATTCATTATGAAAGTCTTGGTTTTGGTATTTATGACTCCCCATTAATGCCTCTGCATGGTATTTATGACTCCCTATGTAGGTCTTGGTTTTGGTATTTATAATTCCTTATGAAAGTCTTGATTTTGGTATTTAGGATTCCCCCTATAGGTCTTGGTTTTGGTATTTAGGACTCCTTATGAAGGTCTTGGTTTTGGTATTAATGATTCCTTATAAAATTCCTGGTTTTGGTATTTATGACTCGAAATGAATGTCTTTGTATTGCTAATTATGACTCTTTATTAAGATCTTTATTTTGGTATTTATGTTTTCCTATTGAAGTCTTGTTTTTGGTATTTATGATTCCCTATTTAGGTCTTAAATTTGGTATTTATTTTTCCAGATGAGGGTCTTGGTTTTTTATTTATGATTCCTTATGAAAGTCTTGGTTTTGGTATTTATGACTCCCCATTAATGCCTCTGCATGGTATTTATGACTCCCTATGTAGGTCTTGATTTTGGTATTTATATATATCTATGTTGGTCTTGCTTTTGGTATTTATGAGATCCCTATGTAGATCTAGATTTTGGTAATTGTGACTCACTATGTAGCTTTAGGTTTTAGTAATTATGACTCTCTATGTAGGTCTTGGATTTGATATTTATGACTCCCTATGTAGGTCTCGGTTTTGGTATTTGGTGACTCCTTATTTAAGTCTTTGTTTTGGTATTTATGTTTTCCTATTGAAGTCTTGTTTTTGGTATTTATGATTCCCTATTTAGGTCTTAAATTTAGTATTTATTTTTCCAGATGAGGGTCTTGGTTTTTTATTTATGATTCCTTATGAAAGTCTTGGTTTTGGTATTTATGACTCCCCATTAATGCCTCTGCATGGTATTTATGACTCCCTATGTAGGTCTTGATTTTGGTATTTATGATTCCTTATCAAAGTCTTGATTTTGGTATTTAGGATTCCCCATATAGGTCTTGGTTTTGGTATTTAGGACTCCTTATGAAGGTCTTGGTTTTGGTATTAATGATTCCTTATAAAATTCCTGGTTTTGGTATTTATGACTCGAAATGAATGTCTTGGTGTTGCTATTTATGACTCTTTATTAAGATCTTTGTTTTGGTATTTATGTTTTCACATCGAAGTCTTGTTTTTTGGTATTTATGATTCCCTATTTAGGTCTTAAATTTGGTATTTATTTTTCCAGATGAGGGTCTTGGTTTTTTATTTATGATTCCTTATGAAAGTCTTGGTTTTGGTATTTATGACTCCCCATTAATGCCTCTGCATGGTATTTATGACTCCCTATGTAGGTCTTGATTTTGGTATTTATATATATCTATGTTGGTCTTGCTTTTGGTATTTATGAGATCCCTATGTAGATCTAGATTTTGGTAATTGTGACTCACTATGTAGCTTTAGGTTTTAGTAATTATGACTCTCTATGTAGGTCTTGGATTTGGTATTTATGACTCCCTATGTAGGTCTCGGTTTTGGTATTTGGTGACTCCTTATTTAAGTCTTTGTTTTGGTATTTATGTTTTCCTATTGAAGTCTTGTTTTTGGTATTTATGATTCCCTATTCAGGTCTTAAATTTAGTATTTATTTTTCCAGATGAGGGTCTTGGTTTTTTATTTATGATTCCTTATGAAAGTCTTGGTTTTGGTATTTATGACTCCCCATTAATGCCTCTGCATGGTATTTATGACTCCCTACGTAGGTCTTGATTTTGGTATTTATATATCCCTATGTTGGTCTTGCTTTTGGTATTTATGAGATCCCTATGTAGATCTAGATTTTGGTAATTATGACTCACTATGAAGGTTTAGGTTTTAGTTATTATGACTCTCTATGTAGGTCTTGGATTTGGTATTTATGACTCCCTATGTAGGTCTCGGTTTTGGTATTTATGACTCCTTATGATGATTTTGGTTTTGGTATTTATGATTCCTAATGAGAACTTGGTTTTTGTTTTTTTGTCCCTATGTAGGTCTTGGTTTCGGTATTTATCACTATCTATGTCGGTCTTTGTTTTGGTATATATGACCTCTATGTAGGTCTAAGTTTTGGTATTTTTGACTCCCTATGTAGGTCTTGGTTTTGGAATTATTTTATCCTTATGAAGGTCTTGGTTATAGTATTTATGATTCCATTTAAAGTCTTGGTTCCGGTAATTATGAGTCCTTATGAATGTCTTAGTTTTGGTATTCCTGACTCCGTATGTAGGTCTGGGTTTTGGTATTTATTACTCATAATTTAGGTCTTGATTTTGATAAATATTAATGCCTATGTAAGTCTTGGCTTTGGTATTTATGATTCCCTATGTAGGTCTTGGTTTTGGTATTTATGACCCCCTATGTATGGCTTGGTTCTGGTATTTATGACTCCTTACGAAGATCCCTCATTTGGTATTCATGATTCCATATGAAAGTCTTGGTTTTGAAATTTATTACTACCTATGTAGGTCTTGGTTTTGGTATTGATGACTCCTGAAGTAAGTCTTGATTTGGTATTTATGACTCTATGTAGGTCGTGGTTTTGTTTTGATATTTATGACTCCCTATGAAAGTTTTGGTGGTGGTTTTTATGACTCCCTATGTTGGTCTTTGTTTTGGTACTTATGACTTACAAGGTAGATCTTGGTTTTGGTATTCATAACTCTTTATGTAGTTCTTAGTTTTGGTATTTATGATTCCCCATGTATGTCTTGGTATTGCTATTTATGACTCCTAGAAAGATCTTGGTTTTGGGATTTATGATTCCTTATGAAATTCTGGGTTTTGGTATTTATGATTCCCTATGTCTTGGTTTGTGTATTGATGACTCCTTATGTAAGTTATGGTTTTGGTATTCATGACTCTCTAAAATAAATCTTATTTTGGATTTATGACTCCCTATGTAAGTCTTGGTTCGGTATATATGACTCTCTATGTAGGTCTTGGTTCCAGGATTTATGACTCCCTATGTAGGTCTAGGTTTTAGTATTTATGATTCCTTATGAATGTCTTGGTTCCAGGAATTCATGACTCTCTAAGAATGTCTGGGTTTTAGTAATTCTGACTCCCTATTTCGGTCTTTGTTTTGGTATTTATTTTTTCCTATGTAGGTGTTGGTCTTGGTATTTTTGGACTCCCTATGTAGCTCTTGGTTTTAGTATTTATGACTCCCTATGAAGTTCTTGGTTTTGATATTTATGAATTCCTATGTAAGTCTTGGTTTCGGTATTGATAACTCCTTATGAAGGTCTTGGTTATGCTAATTATGATTGCTTATAAAAGTCTTGGTTTTGGTATTTGTGACTCTCTATGAATGTCTTGATTTTGATATTTATGACTTCCTATGTTGGTCTTGGTTTTAAAATTTATGTCTCCCTCTGTAAGTCTTGGTTTTGTTATTTATGACTCCCTATGTAAGTCTTGGTTGTGGTATTTATGACTACCTATGTAAGTCTTGGTTCTGGTATTGATGACTCCCTATATATTTCTTGTTTTTTTATTTATGAATCCATATGTAGGTTTAGTTTTGGTATCTATGTCTCCCTATATAAGTCTTCTTTTGGTATTCATGACTCCCTATGTAAGTCTTAGGTTTGGTATTTATGACTGCCTATGTAGGTCTTATTTCTGGTATTTATAACTCCTTATGTGTCTTTGTTTTGGTATTTATAACTCTTTAGGTAGGTGTTAGGTTTGGTATTTATGACTCCCTATGTACGTCTTATTTGGTATTTATGACTCCTTATGAAGATCTTAGGTTTGGTATATATAATTCCTTATAGAAGTCTTTGTTTTGGTATAAATTACTCCCTATGTAGGTTTTGATTTTTGTTAATTATGACTCCCTATGTAGGTCATTGTTTGGTATTGATGACTTCCTATGATGGTCTTTGTGGTGGTCTTTATAACTCCCATTGGGTCTTGGTTTTGGTAAATATGACTCACTATGTAGGTGTTGGCTTCGGTATTTATTACTCCCTATGTAGGTCTTGGTTTTGATATTTATGACTCCTTATATAGGTCTTGGTTTTGGTATTGAGGACTATTTATCAAGGTCTTGGATTTAGGATTAATGATTTCTTATGAAAGTCTTGGTTTTTGTCTTCATGACTCTCTATAAATGTCTTGTTTTTGGTATTTACGAATCCCTATCTAAGTCTTGGTTTTGGTATTTAGGACTCTCTATGTAGGTCTTGGTTTAGGTATTTATGACTCCCTATGTAAGTCTTAGATTAGGTATTTATGACTCCCTATATAGGTCTTGGTTTTGGTATTCATGACTCTTTATGAAGGTCTTGGTTTTGGTATTTATCACTCTAATTTTGGTCTTGGTTTGGTATTTATGACCTTCTATGTAGGTCTTGGTTTTGTATTTATAACTTCTTATGAAGGTCTTGGTTTTGGTATTTATGACTCCCTATTTAGGTCTTGGTTTTAATATTGATGACTCCCTATGTATGTCTTGATTTGGCTATTTAGACTCCCTATGTAGGTATTGGTATTTATGACTTCCTATGGAGCTTTTAGTTTTGGTATTTAAGACTCCTTATAAAGAACTTGGTTATGGTATTCATGATGCCTCATGAAAGTCATGGTTTTGGTATTAATGACTCCCTATGTAGGTTTTGGTTTCGGTATTGATGACTTCCTATGTAGGTCTTGGTTTAGGTATTTATGACTCTCTATGTAGGTCTTGGTTTTGGTATTTATGACTCCCTATGTAGGTCTTAGGTTTGGAATAAAATATTAATAATGAAGGTCTTGGGTTTGGTATTTATCATTCTATATTAAAGTTAGGTTCCGGTATTTATGACTCCCTATGAATGTATTGTATTTGGTGTTTATGACTCTGTATGTAGATCTTAGTTTTGGTATTATGGCTCCCTATGTAGGGCTTGATTTTGGTAATTATTACTGCCTATGTAGGTCTTAGGTTTGGTATTCATGATTCCTAATGTAGGTCTTGGTTTTGGTCTCTATGAATCCCTATGTTGGTCTTGCTTTTGATATTTATGACTCCCTATGTAAATCTTAGTTTTGGTATTTATGACTTTCTATGTGCGTCTTGGTTTTGGTATTTATCACTACTTAAGTATGGTTTTGTTTTGGTATTTATGACTCCTTATGAAGATCTTGCTCTTGGTATTCATGATTTCAAATAAAACTCTTGGTTTTGGTATTTATGACTCCCTATTTAGGTCTTGGTATTGGTATTCATGACTCCCTATTTATGTCTTGGTATTGGTATTTATGACTCCCTATGTAAGTTTTGGTTTTGCTATTTCTGACTCTCTATGAAGGTCTTGGTGGTGCTCTTTATGACTCCCATTTGGTCTTAGTTATGGTACTAATGACTTACTATGTAGGTCTTGGTTTTTGTATTTATGACTCCCTATGTAGGTCTTGGTTTGGGTATTTATGAATCCCTATATAGTTCTTGGTTTTAGGATTTATGTCTCCTTATGAAAGTATTCATTTTGGTATTAATAATTCCTTATTAAAGTATTGGTTTTGGTATTTATGACTCTCTATGTAGGTCTTGGTTCTGGTATTTATTAATCCATATATAGGTCTTTGATGACTCCCTATATAGGTCTTGTTTTTGGTATTCATGATTACTCATGAAAGTGTTGGTTTTGGTATTTGTGACTCCCTTTTAATGTCTTAGTTTTAGGATTCATGACTTCTTTTTTAGGTTTTGGTTTTGGTATTTATGACTCCCTATGTAAGTCTTGGTTTTGAAAATTATTACCTCTTATGTAGGTCTTGTTTTAGGAATTATGACTCCTTATGTAAGTCTTGGATTTGGTATTTATGATAACTAATGAAAGCCTTGGTTTGGTATGAATGACCCCCTATGAATGTCTTGGTTTTGGTATTTATGATTCCTTATGAAAGTCTTTGTTTTGGTATTTATGACTCCCTATCAATGTCTTGGTTTTGGTATTCATGACTCACTATTTATTTCTTGGTATTGGTTTTTATGACTCCCTATGTAAGTCTTGGTTTTGGTATTCATAACTCCCTATGTCGATCTTGATTTTGGTAAGCATGACTCCCACTGTAGGTTTTGTTTTTTCGGAAGTATAACTCTCTATGTAGGTCTTGGTTTTGGTATTCATGATTCCTTATGAAAGTTCCGGTTTTGGTATTTATGACTCCCTATGTAGGTCTTAGTTTGTATATTTATGATTCCCTATGAAGGTCTTGATTTTCGTTTTTATGACTTCCTGTGTAGGTCTTGGTTTTAGTATTTATGACTTCTTATTATTTCTTGGTTTTGGTATTAATGATTCCTCTTGAATGTCTTGGTTTTAGTATTCATTTCCCCCTATGTAAGTCCTGGTTTTGGTATTTATGACTCTCGATGTAGGTCTTGGTTTTGGTATTCATGACTTCCTATGTAGGTCTTGGTTTTAGTATTTATGACTTCCTATATAAATCTTGGTTTTGGTATTCATGACTCCTTATGAAGGTCTGGTTTTAGGAATTATGATTCCTTAAGAAAGTCTTGGTTTTTGTATTTATGTCTATCTATGAATGTCTAGGTTTTGATATTCATACCTTCCTAAGTAAGTCTTGGTTTTGGTATTTATGACTCTCTATGAAGGTCAAGATTTTGTTATTTCTGACTCCCTGTATAGATCTTCATTTAATATTTCTGACTCCTCATGAAGGTCTTGGTTTTGATATTTCTGATTCCTGTGGAAAGTCTTGCTTTTGGTATTTATGACTCCCTATCAATGTCTAGGTTTTGGTATTCATGAATCCCTATTTAGGTCTTGGTTTTGGTATTCATGACTCTATGTAGGTCTTGCTTTATGTATTTATGACTCTATGTTGGTCTTGGATTTGGACTTTCCAACTCATTATGAAGGTCTTGGATTTGGTATTTATGATTTCTTATTAAAGTCTTGGTTTCTGTATTTATGACTCCCTATGAATGTCTTGGTTTTGGTATTTATGACTCCCTATGTAGGTCTTGGTTTTGGTCTTTATGACTCCCTATGTTGGTCCTACTTTTGGTATTTATGACTCCTGATGCATAGCTTTGTTTTCGTATTTATGACTTTCTATTTAGGTCTTGTTTTTGCTATTTCTGACTCCCTATGTATGGTTTGGTTTTAGTATTTATGACTCCTTATGAAGATCCCTCTGTTAATATTTATGATTCCATATGAAAGTCTTGGTTTTAGTATATTTTACTTCCTATGAATGTCTTGGTTTTAATATTTATGATTCCTTATGAAAGTCTTGGTTTTGGTATTTATGACTCCCTATCAATGTCTTTGTTTTGGTATTTATGACTCACTATGTAGGTCTCTGTTTTGGCTTTTAGGACTCCCTATGTAAGTCTTGGTTTTGGTATTTATGACTCCCTATGTAGATCTTGATTTTGGTAAGTATGACTTCCTATGTAGGTCTTGGTTTTGGTATTTATGACTTTCTATGTATGTCTTGGTTTTGGTATTTATGATTCCTCATGAAAGTCTTGGTTTTGGTCTAGGTGACTCCCTATGTAGGTCTTGGTTTTGGTATTCATGACTCTCTATGTAGTCTTGGTTTTGGTATTTATGACTCTATATGTAGGTTTTAGTTATGGTATTTATGACTCCCTATGTAGGTTTTGGTTTGGAATTCATGACTCCTTATAAAGGTCTTGATTTTGGAAGTTATTTTTTTTATTAAAGACTTGGTTTCGGGATTTATGACTTCGTAGGAATGTCTTGCTTTTGGTATTCATGACTCCGTATGTAAGTCTTGGTTTTGTTATTTATGACTCCCTATGTAGGTCTTAATTTTGGTAATTATGAATGGCTATGTAGGTCTTGGCTTTGGTATTTATTATTCCCTATGTAGGTCTTGGTTTTGATCTTTATGACTTCCTATGTTGGTCTTGCTTTTGGTATTTATGACTCCCTTTGTAGATCTTGGTTTTTGTATTCATGACTCTCTATGTAGGTCTTGGTTTTGATATTTATGACTACCTATGTATGTTATGGTTTTAGGATTTATGAATGACTCCTTATGAAGATCGTTCTTTTGATATTTATGATTCCATATGAAAGTCTTAGTTTTGAAATTTATGAATCTCTATGTCGGTCTTGGTTTTGGTATTTATGACTCATTATGTAAGTTTTGGTTTTCGTATTTATGACTCTATATGTAGGAATTGGTTTTAGTATTTATGACTCCCTATAAAGGTTTTGGTTTAGATATATGACTCTATGATAGTTTTGATTTTTGTACTTATGAATCACTATGTAGGTCTGGATTTTACTATTTATTACTCTCTATGTAGGTCTTTTATTTGGTATTCATGATTTCCCATGTATGTACTGGTATTGCTATTTTTGACTCCTTATGTAGTTTTTAGTTTTGGTATTTATAACTCCCTATGTAACGCTTTATTTTGGTATTTATATTTGTCTATATAGGTCTTGGTTTTGCTATTTATGACTCCCTATGATCGTTGTGGTGGTGGTCTTTATGACTACAATTTGGTCTTGGTTTTCCTACTTATGACTTACTATGTAGGTCTTTGTTTTGTTAATTATGACTTCCTTTTGTATGTCTTGGTTCTTGTAATTATGACTTCCTATATAACTCTTGAGTTTGGGATTTATGACTTCTTATGAAGGTCTTGGTTTTGGTATTAATGACTCCTTATAAAAGTCTTGGATTTGGTCTTTATGACTCCAAATATTGGTCTTGATTTTTATATTTATTACTCTCCATGTAGGTCTTGGTTATGGTATATATGACTCTCTATGTAGCTCTTGGTTTTAGAATCTATGACTCCCTATGTATGTCTTGGTTTTGGTATTTATGACTCCTTATAACGATCTTGGTTTTGGTATATATGGTTTCTCAAGAAAGTCTTGGTTTTGGTATTTATGACTCCCTATGTAGGTATTGGTTTTGGTATGTATAACTCCCTATGTAGGTATTGGTTTTGGTATGTATGACTCCCTATGTAGGTCTAGGTTTTGGTCTTTATAACTTCCTATATTGGTCTTGCTTTCAGGATTAAGGACTCTCTATGTTGATCTGGGATTTGGTATTTATGACTCTATGTTGGTCTTGGTTTCGGAATTCATGACTTATTATGAATATCTTAGTTTTGGTATTCATGACTCTCTATGTAAGTCATGGTTTTGGTATTTATGACTCCCTATGAATGTCTTGGTTTAGGTATTTATGACTCCGTATGTAGGTCTTGTTTTTTGTATTTATGACTCCCTATGTTAGTCCTGCTTTCAGTATTTATGACTCCCGATGCAGATCTTGGTTTTGCTATTTAAGACTCTCTATGTAGGTCTTGTTTTTGCTATTTCTGAATCCCTATGTATGGTATGGTTATAGGAATTAAGACTCCTCATGAAGATTCGTCCTTTGGTACTCATGATTCCATATGAAAGTCTTGGTTTTAGTATTTATGACTCCTTATGTAGGTCTTGGTGTTGGTATTTATTACTCCCTATGTAAGTCTTGGTTTTGGTATTTATGACTCCCTCTGATAGTCTTTGTGGTGGTCTTTATGACTAAAATTTGGTCATGGTTTTGCTACTTATGACTCACTATGTAGGTCTTGGTTTTGGTAATTTTGACTCCCTATGTAGGTCTTGGTTTTGTTATTTATGACTCCCTGTATAGGTCTGGTTCTGGTATTTATGACTTCTTATGAAGGTCTTGGTTGTGGTGTAAATTATTCCTAATGAAACTCTTGGTTTTGGTATTTATGACTCTCTATGTATGTCTTGTTTTTGGTATTTATGACTTCCTATGTAAGTCATAGGTTTGCTATTTATGACTCTCTATGTAGGTCTTGGTTTTGGTATTTATAACTCCCTATGTAGGTCTTGGTTTGCGTATTCATGACTTTCTATAAAAGTCTTGGTTTTGGTATTTATAACTCCTTATGAAGGTCTTGGTTTTGGTATTAATGATTCCTTATGAAAGTCTTAGTTTTGGTATTTATGACCCTCTATGAATTTCTTCGTTTTAGTATTTATGACTCCCTATGTAAGTCTTATTTTGGCATTTATGACTCTCTATGTAGGTCTAGGTTTTGGTATTTATGACTCCTTATGACGGTCTTGGTTTTGATGTATATGACTACCTATGTATGTTATATTTTGGGATTTATGACTCCTTATGAAGATCACCCTGTTGATATTTATGATTCAATATGGAAGTCTTGGTTTTAGTATTTATGACTCCTTATGAATGTCTTGGTTTTGGTATTTATGATTCCTTATGAAAGTCTTTGTTTTGGTATATATGACTCTCTATTAATGTCTTGGTTTTGTTATTCATGACTCACGATGTATTTCTTGGTTTTGGTTTTTATGACTCCCTATGTAAGTCTTGGTTTTGGTATTCATGACTTCCTATGTTGATCTTGATTTTGGGAAGCTTGACTCCCACTGTAGGTTTTGATTTTGGGAATTATGACTCTCTATGTAGACCTTGGTTTTGGTATTCATGATTTCTCATGGAAGTATTAGGTTTGTGATTTATGACTCCCTATGTAGGTCTTAGTTTCGATATTTATGATTCCCAATGTAGTTCTTGGTTTTTATGACTCCCTTTGTAGGTCTTGATTTTGGTATTTATGACTCTCTATGTAAGTCTTGGTTTTGGTATCTATGTCTCTCTACGTAGGTCTAGGTTTTTTGTATTTATGACTCTCTATGATGGTCTTGGTGGTGGTCTTTATGAGTACATTTTGGTCTTGTTTTGCTACTTATGACTTACTATGTAGGTCTTGAATTGGTAATTATGACTCTCTATGTAGGTCTTGGTTTTTTATTTATCACTCCCTATATAGGTCTTGATTTTGGTATTTATTGCTTTTATGAAGGTCTTGGTTGTCGTATTAATGATTCCCTATGAAAGTATCTGTTTTGTCATTTATGCCTCTCTATGAATGTCTTGATTTTGGTATACATGTCTGCCTATGTAATTCATGGTTTTGGTATTTATGACTCTCTATGTAGGTCTTGGTTTTGGTATTAATGACTTGCAATGTAGGTCTTAATTTTAGTATTCATGACTGCTAAATAAGTCTATGTTTTGGTATTTATAACTCCTTATTAAGGTCTTGGTTTTGGTATTAATGATTCCTTATAAAAGTCTTGGTTTTGGTATTTATGATTCTCTATGAATGTCTTTGTTTAGGTATTTATGATTCTTTATGTAAGTTTTGGTTTCGGTATTTATGACTCCCTATGTAGGTCTTGGTTTTGTATTTATGAATCCTTATAAAGGTCTTGGTTTTGATATTTATGTCTACCTATGTATGTGAAGGTTTGGGTATTTATGACTTCTTATGAAAATCCCTCTGTTGATTTTTATAATTCCATCTGAAAGTCTTGGTTTTGGTATTTTTAACTCCCCATGAATGTCTTGGTTTTGGTATTTATGATTCTTTATGAAAGTGTTGGTTTTGGTATTTATCATTCCCTATCAATCTCTTGGGTTCGGTATTTACGACTCACTATGTAAGTCTTGATTTTGGTTTTTATGACTCCCTAAGTAAGTGTTGGTATTTGTATTCATGACTCCCTATGTAGATCTTGATTTTGGTAAGTATGACTCCCTATGTAGGTCTTGGTTTCGGTATTGATGACTTTCTCTCTATGTCTTGGATTTGGTATTTATGATTCCTTATGAAAGTCTTGGTTTTAGGATTTATGACTTCATATGTAGGTCTTGGTTTTGGTATTCATGACTCCCTATGTAGTTCTTGGTTTTGAAATTTATGACTACCTATGTATGTTATGGTTTTGGTATTTATGACTCCTCATGAAGATCTCTCTGTTGATATTTATGATTCCATATAAAAGTCTGGGTTTTGGTATTTATGACTAGCTATGAATGTCTTCGTTTTGGTATTTATGATTCCTTATGAAAGTCTTGGGTTTGGTATTTATGACTACTAATCAATGTCTTGGTTTTGGTATTTATGACTTACCATGTAGGTCTTGGTTTGGTTTTTATGACTCCCTATGTATGTCTTAGTTTTGGTATTCATGACTCCCTATGTAGATCTTGATTCTGGTAAGTATGACTCCCTATGTAGGTCTTGGTTTTGGTATTTATTGCTCTTTATGTAGGTCTTGGTTTTGGTTTTATGTTTACTCATGAAAGTCTTGGTTTTGGTATTTATGACTCCCTATGTAGGTCTTGGTTTCCGTATTTCTGATACCCCTATGTAGGTCTTGGTTTTTGGTATATATGACTCCCTATGAATGTCTTGCTTTTGGTATTCATGAGTCCGTATGTAAGTCTTGGTTTTGGTATTCATGACTCCCTATGTAGGTCTTGATTTTAGGAAGTATGACTGCCTATGTAGGTCTTGGCTTTGGTATTTATTATTCCCTATGTAGGTCTTGGTTTTGGTCTTTATGACTCCCTCTGTTGGTCTTGCTTTTGGTATTTATGACTCCCTATGTGGATCTTGGTTTTGGTATGCATGACTCTATGTAGGTCTTGGTTTTGATATTTATGACTACCTATGTATGTATATGGTTTCGGTATTTATGACTCCTTATGAAGATCTCTCTTTTGATATTTATAATTCCATATGAAAGTCTTTGGTTTTTGTATTTATGACTCCCTATAAAGGTCTTGGTTTAGGTATATAACTTCCTATGATAGTCTTGGTTTTGGGACCTATGACTCACTATGTAGGTCTTGTTTTTGGTATTCATGACTCTCTATGTAGTTCTTTGATTTGGTTACTTGATTCCCCATGTATGTCTTGGTATTGCTATTTATGACTCCTTATATAGATCTTGGTTTGGGGTTTTTATGACTCCCTATGTAAGTGTTGGTTTGTGTATTTATTACTCTCTATGTAGGTCTCGGTTCTGGTAGTAATGACTGCCTATGATGGTCTTGGTGGTGGTCTTTATGACTACAATTTGGTCTTGGTTTTGCTACTAATGACTTACTATCTAGGTCTTGGTCTTGGTAATTATGACTTCCTATGTAGGCCTTTTTTTATTTATGACCCCCTATATAGATCTTGGTTTTGGTATTTATGACTTCTTATGAAGGTCTTAGTTGTGGTATTAATGATTTCTTAGAGAAGTCTTGGTTCTGGTATTTATGTCTCTCTATGAATGTCTTGGTTTTGGTATTCATGACTTCCTATGTAAGTCATGGTTTTGGTATTTACGACTTCTTATGTAGGTCTTGGTTTTGGTATTTATGACTCCCTATGTAAGTCTTTGTTTTGCTAGTTAGGACATCCTATATAAGTCTTGCTTTCAGTATTTCTAACTCCTTATGAAGTTCTTGGTTTTAGGATTAATGATTCTTTATGAAAGTCTTGGTTTTGGTATTTATGACTCTCTATGAATCTCTTGGTTTTGGTATTTATGACTCCCTATGTAAGTCTCGGTTATGGTATTTATGACTCTCTATTTAAGTCTTAGTTTTGGTATTTATGACTTCCTAGGTAGGTCTTGGTTTGGTATTTATGACTCCTTATGAAGGTCTTGGTTTTGATATTTATGACTACCTATGTATGTTATGGTTTTGGTATTCATGACTCCTTATGAAGATCGCTCTGTGGATCTTTATGATTCTATATGAAAGTCTCGGTTTTGTTATTCATGAGTTCTTATTTATGTCTTGGTTTTGGTATTTATGATTCCCTATGAAAGTCTTGGTTTTGCTATTTATGACTTCCTATCAATGTCTTGGTTTTGGTATTCATGACCCACTTGTTAGGTCTTGGTTTTGGTTTTTATGACTCCCTATGTAAGTTTTGTTTTTGGTATTTACGACTTCTTATGTAGGTCTTGGTTTTGGTATTTATGACTCCCTATGTAAGTCTTTGTTTTGCTAGTTAGGACATCCTATATAAGTCTTGCTTTCAGTATTTCTAACTCCTTATGAAGTTCTTGGTTTTAGGATTAATGATTCCTTATGAAAGTCTTGGTTTTGGTATTTATGACTCTCTATGAATCTCTTGGTTTTGGTATTTATGACTCCCTATGTAAGTCTCGGTTATGGTATTTATGACTCTCTATTTAAGTCTTAGTTTTGGTATTTATGACTTCCTAGGTAGGTCTTGGTTTGGTATTTATGACTCCTTATGAAGGTCTTGGTTTTGATATTTATGACTACCTATGTATGTTATGGTTTTGGTATTCATGACTTCTTATGAAGATTCCTCTGTGGATCTTTATGATTCTATATGAAAGTCTCGGTTTTGTTACTCATAAGTTCTTATTTATGTCTTGGTTTTGGTATTTATGATTCCCTATGAAAGTCTTGGTTTTGCTATTTATGACTTCCTATCAATGTCTTGGTTTTGGTATTCATGACCCACTTGTTAGGTCTTGGTTTTGGTTTTTATGACTCCCTATGTAAGTTTTGGTTTTGGTATTCATGACTCTCTATGTAGATCTTTATTTTGGTAAGTATGACTCCCTATGTAGGTCTTGTTTTTGGTATTTAGGACTCTTTATGTAGGTCTTGGTTTTGCTATTTGTGATTCCTCATAGAAGTCATGGTTCAGGTATTTATGACTCACTATGTGGGTCTTGGTTTCAGGATTTATGACTCCCTATGTAGGTCTTGGTTTTGGTATTTATGACTCTCTGTGTAGGTCTTGGTTTTGGTATTTATTACTCCCTATTAAGGTTTTGGTTTGGAATTTATGACTCCTTATTAAGTTCTGGATTTTGGTATTTATGATTCCTTATTAAAGACTTGATTTCGGTACTTATGACTCCCTATGAATGCATTGGTTTTGGTATTTATGACTCCGTATGTAAGTCTTGGTTTTGGTATTTACGACTCCCTATGTAAGTCTTGATTTTAGTAATTATGACTGCCTATGTAGGTTTTGGCTTTGGTATTTATTATTCGCTTTGTAGGTCTTGGTTTTGGTCTTTATGACTTCCTATGTTGGTCTTGCTTTTGGTATTTTATGACTTTTTATGTAAATCTTGGTTTTGGTTTTTATCACTACCTATGTATGTTATGGTTTTGATATTTATGACTCCTTATGAAGATTCCTCTTGTGATATATATGATTCCATATGAAAGTCTTGGTTTTTGTATTTATGACTCCCTATGTAGGTCTTTTTTTGGTATTTATGACTTATTATGTAAGTTTTGGTGTTCGTATTAATGTCTCTTTATGTAGGTCTTGGTTTCGGTATTTATGACTTCTTATATAGATCTTGGTTTAGTTATATGACTACCTATGATAGTCTTGGTTTTGGTACTTATGTCTCACTATGTACATCTTAATTCTAGGGAAATATGACTCTCTATGTAGGTCTTTGATTGGGTATTTATGATTTTCCATGCATGTCTTGGTATTGCTATTGATGCCTACTTATGTAGATTTTGGTTTTGGTATTTATGTTTCCTTATGACAGCCTTGGTTTTTGTATTTATGATTCCCTATGTAGGTCTTGGTTTTGGTATTGATGACTCCCTATGTAAGTCTTGGCTTTGGTTTTTATGACTCCCTATGAAAGTCTCAGTTCTGGTATTTATGACTCTCCATGTAGGTCTGTGTTTTAGTAATCATGACTTTCTGTGTAGGTCTTGGGTTTGGTATTTATGTTTCCTCATGAAAGTCTTTGTTTTGCTATTTTTGACTCTCTTAGAATTTCTTGGTTTTGGTATTTATGACTCCCTATGTACGTCTTGGTTTTGGCATTAATGGCTCCCTATGCATGTCTAGGTTTTGCTATTTATGACTCCTTATGAATATCTTGGTTTTGGTATTTATGATTTCTTATCAAAGTCTTGGTTTTAGTATTTATTTTTTCCTATGTAGGTCTTGGTCTTTGTATTTATTACTTCCTATGTAATTTTTGGTTTTGGTATTTATGACTCTCTATGTAGGTCTTGGTTTTGGTATTTATGACTCCCTATGTAGGTCTTTATTTTGGTATTTATTACTCCTTATGAAGGTCTTGGTTATGGTAATTATGATTCCTTTTGAAAGTCTTGGTTTTTGTATTTATGACTCTCTATGAATGTCTTGGTTTTGTTATTTATGACTCACTATGTAGGTCTTTGTTTAGGTATTCATGACTCCCATATGCAAGGGTTGATTTTGGTATTCATGACTACGTTTGTTAGTCTTGATTTTGGGAATTATGACTCTCTATGTACATGTTGGTTTTGGTATTTATGATTCCCTATGTAGGTCTTTGTTTTGGTATTCATGACTTCCAATGTAGGTCTTGGTTTTGGTATTTATGACTCCCTATGTAGGTCTTGTTTTTTTATGACCTTCTATGTAGGTTTTTTTTTAGTATTTATGACTCCTTATGTAAGTCTTGATCTTGATATTTATATCGCCCTATGTAAGTCTTGGTTTTGTTATTTATGACTCTTTATGTAGGTCTTGGTTTTCGTTTTTATGACTCCCTATGTAAATCTTGGTTTTCTTATTTTATGACTCTCTATGTAGGTCTTGGTTTTGGTATTTATGACTCCCTATGTAGCTCTTGGTTTGGTATTTATGACTCCTTATGAAGGTCCTGGTTTTGGTATTCATCATTTCTTATGAAAGTCATGGTTTTGTTACTTATTACTCCCTTTTTATCTCCTGGTTTTGGTATTCATGACTCTCTATGTAGGTCTTGGTTTTGGTTTTGGTTTTGGTATTTATGACTCCCTATGTAAGTCCTGGTTTTATTATTTTTTACTCCCTATGTAGATCTTGACTTTGGTTATTATTTCTCCCTATGTAGGTCTTGGTTTTGGTATTTATGACTCTCAATGTAGCCTTTTGGTTTTGGTATTTATCACTCCCTATGTTGGTATTGGTTTTGGTACTTATGACTCCTTATGAAAATCTTGGTTTTGTTATTTAGAATTTCTCATGAAAGTGTTAGGTTTGGTATTGATGACTCCCTATGTAGGTCTTGGTTTGGTATTTATGACTCCCTATTTAGGTCTTCGTTTTGATATTGATGACTCCTTATGTAAGTCTTCGTTTTGGCATTTATGCTTTCCTATGTAGATCTTGGTTTTGGTATTATTGACTTCCTTTTTAGTCTAGGTTCTGGTTCTTATGACTCTCCATGTAGGTCCTGGTTTTGGTATTTATGACTTCCTATGTAAGTCTTGGTTTTGGTATTTATGATTCCTTATGAAAGTCTCGGTTTTGGTATTTGTGACTCTCTATAAATGTCTTGATTTAGGATTAATGACTCCCTATGTAGGTTTTGGTCTTGGTATTTATGACTCCCTATGTAAGTCTTGGTTTTGCTATTTATGACTTCCTATAAAGATCTTGGTTTTGGTATTGATGATTCCTTATCAAACTCTTGGTTTTGGTATTTATCTTCTTCCCATGCAGGTCTTGGTCTTGGTATTTATGACTGCCTATGTAAGTCTTGGTTTTCTTATTTATGACTCCCTATGTAGGTCTTTGTTTTGGTATTTATGACTCCCTATGTAGCTCTTGGATTTGGTATTTATGACTCCTTCTGAAGGTCTTGGTTTTAGTATTTATGATTCTTTATGAAAGTCTTGGTTGTTGTATTCATGACTCCATGTATGTCTTGGTTTTGGTATTTATGACTCCCTATGTAGGTCTTGGTATTGGTATTCATGACTCCCTATGTAGGTCTTGGTCTTGTTATTCATGACTCCCTATGAAAGTCTTGGTTTCTGTATTCATTATTTTCTATGTAAGTCTTGGTTTTGGTATTTATGACTCTCTATGTAGGTCTTTGTTTTTTTTTTACTATGACTCACTATGTAGGTATTTATTTTTTTTTACTTTCTATGGTAGTTTCCCGTTCATTATTATTAAATTTATCTGAAAAAAAGATAAGATTGCTTTCGATTACACTTTTCATGCAGTGAATTTTTTTTTTTATTGTCTATTAGAGAAAGGTTTGGGGAACTTATGAGTTTTAATTATAGGTAGGCCTCCTCTCAAATTATTAAACCTATTTTAGGTGCATCAAATTACTTCTTTAGTACCATTTTTATGTTTTGGAAGATTTGGCAAAAAGTAAATTGTAAGTTTCTGTAACTCATTATTTGAGAAACGAAAAATATGAAGTAGAATCAAGAAAATTAAAGGTATTTCCGGATTTTTTCATATTGGCCATTATAAATGTAGGAGTCCAGAGCCGTAGCAAGAGCCGAGCCGGACGCGGGGTCGGGGTGCGGTTGCTACGGCTCTGTGTAGGACTACAGATAATTACTGAAGTCACAAGATTTTGATTAGAAGAGATGGAGGGTCTTTGATGAGGATCATATATGAAAAGAGGGTAAAGAAAAAAAGGTTTGGGAACCGCTGCAATAAACTAATCGATTCTTTGAATTGCGGCCGCAAAAGTTCTACATTTCTATTTAGGGGTGTTTTTATGGTCTCTTGGATGAAGAGCGTCCGTCATGTGGGACCGATAGAGGAGTGTGAAGATGACTCCTCTGCTATGATTGCGGCCATCACAGCGTACATAGCAGCTTTCTTTACTGCGCTTAGTTAATAAATATGGGCACAACTTAATGAACCGAGGAACTAACGCACTTCAACAAAAAGGTTTGCTTATACCACTTTTTCACTCCTAGTGAAAGAGTAACCAAATTGAAAACAAGGAAACACACCTAAGTCGCGTGTTCTCAATTTTCTGCCTTATGATCTTACGACCTTCAAAACTTTCAACAAGTGGGGCAATCCGACTCAGAGTTAGTTTTATTTTAATAATTCTTGGACTCACCTTGGAAAGAACTTAGCAATTTTATCATTCGAAAGAGAATATAAAGCAAAATAAGGATTTCAAATATCGTTAGAATCGGCCGAATAGTTACGATGTCATTGCCAAAAGAATAATTGAAAAGTAAATTGGTTACCATTCGCCCGACCAACCTACGAACCGATATAGCAGCTTATAGAATCGTGTTCACGCGACTAAAACAGGAAACAATAGATTCTAGATATAGCGTAGTACTATTCAAATATGCCTACATTTCCGAATCCAAAAAGATAAAGTCGAAGTGACAAATTCAAATACTAAACAAAAATTTTGATTAGAAATCAATCATTTTGCTCACGAACAAAAGTCACTCACTTCTGTCCTCTCCAAACGCGTTATAAATGAATCGAAAAATCTATAAAAAGCCTCATTAAATCTCACAATCCTTTAACAATAGCAACGAAATTATCATTATCTCAATGACCCTATGCATTTAAACCGTTAAATTATGTTATATATCTTTTTTTAGATGATAATAAAGAAGATTAATAGATATTTACCTTGAAAGCCGGGAAATTAAGTGATTAATGAGGAGTGATAGTTTTTAATGGAAAAATGAAAATTAATATTAAAGCATTACGTGTTAATCTTGCGAGTCCATTTAATATGTTATACAAAAGAAAGCTCAATATTTTTTAAATATTTTTTTTAATACAAAAGAAAATACATATAAATAGAAGGAAATTTGAAATTTCCTTTGATTGTTGCTATGTTATAAAATAAATATGTAGAACGTGACGAAGAGAAAATGCGATCATTATACAAAAATTAAACGTATCTGACATCTTTTCTATTGTCATGCATAGCTCAAGAGGTTCCAAATATTCTACAGTTTGTTCTTAAAGTCTAGACACGTAAAAAAATATTTCCCCCCCCCCCAAAAAAAAATTGAGCTACTTTTAATTTAATTAAAATATTAATGAATAACATCTTCAATGTTGTTTCCACCGTTTGTGATTCAAAATATTTCGATGCACTTAGCGAGATTCATCCGATGAATGCGATGCATTAACTCCAAATTTCCACTTCTCACGTTGAGCGAGACTGTGCCGAAATATGTATGGTTAATAGCCGAATGGGGCAGTAGGGGTTAACTTTGCGAATGTAGTATTTTCAGTGAACTGTGATTTGTATCCAAACTGAGATGTGTTTCAGATGTGCGAATGGCAAACTTCTTACTAAAACCATAATACATTCACGACAAAAACATCCTTTAAGCCCATTCGTGGTTATTAATTTCAGAATATCACCTTTTTGGTTGATTGCTATCAGAAAGTAAATTACAAGAACTCCCATCTTAAATAACAAACAAATTTCCACTAATAAAAGACGAAAAAATTCTAAATCCATTTTAAGAACTTTTTGCCATAAGAAGAGATAATCTATGCTAAAAGTGTTTAAGTTTTGACAAATAGTTGCATAAATCTAATGGCTTTGCTAAATAATGTGACCACTATATATTTTTTTACGGTCGTAAATAAGCGTGTCATGAGGAATAACAGTATTAAACTAGCAAAAATTAGTCATTAAAAATAATTGTAAAAGCCTAAATAATTACTTATAATGAGTGGAAAGCAAAAAAATAGCCTTGAGAATAACTGTAAAGGCCTAAATATGGCCTTACAATATGAACTGGAAAAACTTAAATATGGGCTTATAATTACTGTAAAATCCATATTATGGGAATGAAAATGACTGGAAAAGCTGAAATCTGGCCCAAAATAACTGTAAAATCCCAAATATACATGATAATGACTGTAAAAGTGAAAGCTAGCCTAAAAGAATATCTGCAAAGGACCAAATATGGCTTTATAATAACGTAAAAACCAATGAATGGTCTTAAAATGACTGTAAAAGCAAAACTATTTACTTAAAATACCTGTAAAAGATTGTCCGCCCACGTATCTAACAATAATCTTCTTTTGCTTTTATTATTTCCCTTCTCAAACACCCCACGGCAAAAAAAAATACCCCAAAGAAGACCGAAAACGACTAAAAACAATCCATTAAAACATCTAAAAATACTAAAAAAAGGCCTCAATGACCCGTATATTAACTGTAAATAATCCGGTACCATGTGTCGGTGTGTGTGCGGATGATTTGATGTGAGAAAGCAGCGATTTCGCAGAGACCCTGAAGAAGCAATGAGACGCGAGGATTTTGTCAACACGCCTAGCGCCTGATGACGTATTACATCTGTCGCATTTTCCATGATCTCATCGCCGCACAACGCTGTTCCGGAGATGCGCAGGGCAATGGTCCATGCTAAATGACGCGCGGGGGTTAAGGAAGGACCTGGGGGACTGTTTGACGTACAAAACGAGGAACATCCGGCATATGGGGAGGGGGGAAAAGAAACATATTCACTTGACTAAAGGAAATCACTCCGCGAACTGCATTTTATGAGCTTTCCTTGTCCTGGAAACTGCATTAATTAGATCCACAGGAAAGTTTCTCTCTCTCTCTCTCTCTCTCTCTCTCTTCGGCGTTTACTTTTCGTAGTATATATTATTAGATCCGGCGGATAATAGCGCCGCTATGTAAAAATAAAATATATTTTTAAGTTAATTTAATCAATTTTATAACAAACCTCTGTTTCACCACTTCTTACGGGAGCTTGCGCTTCACTGGCAGACATTCGGTTTATTTGGCCTTTGTGTTTGGAAACCGTTTTTAGGCTAAATTTGTCAAATTCAGTAATATGTAATATCGTTGTGTATAATATCATCCCTTTAAATCACGTTTTATTTATTAAAACAGTATTACCATTTAATTCATTTTATTGGAGTACATTGTCATTTATATTGTAATATGTAATTTTTGTTTTATTATTTTTTTTTTTTAGGTTTATTCACAAAATAAGCAACACCCTTCGAGCGATTCTTTTGGTTTTTGTAATAATATTTTTCTTTTATTAATGAACTTTTGTTAAGATTGCCCTAAAGATTGAAGATATTCATTAATGAAAATATGAAACATAAACTGATTTGGTTTGTTAAAAATAGCAGTTGAAAGACGATGAAATATTTTCCTTTTTCAAATTGCTTAAAAAATCTTGCCTTAATTAAACAATTTCTGAAAATCTTTCTGAACCACATTCTTTTCTATTCTTATTTATTTAAAAAAATAACTCAAGAACATCACAGAATGATTTTTCAATTTCAAATATTTTTATTGTGTTAAAAAAAATTGAAAAACGTAACTACAACAAACGGTAGTTAAATTGTAATGTAAGGAATCAGGCTAAAGAATAGTATTAAAATCTATTTTAGAAATAACCTTCAAATATACCAAAAAATAAGCCAAGCCCAATTTTTAATAAATTTCCTAAAAAAATTCTTAGCTTCACAATTTGAAATTACTTTGCTTAAAAAAATTCGCTAATCATTTTTTTTTTTGCTGGTATTCACCATTTGCAATTTTTTTTGTTTCAAAAATTCAAACATATTCGATAATCATATGTATTTTTTTCTAAACTTCACCTTTTGTAATTCCTTTGTTTTATTAAAGAATCCAAAATATTCTATATTTATAGTTATTTTTGCTTAACTTCACCACTTGTAATTTTTTTTGTTTTAAAAATCTCCAAACCTTGTATAATAATAGTTATTTTTTTTCTGAATCTAACCATTTATAATTCCATTTGTTTAAAAAAAAAATTAAAACATTCGATTATCTTATTTATTTTTCCTAACTTCAACAATGATAATTATTTTTGTTTACAAAAATTCCTTAATATTCTATAATCATATTTATTTATTTTTTAACTTAATTATTTGTAATTCTTTTTGTTTTATAAAATTCCCAAACATCCAATAATCATATTTATTTTTAAATTCACAATTTGTGATTCGTTTTTGTTTTTTTTTTAAATCCCCAATATTCCATAATTATATTTATTCTTTTCTGAACCTCACCATTTATAATTTATTTTGCTTTGAAATATTTCCAAACACTCTATAATCATATTTATTTTTGTTAACTTCACCATTTGTAATTCAATTTGCTTTAAAAAGTTTTGGATATAATAATCTTATTGATATAATAGTCTCAAAACTTTTGGCCATGACTATCCATATTCCGAAATTTGTAAAACTCCAAACTAAAAATTCAAACTGTTAGGAATTTGAAAACAAATTCCTTGATAAAATCAGGGACGAATGAAGACTAGCCTAGCTTAGTTATGCTATTGACTAGGATTACGCTAGCCTCGTTAGTCTATTAATTAAGATTAGCTTAACCTCGTTAGGCTATTAATTAAGACCAGAGTAGCCTAGTTAGACTATTATTTAAGCCTTCCCTATTCTAGTTACGCTATTAAATATGTGCTAGCGTAAGTAATCTATTGAATAGGACTGGACAAGCCTAATTAGGCTATTAAATACGACTAAGCAAGCTTAGCTAACCTATTAACTAAGACTAGGATAGCCTAGTTAGGCCATTAACTAGGCCTAGGTCTAGCTTAAGTAGCTTAGCTAACCTATTAACTAAGACTAGGATAACGTAGTTAGGCCATTAACTAGGCCTAGGCCTAGCTTAAGTAGGTTAGCCTAGTCGTCTTGCCAATTTCATTGTGTTTCGGTGCATAAAGATATAAGTAATAGATATTTTGATGTTTTATGTAAATTTAGATTTTTTTAGCTGGTCTGGATATTTTTTAGGTAATTTCTGTAGAAGAAACAATATTTTAGATAAATTATGTAATTCTGTGCTAAACTAAAGAAAACAAGCTTCAGTGGGAATTTTTAAAACTAAACTCCTTTGGTACACGTAATAAACGTATTCTTTTTATAAAAGATTTCATTTTATTATCCTATTTCAATATTATAAATCTTCTAAATACTCAAAGTCACAAAATTGTAGCGGCATTTTTTTAAAAATGATTCATTGCAAGACGATATAATTAAAAAAGTGTAGTTTGCTTGCTACCAGATTTGTATAAAATTTAGATTTTAACTAAGTTAAAATAATTAGTTCTTTTAACACCATCGACAGAATTAAGGATAAATAATATATTATATATTCCCTAAATTATATTTAGGTACGGATTAGAAAGTTTAGATGTTTTTGAAAGGTTTTTTTCCTCAATTTTAGATCTTTTTTGTACTCCATTCTGGATGTAAATATTAAAATTGAATCGGTTGCCAGAGAAATTCTTTCTTTCTTTTTTTTAAAGAATTTGGTTTCCTTTTTTTAAACTAATAAAATTGGAAATGTTTATAGAACAAAATGATGCCTATAATAGATCATTTCTATTTTTTCTAACTCGGTAGGAGCTTTGGCGACCATATATATATATATATATATATATATATATATATATATATATATATATATATATATATATATATATTATTAGTGATAGAGTCGTTCCTTGGGAACCTTATTCGTAGCAGGAATATGAAGACATATGCGATGGTTACGAACATTTAATTTTCCGGACGTTTCGGTCATTAAAGATGACCATCATCAGCGAATTCTTAAGCGGAATACTAGAAATTCACTATAAACCACAACAAGAAAGAATTATAAGGGCAGAGCGAACAATCCAAAATAAGTTAGATCAGTGGGTATGTAATCAAAGCGGATATTAATAGATGGAGCGAAGCAAGTAATTCAATAAAGTTAAATTACACTTACAATTACAATTTAGTGAAAGTGATGAAATTGTGTGGTAGGTATATAAAGGTATGAAAATGATTTCTAGTTTGCCCTGGTGTTAGGGCATCACTAGCATTCTTCTCATTTTTCTTCTTATATATATATATATATATATATATATATATATACATATATATATATATATATTTATTCAATTTATTATACCGTCGTAGCATTCAAGCCTTTCAAAGTTATCTCTTATGCTGAATCTCTTTAAGTTCTGAGTTGTAAATTTATTTCTTTTATTTGGGCACTTCGCCTCTTTTTATTCTAAAATTTTAATTAGTTTTTAATTATTCAATATGGTCATTTCGCCTCTTTTATATTCAAAGTTAATTAAGTTTTTATTTTATATTTAGGGGAATTCTTTAGTATGGGCACTTCGCCTCTTTTTTATTTAAATTTATTAAGTTTGAACTATCAGTATGGTCACTTTGATTTCGATTTTGTGTACTACTACGTATACATATGTAGTACTGCTTCTCTCGCGCAGGTTCTACTGCTTGGGAACAGAGCTGTTCTAGCAATTGCGCGTCTTCTTTTTGCACGTATGTTTAGGTTAAGGGTTATTGTTGGGAGTATTTCTCGGTCTACTTTGTCCCATGTCTTTCTCCCTAGCCTTTGGATCTCCGTATTGACCGGCTTCAGTCTGATTCTATGGTGTAGAGTCGATTGCCGAATACGGTCGATCCTTTGCGTGCCAGTGATCAGCAGAGTGGCTTTATTCTGTACCTTCTGAATCATTCTGAGAGATGTACAGCTTGCCATCTGCGTGATCACGGCCGGGTACACTAGGACTGAGCGTACCAAGGACATATACAGCTTTTTCATGTTCGGCACGCTGAGGTTTCGGAAACGGTAAAGTTTCCTCAGCTCTCTTTTGGCTAGGGAGACTCTAGTATTTATATGGGTCTTGTATCCAGTTTTGAAGAGTTGTAAGCCCAGGACTTTACGCTCGTTGGAGTACGGAGGGAGTTCGTTGTTGACGATGACGTCGTCTACTTTCCGGCGGTTCATTGGAATAATGGTGAACTTCTGGCGGTTGGTCTTAATTTTCCACTTCTTCTCATATCGGTTGATATTTTTGATTTCGACAGCTGTCGCCCTCACCTGACTTCCAGAGTTCCTGAATGGACTCAGGACGATTAGGGTGATGTCATATGCGTATAGCAGATACATCGAATCGTACCTCACTGGAGCAGGCAGGTCAATCGTGTACACTAGGTACAGCAGAGGGCTGAGACAGCTGCCTTGTCGAAGTCCCGCATCGAATTCGAATTCGGGTCCCTTGCAGCCCTCGATCGCAATTTGGGCTCTCCTATCAGCGACATAGTTGCAAAGGACCCTTTCCAGGAGTGGGTTAAGCTGGAGGTTGAGGATCTTGAACTGTAACCCTCTCAGCCAAACCTTATCGAAGGCCTTCTTTACATCCCGCAGCACCACGTCTACGTACCTCCTCTCAGCTTTACGCAAGCGAGGTTTTCTGCAAGGAGGGCGAGGGCTGTTTCCGTTCCTCGTCCCTTGCGGAACCCGTGCTGCTGAGTGTTGTGAGCTCCCAGCTCGGCTAGTTGTTTTTGAAGCCTGTCAGCTAGGAGTCTCTCGTAGACTTTCGCAACGATCTCCAGCAGGGCGATCTGCCTGTAATTTACCAGTTGATCAGGGGGTTTACTTCCCTTAGGTATAAAGATCACCTTAGCAATCTTGAAACCTTCCGGGAAGTAGCCCGTATTCATGGAAGCATTATAAATGTTAGTAATTCCTTGAATGATCTGCTGTGGGGCATTAACCAAGTTGTTTTTGAGGATGCCCGTCCAGCCTGGTGCCTTTTGTTGGAAGGCTCTTACAGTGGCCATGATCTCCTCTGATGTTATGGGACGACCGTGGCCCGCCATCTCCCTGCCTTCGTTGACTCGATGTTGTAGGTGCATGCGATGCATTACCTGATTTAGTTCTTCGAACAGTTGGCTTTCGAATTCCTGGTCGAACTCGTCGTTTTCTTCAGGGGTGATCCTCAAAACGTTTTTCCAGAAGTTCCTAGACCTGTCTTAGAGAACAACCGGGTCCTCTATATAATTCCCGTTCTCCTTTATCTGAGCCTTTGGTCTTGGTGTAAATCCCTTTAAGTTCTTGACTTGGCCCCAGAACTTAGCCGGGCTAAGTTCGCTGTCGACTTTGGCTATCAAGTTGTTCCATATTTTCTCCTGTTGGAGGTTGATAGCCTCTCTAAGCTCTGAGCTTAGGCGTCGAAGGAGCGAGCTTCTTTCCCTGTTGGGACCCTCTTGTCTTCTTTCTTCGTACACTTCCCTGTGAACGCGAGCGATATCTCTCATCTACTCTGTCCATCTGAGCTGAGGAGGTGTTTTATACCCTATTATGGGTATGCTCTCACGGTCCGCATTTAGTATGGACGTTGTTATCCTTTCCAGCTCCCTGTCTATCTCCTCTAACGACGCCGCGCTAAGGTCAGCTGGCACATATTCAGTGAGTCGTTGCTTGTAACGATCCCAGTTGGCCAGGGCGTAGTTTTTCCGGAGAGGGGCTGGGAGCTGGATTAGTGCGAGACACTGTGGTGAGAATCGCTATGTGATCACTTGGGACTGTTGGGCTTAGCTCACTATGGTAGTTGAATGGGAAGCCTTCACTTGTTAGGATTATGTCAGGCTTGGTTGCTGATCTGGAAGTGATATAGGTCGAAAAATCCGGCCCTATTATTTGAATGTTTTTTCTTCCCATAATAAGTTCCAAGTTTCGGCCTCTATCGTTGGTACTACCATTTGCTTGCCGTACGGCATCTGGTATTGAGGTCTTCCCCTAAGAATGCCATTCTGCGGTGCCCGAACAGTGTGTAGAAGTTACTTAACGGGAGATATGCTCGTCGAGGGGGGTGATAGGCTGCAGCTATGACGAGGTCTCCTGCCAGTGTATGTAGCTCGATCGCCACAAAGGACTGATCGAGTTCTGGTAGTTGTTTAAAGGAGATGTGTTTCTTGACAGCTATTGCAGCACCATCGAACCTTTCCTGGGAATGATTCTTCATGACTACTCTGTAGCCCGGTATTTTAATTCGACCAGCTGTGGTGTCGATACCGTGCTCCGTAATAAGAATGATGTCGGGGTCAAGCACTCAGGATATGTTTCCATATGCCGTGGTCTTCTCCTCCCATCCATTAACGTTGAGTATCAGAATCCTCATTCTGTTTCTTAAACTCTCCATCTTCGATTATTTAGTGTTTCTGGGTGAAGTTTTTCTTTCTCCCATTTTTCTATTTCCTGAACTCAGCGTTCGAGATTTGCTCGCAGGTGCTGTGATGTATGGTCACATTCTGTGCGAGCAGAGCCTCTTCCACTGTTTCAGGTTCTAATTCATAGCCGTACTCCTATTTGTATATCTTAGATCTTATGCCTTGGAAAATACTCCTGGTTTCCATTTCCTCGGGAAAGGGGAATTGATCGCAGGCGTATATTTTCTGCTTTATGTCGTTCTCCAACAATCTTTTGTTTCTCTTTTTCTTTTCCTTAGGTTCTTGGGATTTTGTTGTCTCGGAGTCTAAGGAATCTGATAATTCCGAGGAACTATTTGTTTCCGTGTTGTCCGTTCCTGATGTGGTTGCTTGGTTCTGTCTGGGCGCAGGAGTTATTGCCTCGACTGCTTGCTTCTTTCTCTTCTTGTTTGTCGTTTTTTTTTGGTATTTACTTGCTCTGATGGTTGTTGTTGTTCGGAACCATCTGTAAATGCAGTACATCCCCGGAAGGGGGGTTGTCCGGGAACCACATCTGTTCCATTCCGTTCTTCGCTAGCATCTAGTTAAGTTCTGTCGCGAACGTGCCCGGGCGAGCGAGGTTCATGACGTGCGCGTGAGGGATGCACGTGATGATTTTCGTGGAGTTCTCGTTCTCAATTTTGAGGTAGATTTTCTTGGCATACACCTCCGAGATGGCTGCCTTTGCTGCTCTGGCGTGCGTAGAACGTGTTTGCTCTGCGTGATTCTTCGTTTTTCTTGGCCTCCTGCTATGTCCCTGCCCGCAGATCACGCACTTCTCTGTGTTGCTATTGCATTTTCGCCAATTGTGCCCCTTATGGCTGCATTTAGAGTACGTCTCTTGCGGCCCTTTGCAGTTTTTGGTGGCGTGTGACTCCATCTTGTAGCAGTTGAAGCAGAATTGGACAGGAGTATATTCTCCTTTCTCAACCTGCTCCCCGCTAATTTTGGCGTTGAACATTAGAAGGCCTTGTTTTTTGCCTTTTGTGCCATGGTCGTCTCGGCGAAGACCACCTTGAACACATGGGTGTACTCGCCACCATCCCTCCTGTTCTTGAACTTTATTACTTCGGCTACCTTGGTCCAGGCTTGCCGAAGCTGGTTTTCCACACCTATTTCTTCTGTGGAGTGTTGTCCTATCCACGGGTCGATACGACGGCATACCACGCTCCTCTGGGCCAGGATCTGTGGGGGTACTGCTGGCTGCAGCCCAATGCCTCGTAGGAACCCAACTGCCTTCTCTTTCGTAATATCCTCTATATCTTTCTCCTTTTCGCATATTGCGATATAACCTGAGGCTATGTCAGGCAGCCTCACCATGGCAATGCCCAACTTGCCGTACACAGCCTCGAATACGGTTTCTCTGCTCGGCTTGGGCTGCCCGTCGACAACCCGCAGAAGTATCCTGGTCGTATGGTCCTGGGCCATCTCTTTACGAGAGTGGCCCCTCAGCCCTGTGTTTGCTTTACCTCGCACTACTTTTGTTGTGGGCGACTTGATTTAAGTCAATATGTTGCACCTTTACTTCTTAATCTTCTGTATTTGGATTACTTGATGACTCCCTCTACTTCGTCGCTAAGCCTACGTGAACGTGAACTGCCAAATGGCTGGATGAATGATAGTGGGTGGACCCGGGGAGGCCCCTCAGATGGGTGAAGTGTGGTGGACTTGATGATGGGTGGTGATAAAATCAACTACTACCATCCGGGGTGCCGCCCCATCTGGGGTTTGGATATCGATGCTGTTTCCAACTTACACAGGGACGGTTGCATCTCCCCCTGGGGTCTTGGCCGGAAGCTACCCTTAGAGATTAGAGCGAACTCTTCCCCAAAGCCTTCAGCATCGCCTCGTAACCGGGCGGTCTCTTCCGTAGAGTTCCACAGTGGGCTAATCCTCAAACCTGCTTTCCTTTACGTCCCCAATTATGTCTATCAAAGTAGACCAACATAGTTGGAGCGAGACTAGATGAGTGGCAGATCAGTTCATTTCAGCTTTGCAACTCCGTCGAGGGAGGGGGGAAGGGGAGTTAGGTCGACATTAAGTCGTCTAGAAGCCGGTCAAAAAATATCTTGCGTATGGTCCCCGTAGGGTTGATAAGGCAAAACCTGGCGTTGTGAACATCCCGTCCTCAACATTTTCCTCCTTTATCGGGTAAGAGATGTATTTCAGCGTCGATTTTTCAAGTATATTCTTCTGCCTTCAAAGTTAAATTTTAAGTGAGTGAACATTAAATGAATACGAGTAGACTAAGGCACGAAAGTTTAAATATTAAATTATTAATAATGGAGGGGCCAAAGAGGACGACTAAAAAATTAAATTAAGGAAAAGTCAATCATAAACCAGATCATTTGGATATAAATGGGACAAACTAAAATAAAAATAAAAATTTCTCTGAACGAGTACTAACCTTATTTCGGTGTAGCTGGGAGTATCAACTGATATTACGGACATAATTAGGCAGAAAGAAACTATTAAGGGGGATGTGGTTGGTTGTACGTTTGTCTATATAGTGAATAATTTGAGGGATGATGAATAATCATTGAGTTCCGGGTTTATTTGTTTGATGTAAAGTGATTCAAGAATTTTTAAATCTAGAGAAGATGAGGCAGAAGAGAGTATACTAAAGGAATCAGGGTCAAACGGGTGGTTATGTTTTAGTGAATGTTCTCGTATAGAGGAGTGTTCGGGTTTGGAGATAGAAATGTTTGTTCTGTATGATACTCCAAAATGCTTAGCGATCTTACACCTTAGTTGTAGACTTGTCTGGCCTACATAGCGACTTTGGCAGGTCGCACAAGTGAATTCATAAATGATGGACGAACGCAGGCATAATGGGAGTGATTCTTTGTGTCGAAAGAAAGTATAGACACCAAGAGGATTAGAATTAATTAGGACAAACTTGCATTGGGGAAAGTATCTATTAAGTGTCGAGAGTAAAGCTTTGTTGAATTTGTTGTTATCAAGTTGAAGATGAGGCAATTTTAAGAATAGTTTTTGTTTAGGGACAGTTATTAGAGAGGTTTTGCGAGAGGACTCTTTAGATAAGAAATTAGAAGTAAGTCTGTCAAAAAGGTGATCTGGGAAAAAAATTAAAATGAAAAAAGCTCCTAAGATATTCTATTTTGGAATGAAAGCGAAACCAATTTGAACTGATTTTTTAAGCTCTGTGTATAGTGTTTATGATGGCGGAATGTTTTTTATTAGTAGAAGTACAACTAAAGAAGTGGATGCCAAGTTTGGTGGTAGTGGGTTTCCTGTAAACTGATGTAAACTGATGGCAAATTTAATATTAGGGCCTTGTTGATTTAAATAATTTAAAAATAATGGGGGGTGGTCTTGTGTTAATGACCTAAACGTCCGGAAAATTAAATGTTCGTAACCATCGCATATGTCTTCATAATCCTGCTGCTATATATATATATATATATATATATATATATATATATATATATATATATATATATATATATATATATATATATGTAACAATGAGGAAGGTAACCATTGAAAGCTTAAGGAAGAAAATTGGAAATATAGACACGGAGAAAATCCTTGCGTTTTTTTAATGTTGTGTTGATTTAAGTTTTGTTGACGTGATTTGTGCACATATTAAGAAACAATAATAAATAATGAGGGCAAAATTCGCAAAGGTTAGGCTACGTCTCTTAACAGCGTAGACTATCAGGCTGTTGCTTAGGCTAGGTCTTGAAGTTGAGTAATAAAGTCATTGCGGTTTATTTAAAAGTTGTGTTAATCTAATTTTACTTGTTGTTATTCATTTTTAATCGAGACAGGAACAATACAAACGCAGCCAAAGCTCGTCGCCCTATTTGTGCTGTGTACGGAGAAAATGCTTTATCAGAAAGGACAGCTCAATGATGGTTTTCACGTTTCAAAAACGGTCATTTCAATCTTAATGACGAAGAACGTTCTGGTCGCCCATTAAGTTGGATGAAGTTCGATTGAACGACTTTTTTCATGAAAATCCTCGTCATTTGACTAAAGAATTGGCTGTACAATTGTCGTCTGATCACAAAACTGTAGTGAATAACCTTCATTCGATGGGGAAAGTTAAAAAACTCGGTGCATGGCTTCCGCATGCTTTCAGCGAAAGCAACAAACTTCAACGCCCCACGAGTGCCGCAGGTTTGCTTGCTCGTCACAAGACTACTCGTGGATATAACGACATATTTCTTCACCACATCATCACTGGCGACGAAAAGTGGTGTGTCTATGTCAACATGAACCATCGAAAACAATGGCTTAGCCCCAACAAAAAAACACTTCCGCGATTAAAGCACGAAAGACGATGGTGTGTGTGTGGTGGGATTGTGAAGGCATCATTATTTATGAACTCTTTGCGAACAACGAGATTGTCAATGCAGAACTCTACGTTCAACAAATGTATCGACTCGTCGAAGCTATTCGTGAAAAGTGACCTCATCGACGTTATGGAGTCTTTCTGCAACACGGCAATGCTCGTCCTCACATTGCCAATACGACAAAAGACGCCATCCAAACGCCTAATTGGGAAATCGTGCCGCATCCTCCATATTCGCCAGATTTGGCTCCATCGGATTTCCATCTGTTCCGATCGATTTCCAACAATTTGCGCGGCGTTTCGTTCAATACTGATATGGAATTAAGAATCTGGTTAGACGAATTCTTCGAGTTAAAATCCAGAGATTTTTATTGCAAATGCATCGAAAAACTAGTTGAACGTTGGGAAGAAATCGTAAATAACAACGGAGAATACGTTATTGATTAAATTGCATATTTTTATCTATTAAAAATGAAGTTTTTCTAAAATTGTTAATGGTAATGAATAAATTTGATTAAACCGCAAGAACTTATTCCTCAACCCAATCATTTTAACCGTTATATGAAAATGAATAGAGGAGTTGGATTCTAACCTGTTTCCTCAAACTCTAATTGCTTTTATAACCACGACGCTCAGTTTATATATATATATATATATATATATATATATATATATATATATATATATATATATATATATATATATATATATATATATATATATATATATATATAAGCACTGTTTTACTCAATAACGAGTAAATTAAATGTACACAGAAATCACTGTTTGGGAGCATAACGTTTGTGAGAACAGGACTAGTTTCGAATGTAGCTTCCCATATTATCTTAATTTACGGCTGAAGATGATATGGAAAGCTACATTTCGAAACTAGTCCCATTCTAATAAAATTCATGCTACTAAACAGTGGTTTCATTATATATATATATATATATATATATATATATATATATATATATATATATATATATATATATATATATATATATATATATATATACAGGTTGGACAAAATGATGTGCACCCTTAACAGATACACTATAATTAGTTATCAATAATAAGGTGTTGAAATACCCTCAGCTTTTAGTATAGCTGCAATCCTTTATGGAATAGAATCATGCACGTAACGCCAGTATGGTTTCCATCGAAACATTGTCCCGTTCTTCTAACAAAACGTCTTACAGTTGCTTCAGTGATGGCGGAAGTTGAAAGCTTCTTTGCACTCTCTGCTCCAACATTGCTCATAATTGTTTGATGTTGTTTCCCTTAGGTGAGTGTATTGGTCAGGGGGTGTTGTATTACATTCTGATGCTCCTCAAACAAAGACTGCACAGGTTTGGTTGTGTGGTACTGGCGCATTATTAACTTGCAAATGGCGCTGCCTGACAAGGTTAGTCTAGTCATAACAAGAACCTCGTTACTGAAAATGTCGAGAAAATTGTTCGTAGTTACCCGACCGATGATGGTAATGATGGGACCAGCTGAATACCATGATATAGCCACCCAAACCATTATGTAGCTGCCCCCATAATAAATGGTTAGAAGCAGGCAGCTTGGGTTCTAAATTCATGACCAAATTTTTGAGACTAGATTTTTTCATATAAGGAAATTTAAAGAACTATTTAGACTCGAATTTTGTTTTAAAGTGTTTTTATCATAATTTCAAGGTGAAATATAAAAACATTTAGAGCCTAAATCTCTTTTATTGATAATACAGTCAATTGATGCGCGAGGTCAATATTTAGAAGGTTGTCTCCTCCGGACGGCTTCAATTCGTCTTGGCATGCTACTGGAGAGACCAATTTTTTTACATCTTGACTGATGTTGCTTCACTTTTGTTCAATAAGCATTCAAAACTGCTCTCAATTGGACGGCTTTTGTTTATCAACCACCAGTTTGGTTATTACCCCTATATTATCTATTGGGTTCAAATCTGTCAAATTCCTAGGCCAAGGTCTTAAATATTCGATGTTATTTTCGATCAAACACTTTGTTATTGTTTTTGCTCTATGATAAAGCGCGCCATCATGCTGAAAATACAGTTATCATCCCCAAATTGGTTCTGAACTTTGGGGAAAAGGTGCTGATGAAGCTCGTTTAAGTACCATTTGAAGTTCATGGCAGTGCGCCTGGGCCAAATTGTTAGTGCTCCCGTTCCCTTAGCTGAGAAGCAGCTCAAGATATGGAGAGTCTACTCCTAACGAGGGATCTTTTAGAAGCTCTAAACAAGCGTAAAAGAGCTTCAATCGTGAATATATATATATATATATATATATATATATATATATATATATATATATATATATATATATATATATATATATATATATATATATATATATATATTGGCCCAGTCTTCAATAGTTACTTCTTTATATTTCATACCAAAGTGGAGCCTTTGCTTAAGGTTCTTCTTGGTGAGATGAGGCTTCTTTGCAGCCCTTCTCCACTTGAGACGTTGGTTTAAAAGTTTTCGCCTCACTGTGCGAATTTATGTAAAATGATAATTTAACTACTATGAAAAGGTTAGACGTAGTAGGTTATTTAAACAGGTATAGTTTTGATAATTATACAGTTTAACGATTTCAACGTTTTTGTGCCTTCGATTGTGCTGAAGTCGTTAATTTGTAGAATCAGCAACGAGGGGCAGAGGTCATATTTTACCCACCCAAGGAAAATTGCCGGCAAAAATTATTGGCAAGGATTGTACAGCGTGGCCGCGACACGGATAAAATGGTGAAACTGCGCGTTCGGGTTCTTATAATGGTTCATAAACTTGGCTCCTGCTAAATAGCCTCATAATATTGATCTGAGAACGCAAGCACCATTGTATTACAACCGTCATAAAGATTTTACTATCGCTAGAATAAGTTTCTTGTTTGGTTCTTTTCTGGCGAGGTAAGCTGACATAACTTAACAGTACCTAGTAAAAATAAACCAAATGAACTCACAAAATCAAACACAATCAAAAACTAAGACACGGCAACACCCAAAACTCGCCTATCCCAAGCATTATTTGGGAGGTTCAAAACAAGCTATGAATATCAAGATGGCTGCTAAATATAAATTTCCGCAGCATAACTAGTGAAGGCCACTGCAACATACCAAACAAACACACTTCACTTTTTTCAGCGTATACTTAGCCAAAAACGATGCCAACTTTGTTTTATTTGTTAAATACCTCCCATGATGGCAAATGATCTTAAAAGGTCGCGTTTTAAAATTGTTGAATTTTTTATTCTTACATTTTTAGGTTATAATTTTGTTGCCCAAATTATCGTCCGTGTTTTAAGTTAGCAGGTTTTATGGGGATTTTTGCCCATAAAAAACAAGGAAGTATGATTTTTTTTAGTATGTGCCAATGTTCTTGATCATAGATATGGTTTTTATCGTATTTTTTATAACTTCCATAAAAAATAATCTCACCCGGAGCTAATAGAGACAATATCATAATGTGTACTTTGCTAATATATTTAAATATTTTGTTAATATGTTTGAATTATTGAGTATTTTACTAAACGGTGTGTGATTAATAAAATGGCGTAGTTTCTAAAATCAGAATTTAACCTGTATTTCTTATGTTTCAGCTTAAATTTGTAACTATTTTGTAATCAATATCGTTCTAAATAGGTAATATGAGTAAAACTAAATGACATACAGAAGTAGAAAGGGCACAAATCCAACTTATCTATAGCCAAAAGTTATCACAAGTAGAAATTGAAAAAAACAAAACAAGATATGGTGTCTAAACCACTATAAAAAAAATATCAAGAGACTAAGAGCTCTGTATCAAGGGAGAGAAGTGGCATAAAACGTCTTAAAACACCTAGAGAAAACATCTATCACTCGTGCTTAACTACAGAAGCAGAGAAAAACATCTTCTGAACTAACTTGCTGTGGAGTTCAATGGAGCTTCAAGTTAAAAAAATATCATCCAAAGCAGTTAGAAGGAGAAAGAAGCCATGGACACCTGAAGCCAACAGAAAAAAAATGGACACGAGTAATGGTTAAAAGTTATCTCGTCAAATGAAAGTAATTAATAGCCATATAAGAAAGACTATCGTGTTGTTGTTTTATATGCAATTTATGTAATTCTATTTAAATATATCGTTAAAAAATTATTTAAATATTTAACTTTTTGTAACAATTTGGTAGAATTTCAGCACTTTGGGAGCTACCTTTGTGAGACAAAAAGTTAAAAAGACATTTCACCCTGCTTGTGTGGTACCAACTGTGTAGCATGGAAATAGTTCTATCTTAGTATGGAGTTGCATGTCTTCATCAAGGCCAAAGAAGTTATTTTCATACCTGCAAAGCATGAAATTCACGATTAGACTACCATGTCACCATGTTCTAGAGCATCTATCCAGAAATAGCAGCCCATATGACCAAGAAATGAATTTATATTTGAGCAGGACAATGCCCCGTGCCATAGATCCAACCACACCAAGAAATGGTTTAGAGAAATGGTAATCACCCGAATGGAGTGGCCACGACAGAACAAGACTTAAATCCCATAGAATATTTGTAGGGTGTACTTGGGAGACCAGTAAGAAGGACCACAATTTAAAAAACAAAAACAAAAAAACAACTCTATGAAAATTCTCAATGAGTAAAGATAGTGTCAAAAATTTGGCCAAACCCATGTCACGAAGAATTATATGGCTGTAGTTAAAAAAGAGGGTCTAACAAATTAGTAAAATAATTAAAAATAAATATATATGTATAGTGTGTCCCAGCCAAAACCTCACTAAATTCAAACTTGTACAACTAAGTCAAATAATGGATATAAGTGACAATTTGTTTACAACTATATGTATTTTTTATTATCTCTGAATATTTAAAAAATATAATTATAATAGTATTGGTACAATTAAAAAATAAAATAGCCAATCAAAAATATGCTTGATGAATCAATAAACGTGTGATATTTGTGCGTAGGAAATACAAGGTTTGCATGTCGAAGCTATTAGGCTATAATTAGCCTCCTTTTTTTCTCTCTTTCAATCATCATTTCAACTTTCACCGTATGAGTTGTGTTATTATACCCCCTATAACTATTGTGTTGTGTTTAAATGATAAAATTTTAAGAGAATCATGTTGTAAAGAAAAAGATTGGAATTGAAATAAAATTTTTCCTGAATTTACAGAAGGAAATTGGACTCGTAGAAGTATTTATAACGTCAGTAAAAAGATAAAAACTACTGGTTCGATAGCTCGAAAGAAAGTTATTGGCGGCTATAATAAAACTGCTATGGCAGAAAATAAAATGATTGAAGTAGAAGACTTTGTTTTATCTCAGGAGGAAAAACTCGGAACTCATCTATCACAGTGATTTTAGCTGGCCATCCAGATAGACCGATACATTTAAGCCGTTAAGAGATTTAAAGGACTTTAAAATAAAGTCAGCGTTAAAGAACTTTAAAACTCTTAAGGGATTCATGGTTAACACACATAAAAATCTCATTACCTAGGTTTTCCTCAGGGAACCCTGCCCCATTCTTTTTCCCTTTATTTTGGTTTCATATCTACATTCTCTGACCACTTTAGTATAATCCTTAACAAAGGATTAACGTTAGTACGAGTATATAAATATACGATTTCGAAACGTCTTATCAGTGTAATATAATTTTGCTCAGAAGATGATCAAACATGACCGAAAGTTAAGCTGAATATGAATATTGGAATCTTTATTCCGAACACCTTTCGCTTGGCGAAAAGTATAATAAGAAAAAATCTTCTACCTAAATGTACCTATATAAATTTAGAGTGGTCCTTATTTAAAAAAAAAATCATTTTCACTGGTCTGACCTTGCCAAAGTGTTCCTTCTGGTTGAAAAACAGCCACTGCAATGTTTTATTGATATGTATTAATATTTAGAGGTGACTCAATGCATCCGATCTTCCCCCAGATGAGGTATAGATGAGCCTGGGTCAGCCCACTGGATCTTCTACAGTGGGTATTAGCTGTTCATTGGCAGGAGTGTCGTGATAACCATTATCACTCAGTGTTGATCAGTAATGTCTGCTTGCGAGTGTCAGAGAACTTTTGCGGTGTTCAGCAACAACATACGGAACAAACTGTAATTGTTCCTCATCCTTTGTAAGACGGCCAGAGAAATTCTCGACCAAGGCAACGGTACATTTAGCGTGATTGTTTGTGACAGCCAATGTACTGATGAAACTTTTTGCAGCACTAAAAATAGGCTGATGTTTCTACTGAGCTGCCGGATATTCGAGGAAACCATGTGGAAGATGCAAGTTCTTGAAAAGAAGTCTTGATTTCTTGTTCGTAAAGTCAATTAAATTTAGTCTTCTCTCGAATTCGTTTCACGTCAATAGTTGCAAGCTTCAGCGACTTTTTCTCCCCTACTTCAGGTCATTTCTCGGGGCATTCACAGCAAGGAAAGCTGTTACCCACGCTTCAACGTAAATACGTGAAAAGAAGATGCAGAGTCCTCGTAATCCTTGATGCTCGCGTCCTGTCAGCTTAAAATACAAGCGAAACATCCAGACTTTGAAGGTATAGATCACTTTTGCCATCCATCGGGTTTGAAGCATGGTTCCTGGAGCTGCAAAGTGGATGCTTCGAGGAGGGACAACTCAAAGAAAGATGATAGCCAGCTCCGGGACCTCTCTCTAGTCGTCTCTGGTCTGAGTGACTTTAACGGCCGCCTCAAAGATCTGCACCATTTCATCTTTGAAGACAGCTAAAGCGTTGGCTGTGTAATCATCAGTTGAGTCTTCATATGTGGTCTTGTCAATATATTGCCATCTTGTTTTGAAGCGCTTGAAAGAGAGAACATCAGAAAAGACTTCAGAAAAGGCTGCTCCAGCAATGAACTCTGAGACATGATGGCAATAACCAATGTGCAGAGGTTTACGACCAAGAAGCTGCTCCAATAGAATGCACGTGCCTTTTTACTGACCAGTATTTGAACTGGTTCTGTCTAGGCAAATCCCCTGGACCTTTTACTTTAAATTCGGGTCTTTCTGAACAAAAAGATGACCTTAGCTTGCGCTTCTCCTCTCCTCGATAGCAGCTTTTGGACTGCCAGAAGATGTGATTGGCCATTGCCTGTCAGTAGCACAGGCAATCTGTTCACATTCCCAGTGTCAATGAGATCTGGGATAAGCTTCCCATCCCAGTGCAAAATGAGTGGCAACTGTGTGGGTAGAGCTTATCTTTGATTTTTTTCGAGGTGGATTTACGATGCTGCTGTCGTTGCCATTTGATGCTGGATCGGGTTGAAGCTAGTGGCTGGATTTCTTGTCCCAAACTGCAGACAGTTTCACCAACTACACTCAGTATACGAACGCCTGCGGTGTATTTGTATGTATATCGTATACATACATCACCTGAGAGGAGCTTCGGATCCATTGAGCCACCTCTAAATGTTAATATATCTCAATTAAATATTGCATATGGTGTTTTTCAACCGAAAGGAACACTTTGGTGGGGTCAGACCCCGCAAAAATGGTTACTATAAATGGTTACTATATAAACCACTACTCAACCGATTCTTTTGAGGCGAAGACTTCAGAAAAAAATTAAACTAACTAGATTCTTTCATTTCGAAGATGGCGGACAATCTATTTTTCGTTATCATCATCATCATCATCATCATCATAAACTCTATAATTTAAGAAGGGGATTTTTTGAGTATTTGAATAATAATTTCATCTTAGTTTGGTTATGACTTATGTTTTTTTATCAAAGTTATTTCTAATAATTCTTTTATAATATCAAAAAACAAAATGGTGAAATTCAGAAATAAATATAAGTATCGAAATTTTTGAATTTTTTTAAACCCAAAGAATTACAAATGGTGAAGTTCAGAAAATTAATTTCTATATATCTTCTATTACTCTATATTTAAGCAACGTGATATTTTGAAAGGGGGGGGAATTTAGTTTAGAGTTCCTTTTTAAAATTATTATAATTGGCGAAGTTCAGAAAATTTGTACAAATTTAACCATGGATGCATTTTTTTTAGATTTTAAATTTTAATCTTAGTAGCGAATCGCTAGCTCCCCCGTAGGGAGGAATGGAGAAGCCATTGCCTGTTAACATGATAATTAGAGATTTGTCCACATTAAGTACTGAAACTGTTATATAGTGAATATCGTGTATATAGTGTATATCAGAGATATACACTAAATAGCATTTGCGTATTTTTTTTAAATAGAGATATTTATAACAAAGCGCTTACGAAATTCGAGGGCGGACATAAAACAAAAAATAACCATATATATATATATATATATATATATATATATATATATATATATATGATATATCCTAAGTATTCGGCTAATTAATTGGGGGAAATTAAAAAAGAAATTTCTGTGTTGTGTGAGTTGTCTTCATTGTTGACAAAATAATGGCTCTAGTGATCTTACTGCAAAAGGAGACTTCCGACGCTGCCAGGCATACGACGGTGAACAAAGGAACGAACGATGACAAGAAAACGCCATAAAGCCTATTTATTAATATTATTTAAGAGAAGAGGCCATTCTCCTCCATTACTACGATAACAGGGCCTCTTTATTTCCTTCTTTTAACGGACAAAATGCATTAATCCGATCTGGAGGCACGCGCGGTGCACCATCCACGAGGAGAAATCGGATGGGGGAACTGTGTGTACATTTCCTGTGTCCGTCTTTACATTATACTTCGTGCACGTCTTTGTGTCTGTTTCATGGTAGCTTTTCCATAATATGTAAGTCCTGTGGAAGTGAAAAACTGCAGGACTTTGTCGAATATGGATTAAACGGTGGTTAAAGTTCAGAAAGTTGTAAGAGCACAGGCTGCATATCAGAATTGTAACCTAAGAAATACTAATAAAAGGAATAGGCTCAGAATCATCTTTTCTTTAGGTAACCATAGTATTTAAGGTGTCTACTCTTTATTGTGTCTTTATTATGTCTAATTTCACTCTACCTGCCCTGTTTATTAACAATTTATTAGCCTGGCCCATAATCCATTACTTCAGTTAAGATGCCGTCGATGGTTGGCATTTCTTCCTTTTCTAAATTAAAACTATTAAAGACCTCCGGTGAGACACTGGGTATGGTTAGTCATGGAATGGAGTCCCGTTTGGGTCGTTGCTGCTGCAAGAGCCTTGAGGCTTCCCTTTGTTCGGCTCCGCGCTGAGATACGGACCAGACGGTGCAAATTAGTGAAAACATCCATACCACAAAAACATGAAATTAAAGATTATTATTAGAAATATTAGTGTAAATTATCTTATTAATATTATTAGCATCAATTATCACTATAAATATTATAATTATTATAAATATTATTATTATTATCATTATTATCAATTAATAGTATAAATATTATTTTAATTAATATTAGTAAAATTAAAATTATTATTACCCTTATTTATATTATATTATTATAATATCAATATTAGTATCAACCATATAATTATTTCCATTATTATTTTTTTTATTGCCAATATTTGTTATTATAGTATTATTATTACCAGAATTTATATTATTATAAATATGAAAAAAATATTTTCAATATCATTTTTACAGGTATTATTTTCTTGTTATGTCTATAATTAATATTTCTATTACGATCATTATTATTAAAGTTAAGAGTCAAAAACATGGGATCATCTTGCTGAAATGTTTGTGATAGTATCACAAAGAAAGCGGTGAGGTAAGGGAATTGAAAATAGTCTAAAGAGGAGACTACTTGAAGGATTTCTAAAGAAAAGGCATGCAAACATCTCTCTAGGATCTGCCCATTATGTTTACAATTTTTAAACCCATTTTGGAAGCAGTGGGTTTGAGAAGGCACGAAATCTTTCAAACGTCAGCTGCAGCACGCTCAGGCCATAGCTGATTCCTCTTGTGAAGTCATCTGCGGAAATGAGGAAGTTAATCTTTACTCGAAGTTGTTGTGAAGGTTTTCTTTACGAGGTTCGATTAGGTAAAGAATAATCAATAATCCGAGCAACCTAACTGACAAAACTTCCCAAACAAACTAATAATTAGAGAGTGTTTATCTTTACTTGGCAACCTATAATTAGGGAGTGTTTATCATTACTTGGCCAACTTATAGTCAGGGATTGTTTATCTTTACTTGGTCAACTTATAATTAGGGAGTGTTTATCTTTACTTGGCTAACATATAATTAGAGTATTTATCTTTACTTGGCTAGCTTATAATTAGGGAGTGTTTATCTTTACTTGGCCGACTTATAATTAAGGAGTGTTTATCTTTACTTGGTCAACCTATAATTATGGAGTGTTTATCTTTCTTGGCTAACTTATAATTAGTGAGTGTTTATCTTTACTTGGCAACCTATAATTAGGGAGTGTTTATCTTTACTTGGTCAACTTATAATTAGAGGGTGTTTATCTTTGCTTGACTAAATTATAATTGGGGAGTGTTTATCTTTACTCGGGCAACTTATAATTAGGGAGTGTTTATCTTTACTTGGCCAACATATAATTAGGGAGTGTTAAACTTTACTTGGCCAACTTATAATTAGGAGTGTTTATCTTTTCTTGGCCAACTTATACTGAGGGAGTGTTTATCTTTACTTGGTCAACTTATAATTAAGGAGTGTTTTTCATTACTTAGCTAACTTAGAATTAGGGAGTGTTTATCTTTACTTGACGAACTTATAATTAGGGAGTGTAAACCTTTACTTGGCCAACTTATAAAGTGTTAATACTTATATGTGGTATTTAGAGATGCTTATCTTTATTTGGTTGGGTTAGGTCAAACAATAATAAATAACCCAAACAACCTATGCAACTAACATAACTTCTCGAACAAACTAATGATTAAGAAATGATTATCTTTACTTGGTTTATGGGGTGTTCATCTTCAGTACTGGTATTTGTGACTCTTTATCTTTACTATATCCTAATAATGACTCGCAAACGCCGTTTATTTTATTTTTTTAGAGAGTTTAATAGTTTGGTTAATAATTCGACTGATTTGCAGTTATCTGGAAGAGTTAGTGTTGTTTAGGGATTCGTTAGGGTTGAATTTTAACACTAGTATTTTTTTAGTCGCGTACAAGCGAGTCGATAAATTACTATGTCGGTCTGTAAGTCGGTCGGTCGCATGGTAACCATTTTACATTTCAATGAGTTTTTTGCCAATAACACCGTAGCTATTTTCTAACGAAATTTGAAACCCTTATGTTGTTTACATTATCCTTCGAATAATATAATTACCAAGGTCCTCCAAAGCTTAGTCTGGGAGTTACTAAAAGAAAACGAACTATGGGTCGGAAAGCCCCAATGGTGAAAGTTTTGAAGGTCATATGTCAGAATAATTGAGAGCACGCGACTTAGGTCTGTTGACCTGTTCTAATATTGTGCCCTAGTAGGGAGAGACTTTTGTCTCGCCTTAAGCTCCAGAGCAGCTTTTCTCAACCCAGGTTCCGTAGACGCTTAGGTTTCTGCTAAAGAAGTGATAAATATTTGGTTAATCCTATGATAATGTTTTTTTCCCCCTGATTTTGCTGATGGAATGAATATTCGTAATTTTATAATATAGGTACATTTGCTGAACTTTATGTCACCCTTTCCACTCAAGTTCGTTTACAGGGTGACAATTTAATATATTATTTGCCGAAAAATGGAGTGTTTGTGGTATATTTCGTTGAAATAAATTAAAAATATAATGTATATATACTGAATTTTTTTCCACTATCTCAGTATTTCAAACATAAGTGTTGAAATATTTTGAAACAGTTTGGTTTCAAAACACGATTAATAACGTTTTATGTTTTTATTTTATCTTTATAATTAATTTTCAAAAACATGTGTTATGAAAAATATTATTACTTAACAACACAGCACAGCAAAGACGAGAGAAAATTGTCCAAAAACTATTCGAGGATTTATAAAACATGTAAATAATTTTATCATACTCGTAGTTGACTTACCTTTGTCCGAAACATTTTGAAAAATTGGACATGACTAATTTGGGCAAATTGTACGTCATATTATTGAAAGTAATCTTGGGGATCAAATTTAATTCTTCAGCGTGTTATATGATTTAATTTTTTTAAATTAAAAATCTTTTATATTTAATGTTTTTACTTACATATATGATAAATGTTAACTGTGTGAATGTTTTCTTATGAGTTTTTTTTTTAGACAAGAAATTTGCTTTCGGGTAATATTTTGCTTTGTCACTTAACCTTAAGAAAAACGAAATCGTTTATATAAGTCACTTACCAAAAAGAATCCCTAATATGTAACATATGAACTTAAAGTTTACGAAAGAAAAAGAAATGGATTAATAAAATCCTATGAATTTTGCACTTGAAGTTTACGAAAGAAAAAGAAATTGATTAATAAAATTCTATGAATTTTGCAATTGAAGTTTAAGAAATAAAAAAAAAATGGATTAATAAAATCCAATGAATTTTCCACTTGAAGTTTACGAACGAAAAAAAAATGGATAATAAAATCCTATGAATTTTGCACTTAAAGTTTACGAAAGAAAAATAAATGGATTAATAAAATCCTATGAATTTTGCACTCAAAGTTTACGAAAGAAAAAGAAATGGATTAATAAAATCCTATAAATTTTGCACTTAAAGTTTACGAAAGAAAAAGAAATGGATTAATAAAATCCTATGAATTTTGAACTTGAAGTTTAAGAAATAAAAAGAAATGGATTAATAAAATCCTATAATTTTGCACTTGAAGTTTACGAACGAAAAAGAAATGGATTAATAAAATCCTATAAATTTTGCACTTGAAGTTTACGAAATAAAAAGAAATGGATTAATAAAATCCAAGGAATTTTCCACTTGAAGTTTACGAACGAAAAAAAAATGGATAATAAAATCCTATGAATTTGGCACTTAAAGTTTACGAAAGAAAAAGAAATGGATTAATAAAATCCTATGAATTTTGCACTTAAAGTTTACGAAAGAAAAAGAAATGGATTAATAAAATCCTATAAATTTTGCACTTAAAGTTTACGAAAGAAAAAGAAATGGATTAATAAAATCCTAAAAAAATTTTAACTTGAAGTTTACGAAATAAAAAGAAATGGATTAATAAAATCCTATGAATTTTGCACTTCAAGTTTACGAAAGAAAAAGAAATGAATTAATAAAATCCTATGAATTTTGAACTTCCAGTTTACGAAAGAAAAAGAAATAGATTAATAAAATCCTACGAATTTTTCACTTGAAATTTAACAAAGAAAAAGAAATGGATTAATAAAATCCTATGGATTTTGCACTTGAAGTTTAAGAAAGAAAAAGAAATGCATTAATAAAATCCTATGAATTTTGCACCTAAGTTTACGAAAAAAAAAGAAATGGATTAATAAAATCCTATGAATTTTGGCACTTAAAGTTCACGAAAGAAAAAGAAATGGATTAATAAAATCCTATGAATTTTGCACCTAAGTTTACGAACGAAAAAGAAATGAATTAATAAAATGCTATGAATTTTGCATTTGAAGTTTACAAAAGAAAAAGAAATGCATTAATAAAATCCTATGAATTTTGCACTTGAAGTTTAGGAAAGAAAAAGAAATGCATTAATAAAATCCTATGAATTTTGAACTTGAAGTTTACGAAAGAAAAAGAAATGAATTAATAAAATCCTATGGACTTTGAACTTCCAGTTCACGAAAGAAAAAGAAATAGATTAAGAAAATCCTATGAATTTTGCACCTAAGTTTACGAAAGAAAAAGAAATAGATTAATAAAATCCTATGAATTTTGCACTTAAAGTTTACGAAAGAAAAAGAAATGAATTAATAAAATCCTATGAATTTTGCATTTAAAGTTTACGAAAGAAAAAGAAATGGATTAATAAAATCCTATGAATTTTGCATTTGAAGTTTACGAAATAAAAAGAAATGGATTAATAAAATCCTATGAATTTTTCACTTGAAATTTAACAAAGAAAAAGAAATGGATTAATAAATTCCTATGAATTTTGAACTTGAAGTTTAAGAAAGAAAAAGAAATGCATTAATAAAATCCTATGAATTTTGCACCTAAGTTTACGAAAAAAAAGAGATGAATCAATAAAATCCTATGAATTTTGCATTTGAAGTTTACAAAAGAAAAAGAAATGCATTAATAAAATCCTATGAATTTTGCACTTGAAGTTTACGAAAGAAAAAGAAATGGATTAATAAAATCCTATGAATTTTGAACTTGAAGTTTACGAAAGAAAAAGAAATGAATTAATAAAATCCTATGAATTTTGAACTTCCAGTTCACGAAAGAAAAAGAAATGGATTAATAAAATCCTATGAATTTTGCACTTGAAGTTTACGAAAGAAAAAGAAATGGATTAATAAAATCCTATGAATTTTAAACTTCCAGTTCACAAAAGAAAAAGAAATGGATTAATAAAATCCTATGAACTTTTCACTTGAAATTTAACAAAGAAAAAGAAATGGATTAATACAATCTTATGAATTTTGCTTACGAGAGACGCTTTTCTTTTAATTATATAACACTTTTTGAAAGAATTTAATTCAATATATAACAATTATCGAAACACCAACACAACAATTAGTTTTATTACACTCCTATATTGATTGAGGCCTGTAGTGTCAAAGAGAAAAACAACGTCCACACACCTAAGTCGTGTGCTGTCAATTATGCTGAAACATGATCTTACAATCTTAAAATTTCAATAGTTGCCGGACTAACCTTGAGAGGACCTTGACAATTATATTATTTGAAAGAGAATGTTAAACAACATAAGAGTTTCAAATTTCGTTAGAATCAGATTAATAGTTACGTCGTTATTGCCCCAAAACGCATTGAAAAGTAAAATGATTACCCCCCTACCGTTGGACCTACAGACCGATATAGTATCTTATAGACTCGCGGCGTCCATGCGACTAAAAAGAGACGACGAGAGCATGATTTAGTGTGTTTGCTCTAAGCGGCTTTGTGAAACAATAAAGCTCCGTCGAATTGACGCAAACATGAGATTGTTGCCACATCGTTATTTACTCAATTTAGCCTTGTATACAATTTGAACTAATTTGTTATAATGCTAATAATACTTTAATTAATTGTCATTGAAGTTTAGCTGGCATCCTGCGGCGGGGGAGGGGGTCACCCTCCTTTTGTATACTTGAGTCACTAGGTTCATCTTGACCTGACGTTGTTTGTATCTTACAGATCGCTCGTACTACTTTTATTTTAAACTAGTACAGAATAGTCACAACTGTATTTTGCATGGTCTTGTTCTTCACTTGTTTCTTCTGCTAATCCTCTCTTGTGGTGGTTGTCTGGTAGAGAATAGTCCTCTCCCAGAAAGTTATTTCCAGTTGTTGCAATTCAAAGAGCTTAATGTATTTACGATCACTAATTGAAAGAGTACAAAAAACAAATTTTCCTGGAACTGATAGAACACTTCACTCTTCCAAGTTCCACCCATGACGTCTACAGTGAATTTGATTATTTATCCTATAAACCCAACCAACCAGTCTCTGAAGCTCATATCCACTATAAACAGCCATAAATCGGCTAAAAAAATTAAAAGAAAGAAAAGAAATTGCACATACAATTGTCCCCTGAATGTCTACACAGTGAATTTATCCAGTAAATGATGCTCATATTATTGTAATATTAAAATAATGGCGTAAAAATCGAATAAAAAACGATGATCAAACAACGTAAAAAAAAGAAGAAATCTTTTCATATGTTAAATACGTTTTCTTTGTTAAAAATGTGAATGTAGTTTCCGTTTTCTTTGCGAGCGGAAACTCTCGAAGAATAGAGAAAGGAGAGTCCAAATCAGGTTTTCTTTTTTACTTTTTTATTATCGGATTCTTTTGTATTGGAAACTTTTGTTCACTTTTCTCTGGCTTAGCAGCGTCTCTTAATTTATTTACTTTTGTGGAGGTATATTTTTATTCCAGAAATACACCATTCCTTTCTATTATATGTTTAAGTTGGTTATAGTAGAAGAATGAACGTCAAATGTGAGTCAATGCTTCATCGTGACTTGAAACGTGAACGAAGAGAGCTTGTATTTGCGTTAATCTATTAGGTTGAGGAATAAGTTCTTGCGTTTTTTTAATTTTGTGTTGATTTAAGTTTTGTTGATGGGATTTGTGCACATATTAAGAAACAATAATAAATAAGGAGAGCAAAATTTGCAAAGGTTAGGCTACGTCTCTTAACAGCGTAGACTATTAGGCTTTTGCTTAGGCTACGTCTTGAAGTTGAATAATAAGTCATTACGGTTTTTTTAAAAGTTGTGTTAATTTAGTTTTTGTTCTGTCCCCTCAAAATGGAATGTCAAGTTAAAAGAAAGGCGCATTTTCGACACTTGTTGTTATTCATTTTCAATCGAGACGGGAACAATGCAAACGCAGCCAAAGCTCGTCGCCATATTTGTGCTGTGTACGGAGAAAATGTTTTATCAGAAAGGACAGCTCAATGGTGGTTTTCACGTTTCAAAAACGGTCATTTCCATCTTAATGACGAAGAACGTTCTGGTCGTCCCATTAAGTTGGATGAAGATCGATTGAACGACCTTCTTCATGAAAATCCTCGTCAATTGACTAGAGAATTGGCCGTACAATTGGCGTGTGATAAAAAAAAACTACATGAATCACCTTCATTCGATTGAGAAAGTTCAAAAACTCGTGCATGGCTTCCGCACGCTTTGAGCGAAAGCAACAAACTTCAACGCTCCACGATTGCCGCGGGTTTGCTTGCTCTTCGCAAGGCTACTCATGGATATAAGGACAGATTTATGCACCACATCATCACTAGCGACGAAAAATGGTGTGTTTATGTCAACATGAACCATCGAAAACAATGGCTTAGCCCCAATAAAAAAAAACACTTCTGCGATTAAAGCAAGGACTTCATTTATGAAAGACGATGCTGTGTGTGTGGTGGGATTGTGAAAGCATGATTATTTATGGGCTCCTTGCGAACAACGGGATTGTCAATGCAAAACTCTACGTTCAACAAATGTATCGACTCGCCGAAGCTATTCGTGAAAAGCGACCTCATCGATGTTATGGAGTCCTTCTGTAACACGACAATGCTCGTCCTCACATTGCCAATATGACAAAAGACGCCATCGAAACGCCTGATTGAGAAATCGTGCCGCATTCTCCATATTCGCCAGATTTAGCTCCATCGGATTTCCATCTGTTCCGATCACTCTCCATCAATTTGCGCGGCGTTTCGTTCAATACTGATGTGGAATTAAGAATTTGGTTAGACGAATTCTTCGAGTGAAAATCCAGTGATTTTTATTGCAAATGCATCGAAAAACTAGTTGAACGTTGGGAAGAAGTCGTAAATAACAACGAAGAATACATTATTGATTAAATTGCATATGGTTATCAGTTAAAAAGTAAGTTTTTCTAAAATTGTTAATGGTAATGAATAAATTTGATAAAACCACAAGAACTAATTCTTCAACCCATTACTTCAGCGATTTTATTGAGTACTTCTGTATAAACGTTGACATAATTCTTGTCTAATTGCCCTAATTTTCTAGTCTTTTTAAGACTTCTTTTTGTATATTTTCTTATTTTTTTACGGTTTTTACCCATCTTCTCCCTGTATTTTGTCTGTGGTTCTACAATTTAAAATGGATCGAATCCACAACTCACTACAGAATCTGAGACAACAAAAAGTGACCAAACTTGAGGCATTTTGAATAGGCGAGAAATCAGAAGGGATGATACAATTAAAGAAAGAATCGACCAAAATCAAAAGGTTTATTAAAAATTTCTAGTCTTGGATTTTGGAAGATAAAAAGTGACATACAGTAAGAAATTTTCACCAGGAGTGGTAAAAAGTTAACTGACCTCACTCTTATTCGAAAAACTAAACAACAAACTAAAGAGATATTAGCATTTTGAATTCCTGCGGGCAACTTCTTATGTAGGGAGAGGATTCCAATCACCATTTGTTGTTTACCAACCACTACACAAAAATAAATAAAAGAGCTCTTGCTAGCCGAGTGGTCACGGGGTTGGCCAGCCAACGTCGCAACCAGTCCCTCTGCCCCGGGGCAGAGGACCGGCATGCTGGCGCCCTCGGCTCGCTAGTGATTGTCATACTGACCTTTATGTCTATTTCATTATTCGTCAGGGATCCACCAGAATAAAGGCCGGTTGGCAAAACACTACTACTATTACATATATATATATATATATATATATATATATATATATATATATATATATATATATATATATATATATATATATCTTGGATATTTCAGTGAGAGTTCTTTTTTCTGACATTTTGTACGGAGATTTTCCCGTCCAGACCTTGAAAACTTGAACAAAACCCACTTCCTCACACATGTGGTGGGCACGAAAGCTACCTGACGCTTCAACCAGTTTTATATGCTATCAAGCACAAAGCCACTCAATATTTTGTCCACTCGGACAGATTCAGTCAGATTTTCCTGCAGGTGGTCCCAGCAGCACTTTAACCTAAGTTTGGAAGATTTAATTTTTTTTATTCTTCTATTAAACAACCAAGAATTAATGGATACCACACGATGTTTGTAGATAAAGTAGAGTAGCGGTATGGAACCGAATTTTGTGCATTGGTACTTGTAGTAGGCAAGTCCCCGAGCAGATATAAGGCCTTTTCGTGGAATGTAGAAGGGAAATTAAGATATTACGTTTCACCAACTTGTAATTATGATACTACCAATCAACAAGAAATAAATTATGATAGTCCCCTTACCAAAAGGTAAATTCTTATACTCTCTATCAACAAAAGGTAAATTCTGATACTCCCTAATACCAAAACATAAATTCTGATTTTGCCCATAAATAAAAGGTAAATTCTGATAATCCCCAATAATAGAATTTTAATTCCGTTACTCACCATCAAACGAAGGTAAATTTTGATACTCGCAATCAGTAAAAGATAAATGCTGAGACTCCTGGTCAACAGAAGGTAAATTCTGATACGCTCCATCAATAAAAGGTACATTCTGATACTCTCCATCACCAAAAGGTAAATTCTGTTACTCTCCATCAACAAAAGGTAAATTTGCATACTCCTCATCAACTAAAATTTAATTCTGATACTGCCCATCAACAAAAGGTAAATTCTGTTACGTTTCATCAACAAAAAGTAAATTTTTATAATGTCCATCAATAAAAGGTAAATTCTAATACTCCCCATGAACAAAAAGCTAATTCTCATACTCCCCATCCCAAAAAGTTAAATTTCGATTCTCCCCATCAAAAAAACGTAAATTCTGACACTCCCTATCAAATAAAGCTAAATTCTGACACGCCCCATCCACAAAAGGTAAATTCTAGAACTTGCCATTGTGGAGGAATTCCACGTGGAATTTCACTTCAAGCACGGAAGTTCCATGTGCTGGAGAAGATTCTGTTAGGCTTAAATTGGTAAGCCTACCCCATCCCTCTCCCCTTTCACAAACGGTAGCCTCGAACCGCGTCCACCACGGTCCATCTTTACACGGGTTAGAATAACTTCGGCAAGAAGATTCGAGGCCATTCGAGAGTAGAGCTGTTTCCCACTAACCACCCCCACCCTCGCGGGGAGAGCCTCAGACGTATATAGTGCTCGTTTCCCATGAGACAGGGATATAGTTGAGAAGTTTCGCCCGGGCCCAAGAAGATTCCCCTAGTTCCAAGTCAGGTGCTAACAACAAAGCAAAGTGACGGCTGAACTAGTTGTGTATTGGAATTGGCCCCAGCCAGTGAGGTAATTCCATTTAACTATCGCTACCGAGCGATTTTTCCGACTTCACCCATCAACTCCTGTTGAAGCCCTCCTCGTTCGCCCCTCGTTTTCGGGTGGCCGAAATACTCTCCCCTGGACCAGACGTTACCGCTCATCCCTCTTTTTGGCAAACCGTCATCACTTTAAATTCCCTCTCAAAAGCTCCGAGCGGCCTCGCTTTACGTACAAAAGACATCCGTGAAGCCTTACCCCGATGTCTCACCCGGAATCCTCCGTAAGCCAACTCCTCTTACCCTTCAGTAACCCATTTGAGTTAATTCCCCCCATTTGAATAGTCTCCTCCTGTAATACCATAAATTTTAACTTCATAGTCTGATTCATAACTACCCCCTCCATCTCGTTCATCTGATGTAATTTTGCCCAATAATTCTCTGATGTAATTTGCCCATCAATTCCCTCATTATTTTTATGTAGATAAAATTATATTTGTGTACATGCCTCTATAAGTAACCTTGAGCGTTAACCTTGCCCATATTATACCTGACCTCGTTGCATTCTTATCTCGCCATCCGTCCACCGAAACTCGTGGTGTTCCGTCCCCTTTGTCGGCTCGCCTTTAAGTTATTGGTCCCTCCCCCATAGATATAATATGGTATTGATTTAATATAATGTCATACCACGACATATATATTTATTAATATACATATTATATAATTTTGGTGTCAAGTGTGTTTGGGGTTTTTACGAACCCATTTCATTTTAATTCAGACATTAGAAGTTCACTTGTTATTCACGCCTAACCCTTTTATTTTAATTTTTGTATTGTACTGGCAGAAAACAAGTTCAAATTAATTGAAGAGCAGTGGAACGTAATCTATTTAGATTTTGTGTTGGACCCCAGGTAATTAATTTTTTTTATTGTGTTCGAATTTTGGAGACTCTCCTGGTTATTAATCCAAAAGAGTTAAGGTATTTGGTGTCCTAATTCTGGTAGGACCATTTTAATATTTTTTTTCTTTTCCGCTTAGAAGCAGCAGAGGTAGGTAGCCCTTTTTTAATTTTTTTGTGATCAAGGCCTTCACGAATATTTAAGTATTCTTTTCGCGTGGGTAGTGTCCTAGCTTGTTCGCGTATCAGTGTTCCCTCAGTTAACTGCGTAAAAATGTCATCCTTCGAAAAATTCAAGAGTCAGGGTGAAAGGTTAGTTCTTTCGTGCAAGGACCTGCTAAATTACGTACAGGAAGAAGAGAGGAATGAAAGGGCAGAGCGAAGGGAAGAGGAACTAAGAAAAACGAAGATAGAGATGGAGAAGAACAAAATGGAGGAGAACAAACTGAAGATGGAGATGGAGGAGAACAAACTGAAGATGTAGATGGAAGAACGTGAACAAATTAGGCAGCATGAGCTGGAAATGAGCTGAAATCAAATGGATTCTCAATCCATCGGTTCCCGGGATGAAATTCCCCAAACTTCTTCAATCAACCTCCCCGCTTTTAATGATGGAGTGGACTTTAGGTCATTTTTGACACATTTTGAGAGAATCTTTCAGATCAATAGATGGGATCTCGAAAATGATGGCGTCGCTCGCTTACTCCCCCTCCTAAATGCCAAGTTAAGGGATATCTTCCTATTTCTTCACCCGGAAGCAACTTTGAACTATTCCACGTTAAAGTCCGAATTGCTATCCCCTATTCATATGAATAGCGAATTATACCGCTCCCGATTCCGCAAGGAACGGATCCGTCCTGGTCAAACAGTTCGACAACATGGGTACATCCTCCAAAGACACCTTCAGTGTTGGCTGGATGCGTGCAAGATTCCCCAGGTCTACGAGTCCCTTCTGGACTTCTTCCTTAGGGATCAGCTTTTAGCTGCCGTGGCTCCCGAAATTCGCGCCTTCATTAAGGATAAACGTGGTGCCACTTTCAATGAGTGCTTGGAAGAGGCCGATGTTTACGCGGGTAGTCACAATTTATACCCTAAGGATGTTAAAAAGGCTTCCCAATCGCCCCCCCCAAACTGAATTTTATGTTCCTAAGACCACCCTAAATTGGTTTCAAGATTTACCAAAGTTCCTAGTCTCTCGAAGCCAAGAAACTTCCATTCATCTGAACACCGAGACGTTAAGCCTCTAGTTTCTTCTCCCGCGGTTGTGCCGTACCAAAAGAACCCGATCGTCTGCTACACCTGCGGAGTTCCCGGCCATTACCGCACGAACTGTCCTAAAAACTCCCGATTCGCAAACTCTCAGTCCCACCAAGTGCACCAAATCTGGGCCACCCCTGATCCTCCTCCATCGTCTCAGGAGACTCCCGATCCTCCCTCGTCCGCCAAAGACCCGGTCCATCAGGTAAACGTTCTCTTTAATGAGAACAACCCTGGTGGATTGAAGTTCGAGAACGGAACTGTGAACGGTCGCCGAGTATCCACCCTCGTTCGTGACACCGAGGGCACGTGTATTATAGTGTCCGAGGACCTACTCAGCCCTGTTAGCCCCGACCACAAGAAATTTGCGGTGGTCCATGACTACCTTGGCCAGGCCAGTCGTTTCCCAGTAATTTGTTGCCACATCGAGTGTGACTAAATGTCCGGTTGAGCCGAAGTGGTAGCGGCCCCAATCCAGTTCTGCTCCGTTTTGTTCGGTCAGAACCCCGTAATCCACGACCATCCCGTGGCCCATCCCGTGATTACCCGTACACAGGCAACCCTGGAATCCCATGCACTCGCTCCCCTGGAAACCCATATCGACCCGGAGCGACAAGTTTGCCCGCGCTCAGAAGGAGTGCGCAACTCTCACCCCCTCTTTGGGAGAAAAATAAAGGCCTCGAGCGTGAGTCCACCCGAGGTAACAAACGAGTGTCGTATCTCGTGAAGAAGGACTTATTGAGAGATATAAGACCTACTTTGACCTTAAGTCACGACAACGAAAATTTAAACCTGGCGCGGAGGAGCTGGTGCTACTTCCCACGAGAAGCAACAAAATCCTTAGCCAGTTAAAGGGACCCTACCTCGTCCTCGAGGCTAGAGGACCCGTGGATTACCTCATCCATACTTCGGCGGGAGCGAAGGTTTTCCACGTGAACTGTATATATTATCTCATTAATCTTCTTAAATATGATTTTTTGGGGGTCCACTAAATTATTTAGTCTTTAGTCCCATATTAATGCCTCCATTTAATTGTATTTTTTGGGGGGTTCCACTGAAATGTCGCCATTCTTCTCCTGTGATTTTTTTTCTGTTTAAAATTGTACTAGTTAAATTCTCTAGAATTGATCTGTTTAAGGCTTATGTCCGTAAATTCCCCGCTGAGCTCAGATTAACGTTTTTTTGTGTGTACACCTGTCGTAGCAGGTCAGAAATTCCCTAGACCCTTGATAATTCTAGGTTGACGGGTGGGATGATTCTTTCATACGCAACTGCTCTGTAAAGCATCATCTTTCGGTTTGGAGATGTGTGGAGGAATTCCACGTGGAATTTCACTTCAAGCACGGAAGTTCCATGCGCTGGAGACGATTCTGTTAGGCTTAAATTGGTAAGCCTACCCCATCCCTCTCCCCTTTCACAAACGGTAGCCTCGAACCGCGTCCACAACGGTCCATCTTTACACGGGTTAGAATAACTTCGGCAAGAAGATTCGAGGCCATTCGAGAGTAGAGCTGTTTCCAACTACACCCCCCCCCCCCGCGGGGAGAGCCTCAGACGTATATAGTGCTCGTTTCCCATGAGACAGAGACAGAGTTGAGAAGGTTCGCCCGGATCCAAGAAGATTCCCATAGTTCTAAGTCAGGTGCTAACAACAAAGCAAAGTGACGGCTGAACTAGTTGTGTATTCGAATTATCCTCAGCCAGTGAGGTAATTCCATTTAACTATCGCTATCGAGCGATTTTTCCGACTTCACCCATCAACTCCTGTTGAAGCCCTCCTCGTTCGCCCCTCGTTTTCGGGTGGCCAAAATACTCTCCCCTGAACCGGACGTTACCGCTCATCCCCCTTTTTGGAGAACTGTCATCACTTTAAATTCCCTCTCAAAAGCTCCGAGCGGCCTCGCCTTACGTGCAGACGACATCCGTGAAGCCTTATCCCGACGTCTTACCCGAAATCCTCCGTAAGCCAACCCCTTTCCCCCTTCAGTAACCCATTTGAGTTAATTCCACCCCCCCCCAATTTGAATAGTCTCCTCCTGTAATACCATAAATTTTAACTTCATATTCTGATTCATAACTACAATCCCCCCCGTCTTATCCTCGTTCATCTGATGTAATTTTGCCCAATAATTCTCTGATGTAATTTTGCTCATAAATTCTCTCATTATTTTTATGTAAATAAAATTATGCTAACACTTCAGTTTCGGGGCGCACGGTAGGTGGCACTGTTTATAGGCTACAATATATGTCTTATGATGTCAGACGGTAGCGTCAGATGTGAACAATTATGGCGTTATATTTTTTTGTATATGAGTATATAGTGGGGGGCTGCTCCCTCCAGACCCCCAATGGATTGAAACTTAGGATCATCGCTGGGTAGTCTCTCTGCAGTGATATCTCCTCCACGAGCAGTGCCCTTGAATTTACTGGGGTTTTTTCCCCAACAGCTTTTTACTGGCAGAAAAACCTAACCTTATGACAAACAATACTTACTTTTATAGGTTTACTGATTATTTTATGCGCATCTAAATAATCTGAAAGTTTTTCGCAAAATAAACCTGAATTCGAATAAAGAAGAAGCACAACTAGAGCACGAAAAAGCCATAACGAAAGAGAAACAAATGCTAAGCGGGTTCTATTTCTAGCTACGACGTTGCCAGTAAGAAGTTATTATCGTTAACTGAGAAAAAAGAAATACGAAAACAAAAAAGACAATAAAAGACATCAAGAAACTTTACCTAACTTAGAATAAACTATAAGCGAGCAGAGGCGCAGATATTTAATAAATAATACAGACTAAACTTACAAATCCCCAAAACAACAAAAATATATAACGCTGTGATTGGTCACATCTGAAGCTACCGTCTGACGTCATAAGAGATATGCTGTAGCCCAAAAGTGTAGCCTGCTAACAGCGCCACCTACCGTGCGCCCCAAATCTGAAGCATTACCAAAATTATATTTTTGTACATGCCTCTTTAATTAACCTTGAGCGTTGCCATTGCCCATATTATACCTGCCCTCGTTGCACTCTTATCTCGCCATCGCGCCCGTCGAAACTCGTGGTGTTCCGTCCCCTTTCTCAGTTCGCCTTTAAGTTATTGGTCCCTCCTCCATATATATAATATGGTATTAATTTAATATAATGTCATACCTCGACAGCCATCAACAAAAGGTAAATTCTGATACTCTCGATTTACAAAAGGTCAATTTTGATACTCCCCACTAACAAAAAATTAATTCTGATACTAGTAGCCCATTAATAAAACTTTACTTCTTATTCTTCCCACTGACAAAATGTAAATTCTTAAATCCTCATCAGCAAAAGGTAAATTATTATAATCTCTATCAACAATAGGTAAATTCCGACAGTCTCTATCAACAAAAGATAAATTCTTATACTCCCCATCAATAAAAGGTAAATTCAGAAACTCCCAATCAACAAAATGTAAATTCTGTTACTCCCCACCAACAAAAGCTAAATTCTGATGCTCCCCATCAAAAAAAAGCTAAATTCTTATACTCCCCACCAAGAAAAGCTAAATTCTGATACTCCTCATCACCACCGGTAAATTCTGATACTCCCCATCAACAAACGATAAATTCTTATACTCCCCATCAACAAAACGTAAATTCGGATACTACTCGTAAAAACTTTGAATATGATCCCACCGCTCGCTAACAGGTAAATTATTATATTACCGCTTACCAACGGGTAAATTATGATGCTACCCGTCACCAACAGGTAAATTAGGATACTACCACTCGCTAACAGTGAAATTCTAAATCTCCCCGTCGCCACCTGGTATGGTAATCATCCTTTTCAAGTTTCTCTGCTCCGATTTTATTGAATCCTCTCTCTCATAAATACTTTAATCTCAGGTCATTATGACCTGGAAATGTTCACCCCTGACGACCACTGTTCGCACGAGCGGAGTTTTTAAGTGATATTGAGAGGATTTCCCAGAATTTACTGTTAAGTGTATTTCCTCCCTCGTTATTCTGATGTTGAAGTCTTTAAATTCTCCCTCTTGATAATTCACTTAAGCTTAAAACTTTTATTTCCCAAATACTGATTGTATTTATCCTAGAATCAGGCTCACATACGAGAATGACTTAATATATCGGTTCTTAAGAGTCTGATCGGGGGACTTGAGGGAGATATTGCGCATGCTGAGGGTGCATGGAAAGGATTCTGAGGGTGAGGCTTCAGCCCTTCTATCCTGGGATAAACTATGGCTGGACGAGACACTTAAGGAGATATTACACAGCCCATATGAAAGGGATAATCTTCCTTACCTCGGGCATTGTTAAACTCTTGGCGACGAATGATGATTTTTCCTTTGAATTTTAAGCGCAATAGCGTCGAGGCCGTATCATGCAGAGTTTACAATTGGAGATCCGTAAAAAAATGTAGTGCAGAGAAAGTAAAAATGTGTGGAAGATGTATAGGCAGTGGGGCCCGGAGAGCAAACTGTAGGCATTGGGGTCGGTTATTGTTATGGATCGTGAAGCATCTGGATGTAAATCATAACAGAACACATCGCTTTCGACGAAGGTGTTCACACAGTACTAGTTTGCTTCATTTTCTGCACGAAATAAACACAACAGTTGACCAAAATAAAACTCTAGATAAAGCTTATATCGATTTCACAAACGCTTTTCACACCGTTTCTCATAAAAGACAATAAAGCTAAATTGACACGGAAATGGGGGAAATTTAATAAAAAGGATTGAATTCAGGTTGAAAACCCGTAAGCAGAGAATTGTTGTCAATAGGAATAGTTCGTCATTAGCTTCATTCACTAGCGAAATTCCTCAAGGATTTGTTCTCGGACCCTTGCCTGTTTTAATAAAAATAAAACTTCTTGACACTCATTTGTTAGGTAAATATTCATAATTTAATGATAACGCGAAACTAGGTACCAGGCCAAAATATTATAGTGACTATGAAAAAGTGCATAAAGACGGATATCAATGTCAGCTGCAGATACTCCCTTGAATGCAGTGGCGGATCCAGGATATATATTGGAGGGTGGGGGTGACCTGAATTCCATTCCTCCCTCTGAGGAGTCTGACAAAAGGTCAGTGATCATTAATAAGGGTTATCATAGACCGCATTGATAATAAATAACAACATCTCATAAAGGAGTGAGCACTAACTTAATCAGATCCGAATTGTTTTCCACACATCAGAAAATTATGAATTGTGGTTTATTGTAGTTTTTGGACATAAGATAAGGTATTATATTCAATTTAATAATTATTTTTATATTTACCTGTATTTTGGACATGTTTTATATACGGTGCAATCGATCACAATTGTTTAAGAACTGTTTATATATATATATATATATATATATATATATATATATATATATATATATATATATATATATATATATATATATCCTATATTATTACATAACTCTTTCTGAATAGCAGAATACAAGTATGGCTTTAAAAAGAAATATAAATATAAACGGGCCTGAAACCTTTTTTTGGGGGGGAGGGGCTTCGGCCCCTAGCCTCTCCCTGGATCCGCGCATTCTTGAATGTTCCACGGTAATTCTAATTGATACATGTTGAATTACAATACAAATAACTCAGAACTTGCCAGGTACAGTACTTAATAAGATGATGAAAAAACACAAATGCTACTTGAAGCAGGAGGTCGTGCCATTTGCCCTGTTCAGCAGTAGATTGAGTGACAGATTGAAGTGCGACATCGCTGCCGAGTTTCACGCCAGACACGTTCAGGACAGGTATACCTCGAATCTAGGGAGTCACATCTAAGACCACCCTGGTTGATCTCATTAATACAGCATCACATTTCCTGCTGGACACACTGAAGATTGGATCCGAGTGGCTCGAGGAAACAGTCACGTCTTGGCCACAGAATGATGACTACAGAAAAGCGTTGGAATATGTTAAGAATCTGAAAGCAGTGAATGACATTGCCAAACGTAGTGTCAAGATGAGCGACTTTGCAAATGTCATTACACCAGTTGCCAAACAAAAGGACTTACTCCTTCAACATATGAAGTTTAATAGACGTCGCTATGACAGCATCAAGTAACACGCTCAACAACTGAGTGTGTAAATGTCATTTTGATATTAGTAATAATGTAAATGATTTCATTATTGATTAAATATACTTGTGACAAAATGTCAATTTCATATTTGTTTCAATAATAAGGCACCTTGTCGGTCTTAAGTGTGGGTAAACGATTTTTTGTGATAATTCCGATAACTTTGTATGTATGTACTAATGAGCAATTTCTTGGTCGAAGACTATCAAAATTGCATAAATCAGTAGGAGGATTAACAAGGCTTGCTGACCAAAAAGTTGTGTGCTCTCACTTATTCTGATTTATAACCTTACGATCTACAAAACTCTCGATAATTCCCGGACTAACCATTAAAGGACCTTGGCAATTATATCATTCGAATGAGAATGTAAAACATCCAAGGGTTTCAAATTTCGTTAGAATCGGCCGAATAGTTATGATGTTATTGTCTAAACAAAATAATTTCCGGGCTAACCTTGAGAGGACCTTGTTAATTATATCATTTAAAAGAGAATGTATAAAAACATGAGGGTTTCAAATTTCGTTAGAATAGGCCGAATAATTACAATATTATAACAAAAGCTAAAAAAAACAAAACGGGGACCGACCGACCGACTGACCGACATAGTGAGATGTAGAGTTGCCCGAGACTAGACTCGCACGCGACTAAAAACTCTAATGTAGTGTCTATTTTGTTGCTATATCTTGTTTAGCTAAAATGCTATAGGTGAAAACGTGATTAAAAGAACCCCAGAACTGGTGGTATAGACTGATTTGAAGTCAGAAAAATTAAATTTCTTGCAGCTATGCTTCCTAACATCCTATATGAAAATATTTATGGGTTTCTACTTTCACAGTTCAGAAAGCATGGTGAAGTGTACAAAGCCCTATGCAAATAAAAGGTAAGGTTTGAACTGGCCTAGTGTACCCGGTAATTGTTTTTTGTGGTGTTGCTCCGAGTAGCAACTATCCTTGAGTTCTAAAAGGGTAGCAACTATCCTCAAGTTCTGATCCATTAGCAACTATACTCAAGTTCTGATCCAAGAGCAACTATCCTCGAATTATGATCCAATAGCAACTATCCTCTAGTTTTATTTGAGTAGCAACTACCCTTGTGTTCTAAACTATTTAGAACCATCTTCAAGTTCTGATCTAATAGCAACTATCTAGAGTTCTGATACGAATAGCAACTATCTTTGAGTTCTGAACGGATAGCAACTCTCATCAAGTCCTGATCCAATAGCAATTATACACGAGTTCTGATCTGAGTAGCAAATATCTACGAGTTCTGATCTCCATTTTTAGAAATCGATATCAGCTAAAATGAAACAATTATTTTAGTTCCAATAAAAAAAATCCATCACATCCACCAATAATGGTGATGAGGTTATTTACCATTTCTCTATTAAAATGTGTATCCCTGTTAATTGAAAAATATATTTTAAAAATGAATTTCGGAAAAGGAAAACCCCTAAAACGTTAAAATTAGCAAAAGTACCCCCCTCCCATAACACACACCCAATTGTTTCAAAGTAAAACAATAAACAAACTCCATATATCATACTTTAGCCTTGCATCTGTTCTATTTACATATATACATATACATAAATATCCATTTCATTTTTCATGTTTCTAAAAAATTAACGTTTACCGATTGCGATTTGTATTTCTTATACTAACACGTCCGAGATCATCTTTTGTTTTTCGTAGCGTCCAAACTTGCCTTCGTTTGCATCTTTTCAAAGAGCCATTCTTCAGCCCTTTAGATGTTCGAAGAAACGAAAGGATCTAGACCATTGTTGTTTTCTTCAATTGTCGCGGGGGTTGCCTCATATATATATATATATATATATATATATATATATATATATATATATATATATATATATCCTGGCCTTCCACCTGCAAATTCCGATCTTGTGGCACTCAAAAAGATCAAAGCAAACTCACAGCTGTATCAGATATGAAAGTGCTACAGAGTGCCATCAAAGGCCAAGAAGGAGCCTTTGGTGTGAAGTGTAAAGTGTTTAGTCAAGAAGACACTGATGAAGATCGTTTTATCCAGGAGTGTGAAGAAGTACCAAACACTCGGATTTTTTTTATTTGTGAGCTTTTAATGCTAAAGTTCAAATACTATTTATTTTTGTATAAATCTAAAATGTTTAGGGGGGGAAACACTTTGACATTTGTGTGTATAAATATCTATTGTTAAAGAGATAGAAAGAGATACAGAGGAAGTAATAGGTTAGAGAGTTTAGCTGTAAAAGAAAGGGCATTTAAAATTTCTAAGAATACCATCCCTTAATGAAGTATTAATAATTGTATAAATAGCGAAAACTCAAAGCCATCTCCGAAAATCTAAAAATCTGGCAATGAAACGTTTGGAACAATATGGACAATTCTCGGTCATTCAAACTGACATCAAAATTCCATTATTTAGAGTTTCAGTCCAATTGTCAAATTTCAAAATATAATTTTAGGGTTTAGAGTTCAATCTTTTCAGCTATATCTTTTTAAAAAGGGGATCTGGGGAGCCGCTTTTCCCTGCTGGCCTATTCTAAATGTTTTTATGGGTAGGATCCTTTTGCAGACTATTTGTTTGTTGGAAGATTTAAAGGTGTGAAAGACATTCTTAATTTGACTCTGTTGTTTAGTAAAGAGGAGTTACTGAAGTGAGACGGTTGATGTTTTGAGCAAAGAAATTAAAGATGTTAAAGAAGATTTAAATACTCTGCCCCTTCCTTTTGGCCTTCAAAGGCGAAGTGATAATTTTATTTATATTAATGAAAATCAGAGAAATTGATATCATTAGGAAAGTTGGCCTTTTTTATTCTGAATTTCAAGAATTGGCCCAAAGTGAAATATAATTAATCCTCTAGAACCCTTTTAATTATTTAACATGAGATTCAATTTTGGGTGAACCGAAAAGGTTCTTAGCGCCGGGTTCTGTTCTCCTTGAGTTTTCGAATGAGAAGCCCTCCTATTTTATTTTTAAACATTCTTTCACAGTGTTGTAACGAATGCTGTACTTACATATATCCTTATATATGTGTTCTGTCTCTATGAAAAAGGGCTTTATGTTCGTCTCAAATCAAGTCCTAAATGTTTGTTCTTAACCCCAGCGATATCGCTTTCTTCTTTTACCCCATCCCGAAAGAAAGAATTCTAATATCGATCGTGAATGCTAAAAGAAAGGTCTAATATAGATTTATATATAGAATATCACGAAATAGGATATAAGAAGGAGCAATCTTTTACAAGCAAAAACATTATCAACGTAAGCTAAATGCCTCAGGATATTTGGACGAGAACAAAACCGATTCATAGTTAATGCTGTGTTTTTTTTATAGGACTCTGCATACTTTATTTGCACTCTATGTTTAAAATAAATACCTACTTTTGTTTCTCTATACTTTTTCGTATTTCAGGATCAAATTATCTTTAAAGGCAGCAACCGACCACCGCGGAATTAGCTAAGACACACCCATGACATTCTTCATAGAGATCTTCGTATTGAAATAACGTGTAGGAAAATTCTAAGCATCGCACGAGATGTCCTACAATTCACATTGAGTCCATTTTCTAGAATCCTGGAAGTATTTCCGTGTTGTGCTTTGTTTTGTTTTTCTCGTTATGCTTTACAATAGTTTATTTTGTAATTTTTGCATTGCTCGGTCCGTTAACTTAGTCCTAGTCACTCTCAAACAAATAATTCAAAAGAGGAACAACAGCAAATAAAGCTTAAGAATTCCACTCGATTGCCCTTAGATATTGGATTTCCCATTAAATATATCGGATTTTAACGAGATTTCGAATTGTTACTAGATATTGAATCGCTCCTAGAATTCGGATTGACTCGAGATTTCGAATTGTCCTTCGATGTTGAATCGCTCCTAGATTTTGGATTTTCCCGAGATTTCGAATTGTCCGTTGATATAGAATTACACCTACTCGTAGATCTTGGATTGCCCCGAGATTTCGAATATTCGCTAGATATCTGGTTGACTCTAGATATTGGACTTATGCTAGATATAAGATTGGCCTAGGTATTGGATTGCCCTTAGATTTCTGATTAAGAATAAATAAATTACCGGTAGTCATCCGAAGAGGAAAGAATTATAAGGCCTAAGAGGAAATATTCATATACATTGTAAAGGATAAAATATTTAGGACTAATCCCATACGGGCAGAAATTTCCACATACGTCCTTAAAACGATCATAAATTTACATTCATTTAGCAGGAAACAGGGTGCGCTTAGTTGATGTGTCAAATTTTTATTTTTTTTAATCAACCTTTACAAAAATATAGATTCTGCGTTTTTGTTCTCTTTGTTCTCTTATTTTAGTAAAATAATAATATAAATATTATTAATTACAATAATAAAGTCGAAGGGAGAGGGGTTCGATCAGTCCTTTCTCTTTAAACTAAACTCCAAAGAGGAAGGATGATTAAAATTTCACAAAATCACGCCAAAGTTTAATTTTTCCCAAACCGGACAAGGTGGAAGGGTAGTAAATTCCAAGCCTTTTCATCTATTTTTACATCAATGAAAGGTTTGTTAATGAATTTAAAATGACTAAGAAGCATCGTCTCATTTCGACCATTCTTCGCTTTCGTTCTACTTTCATTACCACTTCTCGCTTGCGCAATGTTAAGCAATTTCGGGTGCGTTGAGTGAACGGATGGTGTCAGAATTTGGATGGGCTTGGCTTGGGAGAGAGTAGTGGGGGCCCGTTCGGACACCACGATAAACAATGACTACATTGAGATATGAACCATACGGTGCAAGAGGCTGCCATTTTATATATTTAAATGAGACATGAGGATCTTTTTGGTAATTTCGTCACCGTCCCTTCAAGGTTGACAACCATGACGGCCAATGAAAGCAACATAATGGTAAGAAAGTCTCTTTAAGAAAGCATCTGAAGAATGAAAAAAAGAATGAATAGCAAAGTAGGAGAAATTGAACTAAAGTTGAAAACACACAATCAGAGATTAATCGGTATACTTGGCATAATTGGGCACGCAACTCTCCGGAACAAGTCAAGTTACCTGCGAAATTGGGTTTCATTTTACAGTATAAAACATTTAGTGAGCAGAGGCAAAATAAATGGTCTATTTAGAAAGCTGTAGAGATCTGAGGAAGTGATTTCTAGGCGGCACAATAAATTGTTTATGTAGAAATCTCTAGCTATCCGAGGGAAGTAAGGCCTTGTAGGGACACTAAATGGTTTATGTAGAGAACTTAAGAGACATGAGGAAAGTGAGGTATTGGAATCTTACTACATGGTTTATTTAGAAAGCTGTAGCGAACTGGGGGTAGTGAGGTATTGGAAGCATACTAAATGGTTTATTTGAAAATTTGTAGCGTTCTGAGGAAATTGAAGTATTAGAAGCACATTAAATGGCTTATTTAGAGATCAGTAGCGTCCTGAGGAAAGTTTAGTCATGTAGGCATATTATATTGTCGATTTAGAGTGCTGTAAAGACCTTAGGGAAGTGATTTCTTGAGAGAATACTAAATGATTTATTTAAAAAGCTGTAGCGACCTAAAGGAAATGAGGTCTTGAAGCCATACTAAATGGTTTATTAAGAAAGCTGTATCGAAGGAAGGAAGTGAGGTTTTTGAGCCACATTAAATGTTTTATTTAGAAAACCTGTAGCGAGATTAATAAAATGATATTTTGTGAGTATAATAAATGGTTCATTTAAAAACTTGTAGCAACTGGAGGAAAGTTATGGCTTGGAAGTACACTAATTCGTTTATTTATGTGATGCAGGAACACTAAATATTTTATTTAGAATTTCTAGTGACATTAGAATGCACTAACATGATTGAACACCAAATAGTTTATTTAGAAAGTCGTATCAACTAAATGATTCATTCGAAATTTGTAGCGCGCCTTACGGAAGAGATGTAATGTATAGTCACTAAAGTTTCATTTAGAATGCTGTAGTTTGGTGAAGGACGTGATTTGTTTGAGGTACACTAAATGGTTCTTTAATAAAGCTTTATCCACCTTACGGATCTGATGTCACAGATGCAGGCAAATTGGCAAATTTAGAAAGGTGTAGTGGCATTAGAGAAGCGATGTTATGAAGAAGGTCTACTAAATAGTTTATAAATCTGTAGTAATCTTAGGGAAATGAAGTCATGAAAACTCGCTAATTGTTTTATTTAGAAACCTCTAGCGCTATGAGAAAGTTATGTCAATGAGTGACACTAAATGATTTATTTAGAATTCTTTATCTTCATTATAGATGTTATCTCAATGGATTCACACTAAATATATTATTGAGAAAGTTGCGGAGTGGAGAAAGAGTGTAAGTCATTTCTTCGAGCCAAATAAAGAAAGCTGTCGCTTGGTGAGGGAAATGATATCACGAAGTCAGAGTAAAATGTTTATTTAAAATATAGAGCGAGGTTAGAGAAGTGATATCTACGAAGTACACTAACTGGTTCATTTAGAAATCTGTAGCTATATGAAGGGAGTGATGTCATGGAGGGTGTGTAAAAAAAAATATTTAAGTCATGGAAAATGATGTGTTGTAGGAATACTAATTGGTTCATTTTTATGGCACAGTGACCTTTGGGAAGTGATGTAATAGAGGCAAAATATCATAGTTATTTAGAAAGCTGTAGCGAGGGGAGTGTTGTGATGTCTTGAAAGCAGACTAAATGGCTTATTCAGATTTTGTATCATACTTTTGATCATAATATGGCTAAAGACTAAATAGTTGATTTAAAATCAGTGGCGATCTGGTTGAAGTGATATACTAAATAGTTTATTTTGAAAGTTGTATCGACCGAATTGGTTTATTTAGGAAGCTGCAGCGAATTGAGAGAAGAGAGGTCTTGAAGCCATACAAAATAGGTTATTTAGAAATCTGTAACGCCTTAAATGAGATGATGTCATGGAACCACACTAAATGGTTTATTTAGAAATCTGTGGTGCTATGAATGAGGTAATGTCATGGAACCACACTAAATGGTTTATTTAGAAATCTGTAGCACTTTGAATGAGGTAATGTCATAGAACCACACTAAATGGTTTATTTTAAAATCTGTAGCGCCTTGAATGAGGTGATGTCATGCAACCATACTGAATGGTATATTTAGAAATTTGTAAAACCTTGAATAAGGTGGTCACGGAACCACAAATAAATGCTTTATTTAGAATGCTGTAGCGACTTGATGGAAATAATTCCGCCCATAAGAGGGCTTATTCATCGTTTTCCGCCATCACAACCAGAGCGATGTCACCAACAAACTAATTCAATAGAAGAGGAGGGAAGCATAAATAAGGCCTAGAGGTAAAGAAGGAGGGAGGGAGACAAAAGAGGGGAAGAAAGAAGAAAGGGAGAGGATAATAAACTAAAAACTCAACGATTCGGGTCTGAGAGAGCTCTATTGGCTGGCACGTCCTCCCTCGAGCGAGTGGCAATGAACTAAAATTAAATTTAACATCCATTGTTAACAGAGTGCCAGACATTGATTACAAATGGCACTGAAAGTCACCCATTGCATTATTATTTATTTTTATTGACTTTATTTATTATTATTATAATTACTATCAGGATTAATATAATTATTTTTGTTTATAATTATTAGTAATATTATTTATTATCATTAATTATTGTTGTCATTATCATTATTATTATTATTATTATCGTCAGAACAAATAAACGATAACCAACGAAGGCATCTTTATCAAAAGCGAGTTTGAGCTAAGTGAAGTGCTGAGATTCCTTGCCCAGATGTCTGAAAGAGGAGACTACTTAGGGAGTTGTAGATCGGGAGGTCGCGCATCTCGTCTGCTCACGGAAGTGGGAGACTGTCTAACACGAACAATCACGTTAGAGCTTCTATTTAGAGAATTGCTTGCCCTACAAGCCCCAAGGCTTTAATTGTTTCGGGGCCTCTTTCTATATAGCTTCAACGCATTTTTATTCAACTTAACTTCACCAATTTCGTTGCATCACGTAAAGTAGTATTAACCGTTACTTAGTAATTTCGTGTTTTCATCGCGTGTGCCCTACATGCCCCAACCACCGCTGCTGCGTAACCTCCATGCATCAACACACGCTGTTGCGTACCCTCCATGCCCCCAACACCCGCTGCTGAGTCCTATCTATGCCCCATCACCCACTGCTGCGTACCCTGCAAGCCTAAATACCCGCTGTTGTGTACCCTCCATGCCCCAACACCCGCGGTTGCACAAGTTCAATGCCGAACACCAGCTGATGCGTACCCTCCATGCCCTAACACCCACTGTTGCTTAACCTCCATGCCCCAATACCCGGTGTTGCGTAGTCTCCATGCCCCAACACTCGCTGCTGCATACCCTCCATGCCCCCAAACCCACTGTTGATTCCCCTATATGCTCTAACATCCGGTCTTGCGTATCCTTCATGCCTCAACACACGCTGTTGCGTACACTCCATGCCACAACCCTTATGTTGCGTAGCATCCATGCACCAGTACTCGCTTTTTCCTACTCTCCAATACCTCAAACCCGCTGTTGCGTACCCTCCATGCCAAAGACCCTCTGTTGTGGAAACTCCATGCCCCAACACCCGCTGCTGCGTAGCCTTCATGCCCAAGCACTCGCTGCTTAATCCCCTCCATGACTCAAAAGCCGCTGTTACGTACCCTCCATGCCCAACACCCTTTATTGCGTACTCTCTATGCCCAACATCAGCTGTTGCGTACCCTGCAGGCCCAAATACCCACTGTTACGTACGCTGCATGCCCCAAACCCAGCTGTTAGGTACCCTCCTAGCACCAACCCTGCTGTTGCATACCTTCCATTGCCAACACCCATGTTGCCGACCCTCCATGCATCAACACCCGCTGTTTTGTACCCTCCATGCCCCAACACCGCTGGTGCATACCTCCCATGCAACACCTCATGTTGCGTACCCTCCATGCCTCAACACCCGCTGTTTTGTACCCCCCCCCATGCCACAACACCCGTTGTTGCATACCTTCCATGACGAACACCTCCGGTTTCGTACCCTCCATGCCTCCAAACCCACTCTTGCTTATACTTTATGCTCCATCACCAGCTATTCCGTAGTCTCCTTGTCCCAACCCTCGATGCTGTATACACTCCATTCCCAACACCCTCTGTTGCGTAGCCTTTATGCCCCAACACACGCTGTTGCGTACCCTGTAAGCCCAAATACTCGCTGTTGCGTACCCTGCATGCCCCAACATCCGCTGTTAGATACCCTCCTTGCCCCAACACCGCTGTTGCATAACTTCCATGCCCAACACCCCATGTTTCGTACCCTCCATGCCTCAACATCCGCTGTTTTGTACCTTCCATGCCCCAACACCCACTGTTGCATACCTTCTTTGACGAACACACACTATTGGGTACCCTCCATGCCTCTACACATGCTGTTGCTTATCCTCCATGCCAGAACACCCGCTGTTGCGTAGTCTCCATGCCCCTACACTCGCTGCTGCATACCCTTCATGCCCCAAACCCGCTGTTGCCTCACTTCTATACCTCAACACCCGCTCTTTCGTATACTCCATGGCCCAACACACGTTGCTGTGTACCCTCGATGCCCAAACACCCGCTGCTTGAAAGCCTCCATGCCCCAAAACTCGCTGCTTCGCACCCTACTTGACCTAAAACAGGCTGTTGCCTACACTCTACGCCCCAACCTCCTTTGATGCGTAACCTCCATGCCCAAACGCCCGATGTTGCCGAGGCTCCATGCCCAACAATCGCTGCTGCGTACCCTCTTTCACCCCAAACCCGCTGTTCCGTACCCTCTATGCCCCAACTCCCGAAGTTGCATACTACCTATTCCCCAACACTCTCTGTCTCGCACCCTCGATGCCCTCAACACCCTCTATTAGGTCCTCTCCATGCCCCAACACCCGTTGTTACGTACCAAACATGCCCCAAAACCCTGTGTCGCATAACCTCCTGCCCCAACACACGATGTTGCGTACCCTCCATGCCCCAATTACTTGTGTTGCCTACTCTCTCTACCCCAACACCCGCTGTTGGGTACCCTCCATGACCCAACATCCGCTGCCGCGTAGCCTTCATGCCTCAACACCCGCTGTTTTGTAAACTCCATGCCCCAACACTCGATGTTGCATAGCTTCCATGCCGAAAAGAACCTGTTACGTACACTCCATGCCCCAACACACGCTTCCGCATACCCTCCATGCCCCAACACCCGCTGTTGCATCCTCTCTATGCTCCAACACCCGTTCTTGCGTATCTTCCATGCCCCAACAGCCTCTGTTGCGTAGCCTCCAAGCCACAGCACTCGCTGCTGCGTACCCTCCATTAACTCAAACCCGCTGTTACGTACCCTCCATGCACAACACCCTCTGTTTTTTTTTACATCCATGCTCCAAAACCCGCTGTTGCGTAGCCTTAAGGCCCCATCATCCGCTGTTGCGTAGCTTCCATGCCCCACCTCTCGCAGCTGCCTACCTCCCATGACCCAAAAGCAGCTGTTACGTAGCCTCCATGCCAAATACCCTCTGTTGCGTAATCACTATGGCCCGAGACGCGCTGTTGCGTGCCCTGCAAGACTAGATACCCGCTGTTGCGTACCCTTCATGCCCCAACACCCCGCTGTTAGGTACTCTCCTTACCACAACACCCGCTGTTGCATACCTTTCATGCTCAACACCCATGTTGCGTACCCTCCATGCCTCAGCTCCCGCGGTTTTGTACCCTCCATTCTTCAACACCTGCTGTTGCATAACTTCCATGCCGAAAACCCCCTGTTACGTATCTTCCATGCCCCAACACCCGTTGTTGCGCATCATCCATGCCCCACCCCCCTCTGTTGCATAACCTCCATGCCCCAAAATCCGATATTGAGTACCCTCCATGCCCCAGCACGCGTTGTTGCGTATCATCCATGCCCCAACCCCCTCTGTTACATAAGCCTATGCCCCAACAGCCGATGTTGAGTACCCTCCATACACAATATCCCTCTGTTGCGTACTCTCTATGCCCCAAAGCCCGCTGGTGTGTATCCTCCATGCCACAACACCCACTGATGCGTAGCCCTTATGCCTCAACACCCACTTTTGCGTACCCACCTTGCTCCACCACCAGCTTTTGATGCCCAACACACCCTGTTACGTACCCTCCAAGCCTCAACACCCTCTGTTTTGTACCATCGATGCCCCAACACCCGCTGTTGCATAGATTCCATGCCGAACAGCGCCTGTTGAGTAACTTCCATGCTTCAACACCCCCTGTTGCTAACCCTCCATGCCCCAACACCCGCAATTGCGTATCATCCATACCCCAACACACGCTGTTGCGTACACTCTATGCCCCAACACCCTCTGTTGCGAAGCCTCCATGACCCAGCTCTCGCTGCTGCATACCGTCCAAGACCCAAACCCACTGTTGCGTACCCTCCATGACCAACACCCTCTGTTGCCTAGCCTTCATGATCCAAACCCGCTGTTGCGTACCCTGCGTGCCCAACAACCTCTGTTGCGTACACTCCATGCCCCAAAACCCTATTCTGCGTAGTCTTCATGCCCCCAAACCCGCTGTTGCGTAGCCACCATGCCCCAGCACTCGCTTCTGCATACACCTTCATGATCCAAAAGCCGCTGTTACGTACCCTGCATGCCCAACACCCTCTGTTGCGTAGTCTCCATGCCTCATCACCCCCTGTCGCGTAGCCTTCATGCCCTAACACCCACTGTTAAGTAGTGTCCTTGCCCCAACAACCGCTATTGCATACCTCCCATGCAACACGCTAGGTTGCGTACGCTCCATGCCCACCCTCCTCTGTTTTGTAACCTCCATGCCCCAACACCCGATGTTTCCTACTCTCCATTGCCCAACACTCGCTGCTGCATACTCTCCTTGATCCCAAACCCGCTGTTCCGTACACTCCATGCCCCAACACCTGCTCTTGAGTAGCTCTATGCCCCAACACCATCTGTTGCGTACCCTCCATGCCCCAACACCCGGGGTTGCTTATTCTAGAAGCCTCAAAACACGCTATTGCGTAGCCTCCATACCCCAACACTCGATGTTTCTTACCCTCCATGCCCCAACACCTGCTCTTGCGTAGCTCTATGTCCCAACACACGCTGTTGCGTACACTCCATGCCTCAACACCAGCTGCTGCGTAGCCTTCATGCCCTAACACCCTCTGTTGCCTAGCCTCCATGCCCCAGCACAAGCTGCAGCATATCCTTTATGACCCAAACCTTGCTGTTACGTAGCTTCCATGCCTCAACACAGGCTGTTGCGTACACTCCATGCCCCAACACCCGCTGCTGCGTACCCTGCAAGCCCAAATATTCACTGTTGCGTACCCTGCATGCTCCAACAGACACTGTTAGGTACCTTCCTTGCCCCAACACCCTCTGTTGCCTCTCCTCCATGTCTTAACATCCGCTGTTGCCTAGTCTCCATGCCCCAACACTTGCTGCTGCATACCTTCCATGCCTCAACACCCGCTATTTTGTACCCTTCATGCTTCAACACCCGCTATTGCTTATTTCCATTCCATACACTCCCTGCTGCGTATCCTCTATGCCCCATCGCCCGCTGTTGCGTAGTCTTCATGCCCCACTACTCGCTGCTTCATACCTTCCATGCCCCAACAACCGCTGTTGCCTCCACTCTATGATTCAACACCCGGTCTTGCGTATCATCCATGCCCCAACACACGCTGTTGCGTACCCTCCATGCCTCAAAACCCACTGCTGGGTAGCCTTCATGCCCTAACACCCTCTGTTGCATAGCCTCCATGCTCCAACGCCCGATGTTGCTAATCCTCCATGCCCCAACAACTGATGTTGCCTAGTCTCCATGCCCCAACACTCGCTGCTGCATACCATCCATGCCCCAACACCTGTTGTTGCCTTCCCTCTATGCCCCAACACCCGCTCTTGCGTACCCTCCATGTTCCAACACCCACTGTGCGTACCCTATATGCCCAAAACCCGATGTTTCGTACCCTCCATGCCCCAACGCCCGCCGTCGTATATCTTCTACGCCTAATACCACCTGTTGCGTACCTTCCATGCCTCAACACGTGCTGTTTTGTACCCTCCATGCTCCAACACCCACAGTTGCATACCTTTCATGCCGAAAACCCTCTGTTGCGTACCCTCCATGCCCCTAAAACCGCTGTTGCTGATCTTCCATGACGCTGAAACCTGCTATTGCGTACCCTCCAAGCTCCAACACCCGCTGTTGCATACTCTCTATGTCCCAACACCCGCTGTTGCCTCCTATATGCCCCAACACCCACTATTTCGTACCCTCCATGTCCCAGCACCCGCTGTGAGTACCTTCTATGCCCCATCACTCGATGTTGTGTACCCTCCATGCCCCAACACCCGCTGTTGCATACCCTCCATGCCCAACACCCACTGTTGAGTACCCTCTATGCCCCACACCCGCTGTTGAGTACCACAATACTCCAACGCCCAATGTTGCGTCCCTACATGCCCAACACACACTGTTGCGTACCCTCAATGCCCCCACACCTGCTCTCAGTTCCCCATCCATGCCTCGATACCCGCTGTTGCGTCCCCTCTCTGCCCCAGCATACTCTGTTTCATACCTTCCATGCCCCAAACCCCCTGTTGCGTACCCTCCATGACCCCATCACCTGCTGTTTTTATCCTCCATGCCCCAACACTCGCTGTTGCGTACCCTCCTTCCTCCAACACCCTATTGCGTACCATACATTCCACAACACCCAAGCTTGCCTGCGAGCCCTACCACAACCTTAGAACTTTGTATTTATCTTTCACACATTTTCACTTTCCCTAACCTACCCACTTTCGGTATATAAATCTTGTTTTCACCCACGCCATCAATCCATTTTCCCCCACTGGTGTTACTTGTGTGTGTGTGAGGGGGGGGGGCAATATCCTCTGCTACAACTGAAACCTAGTGTAGCCGCGTGACCTACCGACCCCAATCCCTCTGAGAGAAACTAATGCTCCCTCCGATTGACTTTTGCACATATTTTATATCTTCTACTTTTTAGCGCCTAGACCCAAACAAAGGTTAAATGGGGCGTTAAACAATCTTAATATAAAACAAAAGAATGATTCTTAACGTATCAAGAAATCTTCGTGAACTTTTTAATATTTCCCCCCACACCCCTTTTTGTTTTTATATTCGTTCATCATTTTCATTCATAGAATACACCCTCTAACATACATGCACACATAAACACACACATCACATAAACCACACACCGGCAGTAATGTTCTGAAGTTCGTTTTCTCCCTTTCACAACAAAGGGTTTTTCCTGTTTGTTGTGTTGGAATAAGCAAATCATATCTTCCTCTCTCAAACGCAGCCCTGGGGTATTTTTTTCATTTACGATGCCTCTTTATTTTAACTCTCAAAGAGATTTTAGAATTCTACTCCTGTGAATACAACGTCTTTTATTGTGCTCTTTGTACTCTTTTTAATCATATTTGGGCGTTTTCATCAGCTTTTAGAAAGAGCTTTCAAGCTTTTTTTGGTGGTGCAAATTTTCATTTAGATTTGATTTGAAAAGTGAGGTTTGGAGGGAATGGTAAGGTGTGGGTTTCCACTAAGTTATACTGAACGTCGGGTGTAATATAAATCGTAGCTGAGAGATGTACATATAATATGAAAGGATTACCTCATATTTAGAGAAACTTGAAATCAAAACAAAGGAAAAGCCATGCAAATCCCAGAAGCGAACCATTTTATTGGTATAAATGGTCAGCTAGTAGAATATTCATTATTACATTAAGAGAAGTATATGAGAGACAATTTTAAACGGTGAATTTTTAGTAAAACACAAAGAAAAATAAGTGATATATTGGTAAGATAAAAACAAGAAGAGGCAAAATACTAAGATGTAAGATTAATATCATACAGAGCGAAAATAATGATGCAAAGGTTAATAACAAACTATTAATTGCGAAAACCAAACAATAAATTAAAATTTTGAATACAAAATATTCAGCAAAGATTATATATATTAATGAGAAATACCATCATAAACTTTATGCCTTTTAGATAATAGGAAAGGAATTAGAGCAAATAGCTTTAGACAAATATCCAAAATAGGAATAAAACTCAACGCTGTTAATAAGAAACTACTCTCGAAGGTCCTATATAATACAAATCTAATGAAAACTACAATAAAAAATAGTTTTCATAAGCAAAAGAGATAATAACTAACATGAAACTGAAATCAAAATCATATATATTTTTGAAAAAATTAAATCCTATTAAGAAATTTATGACCGCATTGGAAAATACCAGAAATGAGCTTCCTTATAAACGAGAAGAAAACCAAATCAAAATAAGTTAGAAATTGGAAGGAGAATAATAAATTTAGAACATCGCAAGTCATCTTGATAAACACGATGACCAGATAGAGCATTTTTAAACCTTCAATAAAGACAACCTTCCAGGAATAGAATAAAATCATACCTCAAAGGGGTGTAATACTTCAATTTTATTCCTTTTGAAAAAGGGAAAGGGAAAATAAAGAACTACAGGTGTCCTAATAAGAAATATGTAAAATCAGAAATGAATTTAGAATTATGACGGCAATATTATTAAGTATTTTTGTTTGGCGCCATACAATGTCATGGGTCTTCACCGAGCGTCCGTCTATCGATTAAGGATAATCTCTTGAGAAGAGGTATGTCTTCATAGCTAGCTTGAAGGCGCCGAGGAAGAGGGGAGGAGAAAAACAAGAGGGCATCTCATTCCACATTGTCGAGGCAAAAGTCAAGAGAGCGCGATCGTCCATGCAACACAGACGATTGAGAGGAACAATCAGGAGGAAAACAGAGCATAAGGCCACCGTACTGCTGTTCACTAATTAGGTAATGAACAACCCCATCCTCTGTTTATTTACATTATAGTGACTACGAAAAGGCTTTTGTTTCCAAGAGTGCTTGGGGAGGTATTCTGTCTACCTCAGAGTTGTTTACAACAGTGCTTAAAAAAGATATTCCGTATCTATCAAATTGTGAACAACAGTTATTCAAGAGATATTTTGTCCCTCACAATTTCTTTACAACATTGTTTGAAGAGATATTCGTTTCTGCCAAGTTGTTTCCAACAGTTCTTGAAATACACCCTCAAAATAGTTGTTTGCAACAGTGCTTGAAGAGATATTCTGTCTTTCCAAAGTTGTTTACAACAGTGGCTGAAATAAATTCTATTTCCAGTTGCTTACAAGTTTTGAAGAGATAGTCTGTTTTTTCAAGCTGTTTAGAAGAGTGCTAGAAATACACCCTTTTACTGCAGTTGGTTACAACAGTGAGGGAAGAGATTTTTCTATCTCAAGGTGTTTACTAGTGTTAAAAAGAGATATATTTTCTCTCTCTCATGTTGTGTACAGCATTGTTTGAAGACCCATGCTGTCTATCTCAATTTCTTTACAACAGTGTCTGGAGAGATATACTCTTTCCAAGTTGTTTACAGCAGTCCTTAAAATATATTTTATCTCTCCAGTTGTTTATAGCAATGCTTGAAGATATATTCTGTATATTTCACGTTGTTTAAACTATGATCAAAATAGATATTCAGTCTCTCAATTTGTCTACATCATGGATTGAAGAGGTTTTATGTCTCTCTCAATGTGTTTACAACAGTGCCTAAAAAATATCTTATCTCTAAAGTTGTTTACCCCAGCTATCGAAGAGATTTTCTCTCTATTTCAATTTTATATGGTGATCTAAATATATCGTCGATCTCCAGTTGTTTTCAACAATGCTAAAAGAGATATTCCGCGATCTCTTCTGGTGCATATCAGTGATTAAAAAGATATTTTGTTTCTCTCAATTTGTTTCAACAATGCATGAAGAGATATTATGTTCTTCCCAAGTTGTATGCATTAGTGCTTGAAATATGCTATCTCTCTCTGGTTGTTTTGAACAGTGCTTGAATAGATATTCTGTTTATCTCACTTTGTTCATATTTGTGGTTAAAAGAGAGATTCCCCCTCTCAAATTTTGTACAGCTATAATATGAGTTATTTTGTCCCTCTTAATTGGTTTACAACAATGGTTGAGAAGCTATTCTGTTTTCCTCAAATTGTTTAGGAAAATTCGTGAAATATATCCTCTCTCCCAATTTATTTGCAACAGTGCTTGAAATAAATCCTCTCTCTTGTTGTTACAGGAGTTTTGCCTGTGCTATATATATATATCCTTTTACTATAGTTGTTTTCAACAATGATTGAAGAGATTCTGTATATCTCAAGGTGTTTTAAACAGTGCTTAAAATAGATATTATGTCTCTAATGTTGTGTACAGCATTGTTTGAAGACAGATTCTGTCTGTCTAAAATTCTTTACTTGAAGAGATCTACTCTTTTAAAATACTTTACAACAGTCCTTGAAATATATATTCTCTCTCTAGTTGTTTACAACAGTGCTTAAAGATATATTCTGTATATCTTAACTTGTTTACAACTATGCATAAAAAATATATTCAGTCGCTCTCAATTTGTCTACATCAGTGATTAAAGAGATATTTTGTATCTCTCAATGTGCTAACACATTGTGTTAACTCTAAATTTGTTAACATATTTTGTTTACAGCAGGGCTTAAATGGGATATTCCGTTTCTCTCAAGTAGTGACAGAAGTGATTGAAGAGCTATTTTGTCTCTTTCACAATTTGTTTTCAACAAACTTTAAGAGATATTCTGTTTTACCAAGGTTATTACAAAAATGCTTGAAATATATATTACTCCACTTATTTACAACAGTGCTTCCACATATTGTATATTCTGTGTCTCTCAAGTTGTTTAAAAAAGCACATAAAAGAGATATTGCGTCTCTAAGGGTTTTGTACACGAGTGATTGAGGAGATATTTTGTTCCTTAATCTGTTTACAAGAGTGCTTGAAGGGATATTTTGTATCTTTAACTTATTTTCAACAGTGCATGAAATATATTCTCTCTCTCCATTTGTTGACAATAGTCCTTGAGTAGATGTTCTATATATATATATAAATTTTATTACAACATCCTTTAAAAGAGATATTCCTTGTCTCTTAATTGTCTACAGTAGTCATTGGAGAGACATTTTGTCAACACAACCACCTTGTCGTCGGTGAAAGAGCTTGCGTAATCTGCCTGAGTTAAGCTAGCTAAGCTGGGGGACTTTTAGTCCGGTAGGGTCACCCATGCCAGTAAGGTAGCTGTAGTAGGATCCAGACTAATGGTTGTCAAACTTCTCTACTACTTCTTTGATGCGTCTCCTTGCATCCCCCTACCAACCTCTTCGATTCTGTTAGTACTAAGTTTCACCAACTCTCTTCAACTGTCAAAAAATCAAAACAAAAACCCAATAACAAAAAAAAACCCTTCATCTCTATTACACATAATTTATTTATTAATAAGGGCCTCACTAGCTCCCTTATGCCGCGTGAGAAGAGAGGCTTTGGAACCTTTTTAAATAACGCCTTGGAGCACTCATAGGTTACAAGAGACTGAGATTGAAGGGATCTTAGGCGTTTGGGGTACGATTAATGGAGAAATGCGAGGTACCCCTTAGAAGCTTTCTCCTAACGTATAATTGCCTGACCAGCTCCCTGTGACCGCTACTTGGTGAATAAAGGCTCACCTGATCTTTGGAGAGAGAGCTTTTGTGCCTTGCTGGTTGCCAGATCAGCTAAAGATCTCGGATGAAGTCGTAAGCACTTAGCTTTACTATTTGCCTCAAGTCTGGCCGTTTTTAGTTGATTAGTAGGGCTTAGTAGGAAGACAGTTACACCTCAAGCACCCCTGTCGAAAAATCAGAGAACCAGTTCACTGGGTCTCTCGTGCTGCTCAGTTGGGAGCTGCAGCACGATTGGGGACGTCCGGCCCAGGGGAGACCTTAGGGTTGGTGTGCTTGATCAAAGGGTTTCTGTTCGCCGAACGACCGAAAACCTCCTGGAAATAGGCGGATGTGATTAGTGCGAGAAGAAATCACAACCAAAAACCCCTTTTTTAATGCGTATGGTCCGAGGTTTTTGTAACATGGCGAAGAAGAATGGTCCTCCGTTTCGAAAGCTAACCTGCAAAATATGCAAAGTCTACAGATGGAGTGAAGACTTCGGGGGAAGGAGTTGCAAGGAACTCACAGATGGCGTCAGTGTCTGTGACTTCTGCGAACTCGAGAAGCGCCTGGGCGAGAACATCGCTCAACTGAGAGAGGAGAACTCCCTCCTTAAAAGGGAAGTTCAACTCTTATAAACAGAGAGATGCAGATGCTCAGGCGAGAAGGCTCCGGACGTCCAACAGCCGATTTCTTCTGCTGAAGGGCTTCCTCAACGAGCCAAAAAGAAGAAAAGAAAGAAGAAAGAAGAGAAAGTAGAAATAGAAGAAGAGAAAGTAGAAAGAGAAGAAGAGAAAGTAAAAGGAGAAGAAGAGAAGAAAAGAAACTAAAAACAGAAGAAGAGAAACGGGAAACAAACGAAGAGATAACAAAGGAAGTCAAGAAGAAGAATAAGAGGGAGAATAAGAAGAAGAAAAAAAAATTAGAGATACAAGAGGAAAGCGGCAAGTCGCCTCCGAAAGGAAAGACTAAGTCGTCCGCAGACAAATGTGCAAGAGTCACCCTTATTGGTGATTTTCAAGTACGGGGTCTGAAGCCCCTGCTAGCAGCCCGCCTTCGCACAAGCGTTAAGGTGAGCTGCATCCCAGGCTGTGGGATTAAGCAGGTAAGAGCTGAGGCCGAGAAGTCTCAGATTTCAGAAACTTCAGTCGTTGCCCTTATGGTAAGTGGCAACGACCTCTATCTCAGAAGAGGTAGGGTAGGCCCTACAGGTGAGATTATGAGGACAGTTATGGGCGCTGTCGACGACTGTGGATTGAAAACCCGCAGACGCGTCGTGGTGGGGATGCTCCCGAGGGGGTGTCCAAGCCGGACTGCCCACTTGAGTAACATGTCGCTAAACAGGCGCCTTGCAGACCTCTGTACGGCTGAGGGTGTCTTTTTTGTGGACCCGTATGCCGTATTCTATGGTAGAAAATACCTCTCCCAAAGGGACGGGGTGCACCTTTCCTTTAAGGGCAAGTCGTTCCTAGCCAACCTCATCCAGGATGTCGTGGAGCGCACCCAAAGGAGTGTCCGGCCCATTGGGAAGGCGGAAGTACGCCAGTACGCCCGAGTCACTCCCCAACCACCTTCTCGGAGGTTGTCAAAAATGGTGCCACCACGACAAACAAGAAGCCGGGAAACGGAAGAGTATAGGGGGTCCTACATTAGGGGACTGCCTGAAAGTTCTTCTGTTTAATGCGAGGTCTATCAGGAACAAGTTTCCTGAGCTCCAGGGCCTCGTAGCGACGGAAGAACCCGAAATGGTAGCCATAACAGAATCATGGATAAAAACGTCAAACCGAGACTTTGAAGGCAAATTCACGGTTCCTGGCTACCAACTCTTCCACAAAGATAGGCCAGATAGGGAGGGTGGCGGTGTAATGTTGTATGTCAAGGATACAATCAAATCTACGAACTCCAACGTTATATCCGACCACGAGCTCCTAGGCGTTGACTTAGAGATCGGTCCTGTCAGATACAGGACCCTGCTGCTTTACAGACCCCCTTCCAAACCCGTTGAGAAGGACAGGGAACTGTACCAGCTGCTGGGTGAGCTTTTTCAAGGCAGAGTGTGCATCGTTATGGGCGATTTCAACAGCCAAGTTGACTGGGAAACCAGAGCAGCCTGTGGCGAGAGCACGCTACTCCTGGAGTTCGCCAACAACGAGTTCCTCACTCAATGGGTCAGAGAACCGACGAGAGGAGACAATATCCTCGACTTGGTCTTCACCTCTGAGGATGATATAGTTGAGGATATCTCTGTAGGCGAAGAGCTTGGTGGCAGTGATCACCAGCTAGTTAGATTTAGCGTCAAGATCCCGAAGGTAAGGTCTGTTGCCAGTCAATCAAAGAAACTTGACTTGAGAAGAGCAGACTTTGCAAGCCTTCGAGCTGGACTGACTGACGTGAGGCTAGAAGTGTGCGATGCCGTTGAAGACTCGTGGAATAGTTTCAAAACCACATTCATGAGTTTTCAATCGCGTTTCATCCCTCTGAAATGCCCCCGTCTGTCTTCTGTTCAACCTAAGTGGTTTAATCGAGAAATCGGCCAACTGCTTAGGGAGAAGAGAAATGTGTACCGGCAATCGAAGATCTCGGGTGACTTTGACGAATACCGGAGGCTAGCCAGAAGAGTGAAGTCCAGCATAAGGGCGGCTAAGCGGTCTGAGGAACTCCGAGTGGCGAGACTGTGTAAAGAGAATCCCAAGGAGTTTTTTGGATATGTGAACAGCCGTAAACCAATCCGTCGAACGATTGGCCCTTTGAGGAACGAGGAGGGGACATTAAAGCATTCAGATGCCGAAAAGGCTAACCTCCTCAACGACTACTTCTCTTCAGTGTTTACTGAATAGTGTGGTCCTATTCCCCAGCCGACGGATTCCTACTCGGGGGAAAAGCTGGATGCAATGGCCTTCACCGAAGGAAAAATAAAGAAAAAGATCACTGACCTAAAGACGAATAAGTCCCCTGGACCGGACGGGTTTCTACCTAAAGTGTTGAAGGAAGTGTGCGATGAAGTATCACGACATCTGTGCGCTATCTTTAACATGTCAATCCGGACCAAATGCGTTCCTAGAGACTGGCGTGAGGCGGAGGTGACTCCTATCTTCAAGAAAGGAGACCGTAACCAACCGTCGAACTACCGACCTATCAGTCTGACTTCGATAGTCCGTAAACTCATGGAAAGCATCATGGTGGACAAAGTGACGTCGTATTTAGAGTCAAACCTGCTACTGAGGAGTTCCCAGCACGGCTTCCGAAGGCAACGGTCATGCCTGACGAACCTTGTGGAATTCTTCCACTTCGTTTTCAGTGAGCACGATCGGGACAAGGCGGTGGATGTGGTCTACCTAGACTTTCAGAAAGCCTTTGATAAGGTACCACACCGCCGCCTTCTCTGGAAAGTGCGAGTGCTTGGCATAGACGGAAAGGTAGCCGGCTGGATCGAGAACTGGCTAAGTGGCAGACGGCAACGGGTGGTGGTAAATGGGTAGTCTTTTGAGTGGGTGCCCGTTACTAGCGGGGTGCTTCAAGGTTCTGTCCTGGGACCACTACTATTCATCATCTACGTCAACGACATGGACGGTGACATGGTTGCCAAGATTTCCAAATTTGCCGATGATACCAAGCTTGGTATGAACGTTGCAAAGGATGGAAATACTGCCCGCCTGCAGGAAGATCTTGGGAAGATTGGAGAGTGGTCGAACACGTGGCAAATGCCTTTTAACGTGGGGAAATGCAAAGTGATGCATATCGGCCACAGAAACCCCCAATATCAGTATATCCTTAAGGGCACTGCTCTTGAATCGAGTGACACTGAGAAGGACTTGGGTGTAACAATCACTAGGGCCCTCAAGTTCTCGAAACAGTGCATTGAGGCGGAGAAAAGGTCCAAAGGATGCTAGGCTATATTAAGCGCCAGTTTGGCTATCGGAACCAGGAGATTGTACTGTGCCTGTACAACTCACTTGTCCGACCGCACCTGGAGTATGCCGTACAATTTTGGAGTCCTTCATTACGAAAGGACATCGCGAGATTGGAACGCGTACAAGCCAGGGCAACCAAGCTGATTCCCTCTATCCGACATAAAAGTTATGAGGATAGACTAAGGAAATTAAATCTGTTCTCGCTGGAAACCCGTAGACTGCGTGGTCAGCTCATCGAGGTTTTCAAAATACTTTGAGGGTTCGACAATGTTGACTACCGGGCTATTTTCACACTGAGTGAGAACAAAAGGCGCAATCACGGATTCAAAAATGAACTGAAGCGTTACAACCGCAATCTGTGTGGAAATTTTTTCACTTACAGTATCTGCGGTATGTGGAACGCACTTCCAGTGGAAGTTGTCAACAGTAAATCTGTTGACCAGTTCAAGTCAAGACTAGACAAGTTCTTGAAAAGTGGCCGTTTAGGGACGCAAAACAATTGAGCAGCCTTGTGCCCGCTCGATTGCTAGTCCAAAGGTACCCTCTTTGAATGGACCGTAAGGTCTCCTAGGGTACCTTCTTTCCTTGTTGTTACTCCTTGTTGTTAATTTATTTACAAATGTGCTTGAAAAGATATTCTATTTTCCACATTTTTTACAATAATGCTTGAAATATATCATCTCTCTCCCGTTGCTAATAGCAGTACTTCAAGAGATGTTATGAATATCTCAAGTTGTTTACGACAATGAGAAGAGAGGTATTCCGTCTCTCTCAATTGGTGTACATCAATGATCGAAAAGATATTTGGTCTCTATAATTTGTTGACACAGTGTTAAAATATATCCTCTCTCTCAAGTTGTGTACATTAGTGATTGAAGGGATTTTTGTCTATCTCAATTTTTTTAAATCATTGTTAAATAGAAGTTATGTTCTTCCCAAATTATTTACAATACTGTTTGAAATATACCCTACCTCTCCAATTGTTTACAAGAGTGCTTAAAGGTATATTCTGTCTCTCTCAAGTTGCTCACCACAGATGTGGAAAGATATTCTTTCTCTCTCAAGTTGTGTACAGCAGTGATTCGAGAGTTATTTTGTCTCACTCAATTTGTTTACAACAGTACTTAAAATTTATTATTTTCTTCAAGTTATTCCCAACAGTGTTTGAAGAGCTATTCTATTTTTTCAAGCAAATTGTTTACAATAGTGCTTGAAATATATCTTCTCTCTCCAGTAATTTACAATAGTGTTTGAAGAGATATTCGGTCTACCTTAAGTTGTCCCGCCTCTCTCATGTTATGTACACAAGTGAATGAATTAATATCATTTCATCTCTTAATTTACTCAAAACTGTGCTTGTAGATACATTCTGTCTTGTCATAATTCTCTATACCAGTGCCTAAAATATATCATCTCTCTTCAGTTGCGTACAAAAGTGCTTGAAGAGATATTCTGTCCAACTCAATTTGTTTACAATAGTGCTTAAGAGACATTTCATCTCTCTCAAGTTTTGTACTATAGTGATATATATCACTTGTTGTGTACAGCAGGTTTTTAAGAGATATTTCATCTATCTTAATTTGTTCACAAGAGTACTTAAAGAGCTATTATGTTTTGCAAAGCAAGTTGTTTAATACAGTGATTGAAATATATCCTCTCTCTCCATTTGCTCAGAGCAGTACTTAAATAAATATTCTGTCTATCTCAAATTGTTTAAACAGTGCCTAAAAGATATATTGTCTCCCCCCTGTTGTGTACAGAAGTGATTGACGAGATAATTTTTATATCTCAATTTGTTTACAACTGTGCTTGAACAGACATTCTGTTGTGCCCAATTTGTTTATAACAGTGCTAAAAATATATCCTCTTTCTCTCCAGTTGTTTACACCAGTGCTTAATAGAAATAATCCGTCTCTCTCAAGTTATGTATAGCAGTCAGTGAAGATATTTTGTTACTGGGGTCACCACAAAAAAACGGGCCTGCACACACTTTTTGTGATATATACTTTATTCATTCACTAATGACCCTTATTTTGTAGGATATGACAGAAGCAACGCCTTTGAACACAACTAGATCTCAATGGGAGCTCCAGCAAAGAATATACTGTATGAAACATTATTACAAGACAGGCCCGTTAAAGAAAGTGCAGGACACTTTCACGCATCAGTTCGAATGTGAAAAGCCCCCTCCAAGAGCAGAATTCAAGTTTGAGTGGACCACTTCGAGAACTATGGGACAGTAGAGAACGTCAATGCAGCCAGTGACAACCATCCAAGCTATTCGGACGCTCCAGGAAGCGTACAGCTGAGCTGGTCGAGAGCATGGGAGAGTCACTTCAGCAGAGTCCAAAACGCTCTGTGCGCAAGCGAAGTCAGTCCCTCGGTATTCCAGTGAGGCTTGCAGGAGAGTGCTAGTAATGGATGTAAAGGCCTACCAATACAGAATACAGACAACGCAGAGACTTACAACTTCAGACAAGGAACAAAGAAAGGCTATGGCAGTCCAGATACTGGAGAAGTTTGAGGAGATCTCAACTTTCCTTAACCTCCTTTGGACCTCAGATGAATTTCACTCTCATCTTGAAGGAAAGGTAAACTCGAAGATAAGTGTCTTTTGTGGGACCTCCAGACCAAATGAAGTAGCCAACAAGCCTCTACACTCTCGAAGGGCACGATTTGGACTATAATCTCAGCCAGAAGCATCATTGGACCATTCTTCTTCGAAGAATCTGGCGCGACAGTGACAGTCACCAAGAACCTGTATGTAGAGGTTCTCAAAACCTTCAAACGGGAGCTGCAGACCCTGTTCCCGTCCCTTATGGAAAGTTCTGGTTCCAGCAAGATAGAACAATCTCTCACACCTCAAACCTGCCCCGTGATTGGCTGAAAGTCGAACTTTGGTGGCCGTGTGATCAGTCACAAGACTGATTTTGAGTAGGCACCTCACAGCCCAGACATTAGCTCCCTAGATATCCTTCTCTGGGGCTATACTAAAGACAGAGTGTACGAAAGAAGACCCAGGATCATCATGGAACTCAAGGAAGCCATCAGGTAGGAGATCAGGGCAATTAGTCGGTCGGTTTGTGAGGACGTCTCGACAAATTTGTGCTGCGCCTCAAGAAATGCACAGACTAAATGGAGGTCATCTCAAACACGTGCTCTAGAATAAAGAAGAAAAGTCCAAAGACTCTCTTGTTTGAATATGATGTTTTTAAATACAATAAACTAGTTATCACCAAAGTTTCATTAAATCCTTGTCTAAAATTAAGAAATGAGGCCTATCGAAATTTGGGGCCCGCTTTTTGGGGGTGACCCTGTGTATCTTTTCTGTCCACTTGTTTAACACAGTGAGCGAAATATATCCTCTCGCTCTTTATAGTTGTTTACAAGAGGGCTTGAAGAGATATTCTCTCTACCTCAATTTGTTTACAATAGTGCTTAAAAGAGATATTTTCTCTCTTTCAAGTTGTATACTGCAGTGATTGACGTGATATTTGGTCTCTCTGAAGTTCTTTACAACAGTATTTTCAAGAAATATCCCTCTCTAAATTTGTTACCTAAGTGCGTTGAAAAGATATTCTTTTTTTTTAAAGTTATCTACCACAGTGCTTGAATAGATCTAAAGAAATTTTGCCCCAGCACAAATTTCTTTTAGAATTAATGTGAGATATTTAAATCATATTTTATTTGCTGACGATTTTTAATTAAAATGTAAATTATCAAACGCCATTCGTACAGAAGTTGGCAGAAATCCTCCTTTTTAGATCTAAAAATACAGATAAAGCTTTTTAATGGTAATATTTAAGACCCGAAATTACCGAATTACTTTTGTGATGATCACATTTTAGATTAATGAGAAGGCTATCTTTATTTAGAACACTCTGTCCTGTTTGATATAGAAAAGACAATTATGACAGAATGTAGATTATGTTAGATGTCAGGAATATATTACAATATATATAGAATGCAGTCAAAAACCTAAAGTAACTTTTAAGAAAGAGCGCTAAGGTGTAGGGATAGCGCCAAGGCATATACAAAAGTTGAATAACAAAATTTTAAGTGCGATAGATATAATAAAAGAATAGTGTTTAAAATGATGAAAAATGGACACATTGGAAGATTAAGCAACAAATTATGGAAGGGGAAACTCTTAAACTTGGCACATTTATACATAAAGCGATCCTAAAGATGTCCCCTTAAATGATGAAATACCTCAATGAGATGAGTAAGGTTGTAAACTCTAGCTATATACCATGATCGGTAGAACTATCTGGGTATGAAGATTCTTATGTTAAGATGAAATATGAAGATAATTATATTTAGGGTGCAGTTAGTGAAACCATCGTTTCTCACTTCAAGCGAAATTAGGTCACATTGACTAAGATTTGGTACTGAATTGAATGTTATTTAAGTTTATTTTGTATTAGATACCATTTTCTTTCAATTTGTGGGTCGCAATTTTCAAGCAGCCTCAATTATTCAATCTCAAATCCATTTAAAATGTTAATTTTGTTCTGTTTGTTCCATTTTTTCGAATCCGAAACCCTCAAACAACGAGATGGAATTTACCTTCCCATGTATATTACTATTAACCTCATTGTGTACCATTACTGAAAGAGTTCACTACTCTATTCTAGCTCCCTGCCCCAAACGGAGGTTAATTGGAATCATGCCTGTACTAAGATATAATGAAAATAAGTATAATCTAATTTTTTCATTCTTATCTTTCTCCGCCCCTCTTTCGAGCCTGATATCAAGTAGAGACACGCTATACGTGTGTGGAAAAAGTGCTCTCAATACCACTTAATCCTTCTATGCTCTCAGAGCTTTGTTAATGTGTGTTAGCCGTGTTGCCTTCTCACGTCTATATTTTCTAGTATCGCACAGCCTACAAGGAATTTACATATTAAGTCGGCTTTCCCTTACTCCTTGCTTTAAAGCACTAGGGAAAAATAACCGTTCTGTTTGCAGGTACTTAAATATTTACGGGGAAAACATTTGAATAATGAGATTTATTTAGCCCCTCGCTATTACACTAAAAAGAACTGGCGTTATTTATGATCTCATTCAAACCTGCGTTGGCCCTTTCGAACGCTGTTCAAAGACTTCATTCTGTTTACTTGCTCTGAGAGAGTTTGCACTTGCTTTAGCAAACATGGCCAAAGAAAGATGGAGTGTGAGTCAATGAATTTGAGTGCCGGTGTAGGTGTTTGTGTGTCTGTACGTATGCATGTGTCTATAATTGTGTTTGTATTTGAGTCTATATGTAAGTGTGCCTGATGGTAGTCTCCAGTTCGAGAAATATGAGCGAAAAGGTGTGAATGCGAGGGATTCTATTAGTAGCTTGTATTTGTAAAGGTCCCTTTAAGGAGCTGCCTTACTTTTGTTGTAAGAGGTGTGTGAATGTGTTTGTTTGCAAGAGCAGCAGACTTCCAGTAGTTTTTTCTGTATGTAGCTTGATGTGAGACTATCTGAAGGAAGGAGTTGACCGTGTTTACTCTTTAGATAGTTCTGTTTAATTTCCTTGAAATAAATAAAGCTTCTCCGCGTCCCTTACATCTGTCGTAAGTAAACTCATAGAACCGATTGTTAGAGATAGAATCGTAGAGTATTTAGACTTTAATAAATGAATAATTGACTCTTATTTAATTTACTTGTTTGTTTGTTTTTTTACAAAAAAATAACGTTTGACGAGGATGAAGCTTTAATTGAAGTCTATCTAGAATTTAAAAATCCTTTTTACACCGTTCCACAAAAAAGACGTGGTAAAGCTAAAAGCGCATGGAATATGGGGAAATGTATTAAGGTAGATTAAAGACTGGCATAAAAAAGTAGGTATAGAGATGTCCATAGAAAGAGATCGTCGCGGGCTTCGGGTGCGAGTAGCGTTCCTCCACGATCTGCACTCGAACCCATACATTTGTAAATATTTATAAACGATCTTAATATTGACTTATTATGTAAAATTTCAAAGTTTTCTGACAGTACAAAACTCGGTACTACGGCAAAATATCGAAGTGACTGCAAAAGGTTGAGAAAAACTTGATTAGATTATTCGAATGTCGGAAAGATGACGTGGAAAAGTGTAAGTTAATCCATATAGGTCATAATAATCTACAGAGAGAGTATAATCTTGGTAGTCAAATTTTAAAAATGATCTAAATGGAAATGGATTTTTTGCTGTCTTAATCTCACAAGACTAAAATTTTCCAAACAATGCAATGTAGCTTCAAAAAGAGTCAATAGGGTTTTAGGCTACATAGCTAGACATTTTTTATTTTAATTAAAATATATTATTCTTTCCTTATACAGGGTCGCCCTCAAAAGACGGGCTTGCACACACTTTTTGTGATATATCCTTTATTCATTCATTCACTAATCACCCTTACTTTGCAGGATATGACAGAAGCAACGCCTGTGAACGCAATTAGATTTCAATGGGAGCTCCAGCAAAGAATATACAGCGTCAAACATTACTACAAGACAAGCTCGTTCAAGAAAGTGCAGGACACTTTCGTGCATCAGTTCGAATGGGAAAAAGCCCCCTCCAAGAGCAGAATTCAGGACTGGGTGGACCACTTTGAGAACTATGGGACAGTAGAGAACGTCAATGCAGCTAGTGACAACCGTCCAAGCCATTCGGACGCCACAGGAAGCGTACAGCTGAGCTGGTCGAGAGCGTGGGAGAGTCACTTCAGCAGAGTCCAAGACTCTCTGTGCGCAAGCGAAGTCAGTCCCTCGGTATATCCAGTGAGACTTGCAGGAGAGTGCTAGTAATGGATGTAAAGGCCTACCAATACAGAATACAGACGACGCAGAGACTTACAACTTCAGACAAGGAACAAAGAAAGGCTATGGCAGTCAAGATACTGGAGAATTTTGAGGAGATCTCAACTTTCCTTAACCTCCTTTGGACCTCAGATGAAGTTCACTTGCATCTTGAAGGAAAGGTAAAATCGAAGATAAGTGTCTTTTCGGGAGCTTCCAGACCAAATGAAGAAGCCACCAACCCCATATACTCCCCTTAGTGCACGGTGTGGACGGAAATCTCAGCCAGAGGGATCATCGGACCATTCTTCTTCGAGGAATCTGGCACGACATTGACAGTCACCAAGGAGTGGTATGTTAAGGTGCTCAAAACCTTCAAGAGGGAGCTGCAGGCCCTGTTACGTCGCTTAAGGGGGAGTTCTGGTTCCAGCAAGATGGAGCAAGCTCTCACACCTCAAACCTGCCCTGTGATTGGCTGAAAGAGAACTTTGGTGGCCGTGTGATCAGTCACAAGACTGATTTTGAGTAGGCACCTCACAGCCCAGACATTAGGTCCCCAGATATCTTTCTCTGGGGCTATCTTAAAGAAAGAGTGTACGCAGGAAAACTCAGGACCATTATGAAACTCAAGGAAGCTATCAGGTAGGAGATCAGAGCCATTAGTCGGTCGGTTTGTGAGGACGTCTCGACAAATTTGTGCTGCGCCTCAAGAAATGCACAGACCTAAATGGAGGTCATCTCGACCACGTGCTCTAGAATAAAGAAGAAAAGTCCAAAGACTCTCTTGTTTCAATATACTGTTTTTAAACACAATAAACTAGTTATCACCAAAGTTTCATTTAATCCTTGCATAAATTAAGCAATGAGGCCTATCAAAAGTTGGGGTCCGTTTTGGGGGGGTGACCCTGTATAAAATGCTTATACAACTTCATTTGGAGTATACGGTACAATTATGGTCGTAACTTATTCGAAAGGATGTTACAGTATTGGAAAGCGTCTTGCAACAAGCGACGCAACTAGTTCGTGAACTTAGAAATAGATCGTATGAATAAAGAGTGAGACAACTCAATTTAATATCAATGGAAGACTGGTATTTGTGTAGCCAACTTATCAAAGTATTTCAAAAATAAACGAGTTCACTAATATAAATTATAAATCAATATCATTGTACCTTATATAACATTGGTTATAAGCAAATAGACAAAATATTTATCTCTGCAATAGCATAGGATTTCTTTTCATATAAAATAACTCAAGCCTGGAATAACTTGCCTAGGAATGGCTTTGAAAGCACTTTAGTCAATATGTTTAAGAATAGAATTTATAAATATTACTTTAAAATATAACATAGAAAAAGATTTGTTTTATTTAATTCTTTTTGTATTTCCTACATCTCCCTTAGATTTTCATCCCTTTTGTCTTCGACCCTGTCCCTTCTCTCTTGAATTAGCGTCAAGTGGAACTTAAGGTCTTTGCTAGTTTCTATTTCTGTAAGTGCTATTTTGTAAAGAATACCAATTTTCAATCAAGGTGTTGGTTTAGTTCACAAAGACTTGTGTTTATGTTTTTTTCAAAATTCTTTGCAAATAAGGTCATATTTATTTTGAGTGTGCCACTTTTTTTCTCAATATGTTGTTTATTACATTCATTACTAACAGAAACATACTCCATAAGTTTACTCCATAAGGAAGACAGAAAGGATAGAACTTTAGCATGTTGGTAGCCCGCCCCCATCTCGATGTCCCCCAGAGTTCATCTCAGAATGACCGTCAGAAACGATTCGTTCATTGTGTTCCCTGGTCTGAACTGCAGATCTTTCTTGACTGCTATCATAGCTCCATCAAATCTCTCTCCTGTGACGTTCTTTAGAAGAACGTTGTATCCAAAGATCTTCTGCCTGTCGTCGTCCCTGATTCCAGTTTCTGACAGCAGAATAATGCGCGGATCCAATTTTCTGTAGGTGTTGCACAGCTGTTGTTTGTGTAACTGCCAACTCTGCTCGTTATGCGCTAGAATAGTTAGTCTATTTCTAATTGCCATCTTGTCTTTCTGATTAATTAAATTTGTTTTTTTAACTTTGTTTAAGCTTATTCAAAATTATTTAACTTTGTTTAAGTATGTTTCTTCTTTTTTTTATAAGTTTATTTAAGTTTGTATAAATATATTTAACTTTTTAAGCATGTTTGTTAATTCATCTTTTTCTAAGTTTATTTAAGTTTTTCTAAATTTATTTAACTTTGTTTATTTTTTAGTGTATTTAAATTTATTTATCTTTGTTAAAGTATATTTAGGTTAGTTTAAATTTGATCAAATTTATTTAAGTTTGAGGTTATTTAGGTTTATTCAAATTTTAGTTTATTTAACTTAGTTTAAGTTTACTTAAGTTTGTTAAAGTTTAATTTAAATCTGTATAAGTTTAATTAACCTTGTTTAACTTTATTTAACTGTCTCTAAATTTATTTATCTTTTAGTTCATTTATTCGTTTTAGTTTATTTAATTTTGTTTAGATTTATTTAATTTTATCTAAGTTTCTTTAATATAAGTTTTTAAGTTTGTTTAAATTTCTTTAAACTTGAAATTGTTTATTTAATTTTGGTTATTTATTTAAGTTTGTTACGTTTGTTTAACTTTATCTATATTTGTTTAAGTTTGTTTAGCTTAATTATAATATGCTTAAGTTTATTTAAATGTATTTAAATATGTTTGGTAAATTCATTTAAATTTGTATAATTTTATTTGAGGTTGTTTATTTTTATTTAAACTTGTTTTAAGTTAATTTATGATTATTTAAGTTTATTTTCATTTGTTTAAGTTTTTTAACTTTAATTTTGTTTAAGTTTGTTTATTTTATTTAAGTTTGTTTATATTTATTTGACTTTAGTTCTAAGTTCGTTTAAGTTTATTTAAGTTTTTTACGTTTATGATTTTATTTTAACTTTGAGTTCATTTAAGTTTGCTTAAATTTATTTAAGATTCTTAAGATTTATTCAAATTTGTTTTTTTGTTTAAGTTTAATTTTATTAAGTTTATTTGAGGTTAATAAGTTTGTTTGAGTTTATTTTATCTATTTAATTAATTTAGGTTTGTTTAAATTTGTTGAAGTTTGCTTAAGCTTATTTATTTGTTTAAGTTTATTTAAGTTTGTTTAATATGATTTAACCTTGTTGAACTTTATTTGTTTTAATTTTATTCAAGCTTATTTACATTTGTTTAAGTTCATGTAATTGTGTTTACATTTATGTAATTTTCTTTGAGTGCATTTACGTTTATTAAATTTTGTTGTAGGTTATTTAAGTTTGTTTTTGGTTTATTTCATTTTTTCTAAATGTATTTTAGTTTATTCACGTTTATTTAAGTCTGTTTAGCTTTATTAGTTTTTTACGTTTATTTTAAGTTTGTCTAACTATATTTAAAACGAGTCCCAAACTGCAAAATTGGTTCCAGTTAACCCATATAATTCATCTCATTATTATTACACTTTTCGTTTGCTATATACGAGGGGCGGTCAATAAGTTTTGCAATTCGGATATAAGGAAACGAGATATGAGGAAAAGTGTTTTATAATTTTCAATATAAATACCCTCGACTTCAATGCACTTGCGCCACTTATCCCTGAGGCTTCGAACTGCCGACAACCAGAAATCTCCCGACTGCTGTTCAATCCACTCGTAGACGGCGAGCTGGACATCTTCATCGTCCCCAAACCGGCGTCCACGCAGTGCAGCCTTGAGCTGGCGGAATAAAAAGTAGTCGCTAGGGGCCAGATCTGGACTGTAGAGGGAATGGTTGAGCTCCTCGAATCTGCATTCGCGCAGGGGAGCTTGTGCAACTCTGGCCTTGTGGACTTTGACGACGTTGAAGTCAATCATGGGGTGGAGGTTTCTAGGGACCCAACGGGCAGATACCTTGGTCATAGACAAATTGTCGTGGATGAGGATCATAACATTTCCATGTGATATTCCAAGTTCTCGCTCGATTTCCTCGACCTTCACCCGTCAATTTTTGAGGATCATCCTCTCCACACGGGCCACATTGTCCTCGTTGGTCACGTCTGACGGGCGTCCTAGACGGGAATCATCTTCAAGGGAGCGAGCAATGGTTGCATAGGAAAGGGCGTTGTTGGTGTTCACTGCAACCATGCGTTCATGGATCTCTTTTGCATTCTTGCCTTCCTTGGTCAAAAGTTTGACCACTGCGCGGTGCTCAACCTTCTCCATTGTTAAAAACTTGTGACTGACGATCTACGATCAGCTACTGCTTCTTAAATAGACAAGGCAGGAGCGTGCGGCTGCAGGTCCTGACTTTTCATAGCTTGTCCTAACACCCCCACAAACAGCCATCCCCCTTCCTCTGTTTTGCCTTACCGATTCGCAAGACTTATTGACCGCCCCTCGTATATTCTTCGAACTGTTGATTAGATACTCAATTTTTTACCTTCTCTTAATGAATTCTAAATATTATATATGTATTTGTAGATGATTTAGAGAAATTAAAAAATGAGGCATGTATTTACATAAATTTGAACAAATATGGCTTACGGTGAACCAAACTTACGAAACATTTCTTAGATTTTTGCAAAATAGGAATTTAATGATATTACCTTGAATCAGTGAGCAAAGATTGGGCAGAATTATCTAGAAAATATGAATTTGAACACCATTGAAAGATATTAAGCAAAATGCGACTAATGAAGGATAGCATTCAGAAACCTTTTACCGAACGAACAACTTTTTTCTTACTATGCATTGGTTCTTGCACCCCGTTAGACCACCGCACCCCCCTCTTGGTTAAAAGAGTTCTTTGTTTCATTCATCCATTTTTACCTCTATAACTGATACTTTTTTAATAATTTATCTACCTTGTTGCATTTATCATCGTTTCCCGGTTGAAAAAAAAAACAACTATCGGTTGACTATTAAAGATACCCAAATTTGATATACCCTATACCCCTAAGCGTTTGATGCTTGACGGATGCAATAGAAAGGATTTAGGAGGAATTCTAATTTCTTTCATCAATATATATTTTTTTAATAATATTTCTTTTCATTCCCAACACTTATTGATAAGAAAAGGTTTGGATGACATTTTAAAAGATATCATTATGATAGAAACGATGGTTTTGAACAGTATTCTTTAGCTTGACGATAGAAGGTGGTTCCTCTAAAGAAACTTTCGTTACTAAATTCTTAAAGAGAAGCGAAGAAGAGACAGATTTGGTGATCAGGTTGACCAATCAAACGTTGATCGATACGATTAATCTCTCAGGAAACTGATTATTCAGCCCCATCTTGGATGTAGAGGTAGTGTATAAGTTGCACCCTATGCCTGAAATCAATGAGGTATTATAACATCACCTAAACATTAATGTGTATTTCAGCATTAACCAACTTTTCTTGTCTTGTTTGAGAATCTTCAGAAGAGTACGTTCCATAAAAAGGGCCCCAACTGGGTTCACATCAAATAACTATCTTCAGAGAATGCAATACTTTTTCAAGTATTTTATTTATTCATACCTTGTATATTTGACCTGCTTCTGACAGTAAATTTGTTGAATTCATCGACAGAATTCGAATATGTTAGGAGTTGCTGAGAGATTTTGAAGTTTGTAACGCTTAAGCTTGAGTTAAGATTTTAGAATTTTTCTAATTTTTAGTCGCGTGTCAGACTCTACATCTTACTATGCTGGTCGGTTGGTCGGTCGGTCCCCGTTTTGCTTTAGTTTGTTTTTGCAATGACATTGTAACTATTTAGCGGATTCTAACGAAATTTAAAACTCCTATGTTGTTTTACATTCTCTTTCGAATCATCACCTAGACATTCTACACCACCACGTACAGTACCACCACTACCACATGCACCACCACCATCTGCAACACCTACACCACCTACACCAATACCACCACCACCTACACAACCATCACATACCCTAGCTAAACTACGACCTACACCACCACCAACTGCACCATCTACGCATCCACCTACACCACCACCTCCTACAAGACATACGCCACCACCAGCTACAACATCAACACCTACAACATTACCACCTACACCACCATCACCTACACAAGCATTACTTACACTACCTACATCACCACCAACTTTCACCCCTACCATCTGTACCCCCACCAAATTCACCACCTAAACCACCACCACCACCTACACAACACCTCCTAAAACACATACACCACCAACACCTACAACAACCCCACCTAAACCACCACCACCTAAACCACCATCAATTACACCACCCTCGCCATCGCCACCTACACCATCTACGAACCTAAACCACCACCGCCAAACACACTCACCACCTACACCACCAGCACCTACACACTTAACACCTACACCACCACCACCAACTGCAGCACCTACACTCCACCCCCACATACAACACTTACATCAACTAAACCACGGTCATCTACACCACACTAACCTACACCACCATTAGCTACACCACTACCACCTACACCACTACCGCCTACACCACCGCCACCTACACCACCCTCACTTACATCACCATCACCTACACCACCACGACCTACACCACGACAACCACCACCACTTACGCCACATACACTACCACCACCCAAAGTACCTACACAACCATTACACCACCACCTACATCACCATCAGCTACACCTGTTATACCAACTACACCACCGCCACCTACAAAACTGCCACCTACACAACCACCATCCAAACCACCGTCACCTGCACCACTTACACAACTGCCACCTACAACACATACGCCACCTGCACTACTACCACCTGCATCACCTACACTACTACCGCCTACACCACCATCACCGACCTTACCTACAACAACTGCACCTACACCACCACCACCTACAGCTACACCACATACACCACCACATACGCCACATACACTACTTACACAGCCATCACCTACACCCCCATTACTTACGTCACCTACACCACCACTACTTACGCCACATACACTACTTACACACTTATCACCTACACTACTAACACCATGCCTAAAACACCACCACCTACACCACTCCTACCTGCATCACCTATACCACCACCACCTACCCCACTACCCCCTCCAACAACAACACTACCTACACAATCTACATCACCACCACGTACATCACTACCCCCTTCACCACAACCTACACCACCACCACCTATACCCCCGCCACCTACCTCAACACCTTCTACAACACCTACACCACCACCACCTACACTACCATCACCTACACCACCGCCACCCAAGGTTATCCCGAGAATTATTTTGTTTTGGCAATAACATCATAACTATTCAGCAGATACTAAGGAAATTTTAGACCCTTAAGATGTTTTACATTCTCTTTCTGGGAATTATTGAAACTCTTGAAGGTCGTAAGGGTCATAAATTTGTATAAGTGAGAGCACGCGACATTCGGTCAGCAGATCTTGTTTCTCTTGTAAACCTGTCTCAGTAACCACTTTATCAACTGATTTCTATAATTACTAATCAGAGCTCCCATTAATCGATAATTGATTTGGTAGTTTTGCTTTTATTTCTTCTAAACCTGCCATTATTCATGTTTTAATTGTTCCATGTTGTTGCCATTTCTTGAGTTCTTCAGATTTGTGTTATGATCAACTTTGGGTCCTACTATTACAAAAGTAGAAAATAACATATGGACTTAGTAATCGATTCCTGTATATTTATTTGTTAATTAATAAGGATTCGTTAACTGTTAATCGATCCATACTATCAAAAAGTCAGTACATGACAGTCAACTGCAAAGTTCATTCTTGTTTGTCATGGATGAATTTTCCTCAACTGCGTTTAACTAGATACATAAGGTTCCGATTTATGTTGTTATCATCTCCTCTTTTAACTATTCTTTTATTTTGAACTTTGAATTTTAAAGTTATGTGATTATGAGTGATCGAAATCTAACACTTTCTTAGTGGTTATTCTGTATGTTGGATCAAATACAGTTTCTTTTCATTTTTAATAATCAATCTGGTCTTCACATCTCACATTTCAACTCTTATTTTGTTCAAAGATTAGAGTAAACATTAATCAGTAATTAATCCATTTTATCTAATTTGGCTTATTCCCTCTATTTCAACCATAATACTTGTCTACCTACTCATATTTCACCCATCGGCTCCTATTTTAGCCAAGGAATTTTCCGTGTTGTTCTTCTTGTATCTGAAACCGAACTCGAGGCCGTGCCAATGTTTGAATTATTTTATCCTGTCTCCTTCATTATTAGATTGAGCCAAGAAATCATGGTCAAATGTGAGGTACAGATAAGCAGTGAGTTCTACAGCGCATAGCAGATTTTACTTCACAGTTTATATAATATTGATTCTAAATTTAAGCTTTATTCTCTTTTATAGCAGCTAGAGGAAACGAAAAATAACCGACTACAAGAAGCTTAGTCGAAAGATTTTTTATTGTTTATTTAGAATTTAATTTTTAGAGGAGGAGGATTAGTTATTTCAAAAGTTTCTTAGCGGATTTATAGATCTTAATTCTATATTAAATCTAATAAAATTGATTTAAAAATTGAGTAAGCGATCTCTCAGGTAATCTCTTACTCAGAGATTACTGAAACAGATTATCTCTTTCCCTCTATTTTTTAATTTACATACCTCCCTCTTCTCTCGGAGAAAATAAGTAGAATTATATTTCGTCTCTTCGCATCCTTAGCATAACGCCAGTGTAAATATAATTTCACCTTTATTATAGTAATAGTAGTATTATAGTAACTTGAAAAGTTACTGAATCCAAGGAAAGCTGATGTAATCATTTAAGATCGTGAGTGGAATCTATAATGAATTATACCTGCTTAAAGGGTGATAAAATCGCAGATCAGCGCAAAAAAGGAGCCACAAAAGAACTATGATGAGAATAGCTTAAAAAAATCATCAGAACACGCCACTGGGTGTTTGCTTCGGAATGGAGAGTTACTCAAATGTGTAAGTGAAATCAGTGATAAAGGAAATGTCTAAAGCAGCAAGCGGATCCGTCCATCTATCATTTTCCCATATTCAAGATCATCTTTACTAGGTAGGACATCAGCGATAACATCCCTCTAATCGATAAGGCAGTTTCATACCTTCCATTGTGATATAGAAAAAATATGATGTGGATTTTATGAGACTTCCGTTGTCTAAACCGGAAAGAAATTCCTCCGCGTACTAGTGTGTAGGCGCTATTTGAAGTGTCACACTGATGAACCCAGTTACTGACTCTCTTATGCTTTTATCAAGTTTCACCGTACATTGTTAGGCCGTAACAGGTTTTGTGTAAGAAAGACAATCAGTAACAAAGAGTAGCACATAGACTCTCGCCTCTCGAATGAAGTTCCTGCAACATTGGATTGACAATCCTAGTGAGAGAGAAACTATCGCATATAATCTGGATCCTTGTCGTGAACGTCTTCCTTTATTTGCCGCTGGCGATCTCTGGTTTTGTCCCCATTTATAAAGATATTTTCCCGCCTCATTCCTCGAGCGAAATACCCATACAGTCTGACATCCGCCGATGTTTTGACCTCTCCTCGGACGTAAAATTGTTTTAGAGAATTACCATGATATTTCATCACACTGATGCCAGGTGGTCGCCTTTTTAACAAGACTAAATTATTTGATCATCACTGAACTTTTTTCTAGTCCATTTACTACATTGTATCGCATTTTGCGACTTTTTACCGTTTCCTCGAGCGCATATCCTTGTTCATTGCTCAAAACCCATCTTACTACATTAACTCTCATTTATACCTTTTAATCCCTTCCCTTATACTGCTATTTTATCTCCCTCAAGAGTCAATTTTACCATATTTTATCCGCTCTCATCATATTTATCCCCGTTTTATCGCTTCCCAACCACTTTCCTCAACCGCTGCTCTTTGATCACCACTCAACAGCCCATTTAACCACACGCCATCACATCCCACCTTTCTCTTCACCTCTCCCTCCTTCTCTACACCTACATCACTAGGGTGCGGAAACTCATCCACTCTTCCATTCGACAGAGCGCCTAAAACAAAAGCCGTCGCCCGGATCCTTCTACTCGGCCCTCCTGGCATTCCCCCTCCCCCCTAGCTGAGCACGAGGAACGTGCAAGGAGCCCTGCCACCCGAAACAAAGAGGAGAGCGTGGATCTTTAAGAGTCTCTTTGTGTTATTTGATTAAATATTCTCAACTTTCTTTGCTCGGTGTGGCATTTGCTGACAGGGCGATTGTGCCTGTCTTGTTCTTCATCTGCCCGAACAAACTGTGGAGCAAATAAGGTATTCACCGGGTGCCAGGCAGTGCCAGACTCTTGTCCCTTGAGACAGGTGAGCGACGAGGGGGAGAGACGTTCGTGAGATAGACACGCGGAAATGAGACAACGCCGCATGAGGTGATGGGAAACAAACAGATCAGGATGCAGGTCGCAAATATACACCCTTGGGCCAAAGTAGTGCACCCTATGGAGACATTCATATAATGTAATTACACATTTGAGGAAGATGCATTCAGTATATATATATATACAAAGTGTCCCAGAAAAAAGTTAATCGTACTTTGAATTAGTATAACTCAAAAAATATTGAAGATTTTTGAGCTTTGCAAAACAAAACAAATTTACGAACTATTTTTCTGTCGATTCTGGAAATTTCATTAAATTCCCTTTTATGATATTGATATACTAATGTGTTTAGTGGAGGCTGTCAAAATTATGTTTGCGCAAGGAAGTAAAATAATGAAACTTCGAAGTTTAAAACCAACAAATATATTTGAATGCATTTTTAGCAAAAAAAAAACTCTTCATATGGGTAATACAAATTTATTTTTTAATTTTCTAAGCACCGTTTCCTTCCACATGTCCTCCATTTCTTTCCAAGCACAGTTGCGCCTTTGATAGCATTGATTGAACAACTCTTTCGATTAACTTGTGATTTTCCTTAAGTCTATTGACTTCACGTGTGATACTATCTTTTTACTGGTTGATGCTTTGTGGTGGAGTAGAATACACTTTATTCTTTAGATATCCCCATAAGAAATAATAGCAGGGGATCTTGGGGGCCATTCAATTGCATGATTTAGCGCGACATTGCGTTGGTCAAACGTTTCTCTTAGTTTTGTTCTTACAGCAAGCTCTCTATAAGCTGGTGCGCCGTTCTGAATCCACCAAAGTCTATTGAATTGATTGCCGTAAATCTGGCGGAGTTCTGGGAAGATCCTTTCGTTGACCATGCTCAGGTAGGGAGCACCATTCAAGTTATTCTCGTAAAACAATGACCCGACAAGATAGCCATTCCCGCATATTCTGATCCACAAAAACACTTTCTGCTCACAAATACGTGTGTTAAAGTTTAATTCTGAGGAGGGGGGGGTTCAGCGGCGCATATTCCCGAATGTTATGGCTATTTACCTTTCCATTCATGAAAAAGGCTGCCTCGTCACCAATCACAATCTTTTCCAAGAAACGAGCAGGTTTAGGGAAAAGCCATTCGACAAATTGTCTATGACGAGGAAAATCGGTTTCAAGAAGCTGGTGTCTTGCATTCATCTTATAGGGATGCCATTTGAAGTCATGTTTAATAATGCTGTTAAATGATGACTTTGACAATTGTAACCCATTTTTTCTGACTGATACATATGGATTTTGAAGAAGTGTCATCTGAACATTTACGATATTTTCTGTTGTTCTTATGATTCTCACTTGACCCGAACGACCTTTGTTTAGATTTAAGAATGTTCCTTCTAGTGGCTACTTGCGAAAATTTTTCCAAGTTGTGGGCTTTCTTGGAGGGTGTCTATCTGGAAAACGTTGTTCAAATGAATCTTGTACTTGTTTAATACTGCCAGTCTTAATAATGTTTGTGACTATAAATACGCGTTGATCTTTTGATTAAAAAGGTTCTATGGAACTAAACTTTTACACAGAAACGCTTTGATTCGCTTAGTAAGCAATAATGACGAGACCATACCACAGCGTGGCTAAAAAAACACTCTAAAATGGCCTAGGCTTTGCTTGAAGAATCGCACAGTGACCTAGCCTACCTAGGCTCCCTACGCTTCTCTTGAAAGTGTACGGTGGCCTAGCCTTCCTAGGCTTCGCTTCATTATTTTACTTCCTTGCGCAAACATATTTTTAAAAGCCTCCACTAAACCGATTATTGTATCAATATCATAAAAGAGAATTTAATAAAATTTTTAGAATCGACAAATAAATAGTTATTAAATAAAACACCTTTTAAAAGACCCACACATCTCCAATAGTTTTTGAGTTATACTAATTCAAAGTACGGATACCTTTTTTCTGGGACACCCGATATATATATATATATATATATATATATATATATATATATATATGCAGATACACCCACAAAGGAAAAGTGAAAAGACGAGTGAGTGTATCTGTATAACTTTGACTCACGTGCACTTTGTGAACTTTTTTGATATATATATATATATATATATATATATATATATATATATATATATATATATATATATATATATATATATATATATATATATATATATATATATATGTATTTATTTATTTTTTATTATTTAAATATTATGTTGACCCATTTTTGCCTTAATTTACAACCATGTACTTCTTCAAATTTTCAAAATTTCTGACGCTATGTTTCATTTGTACTTATGGTACTTCTTATTGGTCTTCCGAGCACTTAGTACAAATGTTCTATTGGATATATGTAAGTCTGTGATGGATGGCCACTTCATAAAGATAATCCGAATTTTTCCAAACCAGATTGGTGTCGTTGGAGTCGAAGGAGTGTTACAATTTAAGCAATGTTAACGTTAGAGGAAGAGATTTAAGTTCGTTATCTTCGGGCTTTTCATTCTTTTCTTCACTGGTTTTTAGTTGGAGCGACTTTTCTTTCCCGGGTGTCCTTTTCTGGGTACCTACACAGTTATTTTCCAGTTCCCATTTCGCCCGTTCAACTTTTCGAGCAGTTTTAATGACCAGTTTCGGTCTTGTTTTCCCCCGAATGATAGTCAGTATTTATATGATTGTAGGTCGGAGGGAAATGTAATGAGTTGAAACCCGTTGACACCTAGTATTCTGGTGAACTCTGTGTTGAACGTACCTGCGGTCGCGAAATCATGACGTTGGCATGCAGAATGCCGCTAGCATTATAGTTGACTGGGTCCCGTTAATTGTATGATAGCCTGGGGGCATGGAATATATTTTGACGTTTGTTTGTATCTGAGTTTTTGTTACGGTGGCATACGTCAAACCCTGGGAAGCTCTTTCATCTTCCTCTTTTGTCCTGGCCAACTGCTCTCTGTGCACGACCCATTACATCCTCAGGAGCCTTGAAAGATTGATGCATTGATTTTTCTGTGACTTCACTGCATCAAGCCCTATCCTCTCTGTAAACATTTAGAACAGATTATACTGCCCTTCTGAGAGCAGTCTCTGGTTAGATGATCCTTCACTTTTTATCAGGAGAAAAAGGAGAGCAGCTGGTAGAATTTCGTCTAAGCAATTCGTTCGGAAGAAATTATCATGAAGAAAAGCTTAAGTCACTTGGTCCCGAAGTTGATTGTTTTCGATTTCTACCTTAATGTTGTTCTAAGAGCTTCCCATAACACTTGGATCGGCACTCTTACAGATGACTGATTTTCTGACATTGACGGAGGGTGAGGGATTTTATTCCATGCCAATTGCACCAAGCTTCTTAATGACAATGGATAATAGGAAGTTGTATAGATCCGTTTGAGTGCGGCAGATAGCAGTGTACCCTATGGTCACCTAATTTACCTTCTTAGTCCGATCTCTGGTCTTTCGAAGATGATATCAAACACCTTAGTTTATGGAAGGGGCGTGTGACCATTTCTTTCAGCCGCAATTATACTCAAATGTCTAGGGACTCTCCGACGCTGTTCATCCCGAATGGTCTTCATCGGCAGAGGTACCACTTTTACCCTATACTCTTCCTGAGCCGTGGTCTAGGCTTCCGTTCAACATCTTTTCCTTTTGTGAAAACGAGATAAATAAATGATGAATCTCCAATCAACACACCTCAGCTTGTCTAGTGCCTTTTAGAGTCATTAGAAACAGAAGGAATCTTCAATCAGTCTGACGATCGTAAACCATGGCTCTTGGAGTAGAAACAATTAAGACTTTGGACCATCAGAACCACTTCTATCTCAAGAAAAGCGGAAACAGTAAAGATCTTCAATCAGACCACCTTTACTTGCTTCGCTTCCCGAAGGAACGACAGAAACAGGAGGAATCTTCGGTGATTAAAATATCTAAGACACCCAAACCCGTTAAAATCCACCAAATTCATCTGGTGGAATTAGAAACTGAATTAAGAAATCCAAAAATCATTTTTAATCGATCAATAGAGGCTGAATTGTGGAGCATTTATAGTCCCAAAACATAGTAACTGTTAACCAACATTGCTTTAGGCGTCAGCACTAGTGTTGGAGAAATTTGTTAGAAATTTTTATATGGCAGTCCTTTCTTGCCAAAATTATCATTCGTTACCGTTCCAAAATTTATTTTCATCACTCTAAAGCCATAATGGAGAGAGATAAAGATGATTTTGAAGCTGGTTGAAACTGAAAGGCCATCGGAATTGTAATCACCATTACTGGAACAAAAAAACAAACAAAAGTTAACGAAATTTTGTCCAAAAATTGATTATTCCATCTCCATTTTCGGATATTAACGAAAGAATTATAGATAGAAATATAACAACTATTTTGCAGAAATTATATGAATTCAAAGAAAAATATTGATATTTTAAGGAATGTCAAAATTTTGAAGATAAATTAAAAACTTGCCTTTTATATATAGTAAACTCACAAAGTAGCCTGTGAAGGAAGCAATACTTGCAAAAAATGACCCACAGGAAAATGAAAAGAGGAATTCAAATACGTTGGAATTATATTTTTAAGTTCATTGCCAAGGAATAGATATAATATTAGAACGCATAAATATATAGACCACACAAAAAGTTAGAGAACACCCTTTCCAAAATATGAATCAATAGTAGAAAAAATAAATAAAAACGAAATAAATATATATATCTTCACAAACAAGGACAATATTTATGTCTATGAAAAGGAATAAACGAAACTGGAAAGATTTAGAGAGGGAAAAAAAGAAAGTAAAGATAAAAAGAAGAAATCATATCCGAGATTATAGAATAGAAAGGTATGGAAGATGTGTGAGGCAAGAAACAGAGAGAGAGAGCTAGAGAAGAAGGGGGAAGGAGGAAAGAAATAAGTAAATATGAAAAAGAAACAAACAAAATAATAGACTATAATAATAGAGCTTTATAATTGGAAATTATTTCCTTTACTATGTGTTTTATTAATTTAAGGATCGAATTTAACAGAATAGGGGAAATATTGAAGTATGGAAAGCGACTAATTAATGAACATTTTATGATATTTCTTTTTATAAAATCTACGGAAGGATAAATGAATTTGGCAGAATCCCAATTAATGGAATGATTATCATCTGAAATATGTGAAAGGAAACCACTGTTACGTTCTCATCTTTAATATTATATTTGTGTTGATTTAATCGGATAGTTAAAGGATATTATTTGTTTTTGCCTATGCCTAAAGAGTCAATATTTTTTTGAATAACCTTAAGCGACTTAGACGACAAACAAATAATATCGTCAATATATCTAAACTAAACAATAAGGTACTTAAGAATTTGGGGCAAGAATCTAGTCTCAAAAAAATCCATATAATTATTAGAGAGGCTTGCTACATCTAAACATGTAAATATTTTTCTTAATAACTTTAATTCTGTAGTCCCTTCTCTAAAATTTCCCCTCGAACTTGACCATGATAGATAGTATCCTACTTTTCCTAGATCTTAAATACTAGGCCGCAAGCATACTAATTCTAGTTCGTGTCTTCATTGTTATCATGTCAAGAATGACAAAATGAAACGGTCTGTATTTACTTCTGTGTTCACGTGCATTACGCACTATCAGTCCGGTATTTTTGGATACAAAGTTTTCCAAAATCTTTGAGATAGGTCCAAATCCTTACTACCATCGCTAATTTCTTCGCACTTCATTGTTTTATGCTAAAAACACCTTCTACAGAACAGAAAACCGCTCACCTCTTTAATTATAAAAGTTCTCTTGTTTTGCCTTATTCTGATGTTTTTTCTTTTCTTCCGCGTATCTTCAAAAATTTGATATTTCTATTGTTTTTAGTCGCTTGCGGCTCTATATCTCAGTCAGTCTGTCCCCGTTTTGCTTTTTTTTAACATTATGACTATTCGTCGCATATTAACGAAATTTTAAAACTTTATGCTGCTTTACATTCTCTTTCGAATGATATAATTGCCAAGGTCCTCTCGAGGTTAGCTGGGGGATAATTTGGCAATAAAATCATAACTATTCAGCCGATTCTAACGAGATTTGAAACCATTATGTTGTTTTACATTCTCTTTCGGAAGTTATAATAATTGCTGAGGTCCTCCCAAGGTTAGCTGGGGAATTATTTAGCAATAACATCATAACTATTCATCCGATTCTCACGAAATTTGAAACCCCTTAGTTGTTTTACATTCTCGTTCGAATCATATAATTCCCAAGGTTCTTCGAAGGTTAGTCGGGTAATTATTGAAATTTTGACGGTCGTAAGGTCATAAATCAGCATAAGTGAAGCACGCGACTTTTCTATAATGAATCTACTATATACAAATTGTTAGTTTATAATCCTAGTAAAAAAATATGAAAAGCTCATTCAGTCGAATGCTGTTCACAATACTTTGGTCAAACAGGAAAACCATTATTAGCATATCATTACAAAATCACTTGATTTTTTATTAAAAACACATTCAAGATCATAAAAAGAAGTTAAAATTAGTATGAGAATTACGAGATAAAAGATTCTTTATATTTGAATAAGATAAATTTATTTTCGCCCTTACGTAACCATATTGTAAAGCTGTGAAAAGCTATCTGGGTCCAAATTATTTATCTATTATAGTCATACCTAAAACAGTGATATTTCTTAGTTTTAATCTTTTATATTCTCAGAATACGTATTTTACATTTCTTAACTTATACAACAATTCCTGAATACATAATGTTAAATCTCTTTAACATTAGATCACAGTTGTGCAACTATTGCTAGTTTTATTGTAATTGCACTCAGCCATTTAACATTGTTTTCTCTTCTTTGCTTCATTTCGTCCAGTAGTGGGCGCCGTCTTTGGTTCAGAAGTAGCATGATCACACACGAACTGATATTTACTCTTCTTTGCTTCCATGTAATCTCCTCTAAGTTGTAAAGCCAATTCAAGGATACTTTCTCTTATAATTCTAGTTCATTCTCTATTTGATACAAAATAATTGATACAAATGAAATCTAGGACCTTATGAAAAATGACAACCGGCCCTTGAAGTGTCTCAGTTTTGACGGTATATAAATGCGCCATCTGGTAAGCAAGTTCCACATTTTGTTCCGTCATAGAATTGCTCCGTCGCTGGACTTTCCTATTGCGTTGTCAGTTACAACTGAAGTGTGGAGAAAACTGAGGAAGGAAACATTTTCATAGTTTTCACCTATAAACTGCCAGCAAGGCAGTAGTTCTCTTTATTTTTAAAACCATCGGGGAACCTACAAAAGGAACTGGATGTTTTGCATACGTGGTCGAAGTTCTCTTCTTGCTTTCTTCACTGTACCATCAACGATGGTTACTATTATCTTCAAATCTTAAGCGAATTTCATTGAAGTAAAAAAAATTATATCTGGTAAAATTGCGTCATTTTCTTGAGTATGGTGCTATCAGTTTGAATGCACCATCATTTGCTAACTTTGGTTAAGGTGTGTGTGATAAATCATTTCCTAAATATGGCATAGGATTTAAAATATATTTTGAATCAACATCGACTAAAACTTACTTTCAAACTTGTCTGGTTTGCTTGCCGCTAGACTGAGTAAATTGGCCTTAGCTTTGTTGCAAAAGGTTGTTAATCTATTGTATTATTTTCATCAGGAAAATAGCAAAATGTAATATTCTTAACCATTATATTCCAGAATTTTAAAATCAATGCAAATTTATCCTATTACGGTCTTACACTTCTAGATGTTCGGGAATCAATCTAAAGAAGTCGCGAAATTACACGGAAACGCTATATGATACATCTTGGAAATACGAGGGGTAGTCAATAAGTTTTGCAATTCAGATATAAGGAAACGAGATATAAGAAAAAGTGTTTTATTATTTTTCAATATAACTACCCTCGACTTCAATGCACTTGCGCCACTTGTCCTTGAGGCTTCGAATTCCTGACAACCAGAAATCTCCCAACTGCTGCTCAATCCCCTCCTGGACGGCGAGCTGGACATCTCCATCGTCCCCAAACCGGCGTCTACGCAGTGCAGCCTTGAGCTGGCGGAATAAAAAGTAGTCACTAGGGGCCAGATCTGGACTGTAGGGAGATGGTTCAGCTCCTCGAAGTCGATCATTGGGCGTGAGGTTTCTAGGGAACCAACGGGTAGAGACCTTGGTCATGGCCAAATTGTTGTGGATGATGTTGATAACACTTCCATGTGATATTCCAAGTTCTCGCTTGATTTCTTGGACCATTATCCTCGTTGGTCACGTCCGACGGGCGTCCTGGACGGGGGTCATTTTCAAGGGACTTACAACTATGGCGGAACTCCCTATTCTAGCGAGCAATGGTTGCATAGCAAGGGGCGGTGTGGGTGTACACTGCAACCATGCGTTCATGGATCTCTTTTGCATTCTTGCCTTCCTTGGTCAAAGATTTGATCACTGCGCGGTGCTCAACCTTCTCCATTGTTGAAAAATTTGTGACTGACGATCTGCGATCAGCTACTGCTTCTTAAATAGACGAGGCAAGAGCTTTCGGCTGCAATTCCTGACTTGTCATAGCTTGTCCTAACACCCCCACAAACAGCCATCCCTTTTCCTCTTTTTTGCCCTACCGATTCGCAAAACTTATTGACCGCCCCTCGTATTTGAGTCTTCGCAGCTATTTCCAGAAAAAAATCAAAGCAATTATTCTTATCTGAGTCCGCTAATCGGATGTAAATTAATGGTATGAATGTTTTTAATTCACTGAAAATAGTTCCCATAAGTTAGCATTTAGTGTTCTTCTTTCTCCTCTTTCTGTACATACCAGATTGTGAGGCAAGATCAGTTTATCTATCAAAATGTCAAATGAAATAAGACGGCAACTTCAATTTTGCATCACTTGTTGGACTGGGTTTTTGTTCTTAGTATCTTTTGTGTTGTTCTTCATTTAACGCAACATTATTTTGTAAAGTCCAGATTGTTCCATCTTTTGAAGCTTCTTAAATAGGCCTCCACACCTGAATGCTTAGATGTTGTAGATTATTTAGATTAATATAGTTGAAGTTCATAATCTGATGCCTCGGATAATATCTACTTTTAAACGAATAAGTTTAATTAATTTCACTCCTCAACTCCTCCTCTAATGCAACGTTCCCATCTGAATTGGTCTCATCAAGAACTTGCAATAATTGTAGTTCTTCAAGTTTGTTTTTCCTAATCAATCATGATACACGGATCCATATAAAACGCAAGAGCAGTGAAGCTCATGCCTGTACACTAGACACAATATTTCCCTCGAATTTTAAGGCAATTCATAGATAACATATATATATATGAGGACGGAGCCATCCCTTTAAAAGGTCTCCTTTTAGGAGGGTTTACCCCCCGCAGTGCGAGAAGAGCTTGACGAATCAAGATGTCTCGCTGACTTACACAATCAAACTTCGCAAGAATTTGGTATTCAAACGATGTTTATAATATATATATATATATATATATATATTATATATATATATATATATATATATATATATATATATATAGAGAGAGAGAGAGAGAGAGAGAGAGAGAGAGAGAATGTAGCCATATGATACCTTACCGTATATTCTAATGACGTGTCCTTATTTATTATTATCTCAATTGGATTTATCCTCATTAAGAGCCACCGGCGCCCCCAATGCCTTATTATAAAAAGTATCTAAGGAATAAACGACTAAGGAAATTATATTATTTTGTACCTTCATTTAAAATTAGATAATCGATGAGGTTTTTTAATAAGATAATTGGATATTTTTAGTCAGCGATTGACTACCTGCCCGGTACTCGTTGGTCAAGCAATGGTCGTTCATCGAAAAATTAAAACCTATTTGTTTCGCGGGCATCGGTGTCACACGAGGGTGCCATTCGGACTCCCCTGGTTTAAAAGATAATAAATCAGGGAATCTCCATTAAAGTCTACAGTTTAATATAATACCTGCGCTTCCAATATCCTATATGTATATACAATTTTAGCAATTTTCCCACCAATTTGCAATCACTTAAGCCTCCTCTATTTGTCTGTGAGTGGGAACATACTGGTTAACGAGGAATCCGAACCACACTTATGTACAGCGTATAACAGCTACCGGAGAGCGACTCAGCCTTAGCCCATATATATATATATATATATATATATATATATATATATATATATATATATATATATATATGCAGATACACCCACAAATGAAAAGTAAAAAACGATTCCAAGCGCTTTCATCTTTATTCTTAAAAACCTTTTATTTCTTGAAAAGGTCTTTAAGAATAAAGACGAAAGCGCTCGGAATCGTTTTTCCCTTTTCCTCTGTGGGTGTATCTGCATAACTTTGACTCACGTGCACTTTGTGAGCTTTTTTCATATATATATATATATATATATATATATATATATATATATATATATATATATATATATATATATATATATATATATATATATATATATTTATTGACCCAATAGGAAGGTGAATTAATCGATTATAAACATGCACATGCCTATATTTAATTGAACTTTGGTTTATTTCATTAATTGTTCTTTATTTTCGATTTTTGTTCGTCATAATAATGCTGAGGGAAGTGCCAATTGTTCCCCATAAAAGGCAAGAAACCCAGTCAGTCATTAACTTTTTTACATGGATCAGAGAGAGAATAATATTGCCTTTTATGCATTTATTTCTCTATTTTTCTCTCTTACTATATCTCTATCTCTCTCTCTTACTCACTTTCTCTCTATGAAGAATCGCATTTGTCTTTGTGTTCCTCTAGACATGCCATAAACATATAATTAATATTGCCATTTCCGAATCCTGTGTTGCTATGGTTTTATTTATTGCCCCTCTCCTTAATCCCACAGTCCTTCCATCTTACAGACGGGTCCTTTAAAACAGAAATGATGACCACCCATACGCCACGTTGCAGAAGAAGAGATACCAAATAGGAGGATATTCAAATCCCTACCATAGTATCTCGCCTAAAACTTTATTGAATTAATTAAAAAATAAAATTTTAGCCAGTTCTCTCTTATCAACCAAAATATATATGTTTTATTCTAAAACACACCTGAAAAACCACTCATTTGGTTTCCATACTAACCAAATATACTGGCCAGTTGATCACTATAGCAACTCATCTCCTCGGTTTCAACTAAGAGGAGCCAGCGGCGGCCTTCTGCGACCATCTTTCATATAAGGATTTCGAAGTGGGTGGTTACGCACCCTCGTCTCTTGCTCCTTTTATGTTTCATGATAGGTGGATGCAAGGGAAAGGTGTAAAAGAAGTCCTTGATAAGAATCTGGCTGAAAAAAGATACTTAAAAGCTTTTGACAGCTCTGTGACGTGACTAAATGGGCAAGAGCGACTCTGAAATATCTCATATAAGAAAGCGTAATTTTTTATTGGCATGTAATGTATAAGGAATGAATAATGACTAAAGTTTATTGTGCTCTTAATAACTGCCATTGCCGATAAGAGAGCAACTGCCAAGTATGTAGTCATGTTCTAAATAATAAGAGTAATGGGAAGAAGGCGGTTGTTGTTATTTAGTCATTTCTCTTGAGTGAATCTTAGGAGCTTTGCTGGTTTACATTCTCTAGTCCCTAGGATTGTTATCAAAATGGTTATAAATTCAATTATTATTATTTTAGAGCAAGTTTTAAATTTTTAGAAACAGCATTATTATAAATAGATACCTAAAATATAGAATTGTTAATATTACTTGGTCGAAAAGAAGTGCCCAACAGCAATGCAAAGGGTCACTCATAAAGTAAAGATGCCACTTGCAATTAGCAGATCATTGCGCTCTATTGTAGCAAATTCGAATATTTTACCATCGCGTCACATTTTTTCTGCAATTATCCGACCGCTCGATAAAGGGCGTCGACCAAAGCTAGATTGCTCTGGCGTGTCCACTTTTTCATTCAAGTGTGGGGAGGAGGGTCCCTTTGTTATATTACTGGTTCATATTGACAATAGAACAACCAGAAAGGAGTTTAGTTACTATGTTGAAGAGATTCAGGAAGTATGATGATCGCTCTCTCTCTCTCTCTCTCTCTCTCTCTCTCTCTCCCTTCTTCCTTGATACAATGTATAATTCATGTAAATAAAAGCGTATATTACATAGTTTCCATTTGAGGTAAGGAATTTATTTAGTAGTTACAATACACGCTTTCATCGTCTCTCTTTTTCTCCATTTCTTTCAAAAAAATACATATTTAATGTTAAAATTATTTTATAATCGCTTCAATTCTCACATTCTGGTATAGTTTCATATTAGACACATCAAAAAAGAACGTTTCAAGTGATTATAAAGAATACAGTAACTAAATAGTCCACCTCCCCTCTCTCTCTCACAGGAAAATACATAATTCTTTTTAAAATTATCATTTTTTAAATTCAAGGACAAAAAAGTAAAATATCAATGCCATTTATAATAAAAATCGTCTTAAAACCATAAAACTTCGAGTTTTATTAACTACCCATCGATTAATTATTGGTTCACATTTTTTTATAGCTAAAAAATTTCTAAAGGAAATTTTGCTAGTGGGAATATATAGAGGTAGCGACCGTAGTTAATCGTTAATTCGTTAAATGCTTTCTCATTTATTTGTCCTTTATATGATAATTTTGACAATTTTTATATTTTGTAGTTTTGTCAGTTTCGAGATGGTTTTAGAGCTAAAAAAACGTTTTTCTGTAGTGTTATATAATAATAATTAACGTTCCCGCTTAAGCGTTAACATTAGTTAGATTTTTAACAAATTAACGGTTTAGCGATTAACTATGGCTACTTCTATCGATTCCAGCTACGAAAATTTCCTTTAGAAATTTTTTATCTATAAGAAAAGAGGTGAATCAATAATTAATCGATGGGTAGTTAATAAAACTCGAAGTTTTATGGTTTTAAGACGATTTTTATTATAAATGGCAATGATATTTTACTTTTTTGTCCTTGAATTTAAAAAATGATAATTTTAAAAAGAATTATGTATTTTAGTAAGAGAAAGAGAGGGAGAGGCTAATTTACTTACTTTATTGTTTATAATCCCTCAAAACCTTCATTTTTGATTAATTTAATATGAAATTATACCAAACTGTGCGAGTTCACATGATTCTACCATATTTTTTACATTAAATATGCCGAAAATTGTACTAATAGATTGATTAGGGCAAAATCTCATTATAATAAACCGCTATTTCTTGCTTTGAATCCTTAGCGTTCTCAGTTGACTGTGTTTTAATGACAAACCAAAACTTGACTCCACCAGACTAAAAATTCAGGTCATTTGTTAAATTCCTAAAAAGATATTACTTTGATAGGGCCATGGCGGGTGAGTATGGATGACTCAGTATTTATCAATCAAAATTGTTAAAGCTTATCTATGATATCTCTTACGATATGAAATCGCGTGTTGTCACGATGAAAGAGAATTCTTCTTCTCTTGATTAATGCTGGCCTTTTTGTCTTCTCCAAGTGCTTCATATAAATCGTCCAATTGAACACGAGCTTTCCGCTGTTAACTAATCAATGTTAGCTTTTCTAACCTAACAAACTAGAATGTTGCGAATATGTTGTTTTTACACTTGCATAATATTCATCCTTTAATGATAAGGCAAAGTAAGTTAACAATAATAATATAAAATTCAATCCGAATAAATGAAGACCAAGTTATGTCAAAATGGAAGCTTTGGGTTAGGCTAAGACATATTAGTGCCTAGGCTTTGAGTTCAGTAGACTAGGCTTGTATGAAAACAAACTTACCTTCGATTATTTCTAGCCATCAAATAATGATAAAATACTAATACCGTGATAAAAATAATAATAAAATAGTGATAAACAAGGAAAACCTTGGAGAGGAGAGGCTCTGGGAAAAACCAGAGTAGGAGTTTTAAAAATCTCTAGGTCCAGGAGCAAAAAACCAACTTGGTACCTAACAACAGGAACTCGCATACCATAACTCCCATAGCTTCCTCTTGCACTCTCTCTCTCTCTCTCTCTCTCTCTCTCTCTCTCTTTCTCTCTCTTTCTCTCTCTCTCTCTCTCTCTCTCTCTCTTTCTCTCTCTTTCTCTCTCTCTCTCTTTCACTCCAATATTCTTAATAATGAAATAATACCTAGGCACAAAAATTACAAAAAAATCAATGAATCAGCAGCCAATATTTGTCACCCACTTTAAAGAGCTGTGACCCAATTTGACCCCCAACGCGGGCCTCGAATGGCTCAAGACGGCCCCCAATGATTTTAGAAAGATTCATAGTTAATGAGTCTGTTAGGTTTTTCTCCATACCCTCGCTACTGGTCTGACTACTATTCTTTGAAAGTCTGGACGTTCTCAAGTCCATACGCTTCTCCTGTGGTCGGTCCAGTGTGAGACGGCCCAGATATGGCATTAAGCGTTACAAACTCGGCTCAAACTATTTCAGCTTGTGTGAATTTCGTGAACGAGGGCTAAATTCCAATACGTTTCGAAGCGATTCAAGACAAAATATCGCAGAACCCCTCGTTCCATCCTCTTACAGGAGAACGGGGCCCCCAAACCCCTCGTCCGATCCTCTTCCAGGAGAACGGAAACCCAAAACCCCTCGTCATATCCTCTTCCAGGAGAACGGGACTGCAATCTCGGATAAAAGGTCATTCGCGGACGCTTTCTCCGCATTTTCTAGTGGGAATCCTGTTTCACCAGTATTTATAGTACGTCCTGAGCTCACTAAAGGTCACTGACTGGACTTCGAATTCAGTGGTACGGAACCTTCTAATGCCCTCTTTACGCTAAGAGAGCTGCGTTCTACCTTTGTTTCGTACGCATTAGCCGCACATGTTCAAGCGAGGCCTTTTCGTTAACTAAATTCAACAGGATAAGGATGATGGACGAAGAGTATTTTAACAAATCCATTGCGAATGGTTGCCGTTCTTGTTTTTTGCTAACTGTCGAGAGAAAGAGTCTTCCGACTTTTAGATTTTTTTTTACTGCGGCTCAGATGTCTACCAAAGCGCTCAGATTTATTTTCCCTTTAACCAAGACTAAGATACTGTAATTAGGCTGCCATACATGGCTTCACTCCTACCAGGGTCTGCACTTAAATGGTGTTCGTCTCTGGATGTAGTAGGGCCGCACCGTCTCCTTGGTAATTTTTTCCTACCAGCGCTTACCCTGGAAGGCTCATATTCATAGCCATATTGTTTCTTTAACCCGCACCATGAACATTCTTCGCTCCGTGGCGTTTAGCAACTACGGTGCTGAAAAGGCTACTCTCCTATTATTTTACTTCTACTTTATTCTTTCTATGCTACGCATCAGTTGCTAGTTCTACCCATATGTAGCCAAACAGGAATTTTAGAATGTGAACACGATCCACTACACTTAGTCTCCGTTGGCTACAGACGCTCCCGCACTTCCCTTCTAGAAAGCCTCTTTTTGGATGTTGAGCAGATTTCGCTCGTTTTACGGCTTCTACGTACGAGTCCAGCATCTCTTTCGGTAACCAATGGCTTTCAATCAGTCTGAGACCAATCTCACCCGTGCCGATCCCGTCTTGAGACGCAAATCATAAATTAAGTCTTTTGTATTTAGGTCTCGGGCAGATGACGCTGTTGGTTCTGTCTAGGAGGGTACCACTTAGTAAGGTTTTAGCCCCGCCTCTATTCCTTAAAGCTTCTACAGTACGGAGATTATTGCTTTCGTTTTTCTTGGAATAAATTCTATGTAAGTCACATTGGCACGGTGAAATGTGCAGGAATAGTTAAAAATCAGAAAAATCGATCGGCTTCTAGGCCTTCACCCTGTTAGTGCCAGCGAGGCAATTCCGAGCCTTGAGCATATCTTCCCGGCTTGGCTAGTTGAAATACACTAGTGCTCGTTAGAGTCGATTACGCTTAATGCCTCGTTCGGAGACCTTGATTGTAGTTCATCCCGACTCAGAGTTACACTTGCCCTTTCGATATAAATATTCCTCATTTAACCGAGTCTGCACAAGGAAGTATGTAAGAGACCCATGGGCATTGTATCTTGCATAGCTAGTCTTGAAACTTAACACGCTCAAAATCTGTTTTCCTCTAGGTCTGTTTGGGTTTAATAGAAATAGCGGGAACAGAAAAAGTTACACAGTCGTGAATTAAATATTACGCACGATAAAACAACCACTTACAACAGAATCTATGAACTTTCTTCTGATTCAATCGTGATATTTTGAAAGAAAGGAAAAGAAGTTAAGAAAATATGCCTCTCCTCTCTTTTATTAAATTTTCATTTTGTAGGTAGTCATACCCAGTAAATGAGAACTTATGTAAACGATATTTTAACATAATTTATTTACTATCCATGTCTCACTAATAGTAAAAGATGAAAACAATATCCTCTTTTTTGCACAATTTGGAAAATGTAGTGACAAAAAAAATAAAGACCACTTGGAGCACCTTCTGGTTGAGAAACTAATCACTTCTTCTACACATAGTTTGTTGTACCGTATTATTGCCAATTTTTGCAATTATTGCAGTATTTTGATGTTTAATTCACGTTCAGTCGATTCCTAGCGCAATCCACGATGCATTTTCTCTTTCAGCTTCTCCCTGAAGAGAATCCGATGGTTAAGTTGTCACAAATAGTGCAATCACTACAGTGGACTTACCTGTGAGAGTGGAGAATTGGAAAGTATTCCTGCACTAATTGCTTGCTTACGTCAAATGCAATTCAACATTTTAAAATTAAACTGTATTCGCCTCTCTTTTTATTGCACTAGTGAAATGTAATGAGATTTAAGCAAGAAATGAATAGAAAAATAACCCAAATTTCGCTTTTCCCCCTCTTAGTGGCAACGGAGACAGCGCAATGTAATCAATTGTCTATTTTCCTTAAAATCTTATGAAGATTAGGTTGGAGATCTTGCGTCCTTTCAAGTTAACTCCAACAATGAAGTCATTATATCTTGTATAGATTCAATTTCGTTCAAAATTTGCTAAACAATTTTTTTTGGTCCCCAAATTTTCTTCATTTTGGTTTATCTACGCTTTTAATCACCGAATTTCCCTGTATGAAACATATATCAGTTGAAAAGTAGAATTTAACGTCGGTTCCGAATATGGATCACTATCTAATGTATGCAAGAACCATTGTATGGACTCGAATCAGATTAGACCCCTTTTACTAACCATACTCAAAGTGGCTTCGATAAAGGGGGAAGGGGTACCACTAGCCTCAAAATCCAAATTAACTGATTAATTTGGGTGGAAAAACCTAAGAAAACCTAATTTCGAGTAGATCTAATTTGAGTCACATTTATAAGGGATAAAATAACGACAAAATAAATTGGAATAATACCTCTGTTGATCAGCGTGTTTGGTGGAGTCACTTAATGTAATAGTGTGGTTTTAAATGTAGAAGCTTGAGAATTATGTGGTTAAATTTGAGATTAGCAAGGGTGAAACCTTGTTTTTGTTGTTGTGTATGAACCCTGTAATAAGAGAGGTAAAGCTGAAGAAGAGAGATTATGGAATAATTTGAGATGAATGGTGGATGGAAGTAGATGTATCGGTCGATGTTTGTAGGAGAGAAAAGATGAGGGGTGGATTCTATATATATTGGTATTTAGTGGTTGGCTGATGCTAGTGTGTGAAAGTGAGAAAGATTTTTGTTTAATTTGGGATTGAGTGTGGCATGGGCCAGGAAGTTGTATGAGAGTATACTGGACCCAACGGTGGTGTATGGGAGTGAGACTTTGGTATGGGAGAAGGAAAGTCTTTTCATGAGAAGAGCACAAATGCACACTTTTTTGAGAGATGTTTGAAGATTGTAGGGTGAGAAACGACTATGTAAGAGGTGTGTAAGTTGTGAAAGAGATTGTGATTATATTCTGTGTTTGTATGGATATGTAAAAAGAATCTATGGAAATAGAATTATGATGAAAGTGAGTGTCAGAGTGTGAGAAGGGATATAAACCCACGTTCGTTGATTATATAATTATCAAAAGGTATTTGAGGGAGAGTTTGGTAACCGAGGACCAAGTGTACGGTATTGGGTATGGTAGGTGCTCATGGGGATGGTTAGTTTTGTGGATTATATGGGGTATGGCCCATAACACTCCATAGCTACGAGGCCTTAATTTTGTAGGCATACAGTAATAGTCGTTTGCTGATAGGGAATGAAAAAGTGGTATTTTGTGGGCATTTCTTTCTAACGTTAAAGTCCACAAACTTTGTTAAAAATTGGTTGATGACAAAGGATGGATGATAAGAATCAGTCAAAAGTTGAGATGAATCTGAATAGTGAAAGAACATCTGTTCAAACGAAATCAAACGAGTTCTGCTGACCAAAAAGTCACGTAGTCTCACTTATTCTGATTATGACCTTACGACCTTCAAAACATTCAATAATTCCCGGATTAACCTGAAGAAGACCTGGGCAATTATATCATTCGAAATAGAATGTTAAAGAACATAATGGTTCCAAACTTTTCTCTCTCTCGTAATGAAAGTAGAGGGAGAGGTGACGCCCCCTTGTCGCGGGAAGAGAGCTTGTGTGTACCTTGGACTTTTCGAGCTATGTCGGCGGGGGTGCCTTTTCTGGGTACCCCTGGTAGGGTTTCCCTTGTCGATTTGGTCGGAAACGAGGTTCCAGACTAAATGCGTCATTCCTTCCTTTTTCTACTTAATCCTTCTATTTTTTTACTATTATCCTATCTCCCACTTATACAAAAAGAAAAAAACAACAAAAAAGGCCTACTCCTATCATGTCACTCTTTTCATTTTTTTCCTCTATCTACATATAAGGACTTGGCAGCTACCTTATGCGTCAGAAGAGAGGCTTTGGAACCTCTAGAAACAACGCCAATCGACGCTCACTGGTTGCGAGAGACTAGGACTAGAGGTGTCCTAGGCGTTGGGGTACGATGAATGGGATGAGGGTAGTGCCCCATTAACCCCTTCCCCAGGGTGTAATTATTGTCCGTTCCCAGTGCCTGTTGACGGGTGCTTCTGGTAGCATTGGTCCGAGGTCACGGCCCTTTGTCCCCAGGTTGGTTGCTAGGCCAAACAAAAAGCCTTGGGTCGAGTTCTTTGGTGTGGCGGGATATCCATTGAACGCTACTCCGAGATCCTGGCCGTTGTGAAGGGAACTAGTAGGAGTTTAGTAAGGGGCGTGCTTCATTGTTGTTCACCTGGTGACAAATCGATGGCCCCTTCGGGGACCGTCTGTGCTGCTTGGTTGGGAGCCACGGCACACCGAGGCTTGACGACTCAGGCGGACGAAAAGCAGCACATGGAGCGTGTCTTCTGGAAAACTCAGAAATGACTCCGATCAATAGGCGGGAGCGCCTTACGCGGGGAGAACTCACCAAACCCCCATTTTTACATATTGATTGGTCACAAGCATGAGAAATATAGTGTGTTCAAAATGACAGTCAAGAAAGGTACAGCAGCGCTAAAATTTACGTGTGCCACATGTAAGAAGGACAAGTGGTGCGGGAACTTCCCGGAGGGCTGCTAAGCAAAATGCCACCCAGGCAGTGTATGCACCACCTGCATATTAAAGAAGGAAGTAGAAGAAGTAGTGGCCTACTGCAGGGAAAGGACGACAGACCTAGAAAAGAAAATCAAGAGGCTCAAGGAGGAGCACTCCCACCAGATCCGCAGACTCGAAGAGAAGTTAAACGAGCTCTCGAGTCCTGTGGCAAACACCACCTCTGCAGAAAGGCCAGGCCCGAATGTGGCAGAAACGCCAAAAGGAAAAAATAAAAGAAAAGAAAGACGAAAAGGGGAAAGAAGAAAGAGGAAGAGAGAAAAATAAAAGAACAAAAGGTAGAAGTTATTGAAAAGGATGACAAGGGGAAAAAGATGATAGAGAAGAAAAAGAAGAAGAAGGAAAAAAAAGACTGAAAAGACCATGACGGAGAAGAGAGAGGAATCGAAGAGCTTGCCTTCAAAAAAAAAGAATCCGAGCTCAGCAGGCAAATGTGCCAGGGTCAGCCTTGTGGGTAATTCCCAGGCACGGAGCCTTCAGCCCCTGCAAGCGGCCCGCCTCCGCACAAGCGGTAAGGGGAGTTGCCTCCCAGGCTGTGGGAATAAGCAGATAAGAGCTGAGGCCGAGAAGTCTCAGATTTCTGAGACTTCAGTCGTTGCCCTTATGGTAAGTGGCAACGACCTCTACCTCAGAGGAGGTAGGGTAGGCCCTACAGGCGAGATTATGAAGACGGTTATGAGCGCTGTCGACGACTGTGGATTGAAAACCCGCAAACGCGTCGTGGTGGGGATGCTCTTGAGGTGGGGTCCAAGCCCGACTGCCCACGTGAGGAACATGTCGCTAAACCGGCGCCTTGCAGACCTCTGTACAGCGAAGGGTGTCTTTTTGTCGACCCATACGCCGTATTCTATGGTAAAAAAGACCTCTACCAAAGGGATCGGGTGCACCTCTCCTTTAAGGGCAAGGCTTTCCTAGCCAACCTCATCCAGGATGTCGTGGAGCGCACCCAAAGGAGTGTCTGGCTCATTGGGAAGGCGGACGTACGCCAATACGCCCGAGTCACTCCCCAAACAACCTTCTCGGAGGTTGTCAAAAATGGTGCCACTGCGACAACCAAGAAGCCGAGAAACGGAAGAGTATAGGGGGTCCTACATTAAGGGACTGCCTGAAAGTTCTTCTGTTTAATGCGAGGTCTATCAGGAACAAGTTTCCTGAGCTCCAGGGCCTCGTAGCGACGGAAGAACCCGAAATGGTAGCCATAACAGAATCGTGGTTAAAAACCTCAAACCGAGACTTTGAAGGCGAATTCACGGTTCCTGGTTACCAACTCTTCCACAAAGATAGGCCAGACAGAGAGGGTGGCGGTGTAATGTTGTATGTCAAGGATACAATCAAGTCTACGAACTCCAACAAAATATCCGATCACGAGCTTCTAGGCGTTGACCTAGAGATAGGGCCTGTCAGATACAGGACCCTGCCGCTGTACAGACCCCCTTCCCAACCCGTTGAGAAGGACAGGGAACTGTACCAGCTGCTGGGTGAGCTTGTTCAAGGCAGAGTGTGCATCGTTATGGGCGACTTCAACAGACAAATTGACTGGGAAACCAGAGCAGCCTGTGGCTAGAGCGCGCTACTCCTGGAGTTCACCAACAACGAGTTCCTCACTCAATGGGTCAGAGAACCCACGAGAGGAGACAATATCCTCGACTTGGTCTTTACCTCTAAGGATGATATCGTTGAGGATCTCTCTTTAGGCAAAGAGCTCGGTGGCAGTGATCACCAGCGAATTAGATTTACCGTCAAGATCCCGAAGGTAAGGTCTGTTGCCAGTCAATCAAGGAAACTTGACTTGAGAAGAGCAGACTTTGCGAGCCTTCGTGCTGGGCTGACTGATGTAAGGCTAGCGGTATGCGAAGATGTTGAGGATTTGTGGAATAATTTCAAAAATAAGTTCATTAGTCTTCAATCAAGTTGCATCCCTCTGAAATGCCTCCGTCGGTCTTGTGTTCAACCAAAGTGGTTTAATCGAAAAAACGGCCAACTGCTTAGGGAGAAGAGAAATGCGTACCGGCGATCGAAGATCTCAGGTGCCTTTGACGAGTACCGGAGGCTAGCCAGAAGAGTGAAGTCCAGCATTAGGGCGGCTAAGCGTACTGAGGAACTCCGAGTGGCGAGACTCTACAAGGAGAATCCCAAGGAGTTCTTCGGCTATGTAAATAGCCATAAACCAATCCATCGTAGGATTGGGCCCTTAGTGGACTAGGAGGGTGCATTAACTCAGTCAGATGCAGAAAATGCTAACCTGCTCAATGACTACTTCTGTTCAGTGTTTACTAAAGAGTGTGGTCCCATCCCACAGCCCACGGATTCCTACTCGGGGAAAAAGCTGGAGGTAATGGACTTCACCGAAGGTGAAATAAAGAAAAATATCGCTGACCTAAAGACGAATAAGTCCCCCGGACCGGACGGGTTTCTATCCACGGTGTTGAAGGAAGTTGCGATGAAGTATCACGACATCTATGCGCTATCTTTAACATGTCAATCCGGACCGGATGCGTTCCTAGAGACTGGCGTGAGGCAGAGGTGACTCTGATCTTCAAGAAAGGAGACCCCAGCCATCCGTCAAACTACCGACCCATCAGTGCGACTTCGAAAGTCGGTAAACTCATAGAAAGCATGATAGTGGACAAGATAACGTCTTATTTTGAGTCAAACCTGCTACTGAAGAGTTCCCAGCACTGCTTCCGAAGGCAACGGTTATGCCTGACGAACCTTGTGGAATTCTTTCACTTTGTGTTTAGTGAGCATGATCGAGACAAAGCGGTGGATGTTGTGTACCTTAACTTACAAAAGGCCTTTGACAAGGTACCACACCGCCGCCTTCTCCGGAAAAAGCGTATGCAGTGCATAGGCGGCAAGGTAGCAGGTTGGATAGAGAGCTGGCTAAGTGACAGACGGCAACGTGTAATGGTGAATGGTCGGGCCTCTGAATGGGCGCCCGTATCTAGCGGTGTCCCTCAAGGTTCCGTCCTGGGACCACTACTGTTTATTATCTATGTCAGAGACATGGATGGAGACATGGTTGCAAAAATCTCCAAATTTGCCGACGCCCCCAAGCTTGGTATCAATGTGGCAAAGGAGGGGAACACTGCCAGCCTCCAAGAGGACCTTTAAAGGATTGGGGAGTGGTCGGACACGTGGCAAATGCCTTTTAACGTGAACAAATGCAAAGTAATGCTTATCGGCCACCGAAACCCCAAATCTCAGTACTTCCTTAAGGGAACTGCCCTTGAATCGAGTGACACTGAGAAGGACTTGGGTGTTACTATCACTAGCGACCTCAAGTTCTCGAAACAGTGCATCAAGTCAGAGAAGAAAGCCCAAAGGATGTTAGGCTACATAAAGCGCCACTTTGACAACCGTAACAAGGAGATAGTACTTTGTCTTTACAACTCCCTCGTTCGGCCGCACCTGGAGTATGCCGTACAATTTTGGAGTCCTTCGTTTCGAAAGGACATCGCAAGGTTGGAACGCGTGCAAGCCAGGGCAACCAAACTGATTCCCTCTATCTGACATAAAATTTATGAGGATAGACTAAAGTAATTAGATCTGTTTTTGCTGGAAACCCGTAGACTGCGTGGTCAGCTCATTGAAGTTTTTAAAATACTTCGAGGGTTGGACAATGTTGACTACCGGGATATTTTCACACTGAGTGAGAACAGAACGCGCAATCACGGCTTCAAACTTGAACTAAAGCGTTACAGCCGCAATCTGTGTGGAATTTTTTTCAGCTACAGTATTTGAGGTAAGTGGAACGCACTTCCAGTGGAAGTTGTCATCAGTGAATCTGTTGACCAGTTCAAGTCAAGACAAGACAAATTCTTGAAAAGTGGCCGTTTAGGGACTCAAAACAATTGAGCAGCCATGTGCCTACTAGATTGCTAGTCCAAAGGTACCCTCTTTGAATGGACCGTAAGGTCTCCTAGGGTACTCTCTTTCCTTGTAACTCCTTGTAAGACATTTTTAGACAAAAATTGACGTCCACCGCCATAAACATCTTGTTTAATGATGGATCACAAATTTTCGCTTGAGTTGAGGTCCGAGGAGCACTTGGATAGCCGTGGCAGATTGGGATGGAGCGTTGACATGCATGCAAACTAGAGTCCTTAGATGTGATTACGGTATATCATCTAACCAGACATCCAAGACCTCCTTCAAGAGATTACAGTAGGCGGCTGAGGTCACTTTAATTCCATCAGCACCCTAACTGGGAAAACAAGTCTGTGTCCAATTATACCGGCGCACAAAATGACGTCTCCTCTCTGCAGTTGACCTCGGAAACGTTGGTGACGCTCATCTCTAAAATAGACCGAACCATTTTTCCAACTGTCAGTTCTGTCAAGGGTCGACCTGGTCTCATCAGTAAAGAGAACGCAACTCATGTCCAACGCCATGTGCTTCCGGGCACATTGAAGCCTTAAAGTCTTTTGACGGGCCTTAAAAGAGACAGTTTCGGGGTAGCTCGCACGGAAGCCATAGGCCCTAGAATATGGTTCTTGATGATCTTTGGTACATAGGGACGACCAACGTCGTTCAAAATGACTGCTTGTTTGTGAGGGTTTCCATCATGCAAAACGAAATGAAGTGATCATGAAGAACAAGGGACATTATTGCAAATATCAACCGCGCGTATCAATTGACTATTTATTAATAGGATTGGGCTCTATTTTATTCTTAATAGGATTAGGCTCTATTTTATTCTTAATAGGATTGGGCTCTATTTTATTCTTAATAGGATTGGTCTCTATTTTCTTCTTAATAGGATTGGGCTGCGTTTTCAAAATATCCTAGGTACGTGAGAGTGTATAGTCCCGAAGCACATCGTAGACCAGCACGGCTCTTGGCCGAAGGATATCTGGGTTGTAACAACTGTATCGTTACCTGTTACAGTTCTTTGCAGATTATATTGATGTTCATAATAGAGTGGTTATTGAACTAAAACTAATTTAATGTATATATATATATATATATATATATATATATATATATATATATATATATATATATATATATATATATATATTATATATCCATATGGAGCTCAGGCGTGAAGCCTGCATTTAATATTGAGGATGAATCCCAGAGCCACGAGAAACGGATCAAGCATCTTTTAATTTTTCACTAGGTTTCGAAAACTACAAGTTTTCATCTTCAGGCTAGAATAAGTTTACAAAGTTAATACATATGAAGAAAACTTGAAAGGGCCAACAAGACATTATATTAAAGAATGACCAATTATAAAATATCAGTAAAATGTACCTTCGACGGGTTCCATAGATGGAGGAATGATGTGTTGTGAGTACGACCTGTCTGGATTGACGGGATATAGATATGTGTAACAAAGGTTTTTTTCTGTCTGCTCTTGACGGGATTTGAACCTATTACCCTCGAGTGAAACCCCATCACCTCCTTCACTCAAGATGCATTAAGAGGTGATGAAATAATATTATTACTTTTAGTAGTAATAGTATTTATCAGCAATGAAGAGCGAGAGCCAACGATGGTATATCTGCTAGCACCGAACTAGAATCTTGGGGTGAAGTTAGGTTGAAGATTGCTGCCCCTAAATAAAAGGTATAGAGCAATATACTGAAAGAAAAAGAAGATATACAATAAGAATAAAATAAGAAAAAGTGGGAGAGAGAGAGAAAGAGAGAGAGAGAAAGGGAGAGAAAGTCATTATTGATTGCATAATCGATGATGTCAGTCAGGATTCTTCGCCACCTCGGAGGCCGCCAAACGCACCTCCTTATTTTCTCACGGTCTGATGGTGAGGCAGCCAGAATTGCATCGACCAAATTTCACTGCCTGCGAAAGAGCTGTGCCTACAATTGTCCAGAGTTCACTGCCTACGAAAGAGCCGTGCCTATAATCATCCAGAGTTCCCTGACTGCAAAAGATCCGTGCCTACAATAGTCCAGAGTTCACTGCCTACGAAAGGCTATGCATACAATCGTCCAGAGTTCACTGCCTACGAATGAGCCGTGCTTATAATCATCCATAGTTCACTGCCTACGAATGATTCGTGCTTATAATCATCCAGAGTTCACTGACTACGAAAGAGCCGTGCCTGCAATCGTTCAGAGTTCACTGCCTACGAAATAGCTGTGCCTACAATCGTCCAGAGTTCACTGCCTACGAAAAAGCCATGCCTATTATCATCCAGAGTTCATTGCCAACGAAGGACTCGCCTCAGTTATTAGTAAGAATTAAGCGCCCACGAAGAATGCGCATGTGTTATCGGCTAGACTTCATTACATAGGAAGAAGTTGCCTCTGTTAACGGCTAGACTTCACTGCCAACGAAAGAGTCGCCTCTCTCATAGCTAGACTTCACTGCCAACGAAGGAGTTGTCTCTGTCGTCAGGAAGACTTTACTGATTGAAAAGACTTCATTTCCGCCATAAACAAGACATCCAAGAACATAATATACACCATGAAAAAGGCTTTAAGGAACAAAATTTGCTACATTAATTAGGCCTTCAAGAAATATTTGCGCCATGAACAAGACCTACAAAAAAAGAAATTATGCTATGAATAAGGCGTCCAAAAAATTGCGCCATTAGCAAGGCTTCCATAAATACAATACTTACCATGAAGAAAAGCAGAAAACTAAACAAGAACAAAACCTCTATGACAAAACCTCCATGAACAAAATTTTCGTCATAAACAAGGCTTTAAAGAACAAAAATTGAACCATGAACAAGGTCTCCAAGAACAAAAATTGCGCCATGTACAAGGCCGTCAAGAACCAAATTCGCGCCATGAATAAATCATTAAAGAACAAAATATGTTCAATCAATAAGTCATTCAACAAAATTTTGCGCCTTCAATAAGGCCATTAACAAAAAATGCGTAATGAACAAGAGCTCCAAGAACAAAAATTGCACCCTAAACAAGACCTCCAAAAATCTAATTCTCACCATGAATAAAAGCGGAAAACGAAAAAAATAACCCACAGGAACAAAATTCACAACAAAATAATAACGACAGACCAAATTTCGCGCCACCATAAACCCTTAAGGTTTTAAAGAACAGAACTAGTAGAAGAGCAACACATCCATGAATAAAATGAACTTAAAGTTCTTAAAATCGTGTTTAGGGAGCAATTTTTGTTCTTGGAGACCTTGTTTATGGTGCAATTTTTGTTCGTTAAAGCCTTGTTTATGGCGAAAAGAATTTTCATTCAGGTACTTAAAGAACTAAGTATTTGCCAACAACTAGGCCAATGTCAACAAAAATTGCACAAAGAATAAGGCTTTCAAGCACAAAATATATCTCCAAAGAACAAGTCAGCACCAAGAAAAACCTTCCAAGAACAATTTTTACACTGAGAATAGGCCTGCTATAACAAAATTGCCACCAAGAATAATTTTTACAGACAAAGTTCCCCTCAAGAAAATTAGTCCTAAGAACAAAGTCTTTGCCTATAATAAACTCTTTTAAGGGCAAAACTTATATAACTACAAGTGTTACAGAACTAAATCTCCTAAAAAAAACAATGCATTTCGGAACAAAACATGAGCGAAGTACCAAAGCTTCAAAAACTCTCGTAAAGAACAAGGTCTTCAAGAACAAAATTCGCATGTCATGGTACAACCACTCTATATCATACACTAGTCCTATATTATGTGGGGGGTGACTTAATCACCAACTGCAACGCGAACCGTTTCAGGACTGTTCGCAGGGATTAACCACCGACTAGGAGGTCACACTTGAGGCGTTGGGTTTCAAATCCTTAATAATCAGACAGAGTGCATAAATGGTTGGCGAGATTTACTTGAATAGGCCAAGAGTATCGTTCAAGGTTAGTTAAAGATGAAACAACAAAATATAATATTATTTACAAAGATCAAAATAAGAATAATAATAGGCAAAAGGGAATTATTTAAAATAAAATAGTCTCTTGATAATTATTATCAGGAGGGATTCTCAAATGGAATTAATTGATTAATGTTACTAGGATCAGATCAAAAGGAGGAACTTGACAATGCTAATAATGGAGGGGGTTTCAGTCTTACGGGTCGATGACTTCGACTAAGGTTCTTCTTGCGATGAGGCGAGTGGAGAACGATCCAGTGAGGCAAGTGAGACACGATCCGAATGAGGCAGGTGGAGTACGACCCAAGCCAACCTTCCGATGAAGATAGCCAAACTTCAAAGATGATGTTCAACGGGGAATGTGCAAATTCTCGTAATTCCACGGGAAGAGGAATCTTCTTTTCCTCAAATGTAATCGATGGAGATTTTTTTCGGTTCGATTGAACGAAGGAAGACTGTTGCGCAAATTCAAAAGCTTGCCGTTCACAGAAGCTACCAATTGACTAGGGCAGAATCACAGCTGAGAAAGTCTACTGTCTGATGAACTCTCACGGGACGAGACGATAAGAACGGCCTTGAGGTGTGGGCTGGACTCCTCGAACTACAGAATAACTCGAGTATTTGTATGCCCAACTCTGAAAAGGAAGGGGGAATCCTGAGAAAGGAGTCACACGCTCCAGACATCTCAATCCAGAGGCGGAGTCGATTCATCATTTAGCAGCGAGGTGTGAGACAAAGTGTTTCTTTCTTGCCTCGTTACCGGGGGGGGGGGGGAGGCTTGGGACGAGTTCTCAGGATTGGGAAATATTTTCCCAATGCGCTCAGGAGTCCAAATTCGTGAATGTTCGAACGGAAAATGACGTCTTCCACGGCGGGATACCATCGTACGTGGTCCCCAATAAATTGGGAGGGAAGCAGGGGGGTCAGAGGTCGTTCTTTAACACCCCTCCCTTCCATACGATGTAACTTTTCTGAGAGAGAGGGAAGAAAAAGGGACATCGCAAATTTGGATAGGATGAATTATTATTAAGGCGTCAGCCTGATAAAAAAGTGGGGACCTCACCTGTGTTCGACAAGCTTAAAAAAAGGCTATGATATTGATCGACAAAAAAATACATTTAAATTAACGAACAAAATTAGAACTTTGTCTAAAAGGGTAGTTGAACAACAAAACCCCCCCAAAACACTATATTAAATAAGTATCTACAGGGACCATAGATAGATGTGCAGAGTTAAAAAAATATAGTATATATGTGCATGATTAGCTGACTGGTTTGCAGCGACCTATAATTTAGTGGATTAGCCAGCATTATCAATTAATGAATTGCGGCTAAAATTATCAGCCATACAATTTTTAGGACCTCGTATATACCAAACTTTAAACTGATATTGTTGGAGTATCAAAAGCCATCGCATTATACGTCCGTTCTTGCTCTTAGTATTTCGGAGGTACGACAAAAGGCAATGGTCAGTCTCGACAATAAACTTTTTCCTTATTAAATACACATTAAATTTGGTAATACTCCATACTATATCTAAAGCATCCCGTTCTATTACCGAGTAATTACGTTTATCGGGCAGTATCTTTCGGCTCGCGTAAGCCACAGGGTGGCCTTCACCTTCATCGGAGTATTGGAGCAGCATGCATCCAATTCCTTCGTTACTCACATCCCTCCAGATGCCGAAGGGTTTAGAGGGATTAGGGAGCCTCAAAATGGGGGCGGACGCTAGCTTGTCCTTGAGCAGCTGGCACCTGGCAGTAGCTTCGGGATTCTATGAAAGGGGATCTGGGGATCTCTTCCGAAGGAGGGCACTTAAAAGGGCTGAAATAGACGAGAAGTTATGGATAAATCTACGGGAAAAGGAGGCCGATCCCATGAATGACTTACGCTGTTTCTTCGTGCAGGGACGGGGCATCTCGACATTGGCTTTGACCTTTTCGTCCTGGGGGGCCATCTGATTTTTCGTGCGAACAAGCTCTTGAGTAGTAGGGAAGATGTTATGCTCAAATTTATTGGAGTAACCGGGGATCTCGGAGATGACATTTTCGAATCCATTTTGCAACTGCTGCAGGAGACTCTTTTGAAGAGGAGTTAGCCTGGGGGAGACATCTAGCACGGGAGATTATGATTCCGGGGTCCAGACAAAGATGGGATAGGGTAATTACCATCTTGTTCAATGCATACTACTTGCACGACATTGAGGGTGTCAGCGGGATACACCGCTTCCAAAGGAGACTCTTCATCGAGGGCCACAATATTGTTGATACACGCACGGCGGTGATATTTCTTCAACATACTGATGTGGAAAACCTTATCTCCTGAGAGGGTTCGAATCAAGTAATACACTGGTACTTTCACCTCTAGAACGGAAAAGGGTCCCTTCCACTGGCTCAGGAGTTTGTTACTCTTCGTATGAAGTAGCAACAGCACCTCATCGCCAGGCTTAAATCTTCTTTCCTTCGCCTTTAAATCAAAATAAGTTCGATATTTCTCCGAAAATACCTCAGCATTTTGGTACGCGATGTCGGCACATATCGTGTGGTGCTTTCGGAGGTATAGTAGGTACGAATAGGAGGATTGGATTTCGTTATCCAGACGGGGATTGGTTAAAAGTTCCTTTAAAATAGCAAGAGGGCTTCGAACATTACGGCCATACAGTAATTCGAAGGGGGCGAATCCTAGGGTCCTATGGAGGATTTCACGACACGCAAACAGTGCCACGAGTAAAAAGCTGTGGCATTCTCTGAGCTGATCGATACACAATTTTCTGAGGATTGATTTCAATGTGCCATTTTGCTTTTGGCAAACTCCGTTTGCGGCTGGGTGGTATGGGGGTGGTAAACAGAGGTTTTATCGTGAGGAGCTTTCCAACATACTCCATAAGCTCGGAAATAAATTGTCTTCCTCAATCCGACAATACCTCTTTAGGAATTCCTATCCGAGAATAAAATAGAAATGAGGACTTCGGCGCACGAAACGCTATCAATGCGCTTAAGGGGAACTGCCTCAAGGAAACGGGTAGCGAAGTCTGCCAAAGTGAGGAAGAAACTGAGTCCTTTACTAGACAGGGGATGAATAGGGCCAATAAGATCAATGGCCACACGATAAAAAGGTTCCGAGATGATCGGGCTTTTCTAAGGGAGGATGGCTTCTCGTGCTCTTTCGCTGATGTCCTTTGGCAGGCATCGAATGGTTTTCAGTACTCTGCAATTTCTCTGGCCGCACTTGGCCAATAGAAATACTTAAAAACTCTCTGAAATGTTTTATTATGACTAAAATGACCGAAGAATAAAGTATCATGAAAAATCTGGAGGACTTGGGGGACGTGAGAGCAGGGAACACACAAGGTGTATGTTTCAGGTTCGGTTCCGTTGGAACATTTACGATGTAACAGCTCATCCTTGACAAGCTATGAGATGCTTTTTCCACCACACGGAGACCCTTGCTCCTGAGTCCTGTCTTTCTCCCAAAGGAGAAGGAGAGTTGCGCACCCCTTCTGTGCGCGGGCAAAATCCTCGTTCAGGAGGGTCTCCCCCGCAGGATCGACCGGGTATTTTAAAGGAACGGGTTCCAGGGAAGCCTTGGCGGCCTGGGCACAGGTTACTACGGGTTGTGCTACGGGGCTACTTGTAACCTAGGGGCTCTGAACAATCAGTAAAAAGCAAAACTTGATTGGGGTTGCTACCGCTTCGACCCAACCAGTCAAATACTTACTTTCGATGTGGCATTTTACAATTGGGAAACGATTGGGTCGGCCGAGGTAATCATGAACCACAGCGAACTTTTGGTAGTCAGGACCGAATGGGGGAAGTAAATTCTCGGATAACACGATGCATGTGCACCAAGTGTCACGTACAAGGGTGGACACACGGTATCCGTTCACGCCTCTATTTTCAAATTTCAAGCCACCGGGGGAGCTCTTATTAAAGAGAAAACTTACTTGGTGACCGGAGTTGTTGGTCCACGAGAGAGATGTAGTGGTATCTTGAAGAGAAGGATGAAGAGTAGGAGTGGTACTAACTTGGTGTACCTGATGGGAGGACGTGCTTCTAAGTTAGAAATTTTGAGGGCAGTTCGTGCGTACATGACATTCTATTCCGCACATAAACAGATTATCTGTTTTCGGGGGAATAACGACGCGGTGGTAAGGGGGGGGCGGTAATTATGTGCTTAATGACTCTTAGTTCAGAAGGAAGGAGGTTCCTAGGTGTCGAGGGGCCTTGAACTTTCATGAATTTAGGGGTATTTCTTGGAGGGGGCCTGGAGTTATTAATCTTAAACTTAGGGGGGAGACCGGGAAGGCTTCTTATTAACTTTGGGGTACAAGTTATGTCTACTCGCATAAACATCAGCCTCTTCTAGGCATTCCTTAAACGTAGAGCAGAGCTTGTCTTTAACGAAGGCACGGATTTCGTGGGTCAGGGAAGCCAAAATTAATCCATTAGGACGAAGTCCAGAAGGAACTCGTACTCATGGGTAATTTTACACGCATCTTACCAAAATTGGAGGTATTTCTGGAGAGTTCACCAAAAATGGCGAAAGGTCTGACCGAGGCGGATCTTTTCGTAACGAAAAGGGCACGATTGAAATCTAGAGTCTTATTTACGGCAGCTAAGAATTCAGAGTAGTTCACAGTGGACTCTGAGGGAAGCGAAATGAATATATCTCTCAACTGTGAGTTTAAGAGGGGTAGCAATTTGGCGACACCATCTACCTCGATGTCCCAATTGTTGATTTCAGATATCTTCTCTAAATGAGTAAGATATGAACCAAAATCTTCTCCTTCTTTAAAGACGGGTAATCTTATTGACGGGGACTGTGGAGTTTCGGTCTAGGAGTTAACCGACATTGACTCCAATTGATTACGGCTTAATTCCACTTCATGCTGCATCATTCTCTCACGTTCTTCCGTCTCACGTTGTTCTCTTAGTTCTTTTGCTCTTCTCACTTCAGCTTCTCTTAGTTCTTTTTTCCTGCGCTCTTAGTTCTTGTTCATTCGCTCTTCTCTTTAATTTCTCTCTTATTCCTGAATATAAGTTAATAATTCTCGGTCCAACAGGCCCAACGACTCTCCTTGACTCTTGAAACGTTAAAACGAAGAAGACATCTTGTTGGCTTACTAGGGGAAACGTAACACGCGAACGGGCTATTGACGTAACGAAATTACTCGGCAATATATGTGAAGCCTAACTTTTCCCCAAAATAATTATTTAAAAATTATTCCACGAAAGGAACACTAAAACTCTTCTTACACTATAGGGACGGGTTAATCTTTCTAATCCGGCTGGGGATTAACTCAAATATTCCGGTAAATGGAATACACAAACACAAAGAACGGGTCCCAACTAATAATCTAAATTTTAAATAGTTAATAGACTAAAGTTCCACTGATCTAGAACTAACTTGAACGTACTTCGGCCAAAATAGAAAAATAAAGAAACTTCAGTAATGAGAGGGAACTATTAAAAATTAAAGGGGATGTAAATCAACTAAACTGCTTTACTATGTAATATACCACACTCACTTAACACCAGTTTATATAATATAGATGTAATATATATATATAATATATGTCATGGTACAACCACTCTATACCATACTCTACTCCTATATTATGTGGGGAGTGACTTAATCAGCTACTGCAACGCAAACCATTAAAGGACTGTTGCAAGGATTAACGACCGACTAGGAGGTCACACTTGAGGCGTTGGGTTTCAAATCCTTAATAATTAGACAGAGTGCATAAATGGTTGGCGAGATTTACTTGAATAGACCAAGAGTATCGTTTAAGGTTCGTTAAAGATGAAACAACAAAATATATTTTTATTTACAAAGATCAAAATAGGAATAATAATAGGCAAAAGGGAGATATTTAAATTTGAAATATTCTCTTGATAATTATTATGAAGAGGGATTTTCAAATGGAATTAATTGATTAATGTTACTAGGCTCAGATCAAAAGGGGTAACTTGACAGTTCTAATAATGGAGGGGGTTTCAGTCTTATGGGTCGATGACTTCGAGGAGGGTCCTTCTTACGATGAGGCGAGTGGCGAACGAACGATCCGATGAGGCACGATCCGAATAAGGCAGGTGGAGCACGACCCGAACCAACCTTTCAATGAAGAGAGCCAAACTTCAAAGATGACATTTGACGGGGAATGTGCGAATTCTCGTAATTCCACGGGAAGAGGAATCTTCTTTTCCTCAAAGGTAATCGATGGAGATTTTCTTCAGATCGATTAAACGAAGGGAAACTTGCGGAAATTCAAAAGCTTGCCGTTCACAGAAGCTACCGATTGACTAGAGTAGAATCACGACGGAGAAAGTCTGCTGTCTGATGAACGCTTGAGGTGCGTGCTGGAATCCCCGAACTACAGAAAACCCGAGTATTTTTATGTCCGATTCTGAGGGGAAGGGGGAATTTGGAAAAAAGAGTCACAAGCTCCAAACATCTTAATCCAGAGACGGAGTCGATTCACCATTTAGCAGCGAGGTGCGAGATAGAGCGGCTCTTTCTCGCCTTGTCACTGGGAAGAGGGGAGGCTTGGTACGAGTTCGCAGGATTGGGAAATATTTTCCCAATGCGCTCAGGAGTCGAAAATTTGTTAATGTTCAAACAGGAAATGACGTCGTCCATGACCGGATACCATCGGACGTGGTCTCCAATAAATGAGGGGGGGGGTTAGAGGTTGTTCTTTTACATCGTATAAGAACAAGGCTTACAGATCAATAGTCGTACATATAGCAAAGTATTCAAGAACATTGTTCAAAAATAAATCAGAATCGTAAGAAAAAAAATACCTTTACCAAAAACTTGTGTCCAAACGTCTTCTCCCACAAAAGTTTCGGTAGGAACAAAATTTGCATAAGAAAATATCTAAAACAATGCTAGATAAAAATTCACGCCTAGAACAACTCATACAGAAGCAACCCTTTTATTCGAACAAAACCCCTTACCAGAAAATTTGCACCAAGTAAAAGATCTGAAAGAGGAAGCAAGCAAAAAGAACAATTTTTTTCAAGAAGAATTTTCACACTAAGAATTAAGCTTCCACAAAGAACAAGGCCTAGTAAGAACTAAATTCACATCAAGAACAAGGTCTGCAAGAGCGCAATTTAAACCAAGAACTAGGTCTTCTATAACGAAAATAAAATTTACACCAAGTACTCAGATATCAAGAAGAATAAGAGTAGCATTTTCTACGTGATGTTGGCCTAAATGAAGTCAATAATTCCTATGTTGTTTGTTGGTTGAAGAGGAGTTGTTTTCAAGTGTTGTACAGGGTGTGCCTTAAGTTTGGACAAAAGAAATATCACATTGATATCGTTCATCAGACCCTCCTTGACTCCTTTGTCGGGTATGCTAAGTGAGAAGTTGACCTCAATGAACCGCGAAGCATAAATAAATGTGCTCAAATTGATGAAACTTAAGAGTTAATGCATCGGGTTCAAAAATGGTGGAAACCATATTGAGATGTTATTCCTAACAGTATATTTTAGGAACAAGATTTTTGGGATGGGTTGAATAGTAATAAATTTGTTTTCCTTTAGTTTGTATGTACCAAGAGCAAATGGTGAAGTTCAGAAAAAATAAATTATTAGTGAATGTTTTGGAATTTTTTAAGCAAAACAAATTACAAATGGTGAAGTTCATAAAATGTATTAAAATTAAAATATGGCTGTTTGTTTTTTTTGTTTCTTTTCGTATATTAGAAGGCTTCATCGAAGTTCTTTGTAAAATAGATTTTTAAATTTAATATTTAGAAGTATGGTCCATAAAAACGAGAAAAGCAAATTGAAATTATCATCATCATCATCATCATCATCATCATCACTAACTCTATATTTTAAGAACGGGATTTTTTGGAAAATAGTAAATACTTTTTTTTCTTAGTTTGGAAATGACTTGGTGTGTTTTGTGGATTTTTTAAAGTTGGGATAACAAAAGGAGGGCTTCGCCACTCTTCCTTACAGAAGGTGAAGTTCAGAAAATTTATTTTTATATATCGTCTATAACTATATTTTAGCAACGTGATATTTTGAAAGGGGTGAAATTTAGTTTAGAGTTCCAAAACGGTGTTGCATTCGCAAATACAATGTAGACCAATATGATAGAACATCTTGGCTAGATGATTGTGCATACTTACCGAAGCCATTTTAAAATTTAAATAAAGGTTAAAAAAATGCCTTTTAAATAAAGTAAATAGCTTACAATTTTATTGTTATTTTTAATGAACAACATATTTACTTCAATTAGCATTTATTTTTGAAAACTTGAATTGCTTCCTCATCTTCCAAAGTCACCTCATGCCACTGCTCTACACTAGCATTTTTTGAATATCATTAATTTATTATTACCTTGAAGCAGCAGTGTTTCAATTGATATTGTGTATGGTAAATTATTTGATTCTAATTAATAGGAATAGAGGAGGAGCGGCTTCGCTCCTTATTCCCTACTAATTTACTCATAATCTATTTTATTTCATATCCATACTTATTTTCTAGACCTAAATACAGGAAAAAAGTTTAGCTGAATTCTTTTCATATACCATAAAAACAATCCTCATCTCTTTTTTTATCTGAATTTATTTTCTTTTATATACTAACCTCCCCCCCCCCAATCCACCATGCCTTAATTTTAACTCATTTTGTGAATTTCACGATTTATATATTATTTTCATTCATAGATTCAGTGAGTAAAAAGTATAAGGTGAGAAAAAATGATAACTCTTAAAAATTAATTGGATAATAACATTACATATATGATAAACTAGCCTTAAGAGCTGTTTTTCAAATCCTAAATCAACTCTCAAACATAACTCTAATAAAAGCTTTAAATTATAAAAAAAATAACCCTGCGCTCAAAACTTTTCGATCAACACATAAAGTCTTAGAGAAAACTTGGATAAAAACATTTAATATACAAAAAAAAACATCTCTTGCCTCCACCTCTCACCAAATCCCACGTAAGCAAGGTCCAAACCACTCAGAATAACGCACTCAGTCATCAAAGGAGACACTCGAACCATACTAAGTCCACATTTGCCAGTTGAAACACAAATATTATCACTCAACCTTTCCTTGGACATCATCGCTACCCAAAATTTAGGCAGAACACTGGACTAATTCTACCACTAAAACCATCTAACAAAAAAAACAACTACTTTTGCTCTACAAGGCAGTCCCTTGTTGGGCTTTTAAAAAAAGAAACTTAAGAGCGGTAGGAATATAAGGAGGTAGCTTTTTCGTGGACACGTAGCAGCTCAGGCAGGAATTCTCTGAGTTAAAAGCGATTCTCTCTAAGTTGAGCGCACCGAGGCGTTCATGCAGCCAGATGAGGTCTGGATCGGCCTCTTGAGCGTCTAGATTTGCATTGTAGTCAACCTTTGCTGCCTGGGGGTCGATTTTTTCGACGGTCAAGTGCGATACAGGAAATCGGCAATGACGTTGTCTTTTTCCTATATGTTCTGAATGTTCGTCGTGAATTTGGAGGTGTAATCCAGTTGACGATATTCCTGTAGTGAATGGCGGATAAAAGTGGCCTAGATTGCAGAAAGCAACGCACTGTGGTCGAGAAAAATGGGGAGGGCACATCCTCAGATGGTGATGCTTAACCGAGGGATAACTTTGCTGAGATATCGAGATGCACTGGCCGTGAACAGCTAGCCAAATGGTCTTTGACGTCGGAAGAAACCTTTGAAAGCCTCCTCGTTCCAAGTGAGTGTAGAATTCTTCTTGCCCCCTTACGAAGTCACAAGTTAATTTTTAGATTGGGAGAGTTACGCGCAACTAGCAATGAATCGGAAATAAAAAATTACCATGCTCAGGAACTCCGAAAGTTGAGTAAGAGCAAGCGATTGAGTTAAGCGTGGGATGACCTCAATCTTCTCTTTAGTGGAAGAAATTCCCTCTTTGGTTCCCTGCGACCTAAAGCGGTTACCTTGAGGACCCCAAACATGCACTTAGCAGAATGGATCTGAATTCTAGTCTGCTGCAAGTAGTCTAAATGTGCTCTTAGGTGCAAGACATGTTCCTCGTAACTCGCACTTGCAACAAGAATGTCTTCCAAGAATACGAACACAAAGTTCAATCCCCGTAAAACACCCAATAAAACTCTTTACAGCGTTCTTTTAGCCCTACGGGCATCCTAAGCCACTCGAATAAACTGAATTGGATAGCAGTGAAGGTTTCTCGATGCTTTTGTCATCCACACGGATCTGCTGGAAAGCTTTAACCTGGTATGACAGGAAGAATATGCTTTAAACGTGAAGATGTAGAGAAAATCTATAACGTCAGTCACTGGGCAGCGATCATTGTTCGTCTTGGCGTTCAAACAAAAATAAATCACAACAGGGTCTCTATTCCTCATACCATTTATGGACTATACATATTTAGCAGTGCTGCCAAAGAGATTTTGTAGGTCAAATTTTGTCAGCGTGCATTAGGTCTTGAAATCTCCTTCTGGTACCAGGATATTGTGGGTGAAGAGAGGGTGGGCGCAAATATTTCGTGGTAGTCCGTGCGTCACGATGTGTTGTGTGACATCGTAATTTGGAGGCTAGCTAGACTGAAGGGGTAGCACCAACTCGGGGAACTTGCTGTAGAGTTGCACGATTTGCGGATCCACAGTAACCAAAAGATTGTATACGGCAGGAAATTCTCTTAACCCCATCAATTAATTTATTCCTTTTGAGGACTACCAGGAGATCAAAGTGGAATAAGGAAATATGTCTCCATAAAGCTATTGGAAACTTAAGCCAGGATAAAGCTCCATAAGAAGGCTCGACGAAGCGCTAGGATAAACAAAAGGCTTTTTTTCATCTAAGCTAGAGATTGGCGTGCCTTTAGCCTAAAACCTTTGATCCTGAAGCCTCTTTCGATCCGACTTTAAAAGGGGTTAGAATGCTTATCAGAGGGTTAGAATCACCATGCCCACAACGGAACAGGGGTCGAAGCTACTTTTCCTTCCAGAAAGATGTGGTTTGCACATTTAGGCTTTATCTTTAAAACAGTGGTTATGCTTCCCACCCCACTAATGCACAGACTGCCTGTGGGATGTGCTTCCCTTGAGGATAGCTTAGTGATGTTGGCTGCGCTAACTTGAATCGCGGCTGGCCTTGAGAGTCAGGCAGGAACAGCATGTCAGTTCTTCTTGGAATCTGCTCGAGATCGCGTCGGAGGCGGCTATTTCCTTGTGCGGGTTGAAGAGGTTAGGTTGGGAACGGCAACTTGTGGATGGTGTCCGCAATCTTTTTACCTGCTTGAGGGAAGAAGGAGAGGCGAGAACATTTTGAGCTTTATTGGGAAGGCGCTGTAGAAACAGCTCTTTCAGAAAATTCTCGCTTTCCGATGCTTCCAGGAGGCTGGGTGATGGAATTCACTTGCGAGAGAATCTTGTTGGATCTCATATATATAATTTTTTTTTTGCGTCAGGATTAGGCGCAGCCGCTGTCGGGAGGAAGTAGATCTCCGTTGGTGGGTGGAGATAAAATGTTTCAGCTGACAACGACAAAGAGGATAATACAAATGGGCGCGTAACGTACCTCGTCACCACTGATCTAGTTTACCTCGAAAAAGATTCTCACTGCCGTATCCAGTGTTTCGCGACGCTTTCCTGGTGTACGGGTATCAGTAAATTTATCCGCTCGACTGAGGCTAGTGTAGTACGTAGTGATGCCCATCTTGAATTGAAAATACTACACGAAGCAACACTTCAACCGCAATCTGGAAGGAAAGTATTGACTAGACACCGGCCAATACGATACCAAAGAACTTCTGACGCCGATTACTGAGTGCGTAAATATCAAGATCTGACACCACATTAAATCAGAAAAAGATTCGCCGGACTTTGATAGAGGAGATAGCAAGGCTTCCACATGATTGAAATCGTCCAGACTCAGGATGTGAGGATTCAGTGCCTTAAAGTTTTTGGCAATACTATTTTAGGGGGATTGCAGTTAACATAGAAAACGATTTAACTCTTTATTATATACCAAATGGAACTTTAGCTTCGTCAAAATTATTTTGGCGTGGAACTCTAGGTTTCGTCAAAATTATTTTTAGCGTGTAATTCTAGCTTTCCATAAAATTATTTTGGCGTAAAAATGCATAAAATAATTACATTAAAATGGACTTTTGTGAGTCAACTTGCAATGAATAATTGAATTTATATTGACTTTTGTAAGTTAATCAGTTGATTGTGAATTATATGAAATATTGATAAAAATTGTATTAATCATTGAAATAAATTTGACAGATTTATTCCTATTCATATTTTTAAAAGTGATGAAGTTAGTATGGGAGAGAGATGGTGAGAAATAAAGTGATGAAATGAGAAAGAAGTAATATATTTACAAAGTGATTCCAGGGGCCTGAAGTTGAGGCCAATCGCTATTATTTCATATTGTTTATTTGGGTAAAAATTATTTTGTTTTATTTAAGAGTTTATATATCGGCGTTCAAGCTGTTACTATTTTGCTCACTACTACTTTTGGCGATAGTCCTTGTCGCGACAATTGGGAGGTTAAGGAAACATTTTGCTTTAATTGACAAGAAAAAGAAAGAAATAAACATAAAATACAATAAGGCAAGATGCAGAATGCACTCTGTAAAGAAGAGTTTAATGTGAGAATAATCATATTGTTATCAAAGATAGTCATTTTACTTGCAATGAGAGCCAGTGCTGTATTTTACACATTAAAAAGATACAAATGGCTTAAGGCTTAAATTAATGCCAAGTACCATTTAGATTTAGATCTATATAACTTTTGGAATAATAGAGAATGAAAGAGAGATTGTTACTAACAAATCATTACAGTCTTACTCTACTATAAAGTAGTATTTTATCTTTTGATTTGTTTCTCTTTCTTTGCCTTTTCGCAATTTGTGTTAAGGTAGGGTTCGTCTCTTTTGGTATATATTTCGAGTGTCATATTTGTTGTTTTTGAGTTGTTTTCAGAGGTTGTGCCAAGTCGGAAGATTTATTGATATCTATGTGCATAATTCGACTTCTTCGCCTGGGTCTAGCTTGTAGACTCTGCGAGGGAATCTAGAGTGTCCTCTTTCCCTAATATTTTCTTCTAGGAATACGTGGCTTTCACGTTGAGGGTCATCCTTTCATACATTTTTTGTACTTCCTTCTATAAATTTATTGAAAGTGGTGAATTTAGGCTGAGCTATAAATGTCTATCTGCCTTTTTCTATCCATCCTTGGGTGGCTGTGACGATGTATGGGCTCTTATTTTGCGCCCTTTGAATGTTTAGTTTGGACGTATTGAAAATGCTGTGGAGATGTGGGAAAGAGTAGGCCAACGTTGCCATGACCAAGGCCATGTATACTTTCTTTAATAAAGTGGAGAGTTGTGAGTCAAGAAATTGATGGCGACCTATAAGAAACATTAACTAATTTGCATTAAATTTTTGCATTTTGGTAAAATTTGTGAATCAACAGATTGAGAATGAATTATATGAAGGATTAAAAAAAATCCATTGAATACATTAAAATTGACTTTTCTTAGACAATTAATTCAAGGAAAACAATAAGAAAGATTACTAAATATTGGAGTAAATAATTGAATTAATTGACTTAAGTGAGTCAACGAAGTGATTGTAAACTGTAAGAAAGATTAATAAAAAAATAATTAAATTATTGAATTAAAATGGTCTTTTGGGACTCAATAAAAGAATAATAAAAAATGCATTAAATAATTTAATTAAAATTAACCTTTCTAATTCGACGAAGAGATCATGAAATATAAGAAAGATGAAGAGAAATTGCAATAAATTTTATAATTAAATTGTCTTTGGTGAGTCAATTAATTGATCGTGAGCTATACAAACCATGATTACAAATTACAGTAAATAATTGAATTAAAATTGAACTTCGTCAGTCATCAAATTGTTCTTTCACTATATGAAATATGAATTATAAAAGCTTAAAATAAATTAGTTAAAATTAAATTGTCTCAAAGAATTGATCGTGAAATTTATAAAGGCTAAAGAAAATTTCATTAATAGTTGAAAGAAAATTGACTTTTGTGAGTCAATGGACTAAATAATTTGAATTAAAATTGACTTCTGTTAGTCAATGTATTATATACGCGTAGATCTTGAACTACATGAAAGTTTGATAAAAATTAAATCAAATAATTTAATTAATATTGACGTTCGTGATTCAGCGAAGTGATCCTCCACTACATTAAATATGAATTAAAGTTGCATTACATAATTGCTTTAAAGTTGACTTTTGTTGCTCAACGAAATGATTGTGGAATATAGGTATGATAAATAAAAATTGCCATAATAATTGCATTAAAATTTAATTTTGTTAGTCAATATTGATCGTGAACTATATGAAAGTTTAATAAAAATTGCATTAAATAAACTGAAATCAAATTGGCTTTTGTGTCAATAAATTGACGGTAAACTTTAGGAAAGATTAATAAAAATTGTATTAAATACTTGCATTAAAATTTTCCTTCTTAGTCAACGAAGCGCTTGTAAATTAAATGAAAGACTAATAAAATTGCATTATATAATGACATTAAAATTGACTCTTTTGAGTCAACAATGCGATTGTGAATTATATCAAAGATTAATAAATATTAAATTAAATAAATGAAATAAAATTGACTTGTGTGAGTCAATGAAATGAACGTGAACTATATGAAAGATGAATAAAAATCGCATTAAAATTAAGGATTGCGAGTCAATGACGTTTTGTTGAACTATATGATAAATTAAAAAAGTTGAAGAAAATAATTTATTTTTAAATTGAATTTTGTTATTAAATCACTTGTCAGTGAAATAAATGGTCAACACAAACGACCGAAGCTCCTTCTTTGAATTTTTAATTACCCCTTGGCTGAGCGAGCCTCAGTCTCGATTCAACGCCACTTTGTTCCTGGTGGGTCTCTTTTCCTCTTCCCCCTCCTGTGTAATATCATGGAGCCATTTAACCTACCCCCCTTTGGAAGCGGTAATTCAAAACAGTTTTCCTTTGTCCTCCTTTTAGGTCAGAATTAGATCGCAGGAATTCTCTCATCACGCGACGACAGTCACCGCTTTCCTAATTAAGTGCTAATTAGTTACCGAATCTTACTTCGGACATAAGAACTTACTCACCTGGTTGCTCCCTGAAGTAGCTAGACAGTGGGGCTGTTGTTTCAAGTTCCAGAAGCCTCCCTGTAAGGAAAAGGGGCGCCAAGAAGAATACCCCCTTCATTTGTTTCTTGAATTCATTCCCTTCCTGTCTCCTAAGTACAACTCCACGTGGAGTAAGCTTTGTATCCAAGAAGAAAAATAAAAGAAGAAAAAACTTGAATATCAGTCAGCGCCTCACAGGTGTACCTAAGCTGGGCGCTAAAAGCTTTCACCTCACCCATGCAATGCTAATCTCTGTAGTCAGGAACAAGATAGCCGAAAGTTCCCACCCACATCGTTGGAGACGATTAAGACCCGTGTCGGGTGACAAAAGCTAATCTATCTAGGCTCCGGAAACTTTCTCACAGACGTATGTGCCTTCCAGCAATCGAGAACCATAAAAATGGCCGTCGTATAAGTACCCTGGACTTTTTAAAGATCGGCAGATTGAGTTTGAGATCTCGTCGCCTTCGGTTCAGATCGTGTGTCTGTTTCCCCAAGTCCCTGGTATTCACGTATACCATCGAGGTTGGATCTCATCAGGCAGATCCATCTCTTTTGTGAATGCTTACTCTGTTTAGAGCAATCCTCGAATCATCGCTTCATCCCCGAAAGACTGACCGAGAATTCTCTCGTCTCATCTGGACCCCCACCCCCTCAAAGATATCCAGTTTCCCGTACGAGATTTCACGGCGAGCCGCGTCAGAGTCTCGATTTTTGGAGGTTGCACTTTTCTGGAGAAGAGGTGCCATCATCTGTCTTCGAGGAGGATCGTGACCTCGTCTTCTGGTTCCTTTCCCCCCTCTTCATCCTCATCACCATCAGGATATTCGGCCGAGAATCACGACCATTTTCCGTCTCCATTCCCACGCGCCGACTCGCTAAAGGATTTCCCTTCCTAGAGGTGGCTCTCTTTAAGGTAAAACGACCTTTGTTTGCATCTCCCGTTAATCGACCCACTTTCTGACTTTTAAATATTCCTTCTGTATAATTGATCTATAGTATCCCATTTAAAATCTAATAAACAAGTAATTAACGTTACCCGCTTGCCAATTTTTAATAGTCTGTCAATATTATCCTTATTTACATTTCCTATATTTCCCGCATTTATATATATGCTAATTAGTGACTTATTAAAATTATATTTTTGGTTTTCACTCTTTAAATATATCCTTGAACTGCAACTTGGTAAACTCATTAAATGCTATCGGGCCCTGTATTAAAATCGCACTCTTATACCTCGTAATCGACGGATTACTTTTACGAAGTGAACGTACTTGCACGTAGCGAAGGACGCGTACGTATATTAGAGGATATATGTGTATATAATTGTATATATACATATTCTCGATGTTTTTATCTCTTTCCCTCCAACCAATAGGTAAATATATGAATATATAGACGTATTGTCTGGGAAGGTGACCTATTCCTCGACACTCCCTAATACCACTACTTTAGTAGAACCGCCCCCACTTTACTTGCCCTATCTTATCTTTCTGCTACCCATTTTTTCTTCCCCAAAACTCCCCTACAGAAATCAAGTAAAGAGTTTTTTATATACTTTGTCCTTTTCTTAAAACCCCGATTTCGATCAAGGAAATGAAGTGGTCCTACCATAAATCGGACACCTCTAGACATATATGAAATATTCATAAAAATTAGATTGAATAATTAAATAAAAATTTACCTTTGTGAGACCAGGAATTGAGTGTGAACGATATGGAACGATTATTAAATATTACATTGAATAATTGAATTAAAATTGACCTTTGTGAGTCAAAGATATGACCGGGAATTATATAAAATATTAATAAATTTGCACTATATAATTGATTCAAAATGTACTTGCGTGAGTCAGTGAAATGATCATAAGCTATATGAATCATTAATAAAAATTACCTTAAATAATTTAATAAAAACTTGACTCAATAAATTAATCAGGAAATATAATGAAAGCTAAATAGAAATTGCATTAATATTTACAATTGTGAGTCAATATATTGGTCGTAAATTATATAAAATATTAATAACTCTGCAGTAAATAATCGAATTAAAATCAACCTTTGTGAGTCAACAGAATCATTATGATGTATATGAATGATTAAAAATGTTCCATTGAATAATTGAATTAAAACTGAGGTGTATCAACGAAGGGAACATGAACTACGAGTATATGAATGAGTGGGTAAATAAAAATTTTATTATAGTTGAATTTTGAGTCAAAGAAGTGACATTGAACTATAAGAAAAATTAGTATAATGTCAATTTAATAATTGAATAAAAATTGACTTTGATGACAAGGAAAAATTAGTAAATATCGATTAAATAATTGAATCAAAATTGACTTATGTAATTAATTTAATTGATCATAACTATAAGAAATATCAATAAATTTGCATTACATAATTGAATTAAAAGGGATTTGCGTCAGTCAACGAAATGGTCGTGAGCTATATGAAAGGTCAATAGAAAAAGCATTAAATAATTGATTTATATGAAAAAGTAATAAGCTTGAAATAACTATTTACCTCAGTATTGACTTTTGTGATTTAACGAAGTGATCGTGAAATATAAGAAGATAAATAAAAATTTGATCAAATGACAACTAAACTAGACTTTTTTAAATCAATGAATTGATTGTGAATTCCATGAAATATTACTAAAAATTACAGTAAATAATTGAATTAAAATTTACTTTTTTAGTCAATAAATTGATCGTGAGCTATATGAAAATATAAAAATATTGCATTAAATGATCGCATGAAATTGACAATTGTGAGTCAATGAGTTGATAGTGAACTATGAAAGATGAATTAATATTGCATTTAAATTGCCTATTGTGATTCAATGTATTGATTATTAATTGTATGAAATTTTAATGAAAATTACATTAAATAATTAATGGAAAATAAATGAATCGATAGTAAAATGTATGGAATATGAATAAAATTGCATTGAATAATTGAGTTAAAATTGAGTTGTGTGAGTAAATGAATTAATTTATCGTGAAATATATCAATGATGAATAAAAATTTCATTAAATAATTGAATAAAATTGACCTTTATGAGTTAACGAAATCAACGTGAACGATATAAAAATTTAATAAAAATTGCACTAAATAACTACATTCAAATAGACATTTCTCATTCAATGAATTGATTGTAACTACATATATAAAAGATTATTAAAAATTATTCATTCAAAAATAGATCTTTTATCTCCCTTCCTCCGTTCCCGGACATAACTAATTTCCAAAAAGCTAACAATCACTGATCTTCGAGAATATTGGCCATTTATTGAACACCCATAATGATGTTTATAATCCCCAATGGCCCCATTATATTATAAAAAAAATATATATTTCTATTCCTCGATCGATCACTTTTGCTAATAAAAAATTCTGTTGCCTAAGTAATTAATTCTTCAGGTGCCACTAAACGTATAATTTACTAGGGCAAATATAGGAATTGTCCTTAATTGGCCGATTCCTTGCCTTTTCTCCCGTTGAATAGCGCATAGGAGAGGGTCGGTGAGGTGTTTACATCATTAAAAGTCACACCAAGGAAGAAGCGCACATACAAACATGTCTTCGCGAGATTCTCTCCGTCGTATACACAATGTGTAAGCCATTCTAAAGGTAAAGATGCCGCAGAGCAATAAATTCGTATATAACCATTATAAAAGACCATCATTTGAAGGGTCGAATTCATGTAAGCGTTTCGAGTAGAAATTATTTCAGGGCTAAAATTGGACACCGTAGATTTATGCTACGTTAATCATGTCCTTCGCGCTCCTGATCTCTTGTTTGCGCCTGACGTAAACAAATGACGATCACTGAAGCGACAATAGACGCCATGTTGGAAGGAGAATAGGAAAATCGACAATGTTTGTTGGCGAGCAGAGAGGCTTCATTGTACGGACACATAGCTGACATTAGATTGCAAGGATATTAGCAATAACCCTCTGTAAACTAATAATGGTAAATAGTAGAAAAGATAGCCGTAAATAGCAAGTAAATAATAGCGTGGATTGATTATAAAAGCCGACGCAACACTCCCTGAACTCGTTCCTCTATTTATATGTGCATACAGAGCTATTATACGCATCAACAAACCACGCAACGTATGTCTAAATAGATTTAATCATGAACAAAGAGAAATGAGAAAATTAAAAATGTGTCTATTGATAGAAAGAAAAAATACAGGATATAATAAACAGAAACGAATTAACTCGGGTTTAAGAGGTAAAAATACCTCCCAAAATTAACATAATAATTTTCCAAGCTCAAACAAGAAGAAAACGAACGAGCCTGTAGAGGTAGGTGTATACAGATAGACAAATTAACATGAAAATATACAGATAGACACACTGACACAGGTAGAAATAGTTTCGCCAAACGGTCTATCGATAATAATTCATTAAAACTATTTTCATGTAAATCACAATTTATTTCCTTTCTCCATGTGAAGGATTTTATTGCCCATCCATTTATTATCAAGTCGTGAAAGCTTCTCACAATACCTTATAATAAGGTCCAATTGGCGTCGTCCCGCAATAATTCGAATGCATTCGTATATCTGACATAATCCTACAGCACGAATAGGCCTTGAATTATTAAGCATAAATTGCAGCTTGGGTAACACCTTTAAGACTCAATTTCGCTCTACGATGTTTCTTTGTTTAGCGCTTGGGTAACTATAAAAGAGGGGAGTGGTTGTATATATGGTGGATCTTACTATATTCCGCCATTGATGCCATTTTGTAGATGCCGTTTGTATATACTGCCAAAGGGTATGAATATTCGTGCCGACAGCCTAATTATTGTTTAAATTGTTTGAGAATTTAATATAATGATAAGAGTGCAATGCGTAATATTGTCTATAATTTGTTTTTAGTCGCATTCACGCAACTATGTCGGTCCGTAGGTCGGTCGGTCGGATGTAACCATTTTACTTTTCAATGAGTATTTTGGCAATAACATCGTAACTATTCGGTTGATTCTAACGAAATTTGAAACCCTTATGTTGTGTTACATTTCACTTCGAGTAATATAATTATCAATGACCTCTCAAGGTTAGTCCTAGAATTATTAAATGTTTTGAAGGTCGTAAGGTCATATGGTTATAAGATCCTAACTCAGAATAATTGAGAGCACGCGACTTAGGTCTGTTGACCTTGTTCAAAGGCTCTAGTTGATTACGACGGTATGTCTGTTATAACTGACGCTTGGCACAATTATTGAATCCGTTATAATAGATTTGCGTTCTGTGAGTCTAAGCGGACCGTCCACATCAATGGATATTAAGGTTTCCTATGTGAGAACATTTCGTATTAGAAAACTAGAATGAAGAGTATAAATAATGAGGTAAATTTCATGTAAAGAGAATTAAAGAATATTAAATAAACCTGTTCTGTTTGGTAGCACTAAACAAAATCAATATATATATATATATATATATATATATATATATATATATATATATATATATATATATATATATATAATAAAGTGGTAAATCATTTATATTTTACATAAGGTCAGGACAATTTGTGTCAATATGAAGTTTACGTTTTCCTAGAATGCTGTACAAGATCGCTGACCTAAGTGTATATGAAGTGACTTGTGTTATTTTGAAAATCAGCTTGTATTCATTTGATTTATACATCTCACATTCCATACGCTCAGTGGATTCATACTGAACGCGAGTTAAGAGGAGGGACTTGAAGTTGACCATGACATCCCGCCCATTACCACCGTTTGATAATGCACTCGCAAGATAAAGGATTTGAAGGCTAGGATGCCTCGACCAGTACTTCCACCCTATCCGGGTTTGTCGCCGACTTTGATGAGACGTTCAAAAAGACACTATGGATATTCTTCTAAACCAATTTCATGCCAGAGCATTGATGTGCTTCGACCTCATTTGTGGAAAATTGGTTGATATTTATTTGACTATGTAGATGCTTTTGTATGTGTTCATACTCGTATGTGTGGCTCAATTAAACAATTTCTAGATTGAGTGATAACAATTAAGGAAAACAAAGCAATTTTAAACTAAATATTTCGATATAAAAACTGCAAAGAGTTAATTACATTACTGACCAAACCGACCTTTAAATTTGTTCAATTCTGGTTGAACCGACCTGGGCTCATACTTAATCAATTCCATAAATATTAGATATTACAAGCATGCCCCCCCCCCACTTGAAGGGGACTTATTTAAAATATCAAGTTTATATTAACAAAGAAACTATTTTATCCAATTGTTATTATTCACTATTATTGCACAAATTTGATCTAATTTTTATTTTCCATTATTGCACAAATTTTATCTATTTCTTATTATTTTCCATTATTGCACAAATTTGATCTAATTGCTGTGAGGGACTTTACACCGGAATTCATTATAAGGAAAAATACGACCGAACTCAAAATAAGGGCCCCTGCAACCTAACCAATTATAAGGGCCCTTATCCACGAAAACATTATAACGACCCCCTACGCATGAACCCATAATCGCTGCCACTACGCACGAGCACAATATAAAAGCCCCTATGCCTACCCATTATAAAGGATCCTACACCTGATCGAATATAAGAGTCACTACGCAGGAACCCATTATAGGCCCCCGTATGGAGGAACTCATTATAAGGGACTCTGTGGAAAAAAATATATTATAAGAGGCCCCACATGAACACATTATATTAACCCCTCCGCATACACACATTATAAGGCCTGCACACGAAGCAATATTAAGCCCGACACCGTCCGCTACTCACGAAGTCATATTAAGGCCCTTACGCACTAACTTATTTTAAAGGCACGTACGCTCAAACCCTAAATAAAGGCCCTCTACGCTCGAACCCATTATAAGGGTACGCCCCGCATGCAATCACAATAAGGGCCCCTTCGCGCTAGCACATTATAAGAGGGCCTTACGCACAAGTCACAATAAGGCCCCTACGCAAGAGTTCATTATAATAGCCCATAAGCTCGAAACCCCTCATAAGGAACCCTAAGCAAGAATCCCTTATAAGGCCTGCTAAGAACGAACTCGCTATAAGCGCCCATAAGCAATAACTCATTATATGGGCCTCTAAGCACGAACACGCTATATGAGACTGTACTCACCAAGTCACGAGAAGGGTATATACCTAATAACCCATTATAAGGAACTCGTACGAACTAACTCAGAACTAGCCCATTATAAGGGCCATTACGCACAAAACCATTATAAGGGCTCCCTACGAATGAACGTATTATAGCAGTACCTACGCAGGAACCCAATTTAAAGGCCCCATACACTACGTTCGAAACCATTATAAGTGTCCCATACACATGAACTCAAAATAAGAGCCGATACCCACTAACCCATTGTAAAGAAACCTACGCACAAACCGATTATATAGGCCCCTTTCGGAAGAACCCGTTTTAAGGGCCCGCTATGAATGAATTTACATTAAGGGCCCCTACACATTAGCCAATTATAAAAGCCCATACGAATGAGCCCATTTTATAGACACCATATGCACGAACCCATTATAAAGGAACCTAAGCACGAACTCATTATAATATTTACAAAGCTGGAACCCATTATAAGGGCCCGATAGGCACGAACCCATTATAATGTCTTCTAGGCAGGAACCTATATTAAGAGCCAATACGCACGAACCCATTATAAGGGCCGCTACGCACGAACCTCTTATAAGGCCCCCAGCACAAACCCCTTATGAGAGCTCCATAAGCACAAACCCATTATATGAACGCATACGCTCAAAACTATTATATGACCGATGCAAATGAACTTACAAGTTCATTCGTAGGTCTCGACGCGAGAACCCATTTTAAGGTCTCTACTCATGAATCCATTATAAGGCCCCTTAAAGAATGAAATCAAAATAGGTACCCCAGCTGCTTGGGGCCTTTATTAGGGTCCCATATGCAAGAACCCATTATAATGGTCCGTAGGAACTAACCTAATATAAGGACCGCTAGGCACGAATCTATTAGAATGGCCCCTAGGAACGAACCTATTATAATGGTACCACATAATAACCCATTTAAAAGTCCATTACACTAAAGCATTAAAAACAGCTCCCTACGCACGAACCCATTAGAAAGGCTCCATACTTACGAACTCATTATAAGGGTCAATCCGCACGATCACATTATAAGGGCCCTTATGGCCGAGCCCATTAAAGTGTCCCTACACACGAACCCATTCCATGGTCTCTTTGCTCGAACCCATTATAAGGCCCGCTACGCTCAACTCATTATAATGGCCACTACGCGCATGCCCATTATAAGGGCCCTAACCGCACGAACCCATTATAAGGGCTCATACGCACGAATAGAATTATAAGTACCCACACGTACGAACATATTATAAGGGTTCCAATGGCACGAACCCATTATAAGGGCCAATACGCTCAAACCCTTTATAAAGGCTAATATGCAAGAATCATGGCTCCACTCACGAATCTCTTATAATGGCCACATACATACAAATCCAGTGTATGAGTCACTACGCAGGAACCTATTATATGTGCCCTACGCATGAACTCAATTAAGGGGTCCTATACACTCTCCCAATAATAAAGGGGCCAAGCATGGGCCCATTGTAACAGCCTCCTACTCACAAAGATCCAATAAAGGCCTATGCTAACTAACCCCATTATAAGGGCCCCTACACACTAACCAATTATAAAGCCTCTACGCACGAAACCATTCTAAAGGCCCCTTCGCACGAGATATTATAATGGCCCTTACGCATGAACCCATTATAAGTGACCCCATGCATGAACCCCTTATGAGGGCACCTACGAACAAACTCACAATAAAAGCCCCCCTACATACTAACCAATTATAAGTTCCCAACGCACGAACCCATTATAAGGGCCACTACTCAATAACCCGTTATAATTCGCTCTCTACCCACGAACCTATTATAAGAGCCTCATACATACGAACCATTAATAATGGTCCTTAGGCACGAACCTAATATAATGCACTCATACGCACGAACTCATTATAATGTCCTCTACGCTCGAACTTTTTATGAGCGCTGCTGCGCACAAACCCATTTTAAAGGCCCCTACACACGAACCCATTATAAGGGCCATTATACATGAACCTATTATAAGGGACCCCACGTACGAGCCCATTATAAATGCTCCTACGCACAAACCCAATATTAGAGCCACCTACGCCCAAACCCAAATTGCCAATCTTATCTTCAGATGACATAAATGCACCTGAGCTTCTCTTCTACATCCACAAAAAGCTCCCGAAGGAACCGTACCTCATCTTTGGATTGCGCTGCGAATTTCCTCTACTCTTACTGTGACCCGGGCCTCAACAAAGAGGATTTTTTTAAAAGCTAAAGTCATTAATACTTACCTAAGGTCAACCATGAGAAAGGTTCACTTCAGTGGAGTGGCAATAATCAGCATCAATTAAGAGATTTCAAGCAGCTGGCCCTTTGCTTCTAAAAGGGCCAGAAAGCAGAAGCTTCGAAGACGACTGCTACAGTTTTAAAATGGTGATAAAGGGAGCTTACTGTCTATACTTCCAAATTAACTGCAACCCATATAAAATATTAATTTGATGTCTATTTATCATTTGCACTTTTGTATGGGTATTAGTTTTATTATGATCATTCTGACCAATGTCTTAATTTAATTTCTTTACTTTGTTTAATGGCTTAATGTATTATTATTATTATTTGGGATGGGGGTGGAGGGAAGGGATATGCTTATATGTTTAATATTATCATTTGGAATGTATGTTGGCTGAATTTTATTCCTTAACTTGTTTAACATTTCCTAACATTTATTCCCATTTGGGAGATCTTAAAATGCACTAATGTAGATGAGCCCAGTGTGTCCCATTTAGTATCATGTTCTGAGGACTAAAATACTCGGATCAACCTAAGATGTTTGATTCAAATTTGGGAAAAAAAATGTTAAGAGTTTTCCACGGATCTTTAACCTCTTTCCTCTTAAAGTGCATCCAATTTATGCATTTAAGGGGTGCCTCTAGGCCGCCTTAGATGGTTTTGCATGCCGCCATAGTTTCACAAAATAGGGCCCACAACCAAAATTTTGCACAAGGACTTCAATAGACTAGAAAAGAGTTGTAATATCTACAAGGAATGTAAGTGAATATACAATGTCCTTTCATTAGCTTCTATGCATTGAGTAGTGTCCCTTTTTAAGAGCTGACTTTTCATTTTATGATGATTTCCTCCCCACACTCCAAATTTCTTTATCACATCGATATATGATCGATTTCAGGATTAAGTCAATATAAACTGGATCACAATTCCAGTACATTACTAGTTCATTAAATTACTAGTGCATTACTTTGATTATTATGATAATAGGGACATACATATCAAACGGACTTAATTCTCTTCTAATTGCCACCCTCTATTCCCGTGCAATCTTTGCTACGAGGGGCCGTCAATAAGTTTTGCAATTCGGATATAAGGAAACGAGGTATAAGGAAAAGTGTTTTATCATTTTTTAATATAACTACCCTCAATTTCAATGCCCTTGAGCCACTTGTCTCTGAGGCTTTGAATTCCCGACAACCAGAAATATTCCGACTGCTGTTCAATCCACTCCTGGGCGGCGAGCTGGACATCTTCATCGTCCCTAAACCGGCGTCCCCGCAGTGCAGCCTTGAGCTGGCCGAATAAAAAGTAGTCGGTAGGGGCCAGATCTGAACTGTAGTGGGGATGGTTGAGCTCTTCGAATCCGCACTCGCGCAGGGTAGCTTGTGCAACTCTGGCCTTGGGGACAGGGGAATTTTCGTGGAGGAGCAGGACACCGCGTGGCAACTTGCCGAGCAGCTTCTGACGGATGCACTTCTTCAACCCAGCCAGTTCCTCGGCGTAATATTGACCTGTGATGGTCCTTCCTTGAGGCGTATAGTCCACCATCAACACTCCCTCAGAATCCCAGAAGATGGTAGCCATGATCTTCCTGGCTGAGGGTTGGGTCCGGAACTTCATGGGGGTCGGAGAGCCCCTGTGCTTCCAGGCCATGATTTCGAGCTTGGTCTCGGGATCCCAGTGATGGACCCATGTTTCATCACCTCTCACTATGCGTGCCTTGAATCCCACCAGGGCTTGGTTGTACTAGAGCAGCAGCTCCTCCGAACTTTGACGACGTTGAAGTCGATCATGGGGCGTAAGATTTCGTGAGGTTTCTAGGGACCCAACGGGCAGAGACCTTGGTCATGGACAAATTGTCGTGGATGATGATGATAACACTTCCATGTGATATTCTAAGTTCTCGTTCGATTTCCTCAACCTTCACCCGTCGATTTTCGAGGATCATCGTCTTGACACGGGCAACATTGTCCTAATTGGTCACGTCTGACGGGCGTTCTGGACGGTGGTCATCTTCAAGGGACTCACAACCATGGCGGAACTCCTTATTCCAGCGAGCAATGGTTTCATAGGAAGGGGCGGTGTCGGTGGACACTGCAACCATGCGTTCATGGATCTCTTTTGCATTCTTGCCTTCCTTGGTCAAAAATTTGATCACTGCGCGGTGCTCAACTTTCTCCATTGTTGAAAAATTTGTGACCGACGATTTGCGATCAGCTACTGCTTCTTAAATAGACGGGGCAGGAGCGTGCGGCTGCAGGTCCTGACTTGTCATAACTTGTCCTAACAGCCACACAAACAGCCTTACCCCCTTCCTCTGTTTTGCCCTACCGATTCTCAAAACCTATTGACCGCCCCTCGTATCAGAGGGGTGGAAGTGTATCAAGGCATAGTTGATTTCAGACAGATTAAATCGTAGAGTTCTGTGAAAGCTGTATAATAATAAAAATGTAATGGTCGCTTCTTGATTATTCTCACCAATATATTCTTGTCTTATCAATCTGACTAATCATTTTTTGCCTGCTTAATTGATTTAACCAATTGATTGATGCTTACTCAGTCCAGCCAAATTTGTTCTTGCTTGATAAATTTAATTAGTATACATTTGCTTGAATAAGCTCATCAAATATGTCCTTACTTATTCAAAATCAATCTATCCAATAATTTCTAAGTCAATCTAACTCTGAGTAGATTAATCAAGCTTGATCAAGTATTTGTTCGATCAATTAAACAATACATCCTTGCTTGACTAATCTAAAAAATGTCATTGGTAAATCAATGCGTTTATAAATCCTTTTTCAATCAAACATATCCTAAAGCTTTTGCTTGATCGATATAAAGAAGACAACGCTCCTTGATTGATGCAATCGATAAATTCTTTCTTGATTAATCAACCAAAAGGTCCTTGGTTTATTTTATTATTTTAAGAAATAACTGGTTGTTTGATCAATCAAAGAGTAAAGCCTCGTTTAATTAATCTCACTAATAATGATTTGGTCAATATAAACAATATGTTCTTTCTTGATCAATGCAGTCAATATTTTTTTTCAAATCCAGAGGTAGCGACTATGAATAGATAGGAATGTACATATCTAAGCGGGAATCAAAAACAACAAATAAAAAAAGGAAATCATAATTATTAATAATACCGAAGACCTTATATATAAATTAGAATTTTCTAATAAGATAGAAAATGGCTGTTAATGAATTTGTAGTAATCCTTGAGTCTAATCACGATATTTCTTTGCCTTTACAAATAAAAAATCTCCCTTTTTTTCGTTCTTTTTTGCCGGGAAAAGAATTCGTTCTCTCAGATTAAAAAGAAGCCGAGTGGGGGAAAGAAATGCCATTTAAAATTAATCTTCTTAATTCCCCAGCTATCTAAATTAATGTTCCTAATATATATATATATATATATATATATATATATATATATATATATATATATATATATATGCAGGTACTATTGAAGTCCACAGCTGTGGCAGCATTATTAATTTTAACTTGAATTTTCTTGATACTTCTTACAAGTTTTTTAACGTGGTCTTCGAGGCGAGAAAAAATATCCGCGAATGGCATTCTTTATTCCTAGACGTCTTTCGACCATGTTAGGTCATCCATGACGTAAAATGGTAGAAAGACGTGTAGGAATAAAGAATGTCATTCGCCGATGTTTCTCTCCCCTCGAAGACCCCGTTACAAAACTTGTAAGAAGTATCAAGAAAATACAAGTTAAAATTAATAACGCTGCCACAGCTGTGGACTTCAATAGTACTTGCATACAACATGGCCTTTTATTTAATTATATATATATATATATATATATATATATATATATATATATATATATATATATATACAGCCTTTGTCAAAAGTATTAGGCCACCCCGAGTGTTTCTTCTGGGTTCTGCTATCTCAATGTTAATGAAACACGTGTACATGGTGGTTTATGATACATTGCACAATATAAATTAGTTTAATATCTGGTTGACCCTCTTTTAGCTTTAATTACCGCTTTTATACTGTACTGTACGTATGTAACCAATCATGTGTAAAACCAACGTCCACAATGAACTTATTTTTCCTTGATTATTCTAGTGTTTTATGCTAAAATACGTTGAAGATACATTTAATAAACAGTAAAATGCTTAAAACAAGGGATTTGAGTGAGGTCAAATCCTACCTCATCATAAAGATGGAATTTCTCGAAGGAAAATTGCTCAGAAGATGAAATGTTCTCAATATGCAGTGCAACCTACTCTCAAGCGCTTCAGAGAGACAAAAGATGTGGAGACAACACAAAGAACAGGGAGTAAAAAGGCTACTACGTCTCGTGATAACAGATCCATCATCCATCATCCATCAGTCGCTCAAGAGCAGGAGAAAAACATCGTCAGAGCTCTGTGTGGACTTCAACGAGGCAGGTACATCACAAATATCGACCAAAACTGTTAGAAGAAGGCTTATAGAGTACTGTCTGAAAGGCTGTAAAGCCAGGAAGAAGCCATGGATTTCTGAAGCGAATATGAATAAACTCAAATTGGACCAGTGAGCAATGGTCAATATTATATGGTCTGATGAAAGTAACTATGAGGTAGGATATTACAAGTATTCAATCAACATATAAACTCAAAATATGTTGTTTTTTTCCTAAAATATATAAGAAATATCCAACAGAAGTATAATATTATCGTTCATTTTTTTTACTCAGATTTTTGGCCCATTTGTGCAACTTTCGTCCGTCGCAGATTTGGGGAAACATTTAAAGCTGAATGTCTGTACCAACCGTAAAACATATGGGTAGTTCTATCATGGTGCGGGCATGCATGTCTGCCACAGGACCCGGATAAATGTTCTTATGTCAGGGAAGGATGAATTCAGTTACCTATGTTTCCATGTTATCGGATGTTTTAGAGCCATCAATTACTAAATTGAATCCAGGAGTATCGAAAAACAATGTTATCTTTCAACAGGACAACGCTCCATGTTATGCAGCAAAGAATACTCGTCAATGGTTTGAGACACAGGATATTGTTCCCATGGACTGGCCAGCTCAAAGCGCCGATCTAAATCTGATCGAACACCTATGGGGAACTCTTAGTAAAGCTATCAAGAACACAACAATTAAAAATAAAGAGTATTTGTACCAAACTTTAGAGAAGAATGGAGTAAGATTGCGCCTAGCACCTGCAGGAAACTAGTTCACTCTATGTCTAACCGTAAAAAACGCTGTAAATTAAGCTAAGGATGGTTAACCAAATATTAAAACTAATGTATATTGTGAAATATACCATAAACCACCATGTGCACGAGTTTCATTAACATTGAGATAGGAGAACCCAGAAACATTGGGGTGGCCTAATACTTTTAGCTAGAGTCTCGTCTAACCCCGCATCGCACGAAATGTTAAGGATACAATTCATCGACGAGCCCCAACAAAAGAACACTGGAAAAGAAGAAGTTGTGAATCGGCACCAAAAAAACTCGGAGGAAGAAGTAACAACGGAAGAAGACTTGGAAAATAATGGAAACACGAAAAAGAAAAAAACAAAAATGGAAAAGAAAAGAGAAGTGGAAAAGGAAGAAAATAAAGAAGAGGAAACAAGCCAATCACAAGAAATCTCAGACGAATACGAAATCCTAAAGTATCCAGGAGTTCCTCTCACGGAGAAAAGGGATATCCTTCTGAGGGGCTTCTTCGACGCCAAGGACGTAGACCTTATAGTCCATCGTCCTCCCCAATGTCGACCCACTAAGGAACACGATGAAAAACGGCTTGACGGAATCATCCAAGGCAAATACAAATGGACTTACAAGGGATCATGGTCCTCGAAGGAAATAGGTGGATTATTGATGGAGCGCGCGATTTACATCCCGGACTCGTACTTACACACACACGATTCGTTTATCTTTAAGGAAATGGAAAATGTCCACAAGACTTCGGAGTATTATTTAACTCCAAATAAATCATCAAGTGTCAGCAATAAGTGAATAAATATATAAGTGAACAAATCAAAGTGATAAAAACCGGCAATTAACGTGCAACTTTAGCCAGAAACCCCATACTCCCGACTTCTCGGCGTCCCCGAGTTGACCGCCGTTAAAATAAGCACGTCTTCAAACTTGATTTTCCTTTGCCTCCTTTGCCAGAGAACTAGATCAGAGCGACAAATAGTCAGATCAAGATGTATTAAAGCGATAAATATACAATGAGTTTTTCCAATTTACAAATATAAAAAAAATACATATATGTAAAACGAAAGAATAGATAGGTGTAGTGGTGAAGATATATTTTTGTTAAAATTCAGCGGAGAAGAGTAAGCTATAAGTATGAGTAGGAAAACAGATTCTCCCGGAATCAACGGGGTCATCTTATTAGTAGCATATATTGCTTTGATAAAGTACATGAAATGTTTTTAATTTTTGTTATATAAACTTAGTATCAATTTTTAGAAATGATTTTTTGAAGTAAAATTTTTATATAGATATATTACATTCTTGGTCTTGTAGTATATGATTAGATTAAGGCTCTCAAAGCCACTCTCCATCGTAACGTGACCCCAACCGACCCTACTACGGATATTAATCTAATTATATACTACAAGACCAAGAAAACAACTAGTTTCATCATGAAGAAAAGCTCTCTCCCTCCAACGAGCGAACTTCAGGAGACTAACGTCGTGTACGAATATTCGTGCAGAGTCGGTGACTGCGAACACCGCAACTCAAAGTACATCGGCGTGACCTCCACAACCATGTCACGGCGACTGACAACTCACTTTCAAGATGAAGCAATTAAAAAACACGCCCAATCTCATGGCACTACCCTAACCCGTAAAAAACTGAATCAGGACACCTCTATCATCCTGAGACTCCAATATCGCAGAAGATTTCGGATGGCCGAAGCCGTCATCGTTCAAATGAAGAAACCGGCAATTAACGTGCAACTTCAGCCGGAAACCATACTCCCGACATCTCGGCGTCCCCAAGTTGACCGAGGTTAAAAGAAGCAGGTTTTCAAACTTGATTATCCTTTGCCTTCTTTGCCAGAGAACTAGATCGGAGCGATAAATAGTTAGAAAATCTAAGCCTTCCAATCTGATATGTTTCTTGTAGCGCTTAGTTTACCCCTTAAAAATTTCCCGCGCCATGATGGGCCAATTTTTGTAATATTTATGTTCGCGTAGTAATACTATATACAATATAGAAATATTTGAATAATTCACACCGTGGCGGCTGCCTTATCAACCTGCCGAACCCGAACTTTTACAACCGATTCGGGCGCGGGAAACTAGCATTGCTTGGCGGTGATCTAAATGCCAGATGCGGTGCATCAGGCAACGGAAGGACCGACGAAAGGGGAAGAAACGTTGAACTGCTACTCGAAAGAAACAGAATCCAGAGGGCGGGGCCAGATTTTCCGACCTTCTTAACACAACGTTCGGCAACAAAACCGGACATTGTGTTAACAAGCAAAAGCTTCCCCTTCAACATCGTCTTTAGCCCGGACCAGTGGTACTGAACGACCACTTCCCGATTCTCACCACGATCTCGCTTACTCTACTACTCAAGCCCGTTCCACTTAGGAAAAGTTACGCTAAAGCTAACTGGGAGCTATATAAAGAGATACTCAGTACATACCATCCAGCTGACCTGAAAGACGCTAATCTCAAATAGATTGATGAAGAGATAAACAAAATCACCAATCTCCTCATACAAGCCGACGAGAGATGCGTCCTCAGAATCTCCTATAAAATGCTCACACAACATAGGTGGACGGACGATATGAAAGAAATCACCCGGGAACATAAAGAAATCTATGAAGAAATTGGCAGGACAAGAATCAATAGGGAAAGGAAAGCCAGAATGAGGCACCTAGGAGAGGAACTAAAGAACAAAATAATTGAATACAAAGAATAATCTGGAATGACATCATTGGGAGGCTGGACAGGGAGAGCAATCCTGTAACGTCTGGGAATAACATCCGAAGAATTAGGGGATTACTTCACAGACCCAGAGCTCAAATCAAAGATGGAGACGACATTATAGAGGACCCAGAATCTCTCGAAAGAAAATTTAGAGCACACTAACAAGAGATGTTCGCTATATCACCTGAGGAGAAGGACGACTTTGACCGGGACTTCGAAGACCGATTGCTCGATGAACTCGGCACAGGGATACATAGAACCCATCTACACCCGCGAGTATTTCAGGAAAGAGTGATGGTTGACCACGGATGCAAAATAACTGTCCAAGAGACCTTGAACACCATAAGTTCCTTCAAGCAGAGGGCTCCATGCTGGTCTGGGATTACGAAGAATAACCTCGTAAATGCCACAAGGCAAATTATTCAGGCTTTGGCGAACACAATGAACGCTTCCCTGAATACAGGCTACTTCCCTGACGGGTACAAGATGGCCAAAATCATCTATATTCTGAAGAGTAACAAGCCTCCAGACCAGGTGGTTAACTATCGCCCGATCTCTCTTTTTGAGATACAGGGAAAAATCTTCGAGAAGATTGTAACAGATAGGCTACAAACTCCACTGAGCGAGTTAGGAGCGCATAACCTCCAACAACATGGGTTTCAAAAAAAAGGGGCACAGATTCCACCCTGGCGCTTCTATCAGAAAAAGTAGCATACTCCCAAGCAAACAAGTTCTATGTAGGCATTGTGTTAAGGGACGTGCAGTGGGCCTTCGATAAAGTCTGGCTGGAAGGACTTCAATACAAGATCCTGAACCTCCAGTTAGATTTAATCCAGGAAAGGAACCTCGATTGGGGAACACTCCAAAGAAGAGATAAAGGAGGAGATCGCAAAAAAACATCCATGGGCAAAGGTCACTGAAATTGTCAAATTTATAAACAAAAGGGACAATTGTGACTATGCCCGTGTCTTCAAAATCATATTTGGAGATACTTCCATGGCCAAGAAAGCGAAGGAATCTGGGCTCCTGCTTTTTAACGCCAGGATCAACGGGGAGCATATAGAGAGGGAGGAGTTCCACCCAATCCAATTCTGCTTTCGCTTTTATAAAATGGAGGCCCACACTACTCGCGAATACCAGGCGCCCCAAGAGATATGCTCTAGGTGCAGCGAACCCAGCCACCATTGCAAAAACTACCAGAGCCTTCGCGAGAAGTGCGCGAACTGCGGACACGGCCATCGATCAATGACAATGGCTTGTTTCATGAAAAAGGAGCTGATTAAGAGGAAGAAACAACAAAGTAAAGAAGAGGCGACCAAAGAAGCAAATACAACATACGCTCAAGTCGCAAAGGCAGCTTACTCTGAAACAGAAAATAAGAAAACTTACCTAAACACCAAAACGAGGATTTAACTAAAATTCTGACATGCATCCTGTATGCCCATGTCAGAAATCTAACGCAGCTTGGGACATTCGCTAAAGAAATGAACCGGATTATCGCCGAAAATGGCATGAACCTGATGTGGTTTCCGGACAAATTCCCATAAAGAGATGTCCTCCAACTGCAAATGATCCCAAAACAGACTCAGAAAGAGAACAAACAAGAGGAGAAACCCAAAGAAAAGAACAAAATACCAGATCCAAGAATCAAAGCATGGAAGGAAAGGGAGGCTGCTGCCAGATCAATGAAAACGCCCAAACCTAATAATAAAAACACAGAGAAGAATGTAGATACGAAAGACTCCGAAAGCACATATTCCTCGGACTCAGAGGTCGTGTCAAAAGATGGACACCGAGGAAAGAGAAAACGGGCTATGGTAAAACGAATAATAGTGGCCATAACTTGGAAATGATTATGTGACGGAAAAACATCCAGAGGATAGGACCGGATTTCCCGACCTATATCACCTCTCGGGCAGCAACAAAGCCCGACATAATCATGATAAGTGACGGCTTCCCATTCAACTACCATAGCAAGCCAGGACCAGTAATCCCAGCGACCATATAGCCATCTTGACCACCATCTCACTCGCTCAGATCTAGATTCCGGTCCCTCTCCGCAAAAGCTACACTTCGGCCGACTGGGAACGCTACGGAGAAATCCTAGGCGCATTCTAACCAGCTAACGTAAGCGAAGCAACTCTAGAAGAGATTGACGAGGAGCTGGAGAGGATAACAGCCCTCATCAACGAGGCTGACCGCGAGTGTGTACCCATGACAGGGTACAAGACTCCTCCACCAAGGAGATGAAAGAGATATGCTAAGGAGCATAGGGAGGTGTATGAAGAGATCAGAAGAGCGGGTACGAATCGAGAACAAAGCTCGCTGCTACGACAATTGCTTGATGAGCTAAAGCTGGCTATTAACCAACAATAGGCTGAAATCTGGAACAACCTAATAGCCAAGATAGACAGCGAGGTGACCCCCGATAAATTATGGCGCCTAGTAAGGAAACTAAAAAGCCTACCAAGTAGAGGAAAGACCCGCATTGAGGAAGGCAATGACTACTTGAAGGATCCGGCGGTCCTGGGGGAAAGGTTCCGCACGTTCTGGAAGGAAATCTTCTCAATAACACCTGAGGACGATGCGGAATTCGACCAGGAATTCGAAGATCATCTGATTGAAGAACTTAATCAGATCATACATCAAACACACCCACGAGCCTACGTCGACGAAGGGAGGGAAATAGCGGACCATGGCCGACCAATTACAACGAAAGAGATCATGAAATTCATGTTAACCTTTAAACAAAGGGCGCCAGGCTGGATGGGCATCATTAAAAATAATTTGGTGCATTCCCCCCGGCAGATCATTCAGGGAATTACTAACATCTATAACGTTTCCCTGAATACGGGCTACTTCACCGATGGTTTAAAAATAGCTAAAATCATTTTTATCCTCAAAGGAAATAGGCTCCCCGGTCAACTGGTGGACTACAGGCCAATATCCCTCCTTGAGTTTGTAGGCAAAGTCTACGAGAAGCTTCTAGCCAACAGGCTACAAGACCAGCTGTTCGAGCTGGAAGCTCACAACCCTCAGCAGCACTGGTTCCGCAAGAGAAGGGGGACTGATATAGCCCTTGCCCTTCTCACCGAAAAGCTTGCCGTAAATATGAGGGGAAGTACGTAGACGTGGTGATGCGAGATGTAGAGAACGCCTTCGATAAAGTTTGGCTGAGAGGTCTACAATTCAAGATTTTGGGCCTCCAGCTAAACCCTATGCTGGAAAGGGTCCTCTGGGATTACATCATGGAAAGAACAGCCCGAATTTCGATTGAGGGCAACAGAGCACCCGAATTTGAACTAGAGATGGGTGTTCCACATGGTAGCTCTCTGAGTCCGCTGTTGTACCTTCTGTACACGTTGGACTTACCTGCTCCAATCGGGGAGGATGTGATGTATCTGCAGTTTGCAGACGACGTCACTCAGATCATCTTCAGTTCCTATAGGAACGCTGGAGTTCAAACAAGGGAGACAGCTACCGAAATCGATAATATCAATCGTTTCGAAAAAAAGTGGAAAATTAATACCAACCCCTGAAAGTTCCAGATTCTTCCATTGAACGGCCAGAAACGGCAGGACGTCATAGTCGCAGATGAAATTTACCCCTTACTCCAACCATGGTAAAGTCCTGGGTCTGCGCATCAGCTATAAGACGCACATCAACAACCGAATCTTCCTAGCTAAAAGAGAACCAAAAACATCAAGAAATTGTACACTGTCCTGGTGCCCTCAACACTGGTGTAACCAGCAGTGGTAATGCAGGCAGCTAGTTCCACCTCTCTCATATTTATGCAGAGAGCCCAGAACAATGCTACCCTGCTTATAGCTGGCGCGAGCAAAATCGACTATATTCGGCAGACGGAACTGCACGCAAGAGCAGGGCTTGAGCCATTGAATATGGTCCTCTAAAGGCTAGGAAGAAAGACCTGGTAAAAAGTAGAAAATGAAATTCTCCCGCATATAGAGGCAAACATAGATATACCACAACCGATAATTGGACGAGTTACCAGGAGAGCCCTATTCCCAAGTGGAAGACTGTGCTCCCGGGAAGATCAAGCAGTTATGTATACGTAACAAAGACTAAATTATTTTACTCCCCAAAAAGACCACGAAAAGAGAAACCCAAAAGAGGCGAAGTGCCCAACTGATAAAAATGGTAAATACAAGACCAATAACTAAACTAAAAGAGGCGAAGTGCCCTACTGATAAAAATGATAAATATAAGATTAATAAATAAATTAAAAGAGGCGAAGTGCCCAAAATATATAAAACAAAATAAATAAAATAATTATAACTAAAGTAGGCAAAGTATCCACAACAGGCGAAATAAACAAAAATAAATCAAAAGGCTGGAATGCGTAAGGACGGAGGACATAGATTTATATATATATATATATATATATATATATATATATATATATATATATATATATATATATATATATATATATATATATATATCTATATATATATATATATATATATATATATATATATATATATATATATATATAATGATAATGAAAGGGAAGATAACAATAAATAAATCAACAAATAAAAAGGCAAGATAAAATATAAGAAAACACCAACAAAAGTAAGATGCTTGAGATGCCCTCTACACCAGGGCAAAATATAAATATTCTTCACCACTAGCTACACCTACCACACATTTTACCCACCTGTTACATCATTCAATCAATCAATAATTCCATGAGTAGAGTTCTTAGTAGAATAGAATACCAGGATAGGTCGAGTTCATCATGTCTGGTCGTGGCAAAGGAGGAAAAGTCAAGGGGAGGTTCTCTAGACGACCCAACTAGCCAAACACTTCTCTTTTGCTCGCGAGATGGGAACCTCTTTTTCCGTATAATCAGAAGGAGAAAATAAGAATACATTAGAAAAGCTGTCTCGGTAACCGATGAGGCCCCTTCAGCGCTGCTCTATTCGGTCGGCCCGAGGTGAAAAACTAATCCCTCTCCGTCTGATTAGAGGGGTGAAAAACCACCAAGGCCCGAGGTGATGAATACCATCTTCAGGCCTCTTAACATTCACCTCATTCGACTAATCGAATACCCTAACGGTCGATCTACGATCTGCGACACGATGAAAGACGTGGAGAAGATCGTCTCAGAAAAGGCGAAGATGCCACTCAGAGAAATTGGACTCGAAGCAATCATACTGCAGAGAAATTCTGGAAAGGCAATGGCATTGTAAAACTCATCTTCAAAAATATCGGAATGGCGCAAAGGACCAAGAGGGAGGGCCTCCTAGGCTTCTACCTCCGTGTGGCCCCTGACCAAATCAAAGCAGAAGAATATGTACCAATCGAGTGCTGCTTCAAGTGCTTCGCCGTAGAAGACCACCCAACAAAAGAATGTAAAGCAGAAGAACCACATTCTCAAACTGCTCAAAGACCAGACACGGGTGAAAAGAGTGCACTTCGGAGAGGCCCAAGTGCATTAACTGCGGCGGAGACCACAAGGCCGTGGCAATGAGGTGCCCTGTCCGCAAGGAAGCTCTCCGGGCCAAAAAGGAGAAATTATAACAAGTAAAGGAGGCAAAGGCTAAATCATACGGTGAAGCAGCAGCCTCCAAAAACGTAAACACCAATAAAATAACGACAATGAAGCTAGTAATGCTAAGTGAGGGCAGGGAATTAATTACCATGGTCATTTTTGCCCAACTGGCAAACCTGGCGAACCCGGGAACCTTTGCCGAGGAACTAAACCGACTCCTGCAAAAGAACGGGACAAACAAAAAGTTATGGTTTCCGCCCAACCCCGCCTCGCAAGACATATTAAAAATCCAATTTGCTGACCAGACCGAAGAAGACGAATCAGAAAAGGAAATTGAACTGAAGAAAAAAGTGGTACCCGCAAAGGAGGACAATTCCAAAGGCAAAAATACCAAGAAAAGCCCCCAAAAGGTAAAGCAAAGAGGAAAGAAGGAGAAAAGAGAAGAAGATAGAAACATCCCGACTACAGAAGAAGAAGAGGAGGACGAAGATGAAGACGAAATACTGAAGCATCACGGATTTACACTAACGGAGAAAAAGGAACTTCTAGAACAAGGCTTCTTCTTCAACGGTGAGGATGTGTCTCTCAAGGTCTTCGTATCTTCCCTATGCAGGCTCCCAAAAGACGACCCAGCGCGGCTGCTCCGAGGGATTCACAGAGGAGAATTCAAATGGACATTCGGGGGACCGTGCAACGCTAAAGAAATAGAAGGCCTACTTTCAGAAGGATTCGTCTTCATTCTGGACTCGAGCGCTCATACGGTGAACATGTCGGTGTTCAAAATAATAAAAAATGGACAAAAAAACTCAGAAATTTTAAAATAAAGTGAACACTGTGTGCGATAAAAGTATCTTACAAAGTGAATAGAAGTGGTAATAAAAATTTAACTGGAATAATAAAAATTATTCAGTGAAATAAATTAATAATAATAAAACGTTACAAATAGTGAATATAATAACGTCAATAATATAACTAGTGTGCGATAAAAAGAGAATGTTAAAAAGATAAGTGTACAAAAAAGTGTTAAACATAATAATAATAAGAGTTACTAAAAGTGAAACAAAGTAGATAAATAAGTCAAAGATAAAAGTGAAAGTGAAATAATAATAATAATTAGTTAAAAATGTATAAATAGGATAATAATAAATTAAGGTATTCAAACATAAATAACAAGCAATACAAAAGTTAGGAAAACATGATTAATAATATAATCAATTAGGCAAAGTTTGAGGGGCATCTTAACAAAAATAAGACTTAGTTTAATTTAAGTTAATTTTTCGAGAAATTTTAATGTGGTAAATAGTTAGGTAAGTGAGATTAATAATATAAGAATTAGGCAGAATTTGAGATGAATAAGTAAAAATGAACATCTGAACAAGATTAAATGAATTCCCATTTTTATGTGTATATGTATATTTAAAATATAACTGTTAATTTTCCAAACATTTGACCTCCAGACTCTCCTGGGAAAAAATATTATTTCTTTTTTTCTCTCTCTCACACTCCAACTCGAAACTTTCTCTTCTCCTCTGAAATTTCTTCAAATCTTTCACCACTATTAATCTATATTATTTTTACATATATGTAATTAAATTTAAATATTTGTAAAAAAACTCATTGTATTTCTTTTCTAATATATCGTGAATCGTGAATAATTCCATGACTGCGTAAGAATTCTTGGTTTTCTTCATCCACTATTAATCTATATTATTTTTACATATATGTAATTAAATTTAAATATTTGTAAAAAAACTCATTGTATTTCTTTTCTAATATATCGTGAATCGTGAATAATTCCATGACTGCGTAAGAATTCTTGGTTTTCTTCATCCAACAACTACCTCTGCAATTGGCAGATGACCTCACTCAAATTGTCTCATGCCCGGAGAGAAAAGCAAGGGCGCAGGCGGATCGCACAATAACGGAAATCATCAATATCAGCCAGTACGAGAGACGATGGAAAATCAGGACAAACAGGGACAAATTTAAGATCGTCCCGCTGAGTCGCGAGTTGACATCGCCCATCATCATAGATGGGAGGAGATACGGCTACTCCGCCGAAGGGACCGTCCTGGGCCTTAAAATCACCGACCATGCATACTCGAGATATTACACGGAGAGGTCTCCAAGCTATACAGGTTTAGAGATCTTAGCTCTGCCAACATCAGGAAAATATATCTGATGTATGTCCAGGCTAAGCTCATCCACCCCGCAGTGGTTTCGCAAGCAACCAGTAAAACCTCGATGAAAAGGCTACAACGTGTCCAGAACCCTGCTTCTCTGCTTATCAACAAAATCAGAAGGCGTGATCAACTTAGACAAAGAGATTTGGAGCCTATCAATGTCCTCACCCATAAACTTGGAAAAAAGGTCTGAACCACTCTAACGAATGGTATCATTCCTGAGCTACAGGGAACAGGCGGCAGGCTTGATATACCTGCAAGGCTACGGGCGAAAGTCTTAACCCAACGTCGGTTTCCGAGCACAAAATTATGCACATAAAAGTCATTACACCAGTTTATACATAGACAAAACACAATACAACATATAAAATCATTTTATTAATACATATATTAATGAAAACAGCGAACAATACAATTATTACAACAAAAGAAACACGAGGTAATTGTTGGAAATTAGAGCTAACGAGTGCTTGATAGCTGAAGGTTTGCAACAAAAATAAGTACAACTGATCATTTGAGAAGAAACAATAAGAAGAACACTAAAGCTCATGGAATTAAATAAACATAGGATAAAAAGTTCAAGCAAACAACAAAAGCAAAGGTAAAAATAAATAAAAAATAAATCGATGCCCTCTCTAATAGGGCAAAATACTCCCTCCCCCTTCCCTGCTTTAATTTTTACCTACTATATCTTCCACTATCTCAACTTCTACTAAAAACTGAGTGTGGAGGATTTCCACGTGGAATTTCTTTTCCAGCACGGAAGTGACGTCCATGCGTTAAAGAAAATCCTAGAATTTGGTTAGGCTTAAATTGGTAAGCCCCCCTTACCCCATCCACAAGCGGTAGCCTCGAACCGTGTCCACCCCGGACCACCTTTTCGTGGGTTAGGATCGCCTGGGTGTGAAGGTTGAGGCCATTCGAGAGTAGCGATGGCCAAGCAACCCATGTTACCCCCCACCTCTGCGGGGGGAGAGCCTCGGCTATATAGGGCTCGTCTTCCAGGTGGGAGATACAGAGTTGAGAGTCACGCTAGGATCCAAGAAGCATTCCCCCTAGTTCCAAGTCAGGTGCTTAACAACGAAGCAAAGTGACCGCTGAACTTTTTGTGTCGTTGTAATTAGCCCAGCCAGTGAGGAATATACATTTGACGATCGCCACCGAGCGATTTTTCCGACTCCAGTCATTAACTCCAGTAGAAGCCCTCCTCGTTCCCTCCTCGGCGTCAGGTGGCCGAAATACTCTTCTTCGGGCATGACGTTGCCCCTCCCCCTACCCCTTGGAGAACCGTTATCACGTCAACTTCCCGCTCAGAAGCTCCGGGTGCCCTCGCCCTCACATTTATGGCCTGCTGAAGACATCCGTGAAACCTTACCCTGATGTTTCACCCGGAATCCTCCGTAAGCCCTTCCTTCCCCTTCAGCAAACCCATTTGAGTAAATCCTCCCGATTGGAATAGTCTCCTTTTGTAACGCATTAATTTCTAACTTCAGAGTCTGATGCATAACTTTGCAATTCTCCCCCTCATTTACCAATATAATTTTGTCCATTGATTCTCTTATTTTATGTAAATAGAATTATATTTTTGTACATGCCTCTTTAAATAACCTTGAGCTGTGCCATTGTCCAAAAATTACCTGACCTTGTTTTGCACTCTATTCTCGCTGCTCCGAGCGACGAAACTTGTGGCGTTCCGCCCCTTTGTCGGTTCGCCTTTAAGGTATTAGTCCCTTCCCCATAGATATAATATGGTATTGATATAATATAATGTCACACCACGACACTGAGTATATCATCGAATAATTCCATTGCTGTTTATTCCCTGAAATGACCCGACATGATGGAAAGACGTCTAGGAATAAAGAATGTCATTCGCGAATGTCTTTTCTCTCCTCGAAGACACAGTTAAAAAACTTGTAAGAAATATTAAGAAAATACAAGTTTTAATGAATAACGCTGCCCCAGCTGTGGACTTTAATAGAACTTGCATATACCAGGGGCGGTCAATAAGTTTTGCAATTCGGATATAAGGAAACGAGATATGAGGAAAAGTGTTTTATTATTTTTCAATATAACTAGCGTCGACTTCAATGCACTTGCGTCACTTGTCACTGAGGCTTTGAATTCCCGAAAACCAGAAATCTCCCGACTGCTGTTCAATCCACTCCTGGATGGCGAGTTGGACATCTTCATCATCCACAAACCGGCGTCCACGCAATGCAGCCCTGAGCTGGCGAAATGAAAAGTAGTCGCTAGGGACCAGATATGGACTGTAGGGGGGGGGGGGGGTTGAGCTCCACGAATCCGCACTCGCGCGGGGCAGCTTGTGCAACTATGGCCTTGTAGACTTTGACAACTTTGAAGTCGATCATAAGGCGCGAGGTTTCTAGGGAGCCAAATTGTCATGGATGATGTTGATAACACTTTCATGTAAAATTCCAAGTTCTCGCTCGATTTCTTCGACCTTCATCGTCAATTTTAGAGGATCATCCTCTCCACACGGGCCACATTGTCCTCGTTGGTCACGTCTGACGGGCGTCCTGGACGGGGGTCATCTTAAAGGGACTCACGACCATGGCGGAATTCCCTATTCCAGCGAGCAATGGTTGCATAGGAAGGGGCGGTGTCGGTTTACACTGCAACCATGCGTTCATGGATCTCTTTTGCATTCTTGCCTTCCTTGGTCAAAAATTTGATCACTGCGCGGTGGTCAACCTTCTTAATTGTTGAAAAATTTGTGACTGACGATCTGCGATCAACTACTGCTTCTTAAATCGACGAGGCAGGAGCGTGCTGCTGCAGGTCCTGACTTGTCCAAACACCCCCCACAAACAGCCATCCCCCTTCCTCTGTTTTGCGCTACCGATTCGCAAAACCTATTGACCTCCCCTCGTATATATATATATATATATATATATATATATATATATATATATATATATATATATATATATATATATATGTATATAGGGTACTTTCCAAAAGAATTGGACCGTTTTTGAGAAGTAATATCTTAATATCTCAATATCTCAACGATACAACTTCAGCCCGGAACTATCCTCCCAACGAGTCGCCTCCAGAATCTGCCATGCCCCCGAATGGAACCAGAACTCATCTAAAAATTATAAAAATTTTCATCCTTTTTTTATATTTTCAAAATTTACAAAAATTCCACAATTTTGTTTAAAATATTTTTATATACAAGAATTAACTTTAAAATTATGTTCACCATTCTGCCCCGAAAATAACCTAATTCTAGGGACGAAAGACCTCTAGGCAAATAAACTCATGCCTCTTCCTAGTAATTTTCCTCGCCAAAACCATCGATTGAAATTTTAGTTGAAGCTATAAAGAAGCTTCAATTTAAATTAAACAAAGCAGCCTTCACTGTGTACTTTAATGAATTCTGCATATACAGGGTGTTTCAAAAATAGATGACAATACTTCGGGATTATGTTCCCTATGTCTAAATAATAAAAATAGTTACCATGAACATATGGTTAGGTTAGCATATCTGCTCTCTCTTGATTTGAGTACATGTCCACTCACGATGCACCACTATCCAGATAACTACTTGATCGAGGTTAACGGAATCCTGTGGTTTAAGAGGCCACCTGTGGGAGAAAAGGGGATTCTGATTAGCATGTGTTTTAATAGCCTATAACTCGGAAACCAAGCATTTCCGGACATATGTTCATGGGAACTATTTTTATTATTTAGACCTATGGAACATAATCCCAAAGTTATTCCATCTATTTTTGAAACCTCCTGTATATATATTTACACAGATATGTATTTCCGTTTTTCTCTTTCCCTTCAAATTAAATCTACCTGTCTAATTTTCTATTCCATGCTTCCACCAGGAATCGAAAGATACATATCTTAAGTAATCGTTAGTAACTATTATAAAATTTAATTAATATTCCTTTATTACTTTCATCATCGAAATGTAATAATTTACTTCTCCTCTAGTGGGGCTTCCCAAACGGCTAAAAGTGAACGGGGTCTTCTAGTTTTTATGCTATAACCGTATATTCTTACATACTTAGTGTATGAGGTTGCCATAGCGATAGGTAACCATCTGCATACTGTATCTGGTACTCTGAGCGACGCTCCTCACCCACACAATGTAAGTAACTATCAAAAAGGCCAATCTAACAGCCCCTCCCCCTTTAAAACCTGTTTCAATTATTCTATTTGACCTTCACCTTTGCCATCACAGACACATATTCGTTTTCATCCAACTATGGTACCAGATCTTTTTCACCAACGCCTGAGGAAAGCTACACGTTGCTATAGTAACTACAAACCATGACTGCCTACATACAGTTTACTTTACCTAGGGAGTGTAGTCATAATGTGTATACTGACTGCTTGCATCCATAGCATAAGCTAGAGCAACCATACAATCTCCTTGCTTTTGTATCTCCCACAGTCCCAGATGATGCTGAGTGAATCATCTAAAGGGGTAATTCATATCTATTTGGCTGAAGAAAGTTTCACACTTACAAAATTGTAATTACTTCTGATTGTTCTTGGGGCTGGAGTATTTGCGTTTGTCTGGCACTTATGATTTTGTACTTGTTATATTTGTGGCTGGAGTACTTGAGTTTGTCTGGTACCTAGGATTTGGTACTTGTTATATTTGTGGCTGGAGTACTTGAGTTTGTCTAGTGCTTGTAATTTTGTACTTGTTATATTTGTGGCTGGAGTACTTGAGTTTGTCTGGGACTTATGATTTTGTACTTGTTATATTTGTGGCTGGAGTACTTGAGTTTGTCTGGTACCTAGGATTTTGTTCTTTTTATATTTGTGGCTGGAGTACTTGAGTTTGTCTGGGACTTATGATTTTGTACTTGTTATATTTGTGGCTGGAGTACTTGAGTTTGTCTGGTACCTAGGATTTTGTTCTTGTTATATTTGTGGCTGGAGTACTTGAGTTTGTCTGGTACTTAAGATTTTTACTTGCTATATTCTTGATAAGGGGCTGTATTACTTTAATCTTTCCGTCTCCTTTTATAAAAAGGGGACAATTGAATAATTAAATAATAGCAGTTTTATTATCCTTTTCTTCTTTTTTTTCTAAGACGCGGCAATTAATTCAGCAAAATATTCCTTGAATCTTTAAAGGTTTACTTGTTACGGTATCTTAAAGGTTTTTTCATGCTCTTAATTTAATGATAATCTGCATTTATATTGTAGATCTCTTCTTTATTTTAAAAAAAATATTAAAAAAACGGTATTTTTTTAAATTAAATAAAAATTACTTGCAGCCCACGCCCACAACACTCGTTCAAAGAGACATACTCGCATACACTTAAGACAATGAAAATGTGAATTTCTAAGTTGACTAACATTGTTGCTAATTAAAAAAGCAAGGCAGAAAAAGTAAATTTGGAGCTGAACTCACAATGAGCTGTTTTGAACTTTGGACGAAAAATTAACATGCGCGAATTGCCGACTGAAAACAAAGGAATCACCATTTGGGAGAGTTTCCAGACTTGTTCGGTCTCCTTTTGATCATTCAAGATCACCTAATGAACGAAAAAATGAACCCAAAAGATCTCTTTGATCGAGAGCAAAAATTAAGATTAGGTGGAAAAAAAATCTGGAGAAATGTATAGAAGCTCAAATGAAAGCTAGGCGATTGTCGTTCGTGTACATATTTCGTATCTTTCGGTATATTAGCGTGTGAATTTTGTGTGTAAGTGTTTGGAGGAATTGTGTTTATGTGCGTGTTCATATGCAAAAGCGAATACAGAAAGATGAAACGTGAATGACCATTCTAGCGAGCAGATTGTTAGCATGAAAGGAAGCCGCCATGTGTAAAAACAAAGCATTTTGCATTCAAATACTGTGTCGCTAATTGAGAGTACCCCGTGATATTCAAATAAGCGCGATGCATTGTGTGGATCAAGGGAGCAATTTTCTTCTTTTTATATACAAGGAAGAGAATTGAAAAATATGAGTCGGTGAGAAAAATAAGTATTCGTGCTTCCATTTTAACCTATTGTAGCTGAGTTAACATAAAAAAATAATGATAAGGATGCTTAGCACGAAAAATTAATGAGGACGAAGATGCGAAGCAAAAAAAAAACATAAAGATGATGATGATTGGCAAGCAAAATCAAAGAAATCAGGATGCTGAATAAGAAAACTCAATAAAGATGATGATGGTAAGCAAGCAAATTCAATAAGGATGCTAAGTAGGAAAACTCAATTATGATGGAGATGCTGGGTGAGAATACTGATCATGAAAACTCAAAAGGGTGAGGATGCTTAACAAGAAAATTCAAAAGGGTGAAGAATACTGAGCGAGAAAACACAATAAGGATGAGGAAACTGAGCAAGAAAGCTCAAAATGTTGAGGAATGCTGAGCAAATAATCTCAATAAGGATGAGGAGACTGAGCAAGAATACTCAAAAGGATAAGGAATGCTGAGCAAAAAAAACTCAATAAGAATGAATATCCTGGGTGAGGATGCTGAGCATTAAGAATCAAAAGGATGAGGATACTTAGCAAGAAAACTAAAAAAGGATGAGGATGCTTAGCAAGAAATCTCAATAAGGACGAGGAATGCTGAGCGCAAGAAATCTCAATAAGGATGAAGATGCTTAGCAAGAAAACTCAAAAGGATGAGGATGCTTAGCAAGAAATATCAATAAGGACGAGGAATGCTGAGCGCAAGAAATCTCAATAAGGATGAGGATGCTTAGCAAGAAAACTCAAAAGGATGAGGATGCTTAGCAAGAAATCTCAATAAGGACGAGGAATGCTGAGCGCAAGAAATCTCAATAAGGATGAAGATGCTTAGCAAGAAAACTCAAAAGGATGAGGATGCTTAGCAAGAAATATCAATAAGGACGAGGAATGCTGAGCGCAAGAAATCTCAATAAGGATGAGGATGCTTAGCAAGAAAACTCAAAAGGATGAGGATGCTTAGCAAGAAATCTCAATAAGGACGAGGAATGCTGAGCGCAAGAAATCTCAATAAGGACGAGGAATGCTGAGCGCCAGAAATCTCAATAAGGATGAAGATGCTTAGCAAGAAAACTCAAAAGGATGAGGATGCTTAGCAAGAAATCTCAATAAGGATGAGGAGACTGAGCAATAAAACTCAAAAGGATGAGGAATGTTAGGCATGAAAACTCAAATAGGATGTGAATGTTGAGAAAGGAAACCTCTCTCTGGCGTGTTTTAAACTGAGGGTGTCTAATTCCTCGACTCTAACCATTCATTTTTGGTTTCTATTATTTTTGTCTCTCATATGACTGTTTCTTAAGCGTTCATTACTTTTTTTCTAAATAATGAAAGGGAATTCTCTTCCAGTACACTCCATCACAACAAAATCTTTCTCTCTTTTATACCTTGCCTATCCTAAAAATAAAATCTATTTTTTTCATACAACTCTCAATCATGGAAAACAAATCTCTTGTTTATAACTTGTTTTTGCCCTTTTCCAGGGCATATTATTTCCCTCACTCCACCTGTACATTTTATATACGTTTAGCTCCCCCTTCCCCTCAATTGGTGAAGCAAGCGTATATTAAATACAATTCTTTTCCCTAGTTTTTCCTTGGTCGATTGATGGTCGCTGTAAGAAAGTCTATCACTTTGAAGAGCGTCATACAAAAATCATTATTATTATTGAATTAACTTTTTAGCAGCTTTTGTTTCAATGTGTTCCAGGCACTCGACTTCTGATTTATTAAATATCTGTTTCGCATTGAAATAATTTTTCCAGCATTGTATAATTATTATAATTATTCAGGTGGATACAAGTTGCCTCAAATTGTTCGAAGAAAGCGGAAATTACAACTATTTTTACTCTCTTTACAAGGTATCTTCCACATCAAAGGTCTTCGAACCGTTCAGCACGAGAGATAGAACATCTATTTTACATGTTTCCTCTCATGAAATTGTTAGAGGCCCAATAAAAATATTTTCATTCATGCGAAGACAATTGAAGTTAAATGGTCTCTTGCTAAAAGGCTTCTGTGTAAAAGAGAATACAGCATTTGTTAAATGGTCCATAGATAAAAGGTAAATGGCAAATAGGAAAAAGGAAATAGGTAATGGTAAATAGATAAAAGGAAATAGATAATGATAAATAGGTAAATGGTAAATAGGTAACTAGCAAATAAGGAATGGGGATGTAGGTTAATGGGTAAAGGTAAATGTGGAAGTGGTAAACAGCCACTAGTAAATTAAATTACTGGTAAATAATACATGGTAAATAGGTAACTCGCAATTGGCTATTTAAATAGGTAAGTGGTAAACCGGTAATGGTAAATAGGTAAAATTTAATAGGTAACCGATAACAATGTAACTGGTAAATCGGTAAATCTAAATAGGCAAATGGTAAATGGGTAATGATAAATGGATAACTGATAAATAGGTAATGGTATATCGGTAAATTGTAAAAAGGTAATGCTAAATGGACAACTGGATAAATAGGTAATGTTATATCGGTAAATGCTAAATAGTTATGGTAAATAGGTAATGGAATATCGGTAAATGTTAAATAGGTAACTTTCAAAGAGGCAAAGGTAAATGGATATTGGAAATATGTAATGATATATCTGTGAATGATAAATAGGTAAATGGTAAATAGGCAATGCTAAATAGATAACTTTTAAATGGGTAAGTGGTAAATAGGTAATGATATATCTGTAAATGCGGACTAGGTAAATGGTAATAGGTAATGAGAAATGGATAATTGGTAAATTGGTAATGATAAATAGTTAACCGGTAAATAGGTAATGGCAACTAGTTAACCGGTAGATAGGTAACTGGTAAATAGGTAAGGGCATATCTGTAAATGGTAAATAGTAAATAGGTAATGCTAAATAGATAAAAGGATGTCAAAATCCTTAACGCTAACACAGGAGGAAATTTATGCGCAGAGCAATTGGAAATAACGAAAAGGCCGTTGATTTTTATAGCGCTCATTAAGTTGGAGAGAGAGGGGTGGGGAGCTTTCACAAAACACCCCGCTGCTAAGAATGGGGCTTAGAAAAGTTGGGGTCTGAAAGGTTTTTATAGAACGTTGAACGCCCTCTTTTACTCTTCTCTGGGTTTAAACAGTCGTTGAAAAGATAGTGGGAGATTTAAAAGAGGTGCAAAGATGACCCTAGGCAGAGCACCAGTTTCTCTTGGGGCACTGGGGGGGGGGAGTATGCCAATCCTCCATCTTCAAGCTGTAGCAAGGGTTATTGCCCCTGTATACCATCTTCCCCCCTCTTGGGGCGGCTGAAGATACGCTTAAAGGAACTAAGGGTAGGGAAGGAGGATATAACAGCAGGCAGCTCACTCCAAATCCTCGAAGCAAATATTAAGAGAGCGCGATGACCCTTGCGGCACAGGCGATGATGAGAGACGATCATTATAAGGAACAGAGGTAGCACTTAAGGTTCTCTGGGGCTAAAATAGGTTCAGTGGTAAAGACAGGTAAGAAGGGTTGGCAGTATTGAAGATCTGGTAGATGAGGTAGAAGACCTTAAAGGCAATACAGTATCAGTTACGTAGCTAATACTGTTCAAGTTACAAGGGGGCCGCCCTCGGAAGAGAACAGGTACTGGGAAGTTTAAGGATCAGATCTAGCGAGAATGAAGTTCCAGTAGTTCAAGCGGGAGGGTAACAATAGTGCGGATGGTCATGGTGAAAACATCTATGGTTTAAAATTACTCCGAGAGAAGACTTGCAGATCAGTGGCGGATCCAGGATAAAAAAATTGGGGGGGGGGGACTAACCTGAATTCCTCCCTCTGAGTAGTCTAAGAAAACGGCTTTGATGATTAATAAGGGTTATAATAGACAGTATTGATAATAAATAACAGCATCTCATAAAGGAGTGAGCATCAATTCTCTCAGACAGAAAATTGTGAAGTGTAGTTTTGGAGGTCAGCTAAGGTATAATAATACATTTAATCATTATTTTTTAATTTACCTGTATTTTACACATGCATCATATAAGATACATTCGATCACAACGGTTTAAAAACCTGTTTTTATATATTTTATATTATTACATAACTCTATTCTGAATAGCATAATACAAGCATGACTTAAAAAATAAATAGAAACATAAACGGATCTGAAATTTGGGTAGGACTTTAGCCCCCTAGCCCCGCCCCCCCCGCCTCCTTGGATCGCTTGTTACAGATAGTGTAATGATCTTTTGGAGAGTGTAAGTTGACTGTCAAAGGTGATACCTTACTTTTTACCGGTATCGGTAAGGAAATATGGGGTAAAAGCAAGGTTAAGAAGCCTTATTGTTACACTGAGTCGAATCCAAAGAACTAACCACCAGAGAAGAGGATAAATAATCGCCTTTTTGATAGGGGGGTTTCTCAGCTACGGGAGTGCGAAGAACTTCGGTGTTAATGCTATTGCGGTCTCTTTTGGATCAGTTAAGGGCACTTAGGCAGTTACCTTTTATTTCTAACATGATCTGCGCAGCTTGCGCCGGTTTATTGGCATATTGAATTTGTTAGAAGGAGACATGTTCAAAGAAGTCTCCATCCTGTGTGGTTGAGTACATGTAAGAATTGATCCAGTTATCCTTCCATTGAATTACACTATTATGAACCAGCAAAGACCATAATATCCACTCGGTGTGAGTTAAATCAGAGGGTAAAGGAGGTGAGCCAGAGGTTTAAGATGGCCAAAGGAAGAGAGGGCGTGGACAAAGAATCAGTTTCGCAACTTGCATTTCTGTAGTCATATTTTAAAGTAATATTTATTGATTTTATTCTTAAACTTATATCCTCAAGTGCTTAAAACGACATTCCTAGCCAAGTTATTACAATTTTGTGTCATATTATTAGAAAATAAATTCCAAGTTATTCCAAGTTTGTGTCTTATTATTAGAAAAGAAATTCCAAGTAATTCTAAGTTTGTGTCATAATATTAGAAAAGAAATTCTAAGTTATTCCAAGTTTGAATCCTTTTATTAGAAAAGAAATTCAAAGTTATTCCAAGTTTGACATTTTTTTTAGAAAATAGATCTTGTGCTATTACAGTATTATATATTTAGGGTTTACGAGTTTCAAACCTTTATTTCTAGATGACGCTTAGTTTTCTAACTCAACTAACTTGGCCGGGGAGACTCTGCCGATCTTTTAGTAAGAGTAAATTGAGGGTCTTCGCTCTTTCTTTGTACGATATATTTCTAAGTTCCAAAATTAATTTCTTCGCTCGACGATTGACGTGTTCCAATATGTCAATCTCCTTCTGCATGTACGGAGAGCAGAAGTGTTTTGCATGCTGCAAATTAGGTCTTACTAGCGCTTTATATAAGTGGGGATTAATATCCTTAGATTTCAGTGCAAAAATGTATAACTATGCATGCAAGAAATCTGCTGGCCTTTTATGACGCTACAATGGATTATATCTACACTTTTAAGCCATTTGACATATCTCTCACTGGCTTTAATTGGAGATCTATCTCCCACATGATGGCTATTAGCAAAACACAACCGCAGTCGTCTCATTCACACATTGAAACTCGTGTACACACATCTGGTTTATAGATGTTTTTACACTCCAAGGAAGCTAATTACAAAAGCAACATGCCTATATGTAGTGAATAAATACCTTTCGAAAATAGAAACACAAGGTTCTTTGGTAATAAAGACCAAAGCTCTTGGAATAAAGACAAAAGCTATTGGACAGCGTTTGTATTTACTTCGAAGGCTATTTGTGTCCTTTCAAGATACCATCTGGAATCCTAATTCACAAATCCTCAATGTCCTTCTTTAAGGTTATCTGAAAAAAATATATACCAAGTATAAAATATTTTGTACTAAACTTTTCTTTTAAAGTGTTAATTTTCTTCAATAGGTTCATTGCATCGTTATTATCGTGAACAGTGTATGTCCTATCACCCGAGCTCTTTCATGTTAAGTCAGCCTAAACAACTCGTAATGTTTACCTTTTGATGCAATACCTTTTGAGGTGTGGTTTGCTTCTTCACAAACAACTCTTTTATAACCAAGGGAAATCAAAGGGTAAGAGATTAAAGGACTCCGCCCTACTTAATAAACCTTTTTTTCCTCAGAATCTTTGCTTCGCTGTTGTCCGAATTAGTGTACTGAATTCAGTAAACACCCTTTGCTACACTTTTAGTTGATGTGAGTGAGAGAGCCTATGGGAATATTCCATTGGGACTGCGTCCATGAATAGGTCTTCATTTCTACAAGGATTCTTAGAAATTGTCCAAAGCTTTTTACTTTACCTAACTTAATCTAAATTAAACAAACCTTACCCAACCTAATCTAATTTATCCTAACCTTGCCTTATTCAACCTATGCTGCCCTAACCAAATCTTGTGTTTACTAACCTAACCACATTCAAACCTGACCTAATTCAATCTTACCTCGGCTGAACCCTTCTACCAAAATCTAACCTAACCAACCTAATTTGTACTAACCTAACCCATTGGATCCTAAACCGACTAAAGCTAACCTTATTAAATCTCTCCTACCTGAACGATTCTAGGCGTCTTTGGAGCCATGGTTTCAAGGTATTTTATCAGCTCTCCGCAGTACCACTATTAAAAATTTCTCTTTGAGCTTTTTACTACTGAATCCGTAACTTTAATATCTCTTTCAATAATCCATTCTCTCTCTCTCTCTCTCTCTCTCTCTCTCTCTCTCTCTCTCTCTCTCTCTCTCTCTCTCTCTCTCTCTCTCTCTCTCTCTCTCCCTCTCTCTCCCCCCTTCTCTTTGTCCCTGACTCAATCTCCTTTTTCTCCCACACCTCAGGAATTTTATCTCCCAAAATAAAGTTAACATTTAACTCCTAATCTTAAGTGTTATTGTATGGCTTATAATAAGCAACGATTATATTATTACACTAAACAAACTACCAAGCTGTCAACAATATGCGTATACACATTTTCGCACACACACAGAACCTATCAATTTCTTTCTTCATCTGCTGACAAAACTGCGTCCTTTAAACCAACTACAAATACGGTACGTAATGCGATTATTAAGACCCCTGGTCTTCCCTTTAATTTAGCCGATGCATATTTAGTCCCCAACCACACCATAAACTCCCCCCAAATCCCATATAGGGAATTTTAAACCAACATTATTCCTAGTTTCATTCTATTATCTTAACTAGGTAAGGCACACCTGTCTAAGTACCAGCGATACTTAAGACGTGACTGGCAAGCTTATGGCGTTTATTTATTATGAAGCTTTCATTACTGACATTTTAAAGACCTTTTAACGCATTTATGACGACTACAAAGTATAAGCTTCTTAATGTACCTTTAGTCTGTGAATGAATAAACCTTGGAAGCTAAGATTCCGAGTTGAATGCTGCTTACATATTAATGCTATTGCGCCTTTTAAAGCTTTAGCAGTAATTATTTCAAGAATGAAGATGCCATGTTCTTGGAGAGTGAAGAAGAGAGTGAGGTATATGCATATAATAAATAGGAATGAAAGAATGGTAGATTTCATCGATCTCAGGTCTTAATTTATCTTGAAAAATGTCTTAAAAGTCGAGTAAAATTACCTTGGTTTTAACACGCATTCATGGTAAACAACAAACGCGTAAATCTACAATAGCCATAATTCCAGATACAGCTCAAAGGCGTACGCAAGCCCCATTCTTGGACTACTTTGGAGCTATAGTTCTCGTTGAATGTGAGACAAAGCTCCTTTCACAAGCTTGAATAGCGAGTTTCGGAACTATGAAAGCGGTTCTTAGGATGAACGAAACACTTCCAAACATTGGAATTCTGATGTTGGAGAATCCATTCGAACTCTCCCTCAGTCTCTCTTCTCTCTCCCTCTCAATCAATGCTGGAGAATAAAGCCTTCTCATAAGGCTTTTGAAGTTAAGGCAACCAGGGGTCTAATATCGCACTCGGATGAATTTGCACAAAACTTGTTTAAATGGATCAAAATTTTGCCTTGCTTTGTCCCAACATTTGACAGTCAGTCTTGCGAAAGACTTTTTGATCGTAAGCCTGCAAAGGATTTTGACTTTAACATATAAAAAAACGAGCTTCTCTAACGCGGATTGTCTTCAAGATGCGTTAAGCTTACATTGTCTCTGTTTATTCGAGTTTTCAAAAGGAATCTTTCCTCTGTGAACGAACTGTTTGTCTTCGTTTTGAAGGAAAACAACGAATGAAAAGGCAGAAAAACGAAAACAAATATACATCAGCAATTTTGGCACCCTTTGATTTTAGAATTTATGAATTATTTCTTATTTTAATAGCTTCAAAGCTCTTTATAAATTCATAAAAGAATGATAAAATAATATATAAAGCAGAGATTCCTGCTGGTGGACCAGGGGTGAGGTATTGGAGATCTCTCTCTGATACATTTGTACACTTTGGACACTGGGTCGAATCCATCACATGTCGAAATGGGTCAACGCTTTTGCTTTTTGTGGCCCCATAACCTTCATCGTTACACACCTGTAGAAAACTACGTTTATTTCCCGGAGGAATCTAGAGCAGAGGGACTACATACAATCTAGATAGCTCTAGGAATTCCTGGAGTGACCAAACTGACTTCCAACGGTTGAAAACTTTGATTCTAGACAATATTCCAGTACTCACAAATAGAACTATGCTTTAAGAACTAGAAAAAGAACTTAAGAAGATAGAAGACGGCCTTAACGACTTAAGAAGAAAAGGAGAAGGGACTATAGAATCGAAAGCTTGGTCACATGAACTCTTGTATGGATGAAAACGGCACATATCTTAGTGCCATAGGATCCCTCTACGCCGAGAAATCGTATCATTCATGATGAATTATTGGAATAAACGATAGTTTAATCAAACTATTAGGTAAAATATCAAACCGGTATTTAATATAGGTAATCCAAGCCTGCAAAATTTAATTCAAATGAAGTTGATAAATTTTACGTAGCACTCATGAGTACATACACAGGAAAGCCACAAGTACAACATGCGAACTGCAATGCAGAAATTGGAGGTCAACAAAACCAGAGTAGATCGGTAGTAAACTTTACAGTAAGCAATGTAGATGGACGTGAATACAGATGAATAGATGTTGCAGAGATGAGCAACATAGAAATTCTTAATTTATTCTTCCAAAGGAGACTAGGCATAAGATAGACATAAATCGATTACAAACTCCTCAACAGAAAAGATTTTCATTAAGGACATATTGATTATCAGTTTCTTTAACAGAGGCCACAGATTAATCAGAAACAAGATGAACATGGATCTAAAACAAGAGAAAGCCAACTTTGTGACAAAAGAAACAAATCCACTGAACCTGCCAACAAAAGTGAAATAAATGGCATCTAAATTACTCTAGCAAACAACCTTAATGCTCATTTAACGGAATCTTTATGAGAAAACTGGAACATGAACCACTTTATAATGTGCAACTAACTCCAAATCATGTGAGGCTACTAAAAGACTTTTAGAGAAATTGCGAAAAATGAGAGTGAATTAAAAAATTAAAGAAAGGATCAAATATAATGAACTCAGAAACCTTATTTAAAAAAACTCAGGATAGAACATATTTTACAAAGTTAGTAGAAAATACTATTGAAACCAACATATAACCCCCTTCCCCAATTAAATACTCCTAAAATCTGGCAGACAGCAAATGAAACCCTAATGTTTTAAAACGAAATCGCAAAGATAGGTAAGATTATTGAAAGAGTTAAATAATTCTATCAGCAACTATACGAGAGCATTTGCACCATAAGCCAGATAACACCTCAAAAAATGAGGAAGTAGCACCAGTAAATAAAGAGAAAATTTTGCACTTACTTAAGAGCATGAAAAGTGGTAAAACACCGGAGACGATGGAGTTACAGTCGATTTTACAAAGACTAATGGTGAATGTATGGTTTAATTGCCCTCAAGGTTGTTTACAAAACGCTAAAGGAAAGATTGAACTCCAATGACTTGCTCCAACCATTTCGTTCGACGTCTCTTAATGAAAAGCGACAGAGAAGAATCAAAGAACTACTGGTCCATCTGTCTTTTATCAGACTAAGACAGATATTCATCTGCAATCAGCTCCACGAACAGGCGGGTTTCAAGCGTAAGCATAGTACTTATGAACATCTGCAGCCTGTATCAACAATTATAATTACAGGAAACAAATGGATATCAAATGGAATTCTTAGATTAAGGTAATACCATTGAATTAGTAAAAATCGATTCAGTTCTAACACCACTACAGAAATGGCATTAAAAATAAAACCGCATACTCTCCTACATAGATTCATGAAATATAGCCATATAAAGCTGCATTATGTGAATACTAAAATACAAATAAATAAAAGGACTGAGACAAGGGGATCACATATGCCTAAGACCTATTACATCAGTGCTTAGGGAGATTTGCAGAAATATGGAGTGGGAGAATAAATAAACCAGTATTAATAGTAGAATTAATTGCTTTCTGATAACAGTATCATTTACTGCCAATCTAGAAGCATTAAAGTCAATGATAGCAGACTTATCACAAGCCAATCTCGCAGATGGAATAAAAATTAACTTATAAAGAGGCTAATAATAAACGATGATTTTCAAAAAATAGACCAATTAAAATTGACTGTCTAATTTTCGAATTGGGCAAAATAAATCGGGATTGCTTGGGGACGCCCACTGATATCTGACTGGACAAAATAAATTGGGGAAATTTGGAAGAATATAACCTATTGTCATAAGCAACCTCCCGCGGGTGTAAAAAATACGTATATTTGTGACAGTTTGTGACCTGTCAGAGGAGCGTGGAAGATTAAATAAGTATAAAAGAATACAAGGTCTACAGACCGAAGTTGCGTGCTCTCAATTATTCTGACTTATGACCTTAGAACCTTAAAAATTTTAATAATTTCCGAATTACCCTTGGGAGGACTTTGACGATTATATTATTCGAAATAAAATGTAAAACAACATAAGGGTTTCAAATTTCGTTAGAATCGGCAGAATAGTTACGGTGTTATTGCAAAGAAACGCATTGAAAAGTAAAATAGTTACCATCCGACCGACCGACCTACGAACCGACATAGTAACTTAGAGTGGCGCGCATGCGACTAACTATAATTAGGCTAGAGAGAGGTAGGGAAACTTAGCATTCAACTTCAGAACCGGCAGCCTCTAAGTTTTGAAAGCAAAATATTCAATGCATTTTATCAATCTTAACTTACTCAAAATGAAACTTCGACACTGAACAAAACCCCTTCAAAACTTAGGAAAACTCTGAGAAACATGGTATAAAAATAACCCTCATGAACTATAAAATAAGCACATGGATAATAATGCAAACAAGGGAGAAAGATATAGCAAAATGAATAGTTCTGAAGTTGAAATGGTTATGAGCCATTTCCAGAAAGGACGAAAGATATCCTAAGCTTGACAAGTGTATTCATAGCGACATTCAGATGAGCTTTCCAGAAAGTGAAGGATGCCGGGATTTGCTTAATAACCGTATTAATGTGGCAAATTCAGTGGTAGACCGTGATCGGTTGAAGCTTCTTTGAAATACTTGCCCGACCGAGGGATGAAATGTGATGTTAAAGATTGCGAGTATGAATATTTTGTGTGAATAAAGTACGATCGTGAATGTGTGTTAGCAAAATGTTTGCGACTGTTTGCTTGTTTTTCTCTTTAATGTTTTCTCTTGACCTTCTGCCAAACTCTTCTGAATATCGCTATGAATACAATTGTTAAGCTTAGGATATCTTTCGTTATTTAGTATGTTTAGTACCAAAATAGGATCCAAAGGATGTTTGTATTCTATATAAAGTGTCTTTAGCAAAATGACTATCTATATGTCTATAAATAGTTCCTTTAGCATAATATTTGCATCTAATTAGATCCTCTAACAAATAGTTCTCTCAAAATGGATAATGTATTTACTTAGTGTTTATAGTCAAATTGATATAAATAATGCCCTTATCAATTTTTTTGTACCTATAGAGTACCATTAAGAAATGTTTGTATCTAAATAGTACCTGTAGAAAAATATATACATTTATCTAAATATGTGCATGCGTCTAAAATAGCCGTTTGAAAAATAATTCTAAGTAGTGCACTTTGTGAAATATTTGTATAGAAAAAGTTCGCTATCAAATGTTATTAAGTGAATAGCGCCTTTAGAAAACTGTAGCAATTGTTTGTAGATAATTAGTTACGTTGTCGGTCCTTATTTCAGTCAGTCGGATGCAACCATTTTACTTTTCAATGAGTTTCTTTTACAATAACATCGTAACTATTCGGCCGATTCTAAAAAAATTGAAACTCTTATGTTATTTTACATTTTCTTTTGTTTGAGTTAATTGCCAAGGTCCTCTCAAGGTTAGTCCGGGAGTTATTGAAAGTTTGAAGGTTTTAAGGTCATATGGTCATAAATCGGAATGATTGAGAGCACACGACTTAGGTCTGTTAACTTTTTTTACTCAATACGGTTAAAGCTTATATATATATATATATATATATATATATATATATATATATATATATATGAATAACGTTACAGCCACGAGGAAAATGAAACAACGGAGAACTGCGAGGCCTTTCGACTAATGGTCCTTTACTGAGTCTGCTCAGTAAAGGACCATTAGTCGAAAGGCCTCGCAGTTCTCCGTTGTTTCATTTTCCTCGTGGCTGTAACGTTATTTATAAATTCCTCACGTTCCTTATTTTCGTGATTCAGTTATACATATATATATATATATATATATATATATATATATATATATATATATATATATATATATATATATATATATATAAGAATTTATAGTGGGTATACACTTCTGACACGTTGAGCGATATGTTAAGCTTCACTGACCATGGATAGTCGCCGAATGGACTATTCGAGTTAATTGCATTAAATCGTACATCTCTGAGATAGATACTTCACGTATCAGTGCTAACTAAATCCCTCACCACATCATGTAAAAGAGCAACTAGCCTAGACGTTTCTCACTCCCCGTGAATTTTAGCCCCTAATATAAAGTGATTATCTCGGAATCAGTTCCCCGCCCTGCCCACCCGTTCTAGCTTTACCCTTTTTAAAGATTATTAAAAAATTCAGCCACAATGGGCAACCCCACAATTAGCAACATACGGAAGGGGTGAATTAAAATAAAATATCAAAAATAAGATATTTTCCACCAAATTACAATTTTAATTAATACTTCTGCTCCGCCACAGGAGACTAGGACTAAGAGGATAAGATCGTCACAGTGAAAGATTGTATACAAAAATAGTTGCCATCGACGTTGAAATTACATACGTTTAGAACTATATCAGTGCTGGAGTTCTTCCCCTAGTGATAAGAGGATCATTGAAAATTAGACAAGGGGGTGTATGGATAGTGTTAGGGGGGTAAGGGGCGAGGGGCGAAGGGGCTGGGGCGAGGGGGCGAGGGCGAGGGAGGCGGGGGAGGGGGCTATACGAGGGTGATATAGGGTTTCAAAAGCGAAGGTTGTCAGAATGGCTTGTAAAGCATTTGTTTTGTTTTTCATAGCTAGAAAAAATATAGATTTCTAATGGAATTATTCGTTTTCGAGTTATTACTCAGAGAGTGGAGGGGGGAGGAGAGAGGAGGGAGTTTGTAACTCTTAGGTTAGTTTATATAGGTCGAAGAGAAGGTATGATAAATATGTATGGTAGATAAGGTTTCCACTGAGGTGCAATTCGAGTATAGGGATTCTTTATGGATCTTTTTGAGGTTTTTTGGTGTTCTTCGCTCTTTTTCGGGCTGAGATTTGTTTCCTTTAGTGACAATTTAATTTATTTCCTTCACTGTTGATTTACTTTGTTTCATTTAGTGGAAATTTAATTTGTTTCCTTTAGCAGCAATTTAATTTGTTTCATTTAGTGGTAATTTAATTTGCTTATTTCAGTGGTAATATAATTGGTTTCGTTTAGTGGAAATTTAATTTGTTTCCTTTAGTGGATATTTAATTTGTTTCATTTAGTGGCAATTTTATCCCCTTTAGCGGTAATCTAATTGTTTCATTTAGTGAAGTTTTAATTTCTTTCCTTTAGTGGAAATTTAGTTTGTCGACTTTAGTAACAATTAATTTGTTTCTTTTTGTGGCTATTTAATTTCCATTGAATCGAGGTTTAAACAGTGTGGTGATATTAATGGCAATTCTTTAAAGTTGTCAATTACCATCTAATACTTTGTGTAGATATGGATAATAAAATTATTTTTAACTACCTTCTCTAAATAAAGAAGGTAATTGAAATATGAAGAATATCCATATTGTCCTCCGGTGCGTGTCATAAAAGGCGACTAAACCATGATACATAACGCTGACCTGGAAAGACCCAAACCTGAAAGTTTTCTCTATCGAGCGCAATACACAATAGTAGCGTTGATGGCCATTGACCCTACGTTGCGAAGAAGCGGTGAAACTAAAGAGGGCATCTCTCTACAAAGGTTGTAAGTAGTGATGTAAAGATGGATGTGTTAAGAAAGCAGTGAAGAAAGGGGTGAAGATGGAGTAAAAGGGAGGGAAAGAGATATGGCCGAAGGCGTTACCCTCATGTGGTGGACGCAAGGTAGATTCGACACTCGTATTTGTTTGGGTTTGGGGGGAACTCAGAAGGGGGTAGAGGCCAGGGGAACGCTTATGACCCACCCCAAGCAAAAATGTGTCAATTGGCTATTTTTAGTAGTCAGTCTTGCCATCGCCGGACACGGAATCCTTTTTTCCCAGCCGTGGAGGTACGCTATGTATTTGGGTAACTTAGATTGCAATGCTGTAGCTATGTAATGCGGTTAAAATAGCATGGCTTTGCCTCTTCAACTCTGCCTCAGGCTCGTCTGGGGGACTCTCCTCACCCACGCAAAAGTTGATTTAAATAGACCAATCTAAGTTTTAAAGAGACTGTATTAATTGGTCGGTGTAAACGATGCTATGGCCTGTGAAGGCAAGAGTGAATGTTTAATCAACCAATGGACACAGTTCTTTATAAGGTTGTTGGATTGGTTTATTGGATAAAACCACTTGCTTGGGGGGTTGGTGGAGACCGTCCTCCAGGCTCACCGATGCAGCATGAATGGGGCGAAAGATGGCTATCATAACCGTATATCCCAACTGCATCAGGACAGCTTATTTTAGAGAATTTTCATAGCGTTTCCGACCACGCGCGGATAAAAGCGATCCCGTGCAACGGATGGGTGAAAACGAATTCGTGTCTCCGACGGCAAAAGGGAGGGTTAAATTAGATCATTTGAAACAGTCTTTTGGGGAGCTTTTGCTGTTGTTATGGTTCCTCGGACCCTGTTATTCCTGGGAACCCGCACCGCGTAGGTAGGCCACCACATCCACTGGGCTTGTCCAAAGCTGCAGGACATTGTTATTGTGTTGTCTGAGAGCTGCCAAACTAATGCAATCTGAATTGAGATGTGTAACGGTGTGGGGGTTGGCTTGACAGAGATGGCAAAGGTCTGTTTGGGTGTTGTCTATGCAGTGTTTACATGTATTAAGTAATTGGCCATGATCAAAGCGATATCTCGTGTAAGGTGCACTCTATCCGACATAGAGAGTTGTGTTTCTGTGAGCTTATGTTTGATGGAGTGGGGAAGTTAAGTATTTTGTTGTGTGGAAGGTTATTGATTGCTTTTCAGGTAAGGTGTGTGTGAATGAGGTTTTTGTACTGTAAGAGATTTGTTGAGTGTAGTGTGGAGTCAATAATGTTTGTATAGTATCGATGTGGTGTGCTTGGTACTTGTCTATGAGTAGGAGGGTGGTTGTGTAGATAGTAACAGGGGCTGTTTGGATTGTTTATTGGATACAGCCAGTTGGGTTGAATGAAGAGCCTTTTCCAGGCGTGCACGAGGAAGAGTCGAGGAGGCAAACTACTGCTATGGCAACTGCATTTTATACCTACCTCGTTGTAATTTAATCATTAGGTTAAAAAGTAGATAGAACTATAGAAAAAAAATGTAATATGAAGCCAGTTGGTGATAAAGGTTTTTATATTTTCTTGGAAATTTATTTACTATTACTTCGCTACCTACGAGGGGTAGTCAATAAGTTTTGCGAATCGGTAGGGCAAAACAGAGGAAGGGGGATGGCTGTTTATGGTGGTGTTAGGACAATTATGACAAGTCAAGACCTGCAGCTGCACAGTCCTGCCTCGTCTATTTAAGAAGCAGTAGCTGGTCGCAGATCGTCAGTCACAAATTTTTCAACAATCAAGAAGGTTGAGCACCGCGCAGTGATCAAATTTTTGACCAAGAAAGGCAAGAATGCAAAAGAGATCCATGAACGCATGGTCGCAGTGTCCACCGAACACCGCCCCTTCCTATGCAACCATTGCTCGCTGAAATAGGGGGTTACGCCATGGTCGTGAGTCCCTTGAAGATGACCCCCATCCAAGACGCCTGTCAGACGTGACCAACAAGGACAATGTGGCCCGTGTGGAAAGGATGATCCTTGAAAATCGACAGGTGAAGGTCGAAGAAATCGAGCGAGAACTTGGAATATCACATGGAAGTGTTCTCAACATCATCCAAGACAATTTGGCCATGACTAAGGTCTCTGCCCGTTTGGTCCCTAGAAACCTCACGCCCCATGATTGACTTCAACGTCGTCAAAGTCCGCAAGGCTAGAGTTGCACAAGCTGTCCTGCGCGAGTGCAGATTCGAGGAGCTCAACCATCCCCCCTACAGTCCAGACCTTGTCCCTAGCGACTACTTTTTATTCCGTCAGCTCAAAGTTGCACTGCGTGGACGCCGGATTGGGGACGATGAAGATGTCCAGCTCGCCGTACAGGAGTGGATTGAACAGCAGTCGGAAGATTTCTGGTTGTCGGGAATTCGAAGCTTCAGGAACAAGTGACGCTAGTGCATTGAAGTCGAGGGTAGTTATATTGAAAAATAATATCACACTTTTCATCATATCTCATTTCCTTATATCAGAATTGCAAAACTTATTGACCGCCCCTCGTATATTAATTTTTTCTGATAGTTAAGATTGTTCAACTCAACTATTTCATCGAGAGCCAGTCCTAAGGTTTTCTAGTAAAAACTATGGTATGATGTACTCTATACAGTTATGATATGCGATTTCAGCACCTCATTTATCCATTTATACGCATCTTTGTGTTCGGCTTAGTTTCTTCAATATTTTTCGTGTCTCTACTATAGCAATCTCTTCTTGTTGCAAGACAATTCTCATGTGAGGGTAAACCCATGGGTACATTTCTTTGTGCTATATCCTGTGTTCTCATCACATATATTCATACTAATCACATTTATATCTGCGTACCTATATTCACTCAATATGAATTAATACAAATAACGCATCTAAATAATAGAATTATATTCAATTTCAATTGTATTTTCAATCTATGTATTTCCAATTTTTCCTTTACTCTCAATTATATCTGTAATTTATTTCTTCGCAAGAAATCGCAGCCATATAATTTATATTTAAATAAATTATCGGATTGTTAATTTTCATTAATACAGACTATAAACTTCTAAATATATATCATTTCCACAAATATCGACCCGGTTTCCTTATTTAAACTATCTATTCCCGAGGCTCAATCGTTTTCCTTTTAGAATTGTCCCTCTTGTAACGAACCGCGTTTTCGTTGAACGCTAGCTCGTCATATCTTCACTCAATCATCTAAAATTAAAGTAGGTTAACGAGAGTTATCTAGGCAAACTCAATAACCATCAATGGCTTTATTAGTCAAATCATTAACCAACCTACCGTTTTACAGGTGTAAATCTCTTCAAAATTCGTCGTCTCTCTACTAGAGGAATCTTTCTGTTTCTTGTCTATTTCTCTTTTATATTCGTCATATTATAGCAACTCCATTCTGATGCAGGGTTAACGCTCTTCAATATTCATCGTGTCTGTACTATAGAATGATTAATCTAGTGACATTTATATACAGGGTGACCGCTATATACGTATCTGGTTAGAACCCTCATAAATATATCATTAACCCTTAGTGCTAGAAGGATAAAATGAAAAGTATGTGAAAGCGGAAAATCTTAAGTTATGGAACAGAACATTAGATAGTCTGGGAGAATTTAAGCTCAACTTTCAAGATCATTTACATCCCATTTTTCTCGCTCACCCGTGTGTGATGTCTGCGTGATGCACTCATTCGAGCAGATATTAAAACAGTTTCATATAGCAGAAAATCAGTATAATTTACTAAGAAAGTTGAGTAGGAAATTAACTGAAATAAGGTGATCACCTTTCGAGTTAAAAACGAATTAAGATGATTTTTGCACCACCGCATTTTTAGTTAATTCTGACACTGTATCTGAAAAGTTAATTTGAATAAACGGCCTAATAAAGATAGGCATAGGTACAAAAAATAATGATAGTGATTTGGTACTATTTATTAACTTCAAAAACTCTAAATTGTCAATACTTAAGAATGACTCGGCTCTTGTTATCGCCAGACATACGAAAATTGAATATTGTTGCATCAATCCGAAAACTTTTTGCAGACGAATACTTTTATATTCTTTAATGTAGGAATACTTTCGTGTCTCTTACAGTTACATGGCTTCAAGGATCTTATATCCGTCTGACGAGTGTCCTTCAATTACTAAAACAAGATAATTTTATTATATAAAACAAGAAACACGATTTAAGGGACCCAAAGTTCAAATAATCTCATGGGAGACGGAACAAACCGTGTACATTATTGAACAAATAACTCGTCACCATAAATTGCTATTGTTTCATCGACAAAATTATTCAACATCATTCTAGCATTTTGAACATTAACTTATTGATTTTCTAAAAATAGTAACATCATTACAAGTAAGTGTAAAAGTTTAAGAGCTGTTTAAATAGTAATATTCTAAGGAACATTGCTATTTCTCCACATAAACTAGGGTACAGTGGCCACCAAATCAAGAGGTCTTGATATTTCTCGAGGCCAACAGATCCAGGGGCCTTACCAATTCTCCAAAGAAGAGAGGGATGGTAGGTCACCAGATCCACAGGACTATCTAATTCTCCCCATAAGCGAGGGTAGATAGGCAAAAACGTCCAGAGCCCTCTATTTATCTACATTAGTGAGAGTAGAGTGGCCATCAGTTCCAAGAGCTTTTCTATTTTTCCATGTAAGAGAAAGTAGAGAGGCCACCAGATCGAGAGGTGTTGCTATTTCTCCACTTATGAAAGTGGAAAGAGGCCACCAGTTCCAGGGACCTTGATTTTTTTTTTCCATAAGAGCTGGTAGAGAGGGCACCTGATCTTGGAGCCTTGCTATTTCTACACATATCAGAGGGTAGCGAGGCCACCAGATTCAGGGTTCTTGCTATTTCTAGACATATCAGAGGTTAGCGAGGTCATTAGATTCAGGGTTCTTGCTATTTCTCCGTATATCAGAAGGTAGCGAGGCCACCAGATTCAGGGTTCTTGTTATTTCTCCACACATCAGAAGGTAGCGAGGCCAACAGATTCAAGGTTCTTGCTATCTCTCCGCATATCAGAAAATAGCGAGGCCACCAGATTCAGGGTTCTTGCTATTTCTTCACATAAAAGTGGTTGAAGAGGTTACCAGATTCAGGCGCCAATCTCCTTTTCCAAAATACCAAGACCCTAATTTGATTTGTTTCTCTTTTGAGAGGCTAGAAAGGAAAGCAGACAATTTTTGGAAAATTCAGTACCACATTTTTTATTTCTTTAATTTCTATATTTTTTCGGTGTCTGGTCGTAATATTAAGCTGGGTCTTTTTTCCAACTCTTCCGTTAGTCTTCGAAAGGAAAGTACTTCATAAAACCAATATCCAACTTTTATATTAGGTGAAATGATGTTGATAAATGATGATGAGAATCATTTTGAGACATAAATTCCTGCTCTCACTCTAATGATGTATGTCTTAATTAAAGCCACATGACCACCATAACAACTTACTCCATACACAAATTGTTCATATGAAATGTAACTGCTATCCAAATTATCTTTTTAAGATCTGACCAATGGGAGCATCGCATAATTTATATATTGTCAATCCAAATACCCTCATGAAGAAAAGAAATCATTTAATGATAAAGAAGAGGAATCATTTAATGATGAAGGAGAGGAATCACTTAATCATGAAGAAGGATAATTATTTTATCATGGACAAGAGGAATAATTTCATCATGAACAAGATGAATCATTTAATCATAAAGAAGAGGAATTATTTCATCATGAATAAGAAGAATCATTTCATCATGAAGGAGAAGTATCATTTAATTATGAATAAGAAGAATCATTTAATCATGAAGAGGAGGAATCATTTAATCATGAAGAAGAGGGATCATTTAATCATAAAGAAGAGGAATTATTTCATCATGGACAAGAGGGATAATTTCGTCACGAAGGCGAAGAATCATTAAATCATGAAGAAGATAAGTTATTTCATCATGAAGAAGAGGAATAATTTCTTTATGAATGAGAGGAATTATTTAATCATGAATAATAGTAATTATTTCACCATGAACAGGAGGAATAATTTCATCATGAAGCAGAGGAATCATTTAATCATGAAGAATAGGAATTATTTCATCATGAACAAGAGGAATCATTTCATCATGAATAAGATAAATCATTTAATCATAAATAAGAGGAATTATTTCATTATGAAAAACATGAATCATTCGATCATGAACAAGATGAATCATTTAATCATAAAGAAGAGGAATTATTTTATCATGGAAAAGAGGAATCATTTCATAATGAACAAGATTAATCATTTAATCGTAAAGAAGAGGAATGAATTATTTCATCATAAAAAACATGAAACATTTCATCATGAACAAGATGAATCATTTAATCATAAAGAAGAGGAATTATTTCATCCTGAAGAACAGGAATCATTTAATCATAAAAAAATCATAAAGAAGAGGAATTATTTGATCATGAAAAAGAAGAATCAATTCATAGCAATATTACCAAAGAAAACATTTACATCAAACCTTTTATTGGATTCTTCACTTTCTGATAGATAAATAAATACCTGCACATAGAAAATTATGATGTTACTCACAGCTGTAGAAGAATAGAATATGTAGGAAATTTGAGATAAGCATTAACTAAAGGAAAAACATCTATTGCAATCAGGTTATTGCCTTGTTTCTTCCTTTTTCCCCCTGCTTAAATCCAACCTGCTCTTTCTCGCTCTATTTCCAATATGATATTTATCGGAGTAGATAGATTACTTATGGATTAAACAGCTGTAAAGAAGCTTGTAAAGAGATGAATAAAATGTAAGTAAAAATATTTTCCACTCATATATAATAGACTACATTCAATTGCAGACTGAGACAGAGTGGTTGCGAGAGAGCGACTTCGTAAGTTCTGTCGAGAGATGTTTGCTATGGAGGAGAGTTCATTTAACAAAGGATTCCGTAAATAGGCCTTGACGCCAGGACAAAAAGGAGAAGAATCGGCAGGAAGAGGCGTAAATTTTGCTTCCCACTCAGATCAATACTTTTTGGGGGCTCTTCATACACGCAGAGGCGTCACCTAGGTAAATTCACTCACTAGACGTGATCAGTATTCATCTGTAAATAATACGTGAATAATAAACAAGGCTTATGCAGCGAAAATAACTATATATATATATATATATATATATATATATATATATATATATATATATATATATATATATATATATATATATATATATATATAGTAGGAATATGAATACCCAGGAGATTACACTAATCATTTATTGGCCGGACGTTTCGGACCTTCGCTAGGACCATCTTCAGCGACTGTATCAACTAATGAGAAGGGGAAGAAATATTAACGATAACATTTAAACAGTTAGAAACATGCATTACATAATGGCTAAAAAAGCGGGGGGAATGCAAGGTAACTCAATAAAATTGACAATTATTGAGATGAGAGTAAAAACACAAATAACAATATATAGAATTAATTGATACTATCCAGTGTAATTTTGAAAAATAATTGGAAGAAGTGAATTTTTAACATAAACTGACTTGAATATATCAAAAATCAAAGGTAACGGGAATAAAAAATAAAATAACCTAATTATCTTAAATTATAAACAAAATACCGAAAACAAATGTGGCCGAATTAAAAAGAGGGACTATCCTTTATCGTATGAGTTGTGAAATTTGATATAATTTAATATAATAAGTTATTATATTATATTATATAAGCTTTCCTACAACTCAAGTTGTAGGAAATTCAAGTACGGTAGTTTGCCTAACTCTCTAACCAATCACCTGTCTCTCACTCCCATTTACTTGAAGAAACAACCTCACTTCTCTTCTTAAAAAAGACCTGTTCACTCCTCTTGATTCGTTTTTTCCATGTTTATATCGTCAGTTCTTCATTACTCTCCTCCATCTTCTCTTTTGTATTCTTAGATGCTCATTCTGGGAAGCCTTCGTTTCTATTCCTTCTTGTGGTGTCAGCCTACAATGAACTGTCGCTAATACATTCATCTTCATCTTCATCTTCATTAATTTCTAGGTGGTTTCTGGAACCTCTTAACTGTTTTCCTCTCGTATCTACCATTTCTCACTCAGCCTGTTCATATGCAGAGTGATATAACAGGTTGGCGAAGTTAGGCTTTGGTTTCCAACAAGGTTCAGTTCTTGGTCCCTTCCTCACTTTTGTATTTCTCTTCTTCCCCTTGGCATTCTTATGCGTTGCCTCGACTTATCATTCCTATGCCGATTTCATCATTCAAGTCTGCCTTTCTCCCAAGCTTCGTTCGCAAATATTCTTAGAAATCTGCAATCCACTTACGATCACATTTACAATTCTCGGACACCTTTCTGAAACACAATCAGGAAGATACTGAGAACATGCTAGTAGCTACACCCTCTGTAAAACTCTTGCTACTTTTCTCGATATTGTACGCCAGGGTTTCTTTTTCTGACACTGGTAGAAGTCTGGGTTCGACTCTTGATAGTCCCCCATCTCCAGAGCTCAAGTCACTGAAATCTGAAAGTCGTTTTTTCTTCCATTACTTTAATCTTACACATGCTGACATTTACGGTAACATTTTGTAGACTACATTTTTCATTTTGTTTGTGTGTTTTTTACCTTTCAACTTGACTACATCAACTTCGTTCTTGCTGGATCACTTGGTTCCACTCTTCAATTCGTTCACAACTCTGCACCCATAATTCTACTCCACGGGGTACGTTTCTTTCGTACAGCTTCCTTTCATCATGAACTACACAAGGTCCACATCCGATCCCTCTTCGACTTTAAGGTCATTCAGAATTACATGATCATATTTGCCACGACATCCCCATACTCTCTTCCCAACTGACCTTTTAAATCCCTACGCTATGGCTCTGCCCCTTTCCTTATTGCTCTTTGTAGTCGTTTGTAACTCATGCCTGATCTTGCGTTCGCTCTCTTTGGCTCTCAGTCTGTGAAATCATATGCTTACTCTTTACGCTTCTCGCCCCACCTTGGTGACTTGAAGAGAACCTTCTTTCACATATTTCGCTCTGTGGAGGTCTCGGGGCTTTAAAAGCACCTTGAAAAAAGTATATTATTATTTTAACGCGCACTACCTCCGTGTGTATCCCGGTACATCTCTATCTATACCTATGTACACCAATTCAAGTACTGAGCAACCCTTCATGTCTGTTCATTTTCAATTGTGTAAGTGCAAAGAGAGGACACCTTTCAGTGCTTGTGATTGTCACCTTTTCGAAGGATTTTAACGCCATCCTTCGCCCTTAAGGAAGTCGGAGGTAAGCGGTCCTCTGGCAATCACAAGCACTGAAAGATTTCCTCTCTTTGCACTTACACAATTGAAAATAAACAGATATGAAAGGTTTTTCAGTACTTGAATTGGTGTGCATAGGTATACATAAAGATGTACCAGGATACACACGGAATTACAAATTTCAGCCTAGTAATAAACTTTATAATTCACATAAAACAAATAAAATAAAAACAAACAAACATCAGTAAAAACGCAAAAAAACAAGAAACAGAACAAAAGCAAGAAGAAAAATTAAAGCACGTCCGGCGTCGAGGGAAGGCCCGTTTTACCCCTGGCTCGAGATCATGCGACCATCACCAAAGAAAGTCGAAGAAGAAATGGAGGAGGCCAACCTCTTCCAAGATGTCAACTAGTCCACAAGTTTGTATGCACGAACTCCTCCCGAGTACAATGTGTTGGTGAGGGTGGGGGTCATTCCCTAGCTCGACGGACTCCTTTTAGGTAATATTTATATAGTTTACTTGTTTTATCTTTTTTTTTATTCCATTTCCCCCCTCAATCTTTCTCATTTCCTCTTCACTTTATTGTTATTATTGTTTTTCCTATTTTAAATATTTTTATTAATTTAAAAAACCCGATTCACCCTATTGTGTTCGATCTTTATTTTATTAATCCTTTTATCTTTGTTATTCTAAACCTCTTTGCTTTTGGAGTTTGTACCGCGACTAGATTCATCATCCATCACCAATCTATATTTTTCTCATATTTCCACCTTTTTTAAATCATTCTTCCTCTGTTATTCTATTCCTTTTTCAGTATTCTAAATTTCTTTTTTTTTATATTATGTAAACAACTGTACTCATCCATCGTCAATATTTCCTATTGTGCTCCTATTCTCACCTTCCTCCACTCTTCCATTTTCTTCCACTGCGGAGCTTCATCTCTGGGGTGACTATTTTCTCTCTCCGTCCGCTTCCTTGGACTCGGGTCGAGTCGCGTCAACGTCCGTGTTATCATTAGGGCGCGGAATTATTTCAAGCAGTGGAACTAAGCCACTGCCTTGTGGCTCAGGGAGCAAATCGCCAATTACTCCCGTGGAAAATAAGGCGTTGTTAGGGCTTGGGCGTAAGCCCGTGACGATTGACGTGAGACGCCCCCTAAATGAAACTCCCTCCGTTTGACTGCACTAAAAAGCCTTCTCTTATTATAATAATAGGGACTTCTTTAGCGCTGATCAAAGCCATGCGCCTTCGCAGGGCGTGTAACAATTAAGGAGAAGGTAGAGAGAAGAGGTGGGATTTCGGGACACACTTAAAACCACCGAGAGTTGCAACGGGTAGGTCATTCCAAACCTTAGGAGTAAAAATAGAGAAAGCACATCACCAGACAGCACAGACGATTGAGAGGAGCAATCAGTAAGGGGAGGGGGCAGAGCCAAAGCATAAAGTTTGTAGTGATTGGGATAAGAGCAGGAGGGAAGAGAGTTAAGGGTGGGCGTGGTATTTAAGATCATGTTTATCAAAAGTAGGACGTTCCATGCAAAGCAGGGTTGGATACGGTAGGGGGCTGCACGAAAAAAACGTCCCTTGCAGATAAGAACTCAGGTTTCAAGTGTGAAAGTCTGTGATCAGGTTGAATTCTTTCACATCATTTATCCCCAAACCTCTCTTTCTCTCTCTCTTTCTCTCTCTCTCTCTCTCTCTCTCTCTCTCTCTCTCTATATATATATATATATATATATATATATATATATATATATATATATTGCTCGCTCTCTTTCTCTCTCTCTCTCTCTCTCTCTCTCTCTCTCTCTCTCTTTAGCCCCATCTCTCACTCTCCCCCTCTCTCTCACTCTGCCCCCTCTCTTTCCCTCTCTCTCTCACTCACTCTCTTTCTCCCTCTCTCTCTCACTCTCTCTGATGTTGTATGTCAAGGATAGGCTCAAATCGACGAACTGCAACATTGTATCCAACCACAAACTACTAGGTGTTGACCTAGACATAGGTTCTGCCAAATACAGGACCTTGGTTCTTTACAGACCCCCTACCCAACTCGTTGAAAAGGGCAGGGATTTGTACCGGCTGCTGGGGGAACTTGTACAAGACAGAGTGTGTATCGCCATGGGTGATTTTAAGACCCAAGTTGACTGGCAAACTAGAGAAACTTGTGGCGAGTATGCACTTCTCCTGGAATTCGCGAACAATGAGTTCCTGACTCAATGGATGAGAGAGAAGAGGAGAGGCAATAATACCTTCGACTTGGTTTTCACCTCTGAGGATGACATCGTTGAGGATCTCTCGGTAGGCGAAAAGCTCAGGGGCAGTGATCACCGACTAGTCAAATTTATAGCAAAGGTCCCCAAGGTTTTAGAAGAGCAGACTTTGTAGGTCTTCGTGCTGGATTGATTAATGCGAGGCTATAAGTGTGCGAGGATGTTGAAGATTCGTGGAATAGATTCAAAACTACGTTCATAAGGCTTCAATCACGTTTTATCCCTTTGAAAATCCTCTGTCAGTCTCCCGTTCAACCAAAGTGGTTTAATCGAGAAATCAATCAGCTGCTGAGGGAGAAGAGAACAAGTGTACCGGCAATCAAAGATTTCTGGAGACTTTTAAAGAGTACTGTAGGCTAGCTAGGAGGGTGAAGTCCAGCATAAGGACGGCAAAGCGTGCCAAGTAGCTCCGAGTGGCGATACTCGGCAAGCAGAATCCCAAGGAGTTCTTTGGTTATGTAAATAGCCGTAAACAAATCCATCGCACGATTGGCCCTTTAGTGAATGAGGAAATGGCATTATAGCACTCAGATGCAGAAAATGCTAACCTCCTTAACGATTACTTCTCTTCAGTGTTTACTGAAGAGAGTGGTCCCATCCACCAGCCCAAAGATTCCTACTTGGGTGAAAATCTGAAGGAAATGGACTTCCCTCAAGGAGAAATAGAAAAAAAGATCACTGATCTAGAGACGAATAAGTCCCCTGGACCTGACGATTTGTACCTAAAGTGTTGAAAGGAGTACGCGATAAGGTCTCACGACATTTGAGCACTATCTTCAACATGTCAATCCGGACCGGATGCGTTCCTAGAGACTGGCGTGAAGCGGAGGTGACTTCTATCTTCAAGAAAAGAGACCCTAGCTAGCCGTTGAACTACCGACCTATTAGCTTAACCTCAATAGTCGGTAAGATCATGGAAAAAATCTTGGTAGATATTTAGAGTCCAACTTACGATTGAGGAGTCCCCAGTATGGGTTCTGAAGGCACCGGTCATGCCTAACGAATCTTGTAAAATTCTTCCACTTCGTATTTACTAAGCACGCCTGGGATAAGTCGGTGGATGTTATCTACTTAGACTGTCAAAAGGAATTCAATAAGGTACCACACCGCTGCCTCCTTCGGAAAGTGCGAGCGCTGGGCGTAGACGGAAATGTAGCAAGTTGAATAGAGAACTGGCTATGTGGCAGACGGCAACGGGTAGTGTTGAATTGACAGGCTTCTTAGTAAATGCCCGTAACTAGCGGTGTTCCTCAAGGTTCTGTCCTGGGACCACTACTATTCATCATCTACGTCAACGACATGGACGAAGACATGGTTGCTAAGATTTCTAAATTTGCCGACGATACCAAACTTGGTATGAACGTTGCAAAGGAAGGAAATACTGCCCGCCTGCAGGAAGATATTCGGAAGATTGGGGAGTGGTCTGACATTTGGCAAATACTTTTTAACGTGAACAAATGCAAAGTGATGCATATCGGCCACCGAAACCCCCAATCTCATTTTATTTTTAAAAGGCACTGCTCTTGAATCAACTGACACTGAGAAGGAGTTGGGTGTAACTATAACTAGTGATATCAAGTTCTCGAGGCAGTGTATTGAGGCGGAGAAGAAAGCCCAAAGAATGCTAGGTTATATAAAGAGACAGTTTGGATGTCGGAACAAGGAAATAGTACTCTGTCTGTACAATTCACTTGTCCGACCGCATTTGGAGTATACCGTACAATTTTGGAGTCCTTCATTTCGAAAGGACATCGCGAGATTGAAACGCGTGCAAGCCAGGGCAACCAAACTGATTTCCTCTATCAGACATAAAAGTTATGAAGATAGATTAAGGGAATTAGATCTGTTATCGTTGGAAACCCGTAGACTGTGTGGTCAGCTCATCGAAGTTTTCATAATACTTCTAGAGTTCAACAATGTTGAATACATGGATATTTTCAGCCTTAATGAGAGCAGAACAAGAAATCACGTCTTTAAACTTGAGGTGAAGCGTTACAAACGCGATCTGTGTGGGGAAAATTTCTACGTACAGTATCTGCGGTAGCTGGAACGCACTTCCGGGGAAGGTTGTCAACAGTAATTATGTTGACCACTTCAAGTCAAGACTAGACAAAGTCTTGAAAAGTGGCCGTTTAGGGAGAACGTTAGGCAATTGAGCGGGGGTGTGCCCACTCGATTCGCTCGACAGTTAGATAGAGAACTGTCTAATTGGCAGACGGCAACGAGTAGTGGTGAATGGATAGTCGTCTGAGTGGTTGCCCGTGACTAGCGGTGTCCCTCAAGGTTCTGACTTGGGACCACTACTATTCATCATCTACGTCAATGACATGGACGGTGACATGGTTGCTAAGATTTCTAAATTTGCCGATTATACCAAACGTCGCAAAGGAAGGAAATACTGCCCGCCTTCAAGAGGATCTTCGGAAGATAGTGGAGTGGTCGGACACGTGGCAAATGCCTTTCAAAGTAAATAAATAGAAAGTTATGCATATCGGCCACCGAAATCCCAAATCTCAGTACATCCTTAAGGGCCCTGCTCTTGAATCAACAGACACTGAGAAGAACTTGGGTGTAATTATTACTAGTGACCTCAAGTCTTCGAGGCAGTGTATTGAGGCGGAGAAGAGAGCCCAAAGGTTGTTAAGATATATAAAGCGCCAGTTTGGATACCGTAACAAGGAGATAGTACTGTGTCTGTACAACTCCCTCGCCAGACCCTACATGGAGTATGCCGTAAAATTTTGGAGTCTTTCATTTCGAAAGGTTATCTCAAAATTGGAACGTGTACAAGCCAGGGCAACCAAACTAATCCTCTCTACCAGACATAAAAGTTATAAAGATAGATTAAGGAAATTAGATCTGTTCTCGCTGGAAACCCGTAGACTGCGTGGTCAGCTCATCAAAGTTTTCAAAATACTTTGAGGGCTCTACAATGTTGACTTCAGGGATATTTTCACACTCAGTGAGAACAGAACGCGCAATCTGTGTGGAAAAATTTCCACGTAAATTATGTGCGGTAGCTGGAACGCACTTCCAATGGAAGTTGTCAACAGTGAATCTGTTGACCAGTTCAAGTCAAGACTAGATAGGGTCTTAAAAAGTGGCCGTTTAAGGACGTAAAGCAATTGAGCAGAGATGTGCCCGCTCAACTGCTAGACTAAAGGTACCCTCATTGAATGGACCGTAAGGTCTTTTAAGGTACTTTCTTTCCCTGTTACTCCTTGTTACTCTCTCTCTCTCTCTCTTGCCTTCATTCTCTTTTGAGTGCGTCAAGTAGTCCCATATGCCATACTCTGCCTCTCTCCACCTTATTCACCCCAAACTCTCACATTCATTCTCTCTTTCACCTTAAATCGCCCCCCCCCACTTCATTCCATCTACCACTGACCTAACTCTATGGCTACCATTCTGGGGGTGATTCTAAACCCATTTAAAACAGCACGCTCATTGGGGTATGCTTCAGACGGTCCTGGTGTTAAAACACTTGCCGGAGAAAACTTAACTTTACCACTTCATGATCAGGTAACAGAAATGCTCTCGTTGGTTTTCGACATAAGAAACTACTAAATACAATCCACGTACCCTTCAGAATTCAAACTTGAAAATTAACCGCAGGAAAAAGAAAAACTATCATTTCAAGTTCTTTCACCTTAATTTAACAATGACTTATCCCGGCATTGTTTTCTAAATAAAGGCAAAATCTCAGAATTCTAACTTTCTTGTTTCTTGCGGGGAATTTTTATCTGTCGTCTCGCGAATTCTTTCCGCTTCTTGGCAGATGAACCAAGTGACTGGATAAGGGGGTTGTCCGTTGAATTTTATCCGCATTTTACTCTCTCGAGATTTTCTTCCAGTGCGTGGTAGAGCATTGTATGGTTAAACGCGGTATTTTGAGATCTTTCGTTACGAAACAGGTTTCGAGACTGAACACAAGAACGCGAAAATAGTTTCTAATTAACTGCTCTCAAGCCTAACTTTCTTCTAGTGCCGCAAAGGACGAGGCTTTAGTGGCCTAAGTATCAGTTGGTCTTTGCTTACACCTTCTTCAGAACAGTAAAAGGAGAAAAATAGTTGTCAGTAAAATTTGAGCTCGACTCTTGTTAATTTCGAGCTACTCGTAAATCTCTTTGGTTAAACTGTATATCACAAATGAGATAGAGTGTGTGTTTATTTGTGTGTGTCACATGAATTAGGAGCACCCCAAAAGACATTGCTATCCATAAGAGGAGGTATTATTTTATAGAAAGCGATATATATATATATATATATATATATATATATATATATATATATATATATATTATATATATTATATATATATATATATATATATATATATATATATATATATATATATATATATATATATATAGAGAGAGAGAGAGAGAGAGAGAGAGAGAGAGACAGACAGACAGACAGAGAGAGAGAGAGAGAGGGGGGAGGTTATCAGCCATCTATTGGGTAATATAGAATCACATTCCTGTTTTGCCGCTTTTTTCCGACGGAATTAATGTTCTATGTTTCTTTTCGATAAACCAAAAAAATGCCCCCCCCCCATCCTTTAAAAACATGTTTCTAATTTCTTCCGCTATAGAAAGAAAACTGGATCGTAGAAGATACAATAATTAATCGTTTACTGATCGTTTTCTGGTGCAGTTTGTTCCGCTATAATAAACAAAATATATTCCTACGAGAAAATTATTAACATCATACGAAGTAACAAAAACCATACGATTTAACTAAAAAATCGTATTGGAACAAACAATTCATATGTCTAATAAACAACTAACTCATACAACCTAACCTACATAATGCCTCAAACAACTCAATATTCCATTAAACTCAGCAAATCAAAACAACCAGATTTAACCTTCGTTATCAACCAGCTCAAAATTCTTAAATAAAACCTAAAAAAAAAAAACATCCTGACCGATCATCATCTCACGCCAAATAACCTACAACCATCAAATCAAAGATACCTAAACAACCAAACTTATGACAGAAAATTTCTTCATAATCTTCTAATGTAGTTTCGAGAATCCTGCAATTAAACCCAAACAGCAATGGTTGTCTATATTCATTTATTTATCTATAATGCTATATTCTACCAATCAGAATTATTTGGAAGGAATAATTTACAATGATTTAGAACCATAAAGAACAAGGTCAACAAACCTAAGTCGCGTGCTATCAATTATCCTGACTTATGACCTTCAAAACTTTCAAAAAGTGGGGCAATCTGAACTATAGTTAGTTTTCGTTAAAAAAATCCCGGACTAACCTTGGGAGGACCTTGCCACTATATAATTCGAATGAGACTGTAAAACAACATAAGAGTTTCAAATTTTGTTAGAATCGGTTCAAAAGTTACGATGTTATTGACAAAAAACTTATTGAAAAGTAAAATGGTTGCCATCCGACCGACCAACCTACGAACTGACATAGTAACTTATAGAATCGCGTGCATGTGACTAAAAATTAAAAGAAAGCTTATTAGGGGTTGACTAAATAGTTCTATTAATAGAGAAACTGCAGTTAAAAATAGTTTTAAAACCATTCCGAAAGAGATAAAGCTTCCTGGAGTTCAAGGCTTAATACTTGAACCATGTGTTAACCATTAATGCTTCCCCATCATTGAACTTAACTAAAAGTAGAGAGGTATCCGATTTGTGGTTTGAGCGCTATATTTCGAAATTTATTTTGGCGTGATACAATCTTCAACTGGTAGTTGAATATTTACTACAGCAACGCTAGACTCAAAATCAAGAACCGATGTAATTAAAAGCCAAACCATTTTAATTTCTGTTTATTATGAAAGAACAAATTCTTCCTCTATTTACACAATATGATTATATATACATACTAATGAGTTTACATCGTTTGCCTCTTAGTCAATGGAAGACATATATATTAGGCATAAACAGACGTCAACCATCAATTAGGAACTTTACTTGGCAGTAAACCAGTGTCAGTTAACTAAGAAACAGTGTCAAAGGATACAGGGATAAAAACGGGCAATGGTTCAAATTTACAGTTATATAAAACAACTTACATTTGTACATTCCAATCTTAGTCAAAATGTATCACAAATATAATGCTCATAATATTGTCTTTCTATAATTATTGAGCTAAACTTAGGTATGTTTACATTGATAAATTATTATCTAAATAATTCTCGGTAGGAAAAAAAACATAGAACTCTCAAAGTCATGCTGCTCAATAATTGCATGAATAGGAATTCTAAAATGAATTAATAATTTATGATGAGTACTGCTACATCACCATTACCACACAGGTCTAATATATAGGCCTCTAGTAAAGTACATTTGTGACAAGAAATTTCAATTCTTATATAGGAAAACATTTTTTACATCAACAATATTTTTCCTTTCAGAAATTCTCATGATATATTTGTCGCAAGAAATTTCACTTTCTTTTCATAGCAGAAATTCTGCTGATAAATTAGTACCATATAAATAAATAATTAATTTACAAAGACAATGCCAGAGAATAAACAACTTAAGTACAAAAATACTGGGTATCAAAAATAAAATTACTCCCATTAAAAAAAAAACAGGCTAGAATATAGTCGTATATGTCGACCATGCTTGGAAAAAATAATAGAAATATTAATTAAAAAACAGGATTTAAAGTAAATACTGGATTTAGAGATGAAAGAGAATAACATTAAACGTCTGAAACTAATAAAAAGTTTTCATTTGTACCTAAAAATCTAGTTAAAATTCATATCATACACAAACAATTTTGAAAAAGGATAAAAGACAAATGTTTTAAAATTTGTCTTTAAGTCCGAGGGTTATGATCGATAGTGCAAAGACTTCTTGCAGAAAATGTATCTTCAAATTTAAAGGTGCAGATGTCCAATCCGACACCAACCGCTAAGAAATATCTATCTCACCTTACCTACGGGTTGGCCTTGCAGGGACCCGATGCCCTGACCATACAAAACTAAACATACACTACATCGAGTTGGCCATCTCGGACATCAATACCAGCTACTACCTGTAACCAGACACAGGTCAACTCAGTCACAGCATCCAAGCGTGGACATCAACATCAGCTACTCTCTGGAACCAGACAGGTCAACTTATTCGCAACAAACAAGACATTTCTGCGCCTTACACAAAACCTATAGATACATAGTGTTGATTTTCGGGAGAACTCCATCCAGGAGGCTGAATTTATTCAAACTGCCTGCCAAATGGAGGCAGGGGGGGGGGAGGCGGAGGGGAAGATCCTACCCAAGGACAACTTAAATACGATGTATTAATTTTAAGTAAAATTTCGGAAAATTCTTCTTTTGAAACCGATTCATCACGATTAAGATGAACTCATCATTAATCGAGCAACTTTAATAAATTGTATTTAACTTAACAATCTTCAAATACGTCACAAATGCTTGCTGAACTTAACATAACATTGGAAATATTCGTTAACTCATACTCTCTATACTCACTGGATAATTCACCTACCCATAACAAACTATAGATTACATACCAAACCATATATTGTGGTTTGGAAATATAAAAATCGGATTTCAAAATATAAATATATATATATATATATATATATATACATTGTGATACTTATAATAGCAGGTTGTAAAATCATTAAAAACAGAATAAATATTCAATATCACCCATTTAAATACAATCGAGATAACAAATACTCATCTTCTGCCAACTTTAACAAACCATTGGCTGTTGTTATCAACATAATAGGACTATGTTCCTTCAATTAACCAATTTAAAAGTTTTGTTCTTTTTTAAAACGAGCGTGAAATCAAAAATATTGGTTGAAACAAATTGTTTTCGTAACAGTTTTAATTATTTAGATTTGGTTAATCTGGTTTTACGTTAGTTAGGTTAGGCTATATTCATTAAGCCCAACAAAGTATCGAGGTAATCTGGTTGCATATTGAGTACAATTTATCCTAACCTAACATAAACAATGTAGAACGGAATTTTGCATCCCCTTATATATTTCCGATTTTTTGTATATAGGTAAATTTGTAATTCTTTTAATTTCAAATATAATTAATTCACCGGTGGTTAATAATAACTTCATAGAAAGATTAAATAATGTTTGAGATCAACATAAGAATCAACATGGACGGGGAGACTTAGCAACATAAAACAATACCTAACATTTTCATAAAAGTGTTGCAGCTTATTATTTGATTTATTTGGTAAGATACAGTATTAACTCATTCTGATGTTGGTCGCTACAGTTTATGACACTAGCTACCAATTTGACATGATGGGGGACAAAATACGGCGAGTAATCACACCTGATGTCCCTTAACATGTTAAAGTTGAAAGTGACGCTCTCAGCTGCGTCATAAACCGACAAAAGGAAGTAAAAGACTTTCCATCCCCATACAAAATGAGGCAAAGCATAATTAAGAATTATTACCACCCACGCTAAGGATTATTTTCCTTTAAACTGAGATAAACTCACTTTAAGTTTATTGTACTCAAATGGAGAGTTTATTATGCTCACAATATAGAGTTTTAACTCGGTGGTATATTTCTTGTACCCTGGTGGTGAGTTTATTGTGATCACAATAGAGTTTTATCTCACCGGTAAATTTATTGTACTCGAATGGTAATTTTATTGTGCTTACAATAGAGAGTTTTAACTCGGTAGTAAATTTATTGTACTCCTATGGTGAGTTTATTGTGCTCTATTATGGTAACATGAATACAAGCAGCGCCCTTCTTCACAAAGAATAGCTGTGTAGGCAATTCGTGTTTGGATTGAGGGGGGAGGAACTAAACTCGGGGGATTAAGAAGGAGGGTTATATCCATACAAAGACTTATATTCATTCACTCCGCTTTTCAAGTGGAGAAAAAGTTCAAAGACTGGTTGGTAAATACGTATGGGAGTGGTAATAATTGATACAACAACGGAGGGAAAGAGTGATGGCAAAGTAGGAAATTGAAGTTTTACCCCTTAGCAAACAGTGACTTAGTTTTGAAAACCGAAAAAAATATTGTTTTAAAACTATATATATATATATATATATATATATATATATATATATATATATATATATATATATATATATATGCTAATGAAACCACTGTATAGGAGACAAAAGTTTAATTTACGAGACTAGTTTCGGTATGTAGTTTATCATACCCTCTTCAGTCGTATACTGAGAATGCGATTGTTACAAAAGTCTCTAAACAACTTAGTCAACGATCTTAGACTCACACCCCCTGATTAATGACCTTTTTTTCCCATTTTTTGTTCTTTTGTGTTTTTTTATTTTGTTTTTTTCTGATATGTGTGCTATTAATAGACTTTTGTAACAATCGCATTCTCATTATATGAATGAAGAGGGTATGATAAACTACATACCAAAACTAGTCTCGTAAATTAAACTTTTGGCTCCTATACAGTGGTTTCATTAGCATATAGCATAACTCGCCAATGAGTTCGTTTACTTATATATATATATATAATATATATATATATATATATATATATATATATATATATATATATATATATATATATATGAGTTGTCTACTCATGTAGTAATTGCTTGTACTCATAAAAATCTCTATGGTTGTAATATAATTTAAATCCACCGGCATTCGCCCAAACAGGAAGGAAGTTAAATTTTAGAGAAAAAAAATTAAATTGATCGTTCATTATCATTTGTTTTTATAAAAAAAAACATTTTTTACATACCTCTCCGAGAATGAAAGTATATTTTTCGGGAATATGGGATATGAAACCATATTTGAAATTGCTCTTAATTTTTTAAGCAAATAAATAAAAATAAAGAGATTTTAAGTCTTCTCAAAATCTTAGCTTAGCCGGACAAATTTTGAGATATATGTAAATATTGCAAAAAACTAACCAATATTTTTTGGAAACTTTACATTTAACTTCAAAATCTAACTAAATCATTTATATTTCAGCCTTAAACCTCGGAAATAATAAACCAGTCAACAGCCATTAGAACTCGAAAACAGTAAAACGTTTGTCTTTGTTGCACTCAGGAAAATCGACTTTTTGTTTCCCCCTTTCAACTTCCTTTACAGCTTCTAATTAATAAAGCTGACAAGTGGATGCAATATTTTTGCAATACCTTTACAAATCATTTCCTACTTCCCAACTTTAACCTCCAGCATTTCTACCTTAGTCTTCAGAAGGTCACGGGTAGGAACCAAATGCCATCGTCTCTCGATAAAGTTTCAGAACACAGCCGATGGATGTTTGGATTCGTTCCAGCATCTTTAATTCCTGAATTATCAAAAGATGACTGATAGGGGACGTCGGTAATCAGCACCGACAGACGGGTACTGGGTGTTGGCGTAAGATGAGACCTGAGACGGTTGTAAAAGACTGCCCACCGTTGCTGGTACTGATTGACCTAAAGTTCCAGTTGATGGTTGAAAAGCCGAAGTCGCTCCAGCCGTCCCGTAGTACCCGGACAGTCCAGAACCATACGCACTCATGGTACTAGTAGAAAGTCCTGGTATACCACTAGGAATTGGAGAAGCGCTCTTCATCTCGGCGTCTTTGGAATCTTGCGACACCTTATCTAGATAAGAGGGAGATGGTTTTTCTAGAGTAGAGGAGTATTTTTCGGCCAGATATTTCGAACTGCAGTCCAGGTAAGATTTAGCAGCTTCATAGCTTCCTGCAGCTGCTGCCATTTTGGTGGCCTCACTGCTATACTTAGGGTCCATCGTTGGGGAGGTGTACATGCTCATAGGGTATGCAGAGGGACTGCTCATATAACCAGAGTATTTGGATACAGCCTCATAACCATAACCAGGGGCTGAAGGCTGAGATGATTGAGTGATAGACTGTTGGGCTGCGGCTGCGGCAGCTGCAGCGGCAGCAACTTGCGCAGCCGAAACAGCTGAAAGGGAGCTGTAGTTGGCTGCAGAGGCGTAGTAGGGACTCAGCTGTGTTCCGAACCCTGAAAATGGAAGAAAATTCGATATGAAATATACTAAATCACACTTTCCTTTGCCTGCGGGCAATTGATAGTTATTATAAATTAACTTCACTAAGTACTCTACCATAAATTTCCTATCTTTTCCTTTCACGATCGCTGATTTTCGTAATAAAAATTTAATTAATTTCTATTTTAGTTTCTTTTAATTTAAATTTTAGTTCAATTTTAACCATTTCTTCGTAATATAGTCGCTACCGTAACCTAAAATCAACCTAAATGCTAAAATCTTTAGTAGCTTAAAAAAAATCCTGTTAAAAATTTCGTATTGCTAGAAACAAAAGAATGTGTAAAATTGAATAGAAATACGTATTTAACGTAATTCAAATTTAGTCCCTACATTAGATAGCGCAGCCCATATTTTATTCCCAGCCGGATTTCATATAATTAAAATTTGACCACAATATTTATTTGATCAATAAAATATTAAAATTATTAAATTAAGATTTTAATTAATTTGATCATTAAAATATTAAAAATTATATAAAAAGTATGAAAATAAGATTTTAAATATAAATCTACATTTTCGTTTAATTAATGACTCAAATTTTAGGCATTTGTGATGATAATTTTATTCAATTATTCGAGGGTATTTTAGAACAACTAGAGAGGGAGGAGATAGAGTTTTAGTGATGATGTGCGCCAACCTTATATTGAGAAATAAATGGCTAAAGTTTGGAGGTAAGGCCGGAGTAAGTATACAGCCTTCTTGTACAGAAATCTCGGTTTCCTGAATTATTAATCATGTAGTCGAGGGGAATGGATATAAATGTCCCATAGCCATATTTATTAGGGTGGCAAGACTTAAAAAATTCTCATTTGAAAGTAGTTTAAATTATTCTTAATTTTTTGAAAGCTAGTTAAAGATAACTAGCAATACCTCTGCTTTTTAAATGCTGTAATGATTCTTAAGCATTTGTTAAAAAAAATGTTTGGTTGTCGCCTAAACTATCTGAAGGACAAAGTTTACAAAGTGCTGAATATTGCTTTATCTTTGATCCAACCTATATGTTCAGCAATTGCAATGTTTAGCTGAATCTCTTGTACAAAACGTCTTTATTCACCGGACCTTTAACTATGTGATTACCATTTATTTAATCTATTGTATGAATGAAAAGTTTCCTCTGATATCAAATCATTTAATCCCACTAAATTAATTTTCTCATGTATGGTAGCAACTACTTACTTAAACTACGAGAGATTAGTGTGAATAAGGAGGGAAACGGCTAGATGTTGGTTTTTATATATTAAAAATGATTTTCCTTTCATTTTAATAAACTAGATTAATTCTTTGATTAACTAATATATAAAAATATTTTGACCTACACAATAGACAGCTGCTCCCTACTGATAAGCAATCACTGAATTCGCGCGCCTCCATTTCTCGAGCACGCGTGAAAACAAAGACCTAATAAGACCTCCCTTTATCAGATTTGTGTTGGTTCCTGGTAGTATTGATGTCTGATGGGTTAGATTGCTCCTCCACGGTAGATAAAAATGCGTATTTCCACCATACTCATCTTATTTCCACCACTTTCAATGTTTCTATCGAAAGTATTCTGGTAGCACTTAAACATTCATAATTATTTCCATAACATTTTAGGATTTGCCCAACTCCCTTACAGAGACAAGAGAAATGAAGATTAATTAAGTAAGGATGTAATAGCTTGTACACTTGTGCAAATATCTTCCCTCGTTCCTAACCCCGCCCATCTAGGGTCAAATTCGTTCTATTAAACTACCTCTTTCTTTTGTAACGCCAAAATATAAGCAGATATTAATTCCCACAGAAGAGCCTCGGGAAAGATCAATAAGATCAATATGGATTCTTAAGTCCTTTTGTTGGATTTAATGTCCTTTAATACCTTAATTATCTCCTTTGTTCTCAGAACAGTGAAATATACAGAGCTGCAAAGAGCCACGAGTGAAGAATGCTAGATGCATTGGTAGGCAGGTCATGTCTCTTAATCTCGCTACAGTGTCCTACAGCTTTCTATTTAACCTTAATTACAGATTACGCGCTAATCGAGAAAGTTGATTCTTTCTCGTCAATTTTAACGGAGAAAGAGGGGGTATCTAAGAGAGGGAGAGGATGTAGAAAGAGGGAGGCGTGGAGGTAGAGGGTGAGAGGGTGAGAGGGTGAGGAATAAAGACTTAACAAGAGAAACGCATTAGCCTAAGAAGTATTATTAATCATGGTAACGGTCGATTAATCTAACGATCCATCTCCTTCACTGTTATCCAATGTAAAATGTTACAATAACTGTAAAATAAGGGAACGTGATAACTATCAATATGCATATTTAAATAATCCAATGGGAACCTCAACCTCTTGGTTCATAACGTATGGAAATTGATCTACGTTGAGGGAACATTTATTTAAATCCCCTCTGTCCCACGGCCACGGTCCACAACACTCCTCACCAAACTCTAACCGAAGATTCAACAGCGCTCGATGAGATCCATTGATTAAATTTCAGATGAGAGGAAACACAACGCACCATCGACAATAACAATTATGGACCATTGTCCCCCACACAATGCTCCGCTTACACCCTCCCCCCCAATGAACCGAGTTTGCCGTGGGGCCGCCAGATCTGAATTCTCTCTTACTACCCATGCCAAACGCTCGACCAACGCGGTGTACTCAAACGACTTGTCTGGAAGAATATACATTAAGACACATCTGTTCGTCAAATAATAAGGAAACACCATCGAAAATATCACTGCGAGGGAGGAAAGATTTGTGCTTCTTATGTGAAAAATGGAACAAGAAACAACGGTGGCCTTTATGCTAGTTCCTCTGCATTGCGAAATATAAAAACAAGGAAAATAGAAAGATTGCAGACAGTGAATAAAGAAATGAGAGTTGCCTTGTCAACATAACAACAAGGAAAGGAGAAGACTTGCAGACAGTGAATGAAGAAATGAGAGTTGCCTTGTCAACATCAAACAAAGAAATAAGAAAGATTACAGACAGTGAGTGAATAAATGAGAGTTGCCTTGTCAACATAACAACAAGGGAAGGAGAAAGATTACAGACAGTGAGTGAAGAAATGAGAGTTGCCTTGTCAACATCAAACAAGGGAATGAGAAAGATTTCAGACAGTGAGTGAAGAAATGAGAGTTGCTTTGTCAACATCAAACAAGGAAAAGAGAAAGATTACAGGCAGTGAGTGAAGAAATGAGAGTTGCCTTGTCAACATAACAACAAGGAAAGGAGAAGACTTGCAGACAGTGAATGGAGAAATGCGAGTTGCCTTGTCAACAACAAACAAAGAAATAAGAAAGATTACAGACAGTGAGTGAATAAATGAGAGTTGCCTTGTCAACATCAAACAAGGAAATGAGAAAGATTACAGACAGTGTGTGAAGAAATGAGAGTTGCCTTGTCAACATCAAACAAGGAAATGAGAAAGATTTCAGACAGTGAGTGAAGAAATGAGAGTTGCCTTGTCAACATAACAACAAGGAAAAGAGAAAGATTGCAGACAGTGAGTGGAGAAATGAGAGTTGCCTTGTCAATTATACGTCCCGATATTAAAGAATTCTGTTATAATTATCAAGCTCAAATTTCCCATTGATCTTTTAAGGTAAGATTTATTTGTTTTAATTTCTTATTTCGATTAAATTAGGTTAATTTTGAAGTGATTTCCACGTAATTACACATTTATACCAAAATTATTTTATATTCAGGTCCCACGGCTGCTTCTAGATAGCAATTAGGGTGCCAGGTCTGCTTCTAGATAGCAATTAAGGTGCCTGTGCTGCTTCTAAATAGCAAGTGAGGTGCTAGGGCTGCTTCTAGATAGCAATTAGGGTGCCAGGGCTGCTTTTAGATAGCAATTAAGGTGCCAGGGCTGCTTCTAGATAGCAATTAAGGTGCCAGGGCTGTGTCTAGATAGCAATTAAGGTGCCAGGGCTGCTTCTAGATAGCAATTAAGGTCTCACTATGATAAAAAGTCTGAAAACTACTAATGTAATGGAAGGTGTAAAGTTAAGAAAAATTAAAATATGTGGAAGGTACAAACCACAAGTAGATAACGTGGCTAACTAGGGAACGGTACAGAAAAGTCTCTCAACCAAGAAATGAGACAATGGATGGCGCCCTTTCGAGAAAGCTAACAAACATGTAAATATGAAAAATAGAGAAAAGAAGGCTATATATAAAAAATAAGAATAAAAATAAAATACATTTTATGTTCCACTTCTCCAAAGATACTCTCGTATAGATTTGATGATGGATGCGATAGCTTCGATTCTATAGATTCTCGATTCGCTATCATAAACATTAGACAACCCAAAAGATAAAAATCTAACGATGTTAAATCAAGGAGGGGGGTCGAGGGTGCTATTTCATTGGTCCTCTCTACCAATACATCGTCTTGGTAAAATTTCGTTAGGAAATTCTCGAACCCTCTAGCATACTAGGGGGAAGGCGGGCGTGTTGAACGATTATTGTTTAAAAAAATTCAGGATTTTTTAGTTAAAAGAACATAGAAATCCATAAATATGTCTCTGTACAGCATTTGTATATAGCCATTCTTCAAAAGGTACGGCCACAAATTCGAGAAATTGAGATTCCAAACAAACATTCACTTTTGGCGATTCACGTTCGTGTTCAAAGACTTCATGCGGATTTTTTTTTCCCCCAAAATTATACAATTATAGGGATTAAATCTTATTGATGTATGAAATACGTATACAATATAAAAACCTAATTCTTAACTTGTTATTTTAGTAACATTTAATATTTCTAACATCTTTACTGATAGGTATAAATATTTCTTTTGGGAACTTTTTTTTTCGGATATCCTTTATATATATATATATATATATATATATATATATATATATATATATATATATATATATATATATTGCAAAGGACGACGCTCAATAAATAAGTAATTGATTTTTTCCCCGTTGCCAAAAGATCTAAATGAAAATCTGGTTTTCAAAGGAGTGGCCTTAATAAGAAAACTCATCTTACTGTGAAGACTTCACGTCCAAACAGTCAAGCACAGTAGATTAATTAAACAGCTTATTGAAGAATTAATTCGTAATCATATCGCGTGTTATTTATAGACGGTATCCGAATTCAACGTTACGTGCGGTTGAATGACACGATTTCACTCTAATCAAAGTACGGTCCAACCAACGACTGGAGAAGAAATCGAAAAAAAAATATGAGGAAGCGTCGGGAATCTATTGAAAATTAATCGGTTGCAGGACTGATGTAAGCAATTTAGTGTGTCTGTTTTTATGTGTATGTGCAGTGTAGAGTGGCTTTAAATATTCGCTGTCGTTTATTATTATCTCTAGCTCACTTTTTTTCCTATTTTCGCGTCATACACAGATTGGCTTTCGTAACTTCATCTTTCGATGGGGTAAAGAAGTAATTGTAATAGTTTTCTTTACGAGTAATTAGATGGCAGTAAATTCTGGGTGGTGGTGTTTTTTATTGTTTGGTTGGCTTTTGACTCATTTTTAAATATCTGATTTTTAAAATTCTTTACTGGTAGATTATGGGATACAAGTACAAAGTTACAAAATATTGTTCATTCCAATATTTTTTCATGGACAAAATTATGTTTGCTTCTATATCCACTCTTAATCATCACCATACACCCACACATACAGACAGAAACAAACATCCGGTCAGAATCTCACACCAGTGATATGTTTTTTTTTCGATACCAACACACTTTCTATTATAAGACTACTTCTCAATCTAGAGTAAAGGCGAACCACTTTCAGATTTTTACTCCTTCCGTACAATAAACTTATTCCACTACTCCTCTTCCTTCTTCACTCCTTGATCAGCACCCATCCCACCAAAGCCTTTGGGGGAGAATCTCCCTCTCCTCATAGCCCCCCCTTTAAGAAACCTAGTCCGCATTTGGAGTGTGGTCGTGCGTGGCGGGTTTCATCGCCGACTTGATTTGCAATCGTGAATTTATAATCGAGAAGGGGAGGGGGGAGGGGGTATTTAAAAGGAGGGTGTGGAGGAGGAGGGGATTTGAAAGGACAACGAGGGGGCGAGACGAATGTCTCAAGGGTGAGGTTTTATTCCTAAATCCTCGGGTTTATTCGGAGGGAAACAAAGGGATTTATATTTGGGACGGTAGGTTTTAGAAGCTTTGATGCACGCCAACCATACAGGTTGGGAAAGCCATTACACCTGAAGTGGATACATGTACTTAAGTGTTAGTTGGAAGGGTGTATATATGTACTTGTTGGTTAGAAGTACTAGTGTGTACCAATTCTATAGTACCGTATATCATCGGTGCCTTCATTGTAGTTTACGTGATAAATGAAAATCTCAGACATGTGCACAGGGACTTTTCGAACACTGTATTTTCTAAAGCCAAAATGTTCTTTCAACAAATCTCTTCACATATACACATTAATTGACTTGTATCATTTGTATACATTTAGTGACGTTCAAAATTTAATCTCAATGGGTAAAAAGATTGCTCTCATGGTAAAATTAATTAAACAAAACTAATATTCTCTAATCTACTACATGTGCACAGTAACTTTACGAACACGCACACACATATATATATATATATATATATATATATATATATATATATATATATATATATATATATATATTAATTGATTTGTATCATTTTATACATTTAATGTTGTTTAAAAATTAATATAAATAGGTAAAAAGATTAATCTTAGTGGTAAAACTAATTAAAAAATTTAAAATTCATCAAGCCACTAAAAATTCAAAATTTGAATTTAAGTTGTGGAATTTAGTAAAATGTTAGTGAAATTTGTATCAGCTGTTTCTATTTCTTTCTCCTTTACCTACTCTTTTTTTTATTTTTAGTTGTGTAAATATCATACTTTTTAGCTGCCACTTCCAATTTACGAAGTGGACACTATAAACTATAATTAAATAAAAGCTGATATAATTTTTCTATAATTAAATATATTTAATGAACACCTTTATTTTTTTCAAACATTCCTTCTTATCCAATTTCCAAATTTTTACTCGATTATACCAAGAAAATTTGCTTTAAAAATAGAAATCAAAATCTATTTCCGTTGTATTTAGTAACAAGTATTTATTAAAGCAATATAAAATGACCATATTTTCAAAATTGACCATAGCAATATTTAACTACTATATGTATGTAATAAAAGCTTCGAAAATTAACTTCTATCGCAAAATAATTATTTTTATTCAATAAAACCGTAAAGAATGGCGTTTTTACTTAGAAAATAGTATTTTCTTATGAAGCCAACAAATACCTAAACGCAATATCTATTATAAAGGATGATCCAAAGTCCATACTAAGAAAATTCCCTCGTTGAAAAGTCAAATAAGTGTCGACAGAGATGAACAGAAATTAAGGTCTTTGTCAATAAACAATGACAATGATCAATCTAGTTATTCAACCACAAGGATAATATTTTCAACACTTACTGTAATTCTATGGCTTTTTTTTTACTAGTCCCTGTACAAGCATTTATTACACTCTTTCCCTTTATATGCCTTGAGGTCACTGAGGTATTAGTAGCAACGCTTCGCCAATGATGCCCTGTGTATTCAATTGCATGTAAATAGCCGAGAGTTGTATATCAAAACGGTTATGTGTAGCTTACCAGTTCTGAGAGGGTCCATAGAAACGGTCGGGTAGGGGATGCTGTATGGATAACCATCCTTCTTGAGGGTCTTAGGTTTCCTCCTGGGTCGGTATTTGTAATCAGGGTGATCTTTCATGTGCTGAGCGCGGATTCTCTTCGCCTCGTCAATGAAAGGCCGTTTCTCGGCCTCTGTGAGCAGCTTCCATTCTGCACCTGGAGAGATAAGGAGAGGGTCCTTTATAGCTACCGCGGGAAACCCAACTGCGCACATCAGGATGGGGAAGTTTTTCACACGTGTTACTTTTACCATCAGTGCTACTACTATCGCAATAACGTGAGAGGCATCTATAACATCTAGAAACCCCGCTTCCGGGGAGTCTTTTTACCATTTTAGTTCATATAGGAAGAAATAGGAAAAATAACCTTACAAAATTTTAGGTCGTAAAGAATCCCACGAGGCATAAATCAAAGGAAATGGGAGTTAATTCTTTTTCATTATATGTAATGAGAGAACGACGGGCGATAAAGATTTGATAACTCACTTATCGCCTTTATCCACGCATTTAAATGAGAAAACACCGATTTTTATGCATATGCAGTGAAATAGAGATGGTAAACAAGTTTTACGACTTGGGTAAAATCCCAGACGGTAAATGTTTTAACATTTGAAGCTAGGAGATGCTGATCACTTTTTAACCTACATACAAATCACATGGATGGATTGTATGTAGATTGACTACGGATACAAGCAACAATGATAACGCAAGTCAAGGTAGAAGACAGACGGAAAGAGAATGGAATAAAGAATAATGACCAATAAACGTAATAGGTGTGGTCCCTAATATATCTGAGAGTAAAGTAGTAGAGGCAATAATATAGTAGTAATAGTGAAATAGTACGTATAGTACCTAATATTTCTAAGATTGAAGTAGTAGAGGCAATAATATAGTAGTAGTAGTAAAATAGTAGGTGTGTTACCTAATATCTCGGAGAGTAAAGAAGAAGAGCCAATATTGTAGTAGTATTAGTAAAGTAGTAGTTCTGGAGATTAAGGAAGTAGTGGCATTATTAGTAAAGTAGTAGTTGTGGTACCTAATCTCTCAGAGAGTATAGTAGCAAAACAGTAATGTAGTTGTATTAGCAAAGTAGTAGTTCTGGAGACAGTAAAGTAGTAGTTGTGGTACCTAATCTCTTGGAGATCTCCGAGTTGTGCATTTTTGGGTTGTCTTGGGCGATCTTGCGGCGCTGCATTCGCGACCACACCATGAACGCGTTCATGGGTCGCTTCACGTGGTCCTCCTTCGAGCCGTTCTCCTTCTTTTGGCAGAGCCCACTCGGGGAGCACCCGGAGGCCGTCGAGTCCGCCGGGGACGGGGTGCACACCGGAGTTACCATGGGGGGCTGCAACGACGAAAAAAACAAAACAAAGAGATCTCATTAATGATGTCTGAGTTTACAAGGTTTTCTCACCTACAGATTAATACCAACCACGTGACTATGAAAAGTGGGATTCCAAGCATTTTCATTTATTAAAAGTTTGTTAATGAAAGGGATTGGTAATTTTTGGGGGCGAGTGATTAAAAGGGTACAGAATGGTTTGCTGTTCATGAAGACGGTATAGGGTGATAGTAGCTAGAAGCCATGTCAAGTATAAACATAGATTTCGTCTGCCCAATGAAGTTAAGCCACATTGATTGTGGTTAGTTGGCAAATGGGGTTCAGCAGGCTGGAACTAGCGTAGCTGCCATATAGTAAACCCTGGTTCGGATCGTAGTTAAATTTATATTACCCACTGAACTAGTCATCAAACGGAGCGAATTGGTGGTAAAATATTACCAAACTAACCATTCTCCTGCCCCTCACAGATCAGACGGTGCAGATGTGTCGTAAAAATATGCCCCTCAACAACTCGTAAATGTCCACACTTACTCAGGTACTAGAAAAGGCTAATGGGTGGTAAAGCTGCCACTTTTCCTAAATTTTCCCACTGGCATTTTTTTCCTAAATTTTCCAACTGAGATGGCCATGAGAAGGTGTGATTCCGTAGTAAAAATCCTAAACAATCATACAAAATTTTTTGGTAAAATGACACCCACAAACAGTGGTATAAATCGCAAATATTTTTTTTAATTAAATATCTCCCCCCCTCCCCTAAAAATGGTATTAAAATAATACAAAATCAACAAATGAATGTTGAAAATCGTACAAAAAATTTAGTTCCTGTGAGCCCATTAAGTAATTATGGTAATAAGGGAGGGGGGTCGAAGAACATCATTCACCCATGCAGGTAGGGCACTAATGCGCGCCAACCACAATTTATGGCGAATCGGTTGATGATAAAGACGTAATAAATTGGAATTTGACAGTTTTATATGAAGGAAATAATGATTTTTCTCTTATTAATGGGTTAGGTTAAGTTAGGTTAGGTCAGTTGGAATTGATAAAAACGACATTTACGCGAAGATAAACATCCTCGAAGAGGAGTCAGGGTCAACATAATTATTATTATGATGATTATTATTTTTATTATAATTATTATTACTATTATTATCATCATTAATATTATAACAAGAGGAAAAGGAAAATCATTGAGAGCATCTGCGCTAGATAGTTTATGTTGCGACGTTCCAAGATAAAGTGGTGCAGTTTGGGGAGTAAAAAAGCGCGGAGGTGGCCCAAGCAGCTTACAGAGGAGACTACTAGGGGCGCACTGGAGGTGTGAAAGTGAAGAGACATACCTCGGCGCTGGTTGTTGTAGGTGCGTGGGTTCCCTGCTGGTGCGAGAGCGCACCACTCGAGTGCTGGACTGTCTCCTGCGGGGTGTGGGCGGGCTGCTGGTGGGAGAGGTGCTCAGATGTGTGGGCGGAGGGTGGCTGTAAGTGACCCACACCCATCGATGCGGAGTTAGCGCCCACGAAGTAGTGAGGCATCATGCCCGCTCCGACCATGGTGGACGGGTAGGAGCTGGGGAGGGATTCCATCATGGCGGGATCTGCGAACGACGACGGCAACATCAAAATCACCCCACAATACGCACCCATTAAAATCACCCCGCATTACATATCCATCAAAATCACTACCCATTTACATATCCATCAAAATCATTACACATTTATGCATCCATCAAAATTACTACGCATTGCACATCCATCAAAAACAACCCCGCATTACACATCCATCAAAAACGACCCCGCATTACACATCCATTAAAATCACCCCGCATTACAAATCCATCAAAATCGTTACGCACTACACATCAATCAAAATCACCACGCACTACACATCTATCAAAATCACCACGCACCGCACATCAATCGTATATCAATTTTGGAGCGCACACTTCACCACAATAAAAATTATTCCACACTATACCACCATCAAAATTCCACCGCACTAGACAACCATCAAATTACTCGCACTACACGACATAAAAATTACCACGCACTACACAACCATAATATTAGAGAGCACCTTTCACCACAATCAAAATTACACCTTGTTATTCCACCATCTGAATTACCCCGCACGACATCAATATTTAATGGAATAACACTTCTACCGCCATTATTTAATGGAATAACATCACATTGCACCGCCACTCTAAATTAAACTACACCGTCTCTGCCACCAACACCATCCATTCGAATAACATCAAACCGATATTTAATGGAATAAACAACATCAATGCGACATACACACTACCATCCAATAGAATACCATCTACACTACCTTTTATGTGTCTAACATCTAATACCACCATTTAATGGGTTAATATCGCAATCCACCTCAATCTAGTTGAATAACATCTGCACCATTACATAACGTCACTTAGGTTCACCTTCTAATGGAATAATTAGTGTTTAAACCACTACATGATAGAATAACACAACAATTACATCTAATGTATCAAAACCATCATTTAATAGCATAATATAATCACATTACATGATCACCTTATGAAATAGCATCTCTACTCCCATTATTTAATGCAATAACATCATACTCCAATCCCATCTAATGGAATAACATCTACACAACCATTTATTCTATGTAATTAGAATTCTTCGTCCCTAATGATACTACCAACTACCTCAAAAATTCTAAACTTTAACAGAAATTCATAAATTTGGTTTGTTCCTATTTACATGGAAAAATATTTTGCTTTATATTTTTCCCTTTCTTTACAACTCCATTTACTTCACTAGCTCATAGTAAAGATGAAAATGCTCCGAATTTACTCCCCTTAAGGTGTAAATCAAACGTGTAGAAAATCTTAATAATCCGAATTTAAAATCTCAATCAATCAACTCTCCCATTAATTCAATTAAATCTAACTTAGTTAACCTAATCAAATCAAGTTTTCAAAATGCTACATCAATAAAGTCGCCACTAATTCGACTCGTTAAAATAATTAGCGGTTAATATTTTTCCTCCCCTACTGGTCCCTGATTATCAATTTTTTTTTCTATTTAACAGGTAAAAGAAAATAATAATTAATATATATCACTGGTATTTGGAAGAAGAAAGAGAGAAGAAAGGAACGGGAAAAGAAATAAGAAGAAAGTAAAAAAGAAAAGGTAAAATGAAGAAGAAAAAGTAAAGCGAAAGAAAATAAGCAGAAAAAAGGAGAAAAAGAAAAGAACAAGAAAGAAAACCAAAAAGTAAAATAAGGAGAAAAATAAAAAGATAAAAATAGGAGAAGGTGGGCGCAGAGATCGCACTTCAAAGCCTCCACTACCTTAATATAATGGTTGGGAAGGGTGATGGGGTGCTGCAGATGTATCATCTCAAGTAACCGATCTACACACGAGACTGTGATCAGGGGCGCGATTCTACTCCCGTGTGTGATCTACCTCGAAAATTAAACCCAAAATGTCTTTGGGATGGATTAAAATGGGTTTGACCCGAAACCATTTGTGGTTCCTTAATATGGATTAAAATCAGCGGTCGGATTCCGAATTTTAGCGAGGAATTCTAAAAACCTTTTCATATTAGAAAAGGCTTCGCGTGGTTTAGGTTAAGGTGAGTTAGGTTAGGTTATGTTGGGTTGGTTTAGGTTAGGTTGAGATTGGTTAGGTTTAGATGGGTTGGGTAAGGTTAAAATAGGTTGGGTTAGGTTGAGTTAGATTAGGTTATTTTGAGTTAGGTTGGTTGGTTTGGGGTAGGTTACGTTGAGTTAGGTTAAGTTTGGCTGAGTTAGGTTAGGTTAGACTAGATTGCGTTAAGTGTACCACTAGAAACTATCCAATCTCCTCTAGATTTTTGTTTCAAAATTACACCAATTAATAAGGCAAATTTATTTCCATCATTTCTTAATGGTTTACAGACCCGGATGTAAATATTAATACCTTTATTATTTTTTCATTGATAAAATTTCGTAAATATTAATGTCTAGAAGTAATTTTAAATGTAGATCACGTCCGTAGATCACATACTGGAGTAGATCAAAACCCATCTAATTATGATAAAAAATCGAACCATCAACCTCTGTCATGCGAAGCGCCTGTGTTACCCCTTAGCAAAGAGGGACTAAATGGAAACCAAACCTGAAGACTCCAAACGATGCATGAAAATATTTGCCAAATCAACGGGTATTTTACTAGTTTCCAGGCCCACACTTAGGCAGGGGGAGGGGGTCAGTGTTTTTTTTTAAGTGTAGGGGGCTTACCACCACTCCACACTCACTTAAAATGACTTTATTTCTGTTTACTGGACCTACTGATTAAGGTGGATTCCGAACCACGGGAATATACAACGTATGGCAATTGGGAGGCGACCCGAATCGGAATTCTACGCAGTGAGTAACAACACTCGATGTTGCTTAACTTCACTAAAATCGGAAACGGTGTTTCAATTCGGTTAATTCCTAGCACGGGACGGTTTAGTATTTTAATAATAGCGCGCCTAGAAAATAACGAATAAGAATAGCCTGCATTAGGAATCGAACCCACGCCCTTTCGATTGAGGAACGCGGTTCTTACCACCAAGCCACGATGGATTTGAGCTTGGATCACGCGCTAATCGAACAGAGCGATAAATCTTGGAGCTCTGATCCGCCCAAAATTCCCTCCATGCTTGGATAGACCAAACTAGGAGAGAAAGAGGGGTTTCCCCCCCCCCTCCTCCACTACAGCCAAGTAGTTCTTGATTTCGCTCATTAAAGGTTGATTTGGGCTTCTCGGCGAATACTTTTGATATTGAGAGCAATGAGCATGTTGTCATTTTCATGTTGCACGCGTAAATGTAAACTTTCTTTGGTGACAACACAACTACATAGAAGCATGTAAACATTAATGGGCAAACACATTAATTGTGTTTTTCCTGAATCCTTAAGTATGGTAGGGAATGAAATAATGTAAAATAATTCTCTTATTACTTATCTGCCAGTATCTAGCCCCCCCTCCTCTCTCTCTCTGAGTATCCATCTCTCCGCCTCTCTCTCTATCTATCTCCTTCCCTCCCTTTTTCTATATATATCTCTCTCTCTCTCTCTCCTTTTCTGCATCTATCACCTTGCCTCTCTGTATATATCTCCCTTCCTTTCTCTCTACATCTATCTCTCTCTCTCGCTCTATCTACCTGCCTCCCTCTCTGCATCTATCTCTTTTCATCATATTTGTATCAATCTCTCTCCCTCTCTTTCTGCATTTATTTCCCTTCCTCTTTCTCTTTATCTATCTCCTTCTCACTTTCTCTCTCTCTCTCTCTATTCCTATTGCATTTCAGCCAGATTTGGCGGCGTGGCTGTGGTTGCGAAGGACAGTAGAGATTCTCCATCATGTAAACAACTGACCAAATCTATCCCTGCCTTAAAAGAATTCCATTCGAATTGTTTACCGTACACAAAAAAATGTCTGAGACGAGATAACAAAACAAAACATAAGTGTGAGATATTTAGCCCTTGAGGTAGGCAGGTTCCCCTCAAATTTTGGTGGGGGAGGAATTATGGAATTAGAGAATTTTAACACCAATAAGTAAAGTCAGGTTGCTCTATGGTATTTCAACCACACAGTTGCCGCAATAACTTTGACTCAACAAGACATTACGTCGTTCGAAACTTCACTTCTTACATATAGGCAGAGATGAGACACAAGAAGACTTTTGACTTTGCTAATTGGTGGTGAAAGTGTTTGATTTAGCGTTTAATGCAGTGCCCAGTACTTAGAACTGTTTATATAGCCATTATCATAGACTTATTATCTAATACATAGGATAAAAATAATTATAATACAATCTATACCTACATACAGGCAAATCTTTGTAATAGATATACACGTATACGAAATAAAAATTGCACACAGCTTCATTCAGATACATAATCTCACGCGTAAACACAAATATAGCATTTACTGCATTCTTTGTTTAGGTTCTGATATATAAATGAAGAGAAAGAGATGATAAAAATATATACATAACATACACATTATAGCAGAGCTGCGGTGGAACAACGAAGCAATGTTTGGATGCTTCGGAAGCTGACAGCAGGAGAGAATTTCGTCCGGGCGAAAGTAGCAATAATAATAACAGTAATTCCAAAGTTATTGATCCGATTTGCGTCGTGAGAAGCGTTGAACCATAGCGACACACTCACAAAATCACGGCAAAACAGCGAACGCCAGACACGAACACAGGAGCTGCACTTATCCTTCAAAACTCCTGTGGAAATATGGGCAAGGCTTCTTTCATACAAATATTTTAAACACTGGACACACGCTATACAAGCCTCATAATGACGTCACAATGTATTGGCCAATGACAATAAAGGCTCAATAGCCCCTGTGACGTCACGTCAACAAACGGCCAATGGAGCACTAACATCAAAAGGGGCGGAGCTTATCACCTTTGGTACATTAAGCCACGCCCATCGGCTTTGTGATTGGTCAATACTCTTTAACCAAACCCAACGCCTTCTTACCTGGCATTCTTGAAATTAATTAATCCAACTCACATTTATGAATTTGATTGAATGTTAACTTTCCTCGTATTCGACACAATATGGATTGTGATATTTCACATTTGTTATTATTATTATTATGTGACGACGGCCATTTTAACGGTATGTAGATAAGAGAAAAGAAAAAGAGTTGAAATGAATCGAACGTAAATAAGTCCTGATTTCAAGAAATTTTCAAAGAACTTCGATTCGTTCTCATCTTTACTGTCTCACATTCATTTTCTTCTCTTTACTTTCTGAATTTCATTTCTCCTCTTTACTCACTCACATTAATTTTTTCCTCTTTAATTACAGAAATTCATTTTCTGATATATAGTCTCTCGCATTCATTTTCTGATTTTTAATCTCTGACAATTATTTTCTCATCTTTACTCTCTGAAATTCATTTTCCCCTCATTACTCTCTGATATTCATTTTATTCTCTTTACTCACGACATTCATGTTCTCTTTACTCTGACAATCATTTCTCTTCATTAGTCTCTGACACTTATTTTCTTATCTTTACTCTTTGGCTTTCATTTTCTCCTCTTTACTTTATGTCATACATTTTCTCTTTATTTTAGGAAATGAATTATCTCTACTACTCTTTCAAATTAATTTTCTCATCTTTACTCTCTCGCATTCATTTCCTCATCTTTATTTGCTGAAATTCACTTTTTCCTCTCTACTCTCTGGCACTCACTTACTCCTCTTTACTCTTTGACATTCATGTTCTCCTCTTTACTCTCTCCCAATCATTTTCTTCTCATTACTCCCTGACATTCATTTACTAATCTTTACTCTTTGACATTAATTTTCTCATCTTTACTCTATGACTTTCATTTGCTCTTTATTTTATGAAATGGATTTGCTCCCCTGTACTCTCTGACATTAATTTTCTCCTCTTTACTATCTCACATTCCTTTTCTCATTTTTACTCTCACACTCATTTTCTCATCTTTATTCTTGCACATTCATTTTCTCATCTTTAATTCTGACATCCATTTTCTCCTCTTTACTCTCACATTTATTTTCTCATCTTTAATTTCTAACATTCATTCTCTCATCTTTACTATCTGGTTTTCATTTTCTCCTGTTTACTCCGATATTCATTTTCTCCTTCAACTCGACAAAATGCAACATCGTATCCCACCACGAGCTCCTAGGTGTAGACCTAGAAATAGGTCCTACCAAATACAGAACCCTGGTGCTTTATAGACCTCCTGCCCAACTCGTTGAAAATGACAGGGATCTGTACCAGCTGCTAGGAGAAATTGTCGAAGACAGAGTGTGTATCGTCATGGGGGATTTCAACACACAAGTTGACTGGGAAACCGGAGAACCATGTGGCGAGAACGCGCTACTCCTGGAATTCGCGGACAACGAGTTCCTGATTTAATGGGTGAGAGAGCCAACGAGTAGAAGTAATATTCTTGACTTGGTTTTCACATCTGAGGAAGACATCGTTGAGGAGCTCTCTGTAGGCGAAGAGATCAGAGGTAGTGATCACCGACTAGTTAGATTTGTAGTTAAAGTACCCAAGGTACAGTCCGCGACGCGAGAATCGAGGCAACTTGATTTAAGAAGGGCAGATTTCGTAGGTCTCCGTGCAGGACTGGCTAATGTGAGATGGGAAGGGTGCGATAATGTTGGAGACTTGTGGAACATTTTCAAAAGTAAGTTCATGAGTCTTCAATCACAATTTATCCCTATGAAAAGCTTACGTCGGTCTTTCGTTCAATTAAGGTGGTTCAATCGAGAAATTGGTCAACTGAGGAGGGAGAAAAGATCTGTGTACCGCCAGTCAAAGATTTCTGGTGACTTAGACGAGTACCGTAGGATAGCAAGGAGAGTGAAGTCCACTATAAGGGCGACAAAACGTGCCGAGGAGCTCCGAGTAGCGAGACTGTGTAAACAAAATCCCAAGGAGTTCTTCGGTTATGTAAACAGCCGTTAACCGATCCGCCGCAAGATTGACCCTTTGGTAAATGAGGAGGGTGCATTAAAGCACTCGTATGCAGAAAATGCAAACCTCCTAAACAACTACTTCTCTTCAGTGTTCACTGACGAGCGTGGTCCCATCTCCCAGCCCATTGAGTCTCACTTGGGTGAGAAGCTGGAGGAAATGGACTTTACCCTAGCCGAAGTAAAGAAAAAAATCTCCTACCTAAAGACGAATAAATTCCCTGGTCCGGGCGGGTTTCTCCCTAAAGTGTTGAAGGAAGTGCGTGATGAGGTGGCACCATATCTGCCTACAATCTTCAACATTTCATTCCAGACTGGACGCGTTCCTAGAGACTGGCGTGAGGCGGAGGTGACTCTGATCTTCAAGAAAGGAGACCAAATCCAGCCTTCGAACTACCGACCTATCAGTTTAACCTCGATAGTCGGTAAACTCATGGAAAGCACCATGGTGGACAAAATAGCGTCGCATTTAGAGTCAAACCTGCTACTGAGGAGTTTCCAGTACGGCTTTTGAAGGCAACGGTCATGCCTGATGAACCTTGTGGAATTCTTTCACTTCGTCTTCAGTGAGCACGATCGGGACAAGGTGGTGGATGTCGTGTACTTAGACTTTCAGAAAGCCTTTGATAAGGTACCACACCGCCGCCTTCTCCGGAAAGTGCGAGCGCTGGGCATAGACGGCAAGGTAGCAGGCTGGGTAGAGAACTGGCTATGTGGCAGACGGCAATGGGTGGTGGTGAATGAACAGGCAGTGTTCCTCAAGGTTCTGTCCTGGGACCACTACTATTCATCATTTACGTCAACGACATGGACGGTGACATGGTTGCGAAGATTTCTAAATTTATCGACGATACCAAGCATGGTATGAACGTTGCAAAGGATGGAAATAGTGCCCCCCTGCAGGAAGATATTCGGAAGATTGGGGAGTGGTCGGATACGTGGCAAATGCCTTTTAACGTGAACAAATGCAAAGTGATTCATATCGGCTCCTGAAATCCCGAATCTCAGTATATCCTCAAGGGCACTGGCCTTTAATCTACCGACACTGAGAAGGACTTGGGTGAAACTATAACTAGTGATCTCAAGTTCTCGAGGCAGTGTATTAAGGCGGAGAAGAAAACCCAAAGGATGCTAGGTTATATAAAGCGACAGTTTGTATATCGGAACAAGGAAATAGTACTCTGTTTGTACAGTTCACTTGTCCGACCGCACCTGAAGTATGCCGTACAATTTTGGAGTCCTTCGTTTCGAAAGGACATCACGAGATTGGAACGCGTGCAAGCCAGAGCAACCAAACTGATTTCCTCTATCAGACATAAAAGTTATGAAGATAGATTAAGGGAATTAGATCTGTTATCGTTGGAAACCCGTAGACTGCGTGGTCAGCTCATCAAAGTTTTCAAAATACTTAGAGGGATATTTTCAGTCTTAATGAGAGCAGAACAAGAAATCACGGCTTCAAACTTGAGCTGAAGCGTTACAACCACGATCTGTGTGGGAAATTTCTCACGTACAGTATCTGCGGTAGCTGGAACGCACTTCCGATGGAGGTTGTCAACAGCAATTCTGTTGACCAGTTCAAGTCAAGACTAGACAAAGTCTTGAAAAGTGGCCGTTTAGGAAGGATGTAAGGCAATTGAGCGGGACTGTGCCCTCTCGACAGCTAGTCCAAAGGTACCCTCATTGAATGGACCGTAAGGTCTTCTAGGGTACTTATTTTCCTTTTTACTCCTTGTTACTCCTTGTTACATCTCTTTTATTCATTTTCTCCTCTTTACTCTCTGGCATTCATTTTTAATCTTTACTCCCTGACATTCATTTACGCCTCTTTCTTCACTCACATTCATTTTCTTCTCTTTTCTCTTGCAATTCATATGTAGAATGAGTGCTCTTTAAAGAAATATTATTGGCAGTAAACTGATCCCAAGCATTTTGAGATATTCATTAGATTATTATATTAACTAGAGGCCTCAATACCCAATGTCTTCAAGCTTAATCTCTTTCATCCTGCCATACACTACACCACTATATACTCTAAAATCATTATCTTTTCTGTTTACTCGCATGACATTTTAGCCATTTTTCCTATCTCCGGTTGGGAAGGGGTGCGTGTTCGTACTACTGTCTACTTGTGCTCTTTGTACGCATTCCCTTCTAGAATACACATTCCCAAGTATTCCTTCTTGCCAAATACTTCCTACAGACAGTTTCCTAAAGACTCCTTCCTAGAAACTGATTCCTTTTACTTTTTTCCTAGAAACAACTACTTCGCAACGCCTTCCTATAAACATCTACTTAGGAACTTCTACATAGAAACACCTACATAGGGCCTTCTTTCTAGAAACTCCTTCCTAGAGATTCTTTCCTGGAGACTCTTTCATTGGGACTCCCAGTAGACTCTTAAAAACTTCTTTCTAAAACGCCTTCCTTGAGACTCCTTTCTAAATACGCCTTTTCCAGTCTCCTTCCTAGAGATTCTGCCTTCAGACGCTTTCCTGGAGACTCCTTCCTAGATACGCCGTCCTCCTATATCCTTCATAGAGATTCTTACTTAAGATTCTTTTCATAGGACTCCTTCCAGGAGTCTTCAAAGAACTTGTTCCTAGAGATTCCTCCCAAGATACACCTTCCTAAAGACACTTTCCTATAGACTTCTTACTCAGGACTGTTTCATTGATTGAGATTCCTTCCTAGAGACTCTTTCCTAGAAACGCCTTCCTAAAAATGCCTTCTTAGTCTTTCATTGAAACTTTCAAGACTCTTTCATAGAAACCTCTTCCAAGAGACTTCTTTCTAGAAAACCCTTCCTAGAGAATTTCCTTGAGGGATTCATTCTTACATTTATTAAGCAATGAAGTTTCCATCATTATTGATAAAACTCTCCAATGGATAGGTCCTTTCACATCTCAGCAAATGCAACACATTACCTTCTGCTGTTGCAGAGCACTACTGAGAGCAGGAATGGATTTTTCTTTACAATCAAGAGAGTGCGACTGAAAGCAGAAATTAATTTTTGTTTACAATCAAGAGAGCGCGATTAAGAGTAGGAATGCATTTTTGTTTATAATCAAGAGAGCGCGACTAAGAGCAGGAATGGAATTTTGTTCACAATGAAGAGAACGCGAATGAGACCAGGAATGGATATTTGTTTGCAATCAAGAGAGCGCGACTGAGAGCAGGAATAGATATTTGTTTGCAATCAAGAGAGCGCGACTTAAAGCAGGAATGGAATTTGTTTGCAATCACGAGAGCGCGACTGAGAGCAAGAATAGATTTTTTTTACAATCACGAGATCGCGACTGAGAGCAGGAATGCATTTTTGTTTGCAATCAAGCGAGCACGACTAAGAGCAGGAATGAATTTTTGTTTGCAATCAAGAGAGCGCGACTAAGAGCAGGAATGGATTTTTGTTTGCAATCAAGAAAGCGCGACTAAGAGCAGAAATGGATTTTTGTTTACAATCATAAGAGCGCGACTGAGAGCAGGAATGGATTTTTGTTTACAATCACAGGAGCGCGACTGAGAGCAAGAATAGATTTTTCTTACAATCATGAGATCGCGACTGAGAGCAAGAATGGATTTTTGTTTGCAATCAAGAGAGCGCGACTAAGAGCAGGAATGGACTTTTGTTTACAATCAAGATAGTGCGACTAAGAGCAGGAATGCCCTATGCATTTTTAATTTCAATCAAGAGAGCGCGACTAAGAGCAGGAATGGATTTTTGTTTACAATCACGAGAGCGCGACTGAGAGCAGGAATGGATTATTTTACAATCACGAGAGCGTGACTGAGAGCAAGAATAGAATTTTTTTAAACAATCATGAGATCGTGACTGAGAGCAAGAATGCATTTTTTTTTGCAATCAAGAGAGCGCGACTAAGAGCAAGAATGTATTTTTGTTTACAATCCAGAGAGCGCGACTAAGAGCGGGAATGGACTTTTGCTTACAATAACGAGAATGCGACTGAGAGCAGGAATGTATTTTTGTTTGCAATCAAGAGAGCGCGACTAAAAGCAGGAATAGATTTTTGTTTGCAATCAAGAGAGCGCAACTGAGAGAAGGAATGGATATTTGTTTGCATCAAGAGAGCGCGACGCAAGGCAGGAATGGATTTTTTTTTACAATCACGAGAGCGTGACTGAGATCAAGAATAGATTTTTTTTTTACAATAACGAGATCACAACTGAGAGCAGGAATGCATTTTTGTTTGCAATCAAGAGAGGGCGACTAAGAGCAGAAATGAATTTTCGTTTGCAATCAAGAGAGCGCGACTAAGAGCAGGAATGGATTTTTGTTTGCAATCAAGAGAGCGCGGCTAAGAGCAGGAATGGATTTTTGTTTACAATCACGAGAGCGACTGAGAGCCGGAATGGATTATTTTACAATCACGAGAGCACGACTGAGAGCAAGAATAGAATTTTTTTATAATCATGAGATCGCGACTGAGAGCAGGAATGCATTTTTGTTCGCAATCAAGAGAGCGCAACTAAGAGCAAGAATGGATTTTTGTTTACAATTCAAGGAGCGCAACTAAGAGCAAGAATGGACTTTTGTTTACAATCAATAGAGTGCGACTAAGAGAAAGAATAGATTTTTTTTCAATCACGAGATCGCAACTCAGAGCAGGAATGCATTTTTGTTTGCAATCACGAGAGCGCGATTGAGAGCAAGAGTAGATTTTTGTGGGCGAACAAACCATTGTCTTTTTCGCTTAATATTGTATATATAACCTGCAATTAACACGCCTCCCCTCCAATAACAATATCTCTAGGAATGGCTTATGAGCATTTCGACCCAATGGAGATGGAGCACGTAAACATGTAATAAACACACCTAATATACTTTGTCTTTCAGTCATTTCATGCAGCATCCAAACGTTATTTATAAATTTAAAAAGGCGAAGAGTATTCCTTCCTAGCTTTACTACAATTTGCTCTTAAATGTTAAAGGCAAATTTTTAACAATTTAAACATTAATTGTTTTGTTTTTATTTTCAAGTATTACATGGCAACTGAAGAAGGAAGGATAGTAGAGCGCAATAAATAGGTGAAGGTAGCAAGGAAGAAAGGAAGAAGAAAATTGAAAAAAGAGAGTGGGATGGGCGGGAACTGCATTGCTTATAAAAGTTGACACAAGAATGTATGTACGCGTATATGTACACATGTGCTATGTCTATACATGATTGAAGTGGTGGATTTTTAATGGTCGTCCAGATTCCAGGTGTTCCAGTCCAGGATGGGAATTCAATAGAAACCCGACGTCTTTCCCAGACTTAAGCCATTCAGGAATCTTTCTCTGTCTCTCTTTCTCTCTCTCTCTCTCTCTCTCTCTCTCTCTCTCTTTCTCTCTCTATGTGTCTTTCTCTCCCTTTCCTCTATCTCCATTATGTCTTTCTCTGTCTCTCTCTTTATGTTTCTCTTTTTCTTCCTCTCTCTCTATCTCGATTTTCTTTGTCTGAGTCTCTCTTTCCTTTATATGTCTTTCTTTTTTTCGCTCTTTCATTCTCTGTTTGTATCTATTTCTATCTCTCTCCATATTTTCTTTTTCTTTACTCTCTTTTATCTCAATTCTCTCTCTGTTTTTCCTTTTCTCTCATTCTCCTTATGTATCTCTTTTCCCCTCTCTCTCTCTCTCTTGATTCTCTCTGTCTCTCTCATTCTTTCCTCCCTCATTCTCTCCCTATCTGTCGCTCTCTTTCTCTCTCTATTGTATCTCTCTCCCTCATCCCCTGTTCTCTTTTTCTTCGCTCTCTCTTTCCTTTTTCTCACTCTCTCTCTTATTCTCTCATTCTGTTTCTTTCTCTCTATGTCTCTCCTTCTTTCCACTCTCTTCTTTTCTCTAGAAGAAAGGGCTGGTAACAGCTGTGATGGGAGCACCAGTGAGCAACAGTGAACCCACCGATACAAGCACATGGCACCGGCAGTGGAGGGTTCACTGGAGGTTAGGGGTGCGAGCTCGAACGAAGGAGAGTTTCAGGAAGTAAGAAGGAAAAAGAAAAGTGATAAGAAGAAGAAGAGGCAGAGGACAACCTCCCCTGCCGCAGAGGACCCCTTGAGAAACCTAAATCGTTTCGCCGTCCTATCGGACGAGGGCGCACAATGCGTAGTGGTGGGACACTCGTAGCTGCGAAGCCTTCAGTACCACCTGGGTGGGGCGAAGCGCCACAGATGGGAAGTACGATGTCTTCCCGAGAGGGATAACGAGGCGCTACAAGACGAAGTTAGGGATGTACGAAATTTCCCCAGCAGCTCCGTACTAGCCTCAATGGTCAGTGTAAACGACCTTTTCCTTAGAGGAGGTAGAGTCGGGCTAACGGAACATATAATCAAGATTGTAGAGGATCTTCTCTCAAAAACAAGCAAGGCCACGCTCGTGGGGATGCTACCCAAGAAGTTTGCTACAGCGCACGCACATAGCAGACTTTTTTGCATTAACTAGGTCACCTTTGTGCCTTGACAGGAGTCAAGTTTATAGACCTGGTTGACTTGTTCTTCGGACGAGATGACCTATACACGGAGGGCGTGGTCCACCGAGGAATGAAGTTTCTGGGGAGTTAATCGACAGCAATGCCTTCTAGTTGAGGATTGCACGGGACGAGCCAAGCGGCTCGTCCACCGAGTAGGAGACTCAAGACGAGCCGCGAAAGCAAGTCAAAGCGAGACATTCTACTGCAAGAGGTCCTGCTGCACCGCAACCCGAGAGTAATGGAAGCTTTGCTGGTGACGAAGAACCGTTCCTAGGTGGAGAAGATCCAGGCAACTCGGAGGGAGCTCATGGTAATACGTCCCTTTCTGAGAATAACACCCCATCTGAGTCGTCGTGAAACACGTTAACGGAGGGCGCGTGCTGACTAGCCAGCGTTTTCTAAAAGTTTTATTTTTAACGCGAGGTCAATACGAAACAAGTGGACGAACGTATGGCTGTATTGGCTCCCGATAACCAAATAGATATCATGGCGATCGTAAAAACGTGGATACATATTAACAATCGAGATTTCGACCTTGTCGAGAGGGCGGCGGAGTTATGGTATACGTCTGTTTCCCAGCTGCCGAATGCAAGGTCAAACCTGGTTACGAGATTTTAGGGCTAGATATAGATTTGAACAGCTAGTCTCATCGAGTATTGGTGGTTTACAGGCCGTAAAGACAGTCATAAGAGTCAAACTCAAGCCTGTATGCAAAGTTCACTGACCTGATAAATAGTCACACGAGTTTGGTCATTGGTGACTTCAACTGCCATAGGACTGACTAGAGTAACTGGACATGCGATGCGGAAGGGAGAAGATTGATTGAGTTTGCTCAGGATAACTTCCCTTCACAGTAAGTAGAGGAGCCAACGAGGTGTGAGAACATGTTAGATTTGCTGTTTACCACCGAGGACGACATGGTATGTGGACTCAGCGTGGAAGAGGGCCTGGGAGGGAGCGATCACCGAACAGTCACGTTTTCCGTCCACATTCCACGTAACAGACGCTCTCACGTCATTATCTTTAAACCCCACTTACGACGCACGAACTTTGTAGGTCTTCGGGATGCGATAGCTCGGCTTTGGCCAGCAACAGGAGAAGGAGCCTCGGACAAATGGTTGGTGTTTAAAGAAAATTTTATGACTCAACTGTCTTCGTTTGTCCCCAGCAGAAGGATGAGCGGCAAGCCACTCCAACCGAGATGGTTCAATCGAGGCATCGCTGCAGCGATAAGGAACAGGAAAATTGCCTAACATAACTGGAAAGCCAGCCGTAGTGAAGAAAGGCTTCTTCAATACAGGGAAAAGTGTAGGCTAGTTAAAGCACTAGTGCGCAGAGCTAAGCGCAGCGTGAAAGTTCGGGTGGCCTCCCTCTGTAAAGAGACCCCTAAAAATTCTTCCTGCATGTCAATAGTCGCAAACCGATTCGTCATAGGATAGGGTCGCTGAGAGATGACAATGGCGTGTTTCGAAAGTCAGAACCAGATATCGCCAACGTGTTGAACAGATATTTCGCCTCCGTATTTACGAGGGAAGCAGACAGTCCAGCTCCGAGGCCAGGAGTTCATCTCTAAGAGGAAGAAAACCTATGCGAAATAGTCTTAGAGACAAACAAATAGTATCCAGGCTACGAAACCTTAACCCGTATAAGTCTCCAGGTCTGGGTGGCTTTCTTCCTAGAGTCTTCCGAGAAGTGGATGAAGAGGTCGCTCCACACCTCACCAGCATTTTCAACAAGTCTTTGGAAACTGGAGAGGCGCCGAAAGACTGGAGAATAGCAGACGTTACTCCCATCTATAAGAAGGGGGACCGCGAATGCCCGGGTAATTACCGGCCTATTACTCTGACATCCATGGTAGACAAATTGCTCGAGGGAATAATTGCTAATCGTATAGTGCAACACTTAGAGTCGCACAACATGATCTTGGATTCCCAGCACGGATGTCGCAAGAACCGTTCATGTCTCACTAATTAACTAGAATTTTTCGCAGTATTCTGAGTGAGTATGACCTTAGTCGAGCTATGGATATCTTATATCTGGACTTTAAAACGCCTTTGATAAGGCACCTCACCGCAAGTCGATAAATAAAGTCCGCACCCTTGGCATTACTGGCAAGATAGCCGAATGAATAGATAGAAACTGGCTCTCGGGAAGGAGGTAACGAGTAAATATCAACGTGGTAGCCTCGCAATGGGCGCCAGTTAGTAGCGGGGTGCCCCAGGGCTCATTGCTTGGGCATCTATAGTTCATCGTCTACATCGATGATATAGACAAGGGACTAATATGCTCGATAGCCAAGTTCACCGACGATAATAAGCTAGGAGGTAGTGTGAGCTGGCGAGAAGGGGTGGAACGCCTGCGAAATAGCCTTCTCAGGATAGGTACATCTTCTGTTTTATGAAATCTTAGGTACATCTTGAGCTGTAGGAAAGAATAGTTCCATCTTCAGTTGTATGAAAGCTTAAGCACATCTTCAGCTTTCTAAAAGTTTAAGTCTAGCTGCTGTAGGGAAGCTTAGGTGAATTTTCTGCTGTATGAAAGCTTAGGTAGATTTTTAGCTGTAGAAAAGCTTAGGTACACCTTCAGATGATGAAAAAGTAGGTAAATTTTTATCTTTCGAAAGCTTAGGTACATCTTCAGGTTTATGAAAGTTTAGGTCTAGCTGCTGTAGGAAAGCATAGGTACATCTTTTGCTGCCTGAAAGCTTAGGTACATTTTAAGCTGTAGGAAAGCTTAGACACAATCTCAGCTGTATGAAGCCTTAGGAACATCTTCAGTTGTATATAAGCTTTGGTCCTTCTTCAACTGTAGGAAAGCTTAGGTACATTTTCACCAGTAGGATACCTTAGGTATATCTTCAGCTGTAGGAAAACTTAGGGCCATCTTCAACTGTATGAAAGCGTAGGTACATTTTCACCACTAGGAAAGCTTAGATACATCTTCAGCTGTAGGAAAAATTAGGTACATCTTCAGTTGTAGGAAAGCTTAGATACACCTTCAGCTGTAGGAAAGCCTAGGTACATCTTCAATCGTTGGAAAGCTTAGGTACATCTTAAGCCGTAGAAAAGCTTAGGTACAATTTCAGCTGTAAAAGTTTTAGGTACATCTTCAGCTATATGAAAGTTTAGGTAGGTCTTCAGCTTTATGAAAGCTTAGGTAAATCTTCAGCTGTAGAAAAGCTTAGGTACTTATTCTGGTGTGCAAAGCTTAGGTACATCTTAAGCTGTCGAAAAGCTTAGGTACTTATTCTGGTGTGAAAAGCTTAGGTATATCTTTTGCTTAAGGAAAGCTTAGGTACATCATCAGCTGTAGAAAAGCTTAGGTACATCTTCGCAATCGACATGCCAATCTCGACTAAAAACACAAAGTATTTTACCATTCTTAGCTTATGGAAGTGACACTTGGACAAGGGACATAAACTATCCGCAGAAACTAAAGGACAACTCAGACCAACATACAACGATGCATCTCAATAACAATCCGCAGGGACCTAAAAAAATATCTGCGGAGAACACAAACTCAGATAACAGAATTAACAAAAAGCATATTAATTTAAAAAAAATAGAAGTGTACAGGATAAATTGCTTGACTAAAGGATAGAAGACTGACTATAAAACCCCCAAACTTTGAAAATTATAAACATAAACAGAGCCAAAAAATTACGTAGCAGGAGATAGGCGGATGAAATTCATGCAATTGGCCGAGTATCGTGGCAAATCGCTGCGCTAGAACGTAACGAGTCGACCCACCTTGGAGGAGAGTTTGTCCTGAAATGTTCTTTTACGACAAAATTATTCATAGTCGTTTTGGTAAACTTCTATGAACATCACTCGTCCAACGTAACTATTTTCCCTATATTTCCCGATTCACTACATTCCCTTTTCTCAACAAATTTCTGCTTTCATCTTGACTAGTTTTATCAAAGTCTAAAATCAGCAGCCCCATCTCATCATTTGTCACATCATTGGTATCTTTAAACTTCTCTCTCACCTGGCTGGTACCACTCTCTTCCAAATACGCTAATATTTGCCAAATTCTAAAGAACCACCTGGACCTAAACGTGCCGATAAGCTATTCCCCGATCTTTAAACTTTTCCAAGGCCCAGTGTGAGATTAAATTCTTAATGATATCTTTCTTCAACCCTCCGGAGATCTCAATCGGTGCCTGACTACCTTCTTCTAGTTGTTGATGCTGGGTAGCTTTCAATTCTCGCATTTCCCTAGTCAAAATCAAGTCTGATTTATGGTTGTGTTATCTGATTTTGTGGCAGAATTAGTTAAATAAGGGTATTTTTAGTCGTGCGTCTGTTTCTGCTATATATCATTTATGGACAACACTGAATTTTGGTCAGTGTTTTAAGGTTGTTAAATGCAACTGTGACCATAAGTGTATTTTATACTGTTTGAGAGGGATCCATTAAAATAGTAGTATTTCCACACCTCCTAAGATATTACTACGAGAGAGAAAGCGAGCCGTTACTCCCCCTCCCCCCTCCTTCCGAGTTCAACCCTTTTGGACTGGCTATCAAGTCACTGAGAAATTCACATCGAGGCATGACTTTGAAATTGAAGGCTCCCTTCCCGCCATCTTAATTTCCCCCCTCCGGGTCGGGAGATTACTCATCTATTTTGTAGGTTTGCCTCGAACAACTTTTATGGCTCTAGCCGCTGGTCGTTCCCTCTGACTCGCTGATCCTGGCCTCTTAGACTTTTCTGTAAAGACACGCTCGGTTGTCCCGGCCGATAACGAGGGTACGAGAAGGCCCCTCTCTCTCCCTGTTTTGGAGAAATCCGGGTATATATGCACCCTCCCAAGGATTACTGACATATTCGGTTAGACGACGCTTCCCCGAAAGGAGGTCAAAACAACGACGCTCTCTCCCGAGAAGTGTTTAGTGACGGTCGCACCAGGGAAAAGATGGACATCACACTCGTATCTTTGGGTCAGGGAGAAGAGTCTCTTGAGGCAACGTCGGCGATTCTAGATGAGTTTTAGGCGCTAATTACAAATTTGTCTCTATAGTTTGCATATCACGTCCAGTTTTTGTGTAATTTGAATTTTTCTTTTTAAGCCATTTCGCACTTTTGCTCAATATTGTACCAATATGCAATTTTTAATATATTCAATATATATAATTAATATATGTATAATATATATTAATAAATAAAATATATATTTAATATATATTAATAAATAATATATATATTTAATATATATTACATAACATTTTTAATATATATATAAAGTAGACTATATTGAAGCTCAAACATCATTGAATTCTAATTGCTGGTTTTTTTTTCATATTTGTTCAGATTTTCAGATAAATACATACTTATTTGTGATAACTTTTCTGTTACTTATAACTGATAACTGGTAAAGAAGATAACACGTTTATCAAAATTTTCATTGACTTTTCATTGACTCTAGTAAGGTAAGTCTTAAAGCTGTTCTGCTGCCCAATGGGAATGAAAAAGCTGCAATTCCTGTAGCCCACGCTACAGGTCTTCAAGAAACATATTCATCAATGCAACTATTGCTGAAACCTATTGAGTACAAAGAGCATAACTGGATCATCTGTTGTGATTTGAAAGTTGTATCACTTCTTCTTGGGTTACAGTTTGGATACACAAAGTACATGTGCTTTTTATGTCTATGGGATAGCAGAGATGATAAAAATCACTATAAAAACCGAGAATGGCCAGCCAGGGAAGAACACATTGTTGGCAAACATAATGTTGAGCATGATGCTCTAGTAGATTGAAGAAAAGTTCATCTTTCACCTCTTTACATTAAATTAGGGTTAATGAAATTTTTTTGTAAAGGGTATGGATCAAAGAAGTGAGGCTTTCAATATTTGAAAAACAAATTCAAAGTATCATTAACTCATGCAATAATAGAAGCTGGAATTTTCCCTAGAACACAAATTTGCAGAGTTGTTTCTGATGATTCCTTCACTTTGTGTTTCAATGAAAAGGAACGTAAAGCATGGACATCCTTTGTGTAAGTCACTGAAAACTTTCTCGGCAATTTTAAATCTCCAAATTACCGAGAAATAGTAAACAATATTATGAAAGCCTATGAAAAGATGGGATGTAGAATGTCACTTAAAATGCATTTTTTGCATTCTCATCTCGATATTTTTCCTGTAAATCTGGGAGCAGTTAATGATGAACATGGTGAACGTTTTCATCAACAAATTTTGGTTATGGAGACGAGGTACGAAGGAAAATTTAATCCAAATATGATGGTGGATTATTGCTGGTCTTTACAAAAACTAACTTTGATGCCTCAGAAAAGAAAAAGGAGGAGGCTACAGCAAAGTTTTTTTAAACTTTAAGTTCATAACAAACTTAATCAATACAATAAAATCTTGATAACTTGGGAAGGAAAGGGGGAGAGGGGAACTTTGCCAGGGATGTACTCTGTCTGTCATAAGCCAGAATAAAGAAGGAATGTCCCCTACTTTTAAAATTTTTTGGCCTAAAAATTAAAAAAATTATAAAATAAAAAGATTTTTTATTTAATAATCGGAACAAGTAGCGAAAGGAAGGGGGGGCATTGAAAAAACAAGATGTGATAGAGAATTTTGGTTTTCAAATTCGGATTTAGCGCCTTCGAACTAATTATAAACACCTATTCATATGTCTGTAACAAACAAAAAGTTAAAATTTGTTGCCAAGTGTATTTGGGCCACTCCTTTTTTGTATCTTTTTCATCCTCCGTTTGTCATTTCATTTCTATATCGATAAAGGAAGTCTACTTATCTTGTTCCCGAGCTTCTTTTGCTTAGAACTCTCTTATATGCGACATCATTACGAATTGGTCTCAAACTTTTTAGTTAACCAACCCTTCAAAACTGAGGTGATGCTGGGGGGACACACTTATGGACGGGGTTCACTCAAAAAATCTCGATCCTTTTCTTAGACTCGCTCGCTCCATAATTCCCTTAAAATCCAACACTGTTAAAAATCTGGATCGTCACTTTCGATAGTCAGCCATCTCTCAAGTTTACCATCTCTCACGTCCGCAAGTTGTCTCTCTGGCGTCACTTTCGATAGTCAGACATCTCTCAAGTTTACCATCTCTCACGTCCGCGAGTTATCTCTCTGGCGTCACTTTCGATAGTCAGACATCTCTCAAGTTTACCATCTCTTACGCCTGCGAGTTATCTCTACGGCGTCACTTTCGATAGTCAGACATCTCCCAAGTTTACCGTCTCTTACGTCCGCGAGTTGTCTCTCTGACGTCACTTTCGATAGTCAGCCTTCTCTCAAGTTCACCGTCTCTCACGTCCGCAAGTTGTCTCTCTGGCGTCACTTTCGATAGTCAGCCATCTCTCAAGTTTACCATCTCTCACGTCCGCAAGTTGTCTCTCTGGCGTCACTTTCGATATTCAGACATCTCTCAAGTTTACCGTCTTTTACGCCTGCGAGTTATCTCTCTGGCGTCACTTTCAATAGTCAGACATCTCTTAAGTTTACCGTCTCTTACGTCCGTGAGTTATCTCTCTAGCGTCACTTTCGATAGTCAGCCATCTCTTAAGTTTACCGTCTCTTACGTCCGCGAGTTGTCTCTCTGGCGTCACTTTCGATAGTCAGACATCTCTCAATTTTACCGTCTCTTACTTTCGCGAGTTGTCTCATGGCATCACTTTCGATAGTCAGCCATCTCTTAAGTTTACCGTCTCGCACGTCCGCGAGTTGTCTCTCTGGCGTCACTTTCGTGGTCAGACATCTCTCAAGTTTACCGTCTCTTACGTCCGCGAGTTATCTCTCTGGCATCACTTTCAAAGGTCAGACATCTCTCAAGTTTACCGTCTCTTACGTCCGCAAGTTATCTCTTTGGCGTCACTTTCGATATTCAGCGATCTCTCAAGTTTACCGTCTCTTACGTCCGAAAGTTATCTCTCTGGCGTCACTTTCGATAGTCAGCCATCCCTTAAGTTTACCGTCTTGCACGTCGGCGAGTTGTCTCTCTGGCGTCACTTTCAAAGGTCAGACATCTCTCAAGTTTACCGTCTCTTACGTCCGCGAGTTATCTCTCTGGCGTCACTTTCGATAGTCAGACATCTCTCAAGTTTACCATCTCTTACGTCCGCGAGTTATCTCTTTGGCGTCACTTTCGATAGTCAGCCATCTCTTAAGTTTACCGTCTCGAACGTCTGCGAGTTGTCTCTCTGGCGTCACTTTCGATAGTCAGACATCTCTCAAGTTTACCGTCTCTTACGTCCGCGAGTTGTCTCTCTGGCGTCACTTTCGATAGTCAGCCATCTCTCAAGTTCACCGTCTCTCACGTCCGCAAGTTGTCTTTCTGGCGTCACTTTCGATAGTCAGCCATCTCTCAAGTTTACCGTCTCTCACGTCCGCAAGTTGTCTCTCTGGCGTCACTTTCGATAGTCAGACATCTCTTAAGTTTACCGTCTCTTATGTCCACGAGTTATCTCTCTGGCGTCACTTTCGATAGTCAGCGATCTCTCAAGTTTTGTGTTTCTTACGTCCGCGAGTTATTTCTCTGCTTCTTTCGTATTCTTAGCTGCATTCGCACCAACCGTAATCATAATTAATACTCGAAGCTTTCCGATTGCCTTCCTCGCTTTGGTCGCATCCGCCCTTGATTCCTTTAACTCGTTTCTAAAATCTTTGCTCTCTCTCTTCTTTTTCGCCAATAAGGCTACTTCCATGCACGACTCTACTTCATAAACTACACTGGTTACTTATCCCACCCAACATCACTTTCAAGACCTTACCTACAAGAACTTAAACGCAATTGATAACCCCCTCACCTGCCATCCTCTCTGAAATTACCCCCTCCGCCTAGGATCCCCTAGCCCTTGTATCCCGTATTTGTCTCTGCTGCATAGATGATAGCTCGTTCTTGATATTTGCTTCTAGAATGTGGAATGAACTCCCTGCTGTCTGCGCTCATCCCCTTTGATACCTTCAAATGCCCCTTAAACCACCATTTTCTCAAGCTGCAGACGTTTGGGGAAAGTTATTAACATTTAACAGATCCTAATAACGGTGTATTAACAGTATTATGATGTAACTAGATTATTCACTCATTCCACGACATTAACTTAACTTCGCCTTTATGCCTCCTAATATTTCACACATTTCTGATTCTCCTGCCTCTTCCTGTATCTATGTTTCTTAGTATCGAGAAAACCATTATTAAACCTGAACAAGTCCTATATATGAGAAATATACAAATACATACATCCCACATTTACGAATACCATTTCAAAACGCATGTATATACACATCTAGAAAATACTTCAAATCATACATACACAAATGTGCATGGGCAAAGAGCTTTCTGTGATTCTTCCACCCCCCAAACACATCTACGCCAAGTTCCTTTCTTCCTTTTGAAAGACGTGAATGGTAATCTCTTCCGAAACGCTTTTCCACCCTGAAAGGCTCTCTCGAATTCACCAAACCGCCACAACAACAAAACTTTGGAGGAATGAGAGGAAGGTAAAAGGGCTTTGGGTCGGGCGCGATGGTAATAATACCGCTCCATACTTCCACCATACCAATCCAGGCTGCTTTCGGGTCATTTCGTTTTCCTATTCACCCATTCTTCCCCGGTACAAAGTTAATGAAGGACGCCATTTTCCCCGGCGGAAAAGACTTGGCCTTGTACAGAAGTTTAATGGAAGCTCTACGGCTGACTCCGATTGAGGTCGTAAGACGAGCAAATAAAGGCATTGCCCTAAATGAGCTCTTTTGAGCGATCACCCAAAACAATACCTTGGGGAAACACCAAAACAGCAGATTATTGAAATACGACGTGAATGTTCGTACCTTGGAGTTGTACAAGGGTAGAATTATTCGAAAGGGGAGGGAAGGGCTTTCGATTCTTAAAATCCTTTAGGGTTGAATACTTTGGTAGGAGTTCTTTTATACTTGAAAGTGTTTAAACGTTTCTGTATAACGAAGTTGCTTTGTTCGAAGTGTTTGCGTGAAAAGTTTAATTAAAATAGATTCTTAATGGATGTTATTAAAGGATTCTTTAATTTACTTATATCGGCTTTAAGTTCGAGGTTAATTTATTTTTCTTTCTGTTTTATTTTCTTCTTTGTTTTTGTTATCGACTTTCATTTGACAAAGAAATTAAAAAAAAGCAGGTGGGGTTGCTAGTAAATACATGCATAGGCGCATAAATACCACAGAAGAATGTTTTAGCATTCTGTAGACTTAATTACAACAATTTTAGTACAAAAGAGTATTTACGGATCAGGCCCGGCAGCAAATGAGTCCAATAGATATATAAGTTAATTCATCTTATGAACATCATGGATGGTTCCACACAACTATGTAGTAAATCAGAATACATCATACCTATTAAAGTCGATTAGAACACTTCTCTACGTCTATTCATGAACATCTGACAAACTTTATCATGAACAAATCACTCTTCTGAACACTCTTTTTTATCTACCGGGTTTAACACCGTGAATCATGAACACAAATATGTTCAAAATAAAAAAATACACACTACATAAATACATTCACTAATGATCTAACTACCCATACAATCAAACCCCAATGCACAATACACTCCAAGGCCTTAATAAACCAGTTATTCACCTCCGAACAAACGAACATTATGTTGAGATAAACGTTAACATTTATATAAATGACAATTATACCCGATCTTCTCCTTTCATTCGATCTTACCACGCAGACACACGCAATACACAACCCAGTCAAACGGCATTATCTCCCACACAATCTTTCATACATACACTGAAGAATCGCTTTATGCGAGCTATGAACGGAGAGCGTTTCCCTGCCTCTTCTTTGATGGGGGCAGGTTTTTTTAACGTGGTGGCTTTTGAGAGCAGATCAGCAGTTGGAGGATGTCGGTTGTTACAATCGGACTATTATGGGCTCTCATTCACCCATTGAGAGCCCCCTAGCAGCCAGGACTATGGGGACCATGGCTTAATGTCGTAGATGTTGTCCGAGGGACGATCCGACTAGGTTCGGAATAAATCCTACCCAGTCTTTGAAGGCTGTTGACATTGATCTATTTTACGAGAGAATAAAGATGGCTTGAGCAAATGTGATTGCGCCGATGTAATATGATGTAGGGAAATTACTCCTTACGTAATTGTTGAAAGTTTAATTATGTAATATATGGAAATATATATGTATATAAAGTTATCCACACGGGATAAAATACGGGGAAGTGACGTTTGTTCCAATTACTGAATCTCTTCAGGCTAAATGTAAACTGATTAGTTCCACTGATTTGAAACCTAACGCCCTTTTCCTGCATTTTTCAAAAAAACATAAGAAAGAACATCAGAATTTAATTTTTGCTTTGTACTTTGATAAAGGTAAGAAAAATAATTTTAGTAGCATCCTTTATAACTCCCCTCCCCTCCCTTTTCTTCCCCCTGCAGAAAACTTATTCATTCTTCCTTTTTTTGAACCCTCTTCCCCAATCTCTCGACTGTTTAATATCCAGGCTCTGGAAGCAAATAGGAAACTCTTGTGTATAAAAACAGTGGCTTCTTTGAGGTATACAAAGGCAGGACAATGAAAGAAACGCTGCATCCCGTCGTCTGATTCAGCTTTCGGTAAGCTGCGTGAACTCAACATGAAAAGAGCGATGCAGCGAAGCCAAAAGAAGTCTTTATTGAGTCAAAGACGGTATTGAGTCAAAAACCGGTGTTGAGTCAAAGCCTAAGTTGAGATAAAAACAGTATTCAGTCAAAATCTATATTTAAAACTAAAAGAATTCGTTGTCGAGTTAAATACTGTAGTGAGTCAAAACCTAGGATGAGTTAAAACTGGTATTGAGTTAAAACCTATATTTAGTTAAAACCGGTATGTAAGATCACCCCAAACACGGAAAAGTGATTGTGTTGGGATGCTCACCGGTATGTACCATATCATTATTGGTAATGTTGATGCTACTATTTTGAAGTGTTGAAAGAAGTCAATCAACACATCCACTACCGAAACAAGGAAAGGTTTTGAAAGAATGACACTGAAAAGTTATTTTTGAATGGATTCGAAATGAATAGCGCTAAAAGATGAAGGGCAAATAAATAACAATAGTTAGGCGTTGAACTGACATTTCTAAAATCTCTAAACAAAAAAAAATTATCTTCAATCACACATTAACCTAACTTCATCTACCTTTCTAAGAAGGAAAAAAAATTGGAAATTAATAAACGTTGGTAATTATGTCCATTGAAGAGAGGAAACAAGTTCAAAACTTCTCCCATTCACTTGTTAATGTCCTCTTTCATAACAGGCCAAATGCACCCGTGATACACAGCTTTTCAAACATGAAGCAAGATCTACGACTATACACAAAAATCTGAGTATGTGGTGGATCTGTCCATTAACTGGACGGCTCAACATTGCCAATGGTCAGAGATTTACTACCAGCCTCTGCACTTCCGATGGACATAGTTGGTGTCCGCTTACTGAACAAAACGTGTCTGAACATAAGACAGGCGTAAAGTATTATGTGAGAATTAATTCCTCTTCTAGGTCGAGACTGGAATGAGGGAAATCTTTGTGGAGAAAAAACCGGAAGTGATTAACAAAGAAAAGGAAGAAAAATGTTTTTGCCTCACCTTTTGAAATGGTTCTGCTTTTGTTTGGTGACAATGACCGCCAAGCGCTCTCTCTCTCTCTCTCTCTCTCTCTCTCTCTCTCTCTCTCTATATATATATATATATATATATATATATATATATATATATATATATATATATATATATATATATATATCCCCTTCTCTCTTTTACTTTCTCTTCTCTCTATCTCTCTTTTTTTCTCTCTCTGCTCTCTGTCTGTCTCTCTCTCTCTCTCTTACTTTCTCTCCCTCTCTCTCTCTCTCTCTATCTCTCACAAACACACACGCGTTTCTTCTTACCTTACCTTTCTGTGTCCGATTCAGCGGAAGGAGCCGTAGTAAGGGAGAGCTATCACCTACACTTCCGACAGTGCTTATTCCACGTCATGAGACACAAAACTCTTCGACATACCTTTTCTCCCTGTGATTTCTTGTAACTCTTTCTCCGTCTAAGTCCTTGTAAGTATCTTTATCCTCGCGAGTCCTTGTAACTCTCTATTTCTTTGTGACTCCTTGTAACTCTCTTTCTCTCTATGTTTTTGCAACTCTCTTTCTTTTGTGAGTCCTTATAACTCTTTCCCTCCCTGTGAGTAATAGTAGCTATCTTTCTCCGTATGTGTCCTTGTAACTCACTTTTCTTCCCTCACACTTGGAAGATATGGTGGACGCCATATCTTCCAAGAGCATTCAGTACTCCATATGAATAAGGCAAAAAATTCCCTTATGCATGTATGTTCGAGTATATATATATATATATATATATATATATATATATATATATATATATATATATATATATATATATATATATATAGCACATTGGAACATTATTTTCGAGGAAACATAACAAAGTGAGGCCTCTTAGAATAGGCCTACCTTTGAATCGATTAAGTAGGCCTTGCTGGCTCCCTGTAACTATGTAACATCGTTTTTCCACTTCCATGACATTACAATGACCTCACACAGTTAAAAAATAAGCTAGAAATGTTTAAACGAGACGAGGAAAATGATGAATGACATATTAGATTATCTCTCTGATTGTATATAATAAAATTAATAATAATAATAGTAATAATAAAATAATAATAATAATAATAATAAGGATAATAAGGAAAGACTGTTTGACAACAGCTTTCGTATTTTTATGATTCCAAACAAAGATCAAACGGTAAGAGAGAGAGAGATAGCAAATGCAATAAATGTAATATAATCTTCTTTACCCGTTTATCAACGTGAAAAAATATGGCGGGTTTCGAACCCATTGCATTGAGCGGCATGGATATCCATTACTAACGCTTTCCTCTTCTCAATGGATGGAGACTAGCCTACACTCTTCTGCTTATAAGTTGCCTCCCAGCCTCTCCTTTGGGGAGAATTTTTGACTGCATCCGATTCGAGGGCAGTGGTCGGAAAAGCAAAGATCCTTTATAGGTTCGAACCCCATCAATTTTTAAAGGTTCAGTAGGGGTAAGAAGTGTTTATATTATTCTATTCCGTTTGCTCTCTCTCTCTCTTCTTTCCTAATCTATGTTTGATCTTTGCTTGGTCTTATTGAAGGAGGAAATCACTGGTGTATCATCTCTCTTTATTATTATTATTATCATTGGTTATTGTGCACATATATATATATATATATATATATATATATATATATATATATATATATATATATACAAACCGCATAATTATGAGTGCGCTATTGCAAATAATTCTCGATTTCACAAAGCTGGGCTAGAGTGGCTAAAACAAATTTTCCATTCTCTTCGACCAGCAGGAATGACAATTAAAAAGGCCGATCGAAAGATAGTTTTTTGGCTGTCTTAGAAAAGCTTATTTCATGCGTTATCTTCTCGTGTATGTGAGCAGAGCTCCTTCCGATGGCTTCAATGAAGAGCTAGTTAGCTAAAAATTGCCTTCTTAATCGCATAATTATGTTTGCGCTATTGCAAATAATTCTCGATATATATATATATATATATATATATATATATATATATATATATATATATATATATATATATATATATATATATATATATATGTATATATATATATATATATATATATATATATATATATATATATATATATATATATATATATATATATATATATCATTTAGAATATTTGAAGTTTGAGAGGTCACTGTTAATCGCATTTCACTTTCCCTGAAAATATGATTTTATAAGTACCTATCTAAGAACTAAAAGAATTATAAGCATTAAATGGAAATTAAGTGCAAGAACTCTCATTTAAATTTTGTTCAGAACCGTAAGGTCTCTAAAACTCTAAGAGGCTGTCAGCATAATGCAAGAGCCGCGTGTATGAACTACAACAACTTTATAAACTTTCGAACTTCCCTAATAAAATGCAAGATCTTCCTTACAAACTTACCTAGAGGATGAAATAAAGAATCAATAAAGAGAAGGGGTTGTAATAAAGAAGAAACAATGAAAGAGTGGAAATAAAGAACGGCTAATGATAAACATTAGATTCAAAGAGCCTCAATAATATTGGACTGAAATAAAGAATTAAACATGATATAGAGCTAAAGAACTGAAAATGACATAGAGATGAAATAAAGAACCGAAAATAACATAGGACCGAAATAAAGGACCGACAATGAATAAGGGGTTGAAATAAACAACCAAAAGATTTGACAAATTTAAAAAAATAAAGAAGCATAAAATAAAAAAAATGTTCGAACAAATAGTGAACCAGCCATTTAATAAGTCATGATTAAAAGTAAAACAAAGATGAAAACTATGATAAGAAACAAAGAAAAAAATTAAAAGTATTGAAAAAATTTGGAACCAACGATGATAAACACCAAGATATATAGAACCCTGACAAAAAGTATAAAGAAGAACCAATGAGGCAAAATAATAAAATAAACAAACAACCAGGCAAGACAAAGAAAATAACAAACTAAATAAAGACCGACGAAGGCAGAGAAGTAAAAAAATATAAAGAGTAGAGAGAATAAAACTACGATATTCTACAGTAAATAAAGAACCAAAGATAACAGTCTACAGCAATAAAGAATCAACCGTAAAAGTCTACAAGAAATAAGAAACCAACGATGTTAAAGGAGGGAATAAATAAAGAACCATTGATAACAGCCTAAAAGAAATAAACAAGGTCTGCTGACCAAAAGGTCGCGTGCTCTCACCTATTCTGATTTATGACCTTACGACCTTTAAAACTTTCAATAATTCCCGGACTAACCTCTAGAGGATCTTGGGAATTAAATCATTCGAAAGAGAATGTAAAATAACATAAGGGTTTAAAGTTTCGTTAAAATCGTCTGACCAGTTATGATGTTATTTCCAAAACAAAATAATTCCATGGCTAGCTTGGGAGGACTTTGGCAATTATATCATACTAAGGTTAGAAGAATTAAAGAACAATGATAAAGCGTGACAAAATAAAGAACTAACAATCAAACAAGAAGAAATTAAGAACCTACGATGATCAAGCCTGAAAAAGAATAACGATCAGGCAAGAAGAAATAAAGAACCAGAGATGATCAGGGCAAAAATATAAAGAACTAACGATAAAGCAAGAACAAATAAAAAAACCCTGACGAATATTAAACCTGAAAAAAACGAACTAACGATTTGGCAAGAAGAAATAAAAAAAGACGATATAGGGTAAAAGAAAATAAGGAACCATCGATGATAAGGCAAGGATAAATAAGGAACCAAAGATGATAAAGGCTGTAATCATTATAGAAGCAACCATGATAAAAGTGCAACAAATAAAGACTGAAGAATGGAAGCGAAAAAATAATCCTTTGATCGCAGCCGGAGAAGGAAGAAGCGGCCGGAAAGTGCTCCTCTGGTGAGCATCAACTCAGACCTTTTGGCCCGGCTCTTGCTCCATAAGAGTCGGGGCTCTCCCGGTCAGGTCCGCCCTTCCATCACATTCAACGCAGGTCCAGAAAGAATGTGAAAAGATTGCGAAACTGAATGAAGTGTATGTAGTTATTGGTGAGAGGCATTTAATCCTCAAAATAATGGTTAGCTTCAGATTCGAGTTCTTCGGTTGTTGAGGCAAGTGAACCGTTGCAGTGCTCAGTGCGGTTATGGCGGAGGGAAAGGTGATAATGTAACAACTCCACCTCAACTCAACTCTTGCTATTTTCTAAGGGCAGGGGGTGTAGGGAGGAGTCCAGCGTTGGTTCTGTAACATCTGCCCTGTGAAGCCTGGTTCAAGAGAAAAAGAACTTTCTCACACTTTTTAATGCTCTTTCTCACAGTACACGACGGCATTGCGTCGCTCCCCCCCCCTTCCCCCCGTCCTCTCTCTCTTTCACACACACAGTCTCCCTTTCTTTCTCTTTCTCTCTCTCTCTCTCTCTCTCTCTCTCTCTCTCTCTCTCTCTCTCTCTCTCTCTCTCTATATATATATATATATATATATATATATATATATATATATATATATATATATATATATGTGTGTGTGTGTGTGTGTGGAAAACTCAAAAGTATCGCATGAGTAAGCAATAAATGCAACAAAGCCCACATGGAAAATTAATACGAGGATTTCAAGTACTTTCGAACTTTATTTCGAGTTCTTTATCAAAGAATCATTCCTTGATAAAGAACTCAAAATAAAGTTCCAAAGTACTTGGAATCCTCGTATTAATTTCCCCTGCGGGCTTTGTTGCATATATATATATATATATATATATATATATATATATATATATATATATATATATATATATATATATATATATCAGGCTTCTCTATAACACAGACTAACATACACTAAATAACTTTCTCTTTCTAACTCTCTCTCTCTCTCTCTCTCTCTCTCTCTCTCTCTCTCGAAATATATATATATATATATATATATATATATATATATATATGTATATATATATATATATATATATATATATATATATATATATATATATATATATATATGTATGTATGTATCTATCTTTCTCTCTCCATCAAGCCCCCTCTTAGACTATCATCGTAATTCTATAAAAATAAAACAAACGAATCGTACGAAAATTTCCCGAATTATCAGTGACACAATTTCACGCATGAAATTAACCTCTCAGATGCAGTGGGGAGAAAATAAACCAAAATTGAGACACCTAGAGTTTATATAGAGAATGAGAGGATAGTCAACTTGTGTTTTGTTGAAAGATGTTTAAGAGTAACAAGTAACAAGGAAAGAAAGTACCCTAGGTGACCTTACGGTCCATTCGAAGAGGGTACCTTTGAACTAGCTGTCGAGAGGGCACACTCCCGCTCAATTGCCTTACGTCCTTCCTAAACGGCCACTTTTCAAGACTTTGTCTAGTCTTGACTTGAACTGGTCAACAGAGTCACTGTTGACAACTTCCACTGAAAGTGCGTTCCACTTACCGCAGATACTGTAAGTGAACATTTTTTCACACAAATTGCGGTTGTAACGATTCAGTTCAAGTTTGAAGCCGTGATTGCGCGTTCTGTTCTCACTCAGTGTGAAAATATCCCGGTAGTCAACAATGTCCAACCCTCGAAGTATTTTGAAAACTTTGATGAGCTGACCACGCAGTCTATGGGTTTCCAGCAAAAACAGATCTAATTACCTTAGTCTATCCTCATAACTTTTATGTCGGATAGAGGGAATCAGCTTGGTTGCCCTGGCTTGTACGCGTTCCAACCTTGCGATGTCCTTTCGAAACGAAGGACTCCAAAATTGTATGGCATACTCCAGGTGCCGCCGAACGAGGCAGTTGTACAGACAAAATTCTATCTCCTTGTTACGGTATCCAAACTGGCGCTATATGTAGCCTAACATCCTTTCGGCTTTCTTCTCTGCATCGATGCACTGTTTCAAGAACTTGAGGTCGCTAGTGATAGTTACACCCAAGTCCTTCTCAGTGTCACTCGATTCAAGAGCAGTGCCCTTAAGGATGTACTTAGATTTGGGGTTTCAATGGCCGATAGGCATTACTTTGCATTTCTCCACGTTAAAGGCATTTGCCACGTGTCCGACCACTCCCTAATCGTTTGAAGGTCCTCTTGGAGGCGGACAGTGTTCCCCTCCTTTGCCACATTGATACCAAGCTTGGTGTTGACGGCAAATTTAGAGATTTTGGCAACTATGTCACCGTCCATGTCGTTGGCATAGATAATAAACAGTAGTGGTCCCAGGACGGAACCTTGAGGGACACCGCTAGATACGGGTGCCCATTCAGGGGCCTGTCTATTCACCACTACTCGTTGCCGTCTGTCACTTAGCCAGCTCTCTATCCAACCTGCTACCTTGCCGTCTATGCCCTGCGCACGCACTTTCCGGAGAAGGCGGCGGTGTGATACCTTGTCAAATGCCTTTTAAAAGTCCAGGTACACAACATCCACCGCTTTATCCCGATCATGCTAACTGAAGACGAAGTGGAAGAATTCCACAAGGTTCGTCAGGCATGACCGTTGGATTCGGAAGCCGTGCTGGGAACTCTTCAGTAGCAGATTTGACTCTAAAAGGACGTTATCTTGTCCACTATCATGCTTTCCATGAGTTTACCGACTATCGAAGTCAAACTGATGGGTCGGTAGTTTGACGGATGGACGGGGTTTCCTTTCTTAAAAATCGTAGTCACCTCTGCCTCACGTCAGTCTCTAGGAAAGCATCCGGTCCGGATTGAAATGTTAAAGATAGCGCACATATGTTGTGATACTTCATCGCACACTTCCTTCAACACCTTGGATAGAAACCCATCCGGTCCAGGGGACTTATTCGTCTTTAGGTCAGCGATCTTTTTCTTTATTTCTCCTTCGGTGAAGTCCAATGCCTCCAGCTCGAGATCTTCAATCACCGGTACGCATTTCTCTTCTCCCTAAGCAGTTGGCCGATTTCTCGATTAAACCATTTTGGTTAAACACAAGACCGACGAAGACATTTTAGAGGGATACAACTTGATTGAAGACTCATGACCTTATTTTTGAAAGTGTTCCACGAATTCTCATCATCTTTGCATACCGCTAGCGTTACATCAGTCAGCCCAGCACGAAGGCTTGCAAAGTCTGCTCTTCTCAAGTCAAGTTTCCTGGATTGACTGGCAACACACCTTACCTTCGGGATCTATCTTGACGGTAAATCTAACTAGCTGGTGATCACTGCCACCAAGCTCATCGCCTACAGAGAGATCCTCAACGATATAATCCTCAGAGGTGAAGACCAAGTCAAGGATATTGTCTCCTCTAGTCGGTTCTCTGACCCATTGAGTGAGGAACTCGTTGTTGGTGAACTCCAGGAGTAGCGCGCTTTCACCACAGGCTGCTCTGGTTTCCCAGTCAACTTGGCTGTTGAAGTCGCCCATAACGATGCACACTCTGCCTTGAAAAAGCTCACCCACCACTAGGAGGGGGGGGGGATATTCTTGGCGAGCATCACTGGCTCGCGCGAAAGTCCTCAACGCCGTAGGTCTGGCGCCGATCATGCGATGCGACGGGGGAGAAAGGGAACCAAACACGGATCACGCAGCCACGAGAAATTCTCGATGCGGCTCCTTGGGTTTGACTGGCCAGACCATTATTTATAAGAGCGCTGGGGGCATCCGACCGCGCGAATTCTCGCTCTTCCCTCGGGGCTGTTGTCTGGGCGTGCAGGTTCATCTATCTCCTGCGCCACATGTAGACGTTTGGTTCTATGGGGGGGGGGGGCGTCTCTCTCTCTGACATCGCTTTCTCTCCCAAGATTGAGCTTTCGAAGGAAGTGACATCAGACTACTATAGGGTAATGACACAGCTAAATTTACAATAGCGACACAAATACAAAAGGAATTATAGCGGGTACTCTGCACAAAAATAAGTCAAATATAGGGGACTCGGGAAATGCTCGGTATTCCTATTACCGAACAACATCAAGTAAGAAAAAAAGTAAAAGAAATAATACCATAAGACATACAGGAATAGTTATCAATAGCCGGGGTCAACATAGTCTCGATAACCAGCGGCTTAAATACAAGTATATAAAAAAAAAGGTACATACGAACAGGGGAACTCATAAAAAATATATACACAATAATAAATAATAATGGCACATATTTTTATAAAGCATTACACAAACCTAAGGGAATTATTCAGGGATATATACAAAAGTAATCCATCTAACGTTACAATTAATTAATGGGAAATTACTCTGGAGACAATTCCAGGGGATGTCTACTTATGCTGTTCGCCAGGCAATTCTCGGAACCCTTAATGTATACAATTTTAAATTGGAATTCTAAGACAGAGAGGGTCCACCTCATGAGGTGACAATTATTGTTCTTAACGTTTCGTAGGTAAGAGAGGGGCTTATCGTCAGTCTCAATAATATATTCTTTACCTAAAGCAACATTTTGAACTTTTGTATGCCCCAAACGGTGGCAAGTACTTCTCGCTCGGTTACCGCATAATTTTTCTCGCGGGAAAAGAGTTTACGGCTCGCAAACGCGAAGGGGAAACTTTCGCCATTGTCACCATACTGGACGAAAACACATCCTATGCCACCGTTGCTCGCGTCAGTCCGTATGCCAAAAGGTTTAAATGGGTCGGGTAAGCGTGAGATGGGAGCTGAAGCTCACTTCCCTTCAAGCTGGTCAAAGCTAGCGATTGAACGGAATGTCCAGACGAGGCACTCGGGGGGTCTTTTTCTTGGGGAGGTCACAAAGGGGCGCGGCGATGAAGGCGAAGTTCCTAAAAAAAATCTGTAGAAGGAGGCGGACCCCATGAATGACCTCAACTGCTTCTTTGCTGCAAGCAGGGGCATTTAGACAATTGCCTTTATTTGGTCAGCTTGGGGAGCCAAAGAATCGTTTCCTATGTGGAAACCCAAATAGTTAGCAGTAGCCAAGGCAAAGTGGCACTTGCTGGAGCCAATCGTGAGGTGGTGTTCCCGGAGTCTGCACAGGAGGGCACGAAGGGCAGCCAGATGTTGGTCCCATTCCTGGGTCGCCACGGAAATGATGTCGAAGAAAAGGGTAACGTGGAGAGACCCATCCAATTTTCGCCTCATCATTCGGTTATAATTGCTACATGTCGTCACCAACCCAAAGGAAAATCGCCGAAATTGATCAAGCCCTTGTGGGTGGGGAAGGCCGTGTACCTCTTTACCTCTTTCCCCAAGGGAATCTGGTAATAGGTCTTACACATATCTAATTCTGTAATGAATTTGGCCCTCTCGAACATGTGCAAATTCTGATCGATGATGATAATCGGTTTGGCGTCGAACACAATGACGGAGTTTAACATCCGCAACTCGATGCACATCCGGTAAGAATTGTCCGACATCTTCACCATGAAAAACGGGAGGCAATACTCCGACTCTGAGGGCTCTATATTACCCATCTTCAATAGTTTTTCTACCTCCTCATTGAATGCTTTTCTTCGAACAGACAGGTTCCTGGGTGGTGAGCCGAATATTGTGCTCGAACTGGGCAGCACAACCAGGGGTATCCGAGATTACATCAATGAATCTAGTGAGTAGCGCTTGCAACTGGGTTTTCTGGTGGATCGGAAACTGAGGGTTTATACTCAACTCGGTCTATGGGGAATTGTGGGTATCTGGCAAAACGTGAAGAGGATATTCCGCGTCTTGTTTCACGCAGGCGACTTGTACCACGACCCAAGGGTAAAGTGAGGAGCTGGACTCGAAGGCGGATTCTTCAGACGGGCCCACAAGTTGGATGGCACAAGCGCGTCGATAGTACTTTTTAAGCATGTTCACGTGAAATAGCTTAGTCCCAGACGGGGTTTGGATAAGTATTCGATGTGGCTACGTCTTTCGATCAGTGGTTAGGGGCCCTTCCATTGTCTCAAAAGTTTGTTGTTCTCCGTGGGGAGTAGTAAATGGACTTCGTATCCGGGTTTAAAATTTCTTTGTTGAGACTTACAGTCGAAGTAGGTTTTATACTTGCCCAAGTTTTTCTCGACGTTCGTGATGCGCGATCTCTGCGCACTTTTATAACCTCTGCCCCATGTCTAGGAGAGAAAAGCTCCTTTAGAATGCTGAGGGGCCCTCTAAAATTACGTCTATACAGAAGCTCAAATGGGACAAAATCTAAGGTGCGATGGGAAATATCCCGTTATGCGAAAAAGGCTATCGGCAAGAAACGGTGCCATTATTGGAGTTGTTCGACGCGCATTTTCTTGAGGATGGATTTGAGAGTGCCCACCGTCCTCTCACACATCCCGTTACCATCTGGGTCAAAAGGGGTGGTAAGAAGTGGTTTTATATTCAGGAGCTTGCCGACGTACTCCATCAGTTGCAACGTGAATTGGCGGCCATGATCAGACAGGATTTCCTTGAGTAATCCAACGCGGGAGAAGATGCTGTATATATTCTTCAACGGCACGGCCTCTGGGAACCGGGTGGCAAAATTTAATAAAGTTAGCACGTGACTGTTACCTTCACTCGACGGGGGTTGTATCGGACCGATGAGATCAATTACGACACTGGAAAACGGCTCTGAGTTTAGGGGTCCTCTCTGCAACGGTGGGGGCTTAACTCGCTCTTTGACGGCAGTCTTTTGGCAGATGTTGCAAGACTTGCAGTAGCGAAGGATTTCTTCATGGGCACCTGGCCAACAAAAATATTTGAAGATCTTCTGGGTGGTCTTCGTATTGCTAAAATAGCCTGAAAATAGACTGTCATGGGCAGTGGTTAAAATGTGACCAACGTAAGAACGCGGAAAATACAATACTCGCCTCTGGATTTTACCATTTTCTGAGGACGCACGGTAAAGTAAGCCGTCCTTAACTTGGTAGGAGATCACTTTGTCTCCTCGGGTGGCTTCTTACTCTTTTGTTTGGGCCTTAGCCCACAGGGGTCGGAGGGAATCGTAGTTCTTCTGGTTCCTTGCGAAGTCTTCCGTCATGACCTCATTGAATTCTGAAGGACGTGAACTTTCGAAGGGTGAGCGCATCTTCGAATCGTTTACCACTTGCGAACGGGTAACCACGGCTTGAGCAACGGAGCTGGGGGAGACCCGTGGGCACTGGCAAATTAGGACGGAGCAGAATTTTATAGGGGCCGCTACTACTTCTTCCCAGCCAGTGAAGTACGCACAATTGATGTAGCACTTAACGATGGGGAACCGATTGGCGCGCCCCAAGTAGTCGTGCACGACGGCGAATATATCATGGTCCAAGGCTACTGGGGGCTCGGGGAAGCAGCTTGTCCGACACCACTATGCAGGTGCACCCAGTATCTCTCACAAGAGTGGAGAGATGGCAGCCATTAATCGTTCCTGATTCGAACTTAAGGCCTCCAGGAGTATTCTTATCAAACAAGAAGTTTACCTGGTGGCCGCCGGGACTTGAGGTTCTCGTGGGAGGAAAAGATTATGATGCTGTTGACGGAGGCGCAGACGTGGCACAGATCTGGTGTACCTTGTGAGAAGAGTTATTTCTGAACTGAGAGTTCTGGGGGAAGTTCGTTTCCACGTGGCACTCCACACCACAGAAAAAATAAATGCTGGGTCCCCTGGGGAAAGATGACGTAAGGGGGCCTGAAGAGAATGGTTTTACATCCCGGTATTCGGACGAAAAGAGTGGTTTCAGTTTAGACGGCCCAGATACTTGGGTAAACTTGCTTCCATGTTTCAGGATGAATTTACCTTTGTTTGACTTAGGTTTGGGGGAAAGGGGGGCCGTTTTCTTCCATTCTTCCGGATAAAGGTTGTGGCTTGCTGAATAAATGTCGGCCTCTTCTGTGCACTCCTTGAATGTGAGGTACCGTCGATCTTTTACGAAAGATCTGATTTTAGCCGGAAGTGCAGCCAAAAACTGGTCTCTCAGGAAGAAATCATTGAGGGCATTGTAGTGATGCAGGATTTGAAAAGCATCGAGCCAAAAGTTGAGGTGACGCTGGAAGGGTGTACCCAAACTGACGGAATCCTTGGCCTGACTGAATGCGGGCATGTGTGAATTTGGATCGGTAAAAGTCTGGGGTCATGTTATGTGCCGCCAGTAACTCCGATTTTAAGGTCAATTAGTCAATTGTTGCCTTCGAGGGGAGTGATATGAATATATCTCTGAATTGGGAATTCAGCAAGGGCAACAATTGAGCCACTCAATCTGCCTCGAGGTTCCAATGGTGGATTTCAAAGATTTTCTCGAAGTGGATTAAAAAGGCCCCGAAATCCTCTCCTTTATTAAAAATCGGAAGCTTAACAGCAGCGGTAAGGGGAGCTTTGGACCTTGAGCTGATGAACAGCGTTTTGTTCATGGGCCTACTCATTTCAAGTTCATGAAGGCGGATTCTTTCCCTTTCTTCTCGTTCTTCTCTTCTCTCTTCTCGTTCATTCTCTAATCTTTCTCTTTGTCTTCTCTCTTCTCGTTTGGTCCTTTCTTTCTCTTGGATATAAGCTAGCATGTCCTTGCCACTGAACCAAGCGACTCCCCTTGCAACTTAAACGTGTTAATTAATGAGGACAATTTATCGCGTTCGACCAACTTTCAGGAAAAACACCACAAAGAAGGGGGTAATTATTTAGACGCACAGCGGGAGTGCTGGTAGGCTTTGGCAGACCTACGACTCTTCACTAAAAACAAACAAACAAAGCGATAATTATTTCGCATCGCGCGAATTCTTAATTATACTCAAAATATTCACTCCGGAATCTAGCAAGAACCTGTGTTGCCCAATACGCAACAAAGAAAATGACAAACACAATACAAAAAAAAGAAATAAGATTAACTCCTTTACAATGTGGTAAACGTTTTATGAGGCTTGAAAAGGGTTAAAGTTTCACACTATCACAAAGTTCAATACAAAATACGCACAGAAAACGGAAAATGGGAAATGAGTAAGGTCTTTTGTACAGTTTATAAAACCAGAACCTTTAATATATACAAGAATAACACCCTTTAGAATCTGTCACAGGCCTAAAAGAAATGAGATCAGATACTGCGGGTGAACCTTAAAAGTCTGACACCAGGATTATATAATATAGATGTCGTAGGGTGACCCTACACCTGACACCAGAATTATATAATGTTTGTCGTAGAGTCGAACTACGATGCTAACCGATAATTGATTCTGCGGTGACGCGGGAAGGAAGAACGCCAGAAATTAGCATATAGATCTCAGTGAGAGGTAAATAATCAAAATCGAGTGTGGTTGGCCTAACTAATCAATTCTTAGAGGTTTTGGGATTAGAGAAACTGATTATAGAAAAATAACTTTACTACAGTATATACAAAGAAAGTATTATTATCAAAAGTAAATAAATGACAATAAATAAGATAAGACCCGGGGTACCAAACGAGGGGGAAATACAAATGGCTCGCCGGGGACGAGAGTCCGAGAGAGGATGTAGAGTGATTGCTTCTAGTGAAAGGGGGAGAGTCCAAATAACGTGGAGACTCACGTAAAGCCTAATTTGACTGGATCCTTTGGGAGACAACCGGTAAGCGTGCCACCGCAAAGTTCCACTTGCAAAATTCCTTCTGCTTTAACCTCGCTGAGAAATGAACGAGGGAGTACTCCAGACAAGAACGAAGTCGATATCCAGGTGATAGAGGCCTGTCCATGTCTATCGTCTGTTGGGCGGGAACTCTGGCCTTAGGTACGAGCGAGGCCAGATAGAGAGGTGACGCATCGCGTTCGTAGCTGGAAGCCGTTAGGAGGCGGAATAGGGGGTACCAGACTGTACGTGGCTGCTAACCAAGACGGGGCTGTATAGTACTAATTTATCAAAGCTTTTCCCGAAGTATTTATAATGTATCGGCGGAAGCGGGTAGCCAAAGGCCCTCAAAAGGGGGACCGGAATCCTATTAGACTTGGCGCGCCAGGGGGGGGAGGGGATATTTTCGGCGAGCATCACTGGTTCGCGCGAAAGTCCTCGACGCAGTTGGTCTGGTGCTGATCAGGCGATGAAACGGGGAAGAAAGGGAACCCAACACGGATCACGCGGCCGCGCAAAATTCTCGAGGCGGCTCCTTGGGTTCGACTGGCCCGACCATTCTTTATAAGACCGCCGGGGTCATCCGACCGCGCGAAATTCTTGCTACTGTGTTGGGGCTGTCTTGGCGTGCCGGTGCATCTTTCTCCCGCGCGAGGGTAGACGTTGGGTTCTAGTGTGGGGGGGGAGGGTAACCTTCGCTGTCTGACAATAATGGTATGGAGGATTAATTAAATTAATCAAACGTTGTATTTTCTTTTAGTATGTTTGTAATTTAATGGTGAAATACATCAAAATTTATACCCCAAACCCAATGTTTCAATTCGTTTTGTCATGCTGGAAACATTGCTTCTTTTTTGCTTAATAAACACAAACAACTACTCACAATTCAATGGCTACTGTTTATCACCGTATTTTTTTAAACGAATACAAAAAATGAAAATATTAGTATCAAAACTGAAGAGTTAGATAGATGTGCGCAAATATTTTTCTAGTTACAGAGTCGTAGTGTTTTTTTAATAATTTACCAAGATAAATTGCTAATATTGTTTGTTAATTAAGAGGAAGTTAGATAAATAAAAGTCATGTGAACGTTAATCGAAACATTACGTAAATTAAATACTTTTTTCATTTGCTAGGTATTTATAGAGCCCAATTGCCATATAATTTAAGTTTAGTGTTTTATATGTAAACCTTTAGCTTTAAGAAGACATTTTACCCGTTTTGGCATGGAATTGACCATTTTGGCACCGATATTTATAATTTTGTCCTCATGATATTTCAACTACTGCTGTGATAAGCATTGTTTTTAGTCACGTGGACGCGAGTCTATAAGTTACTATGTCGGTTCGTAGGTTATCGGTCGGTTGGTAACCATTTTCCTTTTCAATGTGTTTTTTGGCAATAACATCGTAACTATTCGGCTGATTCTAACGAAATTTAAAACCCTTATTTTTTTTACATTTTTTTTCGATTGATATGATTACCAAGGTCCTCTCAAGGTTAGTCCGGGAATCTTTGAAAGTTTTAAAGCTTGTAAGGTCATAAGTCAGAATAATTGTCAACACGCGACTTAGGTCTTTTAACCTTTTTGTTATGTAATCGTAATTTCCAAGACGTTTTACAATATCCCAAATATTTTATATTAGGTTTAAATTGAATGAGTTTTTGACCAGTTAAGTACATGTATAATTTCAGTGGTTCGTCGATTTCTCTATTGACAAGTAGCGAGATTTTACTCCAATATTAATTCAGCATTTGGAAGGAATTGACGAGTTTAGGATCTAATTTTGTTGAAATTAAATAATAGAATTTCTCGGAATTCATCATTGCACTGACTAGCACACGTCAATTAGGCCCAGCAAAAAAAAAGTAACCCCGAAAAAACATCTTTCGGGGTGTTTAATATGTTCTATGTTACTGTTTCTACTCGATTCACATACTGACATCTCTAACCTTGTATTTCAAAATACGACTCGTCAGTGAAGATAACCGTTCTTCATTATTCTTTCATTTTAGTTTCGGGCTCCTTAGCCCATCTTGCATGTCTCGGAAGACGTCTTCGTACAATATTAGAACAGTTTACAGCTGTAGCTCGTCCTTCTGTAGATCATCGAGAGTTTTTCTAACATTTTTTGCCGCAAAATTTTGTTTTCTCTCTCAGTTGACTTACGCTTTCAGCCACATCCTTGTTTCCTTATGGGAGAATGTGACCTCGTTTGTCGTTAACAAGATCCTGCTAACCCTCAACATCCTTACATTAAATATGGTTTGGAAGATTCCTTAAATCATTCCAACACGAGATAAAATTGCAATCTGAGAACATTTCCTCGGTGTCCTCTGGATATGTCACATTAAAGTAGTACCAAATTACCATATACCAACCACCTATGACATGGATAAGCAATAATTCTAAACGGTGGGCCATAATGGCTCTTATGTAAAGCTTTGCGGGCCGCCCACACTTAAACAGTCAGATGCAAAGTTTTAATACATATAAGTTAATTGCAATTACCTAATGCATTTTTTGCAATTACTACATAGTCATAGATATAGGTACACATTATTAACTAAGGGTAATTTTTTGCAAACTGCCACGCAGTTTAAACAGTATCTAGTGAGAGACAAGACAAGTGTTTTTCTAGTAGAAGGGGGACGGGCTTTTTTGTTTGTGATAATTGAAAATCACATGACGCGGGATATATAGATGTATTACAAACAAGAAAGCCCGTGCTAATTCTACTAGAAAACCACTTGTTTGTCTCTCACTGGATAAAAACCTACACTTCATTATTAAAAAGGCTTCTTGAATCAACCTTTTGGGGGATTGAGGATGGTAGCTCTGGCGATGAGCGTCTTGATCATATAAGCGATGAGCGCTTGATGACACAGATTCAAATCCAACTTCTTTATTTATTTTCATATAACGGTTAAAATAGTTTGCCCTATCTTTCCGTTCTCTACATATCCCATTTTCCTTCTTAAGCTTTCATTGGTACATGTAATATTCTCCTTAGCGTTTATCCGGGTATGTGTTAACAATTTCCATTCTCCTTGAGCCTTTAAATACATCTATATATCACGTGTTATGTGATTTTCAATTAATACATAGTTAAATGTTTACATGGTTGAATGTTTAAATAATTATATTGATAGATAAAAAGCAAGAAAGAAATATCTATTTCTTAATATAAATTACACATGATTTATAAATACAGGGTCACCCCCCCCAAAACGAGGCCCAAACTTTCGATAGGACTCATTTCTTAATTTCCTGCAAGGATTGAATAAAACTTTGGTGATAAGTAGGTTATTGTGTTTAAAAACATCATATGAAAATATGAGAGTCTTTGAACTTTTCTTCATTATTCTAGAGCACGTGTTCGAGATGACCTCCATTTAACTCTGTGCATTTCTTGAGGCGCAGCATAAAGTTGTCCATGACATCCTTCTAAACCGACCGACTAATGGCTCTGATCTCTTCCCTGGTGGTTTCCTTAAGTTCTGTGATGGTCCTGAGTTTTCCTGTGTGAACGTTGTCTTTAAGGTAGTCCCAGAGAAAAAAATCTGGAGGAAGGGGGCTAAGGTCTGGGCTGTGAGGTGCTCACTCAAAAACAGTCTTGAGACTGACACGACCACCAAATTTCTCCTTCAGCCAATCTCGGGATAGGTTTGAGGTATGAGAGCTTGCTCCATCTTGCTGGAACAAGAACTTCTCCATAAGCGACGAGAACAGGGTCTGCAGCTCCCTATTGAAGGTTTTAAGCACCTCAACATACCATTCCTTGGTGACTGTCACTGTAGCGCCAGATTCCTCGAAGAAGAATGGTGCGATGATGTCTCTGGCTGAGATTGAAGTCCATACCATGCACTTAGGGGAGTGTAGGGGCTTGGTGGCTACCACATTTAGTCTAGAGGTCCCCCATCTGAGGTCCAAAAGAGGTTAAGGAAATTTGGAGTCTCCTGAATCTTCTCCAGTATCTTGACTGCCATAGCCTTTTTATGCTCCTTGTCTGAGGCTGTAAGGGTCTTCTTTGTCTGTATTCTGTATGGGTAGGCCTTTACATCCATTACTAGCACTTTTCTGCAAGTCTCATGGGATATACCGAGAGACTGACTTCGCTTGCGCACAGAACGTTTTGGACTCTGCTGAACTGACTTGCTGACGCTCTCAACCAGCTCAGCTGTACGCTTCCTGGGGCCCTCTGAATGGCTTGGACGGTTGTCACTGGCTGCATTGAGGTTCTCCACCGTCTCTTAGTTCTCGAAGTGGTCCACCGAGTCCTGTTTTCTGCTCTTGGAGGGGGCTTTTTTTCCATTCCAACTGATGCATGAAAGTGTCCTGCACTTTCTTGAACGAGCCTATCTTGCAGTAATGTTTGACGCAGTATATTATTGGCTGGAGCCACCATTGAGATCTAATTGTGTTTACAGGCGTTGCTTCTTTCATGTCCTGCAAAGTAAGGGTGATTAGCGAATGAATGGATAAAGGATATATCACAAATTGTGTGCAGGCCCGTTTTTGTGGGGTGACCCTGTATTATTAATTTTACTTATTATAAAAACAAGAATATACATTATACAAGGTATACAGACAATACCTGTCAGAATATAAGAATATGACTAGTTAACTAAAGGTTTTCTTCTATTACTGGACAAATCAATGATCTTCAAAATCGCCTTTTTATCATCAATCAAGAGCTAATCCGCGTTGGAGTATTTCCGTGCCAATAATTTTGCCTCATTTCGAATCTTGACGAGATCTCTCAGGCTGCTCTAAATTGGACTTCTGCAAGGGATCTGTAAATTAGGAAGACGAAGCCCAAGATGGATTTATCGATGAAACGGGTAAAGGTTATCAGATTTACAAGAGAGTAAACACAATGGTTAATTTCTCCCCTTGTGAAAATTAAATATACCCTTAAGAGTAAAATTAAACTGTGTGGACAAAGAGCTTAAATTGATAGAGAAAACCTCAAGATTAGTCGAAAGAAAAAAGACCTGTAGAACGAGAGGCAGTAAGTTCTAAAAAGGCGAGCCAAGTCATGTTGGTTGATCTTACCGAACTTAGGCGCGAAGGGTCTAATTATCCCTTGGGTCATCTCACTGAGAATATGGGTATGAGATATCATGCCTTAAAACTGTTTGCCAATGAAATCATGCAACTTATAGGAATCAAATTTTAAATTATAGGAATGGCCATTATCTTCAAGAATCCTATTAACAGGAAGGGGCGGGCGAAAGGTAGGATTAAAAACCGTAATACGTTGGAAAAAATCTATTCAGAAACTAGTTTCTGAAGTGCGTAGACATTTATCGGTGTGGTAAAATATCAAATATATTTATCGGTGTGCTAGGATGGCTGAGAGATTTATCGAGGTGAAAAAAATGTCAGAGATCTTTAGCAGTGGTATAAAATATCAGAGACATCGGTGTGGTAAAATTTCTCCGACATTTATTGTTGTAGTATAATGTTAGAAACTAAAAATATCTCTCAAGTTAGTTCCAAGTGGAAAAATGCATAGCTGAAGTACTCATCTTCACTCACCACTATCTCCTATATTTTTATCTAAAGTATATGACGAGCGCATAAAGTAAGCTTTGTGGGCAGCAATTAATATGTAAGTCTAGGCACTCCTGAAACTAGTTTCTAAATACTCTTTTCCAACATAGTACGATCCCTAATCCTATTCACATTATCATTTCCTTACACATAAGTTTAAAGAATGTTCTACGTTCGTAACTTCTAAATGTCTAGTTGTTCCTTTATTCAATTACTTTATCAATAGAAAAAGTATATAGAAAAATATTTAATATAGATGAACACCGAAAGAAGAAGTAGAAAGCGTACTGTACTAATTCTCCATATGCTCATAAGAAAGGTCAGATCATTCGAGAACCTTATGGATCTTGTCCAAATCGGATAAGAGTACAAGTCTAATGCAGCAAAGTGAACATTCCCTATGCTCCAACTGAGTGCGAATTGTCTCTCCGTGCCCTCGTAACGTCATTAACTGCACTACAGTTGATTCGTTTAAACGTAGCTTAGACAAACACTTTGCCTCAAACTCAAGACTGACGACGCTTATAAGCGACTAATATTTTCTGTTTTCTCACTCCATCAAGGCGGCGAAGTTTAGTAAACTTAGTCTAGCTACGTGTTTGCATGCAACCGCGGTAGCAACGAATGGTCTGTTGTTGCATGCTCTTTCTTTTTTATAGATGCGATAGAATCACTTTGCCTTTTTCTACATTCTCTAAAGAGGTTTTGTACATAGAGAAGAACCCGCTTGGAATCTAACTCTCTTTACTTCCTGCTGGTGTTTTAGGCAGTCATTTTACTCTGTTCCGCGTTCATATAAATCCATTTTAGGTCCTTTTTCCAAATGTGGAGGTGTCATAAAACTCGTAAGCTCTAAAGCTCCTGAATTCAATTTGGCCTCCTCTTCATTGGCGAGATCCCATCGACTTGACCATCTGCATCAATACCCTTTCGAAGGTCAGTAGTGATCTACAGGTCATGGGTCACTATTTAAACACTCAAGCATTGTTTTCTTGATTGGAAAGGTGAGATGCCTCGGAGGTAGTCGACGAATTCAAGGCTTCTGACCTACCTTTTATACCATTTTGGACCTTGTCACAGAAGGTGGTTAAAATCGGTCCTTAAGTAGTTGATTCCCTGGAGAGAAAGGTGGGGATGGTTAAGAAAGCGTGAGAGAGTGGTGAGAGTGTGTGTGTGGAGGGGGGGGGAAGTAATTAGGTGGTATTGTTCCTTATCTATTCTTGGTGAGCTACTGATCGCGTTTAATGAGAGAAACGTGCCATTTTTGCGTTGAGAGAAGCCTCCAACCGATCTGTGGCTATAGTCAGTATCCATTTATTTTTTTCATTTGTACTCGGTAGATTCTGAGGTTTTGGCGCTTCTGGTTTCACACTTAGCTGGAAACTGATTCTAATTAGGGGAGGATTTCATATCATAATACCTTCTTTTTGAGTCGACAAATTTTGGTTCCGATTCTGATCACAAATTTCACCCTTTTTTATGGCTGGAATAAATTCGCATTTATGGCACTTAAGGAATTTGGCTTCTCATCTTGCGTGATTGGACACACCTTCCAAAACACCCGGAAAGAAATGGAATCTCCACTAAGTAACTCTGAAATGGACAATTTATCTAAATATTCAATTTTAAGATTGTTATTTAATATATTAGTTAATAAATTAACTATTAAAATATAAGGTTAAATAGTTAAGGAATTCGTTGCGAATATCCACGTAGCTCCTAAATGTGAAAGATTAGGGTTAATATTTGTTTTGGGGTTAGGGGGGAAAGAAACCCCTAAACCCCGTAGTATAATGAGTATTTCTCTCCGCCCCCCGACCTCTGGGTATTGGGTGGACGAAGAACCGCATGGAATCGAAATTGTGGTTTTATAAATTCAAAATTGGTTCATTTATACATAATGTAAAACTGTACATATTATATGTAGATTTACATGGGTGAGAGAAGGGACATTCCAGGGAGGAGATTAGTAGCTCTTTGGTACCTTTTTTCACATCTTTATGATCTTAAAAATTATAATGATAATAAAATGGTAATTTCCAATCCAACACAAAAAACACTAAAACGGGGGAATGTTTGATTAAGTCATATCGGTGAAACAGAAAGCAATATCTTCTCAACAAATACACAATACTTAATAATATACCAAAATTATCTAGTAGCCTATTAGAAAAATAAATGCAAAAGCTTCTACCAAACAAGTGTAAAAGTAAATTTATTTAATTCATTTTTAAGAATAAGTGGAAATAACAGCAAATAAAAAAATGTATAGAAATAAAAGAAATGAAGAATGAGATAAAGTAGAGAGAAGGAAATCTCTTTATCTTTACAGCTCTACACTGTAAAACAAGGTCAACAGACCTAAGTCGCGTGCTCTCAATTATTTTGACATGATCTTGTGACTATATGAGTTTACGACATTCCAAACATTGAGAGCTCCTTGCTAATTATATCATTCGGAAGAAAATGTAAAACGACCTACGAGTTTCAAATTTCGTTAGGATTGACCGAATAGTTACGGTGTTATTGCCAAAAAAGTCATTGAAAAGTAAAACGGTTACCAACCGACCAACGACCTTATAGAGTAGCGTGTAACTGACTAAAAATTGTTGAATATACTTTGAGTTTACAATAATTTGATAGAGAGATAAACGAAAGGTTGATATACAGGTTCACCGCAAAAAAACGGTCCCCAAATTTCGATAGGCCTCATTTTTTAATTTTCTGCAAGGATTGAATGAAACTTTGGTAATAACTAGTTTATTGTGTTTAAAAACATCATATTAAAACATGAGAGTCTTTGGACCTTTATTTTTTATTCTAGAGCACGTGTTCGAGATGACCTCCATTTGGCTCTGTGCATTTCTTGAGGCACAGCACAAAGTTGTCCATGACGTCCTTACAAACCGACCGACTAATGGCTCTGATCTCCTCCCTGGTGGCTTCCTTGAGTTCAATAATGGCCCTGAGTCTTCCTGTGTACACTCTTTCTTTAAGATAGCCCCAGAGAAAAATATCTGGGCAGCTAATGTCTGGGCTATGAGTTGCCTACTCAAAATCAGTCTTGAGACTGATCACACGGCCACCAAAGTTCTCTTTCAGCCAATCTCGGGACAGGTTTAAGGTGTGAGAGCTTTCTCCATCTTGCTAGAACCAAAACTTCCCCATAAGTGACGGGAACAGGGTCTGCAACTGCCTCTTGAAGGTTTCGAGGACCTCGACATACCGCTCCTTGGTGACTGTCACTGCCGTGCCAGATTCCTCGAAGAAGAATGGTCCGATGAATACTCTGGCTGAAATTGCAGTCCATACCATGCACTTAGAGGAGTGTAGGGGCTTGGTGGCTACCTCATTTGGATTGGAGGTCCCAAAGAAGACATTTATCTTTTCGAGAACGAAGATGTGATTTCCATAACCGTCAACGACGAGACCTACATATCGATGATAAGCAACTTCTTGTGGCCTCAACTGGATTATATGCCTGATATGGATACTGACGACATGTGATTTCGAAGAGACGACGTTATGTCCCACACTGCGCACGCCACGATAGACATTTTGCACCAGCGATTTCAGGGCAGGCTCATCTCGCGCGGCGGCGACGTCAACTGGCCACCGAGATCATGCGATTTAACGCCATTAGACTACTTTCTTTGGGGCTACCTTAAATTTCAGGTCTATGCGAATAATCCGCAAACAGTTGATGTCCTCAAAGTCAACATAACGAACACCATCTAGTAAATTCAGCCAGATTTATGCGACAAGGTCATCGAAAATTGGGCCTCCCGAATACGTTGCACCAAGCGAAGCCGCGGCGGACATTTGAACGACGTCATATTCCACACTTAATGCTATAAAATGTACTTTCAAATTTAAAATAAAATTGAGTTAATATATCACACATAACTTGTTTTATTTACATTCAAATCAAGCGACCTTATTAAAAAATCCTTTACAATATCAGAGACATTTTATGGTGTGGTAAAATGTTAAAGACCTTTAACAATGGTGTAAAATATCAGAAAAATCAGTGTGTTAAAATTTCTCAGACATTTACCATTGTAGTGAAATGTTAGAGACCCAAAATAGCCTTCAGGTTAGTTACAAGTGAGAAAAATGTATAACTGAAATACTCATCTTCACTTACCACTATCTCCTATATTTAGGTCTAAAGTATATGACGAGTTCATAAAGTAATACGTGTGAAAAGCGACTGAAGAACGCAAAAACTAACAAAAAACACGCAAATGCGATTCCAAAAAACCCCTACTGGTTAGGAGCATAAAGTTTATTAGAACGGAACTATTTTCGATATGTACTCGTAGCTTACCATATCATCTTCAGCCGTAAACTAAGAGAAAATGACAAAGATTAATGTCAGATGCCTGTTATTATATATTCCAGTATTTCAGTATTGTTAAGACTTACAACTTATTAAATTTCCTTTTGTGTCACACATTTAATGGACACCCCATATATATATATATATATATATATATATATATATATATATATATATATATATATATATATATATATATATATATATATAATTTAATGGCTCTCAGGGAGCAGCCGCAAATGACAGGGGCCATCGAATCAGCCACGCGGGAATATAGCTAAGCCATGTACGTAACCACCTTCATTCAAACGCACCACACATCATTCTTCTCTCTTAGAGCATGCCGAAGGAGTTTTTATATCCACACTCCCCTAATGTGGAACGGGTGGCTATCCTTTGGGCCAGATGGGCTTCCCTACTTCTTGCTGGTGGTAAACCAGAGGATTACCACTCTTATCTCACGTTCCTCCGTAACAACGACATGCACTTAGTGTTTTTGATGTTAAAAGCGATTATCTTTCTAATCTTTATGCGAGTTCCATTATTCGGTAGAGACATCGCGTTTGAACGATTAAAAAAATACTAAAATGACTCTTACGTTAATTATCTTCTCGTCTTTTTTTATTATTATCAGTCTTCTGCCGGTATGGCACTACTTGGTATGAATGGCACTCCGTGAGATGACACGGAGCTGCCAAGTGTAGGCCATGAATGGTCTTTTGCAGTCTCCTTCTTTTCTTATGTTCTTATGTTCTTCTTTACAAGATTATTAATTGATTATCCTCAATGCCATTGTTGAGATTAAGGAAAGTAATTATGAGGAATTTTAATTATTCCATGAAACTTCATGCGTTAAATCCTTATATGCGCTTTATTAATTACAATTCGATTCAAATCGTTCTATTTACATCTTCATTAATTAAATTCGCATCTAATCACCTTATTTAAATCTTTATTAATTAAAATTTGCTTCAAATCACATTATTTGTTTCTTTGTTTACATCCTATTAATTATAATTCAATCAAATGACATCATTTACATCTTTATTAATTTAATTCGCATAAAATGACATTATATACAGCTTTATATCTTTATCAATTACAATTCGAATTAAATGACATTATTTTCATCTTTTTTAATTATATTCGCATCAAATCAATTTATTTACATCTTTATTAATTACAATTTGAATCAAATCACATTATATAGACCTTTATTTACATCTTTATTGATTAAAATTTGAATCAAATCATTATTTACATTTATTTTCACAATTATCGATCTCAAATGGGAAGAAGCTTAAGAGCGGTTGTAAAAATCCCAATTTTCCAAGCTCTAAACGAGTTCTTGGGCGGCCTAACTGGATCTCCAGAGCTGCATCTTTGTGTGGTAGTGGAGGTGGGGAGGAGATAACCCCCCTAGAATGTTCCAATGGCCCTACTGGACCAGGGGGGACAAGGTGGGGTTCTTAGGGGGGCGGGGATGACCAAAACACGCCGATCAGAGCGAAAGTTTTGCTCATATAAATTCGCATTGGGAAGACGCGGCTGCCATGGAACCAGGGTCAGTTGTTCTTTCTTATGGAAATGAGGCTTTGGAAGGCAGGCAACCCACTATGGTCCACTTACACATGCTTAGAAGTAAGTACACACGATATGGACCTCAGACATACACACGCCATGGTCCACGCACCGACGCACAAACCTGCCCTTAGAAGGTCGCCTTCTGGCAGCTGCTACGCAACCAGTAATTTTTTTTAATTCCGTTTATGAATGTACATGGTTGCTTTGGTACTTTAATACTTGGTATCCAGTACTTTTTACTTCGTATTTATGACTTGGTTTTCATACTTTTCATATTAAAGCTCCATCTTCACAGATTTTAGTGTTCTTAAGAAGAGCCCCTTAATTAAATACATTATTTAAAAACATCCAAATGGATTAACTGTACATGTAAAGAGTACATGAATGCAGAAAGTATATGAAAAGAGTACACTAAAGAAGAACACATGGATTCAAAGTGTATACAGGAGAAAAAACAGATTGAGAATGAGTACATGGATACAGATAGTACATAAGAGAAAAAGCACATGGATGCAGATAGTACTCAGAAGTTATAGCATATTGAGAAAATGAACCTAGATACAGAGAGTACTCAGAAGAAAAATTGACATCGAAAAAGTGTACACTTGGTGCAAAGAGTACACAGGAGAAAAGAAACATATATAGAGGATATATGGATGTAGAAAGTACTCAGGAGAAAGAGTATATTGACAAAGAGAGTGCATTGGCGAAAAAGTACATGGAGAAAGAGAGCAAACTAAATAAATCACATGGCAAGAGTTCATTTAATATAGAGATTAAAATGAAAGGAGAGTAAATAGAGAGAGTAAAAATTGAAAAAGTGCATAGATGCAGGAAGTAGATATGAGAAAGAGCACATGGTGGTAAGAGATATACTGCGGAAAAAAGGTACATTAGATAGAGAGAGTACAAGGAGAAAAGTAATATAGTGCGAAAAATGTTTCGACCGACCAACCGAACAAATCTCGTTAGTAGTTTTATATCTTTAGTTAGTTGATTTGACAACTCCCACGATAAAGGTTAGTCACTGTTTAATTCATTCTAATTTGTTTTCGGGTTTGTTGTTGTTTTTTATAATTTAATATAATAGGTTATTTTGTTGTTTACTTCAGTTACCTTTAATATTTGATATTCATGTCAGTTTATGATATAACTTCACTTCTTTCTAGTATTTTTTTAAAATTACACTGGATAGTATTAATTAATTATACATATTTCTATTGGTGTTTCTAATTTAATCTCAATAATTGTCAAATTTATTATTTTAACTTGTCTTTATCCGCTTTTTTAGCCATTATTTAATGCATTCTTTTAACTGTTATCGTTAATATTCCTTCCCCTTTTGATTACTCGACACAGTCGCTTAAAATGGTTCTAGTGAAGGTCCGAAACGTCCGGCCAATAAATGATTATTGTAATCACCTGAGTCTTCATATTCATAATACATATCAGATTCCCAAGAAACAAATCAATTACAAGTATATATATATATATATATATATATATATATATATATATAATATGCGGTTAGAAAGGCAGTGTCGTAGCTACCAAGCTCTTTATTAAGCCCTCGAAAGAAGCTTTCTTACAGTCAGGAGAGGATATCTTCTCGTGACTAAGAAGAGCTTCTTCCGAGTGCGTGATGAAGAGCTTGTGAGCTACAACATTGCCATTTTAACTGCATAATTATAATTACGCCATTGCACAAAATTCTCGATATATATATATATATATATATATATATATATATATATATATATATATATATATATATATATATATATATATATTAATGGCCTCGATATTTGCTGGACGACTTAAGAATAATGCGGTCAACCTAAAATAAACCTACTTCTATGTATCAAGGTAATTAAACATAGTCCTTATCTCTATATGATAGTAATCCTTCTTTACTTACTTTTTGGCATTGGATTAGACAATAATACTTAAATTTTTCGACTTGAATTCTTTTATTGAATAAAAAAGGAAAAGCAATTCCACGACAGCTTGATCATGAACATGGATTCAGTTCAGAATTTATTTACGTTCCAATGGAATTTAATCTCTTATTTTCTTACTTTATTTTTTTAAGCCCCATCTTAATAAATAATCACTAAAAAAAGAATTTAATACTTAAAACTATTTGAAAGTTTGTGCAATCGATCACTTATACCTCTACTGCGGAAGATATGGCTTCAGTCCTGGCAGCAGCATTAAGTTAACCTTTTAGGGTAAAAAAATCCTTTTTTCTGTTTTTTTTTTCACTTCTATTGTCCTTTTTATTATCCTTTTTTCTCTGTTTTGTCTTCTATTTTTCTGTAATGAATGCGAAGGCCACGTTAGTCATTGCTTGGCTCCTTTTTCTCCTCATTAAGTCAGTCTGTATGTGAATGGGCTGCGAGATGGGCCTTTGTCATGGTAAAATAATATTCCGCCCCTCTTTCTTTCCGGTCAAAAGTCCGGAATTAATGATTTGGCTGCTTAAGGCAGGTCGTTCTCAAGCAGGTAGCCCGTCTGCCGCTGACGCCACCGCAGCCCTTTCAGTATCTCAAATGCACGGACGCAGTGTTGTTGACTCACCGCGCGCGTTTCAAGCAAATTTAAGAGCAGCCTACTGCACTGAGATGCTTATCAGGCAACTCTGAAATCGGTCTCCTGAACGAGATGGTATTTAAGCAATACTGAAATCAGTCTACTCTACTGTGATGGTATTTAGGCTATTTCGAAATCAGTCTACTGCACTGAGATTGTATTTAGGCAACTCTGAAATCAGGCTGCTTCACCGAAATGATATTTGAGCAACTCAGAAATCAGTCTTCTGCACCGAGATGGTGTTTAGGCAACTTTGAAATCAATCTTCTGCACCGAAATGGTAATTAGGTAACTCAGAAATCACTCTGCTGCACTAAGATGGTATTTAAGCAACTCTGAAATCAGTCTGTTGCACCGAGGTGGTATTTAGGCAACTCTGAAATCAGCCTGCTGCACTGAGATGGTATTTAGGCAACTCCAAAATCAGTCTGATGCACCGAAATGGTATTAAGGCAACTCTGAAATCAGTCTGCTGCACCGAGATGGTATTTAAGCAACTCTGAAATCAGTCTGCTGCACCGAGATGGTATTTAGGCAAGTTCGAAATCAGGCTGCTGCATTTAGAGAGTATTTAGGCAACTTCAAAATCAGCCTGCTGCACTGAGATTGTATTTAAGCAACTCTGAAATCAGTCTAATGCACTGAGATAGTATTTAAGCAACTCTGAAATCAGTCTGCTGCACTGAGTTGCTTTTCATTTTAAGGAAAATAAATATCATAATTCACCAAAGCTATTCTACAGTTGAGAACATTTTACCAAATTGTTAAATACACTGAAAAAGAATGTTTCATCGGCTATTTCTCCTGAGGATTTAGAATTAATTTAAGTTATTATCTTTCTTTTAAACTAGTTGCTCTTTGGTGTTTTTTAGATCTAAAATTTGCCTAACTAATTAATCTCACGGAGCCCAACCTAAATTCTAATACTATAAATTATAAATAAATAAGATATGAGATTTACCAAGTTTTTAAAGTATATTTATCTCTTTTAGGATATTAATTCATTAATTTCTAATAAGGCTCTCGAGACGATACCCCTGACTGCAGTAAAGAAGTTCTTAAATGCTTGACAAAAGCTGGCCATTTTTGTAACGTTCATTCTCTATGGAAGCAATTCACACCCGATGAGAAACTTACAGACCCTGTGTGTCGTCAAAATGCGTTTATTTATCCCACGAGGGTTTCATGGGGTTTCACATAGGGTGTCTTGGGTATACCTCACAGGAGTTTTCAAAAGAAAGGGGGGTTGATGAGATCTCGACAAAAGGGCCCTATTTTCTCACGCCAGGCGATTTCAATGGCCGCTTAAGAACTGATCGCCAAAAATGTTTTGCCATCTCTCTACTTCCTTGCGTTGATGTTCGAGCGATGCATTGGTATAATATAGGTGTAATATGTGTGCGAGTGTAGATAGGTGTAATCTAAGCCATGGTTAGAAGAGAGAATGTATTCAAACGAAAGAATAAAAATTGGGCTGTTTTGTCAAATTCGATTTGGTGGTTGATTGAGGTTTCAGATCGATGTATAGTCAATTCTTCTTCCTCAGCGAAGGTTAATTGATGAGTTTGGGCTGAAGAAAGGCTAATGGTGAAGATCATGGTCACTTTCTTTGTCCATTTTCAGCTTGTTCTCTGCATTTCGAATTTCATATTTTTCTATTTAACAAAATAGTTGAATTTTAAGTTTCTGAAAAGAGTTGGTGATCTTGTTTTATCAATTGTTCTAATAAAAGTGGTACTGAAGTGTAATTATCCTCAGTTTAATTTTTTATCAATTATTCCATTAACTTTAACCTATTTAGTATTGTTTGAAGGAAGGAATAACTCTCTTCCTTCAATCTTGTTTGTTGATGTTCTATCAAAATTCTATATATTTTTTCTAACCAATTTTGCTAAGTCTCTTTTGTCTGTTTTCAAACACTTTTACCCCTAAAATCCAATCTGAGATTGGGCTTTTGCCTACCTCGGTCATTCACCTATTTCATTTTTTCAACAATTTTATCCTTGGAATCCAAACTTAAGTCAGTTTTTCTTTACTCCTGTTATTCGCCCATCATATAAATTTTTTCAACACTTACAACCATGTTTTACACTTAACAGCACATTTTTCAACACGTTTATCCAACACTACTTTTCCCAACACATTCAAAGTTATTCGTCCATCATATTAATTTTTCCAACACTTATAACCCTGTTTTCCACCCAACAGTATATTTTCAACACGTTCAAATTTTTCTACTTTAATCTCATTCATTTTAGAGTCCTCCGAGCATTTAAATTCACTTGTTATCCTCTTCCCCATATCCTATAAAGTCGTCTCTATAGTAAGAAATATGGGGATATAGCAGCGACGAAATATATTGTACGATGCCTCTGCTTGTATCAATGTTGAGTAATTTTAGCTTTTTTTTGTTATACTAATAAAATGAGATATTATTTTGAGTTTCATTTTCAAATTTGTGGTGACATTGGTATAAGTAGTATTCCAATGTGGTTCTTTTAGATGACTTTATAATGGTAGAGGAATAAAAAAAATGCTGTTTTGTATAAAATCTGCCATTAAAATGAGTTAGCTTGTGAGTTATTGCCATACCTGAGGAGAAGGAAATTCCACGCTAAAAAAATGTTGGCACAAGTCCTTGATCGATACTGAATAAAAAAGAAAAAAAAATGAGAGACGAGAGATTATGTTTGAACACACATATACTCTCTCGCTCTCTCTCTTTCTACCTCCCTACCCCCCTCTCTCTCTTCTTCTCCCACTCCTGTTTAAACACATACATACACTCACTATATCTCTCTCATTTTCTCTTTCACTCTCTCTCTCTCATTCTCATTCTCCTGTTTGAACACACACACACAGTCTTTTTCTCTCTTTCTCCCCCTTTATATATATATATATATATATATATATATATATATATATATATATATGCTATTTTATATATGGGCTTTATCAAGGATTCTGCCTGTTGCATATATTTACGAGGAACTACAGTTTAAGTAGGACTTGAACTACCGGTCCCTACACCATATGACCACATGGCAGCCTGATAAACACCGCAATGTTGACCTGCCTCAAATCTCAACTCAGCTACCCATCCCATGACTAGCCATACCCAATGTAGCATAACGTTGTTTAGGGATATATACATATATATGCATATTTTACGAATTCTGTCAAACGTTTTCATGAGTTACATCTGTGACAAAAGATTACGCGCCATTCCTCTATACATAGGGATTAAGGGCGTACTCCTTAAACGAGAAAAGCGACAACAAACAACCCTTATGAATTCAATCCCTACGTATCAATATCGCATCCATCCGTTACACACAATCGCTAATCCGACGTAGAGTTTTCCATTGAGCAAATGAATTCGACCATTACTGAAGGAGACAAGAATAATGAAGCTCTTTTTTTATTTACATGCTAAATTGATGTGTTTTATGTGATTGTTAATTAAACTTATTTTCTGATATCTTTTTAACCGCTTTATAAGGAATTCTAAGGCTTGATAAATGCCATTTCTCTAAGTATGACCCATTTTTTTTGGCAGGGCAGAAACGAGGGAATAATTGTAGGTATGTACACCACCGCTTCTCCATGTACGTACTCGATTCATAGCAACCACACATTCTTTCACATCTGCTCAGGGTGTTGGAGTTGAATAGGAAATGGGTTGTCTTTATTCGATGATATTTATTCATACAGTGTCATGAATTATCAGGAGAGAAGTAGAAATTCTAAGCGATAATTTAAATGAGATGACAATGGTAATGTTTGACCCTGGGTCTGAATATATGAATGTGTGCAGAAGTGTGAGATTGCGCTTAGAGGGGGTGAAGTGTATAGATGGCTCAGGGTGTATTGAGGACCTCTGTTATCGATTACCGCGACATGTCTGAGTTATCTTTCTACGCTTGTACTACTTCTTCTTATTCTTCCTCGTTGTCGTCATCGTCTTTTCTTCTGCTCTTATTCTCTTCCTTTCTACTTCTTCTTCTGTGTCTTCCTCTCCTTCTTCTTCGTCTTCTCTTCATTTCTTCTTTTTCTTCTCCATCTTCTCTTCCTTTCTTCTTTTTCTTCTCGTTCTTTAACTTCTCTTTCTTTTTCTTTTTTTTTCTTCTCAGTAATAGTATTAGTAGAGGTAGTTTAACTAAGATACGAAAACCAATGGAAGAATGTTTGCTAGAAATCCAGTAAACGACAAAGTGTAAAAAAAATAAATGTGGGAGGCTGATAGACCGAGTAGTATAAAAAGGAGACTACTTGGTGCGCTCGGAACCGGAAGGGCGCGCAACTCTCGTGACAGAGACTCTTACTGGAAGGCGCCTTTTCATATAAATTACTAAACGTACAGCTGGTACTTATAAAATGAGAGATGGAACCGCATCAAGACGGGACAGATGGGGTAGTTCGAGTCTAGACAGATGGGAACTGGTGAATAGTAGACATATGGATGCAGAGAGAGACTAGACAGATATAAGAGGGTGAATATTAAACATACAAAGGCAAGTAGAAAAGGAAGAAAGAGAAGCGGTGAAATAGTAAACAATTAGAATCGGATCGACTCTAGAAATATGAGAGCAGCTGAATGCTAGACAGCTAGAGGCAGGGATTCCAGACAAATATAAACGGGTGAATATTAAACATATGAAAACAGATAGAGATTAGCCAGATGGAATCAGCTGAATAGTATACATATGTAATAGGATAAATTCTAGAGACATCGTAGTTGGTGAATATTAGACAGCTAGATGCAGTAGTATATTAGACAGATATAAACGGGTGAATATTAAAAATATGAATAAAAGTGAAGAATAGTCAGATTGGAAACAGATAAATAGAAAACAGATACAATCAAATCGAGTCTAGACATATGCGAGCGGGTGAAAATAATAAGCATATGAAGGCAAGTGGACACTAGACAGATGGAAGAGGCTGAATAGTATCATAGACAGATGGAATCGGATCGCCTAAACAGATGGAAACGAGAGAAAACTAGACAGATAGAGGCAGGTGAATACTAGATAGATGAAAGCGGGTGGAAACTAGACAGCGTATTGGTTATGGTTAGCTCCTGGATGAGCTTCGTATCAGTTTGACTAGGAGAGTCCCGTGTAGTGCGTCCTGGTTGGGGGCGCGCATAAAATTGCAGCTGCCGACTCCATCTCTTTCCATCCACCCAATCTAATAATCCGTCTACCCTCCGCTTCGTCGATTTTTCTGGTATCTGAGTGTTTCCATCTCTTTTTTTCCTCGTCTCGGTTCCATCTGTCTAGTTTCCACCGTTTTATTCTGTCTAATCTTCCTCTGCCTCTATTTCTATAGCCCCCCTCCCTTATTTACACCTGTTATATTCTCCACTTAGTTGCAACCTGTTTACTCTCCAAACGCCTCTGTTAGCTTAGTCTCCACCGAGTTCCACGTCTCCAACAAGTCTTCACCTGTTTCCATCTGACTAGTAGCCACCTGCCTCTAGTATCCACCTGTCTCCATCTGTATACTTTCCTTCTGGTTCCATCTGTTTACTCCAGACTCGAGTCCATCTGTCTTCTCTCCGTCTGTTTCCATCTGTCCAGTGCTATACCTACCTCCCTCCTTCTAATCTTTACTCTCTGCTTCCATCTACACTGTTTTCTCTTTTCGACTGCCCCATCCCTCCAACGAGATCTTCCTCTCTCCCTCTTCCTCTATCTCACTTCCTCGATCTACCCCCCTCCCCACATCCCGTCCCCAAACCGGCCAACACGTGGGACTCAAAAGCCCCACAGTTCTCGGCTTGAAAGACAGGATAAAAGAGAGATCCCGTGGGTATTCAGGAGAGAAGAAGGGGAGCGACGTGCCCATTCACCGTGGGTATTCACCAATGATATCATGTGCGGTGGAAATCAGCCCAAAGGACCCCATTTTTCAGCGAATAACAGAAGGGTAGGGTGAGCCGACAAGCTCTTCAAAGGGGCACTATTTTCTTGAACTTTTTTCATTCTTGTCCCGCACACAGACCGCTATTCATTTTTTTTTTCCGTGGGGGATCAGGGGAAGAGATTTTATTCTTTTGGAAGAAAAGAAACCCAAATATTTCTCTTTGAATTTACGTAATAACAAGAACTGACGTCCAATTAATATATATATATATATATATGAGAAGATAATAGTAAACCACAATATTTGAATCAAGATTTATTTATAACCACAAGAATAGTTTCAGCAAAGGTATAATTGCTATTTTCATCTAAGTTGAAAATGGCAGTTATAACTTTGACAAAACTAGTCCTGTGGTTATAAATAAATCTTGATTCAAATATTGTGGTTTACTATTATCTTCTCACTGATATATATCACGCTAATGTGATATCTTTTAATATATATATATATATATATATTTAGAGAGAGAGATAGAGAGAGAGTGTGTGTGTGGGCCTTAACAATAAAGTAACTATGGCATAGTTAAATAAAATAGAAAAACTACATCTTCGTTTATACTTAGAATATATACATTTGCATATATATAGATAGATATATAAAGAGATAGATAAATAGATAGGCAAATAGATATGAATTAAGTTCCAAGCACTTCACCGAAATTTACATTATATTTTAAAACTCAATCTGTTCTCAGAGTAAGACATATGCGTTCCTTGTATTCAATTATCTCACTTGCTGAGCTAATTCTGTACTCTATTCTTTCAAGTCACGACGATAGTATAACCTTAAACTTTGCCCGTAAGCAGCAAACGAAACTGCTAAAATTCCCTTTTTTTACGAGTAAATCTTTCTCTGTAAAAAATATGCTTCGGAATTTGGTATAAGATGAAAATCCTTTCCTGTTTGACGTTATACGCTTTCGGTACCACCCTCTTTTCAAGATAAGGCAGAACACTCGTAGAACACTAGTTGATTTTCTGGTCGTAAAAGCAGCAAATTAACCGGAAATGTTGAAGGGTGATCGATCAATTTTAGAGTCTATTTGTTCAACTCTTTTAAAAACCTCGAAAAACTTTTCCTGCCCAATATAAGATTGGAAGACTCTCATTGATTCGGGTAAAACCTCATCCAAAGTAACATTTTATTTGTAAAACCTTTTTGAGATGAGCCCTAGCTCCTTGCATATGAGACTTGTATAAAAGCCTTGTAAACATTATTAGATCTAGATGGATAATCTGAGCAAATCTTGCAATCTGAATTAAACTTAAACCTATACAGCTACTTTTGCTCTCCCCCACTTAAAACGTCCCTATACTACGATTAAGCCCTTTGCAAGGAGTGTCATTGACCCGTGCACTAAAATTCCAAGCACTGCTTCAGTCCCTGGAAGGATTCCGTTGTGCCAACAGCCTGCTCACTTTGACTGCGTGCCCTATTATTATTGTTATATAGACCATGTCGAGCCACAGCGGAAATTCAGGAAATTATACCACGAAGAGATGTCAGTGCAGGTCAAAACACAGCAAGAAAGAAAGGAAAAAGAATTAAACAGTCTCACGGTTAAGCAACAAAAAGACATTAGCCAATCTTTTAAACTTATCAAGCGTAGGAGCAGTCACAATATTTGTGGGCAAGGTATTCCACAATATACATATGCTCGGTAAAAAACACTTAGAAAACCGAGATGTAGGATGAGAACCAATTTCGAATGCCATGGAATCTACAGTCTCAGAATACCTAGTAACTCTGGCTGGTTGATAAAATCTCGGCAAAAATTTATGCAGATGATGGTTCACATCATTCACTACTTTAAATAAAATACAAAGAGCTCCAACATCTCTACGATGCCCAATGTCTAAATTCAAATTTGATAGTAAAAATTTTACAGAATTAAATGCACGATCAAGCAATCTCAGATGAGAGTCTTCAGTAGAACTCTATACAGCAGGGAGGGCAATATTCAAAATGAGGTAAAATAAAACAAAAGAAACACTTGCGAAGAATAACATGATCCTTATAAATTTTCTTAGATTTACGAAGAATGCCCAATTTCTGCGATATTTTACCGAGAAATGTATCTTAGATGCGTTTCAAAGGTGAGTTTCGAATCTAGAGTTACTCCCAAGAGCTTGAACTGGTCAGCCTTGTTAATCAAAGTTCCATTTATTAACAAATGCGGATGTTCAGGTAAGAGAGATCTAGAAAGACTCACAATCATTTCCAAGGAAGACACCAGGAATGAATTTTATTCAAATCCTCAGTGAGGCTGTCTGCAACACTCAGTCTCATTGCAGGAGATGGAACATGAGCATAGAAAGATTAATATTAAACCACATGTCACTAGAATATAATATAAAAAGCAAAGGACCAAGAACGCTACCAGGAGGAACTCCTAAATATACTCTAGAATAAGGACTACAAATCCGTTGAAAACTCTATTAAGATACTTAAGACTCTACCACCAATTCCAACAGACTTTAATTTATAAATCAAACCATTATGGTTGACAGTGTTAAAGGCAGAACTAAAGTCAAGAGAGACAAGCCTAGACTCACATTTATTGTCTAAAGCAGACCCGATTTCATGTACCAGCAATAATAGTGCATCAGCGGTGCCGAGCTCCTTTCTAATAGCAAACTGGGTCACTCGAAAAAACTGTCTCGAATATACACTAAGACGTTTGGACGGCAGACGTTCAAAGGACTTCTGACGTTACCATGGGTCATTGGCGTCACATGACATACAGCACCAGAAGTGAGCATGCTAACAGTCATACAGACATAATATATATATGGGTCTCTTGTTAATCTCGCCTATTTCGCAAAGAATGATAAGGTGCCCTGGTATTCCCATTAGTCATCCATTATAGTCAGGGATAGGGATAATAGACAGGTACTGGAGTTTTGTGGTTGACATTCTCATCGCACCATTTAACGAATATATAGGAATTCACTTTGAAAAGACACCCAACAATACATCGATTATATATATATATATATATATATATATATATATATATATATATATATATATATATATATATATATATATATATATACTTGTGTTCCCCCGCCGTAAATTTCACATATAATTTATACGAAAGATTCACATACAATTTTCACGGAAAACTAAATTACACATACAATTTACAGAGAAATACTAAATTTTACATCGATTTATGCAGAAAACTAAATTTCACATGTATTTATACAGAAAAGCCTAAAATAAATTTGATAGGCACACTTAAAAACTAAATTTTATATTCATTTTACGAAAAAATTACTTTCACATGCATTTATACAGAAAAGATAATACTAAAGTTGATATTCATTTATAAGGGGAAAACTAAATTTCTCATGCATTTATAGAGAAAAATAAATTCCATATGCATTTATACGGAAAAATTAAATATTACAGGCATTTATTGAAAAAAACAAAATTTTACATGCATTTATACAGAAACCTCAATTCCACATGCATTTAAACAGAAAAATAAAATTTTACAGGATTTAAGCAGAAAAATTAAATTACACATGCATTTATATAAAAAAAAACTAAATTTCATATACATTTATTCCCCTAAATTGAATTTAACATACATTTTTACAGGAAAACTAAATTTCTCATGCAGTTATACAGAGAACTAAATTTTCATGAATTTATACAGAAAAACAAAATTTCACATGCATTATACAGAAATAACTAAATTTCTCCGCATTTATACAAAAAACTAAATTTCTCGTGCATTTATACAGAAATAACTAAATTTCTTATGCAATTATGCAGAAAAATTATATTTCCTATGCATTTATAGAGAAATAACTAAATTTCTCATGCATTTATAGATAAATAACTAAATTTCTCATGCATTTGTACAAAAAACTAAATTTCTAGTGAATTTATACAGAAAAACAAAGTTTGTCATGCATTTATGCAGAAAAACTAAATTTTTCATGCATTTATCCAGAAATAACTAAATTGCTCATGCATTTATACTGAAATAACTAAATTTATCATGCATTTAAACTGAAAAAACTAAATTTCTCATGCATCTATGCAGAAAACGGAATTTCCAATAGATCTATACAAAAACTAAATTTCTCATGCATTTATGCAAAAGTACTAAAGTTTTCATGCATTTTATAGAAAAACTCAATTCCTCATGCCTTTATAATAGAACTAAATTTCTCATGCATTTATAGATAAATAACTAAATTTCACATGCATTTATACAGAAATAACTAAATTTCTTATGCATTTATACAGAACTAACTAAATTTTGCATGCATATATACAGAAAAACGAAATTTCCAAAGCAATTATACAAAAATAAATAAATTTCTTATGCATTTGTACAGAAATAACTAAATTTCCCAAGCATATATGAAGGTAAACTAAATTTCTCATGCATTTATCCAGAAATAACTAAATTTCTCTTCATTTATACAGAAATAACGAAATTTTTCATGCATTTATGCAGAAAAACTAAATTTCTCATGTATTTATACAAAAAACTAAATTTCTCATGCATTTATACAGAAAACGTAAATTTCTCATACATTTATGAAGAAATAACTATATTTCTCATGCATTTATACATAAATAACTAAATTTCTCATACATTTATACAGAAATAACTAAATTTCTCATGCATTTATGCAGAAAACTAAATTTCTCATGCATTTCTCGAGAAATAACTAAATTTCTCAGGCATTTAAGCAGGAAACTAAATTTATCATGTATTTATACAAAAAACTAAATTTCTCATGCATTTATACAGAAATACTAAATTTCTCATGCATTAATACAATAACTAAATTTCTCATGCATTTATACAGAAATACTAAATTTCTGATGCATTATATAGAAAAACTAAATTTCTCATGCATTTATCCAGAAATAACTAAATTGCTCATGCATTTATATTGAAATAACTAAATTTATCTATTTCTCATGCATTTATACAAAAACTAAATTTATCATGCATTTATGCATAAATAGTAAATTTCTCATGCATTATATAGAAAAACTAAATTTCTCATGCATTTATAATAAAACTAAATTTCTCATGCATTTATACATAAACAACTCAATTTCTCATGCATTTATACAGAAATAACTAAATTTCACATGCATTTATACAGAAATAACGGAATTTCTTATGCATTTATACAGAACTAACTAAATTTTGCATGCATTTATACAGAAAAACTAAATTTCCGATGCAATTATACCAAAAAAAAATAAATTCTCAGGCATTTGTACAGAAATAACTAAATTTCCCAAGCATATATGAAGATAAACTAAATTTCTCATGCATTTATCCAGAAATAACTAAATTTCTCTTCATTTATACAGAAATAACGAAATTTGTCATACATTTATGCAGAAAAACTAAATTTCTCATGTATTTATACAAAAAACTAAATTTCTCATGCATTTATACAGAAAAAGTAAATTTCTCATACATTTATGAAGAAATAACTATATTTCTCATGCATTTATACATAAATAACTAAATTTCTCATGCATTTATACAGAAATAACTATATTTCTCATACATTTATGCAGAAAACTAAATTTCTCATGCATTTCTCGAGAAATAACTAAATTTCTCATGCATTTAAGCAGAAAACTAAATTTATCATGTATTTATACAAAAAACTAAATTTCTCATGCATTTATACAGAAATACTAAATTTCTCATGCATTTATACAATAACTAAATTTCTCAGGCATCTATGCAGAAATACTAAATTTTTCATGCATTATATAGAAAAACTAAATTTCTCATGCATTTAACCAGAAATAACTAAATGGCTCATGCATTTATATTGAAATAACTAAATTTATCATGCATTCATACTGAAATAACTAAATTTCTCATGCATCTATGCAGAAAACTAAATTTCTCATGCATTTATACAAAAACTAAATTTCTCATGCATTTATGCATAAATAGTAAATTTCTCAGGCATTATATAGAAAAACTAAATTTCTCATGCATTTATAATAAAACTAAATTTCTCATGTATTTATACATAAACAACTCAATTTCTCATGCCTTTATACAGAAATAACTAAATTTTTCATGCATTTATACAGAAATAACTAAATTTCGCATGCATTTATGCAGAAAAACTAAATTTTCTATGCAGTTATACAAAAATAAATAAATTTATCATGCAATTGTACATAAATAACTAAATTTCTCAAGCATATATGAAGAAAAACTAAATTTCTCATGCATTTATCCAGAAATAACTAAATTTCTCCTGCATTTATACAAGAATAACCAAATTTTTCATGCATTTAATGCAGAAAAACTAAATTTCTTATGTATTTATACAAAAAACTAAATTTCTCATGCATTTATACAGAAAAACTAAATTTCTCATACATTTATGAAGAAATAACTATATTTCTCATGCATTTATACATAAATAACTAAATTTCTCAGGCATCTATTCAGAAATACTAAATTTCTCATGCATTTATGCAGAAATTACTAAATTTCTCATCTATTTATACAGAAATAACTAAATTTCTCATGCTTTTATGCAGAAAACTAAATTCCCTATGCATTTATACACAAATAGCTAAATTTGTCATGTATTTATACAAAAATAACTAAATTTCTCATGCATTTTAGCATAAAATAAAATTTCTCATGTATTTATACAAAAACTAAATTTCTCATGCATTTATACAAAAACTAAATTTCTCATGCATTTGTACAGAAATAGCTAAATTTCTCATCCATTTATGTAGAAACTAAATTTATCATGCATCTATTCAGAAATACTAAATTTCTCATGCATTTATACAGAAAAACTAAATTTCTCATGCATTTATCCAGAAATAACTAAATTTCTCATGCATTTATAATAAAAACTAAATTTTTCATGCATTTATACAGAAATTACTGAATTTCTCATGCATTTATACAGAAATAACTAAATTTCTCATGCATTTATATATAAATAACTAAATTTCTCATGCATCTATTCAGAAATACTAAATTTCTCATGCTTTTATGCAGAAAAACTAAATTTCCTATGCATTTATACATAAATAGCTAAATTTATCATGTATTTATACATAAATAACTAAATTTCTCATGCATTTATACAGAAAAACAAAATTTATAATTAATTTATTCAGCAATAACTAAATTTCTCTTCTATTTAAACCAAAAAACTAACTTTCTCATGCATTTATACAGAAATAATTAAATTTCTCATGCATTTCTCCAGAAATAACTCAATTTCTCGTTTATTTATCGAAATGAATGCAAAGTGACCTAAACCGCAAATGCGCTCACCTAATCTTTGCCAATGAGAATATACTCGTAGCTGCCGAAAATGAAAAAAATCTAAAAGTTGATAATAAACTATTTTAAGATGATATTCAAATTGCATTGGTACTCCAGTGTGGCTCCGTCTCCTTCAAGAATCCAAGTGTGCAATAAATATTCCAAACCTCAAATTGCTTGGAGGAGGCCCTCCTCGCCCTAAACTCAATGACTCCACATCTGGTTATGAAGAGCTCAACTCAAAAAAAGGAGCCAAACGGTATCAACAAACTAATTACGGTACTGAGTCAAATGTCACACACCTAGCTCTTCTAGATAAGGGCATTTGGCCTAAAGGTGGCCGGTAGTCTGGAATACCAAGTAACTTGTACAGAAAGGTCCTAGAGGTGCTCGTACCAATGGCCCGATAGATCGACAGAAATAGTCGTGGGGCGATGGTACGCAAATTTAAATTCCACGACACCGTCTTCTATCTTTTTGTTATGCATCCCGAAGGACTAACTTGATCCATGTCAGGAATTCAGTTTAGAGAAGAAGGAAACCCTGGTTTTGCTCATCAGTACATTTGCCTCGAACAAACCCTACATGTACGTAAACTCAGCACAAGATACTTTCCACATCTATGGATTTACAGTAGCCATGGCGTCAATGTTACTGCACACCAGTGAATGAGATTACAAAGAAGGTTCACGGACTATATATTAAAAAACGGTGTACGAATCTGGTAAATGGGTATATTGGAACCGGCTCGGCCGTAAAGTCAGACAAAGAGCAAGCAAGACAAATAATAGCTTCCAAAAATGGAGAGCTTCTATGGAAGCAAGCTACTCTTTCGAGCTTGGACTCAATTGTATACGTTGGGACACCCCTACTCTGTCAAAATGAATCCTCCGAGAAATGTAGATCAGAAGCATAGCGAGAGGCGCTAAAGGTAGCATTCTCCAGCGTAGTTTCTTTGATATAAGCAAAGTGCCACCGGTTTGAGAGTTATACCAAAACTCTCGATGGAGTTTTGTAGCCCGTAATGATTAACGTACGTTTGGTGTCTCTTATCGGTATTGACACTATCAAGATTGTCCGCAGGCAATATGAGACCAGTTAGTAAAGGAGTAGACGTCTTGGAAGGCATCATGCACTGTGCATTACTTAGGTGGCATTGGTCCTGCGTCTACGAAGAGGTTTTTTAAAGGGAAAATGCGATAGACACCAGTTGCCAAAAGGAGAACGGTGTGTGTCAATCAAGTTCAACAACCTATATAGAGGTGGTTGGGATATGGAGAAAATGAATCTCGTTCCCGTAGCCAAGTTTTGAGCAAACAAAAGAGCAGTAAATTAAAAGTAATGTTACTTTACCAGCACCTCATTTTGTGAATGCAAAATATATTTGAATGTAAAAGTGATTGCAACCATGGATTTCGTCGAATAACTCCCATCCAAAGTATGCTTATGCATCATGCTCCTAGTTGGAGTAGTAAAACATCTGGAGATCGAATTCTTTCGAAAATTCACATTTCTCGCAGGCCAAACTAGGGAATAAAAGTTCTTTTAGGACAGAGATACAGGGTCTTGCCAAGATTCTGTTACACTCGTTTTTTTATCTTTAAAGAGGTTTACCTGTGTGATACCAAAAGCTTTTGTCAAACAAACATATAGTTCCCCTTTTCCCGCACGTTTCATTAAAACATTTTTCTCATTGTGTGTTGCTGTGTAGAGATGGAATTAGAGAGAATCGAGATCTCTGCTCTCCTGTGCGCAGGCGACAAAAGGTCCAACATCACTAAGCGGTCAACTTCAGTCAATAACCATCCCCATAGTCGCAGAGAGGTTCAATAACGAGGAAGAACTCAAAGATCAACCTTGTTCAAGTCGACCTCACGTTTTCAACCGTTTGGCTTTGAGAAAGGCCTTCGAAAGGGCTACGAAGCTCAAAATGACAGCACTCGCGAAGAACAAGAACATCTCGGTGGCCACGGTTTCAAAGGCCGTAAAGAAGGAGGGTGGCAAGAGCTTGAGTTGCGTGGAAAGGCCTCTTCTCACGAACCGTATTCGAGTACAAGGTTGGGAGTGCTGTCGTCGCCTTCTCAACGAATTGAAGTGTTATGTCAATCGAATTATCATTTTTTTTCTGCTGTACAAACCTTCACGGTCGGTTTGGTGGTATCAACAAGCAGAACGACAGTGGGGTTAGCTTCTTCCAGGAGGTCTCCAAGGCCCGCTACGTGTCTACGACTAAGCATCCGGCGTCGTGGCTTCAAAAGGTGAGAAGATGCAGGTATGGATCGCGGACCGGTACAGGCTCACTGAGGCCGATTTTCGGTAAATCTTGGCTACGAAAGTCCTTCCATGGTTGAGAATGATCACGACGAATGTGGAATACGTCTTTCAATAGGCAGCGCCCCTGCCCACACCGCCAATGCCATGCGAGAGTAGTTAGGGTGAAAGATAAACTGGTGGAAATACTTTTGGCCCCCGTAGTCGCTCGACTTCAATCCCATCGACCACAACATTTGGGCGCATGTCGATGGCAAGGCCTCCAAGGCCCAGCACAACAACGTTGACGAGGGACTTCGTTCGCCACATGTGCGCGGTCTTAAGGTCTCGCCTGAAGCACGTGCTTGCCGCTGATGGCTGCCATATTGATTAATATTACAATTTAAACACATGTTTATATGTTAAAATAATAAAAATCTTTCTAACTACATCAAAACTACTATTTCGTCCTTTGATGAGAGCATCGTAACAAGTGTATCAGGACTTTTGAAATACCCGGTATATGAATTCTTCCAAATTATAAACTCCGATCTCCAGCTTTTTGAATTGTGCATCAACGCCTGGGCCCTTAGGAGTGAACGTGTACTCCATAAGATGTGGGAGGCTACTGTACAGTGTACAGCTCCCAAGAAGAAGAAAGAGCCACGGCATCAACGAACGACACGGCGGAACTCCGATTCATCGAAGTCAGTTGAAGATGGAAGGAAAATATATACAAGATAATACTTCCTATCAAGGTGGAGCTGCTTTGATACCACTTTTAGGTAGGTAGAAAGTCAAAGACGCAAAAGGACATCAAATTGGGTGCAATTAACGCAACTACCAGCCAAGACCCCATCCTTGAGTGAGTGGCTCGCGAAACTCCTGTACGCCGGGAGGGTGAGCAAGGTGTATATACCAAAGGTTTTTCCTTGAAGGCAGGCAGCTAAAATAGATCCTGAGAGGATGTACCTCTTCAGCTGTTCCCAATTATCCAAGAGTTTAGGACAATTCTATTGAAAGAAATGAAGCTGCACTGCAGATCTACTTACAAGAAGCTTTCAAGACTTTGAACAATAAAAACCTCACTGGATTGACCGTAGTCTACCATTTCTTACTTAAGACTATTCAACTCGATACGAGAACATTATCTTTATTTTGCTTTGATTCCTTTGGCTAGCAGGGTGCTTTTATGGTTGGACCTCTCTCGTCTTTTGGAAATGACTACCTCCTATCCCGTCCAGTAAAACTTATTCCTGTTTCTTAGTATGGATTGGTTTTAATGAGCTGTACTTTGCTTTCTTTGATCTTTGTCTTCGAATGTTCCTTTCTCTTGCCTGTAAAAAGGCAATGTTCTTTCTTCCTCTCTGCTATATGCAAAGTTTCGTACTAAAGTAAGCTTACTCTGATATAATTATATTTGTTATGAACCCTCGAATAGTTTTGGGTGGCTGCGGCTAGTCACTGGTGTGCTGTATTGCCAAGTAATTCTATTTTTCATAACACGTTAGGTAAGAAAATTAATTGTAGGGATGATTTTTTTTTAAATAACCAAATGTTAATGCGACTCTTTTTGTGATATATATGATTAAAAATTAAATATATGAGTATAAACTTAATTAAGCAAGAAAAAGAAAAATTGGCGGAAATTTAGCATCCCTGTTTTGAAACAAAACAGTTTCAAAATGTTTCGACAGTACTGCTTTAAATAGCGCAATAACGTAAAATATTTCACTAAATTCAATTTATTTTATTGGTAAATGTCTAATCTCGTTTATAACTGAATACCCCTCCCTCCCTAACCACTCCAGCTTCATCAAATACTATATTAAATTGTCACTCTCTGAACAAAATTCAGTATATAGAATAACATGACTAATTGTGGAATTGTACATTAAAAAGTCTAGAAAAATATTTTATTGACATTTGTCTCTACAAAAGTGTTTTAAAAAATAAAATGTCATTTTTTTATGACAGGGCTGTTCTAGTTTATTATATAAAATGACAAAATAGAAAAGTCTTTTCGTAATGAATCTTTCCCTCCCCTTTTTCTTCACAAAATAAGGATCTTTCTTCTACTTGCAGGTCATTCCGAGAGTTAAGCCTTGTAAATCAAAAAGAAACTGCTTGCAATCATCGTTATTTTCTTCCGAGGGAAATATTAATCTTTAATGAGGAAAGATTTGAGAACTTTTGGAAATTAATCGAGGAAATGATAACGAATGAAAGATTTCCTTACACTCCATGCTACAACACCTATCAAGTCATTATATGCTAAATATATATATCCCTTATTTGTTCTCTTATTAAAAGTAATAGCATCAGTATTGAAAGATTATAGCAGAATAATTTGCATTCTCTATTTTACTCTATTAAAAGTCGATTTTATTATCATCGCCAGCGCACACTTCAGACTTTAAAAGAAATTTTTATGCCTTGGATCGTGATTTTCTCCTATGAGCCATCGTCCCTTGAGTTAGTGACTGTCCCGATATTTGATTCATAGTAGTAATAAAGACGAGGTAAATCTGTGGTAATCTGATTTGATCCAATGCGTTTTAACTGTTATAACGAATAAAATGTAAATAAAGATTTGAACCAATGCGTTTTACCTGTTGTAACGCATTAAAAGGCTATAAAGATTTAAACCAAAGCGTTTTACCTGTTTTAACGCAAAAAATGTAAATAAAACTTTGAACCAATGCGTTTTACCTGTTGTAACGCATTAAAAGGATATAAGGATTTGAACCAATGCGTTTTACCTGTTTTAACGCATAAAATGTAAATAAAGATTTGAACCAATGCGTTTTACCTGTTGTAACGCATTAAAAGGATATAAGGATTTGAACCAATGCGTTTTACCTGTTTTAACGCATAAAATGTAAATAAAGCTTTGAACCAATGCGTTTTAACTGTTGTAACGTATTAAAAGGCTATAAAGATTTAAACCAATGCGTTTTTTCTGTTTTAACGCAAAAAATGTAAATAAAGCTTTGAACCAATGCGTTTTACCTGTTGTAACGCATTAAAAATATATAGAGATTTGAACCAATGCATTTTACCTGTTTTAACGCATAAAATGTAAATAAAGCTTTGAACCAATGCGTTTTACCTGTTGTAACGCATTAAAAGGATATAAGGATTTGAACCAATGCGTTTTACCTGTTTTAACGCATAAAATGTAAATAAAGCTTTGAACCAATGCATTTTACCTGTTGTAACGCATTAAAAGGATATTAGGATTTGAACCAATGCGTTTTACCTGTTTTAACGCATAAAATGTAAATAAAACTTTGAACCAATGCGTTTTACCTGTTGTAACGCATTAAAAGGATATAAGGATTTGAACCAATGCGTTTTACCTGTTTTAACGCATAAAATGTAAAGAATTGAGCCTATGCGTTTCACTTGTTTCAACATATTAATGCGAAACTTTGGCACTGAATATAAAAAATAATCAAGATTTGGAGAACAACTTGTAAGAGATGTCCGAACAAAACGCACCAGAAGAGAAAAAGATTAGGTTAAGTTCGTTCTATGGTAACACACTTTTCGGACACCCCGCACAACTCTTCATATTATGAATAACATTGTGACTTGACATCATTTTATTACTTTATGTTACCTAAATATTTGTCTTGGATTGATAGATATGTGAACTTTTCAGTTATTGAGAAGAAAAGGAGAGGATGTGTAATCAAAAAAGATAATGTGTATATTCAAAATGAACATGTATATTCAAAAAGAGCATGTGTTTCCCCAAAGAGCATGCATATTCAAAAAGATCATATGTATTCCAAAAGAATATGTATATTCCAAAAGAACATGTGTATTCAAAAAGTGTATGTGCATTCAAAATAGCATGTGTATTCAAAAGGAACATGTGTATTTCAAAAGAGCATTGTATTCATAAAAACATGTGTATTTAAAAAATAGCATTTGTTTTCATAAAGAGCACTTTAACTAGTAAGAAGGGAACGATGTTAGAGATAAAAGTATAAAGAAACAGCATAAACTGGTAAATTTTGGGGATGACAAAACTACCTTACCATACTTCTCAATCTTAAAATAGCTGAAACAAGTTAATACATAGAGAAATGATCTCAGCTTTACCCATATAAACCCGATTCCTGGATCTTAAAACAGATCAGGGACGATAGGAATCGTCGCTCCTGAATAATCGGTACTATAATTCCTTAAGGTAGGATTGCGATCCCGTTCTCTTCGATCCAGGGATAGGCGACCTCACTGCCTTCGCAGAGACTGGGATTCTCTTTAATGAACTTTATTAACAAGCTTGTACAAATGAGTTCTGACAATGTCCAAGGAAGTTTCGAAGTTTCTGACCATATTTATACAGAAAGTGAAACTGAAACCTCTTATTAAGATCCTCAAAAGAGGTCGTTTATCTTATTGGCACCTTGATCGAATATTAAAAACAACGGGGATAGGAGTATTTTTAATGCTGTATTTTTACTCAGTAAAGGCAAAGGATAAAGGAAACAATTCCTTCCATTTAAGATTTGACCATCAATATTTCAAGGTTAATCACGCGGATAATTTTCTTAAAATAAGAAAACTAATAAAAATCGGCCTGGAGGAAAAAGAAGACATAACTCAGTACATTCATGGAATTTAGAAATTCGAGGGGAGGAGTTATCTTCCTCCATGTGTTGTTTTGCATCTTTATAAGCATTTTGGTATGTAAATGTTCATGCTTACCTTTGTATGTACTTGGTCATGTGTATGTTCACGCATATATTTGTATGTACAATTAAATGTGTGTTTTCCTATGTATGTTTGTATATACATGAAGATGAGTATGTTCACGCGTATCTGTGTATGCTGGTGGACATGTGTATGCCCGCGCCTAACTTTGTATGTACAATTAAATGTGTGTTTTCCTATGTATGTTTGTATGTACATGAAAATTAGTATGTTCATGCGTATCTGTGTATGCTGGTGGACATGTGTATGCCCGCGCCTAACTTTGTATGTACTTGGACATATGTATGCTCGCGCGTATCTTTGTGTTTACTAAAACCTCTTTAAGTCTGCGCGTATCCTTGTAAGGAAACGGACATGTGTATGTTACACGTATATTTGTATGTACACGGACATATATATGTTCGTGCGTATCTTTGTATATACATAGGCATTTGTATATTAAACATATGTATCTTTGTATGTACGTCAGCATGTGTATGTTGGCATGTATTTTTGTATGTACGTTGACATGTGAATGTCAGCACGTATCTTTCTATGTACAAGGAAATCTGTTTGTTCATGTATATCTTTATATTTACGTGAACATGTGTCCGTTCGCCCGTACCTCTGCATGTAGGCAGGCATGTGTATGTCCGAGCGTATCTTTGTATTTATGTGAACATGTGTATGTCAGCGCGTATCTTTGAATGTACATGACCATGTGTATGTTCGTATGCATCTTTATAGGTACTTGTAAGGTTTTCGTGCATACATTTGTATGTACTTTATATGTAAGTGTTTGTGCCTACATTTATATCTTCTTGCTCATGTAGATATTTGTATCTAACTTTGTTTACATTTCCGCATCTGTGTTTGTGCATGTGTCTGTACTCCCGCGTACCGTTATACTTGCACATGTGCATATGGTCTTGCTTAGTGTTCGTTGGCAATTGTACATATGCACGTTTCTGCTTAACTAGGTATATAAATGCACATACATATGTGTGTTTGTGGATAGATTGTAGGTGTGCATTCCTATTTACGTTCTTATTAACTTGTAGAGATGTGTTCATGCGTACATTTGTAGGCACTTGCGCATATACTTGCGTGGTCGTGCACATGTACGTCCTTGTGTGTGTGTTTTCCTGGTAGAGTAAGGCATTCTTCGGGCTCATATTAATTCCCGGAGCCATGAATCGATTTATGGGAGTTGTGGAAGTTATTTAACCCGAAAACTTCACAAAAGCCCTGTAAAAACGATCCGACTTTTCCTCTCCCCTTCTCCTTAAATCATTAAACGCATGCCTCAATAAAGCGGTATAAAAATATCAAGAAAAGAAAAGAAAGGAAAATCGAAAAATAAAAGAATCAAAGGAGGGAAAGAATGGAGCGAGATGATGAAACGAAACGGCTGTCAGGCGGTCACTTCCTTCCTGCGCAGAAGAGCCAATGTGATTGACAGTCTGCGCTTTTCTTTTGTGTAAAAGGATGACATCTTGTCACCTTTTTACTTCCATGGCTTTGCCACACCGTCTTACCCTTCGATTAATTCACCAGGTAAAGCCGAGCGGCGTCTAAGTATCTTATTTTTTTTTCTCTGTTATTTTAGGACCAGCGGTAATCTTAAATCCACTGAACAGAGGCGGTCGTGCTATGCGGCCATCGGCTGTGAATACCCCAGTTTTTGCCTTAAAGGTAAAGTAAACTTCATGGGTTCACAAATGTAGAAGATAGTGAAGTTGAGGTTGATGAGAATACAATCAGTATGGCGTTGGATAATGCAACCATCAGTGTCTTTTTTGTGGCTGTGTTCAGCCATTCTCTTCAGAACTTCTTTTAATATATTCGTAATCCTTGTTTGTGTTCTTATCCAAATGCTTTATTTTGTGATATGTAAAGTTTTATTATATTCCTGTGTTTATGAATTGAGGTTTTATCATTAAGCATCAAAGCTTTTAATCCCAGATTGTAAAAATGAGAGAAGCGTATAAAATTGAGAACTGTTTGATAAAATTGGATTAGTCAAATTTTAAAAATTGTCTCCGCCTTAACATACCATCTAGCTATTTTCCCTTATGGTATGAAGCAAAACTATTCTATTTAATGCTATATTTCTACTTGTTCTAGGATAAATATAGGAACGTTGGTGTTTTATAAAGTATAGGCGTCTAATTGCAGTAGTACACTATGTATATATTGTATATTATTTGGATTTTATACGCCTCTATAGAGCAAAGGGAACTGCGTTACTTGCCATGTATTGAATTTGTACTGTGAACTTTGATGGGTGGCAGTAATGGGGATCTCGGATTTTTCTATGTTGGTAGATGACCTATAACAGGATCTCATGGCCTTTTATCAACTAAAAGCTTATTACATGCCATCGAAATTTGAAGCATTTGGCATCTAGGAAGGAATAAGAGATAGTAAACTTATTTTTTCATTCTTACCTACTTACTGAAGTTTCCTGTGGTAAGGATGTAATGTATATATATGCTCACTGTACTCTCTTCAGTTGCCATCAAACTGCAAGATTGCACTGCGTGCGAAATGCAGAGGAAAATATCAAAATCTCGTCAATTGCCATGCTTTTTTTCACTTCCCCCCCGATCTTTTCTCTCTTGCTTGACGACCTTATTATGAAATCGTCATAAATAAAATATGCCTAGTAAAGGATATTATATCAATGTACACGTTATTTTCCCACACCTCTATCCTATGGATATTTCCAATTTAAACATTTATTATCATAATTACGTGGAATTCCCTCTGCGAGAGGTATGGACTTCCTCTACCAACAAAAGTGCGCTGAGATTTAAGCTCGACAATGCTCTCTCAGCGTGAGTCTCTACCTGTGTACGCGAAGCGTCGGAACTTCATTCTCGGAGGTTCCGACCTGCGTATTATTTCGCTAAATTGCCTCTGAAAGGAACCGAACAAAACTCGACAGAATTTTGTGACTCGTTTTTTCTTTTCTTCTTTTTCGGCTTTGGGATGGGTTTTATTCCCGATAAATTGGGTGTCTTGTCTGTGAGGAAGTAAAACTTTCCTCTTCGATAGGTTTCAATACACTTCTCGCCGAATTGGGATGGGGGGAGAAACGCTGCCTACTAAGTGAAGACTGGAATGAAAATGCTTTGAAATGGATGTCAGATTGAAACTGTGAAAATGTGGAAGGTTTTCTTTCATGCCAGCAAGACACTATTGCTCCTGGCCTAGACTAAAGTCCCAAATTCTGTGTTTTTCCGTCGTCTTTGGTTAAGATGATCTTTGAGAGGTGAACCAAGAAGGCGGAGATGAAGAAGCACCGCATTTCTTTCTCAACACGAGCGAAAGAAGAGGTTATGATTTGTTTGGGTGATGCAAAAACTTTTGAAGTGAGAAACATGCCAGGGGCTTAAAATCTATATATGATCGTAGTTTTTAAATACAGATAAATCTGAAACAAAAAATTTAGTGAGCAATAAAAGTCTAAAACTTATAGAAAATTTTAAATAAGTCTTCTTTACGACCCTATTCGCACAGTAGTCAGATAAAAGCTAAATTAATAAATTAGGCAAAGAAATAAATTAAATTGACATTTATAATCATTAATAATAATAATTTGAATTATAGTGTAGTAATGGAATAATTGTAGTAAAATTCAATGACTTTTTTAAAAAGATTAATTTTTGCAATTCCTGTATTAGTAAGGATTAAATAATTACCAATAATGTAAAATAATCTCTCAATTCAACCTGGTAAAGAAAGCTAAGGCATGACGAAATATCGGTAATGATGCGCATTAGGGGTGAAAACAAAATATATTATGAAGATAGAAGAAAATAATAAATACTTTAATTTGAGAAAAAGTTTTGACATTTGAAAAGTTTTAAATTAAAATAAAAACTTTGCAAAGCTTATGAGAGAGTAAAAACGTTTACAAAGTTTAGAAAGTTTTCATAAACGTTTAAAAGTTAAAAGGGTTTTAAAACATTTAAAAAGCTTAAGAAGTTTTCATAAACGTTTAAAAAGCTTTTAACATGGGTGTCAAACATTTTAAAAGCTTTAAGAGTTTTTTGAAAATGTTTAAAAGGCTTAATATTTTTCAAAACGTTTAAAAAGCTTAAAAGTTTTCAAAAAACATTCAAAGCTTAAATACTTTTCCAAAAAGTAAAAAAAAAGGATAAAAATGTTTTCAAAAGCGCCTAAAAAATTGCAAAAAAAAACACAAAGGTTTACAAAGCTTAAAAATGTATAAATAAGGTTTACAAAGCTTAAAAGGTTTTCAAAAACGTTTAAAAATCTTAAAATGTCTTCCAACTCGTTAACAAAGATTGAAAAGTTTTCTAAAACGTTTACAAAGCTTAATATGTTTTCCAAAACGATTACAAAGCTTAATGAGTTTTTTAAAGTTTCCAAAACGTTTGCAAAGCTTTAAATGATTTGAAAAGTTTTTTAAGCTTAATAAGCTTTCAAAAGGTTTACAAAGCTTGAAGCTTTTCAAAAATGCTTACAAAGCTAAAAAGGATTAAAAACGTTTTCCATGATTAAAAGGAGTTCAAAATCGTTTAAAAAGTTAAAAAGGTTTTACAAAACATTTACAAAGCTTAGAAAGTTTTCCAAAATATTTACAATGCATATAGGTGGGTAAGCTTAAAAAGCTTTCATAAACGTTTATTAAGCTTAGAGAGTTTTTAAAACGTTTAAAAGCTTAAAATGCTTTTAAAAGCGTTTATTACCTATAAAAGTTTTCCCAAACATTTACAGAGCTTAAAATGTTTCCAAAATTTTAAAAAGCTTTAAATTTTTGAGATGCGTTTAGAAGGCTTAAGAAAATCTTCCAAAACGTTTATAAAGCTTACGAGGTTTTAAAAAGGTTTAAGAAGCTAAAACAAGTGTTCAAAAACGTTCATAAAGCTTTAAGAGCTTTCCAAGACGTTTATAAGGATTATAAAGTTTTCAAAAAGGTTACAAAGCTTAAAAGGTTTCTAAAACCAAAACAAAGCCTAAAGTTTTCCCATCGTTTAAACGATTTGAAAACTTTTAAAGCTTTGTTAACGTTTTGCAAACATCTTGAAAAACTTTTAAAGCTTTGCAATAATTTGCAATAGCTTATAATTTGCTTAAGTCCGCCTTATTCGTAAGGTATGATTTAACAGAGGATGGCTACCGAAAAAAATTCCGTAGTGCGAAGCCTGAGACCATTTCTTCGTGCTAGGAGAAGAAAGTTGTGTTCGGGAGCAGAGTGGATTTCGTGCACTTATTTTCTGGTTTCGTGCGTCTCGGAAGGCTATTGCTATTTATGGCTATTGTAATTTAAGGACATCGTGGTTTAAGGCTATCGTGAGTTAAGGTTACCGTGAGTTAAGGTTACCGTGAGTTAAGGTTACCGTGAGTTAAGGTTACCGTAGATTAAGGTTATTGTGATTGATTGACTTAGTGTAAGACAACCGGCAGAGTTGTACCACTTTTGTATTTTAGTGCTGGTTTACCGCGAGTGTTGTACATCTCGTGCATCTTTGGTAGGACAACCGTGTATGGTGTCCTTGTTTTTGTGTGGCCCATACTAGGCCTGATATTGGTGGTCGTGAGTGGCCCTTATTTTTGTATAAGCCTTCATATATATATATATATATATATATATATATATATATATATATATATATATATATATATATATATATATATATATATGGTCGGTCATTGCGCTTAGGTACATTGTAGTTACGTTACCGGTGAGGGCTTCCCTCTATGGCTTAACCTTCTTTCTCCGTGGTCTCATAGATAGGAATATCATACGTGCGTTATTTTTGTGTACATATTTGTTCTTGTGTCTTCCATACTCCAAATATATTTACATATTACAAAAAGCCATTCCTTAGCTCGACCTATCAAAGTTGTAATTAATTTTTAGGTCCTTTATATGATAATTTAGTCTTTGAATATATCGGCACTTTCAAGTCAATTCATTTATCAAACATTTGTAAATAAAGTTTTTTCGTTTTAAGTCGACGCATCTTCTATCCTTGGCTATAAACCTTTTGGATTAAAGAATCTGGGCATGTCACCTGACCCCAGTTTTAGCTTCGAAAACCTTTTAAAATCATATTAGTTTTGTAAACGTTTTTGGTTAACCTTTTAAGCTTTATAAACGCCTTTCAAAACTTTATAAGCTCTGTAAAAGTTTTTCGAAATTTTAAACTTGGTAAACTTTTTTAAACTTTTATGCTTTATAAACGCTTTTTAAAAACTTATAAAAGCTTTTAAATGTTTTGAAAATTTTTTAATCTTAATAAACATTTTTGAAAGCATTTTAAGCTTTACAAACTATTTTGAAAACTTTTTATCCATTCTAAAGTTTTGAAACTTTTTTTAGCTATGTAAGGGCTTTTGAAAACTATTTAACCTTTCTAACCGCTTTTAAAAACTTTTTAAGGTTTGTTAACATATTTGAAAGCCTATTACGCTTTGAAAACGTTTTTTAAATTATTTTAAACTTTGTAAGCCTTTTTGAAAACTTTGTAATGTTTATAAATTAAAAAAAAAATTATTAGGCTTTGTAAATATCTTAAGCCTTGTAAACGTTTTGGAGAACTTTTTAATTATTTTTTTAAGGTTTTTAAAAGCTCTAACAAAGCTTAAAAGTTTTCAAAAACATTTACAACGCATACAATTTTTTAAAAGACGTTTACAAAGCTTAAAACCTTTTAAAACACGTTACCACACAACATTTTTCTAAAACATTGACAGAACATAAAAGTTTTCAAAGTCTTTTAGAAAGCTTGCAGTTCTCAAAAACTTTACAAGATTAACAAATTTTCGAAACTTTGATATGGCTTAATAAGTTTTCAAAAACATCTAAAATGATCAAAATGTTTCAGAAAAACTTTACAAAGCTTAAAAAGGTTTCTAAAACGTTTAAAAAGCTTCCATTGTTTTCAAACAACTTTAAAAGCTTAAAACCTTTTCGAAAAGTTTGAGAAATGTTAAAATTACTAAACTTTTCAAAGTTCTGAATTGTTGAAAATTTTTAAGAGTTCCTAAAGATTTAGGAAAGCTTGAACATCCTGCGCTCAAATAATTTTCGGAAGGAAAGGTGCTCAAACGAGAGTGTATGGGTGGTATTAAATTTGCGAATTTACGCTTAGACTACATGTATAAACTAACTTTGATAACACATTGGTCAACAACCAAAATACTTCCAAGCCAAGAATAGCAATTTCCAACTAATTTTAAGTCGCTGATAATGAAGATCAAGGTTAAACTTGTTTGATAGCTATACATTTCAAGATAGATATACGTGTTATAACAGGTTCCAACAGGCTTGTGGCAGTGTGTTTCTTACCACACTCATAGTTTCGCTGCCCTTCAGTATTGTTCCAGCAGTCAGAGAAGGTGGTTCTGCTGAACAAGTTTACATTTTGAGGTGAAAGGTAACTAATTTTCCTAGCCAAACACTTTTTACACTTATAATAAATATTCAATGAGAGAGTTTTTTATATGCATGTGAGTCATTTTATATTAATTTTATTTTTCTACTGAATGATATAAATACTTCTGCTAAGCTGTCATGCTCTGTATTTTAATGATAAATTTCTGAATAAATTTTCTGTTTATTTTCTAATTGTTTGTTTTTTTCTTCTTTTAGATGCCTTGTACTTGTGTGAATAAGGCAGACAACTTCTACTACATTTGTAGGGGGGTGACCTCTGCATCACAGAAGCGCCGTATAACTGCTATGGTTAGAAAGACATATAACCTATATTTAAGATACAAGATTGGTGACCAGGATAATAACTGGGCTCCTCACATACGCTGCAACACTTGTACTACTAACCTTCGCCAATGGTTGAACATAAAGAGAAAAGGAATGCCTTTTGCTGTGAAAATGACGTGGCGAGAGCCAACAGACCATACCAACAATTTTTATTTCTGCATGGTACCTCCAGTACAAAAGGGATTGTCAAAGAAGAAAAAGGAGTTCATTGAATATCCAAACATTCCATCAACTATTTGCCTAGTTCCACACGGAGAAGGTCTACCTGTTTTTGATACAAAAACTTTGGTATCCTTCGAGTCAGATGAGGAAAGTGGTGAGGAAGAAGCAGAGAGGATGACACTGCTGGATTACAGAGTGACCCAACTTTTGATGAAGCACACTTCTCTATGCCACATCTCAGAACACGAGAGGGACTCCATGACCTTGTCAGAATCTGCAACTAACCAAGAATAAAGCAAAGCTAGTAGGCTCTTGCCTTCAACAGTGGAATCTCCAAGAAGCTCATGTAAAAATTTCAAAATTTCGTGAACGTCAGCAGCAGTTCAACGATTTCTTCGTAATGGAAGGTGATGTAGTGGCCTGCAACAATATTAATGGTCTTATGGAAGCACTTGCATCGAATAAGAACCCAGACACTGGAGGTTGTTCATTGATTCATCAAAACGAGTCTGAAAGGTTTCTTGCTGCACACCGACATTAATGAACCATGAGATCTTGTAGGCCATGGGCCACATATGAAAGAAACTTATGAGAATATAAATCATATCTTGCATTGCTTAAAATATGATGAATGTCAATGGCAGCTCTGTAGTGAATTAAAGGTTGTTGCTCTTGTGATAGGCTTACAGGTCGGATACACCAAGTAGTGCTGCTTGCTGTGTGAATAAGACAGCCATGCAAGAGGTTGACACTATATCAGTAGATACTGGCCACCTCGTCAATCATTGGAGCGTGGGGTGAAAAAATTTTCAACATCCACCTCTCACTGAACCAAACGAAATTTTGCTGCCAGCATTACATAGAAAAACTGGGAATAATGAAAAACTTTTTAAAAGCTATAGACAAATCTGGTCAGGGATTCGAGTATTTAACATCAAATTCTTCTTACTGAGCGACGCTAAGATAAAAGAGGGTGTTTTCATTGGTCCTCAGGTTCGAGAGCTTCTTACAGATGCTGACTTTGAATGAACCCTTCATGGGGAAGAAAAAGCTGCTTGGGAAGCATTTGAGTTAGCGGCGAAGGGAATTTTCAGAAACAGAAGGGAAGGAAACTATAAAAGATTTGTGAAAAACGACATCAAGGCATACAAGAACATACAATGTAACATGATACTTAAAATCCACTTTTTGCACTCATCTTTAGACTTTTTTCCAGTTAGTGACGAACAAAGTGAAAAGTTTCACGAAGACATTTCAAGCAAAAGTCAAGCAAAAAGGCAGAAAGTGGATATGGATTTGAGTTTAAAACATAATGACACATACTGTACGTTATAATAAAATAATCAACAATTACATGCCACGCATCTTTAAACCTATAGCCAAGAAGCATTATTCAAGGTTATATTTGGATTCAGTGCATGAAAATACATAAGAATTAACTAATCTCATTTAAGAAGCACGCAAATTTTCAAAATTATTAACCAGAAAACTAAACATTTTTCTCTAAAACGTTTCTAAGTTTAATAATTTAAAGGCAAAATTAAAATTTAAGAATTAAAGGAAATGTAAAATCAAGATTAGATAATTTAATTAAAGAATTAAAAAATTAAATAATTTAATTTAATCACTATATTACAGAATTTTTAAAAATCCAACTTAAGGAATTTAATTTACTATCGAGATTTTAGAATTAAATAAAGATAAAATTAAGAAAATAATTACAAAATAAAAATATAAGAAATAATGAAATAGAAAATCAAAATTGAAGCACTTAACTTAATATTGATTAAAAAATCAAATTAAAGATTAAAAATACAAATTAAATAATTTAATTTAATATTGAAAGTAACAAATATAAAAAAAATAACAAAACAATATAATATATCAAAATCAAACAATTTAAAAAATCAAAATTAAAGAATTTATCTAATATCGAAATTAAAGAATTTAAATTAAAATTTAAATTCCAGTATTTAAAAAAAAATCAAAATTAGAGAATTTTATTTATAATCAACATTACAGACGTTTTGTAAAAAAATCAAAATTAATGAGTATAATTTAACCTCAATATTACAGAAGTTAAATATCAGAATTAAAAAAAAGAATAATTCAATATCGAAATGAAAGAATTTTTAAATCGGAAATTAAAGCATTCAATAAATTTCTTTTAAGAATTAATGAAATAGAAAAAAAAACAACAGTTCAATAACGATTTTAAAGAATTAAAAATCAAATGTAAGGATAAAAAATAAATATTAATAAATCTAGTTTAATATTAAATAGAAGGAATCTAAATCAATAAAAGAATTGATTAATATCGAAATTAAAAATTTAATTTAAGTTCGAATTTAGAGTATTAAAAAACAAATTAAAGATTTTAACTTAAAATCGAAATTAAAGAATGTTAAAAAAATAATTAAGAATATAATTTTATCTTAATATTACAGAATTTAAAACTAAAAATTAATTTATTATCGATATTAAACTGTTGAAATATTCAAATAAAAGATTTAATGAGAAATAAAAATGTAATCATTAATGAAATGGAAAATAAAATTAGAGAATTTAATTTAATATCATTTTAAAAGATTTAAATATCAAATTTAAAGATAAAAATTAAATATTAATTAATTTTATATTGCAAATAAATAATCTTAAATTAAAAATAAATAAAAAATATATATTAAAGTATTTTAAAAATTCCGATTCAAAGAATCTAAAAAAATAAAATTAACGAATTTAATTCAAGTTTAAAATTAAAGTATTTTAAAATAATCTAAATTAAAGACTTGAAAAAATAAGAAATGAAAACTAAAAATTAAATAATTTAATTTAACTTTGAACTTACTTAATAAAAAAATACAAATAAAAGAATAAATTTTAATATTCAAATAAAAGTATTTAAAATCGAAATTAAAGAAAACTAAATATGGAAATTAAAGAATAATAAATCAAAATTAAAGAATTAAATAAATAAAATTGAATTTATTTAATATTCAAATTACAACAACAAAATATTTGAGAAGTTAGTTTAATATTAAATTCGTGAATTAAAACAATCAAAATTAAAGTATTTAATATTATATCGAAATAAAAGCATTAAAGATATAGTTTAAAAAGTTTAAAACAAATTTAATAAGAAATTAAAGAACAAAAAATTAAAGAAGTTACTTTAATATTAAATTAATGAGTTAAAACAATAAAAAAAATAATATTAAAACGAAATAAAAGCATTTAAAATAAAAGTTAAAAAGTTAAAAACAAAAATAAATAATTATATTTACTGTTTTTCCATCAGAAGCCATTTAAATTAGCTTACAAATTTTCCAATTATTATGTAAAATTTATATTGGAAAGTTTTGAAAAAGTTAATTGACCTAATTTTATAAGTTTCATTTTGATGTGAATGGAAGCATGATATTTACATTATGCTTAGTAATGTGGTATCAGAGAATGGTTGATGTTTACACTCTGGTTACCTCCTCAAGTTCTAAATATATTTTATAATTTTCAATAGAAAAATATCTGGGTATTAATAGAAGAAATTTAAATAAACTTCATTTCAATGCAAGTAGTTGAATGAATATCCACATTAGTGCACACGAGCCAACTTGTGACTACAAATTTTCTAATTGTCGGGTTTGAAAAAGTTCTGTTACACTCGGTTTTCTGATCTTTCCAGTATGGGACATTAAAAGGTCTTTTACATTTTGTGCAGATGTGCTTTCCTGTGCTACAACATGTCTGACATCGGCAAAGGCTCAAGGTTAAACGGATGACCGTACACAGACTTTAGGAGAGACCCAACGTCAACCAAATGACCGTACACACACTAACGGAGAGACTCAACGACAACTGGATGAACGTACACAGATTTGTAGAGAGGCTCAAAGCCAACCGGATGACCATACACAGACTCGAGGAGAGGCTCAACCTCAACCGGATGAGCGTACACAGACTCAAGGAGAGCCTCAACGTCAAGCGGATGACCGTACACAGACTCGCGCAGAGGCTCAAAGCAAGCGGATGAATGTACACTGACAAAAAGAAATGCTCAAAGTCAACAGGAGGATCGTACACAGACTTGCAGGGAGCCTTAACTTAAACCGAATGACCGTACACAGACTCGAAGAGAGGCTCAACGTCAACCGGATGACCATGCACAGACTCTTGGAGAAGCTCAACGTCAACCGGATTAACTTAGCCTGACTCGCAGGAGGCTCAACGTCAACCGTTAACCTTATTCAGACTGGCGAGGAAGCTCAACCTTAGCCGCTGACCGTACACAGACTTGCAGGAGGTTTAACATCAACCGAATGAACATACACAGACTCAGGGTGACGCTCAACGTCAGCAAATGACCGTACACAACTCGCGGAGAGGCTCAACCTCAACCGGATGACCGTACACAGACTCAAGGAGATGCTCAACATAAACCGGATGACGGACACTGACTCGCAGAGAAGCTCATCGTCATCTGGATGAACTTAGACCGAATCGCTAGAGGCTTAACATCAAATGGATGACCCTGTGCAGACTAGCGGAGAGTCTGAACATCAGCCAGACGACCGTACACAGAATCGAGAAGAGACTCAAAGTCAAGCGGATGAACGTACGTACACTCGCGGAGAGGCTCAACTTCAACCGGATGACCCTACATAGACTCGCAGAACGGCTTAATTTTATTTGGATTACCGTAAACAGACTCAAGGAGAGGCTCAACGTCGACAAAATGACCGTACACAGACTCGCCTAGAAGGTCAACATCAACCGAATGAACTTAAACGGGGTCACGGAAGGCTCAACGTCAACCCGATGACCGTAAAAAGATTTTTGGAGAGGCTCAACGTACATATAACGAATGACCGTAAACAGACTCGCTGGGAAGGTCTAGGTCAACCAGATTAACGTTACACAGACAGGCGGAGCTGCTCAACGTCAACAGAATGAGGGTAAACAGAACCGGAGAATGACAACGGCAAGCGGATGACCAGACACAGATTTGCTCAAAGTCAACAGGTTGATCGTACACAGACTTGCAGAGAGGCTCAACCTCAACCGGATGACCGTACACTTACTCACGGAAAGGATCAACGTCAAAGGAATGAACGGGCACCACTGTAGGGACAGAATGATATTCAACCGGTTGGCCGTATAAAGAATCGCGGGGAGATTCAACGTCAATTGGATGATCGTACACACACTCGCCCCGGTGAGGCTCAACATCAACCGCATATTAGTACAGAGCCTCGCGGAGAGGCAAAACGTCAACCTGATGACAGTATACAGAATCACGGGACGTTTATCGTCAACTAGATGACCGTAAACACACTCGCCGAGGAGAGGCTCATTATCAACCATATGATCGTACACAGCCTTACGGAAGGGCACAACGTCAACTGGATGACCGTACCGCGATTAGTATAGAGGTTCAATATCAACCGTATGACCGTATACACACCTGTGGAGAGGCTTAACGACAACCGCTTACAGGACACAGAATCGTGGAGAGGCCAAAATTCTTCGGATGACTGGACACAGAGATGGGGAGAGGCTCAACGTCAACCGGAAGACCGTACAGAGACTCGTAGAGAGGCTGAAATTATTCCGGATAAGAGTACACTGACACGGGGAGAGTCTCAACGTCAACTGGATGACTGTACACAGTTTTTTTTGAGTAACCTCAAAAAGATGACAGTAGAAAGACTCGCGGAGTCGCTTAACTTCAACAGAATGAGAGTACACAGACTCCGAGAGATGCTTATCGGCAACCGGATGGCCTTAACCAGATAGACAGAGGGGCCAACGTCAACAGGATAACCGTAGACAGATTCGCAGAGACTCTCAACGTCAAACAGATGACCGTACACAGATTCGCGGAGTGGCTCAACGTCAAAACAATGAGAGAACACAGACACGCGGAGAGGCTCAACGACAAACGGATTACCGTAATAAGAACTCTTGCAGAGGCCCAACGTCTTCAGATTCCCCTAGATAGAAACGGAATTAGACTCAACGTCAGCCGGATGACCGTAAAGAGACTCGCGGAGGGGCTCAATGAGAGACGGATGAGAGTACACAGAATATGGAATACTCTCAACGTTAACCGGGTGACTGTACACAGATTCGTTGAAAGGTTCGACATCAACCGGATAACCGTACACAGACTCTCGGAAAGACTCAACATCAAAGGATGACTGTACACTGAGTCGCGGAAATGCTTAACGTCAAACATATGACCGTACACAGACTCGCGGAGTGGCTCAACTGCTACAGAATGAGGGTACACAGACTCGGAGAGAGGCTTAACGGCAACCGTATGACCGTCCACACATAGGCGGATTGGCTCTAGCTCAACTGATGAACGTACACAGACTCGCGCAGAGGCTTATCGGCAACCAGATGACCGTACAAAGGCTCGCGGATATGCTCAAAGTCAACTGGTTCACCGTACAAAACCTCACAGAGAGGCTCAACGTCAAACGGATCACCGTAAAAAGATTCGCAGAGAGGCTCAACGTCAATCGGATGACCGTACTCACACTCGGGCTGAGGCTATAGGTCAACCGGATAAACATGAACAGACGCGTGGAGATGCTCAGCTTCAACAGAATGAGGGTAAACATACTCAAGGAAAGGCTTAACGGCAAGACGATGACAGTAAACAGAATCGCGGAGACGTTTCACGTCAACAGAATGAGCGTACAACCTTGTGGAGAGGCTCAACGTTAACCAGATTACCATACACAGACTAGCGGAGATGCTAAATATCAACGCCATGACCGTACACAGACTCGTGGTGATTCTCGTGGAAAGGCTTAACGGCAAGCTGATGACCGTTAACAGAATCGCGGAGACGCTCCACGTCAACGGAATGAGCATACAGTCTTGTGGAGAGGCTCAACGTCAACCGGCAGAAAGTACATACACTCGGGCTGAGGCTATAGGTCAACCGGATAAACATAAACAGACGCGTGAAGATGCTCAACGTCAACAGAATGAGGGTAAACATACCTAGGGAAAGGCTTAACTGCAAGCTGATGACCGTAAACAGAATCGCGAAGAAGCTCCACGTCAACGAAATGAGCGTAAAGTCTCGCGGAGAGGTTAAACGTCGACCGGTTGACCGTAAACAGACTCGCAGGGAGGATCAACGTCAAAGGAATAAACAGACACAAACTCAGGGAGAGGCTGAACATGAATCGGATGACCGTATACGGAATCGCGTAGATGTTCAACTTTAACTGGGTGACGGTAGACACACTCGCCGCGGAGAGGCTCTATATAAACCGGATGATCGTACACAGCTTCGCGGAAAGGCACAACGTCGATCGGATGACCGTACACAGATTAATGGAGAAGCTCAACGCCAACCAGATGACCGTATACACACGCGCAGAGAGGCTTACCGACAACCAGATTTCCGTACACAGGTGCTTGGAAAGGTTCAACGTCTTCGGATGACTGTGCACAAAGAGGGGAATGTGCTAAACGTCAGCTGGATGAGAGTACACAGCATGGGGGAGAGTCGCAACGTTAACCGGATCGCTGTACACAGATTCGCGGATCGGCTCAACGTCAACCAGATGACCGTACACAGACTCCCGGAGAGGTTCAACATCAACAGATGACCGTAATCTGACTCTCGGAGAGGCTCTACGTCAAAGAGCTGACCGTAGACAGACTGACGGAGATGCCCAACGTCTGCGGATCCCCGTACACAGAGAGGGGGGAGAGGCTCAATATCAGCCATATGAGAGTACACAGAATAGGGGAGAGTCTCAATGTTAACCGGATGGCTGTACACAGATTCGTGGATAGGCTCAACGACAACCGGATAACCATACACAGTCTCCGGGAGAGATTCAACAGAAGACTGATGACCGTACACTAACTCTCGGAGAAGCTCAACGTCAACCAGATGACTGTACACAGAATCGCGGAGTGGCTCAACTTTAACAGAACGACCGTACACAAACACGGAGAGAAGCTTAACGGCAACTGCATGACCGTACACAGAATAGCGGAGAGGCTCAACATCAACAGAATGACCATTAACAGACTCATTGACAAGCTTAACGGCAACTGGATGACCGTACACAGATTTACGGAGAGGCCACCGTCAACCGTATGATCGTACCCAGAGTCGCAGAGAGGCTCAACGTCAAACGAATGAACGTACATAGACTCGGGGAGAGGCTCAACGGAAATGGATGAGGGTACATAGACTCGGGGAAAGACTCAACGGCAAACGGATAACCGCCACAGATTAGAGAAGAAGCTCATCGTCACCCTGAATACCGTACACACACTCGAGGCGAGGCTCAACATCAAAGGAAATAGCGTACACATTCTCTCGGATAGACCGAACGTCAACCGGATAAACGTGACTGACTCGCGGAGAGTCTCATCATCAACCAGATGGCATTACACAGGTACGCGAAGTGGCTCAACTTCAAAAGAATGAGAGTACGCTGACTGGAGGATAGGCTTCACGGAAACCGGATGACCGCACATAGATTTGCGGAGAGGCCAAAGTCAACTGGATGACCGTAAACAAGATACGCGAAGAGGCTCAACTTAAACCGGATGACCGTACACAGACTTGCAGAAAGGCTCTACATTAGTCGGATGGCCGTACACAGACTCGTGGAGACGCTTAACGTCGTCATAGACTCGTGGAGAGGGTCAACGTCAACAGAACACCGTTAACAGAATCAGGGAGAGGCTTAAAGGCAACCGGTTGACCGTACACAGCTTCGCGTAGAGGTTAAAATTCAACCGGATGACCGTATCCAGACATGCGAAGAGGCTCAACGTGAAAGGAAAGACCAAACACACACGCAAGAAGAGGCTTAACTTAAACGAATGACCGTGCACAGCCTCGCGGACAGGCTCAACGTCAAGAGAATGACCCTAGACAGACACGGGGAGAATCTTAACGGAAACTGGATGACCATAAACAGAATCGTGGAAGGCCAAGGTCGACCGGCTCATGGTACACAGATTCGCGGAGAGGCTCAAAGTCAACCGGATGAGCATAGACAGACTCGCGGCGAGGCTTAACATCAACTGCATGACCAGACACAGAGTGGCGGAGAGGGTTAACTTCAACCGGATGATCTTAGAAAGATTCGCTGAGAGGATCAACGTCAACCAAATGAACGTTAAGGGACGCAGAGAGGCTTAACTTCAACCGGAAGAACGTACACAGACTCGCGGAGAGGCTCAACGTCAAAAGTCTCACCGTACACAGACTAGGGGAGAGGCCTAACGGCATGCGGATGAACGTACACAGATTCGCGGAGAAGATCAACGTTAACAAAATGAGGGCTCACAGACTCGCAGACATGCTCAACGGCACATGTATGACCGTACACATATTCCCTGAGATGATCAACGCCAACGGATTGACCGTATACATACATGCGCAGAACCTCAATATCAACCGGACGAATTTACCCCGACAAGCACGAGGATCAGGGTCAACCAGATGACCAGATACAGACTCGCGGAGAGGCTCAATGGCAACCAGATGACCATACTCAGACTCACTGAGAGGCTCGACGCAAACTGGATGAACGTACACACACTTGCAGTAAGGCTCAAAGTCACACGGATGAGCCTAAAAAAATTCATGGAGAGGCTCTACGTCAACTGGATGACTGTACATAGAATCGCGGAGTGGCTCAACGTATACCGGATGAACTTACTCAGACTGGCGGAGAAGCTCAACCTCAACCGGATGAACGGACACAGACTGGCGGAGAAGCTCAACGTCTTCGGCTGAACAGACACAGACTCGCAGAGAGTCTAACGTTAACACAATGACCATACACAGAGTCTTGGAGATGCTTAATTTCAACCGGAGGACCATACACAGACACGCCGAGAAGCTCAACGTCAACAGAATACCGTACGCCGAAACAACGGAGAGAGGCTTAACGGCAACCAGATAACTGTACCCAGATTCATGGAGAAGCTCAAACTCAACCGGAGAGAAGCTCAACGTAAATTGGATGCCGGGACCTAAACTGGCGGAGAGGCTAAATATCAACCTGATGACAGAATCACGGAGAGACTGAACGGAGATTCTCAACGTCAACCGGATGACCGTACTCAGACTCACTAGGGGCTCAACGTCAACTGGATGGCCGTACACAGACTCGGAACGAGGCTCAACGTCAACAGAATGAACGTACACAGACTCGGGGAGAGGCTTAACGGCAAGTGGATGACCGTACACAGATTCGCGTAGATGGTTAACATGTACAGAATGAGAGTACCCATACTAGGGGAAAGGTTTAACGGTAAGCGGATGACCCTACACAGATTTGCGTAGATGAGCATCGTAAACAGAATTATCGTACATAAAAACACGGAGAAGCTCAACGTCAAGGAGATGAGCATAAACAGAGCCGCGGGAGGATTAACATCAACCTAATGACCATACACAGACTCAGGGACAGGCTCAACGTCAACCGGATAAAGGTATTCAGGCTCGTCGAGAGGCTCAATATCAACCGCCTGACGGTACATCCACTCGCAGAGAGGCTCAACGTCAACCAGTTGACCATACATAGACTCGCAGAGAGGCTCAACGTCAAAAGAATGACCGTACACAGACTCGGGGAGAGGCATAACGGGAAGCGGACGAGCGTACACAGATTCTTGGAGAGGATCAACGGCGAAAGAAATAAGGGTACACAGACTCGGAGAAAGGTTAAGCGGCAAGTGGATGACCGTGGATAGATTCGCGGAGATGAACAACGCAATCGGAATAACCATAAACAGACAAGCGGAGAAGTTCAACGTCAAGGGGATGACAGTACACAGACTCGCAGGAGGCTTAACATCAACCGAATGACCATATATAGACTTAAGGAGAGGTTAAACATGAACCGGATGACCGTAATCATACTCGCAGAGTGTCACCCTCAGCCGGATGACCGTACACAGACTGGCGCAGAGGCAAAAACCCTTCCAGATCACCGTGCACAGACTCGCGAAGTGACTCAATGTCAACCATATTACCGTACACAGATTCGCGGAGAGGCTCAACTTCAACCAGCTGACCGTATACAGACTCGCGGAGAGGGTGAACCACAAACGGATTAACGTACACGGAGTCGCAGAGAGGATAAACATCAACCTAATGACAGACTCGCGGAGATACTGAACGTCAACTGGATGACCGTATTCAGACTCATGGGGGCTTAACACCAACAGGATGACCGTACACAGAATCGCGGCGATGCTCAACGCCAACCCGATGACCGTATCCAGACACGCGAAGAGGCTCAACGTGAAACGAAAGACCGTAAACATCCGCGAGGAGAGGCCTAACTTAAACGGAAAGAGTGTACACAGACTTGCGGAGAAGCTTAATGTCAACCAGATGATCGTACAAAGATTAGCGGACACATTCTCCATCAACCGACTGAGCGTGAAAGGACACGCAAAGAGGCTCAACGTTAATCGGATGAATGTACACATACTCACATAGAGGCTCAGGGTCAACTCAATGACCGTAAACAGACTCGGGGAGAGGCTTAACAGAAAGCTGATGAGGGTACACAGATTCGCGGAGAGGGTCAAAGTGAACAGAATGAGGGTACACAGACTTGGGAAAAGGCTTAACGGCAAGCGGATGACCGTACACTAAATCGCGGAGATGAGCAACGTAATAGGACTGACCGTACACAAACAAGTGAAGAAGCTCAACGTCAAGGGGATGACCGTACACAGACTCGCGCAGAAGGTCAAATTCAACTTGATGACCGTACAGACTTGCTGAGAAGCTCAACGTCAAGCGGATGAATTTTCACCGACACGCGGCAGAATCAACGTCAACCGAATGACCATACACATACTCAGAGAGAGCTTCAACTTCAATTGGATGACATTATTCAGACTCGTCGAATGGCTCAACGTCAACGGATGACCGTACAAAGACTCGCGGTGAGGCTCACCCTCAACCGAATGACCGTAAAAAGACTCGCGGAGAGGCTCAATGTCAACGAAATTACCGTATACAAGATCACGGTGAGACTCAACGTCAACCGATTGACCGTAAACAGACTCGCCGAGAGGTTTAATGTCAAAGGAATGAATATACACGAGAAAGGGATAGGCTGAACATCAACCGGATGATCGCATACAGATTCGCTCAGGGGCTCAACGTCAACCGGATAAACGTACACAACTCACTGAGAGACGATATAAAACTAATGACTGTACACAGCCTCGCAGAGCGGCAAACGTCAACCGGATGAGCGTACACAGACTAGCGGACAGGCTCAAGGTCTACCAAATGACCGTACACTTAGTCGTGGAGAGTCTCAACGACAACTGTATTAACATACACAGACTTGCGGAAAAACCCAGCGTCTTCGGCTGACCGTATACAGATTCGAGGAGAGGCTCAACTTCAACAGGCTGACTGTACACAGACCCGTGGAATGGTTTAACATTAAACGGATGACCGTAAACAGAGTAGCGAAGAGGGTCTACGTCAACCGGATGACCATACACAGACTCGCTTCGCGGTGATGCTCAACATCAACAGAATACAGTACACAGACACAGAGAGAGGCTTAATGTCAACTGGATAACCGAGACAGACTCGCGGAGTATCTCAACGTAAACCAAATGACCGTAGACAAACTCGAGGAGAAGGTCAACTTCGACCTAATGTGAGACTCGCGGAGAGACTGAAAGACGATCGGATGACCGCACACAGACTCGCTTAGAGACTCAATATGAAACGCATGACTGTACACAGCCTCGCGGAGTGGAAAACGTCTACCGGATGACCGTACACAGACTAGCGGACAGGCTCAACGTCAACTGGATAACCATACCTTCATTCGAAGGTGAGTCTCAACGACAACAGTATTAGCGTACATAGACTCGGGGAGAGGCCCAGCGTCTTTGACTGACACTAAACAGATTCGCGGAGAGGCTCAACTTCTCAGGAAGACCGTACACAGACTCGCAGAGTGGCTCAACATTAAACGGATGACCGTAGACAGAGTAGCGTAGAGGGTCTACGTCAATTGGATGACCATACACAGAGTCGCGGTGATGCTCAACATCAACAGAATACAGTACACAGACACGGAAAGAAGCTTAACGTCAACCGGATAACCGAAACAGACTCGCGGAGTATCTCAACGTAGACCGGATGACCGTAGACAAACTCGAGGAGAAGCTCAATTTCGACCTAATGAGAGACACGCGGAGAGACTGAAAGACGATCGGATGACCGCACACTGACTCGTGGAGATCATAAACGTCAACCGCATGACCGTACCCAGACTCGGTGGGGACTCATCGTCAACTGGGAGACCTTACACAAAATCGAGGAGAGGCCCAACGTCAACCGGATGGCCATTCCCCAAATCGCGAAGAGTCTCAACGTGGACCGGATGAGCGTACACACAACGGAGGAGATGCTTAACTTCAAAGGGTAGTGTGTACACATAACCTCGGAGAGGCTCAACGTCAACCGGATGACCGTAAACAGACTCACGTAGAGGATAAAAGTCAACGGAATAACCGCACACAAACTCGCGGACAACCTTAACGTCAACCGGATGAACGTACATGGACTCGCTGAGACTCTAACGTCAACTAAATGACCCAACACAGAATCGAGGAGAGAATAACGGCAAGCAGAAGAGCATACACAGCTTCGCGGAGAGGATCAACGTCAACAGATTGAGGGTACAGTCTCGGGTAAAGACTTACCTGCAAAGCGGATAACGAGACAGAATCGAGGAGATGATCAACGTAAACCGAATGACCAAACACAGACAGGCGAGGAAGCTCAACGGCAAGTGGATGACCGTAAACAACCCTCGCAGTCGGCTTAACATCAACCGAATTACCATACACAGACACAGGGAGAGGCTCAACATCAAACCAATGACCGTACTCAGACAGGCAGAGAGTCTCACCGTCAGTTACATTACCGTACACAGACTGGCGGAGATGCATACACTCAACCGGTGGCCGAACACAGTCTTCGGAGAGTCTCAACGTCAATAGGAAGACCGTAAATAGACTCGCGGAGATGCAACGTCAACCGGATGAAGGTACACAGATTCTCGGAGAGGTTCAACATCAACAAGCTGACCATATACAGACTCGCGGAGAGGCTCAATGTTAACAGGATGTCGCTTCACAGGCTCGCGGAGAGGCTCAGATTCAACTGGATAACCGTGAACAGACTCAGGGATAAGCTCAACGTCAACTGAATAACCGTACACAGATTCCCGAAGAGGCTTTACGTCAACAGAATGACTATACACAGACTCGCAGAGAGGCTCAACGTCAACCGGTTTACCGTATACAGACTCGCAGAGAGGCTCATCGTCACCTGGATGACAGTATAAATACTCGCGGACAGGCTGAGCGCTAACTGGATGAACGTTAACAGACTCGTGGAGAGGCTCAACGTCAAACGGATGACCGTACACTGACACTCGGAGAGGCTCACCGTCAACTAGATGACCGTATATAGATTTGCGTAGAGGCTTAATGTCAACCGGATGACCCTACCCAGACTCTCGGAAAGGCCCAACGGAAATGTATGACCCTAAACAGACTCTTGGAGAGGGTTAACACCAACCGGATGACCGTAAACAGACGTGAAAAGAGGCGCAATGTCAACCGGATCACCGTACACACACTCGAGGAGATGCTCAACTTCCACGGAAAGAGCGTACACATTTTCAGGGAGATCTCAACGTCAACCTGATGACCTTAGAGAGACTCGCAAAGTGGCTCAACGTCAATCGGATGACTGTACACAAGCTCACGAAGTGGCTCAACTTAACCCAGATAACCGGACACAGATTCGTGCAGAGGCTCAAGGTCAACCTAATGACCATAAAAAGGCTCGGGGAGAGGCTCAACGTCAACCGCATGACCGTGTACACTCTCTCGGCTAGGCTAAATGTCAAGAAGATGACCGTAAACAGACACTCGGAAAGGATTAATGTCAATCAGATGACCGTAGATAGACACGCGAAAAGGCTCAATGTCACCCGGGTGAGAAACACACACTGCGGAGACGCTCAACGTCAACTGAATGAGCGTCAACAGAATCGCGGGGAGGTTCAACGTCAATAGAATGACCGTACACAGACGCAGGGAGAGGCTCAACGTCAACCGGATGGCCGTATATAAAATCGCAGATAGGCTTAACGTCAAACGATTGACCGTACAATGACTCCAAAAAAGGCTCAACGTAAACCGGATTACGGTACACAGACTCTCGGACAGGCTCACATTTAACTGCAGGACCGTACACAGTATCGCGTAGAGGCTCAACGTCAACCAGATGACCTTACCCAGACGTGCGTAGAGTCTCAAAATTAATGGATGACCTTACACAGACTCGCTGATAGGCTCACCCTAAACCGGATGACCGTATACAGACTCGAGAAGAGGCTTACCGTCAACCCGATGAACGTACACACACTCGAGCAGAGGCAAAACGTCCACGGGTAGAGTAAATACATTCTCACGCAGAGGCTCAATGTCAACCGGATGACCGTAGACAGACTCGCAGAGAGGCTCAATGTCAACCTGATGAACGTACACAGGCTTGCAGAGAGACTCAACGTAAATATGATTACCGTACACGGATTCGCGGAGAGCCTCACCGTCAACCGTATGAGGGTACACAGACACGAGGAGAGGCTCAATGTCAACCAGATGACCGTAAACAGATTCGCGGTGAGGCTCAACTTCAATCGGATGACCGTACACAGACTCCCGGAGATGCTCATTGACAACCAGATGAGAATACACAGACTCGCGGAAAGAGTCAACATCAACCGCATGATCGTACACAGAATCGCGGAGAGGCTCAACGTCAACCGGATGTCTACCAAAGACAAGCATAGAGGTTCAACGTCAACGGAATGTTGCAAACAGACTCGGGGAGAGGCTCAACGTCAATCAGATGCCCGGTTTCAGACTCGGGGTATGGCTCAACGTCAACAGGATGACCGTACGCAGACTCCCGAAGAAATTCAATGTCAAACGGAAGAGCGTAAACGCATTGTCAGAGAGGTTCAATGTCAACTGGATGGCCGTAAACAGACACGCAGGGAGGCTAAACTTAAACGGAATGAGCGTAGACAGACTCGTGGATAGGCTCTACGCAAATCAGCTGACCCTATACAGATGACCGTATATAGACGCGGAGAGTCTCAACGTCAACCGGGTGGCTGTACACCGATCACGGAGAGGCTTAACTTCAACCTGATGACCGTACAAAGACTCGCGTTTAGGCTCCAGGTTAATGGGATGACTGTATACAGACGCGGAAAGTCTCAACGTCAGCCGGGTGACTGTACACCGATTACGGAGAGGCTCAACTTCGACCGGATGACCGTACAAAGACTCGCGTTTACGATCAAGGTTAATCGGATGACCGTATCCAGAGAGGAGGTGAAGCTCAACGTCAACGGGATGAGCGTATACAGCCTAGCGCAGATGCTCAACGTCAACTGGATGACAGTACACAAATTCGCGGAGAGGCTCAACTTCAAACGGATGAACGAACACAGACACCTGGAGATGCTCAACGATAACCGGACGACCTTACCCCAGACTCGTGGAAAGGCTTACTGTTTTAGAATTGCTCATAGTTTGGTCCAATAATTATTCTAGTCCTTGATCTGGACACACCGCTTTTGTTTAAGTCGATGGTATTGAGACCCTATGACTCAATCTACGATCATATATATATATATATATATATATATATATATATATATATATATATATATATATATATATGCTTTAATTCCTAATGAACGTGCGAAAGCTGGTTAGAGGCGGGTTGTGCCGTAGCCAGGATTCTCACTATATAAGTCCCACTTGTTACTGGGGAGAGGTTTGTGATTGTTAAATTCTAAGAGTGCATAATACAGGTTGAATAAATTAGCCGAAGGGATTCTTAATTAGAGTCTTTGCAAGGGTACATCAAAAAGGAGAAACCACAAATAAACACACATACAAAAATAAACTTTACTTTACACAAAAAAATAAGTAGTAGCAATAGTTAAACGGGCATTTAGGTAAATAAAGATTAAATATCAAACACTGACGTTAAACGTCTAGATTGATAATGACTCAATGGGATTATCAATCACTGTTAATTAAATAGGTAATTTAAGAATAGAGGGACACTGGGCTTACAGATTACCATTAATTGTGATGGATTGGAGAGACGACTACTCAGGTCCAGACGGCATGGTTTGGGTGGCGTTAACACGAGTTCTCGAGGAGAGGGGGGATAAGACGACGGGTTCTGGGCTGCTGACTGCAGTTCCGGTTAGTTCACTCCTAACTGGATGTGACACTAACAAATATTAACTTCCAGTAACTATTTGGATGTTCCTTTTCTTTCTCAAGTTACGTTGAGCAACAGAGCGTATTCTTATAGTAACACACCGGCTGCGGGGAGAGATTTGCCTCAGGAACACTTTGAGACAGCGACCAAGTTAACTCAGCGGCGCGTTGGCAGTCGATATGTTAAGGCAACGACTCTCTTTCAACGTGAGGGTTACGCGTTACGCGAGTAGGTTTGGGACACTGCTCTAGAGGGATGAACGGCGATGTTATTTATACCGCGGATTCGCTTATCACAGCGCCTTCTGGACAATGTCCATGGTATCATAAAGAAGGCAAATAGAATCTTCACCTGGATGACCGTACACACACCCACGGACAGGCTCAACGTTAACGGGATGAACGTTAACAGACTCTCGGAGAGGCTGAACACCAATCAGACGACTGTACATAGAGTCGAAGAGAGGCTCAATGTCAACCGAATGACCGGTTACAGACTCACGGTGAGGCCCAACATCAACAGGATGACCGTACGCAGACTCCTGAAGAAATTCAACGTCAAACGGACGAGCGTATACACATTGGTAAAGATGCTTAACGTCAACTGGATCGCCGTATACAGACTCGAGGAGAGGGTAAACTTAAACGGAATGAGCGTAGACAGACTCGTGAATAGGCTCAACTTAAATTGGCTGACCCTATACAGAATCGCGGAGAGGCTCAACACCAACCGGATGACCGTATACAGACGCGGAGAGTCTCAACGTTAACCGGATGACCGTAGCCGATTTTCGAGAGGTCTAACTTCAACCGGATGACCGTACACAGAATCGAGCTTAGGCTCATGGTTAATCAGATGAAGGAGGCCAGACTCGCGGCTAGGCTCAACGTCAACCGGATGAGGGTATAGAGCCTCGCTTAGAGGCTCAACGTCAAAGGGATGACCGTACACAGATTCGCGGAGAGGCACAAGTTCAACCGGATGACCGTATACATACTCCTAGAGATGCTATACGACAACCGGATGACCTTACACAGACTCGCGGAAAGGCTAGATGTAAAACCGAATGACCTTACACAGACTCAGGAAAATGCCTAAAATACTCCTGCTAACCGTATACAGACATGCGGAGAGGCTCAATGTCAACCGGATAACCTGTCACAGACTCGCTGAGTGGTTCAAATTCAAGCCGATGACCGTACAAGACTCACGGATAGGCTCAACGTCAACCGAAGTACCGTACACAGATATCTGAAGAGACTTTAGCTCAACAGGATGACCATAAACAGACTCGCAGAGAGGCTCAATGTCAACCGGATGACCGTATACAGAGTCGCGAAGAGGCTTATCGTCAACTGGATGACCATACACATACTTGCGGACAGGCTCAAAGTTAACCGGATGAATGTTAACAGCCTCGTGGAAAGGCCCTACGTCAAACGGATGACCGTACACCGAAACTCTGAGAGGCACACCGTCAACCAAAGGACCGTACAGAGACTCGCGTAGAGGCTTAAAGTCAACCGGTTGACCCTCTCCAGAGTCGCAGATAGCTTAACGGAAATAAATGACCCTAAAGAGGCTCAATGTCAACCTGATGACCATACACACACTTAAGGAGATGCTCAACCTCCACGGAAAGAGCGTACACATTTTCACGGAGAGGCTCATCGTCATTCTGATGACCGTAGATAGACTCGCAAAGTGGCTCAACGTTAACAGGATGACCGTACACAAGCTCGCGATTAGGCTCAACGTAACCCGGATGACCGTACACAGATTCGTGGAGAGGCTCAACGTTAACCGAATGACCGTAAACAGGCTCGAGGAGAGGCTCATCGTCAACTGGATGACCGTGTACACTCTCTTGGCTAAACTAATTGTGAAGAGGATGACCGTAAACAGACTCTCGGAGAGGCTCAATGTCAATCAGATGACCGTAGACAGACACTCGCGAAGAGGCTCAATGTTACCCGGGTAAACGAAACACACTAGCTGAGAAGCTCAACGACAAATGATTGAGCGAAAACAGACTCACGGGAAGGAAGGCTCAGAGTCAATAGAATGACCATACACAGACGCGCGAAGAGGCTCAACGTAAACCAGATGACCGTACACAGACTCGCAGACAGGCTCACCCTCAACTGGAGGACCGTACACAGACTCGCGTAGAGGCTCAACGTCAACCGGATGACCTTATCCAGACCCGCGTAGAGGCTCAACGTTAATGGATGACCCTACACAGAGTCGCTGATAGGCTCAACGGCAACCAAATGTCGCTAAGCACATTCGCAGAGAGGCTCAGCGTCAACCATTTACCGTACACAGACTCGTGGAGAGGTTCAATGTCAATCAGATGACCGTATACAGACACGATAAGAGGCGCCATGTCACCCAGGTGAGCGACACACACTAGCGGAGAAGCTCAACGTCAACTGAATGAGCGTAAGCAGACTCGCGGGGAGGCTCAGAGTCTATAGAATGACCGTACATAGACGCACGAAGAGGCTCAACGTAAACCGGATGACCGTACACAGACTCGCAGACAGGCTCACTTTCAACCGGAGGACCGTACACAGACTCGCGTAGAGGCTTAACGTCAACCTGATGACCTTACCCAGACCTGTGGAGAGGCTTAACGTTAATGGATGACCCTACACAGACTCGCTGATAGGCTCAACGGCAACCAAATGACCCTACACACACTCACAGAGAGGCTCAGCGTCAACCAGATGACCGTACACAGACTCGCGGAGAGGTTCAATGTCAATCAGATGACCGTAGACAGACACGAAAAGAGGCGCCATGTCACCCAGGTGAGCGACACACACTAGCGGAAAAGCAACGTCAACTTAATGAGCGTAAGCAGACTCACGGGGAGGCTCAGAGTCAATAGAATGAACGTAAACGGACGAACAGAGGGGCTTACCGTCAACCGTATGACCGTCACAGACATTTGGAGGGGTTCACCTTAAATCAAATAACCATAAAGAGACTTAGAGAGAGGTCCAACGTCAACTGGATGAAAGTATATTGAATTTCGGAGAGGCTCAACGTCAAACGATTGACCGTACACTGACTCCGAAAGAGTATCAACGTAACCCAGATGACCGTACACAGACTCGAGTAGAGGCTCAACGTCAACCAGAGACCTTACCTAGACGCGCGGAGAGGCTCAACGTTAATGGATGACCCAACATAGACTCGCTGATAGGTTTAACGGCAACCGGATGCCCGTCCACAGACTCAAGGAGTGGGTTAACGCCAACCGGATAAACGTACACACACTCGAGGAGAGGCTAAAGGTCCAAGGAAAGAGCGTATACTTTCTCGCGGAACGTCTCAACATCAACCAGATGATCGTACACAGATTCGCGGTGAGGCTCAACTTCAATCGAATAACAGTAAACAGACTCCCGGGGATGCTCATCGACAACCGGATGGCTGTACATAGACTCGCGGAGAGGCTCCACATCAAGGTGATCACCATCACACGCACGCGGGGAGGTTCAACGTCAACTGAATGACCACACACAGACTTTGGCAGTGGCTCAACTTCAACCACATGACCGGTTACACACTCGCGGTGAGGCTTAACGCCAACAGAATGACCGTACGCCAACTCCCGAAGAAATTGAACGTCAATCGGATGAACGTAATCACATTGGCGGAGAGACTTAACGTCAACTAGATGGCCGTACACAGACTCTCGGAGATGCTAAACTTATACGGTATGAGCGTAGAAGACACGTGGATAGGATCAAATTTAATCGGATGACCTTATACTGACTCGCGGAGAAGCTCAACATCAACCGGATGACCGTATACGGATGCGGAGAGCTTTATCGTCAACGGAGACCATACACTATTTCCAGAGAGTATCAACATTAACCGGATGACCTTAGTAAGACTCGAGTTTAGGTTCAACGTTAAACAGATGACCGTAGACAGACTCGAGGAGAGGCTAAACGTTAACCGGATGAGCGTATACAGACTAGCGGAGAGGCTCACCATCAACTGGATGACAGTACACACACTCCCCGATTGGCTTAACGTCAACCGGATGACCGTAGACATACCCGACGAGAAGCTAAACTTCAACGGCAAGAGCGAACACAGTCTCGCGGAGAGGCTCAACGTCAACCGGATGACTTTGCACAGACTCAGGGAGAGTCTTAACATCAACAGGATGACCGTATACGAAGGCGGAGAGTCTCTTCGTCAACCGGACACCATACACTAATTCCCGAGAGGATCAACTTCAACTGGATGACCGTAGTAAGACTCGAGTTTAGGCTCAACGTTAATCAGATGACGGTAGCCAGACTCGCGGAGACGCTAGACGTCAACTGGATAAGCGTATACAGACTAGCGGAGAGCCTCAGCATCAAATGGATGACAGTATACACACTCACCCGAGTGGCTCAACGTAAACCGGATGACCCTACACATACCAGACGAAAAGCTAAACTTCAACGGATAGAGCGAACACAGTCTCGCGGAGAGGCTCAACGTCAACCAGATGACTTTGCACAGACTCAGGGAGAGTCTTAAAATCAACCAGATGACCGTTTTTAAACACGCAGTGAGGCTCAATGTCAACCGGCTGACCGTAGACCGACTTGCGGAGAGGCTCAAATTCAACCGAATGACAGTAAACAGACTCGATGATAGGCTCAACGTCAACCGGATAACCGTACACAGAATCGCGGACGGGCTCAACGTCAACCAGATGACCGTACACAGATTCGCGGAGAGCCTCATCTTTAACCGGACCACCATACACAGTCTCCCGGATATACTCAAAGAAAACCGGATGACCCTACACAGACGCACCTAAAGGCTCTCCGTCAACCGAATGTCCATACTAAGACTCAAGGAGATGCATAACATCAACGAACTGACCGTAAACAGACTCTCTTATAGGCTCAACGTCAACCGAATGACCGAACACAGACTCGCGAAGAGGCTCTACGTCAAATGAATGACCCTACACAGACTCGCAGAGAGGCTCAGCGTCAACGAGATGATCGTACACAGACTTGCGGAGAGGCTCCACGTTAACCGGATGGCTGTAGATAGATTCGCTGAGAGGCTCCAATTCAACTTGATGACCGTACATAGACTAGCTGATAGGCTCAACGTCACCCGGATACCGTAGACAGATTCACGGAGAGGCTGAACGTCAACCGGATGACCGTACACAGACCCCTAGAGATGCTCAGGACACTACGATGACCGTATACAGACTCGCAGAGAGGCTCAACGTTAACCGGATGACCGTATACATACTCGAAGAGAGGGTAAACTTCAACGAAAAGAGCATACACAGTCTCGCGGAGAGGCTCAACGTCAACCCGATTACTGTGGGCAGGATCAGGGAGAGTATTGACATCAACCAGATGACCGAATACAGACTCGCAGAGATGCTTAACCTCAATCGGATGACCTTAGACAGACTCGCGGAGAGGCTCAAATTGAACTGGAACGCCGTACACAACCTCCCGGAGATGCTCAACGATAACGAGATGACTCTATACAGACGCACGAAAAGGCTCACCGTTAACCGAATGACCGTACACAGACTCAAGGAGATTCTTAACATCAACCAGCTGACAGTATACAGACTCGCGGTGAGGCTCAACTTCAACCGGATGACTGCTCACTTACTGTCGGAAAGGCTCAAATTCAACCAGATGACCGTAAACAGACTCGACAATAGGCTCAAAGTCAACCGAATGACCGTACACAGAGTCGCGGTGTGGTTCTTAGTCAACCGAATGACCGCACACAGACTCGCAATAAGCACAACGTTTAGCCGATGACCGTACAAAGACTAGTGGAGAGGTTCATGGTTAACCGCATGAACGTTCACAAACTCGCACAGAGGCTCAATGTAAACCGGAAGACCGTAAACAGATTTATGAAGAGGCTTAGCGTCAACCGAATGACCGTAACCAAGCTCTGGTAGAGGCTCAACGTCAACCGGATGAACGTGTACACTCTTTCCGCGAGGCTTAATGTCAAGAGGATGAGCGTAAACGGACTCTCTGCGATGCTCAATGTCTATCAGATGACCGTAGAGAGACAGGCGAAGATGCTCAATGTCACCCATGGTGAGCGGCACACACTAGCGTAGAATCTCAAGGTCAACCAAATGAGCGTAAACAGACACGAGGAGAGGCTCAACGTCAATAGAATGAACGTACACAGACGTGCGGAGAGGCTCAACGTCAAACGGATGAACCAGGGGCGGAGAGGGGTAATGTTAATAGATGAACTTACACAGATTCGCTGATTGGCTCAACGGAAACCGGTTGACCGTACACAGACATAAGGAGAGTCTTATCTTCAACCGGATGAACGTACACACTCTCGAGGAGAGGCTAAACGTCCACGGAAAGACCGTATACATTCTCGCAAAGAGGCTCAACGTCAACCGGATGATTGTTCACAGACTCGCGAAGAGGCTCAAATTCAACCGGTTGAACGTACACAGACTCGCTAATAGGCTCATCGTCAACGGAATGACCGTAAACAGACTCGCGAAGAGGCTCAATGTAACCCGGATAACCGTAAACAGATTCATGGAGAGGCAATCCGTCAACCGATTGACCGTACACTGATTTGCAAAGAGGCTCAACGTTAACCCGACGACCGTACACAGACACGCGGAAAGGCTCTATGTCAACCGATTGACCGTACACCGACTCGCAGAGAGGTTCAACGTCAAAAGATTGACCATACACAGACTCGCGGAGAGGCTCTACATCAACCAAATGACCGTATACAGACTCGCTGAGAGGCTCTACGTCAACCGGATGACCATACCCAGAGGCGCTGAGAGGCTCCACGTTAATGGATGAACGTACACAGATTCGCTGATAGGCTCAACGGAAACCGGATGACCGTACACAGACTCGAGGAGAGATTTATCGTCAATAGGATTACCGTGCACAGATTCAGGGAGAGTTTTAACATCAACCAGATGACTGTATACAGATTCTCGGTGATTCTCAACGTCAACAGGCTGACCGTAGACAGACCTACGGAAAAGCTCAAATTCAACCAGATGGCAGTACACAGACTCGTGGATAAGCTCAACGTCAACCGGATAACCGTACACAGAATCGTGGAGGGGCTCAACGTAAACCAGATGACCGTACACAGATTCGCCGACAGATTCAACTTCACCTGGACCACCGTACACAGACTCGGGGAGATATTCAAAGACAACCGGATGACTCTACACAGACGCACAGAAAGGCTCTCAGTCAACCGAATGACCATACACAGACTCAGGGAGATGCATAACAGCAAGGAGCTGACCGTAAACAGACTAGCTGTGAAGCTCAACGTCAACCGGATGACCGTTCACAGACTCACGCAGAGGCTCAAATTTAGCCCGATGACCGGCCACAGACTCACTGTTAAGCTCAAGGTCAACCGAATGACCGTTCACAGACTCACGGAGACGCTCAAATTCATTCGGATGACCGTACACAGACTCGCGGATAGGCTCAACGTCAACTGAATTACCGTACACAGAACCGCTGAGATGCTTTACGTCAACCGAATGACAGTACACAGACCTGCGGAGAGGCACATCGTCAACTGGATGACCGTACACGTACTCCCGTAGAGGCTCAAAGTTAGCCGGATGACCGTTAACAGACTCGTGGAGAAGCTCAACGTCAAACGGATGTCGTTACACTGACAATCGTAGAGGCTCACCGTCAACCGGATGACCGTACACACACTCGCGTAGAGGCTCAACGTCCACCGGATGACCGTACCCAGACTCGCTGAGAGGCCTAACGGAAATGGATGACCCTACAAAGACTCGCGGAGAGGCTCACCGGCAACCCAATGACCGTACACAGCCTCGAAGAGAGGTTCAATTTCAACCGGATAACCGTACACACATTCGAGGAGAGGCTCAACGTCCACGGAAAGAACGTACACATTCTCACGGAAAGGCTCACCGTCAACCTGATTACCGTAGAAAGACTCGCCGAGTGGCTCAACCTAAGCCGGATGACCCTACACACATTTGTGGAGAGTCTCAACTTCAACCGAATAACCGTACACACACTCGCGGAGAGGCTCAACGTCAACCTGATGACCGTAAACAGATCGCGGTGAGGCTCAACCTCAACCGGATTACCGTACACACACTCCCGGAGATACCAACTTCAACCGGATGACCGTTCCCAAACTCAAATTTTAGTACTAATTTAAAAAGTGCTCACCAGGATTATTTATATTTTGGAAGCAATGCAATTTTATTTTGAGATTATTGAACTAATTTTAATAAGCTTTATAATTCGAAATGCTAAATGAATTTTATGGTGCGTTTAAGTCATCCGATTATATTAGGTTTGGTATCACTGAGCATAAAGGTAATTGACCTAGTTTTAATAATATTTCTTTTAATATGAATTAGATTAACTTCTGCATTATGCTTATTAAAGGGCCATCCAAGCATTTTGAAGCCCAGAGAAAGTTTCAACTACCAGAAAACTATGATAACCACACAATTAATATGATTTAATTATTTCATAAATACCTGCTTTTATCATTTCTTTTCTGACATTAAATTTCATTATGACGTCAATTAAACTTATTTTAAAAGACTTCTTAAAACATATGGGTATAGGACTTCTCCATTATGCTTACTGAATGGCCATCCCAGTTGCTTAGTTCTTTCTTCGACCGGAAATCTTTGGTTTATGCTTCCTTAAGAATAGATATTACGAAGATTAAGAAGTCGACTTCTTGTGAAATAACTTTATTTAATTCTGCTCTTGTGGGTTCATATAGTTCGATTTCTGTGAATAAAGTTCATTTGTTTTTGTAATTCTGAGGGTGAAACAGTTTCTCTTCAATGGTGTCCGCTTTATCAGTTTTAGTGAGTGCCTACGCAAGTTGTAGGTATTCTTCTGGAAAGATCGGATGTATGTGTCCTTAAAGCCATGTAATAACTGAAAATATCAGTCATATCTCGTATACTTCCTTATTCTTCAAAATCTGGAGGTTGAACTGTTTGAATATATGTCTGTGGCCTGTGTTGAAAGTCAGGAACCAACTTTGTTGATGTACGCTGAATTTTTTCTAAGCTCTGTCTTTCATTGGAGAGGTAAGGAGACCCGCACTAGGCACCATAGTAAAGCAAATGGGTATACTAATGACAGCTATAGTGGCCATAGAGCCTTCTTGTTTTGTAAAATGTTTCTCTCTTTTCTCTGACAAAACTGCTATTCGCGTTTGCCGCAACCTTTTTCACCTCTGCCGATTGCTTATGGTTGGATGAAATTATCACTCCCAGGTCTTGCTCTTCTGTTACCTTTTGTAGAGTGTCTTCATTCAGCCAGTACTTTGCTGGAGATTTCTTGTTTCCATAGTGCATTGTCTTGCATTTGTATGTATTGAAAGTCAGTAGCCAGTTATTGCTAGATTTCTCCAATCTCTGCGTCTTTTTATATGGAAACTTTAGCAGATTTGACACCATAGGCAAATAGAATTGCTGATAATCCTGGTTAGCTACCACATCGTTGTTGTAGATGATAAAGAGGATTTGGCTAAGCACTGATCCATGTGGTACTCTATACAGATAACCATCCTGATAATGAGTGTACAAATGTGAGTCTGTATGACCTGTCTGTTAACTTCTTTATCCATCTGAAAATATTACCTTTAAGTCCTCCCGCCTTTTCTATTCTTTCTGAACCAATGCTTGTTCAGGTAATCGGCCTATAGTTCACTGGTTTGGTCTTACTTCCTTTTATATCTGTAGGTGACTTTCAAGTTGAATGGAAATGGAAATTCGTAAATGTTAAGATAGATATTTTCATGAACAGCGGGGAGTTATCTGCTGTCTCTACAGTGTGGCTTACGTTGGCTCTACTGCAATTAGATGTTCTACTCCTGCTGGTGATTGCTAATTGTGAGATATTCATTCATAGACAGTATCTCACAACTGTATTATTTTTATTCGAATATGGCCTATGAGATCACTTGTAGCGTTGATAGGTCTTCTTTATCGCTCCTTGTTCACTGTAAACTTGACTAAGGATGCACCGCTCTGCATCTGACCGTCTATTTCTTGTGGTTGATTATGTCACCCTGGTCTTGCTTTGCTGACTAGTACCTTCTTCATGCCCTCTATAAAGAAAGGTTTCTTGTCCATTCCGGTATGATGACACTCGCTTCACGTAGTTCACATTGCATGCTGCTCTTGCACGTGTGGGAGCAGCCTCTCGCGCCTTCACTATTTCATCTGCAGTCGATCCCGGTGGTGTTTATACCGACGAGAAAAGTTAATCATGCCGTAAATAGTTTTAATTTAGGGCAGTAACACTCTTTAGAGAGTTCGGTGTAATTTTTTTACCAATGGCGCCGATAGTTCCGCTATAGCTCTCTCCCAGATCTTGTATAAATAGAGAAAGTTTGTTATTCATATTTCTTGGAGCACATGTCTTGCCACACTGGAGCCGCCCATTGCTACACAAATGTCTTCAAGTAAAAGAAACGTGGAAGATACGTTTTCCTTAGTTTGAAGCCGGCTGGGTATTTCTATTATTACAACGGGTTACAGAAAAAAATCGTTGTAAGTCGTCTAAGTTTTTTCAACTGATTTAGGACAATTTTTTACCGCTAAATCCTAAAATTAAATCCGTTTCTTCCGGTCAGGTTAGTGTTTTGTAATAGGTGATTTTTAAAATATCTGATATTTTAACTAACTCGATTACATTTTTGTGACATTTTTGGTTGATTTTTGTTAATATTTCTCATCCGAAACAGGTATTTAGATGAAAACATCGTTTTATAACACAACTTATTAATTAAATGTTGTAAAAATGGATTAGTGTACATTGAATAGTAGAAAGTGATAAACATAGTTTCATGTATATTGGATATTAGGTCATCATTGTTCAGAATTCAAAACATCACTTCCGTTTCTTCGAACTCCTAGAATGCTCAGCAGTCGGGGTGTCTCTCTTCAGAGTATTTTTATATGTCAATACTACAAATAAACTATGAATTTCAGTAATAATACTTTTTAAATTCAACTCACCAGACAAAGTCTTCACACTTCAAAATATGCAAACAAAGGCTCATAATTCTAACTGCCACAAAAAGACAAAGAGCATAAAATTACCTCTTGGTCATAGACTTATTCTGATTATTTGTTTTAAACCCTTACATTTTCAACCTTAGCCAATTCAATACCATCCCCGTGGTCACAAATGAAATAATACCCCTTGGCTTTATTAGGTTATTATGTTTCTTCAACCTTCTGACAAACGCCCCCCCCCCCCTACAATGAAAGAACCAAAAAATCAGCCTCAAAAAGATTGATCCAAAGCTTTCAAATAGGCACATAAAATGATCAAATCGAGGATATAAATACCTCCTTTATTTCAATAACAATATATAAATATAGGATAGAAATAACTCCATTATTTCAATAACAATCAATAACCATATACTAATTCTTTGCCACCACAACACTACATCTCACCGTGAAGGAAGCTCGGACGGGGTGCTCGAATACCAGTTATTATTTCTCGCACGCTGGGGACCATGTGCAGATATTTGTCCACCTCCCGCCCCAGGGACGCGGAGAGGGGTCGAGGAGGGCCCGAGGAGGGTTGTGGGGAATGCATCTCAACTTGGTCATCTTGAGTGTGGGAAAACTGGTCCTTTCTTTCGCACAAAGGGACAGGTAAAAGGAGAAGAATGAGAAGAAGTGGGAAAAGAGAACAGGGACTGATCCAGGGCCCTTAAAAAGGAGCTGAGGAACTGCGTTCACTCATTGCACGATGGGAAAATAATGTTCCATGGCGATATATATATATATATATATATATATATATATATATATATATATATATGTGTGTGTGTGTGTGTGTGTGTGGATAACTGACAAAGTATCACGTGAGTAAGCGATCAATTGCCCTTCAAAAGCAAAAAGAACTTACAATAATAAAGGATAAACGATGACTATAAATTCACGTGGGTTCTTGATGCTCAAAAATAACCTACTGGCACGTAAGATTATTTATAAAAGTTGACATCAAACCATAAATTCAACCTCTAATAAACCTTTTCTTGTCTAATGTCCACGAAAATAGTTTCTTCCGGACCAAAACCATCGCTTCTTAGCTACAATCGTCGCATTTTAAAATCGTCAGGATATTCAATAAAAGTTGACCATGCCATCATATGATGAGAACACATAGTCATTGGTAAATCGTTATGTCCTATATTTAGGTCCAAATAGAGAAAAACAAATTTACACACAAAGAGCGATTATTTTGTTGTTGATTTTTATCGATAGTTTTCTACATGATGAATAAACCCATATTTCTTTTTGACTTATAAGGTCTATGCATACGGCAATTCGGTTAATATTTTTTTAATTTATGCCGAGGGGAGACATCTTTATGGTAACGGAAATTCGATTGATTTGTATAGTGCGGTCTCTATCGCTCCTGGAATTCGGTTGATTTATATCACGTTATGCAATGGTTGGGCTCTGAATATATGAAATCTATACCACTGAAGATTATGGTTAGGTTTCTTGCATAAATGTTATTTAGTGGTCAAAATTGTTGATTACAATCCTGTACTTTTTTTATTTAAATGAATTAAGCAGAAAAGATATTTCTCATATATTTTGGTGGTATGATGATGGTAAGAAGTGCCTTTTATTCAGTTTTTCATACTAAAAAAAGTCAATATTAGCAAAAAACTGAGGAATTTGCCAAATAGTCGGGCATTTTTTTTTTCCAAATCTAGCTTAAATTTGGCTTTAGTAACACTTTTGTATTTAAATACAGTTTTAGAATGGTAAAGAAAATATTATATTACAATACATAAAACCAATTAATGAATTAATTTCTAAAGCTCATATGGGATGTGTCATTATTTAAAATGTCCCTATGATAGGCAAATTAATTACTATATTACCATAAATTTCAGTTTTTGTCATCCAGTATAATTTTTTCTCATAACCTCATCATAGTTCCAATATTATTTAAAACTAATCTGTGTATTAACTTAGTTTTAATATTTGCTATTATATTTAGATTAATAATGTAGTATAAAGTATTATGGTAGTCGAAGTTAATTTAATATACATTGTAATAATCATACTTCAATTATTTTAGAAGTAACGAGTAATTAATTTCAGTTTTTTTAAATTTGTAAAAACATATATATATATATATATATATATATATATATATATATATATATATATATATATATCTGTTTTTCGTCGTGATAACTAAGATAAGAAGCATCCCATATAAACTAGAGCTACTGAACAGCAGCTATAGAAAAAACGAGATTAGATCAAACGCTTTAACACGAATTTAATTTACTATTTCCCATACTTAACCTTAATCTACTTCAATCCTACATTAACCTTGCCTAACCTCAAAATCACTGTATTATGCTTCATTTTTCCCTCACTTTATTCACGATAAAAAGAGAACACACTGGAGTGAACAATTTGAACCCAGATGAAGAAGCAAATCCTTTATAATAAAAATTGGGTCTTTGTTCGTGGCTCATTTAAAAAGTGCTCTAAACAGTCTCAAAGTTGTTTAAGGCTCAATTCAATGGGTGATTCCGGAATTGTTGAAGAGACCTCTGTTTTGGAGACTAATGCTCTTTCGTCTTTGAATAAGTGGCTCGCCAGCTGTGTGTCCTCTGTACACTCACGGCTAAATGGGACGAACTATAAGTGAATGGAAGAAAATCAGTGTGTACGCGTGTTACGGGCATGTCCGTGAATATTAGAGTTGCGTTAAGGAAGAAAGGGGAACGGTGAATAGAAAGAGACAAAGAGAGAGCAAATTAAAATAAGAAAGAGAACGAAGGCGGAAGTTATAAAGAATGGTATGAGAAGCTGGTATACAATGAGGAAGGGGAGATAGGTGGGTAGTAGAGAAAAAAAATGGTCGAGCAAAACACGGGACAACCGTACGAAACGATTAAATTCGACCAATTTTGGTTTTTGCTTCATTAGCACAAACGCAACGGTGATGGCGGCTTGCCTCGGTTTGCGTTCATACCGACCATAGTAGCATTCCCATCATTCCTCGAGCAGGTTTCGTGTCGGTCATCTTTTTCGCGCACGGGAAGAAAGAACCCCTCCCCCTTTTTCCCAACTGTTGTGAACGAGACTAAAGACAAGGGTATGAGGTGCACTCCGTCGAGACGTCCTACCTCTACAGGGCCTATGAAAAAGGGACGCCCTTTTATATAATACCATGAGAACGACAAGAGGGAATGGAAATCCGGCAAACTCCAGCGTCTCTTTACTGCATTCTTTCCTTGAATGGCAGGGCGATTAATACACGTGGAACTTAATTCACCTCTAGACTCAGAATTAGATTTCAATTGAACGATAAATGGAATGATGGCGGGCACGAGGTTTTTCTTGAATCAGAAAAAAAAGTAAGAGTAATCGAGACGAAGCACGGAAGAAACTGGATAACTTTTACTCCTGCTGAATGCTCATGAGGATCGGGTGAACGTGCCTGGGAAGGCGGAAATAATAACTCTATGCTAATGCTGAAGTAGAGTACATAATGGGTTTGTGTGACTTGTGGAAGGCGAGAGTTGGGCATAACAGCACGAGAATCGATAATGACCCTTCCCCCCCAAAAAAAAAAATTAAATGCCGTGTTAACTCCTGTAAAAAGGCCATTATGACTCACTATGACCAAAAGTATATTAAGAATAAGGTTCATTTTGAATCTTCAAAGAAGGAATTCCGATAGTGTTTAGGAAGAGACATTTAGTTATGTCGCATTATCCAACGGACTTCATGAATTCTTCTTTTTGTAGATTTAAAACTGGCTATTCCTTGGAGTGTAGGATGAAGTTTTCAAGTGAGTATGCAGGTCTAACTAATTGTGGGAGCTTAATAAGATAGGATTGGGAATACAATTCTAGCTTGAACTGTCTTCGAGGTCTAAGTTCATTCCTGAACTCTTAAATAGCTATGAGTACGATGATTTTTTTTTATCTGTTGATCCCAATTATGAGCTTTCAGATAGGTTCTAAATCGAATCTTGATTTTGATTATATTATAATTATAGATCTACATAACGAATGACAAACGAAGAAGAAAAGAAATTTTGGTAGAGGAAAATCTTTCTCATTTGTATATTTGTTTCATATGTTTTAATATATTTCATATATTCTTTACACCATATTTCTCATTGGTGTATATTTTCGCATATTTTTACACCATCCTTCTTATTTATGTTATTTTCAGATATTTTTACACCGTCTTTCTCATTTATATATTTTTTCAGATTTTAATATATATCATATTTTTTTACACAATTTTTCTCATTTGTATATGTATATCACGTTAAGTCAAGTCATAAGTAATTTCCGTTTATTAGAAATAAAATGTAACGACCCATTTCGAACTTCCAGTGTTTTAATCTTAACCGTAAATTATCCGTTTAGAACGGGCGTTCATCGTTCAATCTTACCTTAGTAGTAAACAAGTGTGCATCATAATTTAAAATAAAATATATAAACTGAAATGGAGGGAGTAAAAGTGCATATTCGACATGTGATGTTGTGGGAGTTTAAAAATAACAAAAGCACTTCAGAAAGAGCAAAAACAAAAAATTGTAGTGTTTATGGCCAAGGTGCCATTACTGATCGCCAAGTCAGAATTTGATTTTCAAAGTTTCGTTCTTGAGATCCATCATTGGCTGAAGAATCAGGAACAGGAGGATCAGCAGACTTCGATGAAGATGTTGTAAGAAAAATAGTGAAATGCAAACTAATACTGTCAAGAGCTGCAAAGTGTGCATGGAAACCTTTTAAGAAAACGCCCTGCAGGAGACAAGGTGTGCTTCTTCATGATAACGCAAGGCCACATACAGCGAGAATCAAGTGTTTTCCATATATTTTGGTTCACTACAAAATGCTCTGAATAGTGAAAAAAATATGAAGAAGACAAGGTAAAAATGTTCGTGGACAACTTCTTCAACTACAAACCGGCTGAATTTTATCTTAGAGGAATAAACAAGATACCTGCTAAATGGAAAGAAGTGATTGAAAAAAATGGCAAATATACTATCAATTGATATTTTTAGTCGCGTGCGAGTCTATTCGCAAGCGATTCTACCTCTCACTATGTCGGTCGGTCCCCGTTTTGCTTTTTTTGGTTTTTGTAATAACATCATAACTATTCAGCCGATTCTAACGAAATTTGAAAACCTTATGTTGTTTTACATTATCTTTCGAATACAATAATTCCCGAGGTCGTCCCAAGGTTAGCCCGGGAAATATTTTGTTTTGGCCATAACATAATAACTATTCATCCGATTCTAACGAATTTGGAAACCCTAACATGTTGTTTAACACTCTCTTTCGAATGCCATAATTCCCAAAGTATTCCCAAGAATAGCCCATGAATTGTTTTGTTTTGGCAATAACATCATAGCTATTCGGCCGATACTCTGCTAGACAAGACTAGACTAAACTAGGCTATAATATGGTATACTCTGCTCTAGGCAAGCCTAGAATAGACTATACTATGCTAAGCTATTATAGGCTAGGCTATACTATGCTAAGATATAATGTACAAGGGTAAGATATACCATGCTAATTTAGGCTATAAAATGCTATGCTAATATAGCATATAGTATGTTAGGCTAGGGATGGCTATGCTATGCTATGCTATGCTATATTAGGCTATGCTAGGTAATACTATGTTAGTCAACGATAAGCTAGCTTACCAAAGCTATATAGGCTAAGCTATGCAAGGTTAATCTAGTCTAGGATATACTTGGCTATGCTATAATACCATACGCTATGCTTGACTCTGGTATAATAGGATAGTATAGGCTATACTTTTCTTGGATAGTTAATGCTAGGCTAGGTTATACTATGCTAGACTAGGCTAGGCTAAGCTATACTAGGCTAGACAGGGCTATACTATGCTAGGGTAGCCTAAAGTATAATAAGCTAGATATGGCTATGCTCTGCTATTCTAGTCTATGTTATACAAAGCTAGGTAATACTATGTTAGGCTACGATAGGTTAGCTAATCAAGGCTATATTAGACTAAGGTATGCAAGGTTATTCTAGTCTAGGGTATGGTATGCTATACTAGTCTAGGATATACTAGGGTATGCTATTTTATCATACGCTTAGCTATATTATGTTAGGTGTGGTTATGCTAGGATAGGCTATACCTAACTTGCCTTTAGTATGCTAGGCTAGGCTAGGCTATCGTATACAAAGATATGTTGGATAGGCTATAGTAATATATTCTAGTTTAGCTATACTAGGCTCGGCTACTCTAGGCGACGCTATGCTAGCCTCTGGCATGCAATGCTAAGCCATACCTGGTTAGGCTAGGATAGGCTATAGAAAGCTAGGCTACACTAGGCAATGCTACGCTAGGCAAGGCTATACTAGGCTAAGCTAGGTTATATACTATAATATGCTAATAAGGACGAGAGCGCTTGGAATTTTCCTCATTTTTACTCAGTCGTGTATTTAGTATAAGAGTTAATTCTAGGAAATATATGGAGAGCGGCGGGTTCATCTAGCTAGCTAAAAGTTCCTCTGTTTACTCTTTATCCAGGTCAGAATTGTCATGTCCTCGTTATTTGCATCCTAACAAGGTATCCGTGGTTTTCAGAGATATGACTGATTCATCAGTGATCTTTATTTTTCCTCAAAGGGGTTTTGCCAATACGGAAGTAATACGATGTGGATATTGTGTGAGCATGAAACTCAATACGCCGTTATCACACAGAATTTCTTTGGTCGAGACGGTGCTTTATCACCGTCTTCCTCCTAGTTTAATAACGCTGCCCCACTCCCAGGTGGCAGTCGTATCCATCTTCCCCCTCTTGGGGAAGAAGGGAATATCTCTTATTTCCCATTCGCTTCGTCGATGCCTCAAATATCAAGGTCCATGTTTGCTTAAGCCGCGTCCGATATCCCCTTGGAACGCCCTCGCGCGCGCAGCACTCTGTTGACCATGGCTGTGGCTCCTGCTGCTAATCTTCAGCAGATAGAGAGAACCCGAGCTTCTTGCCATCCAGACCTTAGTATATGTCTCCCGTGAAGTGACCCCTCGCCATCGTGATCTCGTCACAGATCGTCTTCGTTTAATCTGCCGTGATCAGAAGAAGATTACGGAAACCCGTTTATACCCTGGAAGATTGTCTTGGGTCTCTCTCGTCTCACTACATTGGTTGAGACTTCCTGCTGTCTGCAGACGAATCTCGATTTCGTGATTACTTCTCCCTGGAGCCGAGATAATCTCAACCCCCTTCGGAGTCTCTCTGGACGCCTTCGCACCGCGAGTCCATCGACGAGGACCTGGCCATTGGTCTCTCAAATCCTAATTTCATCCTCCAGAGGTAACCAGAAGTCCTTTTCTCGTAAGTCCCAACTCTTCGTTCCCAGTCCTAAGAAGACTTCCCAATTTTGGTGTAACGCCAATACACTTGCTAAATGTTTCATTCAATCTAACTTATTGGATCACATATATATTTTTCCGGACCTAGTTTCCTTAATTTTTGCCTGTCATAATATTCTTTTGTCGTCCTATTATTATGCAGATTTCCATATTTATATGTGCCCTCGTTCTTATTATTTGTATTAAAGTATATTTTTGTAGAAGTGTTTATCTTTCGAATAATTCTTGATACAAAACCGGCAAACGTATTCCCTTTTAAAGAGCCAACCTAATAATATCGAACTCTAAGTAGAAGGTCTTTACCTTTTTCCTAATTCAATTGTACCCGAGCGCAGCGCTGATAGTGGCTTCCTGGCGTACAGTAGTGTGTACCTTTAGAGACTCTTTGGTCACACACCTTCGTCCCTCGACAGATACATATGTGCCAAATAAATGTAGAGTTAATGACGTCAAATCAGATCAACTTTACAAAGCCAAAAAGTTATTAAATTTAAATTAAATAAATAAATTCACATAAATGAGAGAGAAATTACTAAATTAGTAAGAAGGATCTTAAAAGAAGATGGTGAAGAGAAAAATAAGTGAATGTGTGTGAAAGATATATACCAGCTGATCCACTACAGGCGTTGAGGATATAATGATACGCAGCTTCGGGTGTTGTGTTAACCATCGAACTCATTTGTTGGAAATATAGTGAACAGTGTATCCAAACCAGTCTACAGAGTGTCTCAAAATTGAGTGCGTATTTTGATGAAATTGAAAACTTTTATGAAAAGTTCTTGTCGACTTGTATTTATCATGTTCAAATTATTCTCTGCACAAAATTGTAGTGTCCCATGTACAGGGTGTCCCAAACTTTTAATTTGTTTTTCAATCCTTTTCAGAACCCTTTAACTCTGGACAGGTAACCTTGGTGCGTAAGCGCTCCAAGCGGCATCTGGGTGATCTGTTTTACCCGGAGCCGTTAGTTCTAGACGAGCTTCGATGGAGAGTTCATGTGTAATACTGCAGCTGCGCTTTTTCACTTGATTTTCGGCAACACAAATTTTTGGTGTTGCACATTAGCAACGTGTTTACCAGGTGGCTACTGTGAAGTGCAATTGCAAAGTTTCTTTATCGTATGGAATTTTTTTTATTTTGATTGTTGTTACAATTGTGTTGATTATGCGGCTTCCCTCCATAAGCACCATTTGGGATTTTTTTTGTGTAATTTTCTGCTTTTTGAGCGTTTTTCTAAAGATTTTTTCTCAATTTCAGGTTTTGTCATGGCACATGGGAGGCTTACCCTTGAAGAGATCCATAATGTCCTATTCTACGATGCCGATGACTATAGTAACACTGGATGATGTCGAAGGGATATCGCAGATCGATGACATTGACTTAGTGCCACAACCTCCTATGACTGTACCTTCAACGTCCACGACCCCACCTCCTCCAGCATCCCTGACCCACCTCCTTCAGTGTCCACGGCCCAACCTCCTTTAGCGTCCATGGCCTAAACCTCCTTCAGCATCCAGGGCCCCACCTCCTTCATCGCCCACGGCCCCACCTCCTTCAGTGTCCATGGCCCCACCTCCTTCAGCATCCAGGGCCCCACCTCCTTCTGCGTCCACAGCCCCACCTCCTTCATCGTCCACGGCCCCACCTCCTTCGGTGTCCACGGCCCCACCTTCTTCAGCGTCCACGTCCCCCCCTCCCTCAGCGTTCATGGCCCCACCTCATTCAGCGTCCACGGCCCCACCTCCTTCAGCGTCCACGGTCCCACCTCCTTCGGTGTCAACGGCCCCACCTCCTTAAGCGTTCACGGTTCCACCTCCTTTAGCATTAACTGTCCTGCCTCCTTCAGCATCAACTGTCCTGCCTCCTTCAGCGTCAACGGCCACTTCTGCTTCGTCCCCTCTCAGTCCCACTGAGGTCCTGAGTCGTAAGAGGAAGAGAGGGAAGCTGAATCCTGAAGAAGGGGCACCCATAGCTGTTTGCCTTTCCACCACCCTAAAGGCTAAGGACAGGACGACGTGGCACTCACAGCCTAACCAGACCATGCCTAAAGTCGTCAGGAATAATGTGGAACCGGCAGCCCCTACGTAGATTACTATTGGCGCTACTACTTCTGCACAAGTCGTCTCCCTTTTCATCACGGACCAGATTGTGGCTGAGATCTGCGTGCATACATGTACAAAGATGGCCCAGCTAAGGATGAACATCAAGAATAAGGACAAGGAGACCTTCAGGGATATATGATTATGTAAAGTAAGACCTTCTTTGGTGTCCTCATCATGAGTGGAGTCCGTAAGGACAACCATTTTGCGACGAAGGAGATGTGGTTTCACATCTACGGGTGCCTCTTCTACAGGAGTAACTTCAGTAAACCTCACTTCAACTTCATCATCAGGGCCCTTCGCTTTGATAACCCTGACACCAGGAAGACATGGCTCAAGAATGACAGATTTGCCCACATCAGGAAGTATAGAATGAAGTCAGCCGGAATTGCATGATCAACTACAGGTCAGGGCCACACCTTATTGTGGATGAACAGCTCCTTGCATTCAGGGGCCGCTGCATATTCAGCATGTATATACCGAATAAACCTACAAAGTGATTATCTCCATATTCTTTGTTGTTATCGTTATATGATATATATATATATATATATATATATATATATATATATATATAAAATACCTCTAACTAATATTTCCAATTTTTCTTTTCTTTTCTCTCCAGATATGGAATCAAGCTAGTTATGGTGTGTGATTCCGAACCTACCATTGTCTAAATGACATCCCTTAGCTGGGTAAGGGCACCACTGACGAGGACAGAGGGGTCTCTTTGGGTGAATATTTTACTCTGCAGCTCGTGGCACCTTTCAAGCGTGCATGACGTAATGTGACCTCTGATAACTGATTCACCTCCCTGCCCTTAGCTAAAGCCCTCAGAAGGGATGGCATGCACCTGGTTGGTACCATACATCCTAAGCCATACCTCCCTTCTGAACTCCTAAACAAAAAGCTGGAAGTTGGTGAGTCTGTGGTAGTGTACAAATATGCAGAAATGACTTCTCTCCTCGCCCAGAAGGTTAGCTCTACAAGGAGGATCTAGATTTTGTCAACAATCCACCACAAGCCGAGTGTTGTAGAGAAAAAGAAGACACCTTCTTATGTTTTACAAAGCGACAAAGGGAGGTGTCGATACTTTCGATCAGCTGTGTTCTCTGATGTCGTGCAGCCGAAAGACAAGAAGGTGGCCTCTGTGTGCTTTTATGGAATTATTATTGTGTACGTCCGCCGGCCTAGAAAAATAAAGGCAAATCTACGAGGAAGTATGCACTTGATTTAGCAGGGGAGCTCTGTCGACCATATGCTAACCTTTGGCTAGGCCAAGCGAGACACCTTCTAAGGAAAGTGGTCTCTATTATTTAAGTTTCTTTGACACCCCAGAAGAAGATCCTGGTGTAGTGAGCCCCCAAACAAAGAGTGATAAGTGGCAGAGGTGCTATATGTACCCAACTAGTGGCACTTCAAAGACCAATGTGTCTGCCTCAAGTGTTAAGTCTGCAGCTCATGCTATGAATATGAATGGTAAGTTTATCCTTTTTCACTATTTCGTGATCATATTTCGTAAGAAATGCCAATAGATCACGAATTTGGATGTTTGTTTTTTTTTACATTGCGGGCACTCTTAGGTGCCATTTGATCTTCTATTTTTCTTTTCTTTTTTAACATTTTTTTATTGTGTTTAGGATAAATTTCTACCCAAACTAAGGATTTATTGACGTTTTTTTCACAAAAGTTTTATAATAAAATTTGGCGCTCTTGGGTGCTATCAGTAAAGTACAATTTTTACCTATATTTTTTTCGAAGAACTTACTTTTTTATTGTGTTTAGGATAAATTTCGAGTGTTTGGATAAATTTCGAGCTAAACTAATGATTTATTGATATTTTCTTAAGAAAATTTGAAAAATAATTTGAGTTTCAGGTGCAATCAGTAAAGTGCCTTTTTTTTGCTTTTCAAATACTTATTTTGTCGTTTAGAATAAACTTTAATCCTTGAAGAAAGTTTGTGGTGAGTTTCCTTGAAATCTATACCATTTACGAATTTTTAATGAATTTTTGTTTAAACGTAAAAATGTTACCTAATTTTTTACGCTTTACAACCTTTTTTCTTTTCAATAGATTTTGATACTTGAGGGCTCAAATTCAAGGCCAATGACTACCTTTCAAGACTATTTCATCAATTCCCTCCATGTGGACATGCCAGCGTATGATATTTGAATATTTTTACAAATCTATACATATTTTTATATTAAATTGTAAGTAAATTTATTATTCTTATTCTTGTTTTCTTTAACCTTTCCATTGTATCCTTTATCTTGAAATAAAAAGATTTAGATTCTGACCAATAGGGCCAGAGTTATTCAAGGTAAAAATCAATGTAGCATATCTGAAACCACGTTACCTAAATCGTGACGCCAATTTGACATTACCTATCCAGGGTTAATAATGAATACAGAAGAGCGGATTTTTGTTGTCTTAGCTCGTATTAGATCAGCGAAATTTAAGGAAGTACGAGAAAAGTTCCAAAGAAAGTTTATAAAACCTGGACCTACAGAGAACACAATCCGTTCACTGGTGAACAAATGTAAAAGTACCGGATCCGTACATCATGAGAAAGGAAGAGGACGGCAAAGTTTGACACCAACAAAACTGAACAAATTCAACAATTGTTTGAAAATGAACCAAGAACCTCGGTGACAAATGATAGGAAGAGACTTGATATGCCCGATACAACAGTGGACAGAGTCCTGCATTTAATAGTTATGAAAAAGACTTATCACATTCAATTACTGCACTCCCTTAAATAAGAGATTATCCAAATCGAGCATTAAGTTGCGCAGAATTTGTGGATCAAATTGAAAATGAAAACCTATTAGATAACATCTTATTCAGTGATGAAGCGACTTTCCACACACGTGGTAAAGTTAATCGACATAATTGTTAGATCTGGGCAAATGAAAGACCAAGTGGTTCCATGGAATGGAAAAGAGACTCTCCAAAAGTTAATTTGGGGCTTGGAATAAGCAAATTTATAGCCCATTTGCTTTTCATGAAGCATCTGTGACTGGCAACATCTTCCTTGATATGCTCCAACAATTTCTAGAACCACAGCTTGTTGATGATAGCATTGTTGATAGTGTTATGTTTCAACAAGATGATACATCATGTCATTATGCTCTAATTGTCCGAGATTACCTGAACAGTCACTTTCCAAATCGATTGAGTGGACGTGGAGGAGCTAGACCTTGTCCTCCGCGTTCTTCAGATTTATCTCCCCTGGATGTTTTTGCGTAAGGTTTTATCAAAGAAAACCCGTATCAGCACAAAATTAGTGATTTAACTGATCTTAAAGAACGCATACTTTCAGCAGTATTGGAAATAACTCCCGAAATGCTCAACAATCTTTTTCGCAATACTAAAGATCGATTTGAAATTTGCAGAGATACAGACGGAGCACAGGTTGAATAATTTAAATAAAGTTTTCCTTTTCTTTTGTTTTTGATAAATTTTTGTTTTCTTTTTGTGATCATAATTAAGTCGGAAATGTAGTCTTCTGAGTATAAATGTCAATTCTTACCCAGTTGGATTTATGGGTATTCCTTAAACAAAGCATCCTCTTCTTTTTCACATCCAGTAAGAATGGTTACCTTTATGGCATGCAGCATCAAATTCTTTACTACCAGTCGAGTGCCATTTTTAGGTTGATGGCAGATTGAGGAGAGGTGCGCACTCTCCCTCTCATATAATATACTTAAAATAGTTAGCGTATCACCGAGCGCGCCCGCAATTTTACGCTCACGGGAGATTGATCGTTAGTTATGATCGAAAAACGTTGTGGCCACAGAAACAGAGCGAACGTCTTATCTTCTTCTTCTTCTTCTTTTTCTTTTTCTTCTTCTTATATTCTTCTATAACTGTAAGATCGGATGTAGAAAAATTACAAAAGGACCTAAACTTGATTGTCAGATGGGCGGATAAGTGGCAAATGCAGTTTAATTTAAGTAAATGTAAGGTGATGCATTTGGGTTGCCATAATTTGAGGGTAGAGTATACCATGAAAGGCCAGGTCCTCGACGTAGTTAAATTGGAAAAAGACCTGGGAGTTTTAGTCTCGGATGACTTCAAAGTCACGAAACAATGCGCGGATGCATGTAAAAAAGCAAATCGTGTGCTGGGTTATATCGCGCGTAATTTCACGTTCAAATCCAAAGAGATAATTTTACCATTGTATAAATCACTTGTGCGTCCACTGCTCGAATATGCGGTTCAATTTTGGGCTCCATACTTAAACAAAGATATCGCGCAATTAGAAAGAGTGCAGCGTAGGGCTACAAAATTAATTCCCGAGCTGAGAAACAGGCCCTATGAGGAAAGACTCAGGGCATTAGATTTGCCATCTCTCGAAGGCAGAAGATTACGTGGCCAGCTAAATGAAGTATTTAAAATATTGAAAGGATTTTCAAACGTTGATTATAGGAATTTGTTCGAATTGGATCATAGGGGAAATACTCGGCAACACGGATTAAAATTAGTGAACAAGCGATTTAACACTAGTATAGCCCAAAACTATTTTACGTTTAAAATTACTCAAATTTGGAATAGGCTACCCACCCACGTAGTGGATAGTAGGTCGGTAAATATGTTTAAAAACCGTCTCGACGCGCACTTAAATAGTATAAATATAACGTAGTCTGAGCACAGTAAATAATAACGTCTTTGCAAAAGGAGTTTGGAGCGGAGGAACAACGAGAGTAAAAATGATGACTAAAAATGATGCCAGCGATTTCTCTTGCATGTGTAGTTTAGATATCCATTTTCTTTTCCGCCTATCCTATAACTAGATTTTCACCACTAGCAGTCGAGGGCTGCGGAAGTTGAGAAGAAAAACTTTCTATCACCCCCCCTTAGGTTGAAGTAGTTAATATGCCTGACATTGTACACATGTAGATAAGTGTGTACAGTAGATTATATATTTAAAAAAAAAAAAAAAAAAAAAATAGCATGTTAGAGATACACTCGTAGATAAGTGTGTATCGTAGTTTCGGATGTAGTGTAGCGGACTAGCCTCGAGCGGACCTTAGGGTCTTTGTTGGTCCTAGATTCTGTAGTTCTGTAGTTCTGTATATTTTAAGAACGGAATTTTTTTATTCCTATGAATGGACAAACACGCACACAAAGAGCCAGACTTCATTTGTATTATATATATATATATATATATATATATATATATATATATATATTATTATTATTATTATTATTATTATTAAAGTTCCAAGCCACAACCCCAACTGGAAGAGCAAATAGCTATAAGCCCAAGGGCCCCAGTGGGGAAAGAAACCTGGTATGGAAAAAACGAAACAAAGATTAAGAAAAACATAATAAATAAATAGAAAATAAAAAAAAAAAAAAAAAAAAAAAAAAAAAAAAATTAAATGCTATAATGTTAAAAATATTATAATATTATATATGTGTGGATAATGAATAAAATATTAAAGTTATAAGTTTCTGTTAATTAAAAATGTATTAGCACCCACTTTAAATTTCTGAAGTTCCAAGGACTCAACAACAACACTAGGAAGTTCATTCCACAGTTTAGTTGTGTTAGGAATGAAACTTCTTGAAAACTGTGTTGTGTTGAATCTCATAGGCGTAAAGGCCCTACTATTGGCATTTAGTACACCTCTGGTAACTCGTTGAGGGGCATATAAATTGGGCAGATCGTGATGCAGTGGATGATCTGCATTGTTAAAAATTTTATATAAGATGCATAAGGAGCTTATTGCTCGCCTGTGCCACAGATCAACTTTGAGGTCAGGAATTAAAAATTTTATTGCTCTCAAATTTTTATCTAATAAATTAAGATAAGAGTTGGCTGCCGAACTCCAAACAGGGGCGCAATATTCAAAACACGGAAGAATAAAAGCATTAAAACAATTTTTAAGAACAGTCTGCTCTCCAAATACTTTGTAAGATTTCCTCAAAATGCCAATTTTTTGAGCAATAGAGGAGGAAATAGATCGAATGTGATTCTCAAAAGTAAACCTAGAGTCAAGCATAACTCCAAGCAACTTAAAAGAATCACATATGGAGATGGGAATGTTATTTATTAAAAGATCTGGATGGGGAGGATCTAGTGTTCTGGATCTGCTAACAATCATACTCTGGGTTTTCTTTGCATTTAACTTCATGCCCCATGAAGTGCACCAAACATTTATCTTAGCCAGATCTCTATTTAAAGACTCTGCAACCGATGCTCTCAACTCAGGAGATGGGACTGGGGCTATTAGAGTAGCATCATCAGCATAGGCTATAAGTCTATTTTCCAGTCCAAACCACATATCATGGGTATATAATATAAACAGTAGAGGACCAAGAACACTGCCTTGTGGTACACCAGATAGCACCTCTCTCTCATCACTAAAATTATTGTCAACATAAACCTTTTGATGTCGATTTGTTAAAAATTGTTCAATAATATTTAAAAATACACCACCTACTCCCAACTGCTTCAACTTAAATATCAGGGCCTTATGATTGACACGGTCAAATGCGGCACTGAAATCCAGGCCAACTAAGCGAACTTCTTGACCAGAGTCTAATGATTTTTGGACAATGGTGGAGACAGTGAGAAGTGCATCACAAGTGCTCAGACCCTTACGAAATCCAAACTGTAAAAAGGGAAACAGACGATTAAGCTCGGCAAATGTACTTAAACGTTTAGCTAGTAAACGTTCAAAAATCTTAGATAGAACAGGAGTTATAGAAATGGGCCTATATTCAGTAGGGTTAAAACTACCACTTGCACTTTTACATAATGGAATGATGTTACCAATTCTCCAACATTCGCAAAAACTACCACTCCTCGCCAGCTTCCGAAGAATAACGGAAAGCTTGGGAGCCAAATACTCTGCAGTTTTCTTAAAGAATAAAGGGAATATACCATTTGGGTCAGTACCACCATAAGCATCCAGATCAAGAAGTAACTGTTTTACTTCACTTGAACGGAAAGCAATCTTGTTTAACCTTGGTTCAGGGAAACAAGTGTCAGGTAGAGTTAGATTCTCATTACTTTGTTTATTATCAAAAACATCAGCCAACAGTGTTGCCTTTTCTTCAGGACTATGGGTAATGGAACCATCAGGTTTAAGAAGGGGTGGCATAGATGAATCATTCCCAAAAAGAGCAGACTTGAGAGTGGTCCAGAATTTGTGGGAATTTGCTGTGCGCTGAAGAGTTCCCTTTGTGGTAGTATTGAATTCAACTTCCGCATTATTATATACCCTCTGAGCTGCTGTTCTGTAGTGCACATAATTATCCCATAGAAAGGCAGATCTACTCCCCTTCCACAGGTTGTAGGCTTCTTGTTTCTGCATATGAGCCCTCTTACAGTCATCATTAAACCAGGCTTTGTCCTTAGTGCGATATCTGATCATACGGAATGGAACATGTCTATCAATAATTGAAACAATTTTATCATTCAAAATACGAACTGCTTCAACCTCCTTATATATTAGTGGCCAGTTGATCCGGGAGATATCATTTAATATATTGCACCAGTCTACTTGAGATTTGATGAATACTTTGCTTGTATGAGCTATATTAGGAATAGATTGCACAATACAGATAGTTATAGAAATTGCACAGTGGTCAGAAGTTCCCACAGGAGGATCAACAGCACTTGTAACGACTCCAGGGGAATCAGTGAAAACCAAGTCAAGGCAGTTCCCAGATGAATGGGTAGGCTCCCTAATGACTTGCTCACAACCCGACTCACACGCAAAATCATAAGCCCTGATACCATGACAGTCAGTAGGGGAGACAGAAGACAGCCATTGCCTATGATGAGCATTGAGGTCTCCCATAAATACAAAGCAGGCTTTCCGGTCATTTTCCTGTACCTTGGCCATGGCAAGGAGCAGACAATCAAAAATAGTATCATCTAAGTCTGGATTGCGATAGACAGAAAAAAGATAAAAATTATTTTGCTTACCACATACTTTCATAACTTGCATCTCATGGCAAGAACAAGCATAGGAGGTCTTTGAAGCAGAGTAACCATTCCTAATGTAAACTGCCATTCCTCTAGCCCTAGGAATGGCATCACGCCTAAGTAAAATTGGTTTTTTGAAGCCTGGTATAAGTATTTCAGAGACATGCCTCATATTTGAAACCAGGGTCTCTGAACAGAGTAAAATGTCATGAGACTTGGATGAAGCAGTCAAGTCTTTAATATTGGCATGTAGGCCCCTAATATTAATATAGAGTAGACGACATTTTATCTGACGAGGATGACCAGGTCCAGGGTTGAGCTCAATATCTCCTGATAAAATTAAAATCGATATTAAAAAAATAATATTAGCAACAAGATCTTCAACAAAAATAACAATTTTTACAACAACAACAACAACAATTTGTACAAAATTATTCAATAGCAAAACTTTCATTAACTGAATATTATATGTCGGAAAAAAAACTGGTCAACATGATGGAGCCGACACATCATGCAAGGCAAAATTCCCTTCAGGACGCCACAACAACTGAGGGAGGACAGTAATGATGACTTTGGAATGAAAAAGAATAAAGAAAAGAGAAAAGAAAAGAATAGACCAAGGCAACCTCATGAAAAGCCATCAGAGCCTCTTTGCTCATCTATTAAGCCTGCCCTACACACCATTTGAGTAAAACAAGAGGAGGAATGAAAAATAGGAAAGTATGCCTAAATGTACCCTTAGGCAGGGATCTCAAACACAAGAGAGTGGAAGACCATGGTACAGAGGCTATGGCACAATCCAATGCAAGAGAACACCTTTCTGTCAGGGAGGTCCCTTAGCCTTTGACTGAAGTGTCTATCCACAAGACAGTGGAGGGTTTGGATTCAGAGTTATCCCTCTCCTAGGCGGATTGTCAACCAAGACTTCGAGCTCCACCTGCCCGGGTTTGAGTTCGGAGTTGTCCCTCTCCTAGGTGGATTGTCACACAAGACTATGAGCTCCACCTGCCCATACCGTAACCCTGGTATAGGGTGGCTACCGAGCGCTACGCCTTGCCAAAGGGCGACTCGTGATTTTGTCCGGGGCTGCTTATTCAGTTTATTCGCAACTAACCTCTATATCTAGAGGCCTTCCCCCGATCCGCAACCTGGGGACCCGATGGATGGGAGTTGTCTTCTCCAGCACCATATATATATATATATATATATATATTATATATATATATATATATATATATATATATATATATATATATATATATATATATATATATATATATATATATATATATCAGTATATGATGGGAGCAGCTTATCTTGTATACATGTTAAATTAAAGACCAGATTGAATTTCGCTTGGCAACCTTCTAACCTGCTAATGCAGTTTTTGTCTGGCTGGAATTAAAAATCAGTTGAGGAATATCCATTTTATTTGGACGTAATTGCAACTGATAATGAATTTTGCCATGAGTTTTTGCCTGCCATCTTCCAACGGAAATCTTCTTTCTTCTTGAGGCGGTAGCGATGTTCCTTACCATTGGCTTTGCCTCCTTTACGGCGGAGCGGCTGAGCAGGATGGGAGAGGATTACTGCGGTCAACTCCTCCCAACTTCCCGATGCAACCCTACCCCAGGCACTACCATGAATGGTTGGACAAAGGGATAAGGAACGGCGGAGGCAGTGAATGTAGGATAGGAGGAGAAGGAGATCAAAGAGAGTGAAAAGGAAAGTAGAGTAGGGGAGCAGAAGTTGATCTTAGGTGACTTCTTTTAGATAGGGACAGAAGAATAGAATGGAATAGTTCCATTTTAGTTTGACCTACTGATTAACGTTGAATCTAAACTACGATCTTTCTTTATCCATTACTATTACTTTCTTTACTTGTTGCTCCACTTGTAATTGTGTAGCATACAAGCCGTATGTGTGTGTATTTTTTTGTTACTCAGTTGTGTGTATGTACGAGGGGCGGTCAATAAGTTTTGCGAATCGGTAGGGCAAAACAGAGGAAGAAAGATTGTGTTTGTGGGGGTGTTAGGACAAGTTATGACAAGTCAGGACTTGCCGCCGAAAGCTTCTGCCTCATCTATTTAAGAAGTAGTAGCTGATCGCAGATCGTCAGTCACAAATTTTTCCACAATGAAGAAGGTTGAGTACCGGGCAGTGATCAAATTTTGGACCAAGGAAGACAAGAATGCAAAAGAGATCCATGAACGCATGGTTGCAGTGTACACTGACACCACCCTTTCCTATGCAACCATTGCTCGCTGAAATAGAGAGTTCCGCCATGGTCGTGAGTCCCTTGAAGATGACCCCCGTCCAGGACGCCCAACGAGGACAATGTGGCCCGTTTGGAAAAGATGATCCTCGAAAATCGACGGGTGAAGGTCGAAGAAATCGAGCGAGAACTTAGAATATCACATGGAAGTGTTATCAACATCATCCACGACAATTTGCCCATGACCAAGGTCTCTGCCCGTTGGGTCCCTAGAAACCTCACGCCTCATGATCGACTTCAACGTCGTCAAAGTCCACAAGACCAGAGTTGCACAAGCTGCCCTGCACGAGTACGGATTCGAGGAGCTCAACCATCCTCCCTACAGTCCAGATCTGGCCCCTAGCCACTACTTTTTATTCCGCCAGCTCAAAGCTGCACTGCGTGACGCCGGTTTGGGGACGATGAAGATGCCCAGCTCGCCGTCCAGGAGAGGATTGAACAGCAGTCGGGAGATTTCTGGTTGTTGGGAATTCCAAGCCTCAGGGACAAGTGGCGCAAGTGCATTGAAGTCGAGGGTAGTTATATTAAAAAATAATAAAACACTTTTTCTCATATCTCGTTTCCTTATATCCGAATTGCAAAAATTATTGACTGCCCCTCATATTTGAGGTTAATTATGTCTTCCGTTTGAGTAATATTTCATTTCATTTGAACAATTTATTTATTCACTTCACTATAGTTGAGTAGTTTTGCCTCAATTCACTATAGTTAGCAAAGTTAATTTATGCTTCACTTCACTTCACTTAATTTTCTAACAAATTAATAAAGCCCACAAGTAAAAATAACCATTCTTATTCAAGAGAGACGACCGTCAGCTAAGCCACAGAAGAAACCCCAAACACTCCCAACTAATTCAGTGGTGAGTGTTCTCATTCGACTACTTCCAAACTCGGCAGTACCACGAAAAAGTCATGATGAACCAGCCGGAATCACATCTTGCCTAAATGACATCCTGTCAGTGTGACATTTTACAAGGCCCCACAGCCATTCAACACCTCTCTCTTCCAACAAAGCCCTAAAATTCTTCAACATTCCAAAAAACAATGAGAAACGATGGTAAAATAACCACCCAACGAATTACCTGTGAGTACAGTTGCACTGCCCTACTTTCAAAGCAACTCCCCCGCGCTGTGGTTTATTCAAGCTGAACTACACTTCAGTTTAGAGAAGATGACCAGTGATCGAAATAAGTTGTAAGCACTGGTGTGAGTCCTACCTTACCACGTTGTCGATAATATTCACTCCATCCCAACGCCACTCTTCCACAGTTGCCCATTAGATAGTGATGCTGTCCAGAACCACGCAACTCCCATAGATACAACCTGTGGACTTCCTGAAGAAACTGTGGGATATTTGTGGTAACAGTATAAATCAAGATTTCCTGAGGATGACCTTTGTGAAGCATCTCCATACAGAAACTCAGAAAGCTCTGGAAAACCTGCCCCTTGAGAGTTCCCTTGACCAACTAGCAACAACAGCAGACCGTGACATCCAAAGAGGCAAAGGCAGGCACATGGCCCCTGTTAAGGAGAACCAATGGCAGAGGACCTGCCACGAATTACAGACTGCAGTAGCCTTGTTGACAACAAAATTCGCCGCCGTCAGGAAGAGATTGACGATGCTTGAGACTGCTAGGCCCTCCTCAAAGAGAAGGTCTCAAACACCATGTAGGATCTCTGTTATGGAGTTTGTTGGCACAACAAGGAATTTAGGGATCAAGATTATTGGTGCCGTCCTGGTTGTAAAAAGGTCAACGCACATCGGGAAAACACCAGGAAGAGGAAGTAATAGGTAATGTGCTTTATACTGTCCCCACAAACGCCTGCTTACACATTTTATATCCCATCACAAGCAGTAAATACCTAATTTGCATGGGAACGGTTATTTCTATCATACCAGCGAAGGCTTCCGAAAGAGAGTCTGAAGAATCGTGTATACCCTATCTAACTGCTACCGAAGCTCCTATAAAAACGCATGGGGAAAGAATATTGATTGTTTTCCTCAAAATGAGGCGGAATTTTACTGGTAAATTCCTAGTGAATGACATAAAATTTGCTATTATTATCAGTGCAGATTTCTTCCCACATTATAATCTTATAGTTAATATCAAATGGATTGATACTTAAGACAGATAATCTCAATTAGCTAGTAGTGTAGTGTTATAAATTTCGATTGATTCGCCCGTAGCAAAATTGGTGAAGTTAGGGGAACGGAAACTTCAGTTATCTTTCCATCCTTTTTTATCATATCCAAACAGAAGGATCACCGGTAACGTGCAGAGCCCAAACACTCTAAGTTACTTAAAAAATATGACATTCCAAGTCTGCTTTTGCATCTCCATTTAACTTAATTCAGAAAAAGGATCAATCATATATTAATAGGCGAGTGTAGTTTACTAAATTAAATAACGGACAAAGATAGATTCTCAAACCCTCCTCACTGATTATTTATCAACACTGTAAAGTTGCACGATTTTTTCAAATATCGATTTGAAGGGCAAATTGTTTCAAATCCCTATGGAACCAAGTTCCATAAAAAAGTGCAATTTGGACGTCAATATGACTTTATGGTTGGGTTTTATGCCTTTAGGGTTATGTAATAGTGCATAAACATTCCAAAGATTCATCATCCATGCCTTACGAAGGATAGAATTTACGTTTGCTTAAAAAAACGACCTTTCAGTGGCCAGTAAGGATGCGGAAGGCCACAAATAGCCCTTAAAACTACTTTTCGCGCGCTAGCGATTGCACGGATTGCAGATTAATTGGGCGAAATGCGTTAGTGACCTCTATTCCGTAGACTTTGTAGGCTTCATTGTTGATTATCAAGATACATCCGCCGTTAGCAGTAAAATTACAGGGATCAAGGAATTCCTACCTCCTCAGACTATAAACTATTACAACAATTTTTAGGACTGATCAACTTCCACCGACAGTTTGTAATAAACACCGGGACTATCCTTCTCCAAGTAGCTAAACTTTTAAAAGACATGAATATGAGTCGATCTCACTTCCCTTTAAAATGGAATTACTCCGAAGAAAATGCATTTCAGCGACTCATAAAAGACTTGCAAGAAGCTACTCTTTTGGCACACCCCAATAAAGATGTTTTCCTCCGACTCAAAACTAACGCTTCTAACATTGGAGTGGGGGGGGGGGGGCAGTCTTAGAGAAACTATCCGACGATAAATTGGAATTAATAGTTTAACACAGTTATGGATTTAAGGAAGCAGAACTAAATTAGTCAGTATTCAACAAAAAGCTATTAAGAATATTTTTAACAATCAAGCAACGGAATTGCATGTACATACAAATTGTAGTACAATAGTTGTGCATTCAGTTCCTACGCAACAAAGCTTTCACCAAGAGGCACGCACCCTTGAATACATAATTTAGTTCAATATTGACATAAGACATATATTAGGGGAGAAAAATCCGAGCGACGTCCTCTACAGAGTTCCAATTACGACAGAGGACGTAACAATAAAGTTACAACACTACCTTTCACTCTAACCAATTTTACCATCTGGAATTCGAAGCCCTTGCCAATATTAAATTCATAGATGAGGAATTGATTAATTTGCAAGAGTATTCTTCAAGTTTGCTTAGTTTTCACAAAATAAATCTTTCTTCCTCTCACACTGGTGGTATTTGAGATCTCTCCCAAGGTTTAGTTTGACCATACCTCACCTCTAGCTTCCGCAAGTGATGCTGGATTAGGTACACAATTTAGGTCAATTCGGATCCTACTCTACTCTTAAATTCATATTAGACCTTTTAAACAGTTTCACTTGTGTCTGTGTTGATATAATAGGCCCCTTTCTCACTACCAAAGTAAGATTTAGATACTTTCTTACAGTCATTTATGGTTAGGCTAAATGGATGGAAGCCTTCTCCATAAGAGAAATGACGCCAGAGTTTACCAAGAAAGCCTTCTTCAGTGGCTTCCATCTGCAATTCGGTGCGCCATTCAAAATCACAACGGACGATGTCTGGCAATTCCATTCAGGTTGTTTTATCAATAGTTGCTGCTGACAGCAAGGGAACCTTGAAAGCTTCGATTCTAGCATAAGTCAGTCCCAAAAAGTGGCTAGAAAACCTTCCATAGAGTACACTTATCCATATGCAACTGACCTGAATCGAATAGCCAATACTCAACTGTACAGGTGGTAATGGGTTGTAGTTCGCGGTTTACGGGCGAGCTATTTTCCACTCGCAGCAGCGATCCATTCCAAATACAATTCATTTTAGACTTGTAATCTACATACGATGAATACAGTAGAATCTAAACTCTCCAGGGAATTGACACATCAGCTCACGTACATCCCTGAACAAATAGATGAGTATGCTCATGTTGTTAGTGGCGTGTACGTGAATCTATAAGTTACTATGCCGGTTGGTAGGTCAGTCGGTCAGATGGTAAAAATTTTACTTTTTAATGAGTCTTTTGGTAATAACATCGTAACTATTCGGCCGATTCTAACTATATTTGAAAGCTTAAGGTTGTTTTGAATTCTTTATTGAATGATATAATTTCAAATGTCCTCCCAAGTTTAATCTAGGAATTATTCGAAGAAAAAAAACTATGGATCGGATTGCCCCACTTGTTGAACGTTTTTAAGGTCATAAGTCAGAATAATTAAGAGCATACGACTTAGATCTGTTGACCTTGATGTAAGAGACATTCAACTACCCAATAGCTTCACACAGCCTTATACAGGTCTGCAAAGGGTTCTGAAACGCACAAACACGCCTATTCGCTATAAAGGAACGTGCGGCAATTTAAAGCTCATTTCGTAACCTGAAACCTGCCCTCAAAAGGAAGGGACAGAAAACGCTTTTATAAAAAATTGCTCCGCCCTCTTTTAAAAACTGTCGTGTCTTCTGTTTCCATGGTAACCATTCTTCAGTTAATTTAGGATTAATTGATTTTGAGAATTGATTGTTAACACCCCAATTTAATCCTACCGATGCCATTGACAAGAAAAGAGAGATTCTTTGATATTCATTCATTCGTCAGCATTCATTAATGAACTTTGCCACCCCTAATGCTCAACTCAGTTCTTCAGCAAACCATAAGCGTTGTTTCTCAAAGCTATTGTCCGTTATAAGTGATTTTAGTTAATGATAATTATTTTAGAAAGTATAATTTTCTAATTAATAAATTACTAAAAATCACAAGTGTAAATAATCCTCCTTGTTCGAGAGAAACGTCCATCAATTAGGCCTCAAAAGAAGCCGCGAATACCCGAGAATGATTTAGTGATAAATGGTCTGGCGCAACTCCTCCCTGCCTTGACTGGACCTATATATATATATATATATATATATATATATATATATATATATATATATATATATAAAATATCTCATGAGGGGTTTCTTTGATACACTGAATGATGGCATTATGAAGAATCTATATCCATTTGATTCAATTATTCTTGCGCGCATCAGGTTGGGCCTTGAAGCAAATTCGTCATTTCCTATTATGCGAATCTAAGAATTGATATTAAAATCAATTTTAATATTTTGAACGCCTTATTCTGCCTTTCTTGGCCTCTCTTTTGAATGTGTGCTGGCAGGATATTGATATTGGTGAATGTTGTGGGTCTTTGGGCTAGAATGAGGGATTAGGTGGAATTGAACAGATCAAAAGAAATGGATAGATGGATAAATTGAAATAAAAGCGAGAATAAAAGATTGTGTAGACTCTATGTACGGATGCGATAAATGTACTATGTGCATGTTTGTGTTCGTTATTATTAAAATGGCAATCTTTTGATGTTACTCTGCCGGTGTTATCGCTTGCCATGTTGGTTGCCATATTTAAGAAATTGCTCCAACGACGGGAGAAATTTCAATGGGACGCTACATGTGTAAAATCTTTCTCAGTTCGCGTTCCTCCCCCGGCAGTTAATAATAATCAGATTTTTTTTGTATAGCACTCTTCAAAGTCCTAGGTCTTCACAAAGCGCTCGTCTATAAATTAGAGTCAGGCTTGATGGAAAGTGAATGTCTTGAAGGCACGCTTGAAGCCAACTTAGGGAGGCGCGACGATCGTATAACAGCAAGCAGCTAAGTCCACAGACCGGGAGCAAATATTTTGAAGGCACCATTCAGGATTTAGTCCCTTAAAAAAGCCCCTAGCAAACACTATTTTAAAATTTTCCAGGCACATATCCACCTGCATGTAAACATCTGCTGCTTCCTTTATACCCAGGAGCTAATGAGTCTGATATATATATATATATATATATATATATATATATATATATATATATATATAATTATTTGTAGCATATATATTCGAATTCAATAATTCGAGTGTGGTTAATCATCGGTGGTAGTCCCTTTTTGGGTCGCCAAGCCGGCGGCTGCATAAACTATGGATACTCGTGGTTCTGAGCTCACGATAATCAGTAGGTCCACACCGAGAAAAAAAATCATCTTAAATGTGGTAAAATCGGTGGTAAAACCGCTACCATAAAATAATCATTTAGGTTGTCTAACCTGCACGAATATTTCTCAGATTTCATAGTTGTTGTTTTTTTGTGTGTTTTCTAAGCCCATCGGGTGACTGCATACAAGGGCATAAGTCATCGCAATTATCAAATCAAAGAAAAAAACCAAAGGCAAAAAACAACAAAAAACTCCCCCAAAAATTCAAAGGAAAAAAAACAAAGCAAAGATGAAATCAAAGGCAGATAATAGCAAACAAAACACAATAAATAACAATGCCCAAACCAAAGGAAAAAAACAAAAACAGAACAAGGCAAAAGAAAAGAAGAAGCACGCTCCGGCGTCGGGGGCATGCGCAGAGTTAGTAGTTTTCGGTAGTATTTTTGTAGTTGTTGGAAAAACTATTTTGGAAAAGAGTAAATAATTAAACCCACTTCTAAAGATCTCTGCCCCCCAAAAATCTTTTTCAAATTTAGAACAAAAATAAAGCAATTTCTTTGAATTGCTTGAGTAATTTATGCTTAAATGACATTTAGGGGCAAACTTTAGAATTCAATAGAATTTAAAGATGATTGGTTTACCTTGGTAGAGCCGATGGTAGATGGTTATAGGTAAATGATGTCAATTCCATTCAGGCGCGGATCTAATGAAGGGGGGGGGGGGGGGGCAGAGGGCTGAAGCTCCCCCCCTCCCCCCAAAAATATCCTGCCCCGTTTATGTTTATATTTCGCTTTTATGCCATACTTGCATTCTGCTATTCAGGTATGTAATAATATAGAATTTATATAAAAAAAAAATTAATATTGTGCAAGATACCCATTATTTTATCATCAATGCCCCTTTCTAAGACTACTCAGATAAGCCCCCCTCCCAAATATTTAGCCTGGATCCGCCAGTAGTTCCATTCGCCCATATTTGGCTAATATCAATGGGAATAAAACAATCGAGCCGCTTTATATACCTCAATTAGGGGTTGTAATTCTGTAACTTGTTTTTCACTACATCCCATGACAAGTTCTAACTACAGAATCCATAACCCTATATTTTAAGAACGAGATTTTTTGAAGGTGTTTGAATAAGAATTTTTCTTTTAGTTCGGTTGTCACCTAAGAAAAAAAAAAGTAAAAAAAGAAAAAAAAAGAAAAAGAAGAAGGTGTTCAGGGTGTAAAAATAAAGAGTCTATAAAAAGGATTAAAAAAGGCGGTTAAGATTAGCAAATAAGGCCGTAGGCCACACCCCCGCAGGGGTGCCTGTGTAACCAAGCTCTTCCTGTTAAGGAAGAGAACAGCGGCTTGTTTATGTATAAAATTTAATGAACCTATTAATATTTAAATCTAAATAAATTTTCGTTTGGATCAGATCTCACAAAAAAAGCATACGAGGGGCGGTCAATAAGTTTTGCGAATCGGTAGGGCAAAACAGAGGAAGGGGATGGCTGTTTGTGGAGGTGTTATGACAAGCTATGACAAGTCAGAACCTGCAGCCTCACGCTCCTGCCTTGTCTATTTGAGAAGCAGTAGCTGATCGCAAATCGTCAGTCACAAATTTTTCAACAATGGAGAAGGTTGAGCACCGCGCAGTGATCAAACTTTTGACCAAGAAAGGCAAGAATGCAAAAGAGATCCATGAACGCATGGTTGCAGTGTACACCGACACCGCCCCTTGCTATGCAACCACTGCTCACTGGAATAGGGAGTTCTGCCATAGTCGCGAGTCCCTTGAAGATGATTCCCGTCCAGGACGCCCGTCAGACGTGACCAACGAGGACAATGTGGCCCGCGTGGAGAAGGGTGAAGGTCGAAGAAATCGAGCGAGAACTTGGAATATCACGTGGAAGTGTTATCAACATCATCCATGACAATTTTGCCATGTTCAAGGTCTCTGCCCGTTGGATCCCTAGAAACCACACGCCCCATGATCGATTTCAAGGTCGTTAAAGTTCGGAGCAGCTGCTGCTCCAGATCTTAGGTCTGTAGCCTACGGCCTATCTTGCTCTATCAACAAATTTTTAGTTAAAAAAAGTATTACATTACATCATCACTAACTCTATAATTCTACAGGGCAATGGCTTCGCTACTAATATTGAAATTTAAAATCTAAAAAAAAGCAGCCATGGTTTAATTTTTCTAAGTTTTCTGAACTTCGTCAATTATAATAATTTTAAAAAGGAACTCTAAACTAAATTTCCCCCTTTCAAATATAGTTATAGAGAAGATATATAAAAATAAATTTTCTGAACTTCACCATTTGTAATTCTTTGGGTTTTAAAAAATTCACAAAATTTCAATACTTATATTTATTTCTGAACTTCACCATTTTGTTTTTTGATAAGTATCGAAATTTTGTGAAATTTTAAAACCCAAAGAATTACAAATGGTAAAATTCCTAAAATTTATTTTTATATATCTTCTATAACTATATTTTACCAACGTGATATTTTGAAAGGGGGCAAATTTAGTGTAGAGTTCCTTTTTAAAATTATTATAATTGGCGAAGTTCATAAAATTTATAAAAATTTAACCATGGCTGCTTTTCTTAGAATTTTAAATTTTAATTTTAATCTTAGTGACGAAGCGCAAGCTCTCCCCGTAGGAGGGGGGCGAAGTGGCCAAGCCATTGCCTGGTAATTTAATAATTTAATTTTGCTTTATTTTTTTTACACTGTAGCTATTTCCTCTTGCTAAAGATTAAAATTGAAAATCTATTTTATTAAGATATAAACAAACTCAAGTCAAAGAGAACAAACTCAATAAAACTTGGCAACCAAAGTTGAATACGTACATTACTGTTGAAACGTTTTAGATGATGCATATATAAAATAGATTTTATGAACTTCATCATTTATAATTCGTTTTGTTTAAAAAAAAATTCCAAACATTGCCTAATCCTATTTAATTTTTATGTACTTCACCATTTTCTCTTTGGTCAATTTCTACATACAAACAAAGAGGAAAACATATTTATTATTATTCAACCCATCCCAAAATTCCTTTTCTTAAAATATAGTGTTAAGGAGGATAAAAATGACCTCTTTATAAATAATTTAACAGCATTTTTGGAATAATTTAACACTAATTTATATCCAAAAATAGCGAGTAACCCTTTAAATATCTAGCTAAAAAATAAAACAGCCTAATGGATTTACTATACTTAAGTATTATTAGTGATTTAGTTTTATATCGAAGAAAAAAATACAGCAAAAATAAAGGAATGTAGATCAGGACTTCTAAAACCCACTAATGGATGAACATGGAAAAAAAAATCAGTTCATTATTATGAGGAATTCAATGGAAAGATTGAAGAACAAAGAAATCATAACTAATCGGTACCAAAAAAACTCCACGGAAAAACGAAGGAAATGAAGCTTATAACACACAGAAGAGGAAAAATGCACATGAAACGAGAAACATACACATAATACGATGCAACTGAATCTAGAAAGACGGAGGAAGCGAGAGAAATACACAGGGGAAGAGGGAAATAAACATGGAAACACAGAGTAGATGATGTAAATACACAAATGTGGCAGATGTGCATCATAGAATCCTGTGTTGCATCTAATAAATGTTATGAAAAAAAAATGACATAAAATTTGGTGCAATAATGAAAGAAAACGAGGCTTTGAACTGATGGTTCGAGGTTTGAGATATTCGGCTCAAGAAGAATGTTTTTTGTGCAAAGAAATAGTGAAAGGAGGAATTCTCTTGCATTATACCACTGTAAAACATAGCGGTGGTAGCCTAATTGTTTGAGGGCGTTTCTCAATAGATACAGTTGGCGATTTCTATCAAATCTCGGGAAATAGGAAGAAAAATGGACATCACTCCATTTAACAGTGTCGTGCACTTCCATCTACGATATATTGGTTGGGGATTGGGACAAATTTCATCCCTCAGAGAGATAATGATCCCAAATATACTTCAAAATTATCCAATAATTATCTTTTAAGAAAACTGTAATGAAATCAACTGATATTAATGGAATGGCGACTTCAGTCACCGGATTGCAACCGAATAGAGCTCCTGTTGAATGAATTGGCTCGTCGGATAAGTAGTGTGAAAATCCTTTGAATGCCCTTGCAGGAAGAATGGCAACAAAAAACAGCCGTGGAAGGGTGGGTTTCTTTGGTGGAACAACTGCCAAGAATTTCTTCCGCTATAAATAAATCTAAGGATGGATATTTCTACCAATGCAATGGAGAATTTAGGGTATTTTCATTTTCTGTTAATTGTTTAATTGCTTTATAGTATAATTGCATTGATTTATCCATATTACTGTATTTACAATAAATAATACTCGGGGTTCATTGACTTGTCGTTGTTGATCTCAAACTTTTGAATGGTAGATTACATAATATAAATGAAACCATTGTAAAATATGTAACTTCGCAAATAATAATTAGACAAGGACATCTAATCGGAAAGAAGAAAGCTTTGAAAGGAGTTTTAGACAAAAGGCGAAAAAAATAGACGGAATGGAATAAGTACAGAGCGGATCAATAAACACAACACAAAAGCTCTCTAAAACAACTCATTGTATAAAATAAAACATATAATAAAAATCTAGTGAGAAATACTTTATGAAACAAATAATTAAAAAATGAAACCACTTAACATTTGGTAAATAGCAAATGACCAAACAAAAAGTTCATCAGGTAAAATATAGTCATAAACATAATAAAGATCATTGAATGAGAATAGAAATTATATCGTGAACAATATACAGCAATTGCCATCATACATTAAATGATAACATCTCAATAATTGAAGAAAAAGTCCACGAATAAAAAATTACAGCATTTTGCACGCACTTAAGAGCTTGAAAAATGGTAAAGCATCCGTGGCGCATTAGTTAAGAATCAACCTTATAAAGGTTAGGTGCGTAAGTCGTGCTTGTTTATTATCTCTTTTGTTTACATAATATTTAAGAGGAAGTAAAATTCTAATGGCATTGCCCAACACTTCCGTTTTACTCTTTATAAAAAAGGGCGTCAAAAATGCTTAAAGAATTACAGGCCAATAAGTTTCTTATCAGTAACATAAAAATTAGTTTCAGAAGTCATAAAGACAGAATAACACAAACACTTTATATTAGCACTCTGAACAAGCAGGTTATAGAAGTAACTTTATGACTTACGATCATTTGCTGGCACTACAAAAATTACTACGGAGAACTAAGGATTAAGCAGTATAATTATACATTAGTCGACCCATAAAGAAGCCTTTACCCTGTAAACACCGATTTAGTCCCAAGAACAGCAGGGAAGCAAAAATATACTACATTGGCACACCTTCCTACATATAGACATGTCAAATTGTTATCTAGGCTGCAATTGATCACTAAAAAATGTGAATTCAAAAGTATCCAGAGAATAGGATCCTACCTCCTTAAAAGTCTTTAATGCAGCGCCTTAGATTTTCAGGACTTTGAAGTAGGAAAAAATGAAATCATAATTAGCGGGAAATTTTTAAGACATTGTTTGTCATATTTGCCAGGAATTCAAGACAATTAAAGTCAATGATATGGGAATTATATATCAGAAGCCAATTTAGAATTGAACTGAAAAGGAACTTTTGAAGGAGGATAAAATTATTAATAGATTCTAGGACATAGAACAAGGCAAATTGACGATTAAATCTTAGAACAAGTAGAAAAATACGTACATTTGACTTTTGATGGGAGAATGAGAAAGGAAATCATTAGAGCGGTAGGAAAGTTTAGCTCTATCTTTGTTATTTGCTAAAGTTATATTCTCAAACACCTAGCGCTCTTCTCTCTCTCTCTCTCTCTCTCTCTCTCTCTCTCTCTCTCTCTCTCTCTCTCTCTCTCTCTCTCTCTCTCTCTCTCTCTCTCTCTCTCTCTCTCTATATATATATATATATATATATATATATATATATATATATATATATATATATATAAATATATATATGAAGAATGAGGATGTACCTATATGCACTCCCAATCGGTATTAGATCGGTCTCATTTGAGTCTTTCATGTTGCACAATTGACAAGGCCATTCTTGTATCCAGCATCTATTCAACAGCCAATATCAGATATTCTTCGACACTCACGCATACAGAGAAGTGCACACACGAGAGAATGTGTATGTTAGGGGGGTAAGGCGTACAGCAGACACGCGCGGGTGACAATGACGATCGAATGTCATTTAATTGAAAGAGGCAAAGAAGGTATGAAAGAGCAAATAATATCAGTCCGATGTATCAGCTGCTTTCTCTCTTAAGATAATAATGGCGGTCGGAGCGCATCAGGTCCCCCGATTTAATATCTTTTGTGGCGAAGCCTTGCCCATAATTGAAGCTGGATCGTGATGGACTCTGGACTCTAGCCGACCGGCTAGGGCTGAATGGGGGAGGGGGCTGGCCCACCCTGCCAGGGGCCGGCTGTTTGGAAGGGGGCAGATTGACTCTCTTTTAGTTTTAGAGATAATTGGCAGTGGCGGAAACTTGATATAGGCGTCGTTGGCCTTTCACTCGCCTGTATTTACAGGGGCTCGCATATGCTGACTGTCAGACGTCATGTGTATTCATGCTATTATATCGGCACTTAAGGGGAAGCGTTAAGAGCTGGCAGAAGCTGTTTTTGAGGCACGTTCCCAATTATACGCGAGGAAAATGGGCAGAGTTTTACTTTTGAGTTAAAAAATACAATAATTAAAAATTTTAAAAAGTCAAAATTTCATTTCAGTATTTGTTTGTTTAGATAAGTAATTATAATTATCGTTACGTTTGCTTTAATTCCTATTTTCATTTCTTTGCACATTTGGCTAAACATTTAAGCTTTTTATAGAGTCTGGTGATGATTCAGTTTGAAATATTAATAATATTATTATTATTATTATATTCAGTGTCCCGTTTTAGTAAATATTACACGAATCGGTGGGAGAAGGGTATTTTAGAGCGGATGATTTAACAAGATCATAATCATGTAGCAAAATGATTGAAGTGGAATTATCAAATTTAATAGTAGTAGTAATGTTTTGAATCATTTAGCTATTTTAATATACAAATATATTAAAAAGCTGAGTTCTGACTTTTTAAAACCATTCTGGCTTGTGTAGATTTATTATCTCGAATGAAGTGCATCTGTCTATGTGTGGCAGTAGATAGTATCATTATAGCTAAATACTACACAAATGCCTAGAGATTTTAAAATATGAGGGAGAGAAGCAAAGGTTGGATTAAAAGGAAGTACAAGAGTAATCTTGTTATTAATCCATCCTTTGCTTCTCTCCCTCATATTTTAAAATCTATAGGCATTTGTGTAGTATTTAACTATAATAATACTATCTCTAAACTATTAGTCAAGAACGCCCCTTACCCTATTGGTAATGTACATATATTGCGGAAAATGTATCGATTGCTCTAAATATTACTTTGGCCAATCAGGTAAATGTTTAAAAAAACGAATTTCTCAGAATAAAATATAATGTCCATCGTGGGGACGAAAGCAGCTCATTTTTTGTTCATATGTCATATCTTGATCACAATATTGATTGGAATTCTGCTAAAATCATCTGTCATAATAACGATACAATTTCACGGAATATCATTGAATTGACCTTTATTATTAAATTCCCAAATCTCAATTTAAGTCCTGGCTTATATAAACTCGATGGCTATTTTGAAAATTATATTCACAATTCACTTTCGAAACTTTTAATTTGAGACTAAATATTTATATTAATCTTAAACTATTTAATTTGTTTGTGTATCTATGTAGCCTTATGTTTATGTATGTGTATTTATTTTTGCTTGAGTCAAGTCTTTAGAACATTTGTACTTATTCTACCTTGGTTTTTCAATCCTGACCTCTGATGTTAATCTCTCGCTCAGGTTTTCTTCCCCTCCTAATTGCTTAGGCGGTATTTTAATCCTCTTGTCAACATTTAGTCTTTTGAATTTACCTGATTTAATGATCTTAGTTTGTATTTATCTTCTTTTTTCCTTTTTTCTGTCACTCTTCGCTCCTCCTAATGTTTCCATTTCATATTACTTCATTTTGTTGATTGGTTTCTTGCTTTTTTTGTGGGCGTTCCCTCTCCTTTGTATCATCCTTATATATATTCCAATTTTAAATACTTTTGTTATTCCTTGATAAATAACCCGAGATCAAGTTCGAGAGTATTTGGAATCCTTGTATTAATTCTCCCTGTGGGCTTTGTTGCATTTATTGCTTACTCACGCGATACTTTGCGAGTTTTCCATATATATATATATATATATATATATATATATATATATATATATATATATATATATATATATATATATATATAGGGCGGGCCGTAAGTTTCCATACATAGGAAAAATACAATAATTATCATGGACAACCATTTTTATCTATATAATATGCTCTACATGGTTGCCATTGTTTTGAAAACACATTTTAATACGTGTTTCCCACTGCTGATGAACACGCATTAGCACAGTTAAAGTTATGCTTGTAATAGAATTGGTGATACGTTCCTTTCGAGGATTTATGTCTCGTATCTTTACCTGCCTCATACACCATGGCCTTCAAGTGTCCCTAAAGATAGAAATCAAGGGGAAGGAGAGATCTGGGGATTTTGAAGCCACTCCACATGATTACGCCGACCAATTTAAGCATCTGGAAACTGCTGATCAAAAATCCCGACGCACTTAAAGACCATAATGAGGTGGAGCTTCATTTTGCTGGAAGTAAACTGGGAAGTTACCTTTCTCGTTTAGCAGGGATGGGGAAATTTCTTTTTGCAACAAGTTAAGATACCTTTTGGCATTAAGATTTACACTGACAAAAATTGATCCAATAATTCTGTCACCCCATATCCTGACCCACACCATCACTGTAACGGCACCTTGCATCTTCGGCAGACTCAGCCAGTTAGGGTTAGCATTACTCCAATAACGTATGTTTTGCTGATTAACCTCTCCATTGACGTAAAATTTGCTTCATCAGTAAACAAGATCTTAGTTGAAAAGTTTACATCCTCGTTCACTTTCGTTAGTGCACATTTAAAGAATTCCATCGATCTATCTGGATCGTCTTCACTCAAATGCTGTGCAAAAATGCAATTTGTATGGATGCCATTTGTTTGCTTTCAAACTTTGCCTGATACTCGATCTGCTGACACTACTCTCTGCAGACAACCGTCGTATACTTTTTCTGGAACTCCATGTAAGCGCTGTAAGTATCGTAGCTGTTGTGTCTTCATCGGTGGCTGTACGTCTTGGACCACTACGTGGTTGATCTGCAACATTTCTTCGTTTTATGAAACTTGTTAATAAGTTTTGCCACAGTGCCGTGTGTGATGTTCTTTCCATGTTTTCTGTTAAAGTTCATTGCAACCATGTGACTCCTTCCCCACCCAGCCATCAGAGTATGATTTCAATTCGTTGCCCTTTCGTCAAACGAATATTATAGGGTATCTGAAACATAAAAAAAATATAAATTTCCTTATGTATGGAAACTTACGGCTCACCCTGTATATATATATATATATATATATATATATATATATATATATATATTGGTTAGGGCTTCTCCTATGGAGCTTCAATTTAATTTGAAGGATAAACGAAAGGAGGTATAAAGGAAAATTCATTTAATTTTCTTGTTAAAACGTTTCAGGTGAACTTTTCACCCATCTTCGGGTACTGAAAATACAATTTGTGGAAAATAATTTAAGTTAAGAACCAAATAGATAATCGAAATGACGAATTTATGGAACGTATTTAATGTTAATTAAGGAGGGAGATAGCGATAAATTTACAGGTAATTAATAATTTCTGGATCATTATGTTACGAGTTAAAAAATAACGATTGGGGAAACACAGGAAACACATCAGGATAAACCAACCTTAAACAATCAGCCGTTAGAGGATAACTGGGGAGAAAGGGCGAGGAGTGTAAGAAGAAAGAGAAGGTTGGTAATATTTTTGTTTAGAGTAGAAGTAGTGGGTGAGAAGAAGAATCGGAATTTAAGGAAGGAGAAAGGTATTTAATATACATGGATTCAAGAATCCTTAGTGATATGGGATCAGGGGTGGTTTTCAAGATTTTAAAATCGTCAGTTGTGATTTCGGTTTTACAATTAATAGAGTGAAGCCTAACAGGTGAGAATTCTTTCGTAGAGAGAACCTTTTCTGTCCTGTGGCTAACACCTATAAATTCCGATTCTTCTTCTCACCCTCTACTTCTACTCTAAACAAATATATTACCAACCTCCTAACCTTCTCTTTCTTCTTACGCTCCTCGCCCTTTCTCCCCAGTTATCCTTTAACGGCTGATTGTTTAAGGTTGGTTTATCCGGATGTGTTTTCTGTGTTTTCCCAATCGTTAATTTTTAACTCTTAACATAATAATCCAGAAATTATTAATTACCTGTAAATTTATCGCTATCTCCCTCCTTAATTAACATTAAATACGTTCCATAAATTCGTCATTTCGATTATCTATTTGGTTCTTAACTTAAATTATTTTCCACAAATTGTATTTTCAGTACCCGAAGATGCGTGAAAAGTTCACCCGAAACGTTTTAACAAGAAAATTAAATGAATTTCCCTTTATACCTCATTTCGTTTATCCTTCAAATATATATATATATATATATATATATATATATATATATATATATATATATATATATATATATATATATATATATATATATAACCTATTAATATCCTTATGTTTGATTATCAGTTCATATTTATATTATATTTAACTATATAATTAGATTTTATAGCATTTATAATCAATTAATTACATATTGATTGAAAAGGAAATCAATTACGATGGGAATGACAAAAACCATTGAAAAATATTTTTACTAATTAATTAATATCTTGTTGTTTTATTCTTTATTTTATTAATTTTATCTTCTTGGATCAATTTATTTTATATGCAATTTATAGTTAAAAATTGACATATGATATAACACGTATGGAGAACTTGCTAATGTATTAATTAATTATCTCATGTGAATAAAAATAGAAAATTCTTGTAGAAATGATATCCTAATATGAAGAAAGGGTAGTTATATCCCAATTAACAATATATTAGATAGATAAATTCCTCTCTTCTCTCTTCTTTTTTCTTCTTCTTCTTCTTTTTATTTTCATGTTCGTCTTCTTCCTCTTCTGTTTTTCTACCTTTTCCCCTGCTTTTTCTTGTCAATTTTACTCTTTTTCTTTTCTTAATCTTCTAATTTCTTTCTCTACCTCTTCTACTTCTTCGTCTTCATTTTCCTCTTCTTTTCCTCAAAATTTGCAGATGACGAGGCTAGGAAGCAGAGTCGTTTTTAGATACGATGTTGTGGAATTGAAAAGTCATGACTTGGGATATCGAAATTTGAAAGAGGGCTATCAAATAAACCGGCAAATTCTCGAATCAGATAACTTAGAAAGGGTGATGGGGTTTTAATTTCAGAAACCTCAAAGTGTCAAAACAATCAGTCTTATCCACCAAGAGAGCAAACTGAAACCTGGGATACATTGCCCAAAACTTCATTTTTAATTCTAGATATATAAGTTTCCCGTTATAAAATCACTTGTTCCACCTCATTTCGAGTACGTAGTGCAATTTTGGTCTCCATACCTCAAAAAAGACGTAGCACTGTTAGAGAGTGCAACGTAGGGCAGCTAAACTAATTTTTAGGCTTAGAAAATAAACTGTAGGAAGAAAGGTTTCGCTCCTTAAACCTATTAGCTCTTCTAAGTGGAGTGGGAAATGCTCGAGGTATTTAAAATCTTGAAAGAATTTACTAATATAAATTATAGATTACAGAAACGAGGTGAACGATGGGAACAAACCTTCGTCAAAATAGATTCAAAGTAGCAAACAAGTGCGTACACAATGACAGCTCATAATTACTCTAGTTATAAAAACACACAAACGTGGAATAAATAGCCTACCTAACCCAAAATGGAGAGCACGTCATTAAATACGTTTAGAATAAGACTTGAGTATTTTTCAAGTGCAAATATTTCCTACTATGAGTCAAAGAGAAAAAGGTCTAATATCAGGAAGATTCGAGAAATAAAAAGAGGAAGAAATAAAATGCTACCGATTGTCCTCTGTGTGTGAATGCGTTTAAGACTTCTTTTTTTCCCACTTTCCTGTCACTGTATTCGTTTCAACACTAACAGGCGAGGCCTTGCCAGAGAAAAAGATATCTCCTATCTTCTTTTTAGTATGAGTGAGCATTTGTGTTGAGTTTGAACATAATTATGCATAAATCAGAGGTATGCGTGTAAATAAGTGTGTAGCGTAGTTTTATAAATATAAAAAAACATGAATTTAATTGATACACATGTAAATAGGGGTATAAGAACTTTATCGTATTAACATTAGAGTTAATATCATCTTTTGGGCTATGTAAGTAGTAAGATGGTTAATATGGTCGTTTCCGATATAGTTTGTCTGCTTTAGCTTTCAACTTCTTGCTTCTAGAGCTGGCCATGAGTGGATCCAAAGGTCTTTCTGGTCTTAGTGTTGTAGTTCTTCTTCCTTTCTTCATGTTTCTCCTCTTATTCTCTCTCTCCTCTTTTCTATGTTTTTTTGTTCTTCCTTACTTATTTTTCTTCTTCCTTTCTTCTTTTCTTAGTTACTTCTTCTTTTTTTTTTAGTATTTTTCCTTTCTTTTTTCTTCTTCTTTATTATTAATTCTCATATTATTTTGTTCTTATATTTCTTATTCATTTCCTCTTCTTTTTCTTCCTTTATCTTCTTCCTATTTCTTCTGTTTCTTATGCTTCCTTTTCTTTTCCTCTTCTTCTTCCTCTACTTTTCCCCCTTTTTCCTCTTCTTCTTCTCTTCAGTGTGTTCACGCGGGTTCACACTCTTTCCCATTAGCCGTTTGCATTTCCAAATCAAATCTTCTTCCACACAGTCTCACCATCCTTTTCGTCGTTCTCCTCCTCATCCTCCTACCGGTAAAATCACCTTCCACACAGTCTCACCATCCTTTTCGTCGTTCTCCTCCTCATCCTCCTACCGGTAAAATCACCTTCCACACAGTCTCACCATCCTTTTATCGTCGTTCTCCTCCTCATCCTCCTACCGGTAAAATCACCTTTCACACAGTCTCACCATCCTTTTATCGTCGTTCTCCTCCTCGTCCTCCTACCGGTAAAATCACCTTTCACACAGTCTTACAACCCTTTTATCGTCATTTTTCTCCTCATCCTCCCACTGGTAAAATCATATGCATAATTTCTTCTTCCATAAACTAATCTTCCTCTCTCAAAACAACACCACAGCGCTCTCTTTCATTACGTTTCCCGTTCTCTTCACTTACTCATTACCACTTCTGCTTAACCTGGTCACGCCACACATCTCAACCTCCTCAATTATATAGCTATTATACCCTTAAGAGTGTGGCATTACTAGGATCCATCAATTAATTCATAGTTAGCACTGTCTAATTCCTATGTCAGTGACACTTCAAGGAATGGGGGAGAGGACCTAACCTCAGGAGAACTAAGCAAAGACACCCTGAATCCCTGCCTACCATCCAATAACTGAACATACCCAATGTTCATTAACTATGTTATGTGAGAAAACATTTGATTCCTGTTTTCGGAGGCTTCGCCAAGGAGCCTCTACTAATCACTGTCTGGTGCTCGAGTTTAGCATGTCACTCTCCTGTGACGTTATCCTTAGGTTTTTTTTTACGTATAACAACTTTGTTCAGGATTTTTTAGGTCACTCTTCCCTCGTTTATTCTACTAATGTGTCGTGTTCATTTACAATTCCGAATTTTCATTATTTTTATTAGATTTGTACCTCTTGTTTATATTTATCCATGCAATTATTTTATTGTCCATTCAGGTTATTTCCAATATCTAGTGTCTGTATGATATATCTATACAGGAAGAAGGATAATTCATGTTTAACGTGCCAAGCAGACTTAAATAGCACCCTTGTTCCTCCATATCAGACCTTGAAAGCCAAAGAGCGGACACCCCTCTTGAGCTGACAGGTCAAATCTGCGCTGCAGCAAAACTTGATTTAAACTTGTTTGGCGCCAAATTATCATCCGGCCGAGAACGGCACTGCTTGATGCTATCTTTAGTGGACCAATAAAACGGACAAACACTTTAAAACACGAATACAAACAGCGTTTTTGTTTGAGTTAGGCGCCAGATTGTTGGTCATTTTCGTGTAAGATATTAGCGAAAGCTAACAAACTAAAATGACAAACAGCGGCTCATCCAACCTTTCTCTCTTGTTACAAACTCTCAGCGAGAATTGCCAAAGTCAACACTAGTTCAAATACACAACATCTACTCCATACAAAGATTGGGAACTTCGTTCTCTACTTCACTCTCGCATACACATACATGCAAATATTATTGAACAACAGTTTCGCGAAATAGCACTCAAGATAAATGACAGGAAAAACAACAACCTCGCAGCACTCATATTTCGGTGTGTGTGGGTGATAATATAGCATTGTCCATCTCCGAGTCGCCATTCACCATCAAAACAAATAGGAATTAAAAACAGGTCAATAAACCAAACTTGTGTTTTGATTGACCACTAAGATACGCATCATACAAGCGAATGGATTCTCTTTGACTGATGTCCATTATCATTATTTGTATATTCGCCTGTTTCGCAGATTGCATTCACTGCTATCTAATCCTTGTGCTCTCTTTCGTTTTTTTCTCTCTCTATCTCTCTATATACTTTTCTCTCTTGCTCGTCTCTCTTTTCTCTCTCTCTCTCTCTCTCTCCCTATACATCTCTTTCTCTCTCTCTGTGGTTAGGTCTTGCCCGAATACTCATTCTGAGGAGTCAGATCCCGACATGTATGCTAAGCTGCCAGAGATAGTGAACTGTTGCCCGAGTTTGATCTTGAGTGACTTTAACTGCTGAGGGATTGAATGGAAAGATAGATCGGGATACGGGGATGGATGCGTCTCGTCGACTTTAGTGACAATAACTATTTAACAGTGTGGGTCGAGGAGTCGAGAAGAGGTGAGAAACTGCTCGATTTAGTGTTCACCACCTAGGACGACATGTTCTCAAGACTGAGCATAGGCAAATATTTGTGGCTCCATGAAACATGCGCGGTTGCATCTCTAACTACAAACCCGATTACCGACGAGTAAACTCAGACGGCTTTTGGAGTTTAATAAGTCGGCTGGAACCTGGAGTTGGCCATGAAGCCACGGCCAACTGGCTGGAGTTTAAGAATCATTCAAGGCGGAGCAGGTCCAGTTCGTTTCGGAAAAAAAAGTAAGCGAAAATCACAACATAGCCTCGGCAATTTGTAATAGATAACTGTGCTAAAGTTCCCGAAAAGGCAGCAATAGCGGCGAATACATTGTTCAGCACAGAGAGAATTTTAGGAAAGTTAAAAAACTGGTATGGCGAGCTAAACGCGGTGAGGAAGGCTGGATCGCGTCCATCTACAAAGAGAACACGAAAGAATTCTCCCTGCATGTCAACAGCTATGAACTGGCTCACTATCTTATAGGTCCCGTGAGAGACGAGGATGTCGTGTTGCAGGAATCAGACCCGGACATCGTCAACGTGTTGAACGACTACTTTGCCTTCCTGTTTACTTGAAAAGTAGACGGTCCCGTCCGAGGCCGGTGGTTCACTTCAATGAATGGAACAATCTATACGAAATAGTTGTAGATAACGATGAATTCGGGGCCACGTTAGGTAATTTGAACCCATATAAGTCTTCTGGTCTAGATGGCTTGCCTCTCAGAATCTTTTTTGAAGCCAGCGGGAAGGTTGCGCAAAACTTACTGCAATCTTCAATGTTTCGCTTGAAACGGGCCAGGTCCAATAATACTGGACAATAGCGGAAGTGACACCAAAATTTATAAAGGGAGAATGCGAAATCCCAGGTAATTACCGGCCTATTAGTCTGATGTACATCATAGGTAAACTGCTATAAAGCATAATCGCCGGTCTCATAGTTGGGTGCCTAGATTCGCAGCATAAGTTTCGTAGAAACCGATCATGTCTTACAAATCTACTTGAATTCTTCCAAAATATATTGAATGAGTAGGATCGGGTTCTGGCTGTAGATATCTTATAACTAGACTTTCAAAAGGCCTTCACTCAGGGGCTCCCGGCAGGTTAATGAGAAAAATCTGCCTTCTCGGCTTTACCAAGAAGTTAGCCGACTGGATTTAGAACTGTTTGACGGATCAGGAATAGCGGCCTCAATGACAAGCGGCGTGCTCCAAGGCTCCGTATTCGGTCCACTATTGTTCATTGTCTACATCAACGATATAGACAAAATACTACTATGCACGATAGCTTATTTCTAGGACGATACTAAATTAGGCGGCGGGGTTAGCTTACGCGAAGAAGTAGAACGCTTGAGAGACAGCCTTCGCAGCTTAGGTGAGTAGTCCGAGATGTGGCAGAACCCATTCAACCTTGAAAAGTGCATGGTGGTGCACGTCAGCTACTACTTCTCAGGTAGAGCTTTGGAGGCGTCCGAACTAGAGAATGAATTACGCGTGCAAATCAACAGAGGCATGAAGTTCTTGGGGCAGTGCACCGATATATTTGAAAGTGCCCAGAGGCCGTTAGGGCACATAAAGAGACAATTTCGTTTCTACAACTAGAAGATTGTGCTTACGCTGTACAAGTCCCTAGTCCGGCTGCATGAGTATACCGTACAATTCTGGTGACCAACAATGCGTAAAAACATCGAACGGCTAGAAAGAGTTCTGGCCAGGGCTATAAAACTAATCCCGTCTCTTAGGCACAAAGAAAACCAACGCCGGCTGCGAAAATTGGGGCTGTTCTTCGTAGAGACGCCAATTATACATGACCAGCTCATCGCACCGTATATAATTATAAAGGGATTAGAAAACGTGGACTATAGGAAGTTGTTCACATTGAACAGGAATCCAACGCGCAACCACGGTTACAAGTTAGTTTACCCTAATTTTAAGACTAGGGTTTGCGGGAGCTTTTTCTCTTACAATAGTTGTGATAGATGGGAACCATCTTCAGCGGAGTTGGTCAATAGCTCATAAATTGAAAAGTTCAGGTTTCGGCTGGACAGAGTACTGCACAAGTTATAAAATACACAAATCAATCGAAAACTTAGAAAAAGTTTAGCTGTTCGGTCAAAGTTCTTAGGTATGCGCTATTTTTAACATGTCTTAGGTCGTTCCTTGATTTTCATACCCGAAAATTGCAGGGGAATAGGTGAGCAAGGAGAGCCTTCATTTCTTCCTCTACTTCCCCTCATACTTATTATGTTAGGCCTTCCTATATGGTGCCTCCTCAGTATGGTTCGCAAGAACTTTTGAGGCACTGCTTTTCCTTGTATCTCTTTGTAATTCTCTCTCTCTCTATCTTTCTTCTTCTTTCGCTCTATCCATCTCTCTTTCTCTTTTTATTTTTCTCTTTACTTCTTCCTCTCTCTCTCTCGCTCTCTCTCTCCCCGAAAGAGCGAGTGTCCGATAACACAATATATAGTTTTTTTAAAATAAGAATGGAACGAGTAAATAAATCTAATAGATAATAAGCGAGAAAAAATTGCATGTTAACAAAAAATGAAAAGAAAAAAGGAGAATGTTCTAAAAAGAGATAATTAGTATATTCCTGCTTTCCTTTTAAAATTTACTGGATGTGTCTATTTTCCAACACTGCCAGGTATATATTCTCACTTTTCCAACCCCGGAAACTGGTGGGAGAGGTGGGTGTGGAGAGACTTCATCTTTACTATCCTATTCTTTATCTGCAGTATTGTATATACGAGTTAGAATTAGGGCTACGTAGTTAGAATTAGGGATAAGATTATAGGTACTTCCATTGAAATTGACCGAATGGTCTCTTGCAGTACTTACTTTCCTTGTAACTCATTGTCACTCTCTCTCTCTCTTTGATGTTCCCTTTCTCTCCATCTATCTCTATCTCTTTCTCTCTCTTTGATTAAAATAAATTAAAATAAATTAAAATAAAAGGATGATTTTAATATATGTATATTAGTTCATTCTGGTAGTTCGTTCTCTCTGGAAAAAAAATAAATTAGCTTCAATTATTAATTAAACGCTAACGTTTTCAAAAAGTTCAAACTTTTTCGTTCATGTAGGGATTTGTTATTACGTACTTTTGCTGTTCCACCTTTTCAAAACCTTGAAAAATTCATTCTCTGGAAAAACCTTCAATAATATTAACGACCTTGGAACATGTTTTAATTCCTTTTTACATTAACACAAAAAGGTTTCTACAGGAAAGGAATATATAAATTAGAATCTAAATGGAAAAAAGCTATAGAACAAAATGGTAACTATATAGCTAATTTATAATTACTTTTTTCCACAAGTGGCGCGAATTTTCCGCATACTCTATATTATAATTTGCAACAGAAGTTTAAAGATTCGTAACTGGTGGAAGCTTTAAACTTAATTATTTGCACGATTAATTCATTATTTACACGATTAATATACCCTTTGGAAATGGAAATTGTGTCGAGTCGAACCTGTCATTACAAACCGGCCTCGTTCTTCGAGCCAATGGTCTAAACCACTCAGATACCATCCATATCCTCCCCCCAAAGAAGGTTTTAAGTAGCTTTATAAGTCAAGAATTGTATGTTTGCCCTAATTAACTGATCGATGACACGTTGTCATATACACTTGATATATATATATATATATATATATATATATATATATATATATATATATATATATATATATATATATATATATATATATATATATATATATATATATATATATATATATATATATATATATATATATATATATATATATATATATATATATATATATATATATATATATATATATATATATATATATATATATATATAAACACGATAACCAGGAAAGAACCGAAAATGCTTCGTAACATTTACTGCAAAGGTTTCAGGATTATAACTAATCCAATCATCAGTGCTAGACAATTAATAAAAAATACAAATTAATAGATGCACATAGAAAGTTTCTTTAATCGATGCGAAAAATACAAACAAACAGCAAAATTGGCGAAACATGAAGCTTAAATTTGAAACGAATTAAATTCAATTGGAATAAGGAGAGGAAAATAACGAAGGAAGTGATATTGAATAGCAACAAAATTTACATTGATTTTCTTTTTTACAAAAGAATGGGAAATTTACTAATAAATTAACATATTTGTTAATTTGTGACTATATTTAATGGAACAGATAAGGTGTTCATATTTAGACTGGGTTGAAGTTTTTTAATGTAAAGCGACTCTAGCAGGTAAAGGTCTGAGATGTCGCTTACCACATAAAGTATCCTGAAGTTCTCGTGTGTGATCCTAGAACTTTGCGAGAGGTGGTTTCGAATCGGGGATGGGTCGGGTTTACCAAGGTGAAGACCATTTCTCTGAGATCTATTCATATACTGCATAAAGTGGGAGTAAAGCGTACGCTGTGTTGTTTCTCCCTCCATACGATATAGTGCTACTGCACGTACAACGAAAACCGTATATAAAGTGATCATATTCTTAAGTCGTTTAGGAGACAATACACGCTAATAATTGAAGATAAGCCGATATCAACAGTTCTAACAACTCATTTTTAAGTTTTTCGGATTAATAACCTAAGTATGGAAATGAAAAGAAGACCTTTAATATATATTAACGGTTTGTAATTGAGCCAAGGCGGTGTATTTTTTTTTTTATTAAGAAACGAGCTAATTTGTTTGTGAAAAAGCGATTTGGGGTTAGCGTTTGAAGAAAAGAATTTTGTTAAAAATTCGAATTCCAAATAAAGAGCTTCAAAAGTTGAACATGTTATATGTTCAATGAAGGAGGTTATGGATGGCATTAATTTTAAATTTAAACTCATTAAAGCTAAAGAAACTTAATCCAAGGCTCGATAAAGTCGGTTTTCGGTAAACATTTAACATGAACTGACTGTCTTTCTCGCTAATTTTCAAGTCAAGGAAGGAGATGCTAATATTTTTTTACGAGCTCACAACAAAATTTAATATTAAGACGTTTCGAATTTAAGTAATTCAGGAAGAGAGAACAATGTGTCACTTGAGAGGGTGCGAATGGGGTAAGTATCCAAGGCCGTCAACCAATGGGAGCCCAGGTATTCGTGGCACCCATTGCTCTCGTGCTTAAGAACTCACTGCCATGTGCAGGTTTACGTTCTCCTCCTCAGCCGTGTTTTGCGGTTTAACATTATGGGGGTAATGGTGGCAGGGAACTCTCGCCTACGGCCATTTCAACCCATTACTGATTGTAGTTCAAAGTGGACAACTGTATAGATGGTGAAATCTTCACTACTGGGCCTTTCCCAACTCACTCTAATATTTACTTTTCTGGGACGTCCCTTGTATGCCCCCTTCCGATAAAATGCCTCGCATATGGGAAAAATAAAAATAAACCCGTAGGAAAATAAACCCTCGAGGGACCTGAAGAGTTTCATTAATTAAAACACAACCTTATACTTCAGGGAAGGGAGTCGTTTAACTTTGAGATATCGCTTCATTTTATATAATCAATAAGATGGTACTTAAAATCAATGGGTAGTTTATGGTTCGGTTGTTTTATGCTAGTTACAACGACAAATTAAGCTGCTCACAAACTAATATTAGGGCAATTTTTTATGTTTTCAATAACCATCTGCACTGTTCAATGCCTATCTCAGTGATAAGAGTTTAAGGGAGGATCTAACACAGTGACAGCCACCCCCCCTCCCCCAAGCAAAGTTCACCCGATTTTGGATGCCCACATAGTTATTGAGCATAGCCTTTCGGTTATCTAGAATCCATTACCTATAACATCTACAGCGCATTGAATAATATGTATTAACTATTTCCTCAGCAACTACAGTGCATTTAATACATAGTGTGTTAAATAATATGTATAAACCATTAAATACAGCATCTACAGCACCTACAAAGCATATAATATAGAGTACGCTTAATTCAATTAAAATTTGGCCCTCGTAAAGATTTCAACGTTAAAATAATGAAAATTAGTCTAAAATCTAAATTTTGAAATAATTCTTAAATACGCTAAAGAAAATATGTATACAATCCTTCCAAAAGAGCTATTTTCCACCTTTCATTTTCCATTTATCATAAAAATACAATTTTGTTTACATTTTACAACCGAAAATAAGAGTGTGAATGAAGAAATTTGCAAATGAATAAAAAAGCATTTCTTATTCGAGATTCCAAAATTTGGGTGGAACTTAATAGCTGTTATTACACTTATCCGAATTTCAGAGATAGGATAACACAGGCACTCTCTCTCTCTCTTTCTCTCTCTCTCTCTCTCTCTCTCTCTCTCTCTCGCTCTCTCTCCGTACACGGTGCCTCCTCGGTATGGTTTACAAGAACTTATGAGATACTGCTTTTCCTTATGAATCCTTGTCACTCTCTCTCCCTCTTTCCCTCTATATATCTCTCTCACACACATTTTCTTTCTTTCACACACGCACACCCACACACTCTCTCTCTCTCTCTCGTTCTCCCCCCATCCCCCTCTCTTTCTCTCCGTATACGGTGCCTCCATGGTATGGTTCGCAAGAACTTATGAGATACTGCTTTCTCTTGTAACTCTCTCTCTCACACACACTTTCTCTCTTTCACACACTTTCTCCTTCTCTCCCTACCCCCCTTCTTTTTTCTCCCTCCTGATTATGGGTGATTTTAACTGTCCTTGAGTTGACTGGGGTGATAGATCGTGCGACGGGGAGGGAAGACGATTCATCGACTTCGTTGACAATAACTTTTTGATACAGTGGGTAGAAGAGCCGACGAGAGGAGATAACTTGTTGGACTTGGCGTTCACCACTGAGGATGACATGGTATGTGGACTGAGCGTGGGTGAATGTCTGGGTGGTAACGATTATCGAACAATCTAATTCACCTTACGCACTCCGTGCGGCAGTCCCTCTTGCGATGCTGCCTACAAACCCGATTACCGCAGCCCTAACTTCAACGGTCTACGAGATGCGATAAGCCGACTGCTACCTTTAAGGGATGAAAGTGCCTCAGCCAAGCCAACTGGTTAAGATTCTCAAAGATCACTTCATGAACCAGCAATCCAGGTTCATTCCCCAACAAGAGGTGAATAAAAAATCTGTTTAACCTAAATGGTTCAATCCCAGCATTTCCTCGGCAATTCGCAAGAAAATAAAGAGCTACGCTAAATGGAGAAGTAGTAGTAGCAACGAGAGTCTCATGCAGTATAGACAAAATATTAGAATTGTTTTAACACTGGTGCGCCAAGCTAAACGCAATGAGAAACTTCGGGTCACGTCCCTCTGCAAAGAGAACCGAAAGGAATTTTTTTCTGCACGTAAATAGGTAGAAACTAGTTCGCCATCGCATAGGCCCTCTAAGAGATGACGTTGGCGCTATGCAAGAGTCGAATCTGGCTATCGGTAACGTGTTGAACGACTACTTCGCATCTTTGTTTACAATGGAAGAAGATGGTCTCACCCGAGGCCGAGGGTGTATCTCAATAAAGGGGAAAACCTAAGCGAGATAATATTACACGACGAGGGAGTGGAGGCTAGAATAAAAAACCTTAACCCGTACAAGTCTCCAGGTCTAGATGCCTTTCTCCCTAGAGTCCTTCATGAAGTGAGCGGTGAGGCTGCTCCACAACTTACTGCGATCTTTAACGAATCTTTGGAAACTAAAGAAGTACCAGAGGACTAGAAGACGGCAGGCGTGACCCAAATATTTAAGAAGGGAAAGCGTGAAAACCCGGGTAACTACCAGCCTATAAATTTGACCTCCGTTGTGGGCAAAATGTTAGAGAGCATAATAGCAGATAAAATAGTATAGCACCTAGAATCAAACAACTTTATACTAGATTCCCAACACGGATTTCGAAGGAGACGATAGTGTCTCACAAATCTACTAGAATTCTTTCACGGCATTTTGGGTGGGTACGATCGTAGTCAAGCTGTGAATATCTTATACCTAGACTTTCAGAAGGCTTTTGATAAGGTGCCACGCCACACGTTGATGTGCAAAGTCCGCGCAGCTGTTATTACATGTAGGGTGGCCAGTTGGATCGAGAACTGTTTGCCAGGCAGGCGACAAAGAGTGACAATAAACGTGGTAGCCTCCAGATGGCCCCCCGTGAATAGTGGGTACCTCAGCGTTCCGTGTTTGCCCACTCTTGTTCATCATCTATATAAATAAGATAGACGATGGGTTGCTTTGCACGATATCCAAGTTCGCGGACGATATAAAATTAGGAGGCAGCGTGAGCTCAGGCGAAGAAATAGAAAATCTACAAAGCAGCCTTTAGAGGTTAGGTGAGTGGTCGAAGACTTGGTAGATGCCATTTAACCTTGACAAGTGAAAGGTGATGCACATTGGAAATGCCAATCCTCGAAAAGACTACCACTTTTTAGGTAGAGGTCTGGAAGTGACGAACCTGGAAAAGGACTTAGGTGGGAATATCAGCAGCGACCTAAAGTGTTCTAGGCAGTGTGCCGATGTAGAAACAAAGGCACAAAGACTATTGTGTTACATAAAGAGGCAATCTCGCTTCTGTAACAAAGAGGTTGTCCTCAAATTGTACAAGTCTCTTGTCAGACCTCACCTGGAACACGCCGTTCAATTTTGGTCCCCTACAATTCGTAAGGGCATAGATAGACTGGAACGTGTCCAGGCTAGAGCCACCAAGCTAATTCCCTCACTTAGGTACAAAGGGTATCAGCGTAGGCTCGAAAAATTGGGGTGTTTCTCTTTGGAGATCCGCCGAATACGAGGCCAGCTAATAGAGACCTTCATGGCTACGTGGACTACAGAAGGATGTTCACGTTAAACGCAAATCCGACCCTAAAGCTATAGGTTAGAGCCTTCCCAAAATAGTACCACCACGGTATGGACAGCAATGTCCTTTGACGTACAACTTTACCTTGTGACACTCTCTCTCTCTCTGTGTGGACAAAATGTTAGAGAGCATAATAGAAGATAAAATAGTAAAGCGCCTACAAAAAAACAATTTGATCCTGGATTCCCAACACAGATTTCGCAGGAACCGATCGTGTCTAAAAAATCTACTAGAATTCTTTCACGGCATTTTGGGTGAGTACGATCGTAGTCTGGCTGTGTAAATCTTATACCTGGACTTAAATCTTAAAAGGATTTAGTAATATTGATTACAGACTACTTTTCAAGATGGATGAAAGGGCCAACACACGCCAAAATGGTTTAAAATTAGTGAACAAGCGATTTAACTCTACTATAGCCCAAAATTACTTTACGTTTAAAATCATGCAAACGTGGAATGGCCTTCCCAACCGTGTAGTTGAAAGCACGTCAGTTAATATGTTCAAAAACCGACTTTATAAGTACTTCAATAATGTAAATATACCGTAGTAGGAGCACAGATTAAAACGTCATATATTATAAGGAGTTGAGGATTAAAATGAAATGATGAATAGAAAGATGCCAGCGACGCCTCCATGCATGAAGTGAATGTGAATTCCCCTTTTCTTTTTGTCTGTCCTATAAGTATATTATTTTCATCACTAGCAGGCGAAGTCTGCGGAAGCAAAGAGTACTTTCCTATCAAATAGTTAAAAAAAATATATATATATAACAAATAAACGTTTAGCATGAAAATAAAAAGAGCATGATACACTAACGTTAGAATGTGTAAGCGGACTGGCCTTGAGTGGACCTTAGGGTCTTTGCTGGTTCTTATTTCTGTAGTTCTGTAGTTCTCTTTCTATCTCTCTCCCTTTCTATCTCTCTCTCTCGTAATCAGGCACTAGAACAACGGCTTTCCCGTCCTCGCTTACTGCTACAATCCCCAGCATATAATGAATATAAGTGATTTAAACTCTATTTCCAATTTATTCCAACTCCTTCCCCCCCTTAATAAATTAAAACTCTATTGAGAAAATGCAAATTAGTTATAATGAACGTTTTTATTTCATCATAAATTTAAGCAAAAACCCAAACTTGGAATTTTACGAGCAATGAACATTCGCAGATATTCGGGACTTAAGCTATGCAACGAGCCTGCTCTGCAGGACCGTGTATTGCCCTTTACGAACGTGACCTGCCTTCGCAAAATGAACCGCTCTCGAAGATTATTATTGAAATGTTCGATTTTGTACAAGTAAATACAGGGTCAAACACGACTTTCATGTTTTCTGAACAATTCCTACAAAATTCGTCATTCAATTTGTCGAGACTCTTTGTATTAGATGTGCTTCAAAAAGGTTACTTTTTTGAACCCATAAAATGGCAAATTTTGAGATAAGAGCGAACATTAAATTCCTGACTAAACTTGATTGGAAGCCTGTTAAGATTATTGACGCTCTACAACAGGTTTATGGTGACTCTTCGCCATGTAGAGCGGTAGTTTACGACTGGATTAAGCGCTTCAAGGGGGGCAGAGAAGAAGTTGAAGATGATCCACGTGAAGGGAGACCCTCCACCTCCATTAACCCAGAAAATGTCGAGCTTGTGAGGAATCTAGTGGATAAAGATCGCCGTATTACTATTGATGAAGTTGCCAATGCATGTGAAATCTCTCATGGCTCAGCATTTGGAATTCTAACTGAAAATCTTGGCCTGAGCAAGCTTTCAGCACGTTGGGTCCCAAAAGCGTTGCGAGAAGACCAACTGAATCATAGGGCCAACCTTTCTTTGGCTATTTTGACCAAGATTGAAGCAAACGAGGATAGTTTTTTTGAGCGCCTCGTAACGGGAGATGAAACTTGGGTGTATCAGTTTGATCCTGAAAGTAAAAATCAATCAAAAGAGTGGCACCCAAGGGGGGCAGCAGGGCCTATCAAGTTCAAGACAGAGAGGTCCGTTAAGAAGATAATGGCTACAGTTTTGGGGGATTCGGAGGGAATTATTTTAATAGACTTCTTAGAAGGACAAAAAACTGTTACATCCAGCTATTACGAAGGAGTTTTAAGGAAGCTGAAAACTTCAATAGCCAAAAAACGACGAGGAAAGCTCCACAAGCAAATCTTGTTCCACCATGACAATGCCCCTGCACATTCGTCCAAAGCTGTGAGATCTCAGCTACGGGAATTTCGATGGGAAACTCTTGCTCATCCCCCTTATAGCCCTGATTTAGCACCCTCTGACTTTTTTCTGTTTCCAAATTTAAAGGGACACCTAAAAGGAACCCGGTTTCAATCATTAGATGAAGCAAAAAAGCAGGTCATTACTTGGTGCCAGAGACAACCCCGTGAATTCTACAAAGATGGTCTTTACCGTTGGATTCATAGATTAAGAAAGTGTATAGATGTTAATGGAGCTTATGTAGAAAAATGATTACAGTATTATTACAAATAAAAATTTTATGCCATTTATCTGAGAACTTTTTGACTCCCCCTCGTATGTATTTTTTCTTGAATTGGTTTTGTACTGAAGATGGGCTGAAATGTGGTCAACTTTCCTCAGAACGGGAATAATAAAGAGCACTTCATCGCGCTTTGGGGGGGGGGCAGTGTTCCGCTAGCGAGAAAAGGAGGATGTGGTTGCTTTTCTTGAATGCCCTTATGAAAAATTATCACTCCAGTAACGAGATAATTAATTGAATATGGCAAAGTCACTGATAATATCTTCCATGCACGAAATATTTTTTTTATTTTTTAGAGGCATTGGATTGAATTTTTTTGTTCCAGCCCCATATTTGTTTCAGCTGATATGACCGCTTTTACGCTAGAAGTCGCCAAAAATTCCTTTTTGATCGTAGACTAAAAAGCCGGTTTCAGTCCACTGCCAGCTCGCCTCCTTAGCAATCTGAAGCGAAGCTAAAATTTCAATTTCGAGAGGAAACAAACCCGAGTCAAATCCTGCACTTGGAGGCACATTGGCCGTTTAGTCTTCCGGGCCAATGAATCACCTTTGTGAAGAGCGAGAAGAGCATTACGGAAGGCTGCGCCAAATCCAGGGATTACGTAGGGCGATCTGCTCGCGTACGTATGTCGCCATACAAGTGACTTTCGCCTCTAATGCTCCTTTACTTAAGAGCCAACGCTGCGACTAAACATGCTTCTTATGTCTCCGAATCGACTTCTTTCAGTGTCCAAAGAGAAGTTTTCGCGGATACTTTGATATGGCGTTTTCGTCATTATTCACGTATGTGTGAGGGACTGAAGAACACCTTTGAAGACACATGCTCGAGATTGTGTACGCGCGAGCTTAGAATTGTACAGGAATATCGATTGCAAATGCTGTCCCTCTTCATTCTCACATATAGGCAACTTCCAGGAGGAGAAAGTGTTTGTGGGAGGGAAGTATGGATGAAGTAGTGATAGGTTGTTCTGTTTTGAACATTTGTTCCATTTAACTTCGATTAGGTAGGGGTTAAATGCCTCGAGGGTGATTTCTTCTGTTTGTAGGTATTCCCTGGTGTTTATATATATCCTATTATTCCATGAGTGCAGGAGTAAAAAAATGTGGAGGTGGATTAGAAAGGTGGCAATGTGCGTAACATCTTGACCCAATAGGTGTTTTGAAAGTATAGAGTTTTATAGTGCATTGTCCTTTTTCAACGAGGTTTTAAAGATTGATTTTGACATTGAAGTTTAGCATAACGTTGCTAATTTTTTTTATCTACCAAGCGGGAAAATTTAAGTTAAGATCCAATGCTCGAATGCATAATCAGGTTCCAGGGCCAACAGCCATCAGAATATATAGATTTCATAAGTAATTATAGTACAGGTTGACCAGAATTAATGGGACAACAACAGTATATGCAAAATTATATGTATACGAACCTTTTTACTACTATATTCCAGAATTGTTGGCGTTTACCGAAAACCATTACTTATGCCGGATATAGATATCCAAGGAGAAGCATTAAAGATCACGTATTTATTAGGAAAACATTTTACAAATCTTGAACCAAAACAGAGAGATGCCACTAGTTCGCAGAAGACTTTCACCGGGTGATAAAATATAGCACGATGTTCAGGACTATCAAGAAGTTTCAACAAACTGAGGTAGAATACCCAAATCCACCAAACCCGAACGAAGAAAGCAGACAAATTAATTATTGATGCTTCTTCGGCGCAGGGTCTAAAAACGTCTACCAGGGATACTATACAAGAACTTGGCATATCAAGAAGATCCACGAAAACGATGCTTCATGAGCTCCAAAGTAAAGGTAATTAATTAGCGAATAAATGAATGAACAATATATCATAAAAATTGTGTGCAAGCCCGTTTTGGGGCGGTCACCCTGTATTCCTCATTTGGTGCATTCATTGTGAAAGGAGAATCTATATAGGCGATTGCAATCTTGGAAACTCTCCTGAAATAAGATTGGAAGATAACACTGGCCTCGACAAAACTCTTCTGGACTGATGAACGAACATTTATGTTGAGCTGGCATGTCAATAGCAACAATAGCGTATATAAGTATACTCACAATCAACAAGTTAGAGTTAAAAAGGGTGCTTAAACTTCACGTGTGACGGGGCTTTTGTAAGATTTGTGTTAAACGTGTTTTAAGACGATTCTTTTTTTTTAAATAACAGTTTGTAGGCAAGTTTTATGTGGCCATACTAAAGGAAGAACTTTGAAAATCTGTAGCTAAATGACTATACTTTGACCAAATGTGGTTCCAACACAACTAGACACCAGCATATTACAATATTCGTGCTACTAATAATATATTGGACGATCATAGTACTCTGCAATAGATTTAGCGACGAGGAAAAATTGAATATAAACGCTACACGAGCAAGATATATGATACATCCAGATTTTTTATTCGGGATTGTTATAAAGGATAAAGCTGAAGCAGGGAAACCAAAGAGAGCTGGGAAACCAACCCTAAAAATTTTTAATTCCTGCGCACAAATTACTGATGTCAAGGGTTTGTTAATTTTGAGAATAGTCTATAAATTACAATCAAGTGGAAGGAGGTAATTTTAAACAACTATTGTAATTAATTCATACCTGAATAGTTTGTTAGACATATACATAGTTTTATATCCCATTTATATTTTTTTCATAAATGAATAAATTATTTAAAGTTTAGTATTTTTTGCACTGTCTCATTTTATCGGTGTCACCCTATACGAGAATGACCATATCTAAGCTCTTTGAAAATAAAAAGAAGTAATAAATACAAAGTTCCTCTTTATATTGACCTTCCTAAACTATTTAAAAGCTTTCGATTCGGTAAACACGGATTTAGTTTAAGGCGCATTACAGGAAAGAATAGTTAGTCAGATCTAGATATATTGTCATTTTCTACTTTATATACATTTGTTCAACATCATACAAATAAAACATGTGATATATGTAGAATCTATCTCATCAAAGCATAACTGTGTTTAAAGAGATTTGGGAACTTTGGGTGTTAAGGAACTCAAAATTAATGGCTGGTATTCGAACCATATTCACTTTACTGATCACAACTTAAGGGTTTACTCAATTAAAAACTACCAAAACGACAACAAAATTATTACAAACAAGTAATAAACAACAAAATATAACCCATTGGAAGACTCTATCAAAACACTGACACAATAAAAGCTTTCAACATTGACAAACCCTAATCAGAACCATCATCGATATCCTTTACAGACGTGCTTTTAAACCTATCGACCCCTTTTCTGTCTGTTAACTTTGTTACCCCACATCTTAATAACTTACCTTCTGCACGTTTTGTCTCCTCACAGAATTACCTTTATCACATTCATAAGCCACTTTTGCTGCCACACGTACATGCAGTGTCGTGCAGTAAGCGAGCGTAAAATAATAACTTGCATTTAACTGTCAAGGAAATTTGGCTCGCGTGTTTATTCTATGCATAGAAATGGCCTCTACAACACAGAAATTTAAGCTCCATTGTCCAACATCTCTTAACTATGTTTGATACCCTTTGAAAAAGAGAAAAGGTAGAGGAGATAAGATAATATGCGAGAAACCTAACGATTGAGCAATCTACAGTAAAAGAGAGAAAATTTGTAGATTCTCTTCGTAACGGGAGAAAACAAATGTACCATTCTCATTAGCTTGATTTGGAGGTTACCCCGTAAATAAATCTTATTGGAGGGGGAGAATGATCATCTGATTTGGGCATTTGTTTAAATATCACGTCTGGTTCACGAACAAAATGTTTATTAATAAAATATTTGCTTACTTCTTATGATTCCTAGTATAAAATTGGTTAATTAGAAATGGATTTCGATTCAGCGGAAAAATGGCTCTACGTTAGAGAAAAAAATATAAACAAAATATATTTTTACCTGATTCTAAAGGTATTTGAAAGATAATGCTTTATTATAGAATGTAGCCAAGCAAAACGGTATGTTTAGTCCAATTGCTTCATATTATATGATAATGTTCAACAGAGCATTCATAAGTAACTAATAATCTTTTCCTGATTATTAGTTCCTGCATTTTTATTAGACTAGTAATACATGGAGTATAGCTAAACTCTTATTAATTGTTGTGAAAGTCTTTTTACTTAAACCTGTACACACTAGAGACTATTTCAGCTTCTACTTTCCCGCCAATTTTACTTCGTCTTAACATATATAAAATCTAAGATCTGACTTACTAATAATATGCCTGAATTTAATTAATCTCCCTTATATAAATATCTCAATACTTGCCTTTTGTCGGATCACTTTGAAGTGATTCGGAGGCGAAGGACCTCTACTTTTGCCTTCTTCATTTTTGAAGAAAGGCTTGTCTTTGCGAAGGAAAGATTCATTTCTGAAGAAAGGCTTGTCTTTCCGAAGGGAAGCCTTCAATGAGAGAGAGTTGGGCTTACAGCCAATTTTAGAAATCAATTGTTCCTAAAAATACGAAGTCATTTGGGAACGTTTTCGAAAGTACTTTGACCTACTTGGACTAAAAAACCTTGTAAAATTTCAAAAAGAGAGCTAGGAGTTTCATCGAAGGAAACCATACTAAATTTTCTAAGTAATTTTAATTTAATTTCAATTTTTATGTGAATTTAACATTCTATTATATAAAAATGCAAAGGAGTTAATTAGTCTAAAATATATGATTCGGTTGAGAATTACTCAGAAGATAAGATTATATGGCTATAATAAAAGGAATAAAATATTAACCGACAGAGATTTCTATAATAATTATCATCATTATCAGCTCATTCAATCATACTAATGGGCAAATCACTCGTTAAGGAGCTTCCCTCGAACCAGGACACAAGTTTGCCACCTCCTCTCCCTATATAAGGGAATTTCCTTATGATGTAATATTTCTTCTCTTTTCCTTATGATGTAATATTTCTTCTCTTTTTCTTATGATATAATAGTTCTTCTCTTTTCCTTATGATGTAATATTTCTTATCTTTTCCATATGATGTAATATTTCTTATCTTTTCCTTATGATGTAATATTTCTTCTCATTTCCTTATGATGTAATATTTATTCTCTATTTTATGATGTAATATTTCTTCTCTTTTACTTATGATGTATTATTTATTCTCATTTCCTTATTAGGTAATATTTCTTCTCTTTTCTTTATGATGTAATATTTCCTCTTTTCTTTATGATGTAATATTTCCTCTTTTCCTTATGATGTATAGGCGCCCCCAATACTTAATTAAAATGTAAAACCGGAACGGATGATTATTATTTTTTAAACGACTCAGGTTCTTAGTCCATCGGAAGGTGGGTTGGATGGTGTTTGTACGGTTTTCATCCTAGAACCCTCTGCTTTCTATCTCACTGAGAAACTACCATTTAAAGGTGGCTGAAATCATCGATGGCAATAGGATATGGCAACTGTCATAAAGATGATTCGTAATGGGACTTCATCTAAGGACTTACCTTAGCCAATATAGCTTAACTACGCTCATAAGTGAATGAGTATTATTTCTTTTATTATTATTAATATTATTATCTTACTCCAATAAATATCGGGTCTTGAAAACAACCTGAATCATTCGGTACATCTTGGGTGTAAACAATTCTTTTCTTACTGGCCTCATAAAAGGCGTAAAAAACATCGCACCACTCATCTTGTCCATAAGCTATACACATTCATTACTACATTACTTGAGAGCTGCTTATCAAAGAAATTAATTAAGCCCAAAATACACAAACGCGCAGAGTAATTATCAGTGAATGCGACGCCCAATGCAACTATTATTTTGGGCTTGATTTGAAAGGGACTTAATCTCGACCCTCAGTGACCTGGGAAGGCTTTCAGAGTTTAAATCTTTGCAATAACAAAGAAAGAAAAAATCTCTTTTCCGATTGTTCTGTTGATAAAAGGCTTTTTCATTTTTGTCTTCTTATTTTTTTGTTTGTTTCGTCCGTATCTTTTATTTCCATTAATGAAAATAGTTAATCTCTTTTAGGTCAATCTTTTTCTTGCTTTGTGTAAAGTTTTGTTGATGTCGTCGTTTTGTCGTTCCGGTTGTTTTTTGTTTTTACGTGACTTTATTTCTCTTTGTTGACTTCCCTGAGCTCCAATTTCGAAGGGAGAATTTTCATGGTGAGCATTTTTAAAGGGGCAAAATAATGAATACTTCCCTTTAGGTCTTTGTTTTCTTATATTCTTTTCTGTATGTAGGAGATGCCATCTGGTAGTTAGTTTTGGTTGTGTCTGCTTGGTTATTTTTTGTTCTCTTTTCGTTTGGTCTACCTATTCATTATATTATCTCTCTATACCTTCAGGTGTTTTGTATCTGTCCATCCCTCTCTCCTAGCACGATATTTATATCTTATATTGTGTATTGTTTGCTATCTCCCACTTCTTGGACATGATATATCCATCCTTTATTGGGAATCTGAATTAACATTCTGATTTTCCAATGTCTACGCTTGGTTCAAAAAGAAAAGAGATTTAAATTAGGTCTTTCTTTTTTGATAGCAAAATAATGGAGTGTATCTTTTAGACAACGAATACGCCATTTTAGGTTATTCTATACCTTTTTTGAAATGATTTAAATAATACACCCGAATTCTATGTTCAACCGACCTTTATAGCATTATGTATGTCAGTAAATCGGTGCATGAACAATATAACCATCAGGGCATAATATATTCTTGAATATTTTCTAGGTTACAGTATAATTTTAGAAGCTTCGTAATATACCTACATGTATTTATATGCATTTTTTTATAGATGAGTTAATTGTAGTTATAATTCATGTTGAGAGTAATATTTTAGTTCGTGTCTTCAAATATTTTATAAGAAATATTCATGCTAATCTCTTTTTTTATGCTAAAAACATCACTGTTACCGTTTCTACTTATCATTTATCAACATCATAGCCAGCTCCTTACTGATAAATTAACTAATAAAATTAACTGCTCCGGTTTACAAGGAAACTAATACAGTAAACACGTACAGGTAAGAGCCACTTTTATATCTTATCTGTTAGAGAATTAATCCAGACATACCTGAAATCTCTTCCTAATTAAACCGAGGTATTTAATGAGTTCAGTCACCCATTCGTATTTAATGAAATTAGGTATTGTGCTCAATTTATTTGATCGTGTTGATGTTGTCGGAGGGGTTCATAATATTTCTATTCCTTCATACTTTAATTTCAAGAGACCGGTTTCGTTTATTCATAAAGGACTTTTATTCATTCGAAAGGATCCCTGTTTCACCCTACTTAAATGAGATGTTCTTTGAGAGACAGAGAAATGTAATGGCAGATATGTCAACTTGAATTTTCTCTTAGACAAAACACTTATTCATAGTGTATAGGTTATGTTCTCCGCCTTTTAAAGTTTTATCACTCCTCTCATCTTTTCTAAGTTTTTATTTCCCCTATTTATTCGAAGTCTTTTGGGTATTATGACTAATGAATGGAAGTGGAAAAGAATGTGTTTAAGAAAGCACATTCAAAAGATGTAGAGGAGAATGGTTTGATACAAGATATTCATAGTGATATGAGGATGCACATGGTGATGTGAGGAAATACATTATTAGTAACAGTTGTTAATTCATGGAATGTACTAACAGCAGTACATAAAGGGTTTGGTCCAAAAGTAGACCTGATGAGTATTAATACTCGTATAATAAATAAGGGTCTAATTTGAACTGAGATGGATTTAATTAATTTATAGAATTCGGGTCTGGTGAAGAATCTGTATCTATAAGACGCTCCATCTGTTCCTGCACCCACACTGTTTTTCGCTCATGACTAACGGTTATTCAAACGTGCGCGTAAACTGCCGGGTGCGAGAGGTGAAACTTTACTCATTGTAAGTATATTATATGATATTTTTGTTATTATATGATATTCTCTCATAGGGTGAGTGCGCAACTTTCCTGAACCTGCCTTAACCTTAAAAAATAATAATAATTAGCGAGTAAAAATATTTTGGGGCCAGAATATAAATATGTAAAACAATTTGCATCTGTATTTATTTGCAACAGGACCTTTTTTTTACCCAGGGCAACGCCGAGTACCTATGCTAGTTGAATATAAGACTTGATGGGTTCGGAAGTTTGAGAGAAAATGTACTGACTCAAGGGCAGTGATTAATAGTTTGATATGTATACAGGGATGAAAATTGTAAGGGTGCATGCTTAAGGCCCTTTATGACCGGAGGGGGAAGGGAAAACTTGACGGGATGAGAGGCCACATTTCACCTATATGCCGGGGGTTAAACTCTAACTGGATTAGATACTGCAGCCCATAGAATCCCTGCTCTAAGCAGGGTAAATTTTGCATGAAGAGATTGTAAGTTAGGGGAGAGGGTATTTTTTATTGGCGTTGAGGTGTGCAGAAGTTATCATGTGAGAAAGCGTTTGCAGATGAAGTTTCAATTTTGTTCTTGGCTATCAAATATCCAGTGCAGAAAAAAGTGATCGACGACAGAGAATCTCGTTTTAAAGACCCTGGAAATCACAAACGCGAGTAATCATTATCTTCTTTCAAATTAGCCTCTAAACATTTGTTTAGGAAGTGTTTTGTGTCATCTGTTAAGTTATTTACTTCCAGGAGATCTACGATCTTCTCTCTCTCACTGGACTCTAAGAGTTTACCAATGACCAAAGTAAGGGAGATGGGGCGATAATTTCTAGGATTTTGAAATTGTACAAAGGGATTTTAAACTTCATTTTTAAATTGTTTAAGGTGATTGGGTTGATTTTATTTGGACCCGGCGATTTGGAATTTTTCATTTATTTGATATAAACACTGATATTCTTTTTGGTTATTTTAATATTTCATAGTGTCTTCGTCATATATTTATTACGTTGTATACCGTAAGTTATTTGTATCTCTAACGGAAAAAACATTCACAAAAATCTTCACTTTATATCTTAAACACGTAGTTCGGACCGTCCCTAAGAACACCCTTGGCGTCCTAAAAGGGCCGAATTGATTCTCTAATTGGTTTTCGATTATTTATATATCAAGAAAAACCTTTTAGCTCGTGTTTTACGAACAACGATAGTTCTTTTTAATCATAGTTATTTTTGGCAGTTCTTAGCAACGATAATAAAGTTATTGGTTTCGATTATTAATTCTATTGGTGGGTTTCAAAATTTTATAGTTATGTTCCCCTATAGACTTTTTAAATATATTATTTATCCATGGAACCTGGTTTGATCTATTAGAACTCTTAGGTTTATCGCGTAATCATTTCGTTATGAATATTGAAAAACGAACGCTAGAAATCTTTATAATGGGCGTTTTTAACCTTTATAATTTCCCCCCAAATTTAAAAGTTTTAAGCGAGATAGAAAAAGTAAAATACAAGATTTATATTATAGGATAAGATGAGAGCCCTCGTGAATATTTTTAGCGAGATTTAGCTTGAATCTTGTTATATTATGATCGTTCTTCCCAAGTGTTTCAGCATCGTGTATATTTCCAACTAATTTCTCTACATTTGTCAAAATTAAATATATGATAGTCTGTTTTCGTGTCGGCTCGTCTACTTTTTGATGAAGGAAGTTATCATTTATAAATTCTAGAAAATCGATTTGCTGAAGTGTCCAACGTTTCATTTAGAAATTGTATGTTCAGAAAATTTAAGTTACCACATATAACCGTTACTACTTATCTAATTAAGACCGAACGCGTTTCAAAAGGAATAATATTATATTCTTCTATTTGCCTTAATGGCCTATATACTAAGTGGAAAATTATGTTGTCGCTATTTTTCACCTACTCCATAGCTAAGTTTCAGACTTTATATCTCTATTGATGTTTTCATTATCGCGCCTAGCTCGTTTATTATGTATAAAATAACGTAAGTCTTTCTCTAAAACTATGTTTTTTTTATTTTATAGCCAAGTAGGCTATTTTCTCCAATAATGACCCTTTTAGCACTTTCTATCAATGTCTCCTAAACTTAGATAATATCAAAGTCTTCTGTCCTAGCCAATGTTTTCAATTCATTGATCTTTTTTCTCATTCTACGTGTAATGGTTTAAAACCCAAAGATTCGTGTTAGCTTTTTAGAAATTTAGATATTGCATGATTATTATGTGGTTTCGAACAGTACTCTCCTCTGTACTCTCTAACTTCTTATGTAGTCGGAAAATCCATACAAAATTAGTCAAAAGTCTTCCCAGTCTCTCTGAGTTTATCCAGTTCAGGTGCAACACCTGTCTCTGGAACACCTAGCAACACTCGTAAAACACTTCCCATAAATTAACGAAGTTCACCCTTTCTTCATGCCGAAGATCGGTGAGAGACTTGTTAATGTATAAGACTCTTACATAGAACAAGGCCAACAGACCTAAGTTGCGGGCTCTTAATTATTCTGACTTGCGACCTTCAAAACTTTCAACAAGTGGGGCAATCCGACCCATAGTTAGTTTTCTTCTAATAATTCCCGGACTAACTTTAAGAGGACCTTGGTAATTATATCATTCGAAAGAAAATGTAATAAAACGTAAGGTTTTTATATTTTGTTAGAATCGGCCGAATAGTTACGATGTTAGTTCCACAAATCTCATTGAAAATTAAAATAGTTACCTTCCAACCGACCGACCGACCTACAGAACGACATAGTAACTAATAGAGTCAGTGCACGCGATTAATAATTAGGAAACTTAGCTACATCTTCAGAACCCACAGCCTCCAAGCTTTGAGACTAATTAGTCACTATTACTGGCAATCTCAGGTTTGGTTGTCTCGGTGTAGCTCCCCGGCAAACCGAAGTGAAGCGCCAGCCTCAGCTGCAGAATTCCTGACCGGCAGAGGCTCTCTGGAGGGACCGCATCTTCCGCGGATAAAAATTCTCGGATATCCTCGTAGTCACCTCTAAGAGCACACCTTGTCAACGGCTTGCCAAACTACTTCCTCAAAGCTCCGACGTCGTTGCGAGGAACCTGCAATTCCTCTCGTAGGGAAAGAATTTCAACCTCTAACTCGCTGCACAGAGCGAACCCCTGTGCATCTATCAGCTAATGCATCAAAATGGGTTAGCAGGAAACAATCACTACAAACGTGATAAGTTCGATTTTGTGGAGCTAGTGGGATATATATATATATATATATATATATATATATATATATATATATATATATATAATAGTGAAGTATGCAGTTTATCATGATAAACTACATACAGAAACTAGTCTCGTAAATTAAACTTTGGGCTCCTATACAGTGGTTTCACTATCATACACCATAATTCGCCATTGAGTTTCTTTACTTATATATACATATATATATATAATATATATATATATATATATATATAATATTGAGGATAAATCCCAGAGCCACGAGAAACGGATGTAGCATCTTTTAATTTTTCACTACGTTTCGAAAACTACAAGTTTTCATCTTCAGGCTAGAATAAGTTTACAAAGTTAATATGCATAAAGAAAACTTGAAAAGGCCAACAAGACATTATTTTACAGGTGACCAATTACAGAATATCAGTAGAAAGTACTACAAGTTAAATTTAATATGACTTGGCAACAGTTAAATTTGCTTTAAGACTGACTCAAAAATTAGTTCATAAATTTAAAGATTATTGCAGAAATTAATTACAAACTAAGAGAAATTGACTTGGCATTATTTAAAGATAATAAATTTAAACTTTTTTTTTTTATTATTAAATTTTGTAAAGACTAACAGTTAAAAACATTTAATATAAAAACGGAAAATTTGGGTACTTACTAAAGCGGATCCATCCTAGAGAGTGAATGGTAGGTTTAACAAAGGGGCTAGTATATATATAGGTTACATTGACGGTTGGTTTATTAAAAGGCAAACCAACTAACAAACTGTAGTTAAAATTAGTTAATTAATAATGATATTGCACTTAAATCTTCATTGAGTGTAGGTTTGTAGTGTTTTATATATAGAGATTCGAGGGTTCTTAGGCAATGTTTGTTGTTGTTAAAGGCTAATACTTTAAAATTCTCAATAGAAACTTTACTGACTTTTGTTCTGAGTTATCTTCTCTCTCCAGCGAATTTTATTCTAAAATACATTCATCTAGAAGTTCGAATTTCATAATTAAACCTAAAGATAGAAAGGTATTACGGACACTTGCGGGCAATAAGGATATAATAGTTACTAAACCTGATAAGGGAAAGGGTGTAGTGATCCTTGATAGGGAGGACTATGTACAAAAAGCCCATAGTACATATATTGAATGACAGAACAAAATTTGAACCTATCAATGATTTACCTAAAACTATTCTTCTACGATTCGAAGATAAAGTTAATCGTTTCTTAACACAACTTAAACAGGCTTCAATTATTCCTAAAGATACTTATAATGAATTATTTGTATCTTCCAGTTATTTAGCATCCATGTATTTTCTACCTAAAATTCACAAAGAAGGAGTCCCTTTGAGACCCATACTTGCCTCTTATTCTTTACCATCATACAAACTGGCCAAATATCTTGTTAAAATACTTTCACCTTTATCTAAAAATCAGTTCTCCATACAAAACTCCTATAAGTTTAAAGAGGAATTACTCAGCAAAGTTAACGATGGATATATTGTGAGTTATGATGTTGAATCTTTATTTACTAACATTCCCCTAAACTATACAATCAGTTTAATATTAAATGAGGTATTCCATTCCCAAAATACTTTTCATGGATTTTCACGAAGCCAATTAAAAAAAGCGCTGGAATTAAGTCTTTCTGAATCTTGGTTCACGTTTAATAATAAAGTTTACTGCCAGATCGATGGTGTTGCAATGGGTTCTCCAATGGGACCACTTGCAGCTGACTTTTTTATGATACATCTCGAAGATCAAATGTTTTCCACTAATTTAGATTACAAACCCTCCTTCTACCGCCGTTTTGTTGATGATTCCTTGGCAGTTTTTAATAATCCTGCACATAGCCAACTTTTCTTTAATTTTTTGAACACTTTACACCCTAACATCAAATTCACCATGGAAGTCGAGTCAAATGATAAGATGCCCTTTCTTGACCTTTTAATCAACCGAGATAATGACCAACGAAAAATTCAAACAACCATTTACAGAAAAAAAACATTCACAGGACTAGGTTTGAACTACTTTAGTTTTTGTGATTTCGGTTATAAAATATCCACAGTAAAAACTTTGATACATAGAAGTTTCTCGCTATCATCCACTTACCAATCAATCCATAATGAATTTATTTTTCTTAGGAAGTATTTTATAAATAATTTATTTCCTTCTGACCTATATGATAGAGTTTTAAAAAAGCTATTTGATAATCTCATTGACCCCCCTCAACCCTGCATAAAAGTTCCTAAAATGCCCATATATTTACTAATTTCAGAGATGGGTTTTTTGAACGATACTTTTAAAAGAAAAATCTTATTTATTTATAAAAGATATTTTCCCCAAATCAACCCCAAAATAGTTTTTATAAACAAACTATCGATAGGAAGTTTCTTTAACAGTAAAGATCCTATCTCTTTGGAGTTCCGCAGTGATAATGTCTATTTATTTAAATGTCCCAGTTGTACTGGAGCCTCTTACATTGGTAGCACTGTTAGGTCTCTTGGAGCTAGGTTCTCTGCTCATATGGGGATTAGTTGGCGTACAAGCAAAATATTAAATAGAAAGGAAAAGTCATCTATTAGGGAACACACCATAAGCTGTAAAACTAACATTTCTATTGAGAATTTTAAAGTATTAGCCTTTAACAACAACAAACATTGCCTAAGAACCCTCGAATCTCTATATATAAAACACTACAAACCTACACTCAATCAAGATTTAAGTGCAATATCATTATTAATTAACTAATTTTAACTACAGTTTGTTAGTTGGTTTGCCTTTTAATAAACCAACCGTCAATGTAACCTATATATATACTAGCCCCTTTGTTAAACCTACCATTCACTCTCTAGGATGGATCCGCTTTAGTAAGTACCCAAATTTTCCGTTTTTATATTAAATGTTTTTAACTGTTAGTCTTTACAAAATTTAATAATAAAAAAAAAAGTTTAAATTTATTATCTTTAAATAATGCCAAGTCAATTTCTCTTAGTTTGTAATTAATTTCTGCAATAATCTTTAAATTTATGAACTAATTTTTGAGTCAGTCTTAAAGCAAATTTAACTGTTGCCAAGTCATATTAAATTTAACTTGTAGTACTTTCTACTGATATTCTGTAATTGGTCACCTGTAAAATAATGTCTTGTTGGCCTTTTCAAGTTTTCTTTATGCATATTAACTTTGTAAACTTATTCTAGCCTGAAGATGAAAACTTGTAGTTTTCGAAACGTAGTGAAAAATTAAAAGATGCTACATCCGTTTCTCGTGGCTCTGGGATTTATCCTCAATATTAAATGCAGGCTTCACGGCCGAGCTCCATATGGATATATATATATATATATATATATATATATATATATATATATATATATATATATATATATATATATATATATAAAATATATATATATATATATAATGTTGGGCGATATATTTCCATCGTATCAAGTTTTGTCGAGAGCAACGGCTAATTTCGCATTTGTGGTTTTCTTTTCATATCTTTTAATTTGCCGTATATTTGCCTGTACTTGTGGGTTGAGGCCGTAGATAATTTTTCAGTAATTCATTGAAACTCGGATTTTAAAGTCAAAGGATGGAATAGGAGAAGATTCCTTTATCAAAACACTTTAATTATCTGACGCGTTTCGATACCCTCGTATCATCTTCAGAGATAAAGTAATAATACAAGTAAAAAAAATAGAACATTGGTTTATATATCAATGGATGAACATATATACAAAAACAAAGAGATCAGCAAGTCCGAAATTACTGACAAACTTGTGAGCATGTCAGGACATGGTCAAAAGGGGTAGGCTTAGGAACGATGGTCAAATTCGGCGTCATGTAAAAAGAGATGATGAAACTTCAGAGGAAGATTAAGTATTTACAACGCTATACAGATTGGTAGTCCGCAAATACAACACAATTTAAGTTCATTTAAACAATAAAAAATAACTAATAATTTGGCTCTATTCTCTGTGTACAATCCTTTTATAAAGTTTTTTTCAGGTATTTATCATTAAAGAGAAGAAAGCCTTATAGAGTGAATCCTAATTTGTTGTTCAATGTTCTATAGTCTCTCATATATGACAGTGGGACAGCATGAATTATTAATATGCAGTGAAGAAGTGGAATAGGTATCCGGAATATTGGGAGAGCAGCTCTTTTGCAGGCAGACTAGATGGCAGGGTTCATCAACTATCATTGCATACACCTTAGGCAATCAGCATGATAAGGACACATAGCTTCGTAAAATCTGTGGAAGAGTTCTTTGATTTATGGTCTAAAACTCAAGCTGGTGAAAATTTTGTCTGAGTCTATTTAGAAAGTAGATGAGACTAGAATTATGACGGTGCAAAACCTTCCGAAAATAGTTGTGATGCGGCAATTGAAGCAGGTTTGACAAATTACAGCTACCAAACAAAGCTTCACTAGTTATTGCCCTCTGCGTGATGGCAGTGGTTAAATTCTGTAAGGTAGTTCGATCTTGGCATCATCCGGATGATCATTTGAAGACTGATCTTCATCGAGAAACGCTAGAATGGTATTAATCAACTGGTTGCGTTTGAATGTCAGGTGTACTCGGTAATGGAAGTCAGTTTGTTTCTCTTTCAGTCAACCAACTTATGGTACATCCCTTAACACACACTCATTTAGCATCGTCGGAAAGAATCGCACAGAAACAATTGATTACATCCAAGTATATCAGAGCTAAAATTAAGCCACTGAAAAATATTTTAAAAAAAAACACGCGAAAACCAATAATTATTCGTTGCTTTAGAAAATTGGCCCCAAAGTGCAAGAACAAGGTTAACAGACTTAAGTCGCGTGCACTCAATTATTCTGACTTATGACCTTATGACCATATGACCTCATGACCTTCAAAACTTTCAACAAGTGGGGAAATATGATCCATAGTTAGTTTTCATTTAATAAGTCCCGGACTTACCTTGGAAGGACATTGGCAATTATATAATTCAAAGGAGAGTGTAAAACAAAATAAGCGTTTCAAATTTCGTTAGAATCGGACGAATAGTTACAATGTTATTACCAAAAAAATCATTGAAAAATAAAATAGTTATCATATACTTATATACTCGTGTGCACGTGACTAAAACATATTAAGATGAGACAGAATATGCAGTATGGATACAAATGGTTCCACAAAACAGGATACACTGACTGAAAATCTGCAGCAAAATATTGAAAAGGTTTGAACTTAATTTATTCGACGAGTCTCAAAGTGAAATTCACCCTATCTCTCACTCATAAATGTCAATCACATGAACTTCTGCTACTACAATCCACAAGGTCTGGTTCAATAGGTGATTTTTTTTTAATTAGCTAAGGACCAAAGTAATAATAACACACTGAAATTCATCTACAAATCTGACATATTCATCGAAGATGTTTTTTTTATGCCTGAATAACTCAATGAACTACATCCACTAAAACCAATTGCTATTGGTATATTAAATAAAAACTAATGATGGTTTTTGAAAACATCCCCTTATAGGATTGCTTGGATAACACAGGGGAGCAATTTTAATCACATTTTCTGGTGACTTAGGTTTATCTACCAATTTTAATTCGTTTTTTCATGCTGAACAGTCATTAGCTCTTCACTGTTTCAATCAATAGGATTTGAATGACTTGATACGTGATTTGGCGCTCTCTAAGAAAGCTACAGAACTTTTAGCCTCCAGGTTGAGTGAAAGACATATGCTTGACAGGTCGGTACGGGTATCATATTACCAAACAAGGGAGAGTACATTTGTTAAGTATTTCTCTAAGGACAAACAATTTGTATACTGCCACGATGTTCCTGGTCTGTTTACCGAGTTGGGACTTGGAACCTATAACCCTGCTGAGTGGAGACTGTTTTTGGATAGCTACAAGCGTAGCCTCAAGTGTGTCCTTTTACATAATGGCAATGACTTTGGTGCAGTTCCTCTCGGTCACTCTGTCCATCTGCGAGAAACTCACGATGACATAAGAATGGTCATGGATTTACTTAAGTACCATGAACACAATTGGATCATATGTGTAGACCGTAAGATGGTCAATTTCCTCCTTGACCAGCAGAAGGGATATACAAAGTTTTCCTGCTATATCTGTATGTGGGACAGTCGAGCCCGTGACAAACACTGGGCCAAAAAGATTGACCAGTTCGAGAAACTATGGTAGTAGGAATGCCAAACATTGTTAATGAGCCAATCGTAAGTCGAGAGAAGATCGTTTTCCCTCTACTTCATCTCAAACTGGGGTTGATGAAGCAGTATGTCAAGGCTTTGAGCACTGACAATGATTTTTTTTTTTCAGTACATAGTATCGGCGTTTTCTGCTTTGTGATACGAAAAAATAAAAGCAGGGGTATTTGATGGTCCCTAAATCCGAAGACGTCTGAGTGATTCTAGATTCGTGAACACCATGAATGAAAAAGAGAAGGCAGCCTGGCTCTTATTTTCTGCCGTTGTTCGTAACTTCTTGGGAAACAAAAGGGCGCATAACTACGAGGATATGGTTACTTATATGCTTTTAGCATATCGTGATCTGGGATGCAACATGAGTGTGAAGCTGATTTCCTAAATAGCCACTTTGACCGATTCCCAGAGAATCTGGGAACCTTGAGCGACGAACAAGGGGAACGCTTCCATCAAGATTTGATGACGATGGAAGAGCGCTACCAAGGTCACTGGGATAGACACATGATGGCGGACTACTGCTGGACGATTAAAAGAGATCAGTCAGAGAAAACTTACAAGAGAAAGAGTTACAAACGCAAATTTTTTCCCGATTGAAATCAAGAAGAGGTCCTCCAGCCTGATGTACGGTCATTAATAAATTATCATCTATTTTATTACAGTATTTGTAATCTTAGTGTGTAATTCAAGTTTCTTCTCATATGCAATAAAATGTTTGTGCCAAAAAACCTGCTTTACTATAAATAACGCAAAAGAATGATTCAAAATTACTTCAGGGCATGATGATAGGCATGATAAAATTAAAATTATTGTATAATATAATATTAGTTATTGATATTACGAAAAATCTGTAGCATTTGAATTCAGTATGCTCGAATTAAGTAGAAAAATGTACTTTGGTCAATTCACCAAATACATTGTTCCCCAGTGTAATTGCTGACTGACTCATTGAACTGATAGTAACATTCAATCAGAAAACGTACTTTAATTACTCCCTGCAATTCGGTGAATGTTAGGATATCGTTCCATTATGATGACTCACCTGCAGAAAGCCACAAATTTCTCCAGGAACTTTATATACGATTTGTTACGGTTCACTTGGTTATGGGCACCTAGTATTACACTTATTTTTCCCTTATACTTCTTATAAAACATATATCTCTTGTATAATGACACCATACTGTCATTGAAATTATATCCAAACATGTCTAAAAGCACAGACTTTTAACAAATGTAATTCCGCACCAGCGCGCTATTGCCGTCGACCCCAATAAGTTTGTACGCTGACGTGTGCTTGTGAATACTGTGATACTGTCATTTTTGATGGTACTTGACTATAAGAATTCTTCTACACCACTTTAAGTTGCCTTAACATTAACCATCTTTATCCTTGGCTTGTTTTGATCGATAATCCGTGTACAATAAACCGTTATTGAAGTATTAATAGGATCAAAACTGGTTTTGGAGCTTGGAAAAGCAGTTTTGGCTATTAGAAGATCGAAGGATACGTTTCAACTCTAGAGAAGATTTGAATTTTCGAGTGGACATACGCACACATACCTACATGGATAATTATATCCCACAGCGGAAGTTTATGCGCCTATCTCTCAATTACTTCATCATACTGACCTCATCTTTACCTCATAGAAATTGTGTAATAGTTCGTGGAGAATATCTTATATCTCCCACAGTCGTCCAAAATAATTTGACTCATTTTCTGACGATATCCTCGTTGGATTCCGCTTTTTAGTTTTAAATAAAAAAAAAACTCTTAATGAATTAAAAAAATCTATGAAATCGATACAGATTTCAAGTATGACTGAGCTGATTGATTGAGGTGAATCACCTTTTACGGAAGTGTTAAATGAAACGTCTTTTTCACTTTATTTTCATTCAGATCAGATAATTCGTCCTTAACGTCATTTTTAATACTCAAAAAAGGTCGTAGCCGTACTATTACAGATATCAGCGATACCGACAGGGTTTTGCGGCTATTCAGACGCCCGCCCGTGAATCCATTTATAGGTGAATGGCTCGTATTATTCGACGTATCATTCGCCGCTTGTTTGCATTGGATCGGCGAGACAAACACTCGAGTCCAAAATGACACTGAATTGGGAGAATGTTCCTAATCTCGGAATACGACGAGTGTGAGTGGACTCCGAGTAGGACCTTGAAAGGCTCAAGAGATGGGATGCCTTTCAACGAGAGATTAGTCGAAAGCTAAAGAAAATATTAAAAGTGAGTGTAATGAAATAAAAGGATTTGAAGATTCATTCCACCTACCGACAATGTTTACTCTTTAAAATATTTCAGATAATATTATATATATATATATATATATATATATATATATATATATATATATATATATATATATATATATATATATATGTGTGTGTGGAAGAGAGAGAGAGAGAGAGAGAGAGAGAGAGAGTTGTGGCCATGATGATTCAGACACAGGTTTTCACCCCAAAACTTACAGTAGCTTCCAACCAAATAATGGTAAGTAAAACATGATAAATTTCAGATATAAACTAAGCATAGCTATAAGTTGTACATGTACATTTTACATGTTAAGATGTATGAAACTGCAAGTTATGTGCAAAAGAACATTTTTATTCCAAAAGTATGATGGTCAAAATGATCCGAACAGATAACTTAACAGACCTAGATGAGAAGATTTTAATGATATCAGTTACTCAACAAATAACTTTAGGTTGTTACAATAGTCTATTGCTTGGTACGTACATGACCTTTACTATCAATTACGCACTGGCTTCTCCTTCTCCATGAGCGCACTCACCGCAGGCATTCATCTGGTGTTATTTTTTTTCATTCCTCTTGTAATATTTAGCAAAGTTCTTCAACGGTGGCTGGGTTTCTCTTCTTACTTCTCTCTCCTATAGTCGTCCACACATTCTCAATCGGATTGAGTACTGGCTCTGACCAGGCCAGTCCATCATACTTCCTCCTGTTCCAGTAAATTCTTCACTAACTTTGCCGTGTGCAAAGATGTATTATCCTGCATAAAAATGGCAGGTTGAGCAGAGGCGACTCTCATATGAGGCACAGCATGTGTGTCGTAGTATACGTCCGAGTATGCATGTACGTTTGTTCCATACATAAATAACTCAGTTCTTTTTTTCTCTAAGAGTGCTTTACTTTTTTACTTTCTTTTAATTCTTTAACCAGGGAAGACTCGTAATATTATATATCTATTGCCATATGCAGCGTTTCGACGATTTAATTAAACAACTAGGGCAAAAATATACTTTTAATTACATAAAAATTAATACTACCAATGATTACTACGCGGTGGTTAACGCAAAAATTCACTTTAGTATGGAATAATAACTAACGAACATAAATAAGTTGGAATCCTTTTGCCTTTAACTAAGAGGGAGTCTGGCGTTGGATGACCTTGAACGAGAACCTCTTTGATGCGATGATTCGCGGCGTAAGGCTGACTCGGACACACAGCTGACCGTCTCTCTGAGCGAAGGCTACGTTGGTGGAACCTATTCCGGAATAACAGCTGATCCCGAGGTAAGTGGGGAGCGTGTGGCGATGCCTCTTTGACTTGATGATATAAGCGAGGGGATTGTGGAAGTATGATTATTATGGGGTTTCTCTGAACGAGATTGGTATGAGAGTGATTCTCTTTACCGATGTTCTACTCTTGAATGTGAACACAGGAACAGCCTCGGGAAGAAAAATCCCGCTCGGTTCCAATTTTCTTGATTCTCTGTTTTACTCAAGGAATGCTCTTCTTCTTTCGATTGCTACCTTGATTCTTCTCCTTCATTTCTCCAGATCAAACTATATATACGTCGATTATTTCCTCGGGGGAGGGGAGGGGAGATGAGGACCCACCTTTAAGCCTCTCTCCTAGGGCATCACTTTTCAACGTTTTAATCCTTCGCCCTTCTTTCTGGTTAACGTTGGAGAAAGTGAAATTTCATCTATTTAGGGAAAATAGACCTAAACAATAGGAGGGGACAGTGAGCCTGTTCATAGATTTTTATTCTAAAGGCTATCTCCCCCTCCTTTATTTATATTAACGGACTACGAAATCTGCTGATGGTACTCCTTCTTTGCGAGCGATCTCGAGGATTTTGGGGACAGCAGCGCAAAGGAAAGGGGGGGGGGGAGTAAAGTATCGGACCATATAGAACGCAACTGTTGATGCTGTGTAAACAAACTAGCGTATGTTTATCCTCGCGATATTAATTTCCCCACAATGTGCTTGCAGAAGTTCCATATACACTTGAGCATTTCCTCTGCCCTGAGAGCAGACAAGTGGGCCAGAACCTTCCGACGAAATTATGTCCCACACCATAAAGCTTCCTCCACAAAACTTGACGGTGCTCTTCACTCAGTTCACGGATAATCTTTTGCCAGGTCATCGATAGACGAACCGTTGCCATCTGAACCAAACAAATTGTACTTTGATTCATCTACGGCATACTTTGGACCATTGGTTTTAGTGGCGAAGGATAATTTACCTTTCTTGTTCTTAGGGCTGATTAATGGCTTGACTGCTGGCACGAGAGATTTTAAACATCTGTTATATATATATATATATATATATATATATATATATATATATATGCAAATTTTGTTGCATACCATTGTGTATTTCACCTTGATTAATTTCTTTGGCAACTTTCTCTTCTTCTAACTATCTTTTTTATTCCATCTTGTAGATGGTAGATCACTAGTCTTGTATTCATCTCTTTTAAATGAATGTGTTTAGGAAAAAACAAACTAAATTGCTGAGCTTTCGACCTTATTTGATTTTCTTCGGGGTGTTTTGATATGTTCTTGCCTCCTTTACCAAGTGCTTTGCGATCCTGCTAAGGAGACAATCCCTTTGGGCTTGCGATCCTGTATAACTTACAATTATACATGTACGACCTACCACAGTCGTTATGTAGGCCAAACTGGCATACAACTCAAATGCAGGATCGCGAAGCACTTGGGTTTGTCTCATAGGACTGGTATTTCCATTTCTAAACTCGAAGTCTCTTCCATCAGGCAACATTCTGAGTACGAGTATCACCATCATCCTCTTATTTACCCTTCATTTACCATCTTATCTTCAGTCTTAACTTCTATTGATTTGAAAATCTTAGAGTCACTGTATATCAATAAAATAAATCCAAACCAAAATAATTTCTCCACTTCAATTAAACTATTCCCTATATAACCAACCAACACTTCAATAGATTAACTAGCCAACCGACCAACCGAAAAAATCTCGTTAGTAGTTTTGTATCTTTAGTTAGTTGATTTCTCGACTCCCACGATAAAGGGAATGTTCCCCTTGTTCATTCTGATTTGATTTCGTGTTTTTTGTTGTTTTTTTATAATTTAATATAATGCGAGGGGCGGTCAATAAGTTTTGCAATTCGGATATAAGGAAACGAGATATGAGGAAAAGTGTTTTATTATTTTTCAATATAACTACCCTCGACTTCAATGCACTTGGGCCACTTGTTCCTGAGGCTTCGAATTCCCAACAACCAAAAATCTCCCGACTGCTGTTCAATCCACTCCTGGACGGCGAGCTGGACATCTTCATCGTCCCCAAACCGGCGTCCACGCAGTGTAGCCTTGAACTGGTGGAATAAAAAGTAGTCACTAGGGGCCAGATCTGAACTGTAGGGGGGATGGTTGAGCTCCTCGAATCCGCACTCGCGCAAGGTAGCTTGTGCAACTCTGGCCTTGTGGACTTTGACGACGTTGAAGTCGACATGGGGCGTGAGGTTTCTAGGGACCTGACAGGCAGAGACCTTGAACATAGCAAAATTGTCATGGATGATGTTGATAACACTTCCACGTGATATTCCAAGTTCTCGCTCGATTTCTTCGACCTTCATCCGTTGATTTTCGAGGATCATTCTTTCTACACGGGCTACATTGTCCTCGTTGGTCACATCTTCAAGGGACTCACGACCATGGCGGAACTCGCTATTCCAGCGAGCAATGGTTGCATGAAAAGGGGCGGTGTTGGTGTACATTGCAACCATGCGTTCATGGATCTCTTTTGCATTCTTGCCTTCCTTGGTCAAAAATTTGATCGCCGCGCGGTGCTCAACCTTCTTCATTGTTGAAAAATTTGTGACTGACGATCAGCTACTGCTTCTTAAATATACGAGACAGGAGCGTGCGGCTGCAGGTCCTGACTTGTCATAACTTGTCCTAACCCCCCCCCCACAAACAGCCAACCCTCTTCCTTTGTTTTGCCCTACCGATTCGCAAAACTTATTGACCGCCCCTCGTAGGTTATTTTACTGTTTACTCCAGCTTATGTTATAATTTCACTTCTTTCTATTATATTTTTTTTAAATCACACTGGGTAGTATTAATTAATTTTATATATTGTTATTAGTGTTTTTACTTTAATTTTAATAATTGTCAATTTTATTATTTGAACTTGTATTCATCCGCTTTTTTAGCTATTATTTAATGCATTCTTTTAACTGTTATTGATTAATATTCCTTCCCCTTCTCATTAGTCGACACAGTCGCTGAAGATGGTCCTAGTGAAGGTCCGAAACATCCGGCCAATAAATGATTAGTGTAATCACCTGAGTCTTCATATTCCTGCTACATATCAGATTCCGCAGGAACAAATCAATTACCAGTATTACATATATATATATATATATATATATATATATATATATATATATATATATATATATATATATATATATATATATATATATATATATATATATATATATATATATATATATATATATATATATATATATATATATATATATATATATATATATATATTTATCTCCTTAATATTATACTTATTTTAAGACACATAAGATTTTGAAAAGTAATACTATATGTAGTTAATCAAGTAATCTAATTCTTCTATACTATATTTTATTTTCTGTTCATTTTTTTATTTTATCTTAATTACTAGTTATATTGAAATATATACATTTATATAGCTTTCATTCAACACATTCATTCATGTTTGTGAGTGTATTTGTTAATATATAGTGCGTGAGGTTGTTTGTTAATTGTGGTATCTATGTGAACAACGGTGCCAACTGTTCCTGTCTCGAGCTGGGAAATTGCCTTGTTCTGGTCAATTTCTCCCTTTTGTTCGCTGGGATGTTTAGACTCTCCGCTAGTTCGGGTGCCGTTTCATTCGAGATCCTCTCCAATGTTCCTTTGGCCAAACTTTGGGTAGCCAGATTGATTGGTGTCAAGGCTGCTCTTCGGTGGAGTTCTCTTTTGGATATTTGATCTCTCCTTCTGCGTTTGTTTATATAGAGAGACGCCTTGTTCTAGACTCTTTGCAGGTGATTCAAGCGAGACGTACTTACGGGTTGAGCCACCGCCACGGGATATATTAGTGTTGCTCGAATATGCATAAAATATATCTTCCTGATGTTGTTAGAGCTCATATTTCTAAATCTGTGAAGTTTGCTGAGTTCTAACTTCGCCAGATTTTCCCGCGTTATGAAGTGATGGCTATACCCGGTGGAGGTGATGTTGAGCCCCAGAACACTCCGTTCTTGGTGATAAGGAAATATTAGCTCTCCTATTGTTACATTCGCTGTTTTTCTGCGGCCGAGGGCCAGGATCTTGAATTTTCGGCTATTTGTGCGTATCTTCCACTTTCGTACTCATTTACATTGCTAATTTAATTTACAGTCTCGAGAGCCTGAGCCTTGAGATTCGTGTATGTCCCAGGGATAACCAGGGTTATATTATCCGCAAACTGGAGATGTAATGAGTCCTCCTTTACCGGAGTTGGTAAATCTATTGGTATAGATTTGATAAAGGAGGGGGCTCATACAACTTCCCCGTGGAACTCCAGCCTCGAGGAGGAACTCTGGTCCTTGGTGACCCTCTATCATGATTTGAGCGCGCCGTTCCATGACTAAGTCGCAGATGATTCGTTCCAGGATCGAATCTAGCTGAAGGTTTAGGATGTTATGTTGAAGGTCCCTCAGCCAGACCTTATCGACGGCTTTTTGCACGTCCCTTAGTACGATGTCAATGTACTTTCCATCCGATCGGCACTTGGCGATTTTCTCGGTTAGGAGCGGGAGTACGGTGTCCGTTCCACGCTTCTTCCGGAACCCTTGTTGCTGTGGGTTTTAGGCCCCATTCTCATCAAGTTGATTCTGAATCTTGCCGATGATTTCCAAGAGGGAGATGGGCCTGTAGTATATCGGCTGTTGTGGTAACTTTTTTCCCTTTGGTATCAAGATGACTTTTGCTACCTTGTATCCGTCAGGGAAGTAACTAGTGTTCAGTGCCGCATTCATTACGTTGGTAATGCCTTGAAGCAGGAAGCGTGGGGGAGCATTTACAAGATGGTTTTTGTAATCCCTGTCCAGCCAGGATCTCCTGCTTGAAAGATCTTAGCTTGTTCAGGAACTCCTCAGTAGTTATCGGTCGTCTGTGGCCCTCCATTTTTCTCTCCTCGGAAACGTGCGGATGTGGATGCGTGCGGTGGATTATAGTATTGAGTTCGTCAATCACCTGGTGTTTGAATTCAAGGTCGAAATTCTCGTTCTCATCTAGGCAAAATGGATAATATTTGTCGCCAGTACCTCCTGAACCTTCTTTCGAGTTTTTCTGGATCTTCTATGATTTCCCCATATTCTTTCAGCCTCGTTTTCTCATTCTGTGGCATACGTCTCAGTTTTTTTATATCCTTCCAGAATATCTGGGGGTTCTGCTATGTGTCGAGCTTCTCGATAATTCCGTCCCATATGGCCCGTTGTTGTTCGTTGATCCGCTCTTTGAGTTCTTCTCTGAGTTGTCGGAGTATTCTGGTGTGATCTCTGTTTGGGCCAAATTGCCTGACTTCCTCATAGATCTCTTCATGTTCTAAGGCAATATCTCGCAACTCCTCGGTCCACCTAGGTTGCGGAGGGCTTTTGTGTGTGATGTATGGAATAAATTTTTCGCCACTTCCATGATCAGGTGTGTTATGCGGCTTATTTTTTCGTCAATCTCTTCCAGGATAGCTTCGCTAAGGTTGTCTGGTCCAAAGCTGTAGAGCATTCGCTTGTACAGCTCCCAGTTTGCTTTTGCAAATCTTTTCCTGAGTGGGATAGGTGCAAGGGAGATGGTGGTCATGATGGAGACATGGTCGCTTTATACTGTGGGGCCAGGCATACTGACCAGATTGAAAGGAAAGTTGGTGCTTGTTAATATTATGTCCGGGGCTGTCGCTGATCTTTCAGTAATGTAGGTCGGAAATTCTGGCCTAGCTCTCTTGAGCCTATCCCGGTCAATGACAAGCTGAAGGTTTCTGCCCCTTTCGTTTGTTCTAGTGTAACCCGAGGCCCCCAGTCTAGCATTGAGGTCGCCCCCTATGAATACATTCCTGCGGTGGGCAGTTAGGGTTAGAATATTATTAATGGGAAAATATGGGCGGCGAGGTTGCTGGTATGCTGCTGCAATCGTGAGTCCTCCAACAAGTGTAGGGATTTCGACAGCTAGGAAGGACTCATCAAGTTCTGGCAGCCTTTTTAAGGTGATGTTCCTTCTTATAGCGATTTTAGCACCGTCAAATCTATTTTGTGTGGAGTTCTTTTCCAGAACGTGGAAGTTCGGGATTTTCATCCGTGTGTTATTCGTGTTGACACCGTGTTCAGTTATTAGGATAATGTCGGGGTCTGACCTTTTGAATATGTTGCCATATTCATTCGCCTTCTCAAGCCATCCATTTATGTTTAGTGTTAAAATTTAAAAGGTGTCGTTTATGTTCTCCATGTTTCGTGTCTACTTCTAGAGTGTGCTGCTTATTTCTTTTGCTTACGTATCTTTCCGTTCTTCGTCTTTCTCGAATGAAAGAAAAAGTTTTTAAGGGCTATTTATTCAGCCTAGGTTGAGCATAACATTAGAGGAAATGCGCCAGTCTGGTGAGTGGAAGTTTAAAATAATTTTAATGTGCGATTCCAGCTTGTCGCACATTGATGGGCGGCTTATCTTCGTTTGTTAATATGGCTTCTGAAATATTTTGCCTAGCTTTATTAACCTCTTTTCTTTTAATAACGGTATTATAAACAAGCATATCTCTCGTAAGGTTAATATTATGAGCACTCTCAATATCGTTTTTAGGGGCTGCGCTTTGTAGATGCATAGTTAAACGTCTCAAAAGTGTAGTAGTAGTCTACTCCCTCCTCCTCTTCTCCTAACTCCCCCTTCACGGTCTCTACTCTCTCCAACCCTCCTTCCACGACCACCACCCACTCTCCCACTTTCTCTAACCCTCCCTCCGCAGAACACACTCCCCCCTCTACCACGGCCTGCCCACCCAATAACACCACAAACAACCTCTCCACTCCCTCGAAACCACAGCCGACAAGCGTAAAGGTACTCGCTCCCCACGCCTCCTGGGCGAACACTAAGGAGAGGGGAACGGTCTTGGCTAAATCAGCCTCACGCGCACTCAGCCCACGTCAATAGGACGCCTCAACGTAACAATTAAACGCACACAGTTGGCACGGTATTCGCCATACTGTTGCCAACTGGGTCCTAAATACACAAAGACCTGACATAATACTCTTGAACTCGACCAGCCTACATCCTCCCCAAAACAGACTCCGCATTGCAAGCTACCACACGTATCTATCTATACAAGCGCCGCACCTAGGATCAGCGATCTTGGTAAAGCGCTCTATACACCACTCCCTCATTCAAACACACGATGACTCTTTTCTAGCCTGCAAGGTACAGACAAGCTCCGGCCCCATCCTAGGGGCGACGCACTACAGACCACCACGCCTACAATTAAACATAGAAGTCCCACTGCAGGCTCTATCAAACCACAACATTCATATCTTCTTTGCGGGGGCCCTCAACGCTTTCTACCCAACACTCCTTTTCAACACCACGAATGATGCAGAGAGGTACCTGGTCGGTGCCCTGCAGCGCTAGCGCTGCGAGCACATCGGCCCGGCCTTTTCCACGTTCTTCGTTCCTGCGAAGGAACCATGTCTCTGGACGTGGTCTTCCGCAACGAACACGCTACACGCTTCTACACGCACATCTCACCGGGTCTCCACGTACTCTCTGACCACATACCGATATGGCTTATCATATCCAGATCTACCTCACTCATACCCACACCACCTCTCTTCGACTACAAAAACACGAACTGGGAAGAGTTCAAGACACACCTAACAGATAACACGCCACAAAACCTCGACCTGGACCACACCAATTTAGACATGTTAGACGTCCACTGGTGTTCAAACTTAAACACTATAACTACAGCACGTGACCTACACACACATCACATAAAACCTACACATGAATAAAACATTTCACATATTCCATACACACGCAGAGACTCATCACACATTACAACAATCACTACACTAGAGGCCCACGACAACATAACAACAATCACCTACGTGCTCGCATCCTACAGTGCGTGCAGCTTGATAGGAACCGGCAGTGGCGAGAGGTCGTCTGCATCGCGAACGAGACTCGTTGCACTAACCCCTCCCTATTCTGGCGGCACGTAAAAAAGATGCTAGACACTGATCTACCCAAACCCATCACCCTCCAATTAAACAACCAAACACTCACAGACACTAACGTCATCCTCGATGCATTTATGTCCCACTGAAACACAGTACACACACACACAACCCAAACAAACCCCACGCGCAGGAGCACATCCAAGAAGTCCAGGATTGGTGTCAGGCCCACGCTCACGAACTAAGGTCCGCCCCCCTGATAGGAATTGAGCCGCTCGACCACACATCCACCCTGACCACTCCCATCACTGTCGAGGAAACAAAACACTACATTAAAACAACACCAAAACGTGCCCCCGGCCCCTCCGGGCTACCAGCCACACTAATACACAACCACCCCGCAAACATATACCCCACACTTACACACCTATTCAACGCCTCACTAGCCTCAGGCCACTTCCCCCAAATATTCAAAGTCTCTCACAACATACTTCTACACAAAATGAACAAAGAACCCAAACACAAACAATTACAGGCCTATTTATCTATTAGAGTATCTAGGTAAAATACTCGAACGTATAATCAATTACCGCCTACGGGATTACCTGGAAGAGAGAGACTGGTTCTCCTTTCACCAATATGGGTTCAGGAGAGGACGGTCCACTCAGGCGGCTGTGACCATCGTTCATGACAGAATACAGGAAAAACGCCAGGTACATCAAAAGACACTCTCCATTAGCAAGGACGTGGAGATAGTCTTTGATAAAGTGTGGCACGAGGGACTAAGTTGGAAACTCTCAAACAATACGGAGTTACCTCTCTGCACCAGAAGGCTCCTCTCGCACTACCTTACTGAACGGAGTTGCTACATAAAATACAACAATACCCTCTCACAACCCTTCATACCACGCTCAGGGGTTCTTCAAGGAAGCATACTGACACTCACACTTTACATCATGTACACATACGACATCCCACGCCCACCTGAAAACTGCAGTCACATATACACAGTATCCTATGCCGATGACGAGACCATTCTCGTCAGCACCCGTGGACCAGAGGAGATCGCGCTCCACGCACAAATAATACTAGCCGCTAAGACAGAATACGAGGATAAATGGCTGATTGCCAGGAATCCTCAGAAGACACAGATGACTCACTTCGGTGCAAGGGATCACTTCTTGCCTAACCTACAAATCTTCCTACACACACCAGATATGAACCATCTTATCCCCAAAAAGCTTGACTACACTCAATTTACAAAAATCCTTGGGGTAACTTTTGACAAGACCCTTAGGTTCAATATACACCACAACATAACACATGCAAGAGCCGCGCGTACAAACACAATGCTACACAGGTTCTACCCTGCAGGCAAAAAACTTCAGTTACACCTATATAATACACTCGTGCGACCTCTTCTCACGTATGCCTTACTGTCACTCGTAGCTGCGAGTTCCACGTGGCAGCAGAAGGCAGCTCTGAAGTGCGCTTGCCGCTCTCCCTTGTACACGAGAATGTACACACTCCACCCTCAACACATAAGCTCACACCAGACTCACAGAACAACTCAGGAAACTTGCCAGAGACCCCTTATACACCGCATTACACGCAAGACGGTATGTTGCGATGGCAGTGCGATACCCCGCGGCCCATGAACACCCCCAACCCATACCGTTCTCCACTTAAGTAAAGCATCATGAATAACGTGTTTCCCTCTAAGCAGACACGCTCTCCTTTCTGACCACCCTCCAACTGTCGTTCGGTCACGAACACCTCGAGATCCACCCAACCACACCACGCATCGGTGTCTAGCCACCCACCTATCAACTCTTCCTATCCCCTTTCAAGTTATTTCCGCACCTTTTTTCTCTACGACTGCCTGTTCGTCTGTTTTACACACGGATTCCTATCTGTCCTTTCTATATACGATTGATTGATTGTTTTCCTTCATTCTGACTGTTCGTAATTCTTGGCAGAAATACCTCGGAATATACATCTTACTAGATGGGGATTGCCATTTGTGTTTCGTCCCAACTATGCCAGGCAGTTGCATGGCCATAATTGGGGGTATTGAAGGAAGCTGCTAAGAGGAATAGCCCACAGCTGATAACAATGTCAGAAACTTTTCCGGATAAGGGACAGTCTGCTTCTACTACCTCCGCTGCTCATTCCAGCGGGGGCCCCTTCCAGGACCATAAAGGGACACACAACCGTCTCTATGGTATGTTGGGATGCGTTCGTGACTAAAACACCCTCGGGAGGGGGGGGGGCATAGTAAAAAGGTCCGTCATATAATCAAACCTCTGAGAGAATCCCCCCTGGATTCATTTTATCCATCGTTATCATTCATCTTAAAGGCAATTCCCATTTCCATTCAGGCAGCTGGCCAGCGTGGGGGGAGTCTCTTCATCCTCAAGGAAAAATAAAAATTATAAATACGTAAAACATACAGGCACACATAAAATTGAAGCCGTGTAACCACCCAAGCAAGAACAGAGCTTGGAAAAGAAGATTGGCATCACCCCGCCAGCGGGGTTGAAAAAACACCAAAATGGTGTCTTATCCAGCCACAAGAGTCCCACTAAGGACAATAGGTGGACAATCAAAGCCGGATCGTGTCAAAGTGTTCAAAATGATCTTCGGAAAACTGAGCGTAGCTATCCCCAGAGTAATCGACACCCCAGCCGGTTACGTCGCAATCTGCGAGAAAGAGGCAGATGTGGAAATGCTGACGATGGAAGCGGGACAACGGGTGCTAAAGAAGATAAATCTCAAGCCCAGCACTTCTCCCCAGATCTAGGCACATCGCAGTGTGATATGCAAACAGCTCGACCCCTGGATCTGGCAACACAATAAGGAAGAGATTAAGGAGGAAATAACAATAAACTATTCTTGGGCCAATGTAGGGGAGGTAGTGAAGTTCTGTAACAAATGGGACAACACTGAACACCAACATGTGTTTAAAGTTATCTTTAGGGAAACACAAATGGCCCAAACGGCAAAAGAAAGAAGACTACTGGTCTTCAATGCCAAGATCAATGGAGAACAGATAAAGAGGGAAGAATTCACTCCCATTCAGCTATGCTTCCAGTGCTTCAAAATGGAGCACCACACAACAAAGGATTGCAAATAACAAAGCATCAAGTGTTCTAGATGCAGTGAAAAAGGTCATGGATGCAGAGAATGCACGGCATCAACAGAAAGGTGCCCAAACTGGGGGCTGAACCACAGGGCGATGGCCATGTCCTGTCCTCCCAAAAAGGAAATTATCAGGAGAAAGAAAGCTGAGAAAACTAGGAGCAATAATACCTCCTACGCCCAAGCAACGAGAGCAGCCCCAACCAGGACGTCCGATAAGCAGCAGCCGAAGACCTATCTGAAGCTGGAGAATAAGAACTCGACAAAGATTCTTACGTGCATCTTATTTGCGCATGTAAACAATCTTACGAATCCAGGGTCGTTCGCGAAAAAATTCAATCCCATGCTTAAAAAGAACGGCATGTCTGAGATGTGGTTTTCGGCCGACCCACCATCGGGAGACGTATTGCAGCTGAAATTCCTGCCAAAGGGTGCATCAGAGGCACCGGCGACTCCATTTTACATAGAGAAAAGACCATCAGCGTCTGAAAAACCAGCGGAGGACACGACTGAGAACATAAAAACAACCAGAAAAGACCCAAGATTGGAAGCACAAAGGTGCCGTGAGAAGAAGGAAGTAAAGTGGCAAGAAGAATCAAGGGAGCAGAAGGCAACCTTGCGAGCTCATCATCGTCAGAACCTGATGCTGAGGAGGCCGAAAACAGGGCGATTAAGAGCCCCGTAAGCTCAAGAAGTAGGACGAAGACCTTGAAACGTACTTACAAGTACGATGAAGAGGAGATCGACCTCAAAAAATAACAAATGATGAGATATATCAGGATATCCGGGGGAAAAAGAATCAAATGGACCTACTTAGCACCAGACCGAGAATCAGATATTGAACGAACGATTGACGAAGGAATTGTGAAACTGCACAAAGACTCCTGCATCACCCTAAGTGATGCAGAGTACAAAAAGATTAGAAACGGCAAAACCCACAGCACTTAAGACTCATTAAAAGAACAAAACACACACAGGAACAAGAAAACATGGAGAACATCAACAACACTTTGGAAAATACTTACACTGAATGTGGATGGATGGAAGAGCAAGTCTATTCCTTACGGCAACGCTTTCCGTAGAGTAGACCCGGACATCATCCTCATGTCAGAACACGGCGTCAACACAAACACGGACAATATAAAAATACATAATTATACTGTAATACAAAAGAGCCACACACAATAAAGATACGATGGCGCAGCCATCGCTATTAAAAAAAGGTTCAAAAAGTTACCAGACTTAGACGAATCATGCTTGGGTGTCAAGATCCTCACCCTGGTTGGAGGCCTAACTCTGGCGTCAGCCTACCAGCCACCCAGGCGACAATACCTACCGATAAGCAACTTCTTCACCCTCTTCGGGCACAGAAGGCTAGCATTGCTAGGCAGAGACCTAAACGCCAGATGCCGTGCATCTGGCTACGGGCGCGTCGACCAAAGGGGACGAAACTTGGAGGTACTATTTGAAGAAAATATGCTCCGGAGATTTGGACCAGACTTCCCAACTTATCTAACACACTGTTCGGCAACAAAAACCGGACATTTTTTTGGCAAGTTCAGAATTCCCCTTTAACATCTTTAACGCACCAGGCCCAGTGGTCCCGAGCGACCATACCCCAATTATCACCACCATTTCGCTTGTGACAATGCTCAAGCCCGTCACGCTTAAAAAACGTTACGCAAAATCTAACTGGGAACAGTACAGAGAAATGTTCAGCACCTATCACCCAACTGACCTGGATGACGCAAATCTTGAAGAAATTTATGAGGAGAATGATAACATCACTAATCTCCTCATTCAATCTGTCGAAAGATGCGTCCGCAGAATCTCGTACAAAATGCTCCCACAACCTAGGTGGATGGATGAAATGAGGGAAATCGCCAGGGAACACGGACATTTACGAAGAAGTGGGTAGGACATGCTCAAACCAGGGAAGAGCAGCCCGAATGAGTCATCTAAGCGAAGAACTAAAGAACATAATCCTAGAGAAACAAAAAGAAATCTGGGACGATATCATAGACAGACTAGACAGGGAGAGAAATCCTGTAACTTTGTGAAATAGCATTCGAAGACATAGGAGATTGCTTCTCAGGCCAACAACAAAAATAAAAGAAGGCGACAGCATTATAGCGGATCCAGATTCTCTCGAAAGGAGATTCAGGAGGCATTGGAAAGAGATCTTTGCAATATCACCTGAGGAGAACGACGAATTCGACTAGGACTTCGAAGACCAACTGTTCGAGGACCTCGGAGCGATGATATATAGGATCCACCCACACCCTCAAGTATCTAGAGGAAGGAGAGATGGTTAACTACGGGCGCCCTATCACCAATGAAGAGATCATTAACACATGAGGTCATTCAAACAAAGGGCACCCGGTTGGTCTGGGCACACAAAGAACAACCTAGTGAATGCCCCACGGCAAATTATTCATGGCATGGTGAATACCATGAACGCATCCTTGAATACAGGCTACTTCCCAGACGGGTATAAGATGGCTAAAATCATCTTTAACCCGAAAGGGAATAAGCCCCCAGACCAAGTGGCTAACTATCGCCTAATCTCTCTCCTAGAAATACCCGGCAAGATCTTTGAGAAGATTGTAGCCGACAGACTACAAACTCAACTTGACGAGTTAGGAGCGCATAACCCGCAACATCATGGGTTTGGACCAAAAATGGGCACAAAAGCGGCCCTGGTGCTCCTAACAGAAAATATCGCACATTGACGAGCGAAGGGTCACTATGTAAACATCGTGGCGAGGGACGTGCAGAAGGCCTTCGACAAGGTTTTGCTGAGAAGACTACAATACAAGATCCTAGGTCTTCAGCTAGACTTAGTCCTGTAAAGAATCCTTTTCGACTTCATCGTGGACAGAATGGCGCGTATGATGATCGAAGAGCACAAAGGACCAAAATTCGAGCTCAAATCGGGCGTTCCCCAAGGCAGGTGTCTGAGCCCTCTGCTTTACTTAATTTTCACCATCGACAATTCTACTCCAATGCACGATGTATCTACAGTATACATATGACGTCACCCAGATCGTCGCTAGTATTGAGAAGAAAGCAATGGATCAGGTGATCAACACTATTGCAGAGATCTCTAACATCAACCAATACGAGAGAAGGTGGAAAATCCGGACAAATATGGACAAATTTAGGATCCTCCCGCTGTGCCGCAAGTTGACGTGGCCCATTGTAATAGATGGGAGGAGATATGGCTACTTCGCCGAAGGCAGCATCCTGGGCTTAAAAGTCTCCAACCACGGATACTCTAGTCACTACAAGGAGCGGCAGAATATGTCGAAGAGAGAAATCTCTAAGCTATATAGGGTAAGAAATCTTAGCTCGGCGAATATCAGGAAAATATACCTAATGTTTATCCAGGCTAAGCTCATCTACCCTGAAGTAGTGACTCAAACGGCCAGCAAGACCGCTATGAGGAGGCTCCAACGAGTGTACAATTCTGCATCCCTTTGCATAAACAATACTAGACCTGCACCGCAGACAGCGTCTGGAGCCCATTAATGTCGCAACACAGGAACTGGCACAAAGGTCTGGTCAACAATGGCCAATGATATCATCCCAGAGCTAAGAAGAACAGGTGGCAGAACAAACATCCCTACCAGATTAAGTTAAAAGGTCGCTCGAAACCGACTTTTCCCAAGCACTAGACTCTGAGCGGAGGAAAACACTATATCACTTTACACATAAACAACACATAGTACGATACAACAAATATAAGACAGAAATTAAACTCACAGTTAATGAAGAACAAACAAATACAACTAGAACAAAGCACGAGAGAATACATTAAATTTGATCACTAATAAAGGCTCGAAAGCTTAAAAATGCACAAAGACTAAATAAATAAAACAAGGCGACAAATACACAGAAGAACATAAAAAAGAACTCACACAAAAACAAAAACAAGTCAACAATAATAAAACAAAAAAGGAAAAATCAGTAGTTAGAGTATACAAATGCCTGCGATGCCCCTCAAACTAGGGCGAACCCTACCCATATTTTATCATCTATCTTCTACAACTATCTAAATCTTCTACAAAGACTAAATAAATAAAACAAGGCGACAAATACACAGAAGAACATAAAAAAGAACTCACACAGAAACAAAAACAAGTCAACAATAATAAAACAAAAAAGGAAAAATCAGTAGTTAGAGTATACAAATGCCTGCGATGCCCCTCAAACTAGTGCGAACCCTACACATATTTTATCATCTATCTTCTACAACTATCTAAATCTTCTACTATTGAGTACACCAGATCTTTCATTCGGTCAGATCCTCACTCCACTCGTTACATCGGTAAAGAAGGTAAGAACATTCATTTAAAAGAGAGATGATTACAGGACAAGTGATCCACCATCTACAAGATGGAATAAAAAAGATAGTTAGAAGAGAAAGTTGCCAGAAGAAATTGATCAAGGCGAAATACACAATGGTCTTCAACAAAATTTGCATTCAGGAAAGACTGCTACCCAACTACACTAATATATATATATATATATATATATATATATATATATATATATATATATATATATGCAACAAAGTGCACAGGGAAAATTAATTAATACGAGGATTCCAAGTACTTTCGAACTTTATTTCGAGTTCTTTTATTGCTTACTCACGCGATACTTTGTGAGTTTTCCACACACACGCACACACACACATATATATATATATATATATACTATATATATGCTTGAAATATCTCAAAGGAAAAAAAATAATACACAGAATAAGCCCACGCGCTATCGTGTTTACATCATCAGGGGCAGAAGAACAATGAAATAGAGAAACAGTTAATAAACAAAGAAAATCGTTTAAATGGGAAAAAAACAACTGACGAACAAATGAATAGACCATCCGCGGAACTACAATATACAAATCAATTCAACAAATTAAATATATATTGCAAACAAATATTATTCATTATCCAATTATCTAATTTAAATAGACCCTGACTTAGGTTGAAATTAATGTTATGGGAGAATTTGATCATGGCTGATTCCATTAAGTTTCTTTCAATAAAGAGGGCACAAAAATAATGGATTCCGCATTAGACCAATCTATTTGATGGTTCAGAGTAGATTGGTGATTAAACAGTGCATTTGAAGTTTGCCCCGTTCGACAACAGTACTTATGTTGTTTAATTCTCACATCTAGGCTTTTTGTTGACTGGCCTATGTATAAACCAAGACAAGATTTGCACGAAAATTTATAAATGCAGGCCATTTTATTAGGGCAGGAATTTTTAATTACTAAGTGTTTTAACGTGGAATTATTAGAGAATACAACATTACCATTAAAATATTTTAATAATTCTGGAACATAGGACAAGTGTTTATTAAAAGGGAGCGTTAAAATATTATTTCGCGTAAATGAGTATTTAATTTTATTTCCATAAAAGGTCAGCTTAGCTCTGGGCAGGAAATCATTTAGAAAATAAGATGGATAATAAAACTGCTCATTTCAGCGGGGGCCCTCCCGGGACCACAGAAAGACATGCGACCGTCTATGTATATAGTGGAAGCAGTCGTAACTTAAAATATCCTCGGGGGTGAGAGACAGCGTTATGAATAAGTCCGTCATGAGTCACCCCCAGGGAAGATCGACCGGATTCATCTTATACAACCATCATCAACTCACCCTAAGGCAACTCCTCTATCCATCGCAGTGGCGGGGACACTGGAGGGGAAGGGACTCTTCCAACCCAAGAAAAATATATATATAAATTTAACATAAAACCGCTGCAAAACGTCTAAAAGTCGTTGAAAACCTGGGAAAGTCTTTGTTAGATAAGGGGGAACAATTGCATCCTCCCCTTCCAGGGTGACTGCAATCTGAAAAATATAGCGTCCCACTCCGACACAAGAGTGAGTCCACCTGGAGATCATACAACTTATTGACACACCAGCGGACTATGTGGCTATATGGAAAAGAATAAAGTATGTGGAGACCCTAACGAAAGAGACGGGAATGTGCGCGCTGAAGGAGATTAACCCTTAGCTAGCCCCTCCCCCCTAACACAGATACAAGCTCATAAGAGTATTGTCTGCCACAGACGCGGATCTAGGGTGATGGGGCTAAGAGGCTGAAGCTCCACCCAAATTTCAGACCTTGTTATGCTTAAATTTCTCTTATAAGCCATACTTGTATTATGCTTTTCAGAAAGAGTTATGTAATAATATAGAATATATATAAAACAATTTTTTAAACCGTTGCGATCGAATGTATTTTATATAATACATGTCTAAAATACAGGCAATAAAAAAAAAATGATTAAATTCAGTATTATATCTTAGCTGACGTCCGAAAACTAAAATAAATCACAATTCCTAATTTTCTGATGAGTAGAAAAAATCGGATCTGGGAGATAGAGTGCGCACTTCTAAGTGTAATACAGTTATTTATTATAAATGTTGTATAAGCTCACTATTATTATGATTAATGCCCTCTGTTCAGACTAATCAGAGAGACGAATTCAGGTTATCCCCCTCCCCCTCAAATTTTTATCCTGGATTTGCCAGGATCCTGCCCAAATTTCTGACAAAATCACTGAATAATAAACATGTCTTGCCCCACAAAAGGAAATCCTACGGGAAATTCGGGTGAGAAGAAAGCTGAGGAATCTAGAAGGGCAGAAACCTCTTAAGCTCAGGGAGAACGAGCCGCCCCCGCCAGAGTTCCCAAACCCCAGCAGAAGACCTATTGGGTACTGGAAAACGAGAGCTCCACTGTGATTCTCATGTGCCTCCTCTATGCACACGTGAGAAACCTAACTGACCAAGGGACTTTCTCTAAGGAACTTAACCAAATACTAAAGAAAAAAATAGATGAGTGAAATGTGGTTTCCAGAAAACCCCTCCCTCGGGAGACGTTCTGCAACTGCAATTTCAGCATAAAACAAATTCAGAGGGATCCGGGACCGCAGTCCCAGCCGAAGAAGAACGGTCCCCTAGAAAGGACCTTCAGAGTAAAGGCCATGAGGCTTCGGAAGTTGAAAGCAAAGAAAGCTACAAAAAAGATAAAGCTGAAAGAGATAGTTCCAGATCCTCATGCCATCTTGAAAAACAAAAACCGGAGGCTTCAAAAATCCCCGAAAAGTCAAGGAGCAAAAGAAAATATCCCACAAAGCACATACAAATACGAGGGAGACGGCCTTGATGTAAATATCTACGCCTCGTAATATCCTCAACGAACCAGGACTCGTTATCCAGAGCGATCACATCCTTATTCTAACAGCCATCTCACTTGCGCCAATGTTCAAGCCCGTCCCACTAAGGATGGGTCATGCGCAAGCGAACTGGGAGCTATACAAAAAGATCCTCAGTGACTACCAGCCAACAGAGCTAGACGATGCAAATCTCTAAGAAATAAATGAGAAGATCAAGAAGATTTCCTGATCTCTTCACACTAGCCGACGAGAGATGTTTTCTCAAGATCTCACAGAAATGCTCCCACAACCTAGTTGGACGGACGAAATGACGGATGTCGCTCGGGAAGATAGAGCAATCAATGATTAAATCGGCCGGACAGGACCCAACCGGGAATGAAGAGCCTCAATGAGACATTTAGGTGAGGAGCTTAAATACATAATCCTTGAGAAACAAAGGGATATTTGTAATGAGATTATCGGTAGGCTAGAGAGAGAAATCAACCAAAATCTTTGGAGGAATATCTGAAAACTTAAACAGTTTCCTCCAAGACCCAAAATAAGAATCAAAGAGGAAGAGAAACTCATAGGGAGCTAGAAACTAACAAAAGAAGAATCAAGAGTCAGTAGAAAGAGATTTTCGGGGACCCCTGAGGACAACAACGACTTCGAACAGGATTTCAAAGACCAACTCCCCGACGAACTTGGCACAATGATACATAGACCCTGTAAGGGAATCGATACCCCCCTTTCCAGCTCAGTTGAGCAGCTGGTCGTTAACCACAACCTCCTGTCAGTGGAAACGCTGTTGCTTGCCAAATTAACCTCCTTCCTTCTCGACCCTCATCCTGTTGAGCAGCTGGTCGTTAACCACAACGTCCTGGCTGTGGAAACGCTGTAGCTCGCTAACTTAACCTCCTTCTTTCTCGACCATCCTTCTGATGAAAAGCTGAACGGCCGGCCAAGGCCACAGAATGCACTAATCAGCTTAGGTCGATCCCGATAACCGAACATCGGTTAAGAACAGCAAGATTTTCCCTAAGAGGTGATATTCAATTTCACCGCAGAAGCGAAATTAGAGGAGCGTCGCCATAAAGCCAGAAGGTCCCTCAAGGCCAGCTGTACGACGCCCTGAGAAAAACCGTGGAAGGAGGAACCTTCATGCGCCTGTCTACAAATACCCCCCTCCTGCCCCCCCTAATGGGGTCGCGATGTATAAAAACAAATATCTTTGGAAAAACGGGGTAAAGTACGTTAGTCAGCAAGGCGACGAAGTCCCCGGCAGGAGGCCGGGCTACCAACAGAAAGGACTAAGAAGAAGCTCATCCTCAAGCTAGTTCCTGGTGGTCACACCGAACTTTAAGTTAACTTGATTTAAGAAGCAAGTTAAACTTACTCTCGTCAGAAAAAAACCCTATCCTGGTGTATCCCAAATCACCGAGATAGTCCTCGTCCTTGAAGAATACCCTGAGTGAACTCCTTCCAGCACTCCCCTGAGTCAAAGGATTCAAGCATTGACTCATCGCTCGCCAGTGTGAATTATTCCCCAGAGTAATCCGAAGAGAAGAAAGAAACATTCTTTCACTGTTTCGTGATGATATCATTTCTTACCGAAGGCGGGTGACTCCCCATCTCCTACACGCGCTAAAGGCCTCCGTGGCTTTAAAGCTATTTCGCCCGTATGAACACATTTGGACAACCGGCACGCGTCATTCAGGCAACAACATTCCTGAGGTGACGTAACGATTGAGTTCAAGGTCAGACTCAAACCCGATTCTAGTAGGAAGCTTAAAGGTATTTAAACTCCGGTATCCGTTTCTGTATAGTCCGTTTAAATTTTTTATATTAAAGTGAGCTGTGGGTCAACCATCACTATAATTTCGAGTTGTCATTTTAGAAAGCCTCACTTAAATTTTTTGAATTCATTTCTATGTATTTAGTGTGCCAAATTTCATTGGTTCATGTTTTTTCTTTTAATTCTAGTTGTAGTTTATTTAAACACATTTTATTCAATCCTCGAAACACTAAGCAAGGTACTAGGAATCCTCAAAGATTAAAGGAGTAAATAATAATCAGATAATAATAATTAATCATAATTAAATATATAGCACTCTTAGAGATAAAACGTAATCCAGGAGTTTTGACGTACGTAAACAACCCATACGTACGAACTCCAGCAATTACTTGGTCCTTCCTATACCACGACATACCCCATCCGCATTTTCATGTGTGCTAAGAAAGAAAGATGGTTAAACATGGGCGCTCCATTACGTTTGAAGAAACCAAGACCAACATAAGGTATTTCCTACAGAGGGCACTGGGTTAGGTCTGGGTTAGGTCTGGGTTAAAGAATAACTACCTCGAGAACTTCCTGATTCAAATTACTCAAGGCATCATCAACACGATGAATGCTGCCTTGAACACAGGCTATTTCCCGAACTGGTATAAGATGGCTAAAACCATCTTTATCCCGAAAAGGAACAGGCCCTCGGGTGAGCTTGTTAACTTTCGCCCAATCTCGATCATTGAGATACTCGATTAGATTTTCGAGAAAATCGTGGCCGAAAGGCTAAAAGCTCAATTGAACGAGCTAGGAGCGCGCAATCTACAGCAGCATGGGTTCCGTAGGAAGAAGGGCATGGATAAGGCCCTGGTGCTCCTACCTGAGAAAATCGCCCCTTTCCGAGCGAAAGGGTACTATGTATACATTGTTCTGAGAGACTTACAAAAGGCCTTCCTTAAGGTCTGGCTAGAAGAACTCCAACACAAGATCTTGAGCTTCCAGCTAGACTTAATCCTGTAAAGAATACTATGTTGCTCCCTCATGTATAGGAAAACATGTCTCATAATCGAAGGATGCAGAGGACCCGAGTTCAAAATTAAGAGGGACACCCCACATGGGAACTGCCTGATCCCCTTGCTTTACCTGATCTACACCATCGATATCTCAACTCGGGTGCATATAGACGTTTTGTATCTGCAATTCACAGATGACATCACACAAATTGTTCCATGCGCCGAGAGGAATGCAAGGACACACTCAGCACAAACAGAGCGAAAATCTTGCAGATTAACCATTACGAAAGGAGATGGAAAATCAGAACGAACAGGGATAAGCTCAAGATCATCTCGTTGAACCGCTGGACTGCGTGGACCGTTGTAACAGACGGAAGGAGATACGGTAACTCCGATGAAGGCACAGTACTGGGCCTAAAGATCTCCGCCTACTAGTATTGAAAGCACCACACGGAGAGGCAGGATCTAGAAAAGTGGGAACTCTTAAAACTGTAAAGATTTAGAGATCTTAGCTCGGCCAACATTAGAAAAATATACCTAATGTACATCCGATCTAAGCTCATCTACTCTGCCGTGGTGAGCCAAGCGGCCAACAAATGCTCTATGAGAAAACTCCAGTGAATGCAGAACACCATTTCTCTTATCAGGAACAAGGTCAGAAGACGCAACCATCGACCGAAACGAAGGCTCCGCAGAAGGTAACGTTTGGAGTCTGTCAACATTGCGACTCAGAAATTGGCCAAAAAGGTCTGGGCAACATGACCGATAATATCATTCAGGAACTAGGAGGAATAGGAGCGGAATCAATATCCCGCAGAAAAAGATTCCCTAGCATTAAGATCTGATCCGAGGAACACATAGTACCGACCTGCGTATAACCAACACATATTACAGTTAACCCACACAATTATCACGTAAACAGGCACGAAGAAGATCAAAAGAAATATAACAAATACAAACCGCTAATAATTACGAAACAACAAGGTAAATTATCGAAGTCGATTGCCTACAAATGCTTTAAGGCTCTAAAACACCAGCAACATTGATAACATCAAATATAAAATAAAGAGAGAAAAAAGAACACAGAGAAAGAATAAAAACATCAGAATAACAACTACATATAAATTATAACACAGAGCAAAAATAAGTAAAAAACATTGAAAAGGAAAACGATGCCCTCATCACCACGGCAAAACTCTTTTCTTTCCGGAAGAGACGTTGGTAAAAAAGGAAAGGTCCTGGGAAGGACGATGTGTTCAGTTAAGTTGTTCTACAGCGAAACATCGGAATAAAACTTTCCTTGGAATTTGAACCTTCTTCCTAGACGTGGTCTCCAATAACAAAGATTTGCTTTGCATTTAGTACGATATGAAAGAAGTTATTAATTATGAGCTATTAATTGATAAACCAACTTTTACTTTAGGCCATATAGGGTGCCCTAAAAGTAGGTATACATTGTTTATTTATTTGCATCTCTATTTTTTTTCTATAAGGTAGAGAGAGAATATAGCTGAAAATCTGACTAAAAAGGAAACACGGTGGATTTTGAAGTAGTATTTGAAAAGTGAAAATGCAGAGAAAATGCTGCTTCGCTAAAAGTTATGGCAATTTATTATATGAGAACTAAATTTGATGCAAAGGTTTCTTTTAATGGTAAATGCATCGAAATTTTGAAGTTCTTCTACGTATGGACCTAGATAAATAAGCACAAGCTGCTCTGACATTACTGAACACTCTCATTTTGATTTTATTTTCCTCCTTAATTGTTTTTGTGTTTTTTTCAAACTTTTGTGTATTCCTCATGTATTGGGACCTACTTGATATTAATGAGCTTATTTCGTATTTACCTTTCTTTTGTCAATTTGGCTTTTCCTATATTTAATTTAAATTCCGCTGATTGAATTATGAATTCGGATTGAAACCAGGGATCGTTTTCAGAATATTTTAAGTTGAAATTGTGAATAACTTTTGTGACCTGATGGTTTAATATTTGGGTCTTTATATCCTTTCGCGAGGGTCTGCATCTTTGCAAGCCATAAGATGCACAGAATTGGACCAAAAATGAAGGGAACAAAGAGAAAGACAGCAACCAATGCTCGATCTACCGTGAAGGTTAATGAATTTTGAAAGCAAGGATTGGAGTCATAAGTCAAATGAGGTCTCACAAATACTTCTGCAGTTCCTATTCCACGAGGAAGAAAATGTGACACATTAAGGAGATGAAATTTCACATATAAAACCTACAGATCCCAAGCCATCAAATCAGAAATTTGTTTAAATTTCAACCTAAAAGGTAATAGATGAACCTACAAATCAAATAAATAAAGGTAGAATTGGACCTTAAACCCCTTGTTTGATATAGTCCTACGGGTCGAAAATTATCTAATCCAAGATCCTTTAATGATTCTTCAGCCACCTGAAATTGATTGCATAAATAAATTTACAGATCCTAAAACTTAAACAATACGCACTCTATGGACACCAAAATTGAACTACATATAATAATGAGGATGAACAGAATTTTTTCGAGGTACAGGAATGTATTATGATTAATGAATAAAATTTAGATGAACTTTCATTAGTTAGTAGCATTCTCTGAATCATAAATATCCTGATTCGTAAATTGTATCTCTATAGGTTAGTATATTAAAAGGAAACTTAAAGAGCTGCGACAGTTTGGACATAAGAAAAGAATGGACAGCTGCTTATAGCAAAATATATATTTAAAGTTGAGATTTGAAGTTGTAAAATACAAGTATATGAAAGCCCAAACATTGTGGTAAGATAAAACTTTAGGAGAGTGAAAAACATTAAAAACAAGGAAACAAACTTTAGTCTCGTGCTTCATATTATGTTGACTTATGACTTTATGACCATATGACCTTATGACCATATGACCTTACGACCTTCAAAACTTTCAAAATATCCTGGACTAACCTTAGGAGGACATTGGTAATTAGATCATTTAAAGAGAATGTAAAACAACATAAGGGTTTCAAATTTCGTTAGAATCGGCAGAATAGTTATTATTATTATTCTGAGAGCTACTAAACACTCCGTCCAGGGTGCAAAAACAACTGTTAAATTGATTCCACACAAAATACAAAATGGTACTGAAAAGAAGCAAAGGCAGCCAGGAAGAAAGTGAAGGGCTAATAGTAAACCCAGAAGAATAAGAAATATTAGAAGATGAGTAAAAGCTATTGTTTCAAAAATGCATTCACACAGGACTTAAATGAAAAAATATCCTTTGATTGTAAAATTTTGTTGGGTAAAGCATTCCACGTTTTAATTAACGATGGTATAAAACACGGTGAAAACTGTGTCGTACTAACATTCATAAAATTCATAGCTAAGTCATTAAGATTAAGAGCAAACCTTGTCACTCGAACTGGATTAAAAGAATCAGGCAGAACTCGGTGCAATGGATGCTGAATAGTATTGAATACCTTGAACAGAATGCTAAGGACACCAAACTGACGCCGATTATCCAAATCAAGGGACAGAGCTGGTGATATAAACTTAATTGAATTCAACGTTCTGTCCAACAACTTGAGATGGCAATTAGCAGCAGACACCTAAACAGGAGCACAATACTCAAAATAAGGCAGAATTAAGGCATAAAAAGACTTACAAACTGTAGAGTCACAAACAAAAGTTCCGTAACACTTGCGAAGTAATCCAGTCTTCTGTTAAATTAAGGAGGACAAAAGCTTCGAGTCAAGAATTACTCCAAAAAGACGTAAATTATCCAATAGGTTCACCTGATTTGTACAAACTGGGATCAGCTGGATCCAGTGTACAGGATCTACTAATGGTAATAGAATGCATCTTAGTAGTATTAGGCGCATTGCTCAAAGTTGACACCAAGAGGTAATCTTGGCTAAATCCCTATTTAGAGATGCTGCAACTTCTACTCTGTTACATGGAGAACGAATTGAGGAGTAAAAAGTTGTGACATTAGCATACGATATCAGTTTATTTTCAAGGTTAATGCACAAGTCAGAGTGAAAATTATAAAAAAATAAGAGACCAAGAACGCTCCCCTGTGGAACGCCTGAGACCACAGGTACAGAAGCAAAATAGGTCTTATCAGCAGAAACAAGCTGGGATCTATTTGTTAAAAAAATCTTTCAAAAATTAAGAAGGTTTCCACTAATACCATTAAGTTGCAGTCTATAAAGTCGATTTTATTGCCAAAAGAACTCATTAAAAAGTAAAATGGTAACCATCCGACCGGCCGGCCTACGGCCCGACATAATAACTTATAGAGCCGCGTACATGTGACTAAAAACACATCAATTTGTATCATTGTCCTATGGAGAGATTAAGGATATAGAAGCAATTCTGGGTTCCGAATTTCTTTTGCTTCTATTGTTTACAAACTCATCATATTAAGATACAATCAAGGGTCCTTTACGTTTATTACTAAGAGTTTATACACCACACTCACGCGACAATTAGTACAATGCTGAAATTCCCTTTCTCATTCAAAGGTGTATTTTTTAATGAATTCTTCGTCCTCTTCCTCTTTTTCTCGTCAAAATCATCTACATTATACCAGGTCATTCCTAGGTTAATCGCATTTTTTTTCACTTTCCTTCTCATCAAATAGTCGCTAACAAATCTTCTATAGTTACCGCTGCTTTCTTATTCTCTCGTCCATTCTTTTTTTCACCCCTTTTCTTATCAATTTTTCATCACTTAACATATCACCTCCCCCCAACTCGTCACCTTTGTTCTCTTCACTTACAAGTCCCCTTCTCTGAATTTCAATTGGACATAGCTGTTTTGTCCATTCTTCTCAGTGGAGGGGAAGAGAAGACGTGGATGGATAAAAGGGGAGAAGGAGAAGCCATTGTTTAATAGTGGTTAGCATTTAAGCAAATGATTAAATGCATTCTTTGTCTGTCAATCAAGCGGCTCCTGAAATGTTCGATGCAACTTGCAATTCTAAAATCAGTTGTTACGAAGATGGGGAATATATATATATATATATATATATATATATATATATATATATATATATATGCGAGGGGCGGTCAATAAGTTTTGAGAATCGGTAGGGCAAAACAGAGGAAGGGGGATGGCTATTTGTGAGGTGAGGTTCTTAGGACAAGTTATGACAAGTCAGGACCTGCAGCCGCACGCTCCTGCCTTGTCTATTTAAGAAGCAGTAGCTGATCGCAGATCGTCAGTCACAGATTTTTCAACAATGGAGAAGGTTGAGCACCGCGCAGTGATCAAACTATTGACCGAGAAGGGCAAGAATGAAAAAGAGATCCATGAACGCATGGTTGCAATGTACACCGACACCGCCCCTCCCTATGTAACCATTGCTCCCTTGAAGATGACCCCCGTTTAGGACGCCCGTCAGACATGACCAACGAGGACAATGTGGCTTGTGTGGAGAGGATAATCCTCAAAAATCGACGGGTGAAGGGCAGAGGAATCGAGCGAGAACTTGGGATATCACATGGAAGTGTTATCAACATCATCCACGACAACTTGGCCATGACCAAAAAACCTCACGAAACATCCCTCCCCATGATCGACTTCAACGTCGTCAAAGCTCAGAGGAGCTGCTGCCCCTGTACAACCAAGACCGGGTGGGATTCGAGTCACGCATAGTGACAGGTGATGAAACGTGGGTCCATCACTGGGATCCTGAGACCAGGCTCGATAGCATGGCCTGGAAGCACAGAGGCTCTCCGACCCCCATCAAGTTCCGGACCCAACCCTCAGCCGGGAAGATCATGGCCACCATCTTCTGGGATTCTGAGGGAGTTTTAATGGTAGACTATGCGCCTCCTGGAAGGACCATCACAGGCCAATATTACGCCGAGGAACTACAAGGGTTGAAGAAATGCATCCGTCAGAAGCGGCGCGGCAAGTTGACACGCGGTGCCCTGCTCCTCCAAGACAATGCCACTGTCCACAAGTCCAGAGTTGCACAAGCTATCTTGCGCGAGTGCGGATTCGAGGAACTCAACCATCCACCCTGCAGTCCAGATTTGGCCCCTAGCGACTACTTTTTATTCCGCCAGCTCAAGGCTGCACTGCATGGACGCCGGTTTGGGGACGATGAAGATGTCGAGCTCGCCGTCCAGGAGTGGATTGAACAGCAGTCGGGAGATTTATGGTTGTCGGGAATTCGAAGCCTCAGGAACAAGTGGCGCAAGTGCATTGAAGTTAAGGGTAGTTATATTGAAAAATAATAAAACACTTTTCCTCATATCTCGTTTCCTTATATCAGAATTGCAAAACTTATTGACCGCCCCTCGTATATACATATGAATCCATCAAACCACATTGAAAGAGAAAACGGAATAATTTTTCCTTACAGTAATATTTTTATTACCTTTTTTCGAAATAATCCGTGCAGGAGAGCGATTCGAACCACACACACTGGCGTTATGATACAAAGTGATCACACTATTTGGAAAGGTGGAACTAAGGCCATTGGAAACAATGTAATACGGAGATAAATCCTTTTGCTCTTATGAGAAACAGCTTTTAGGTGATCCTAGAGTTATGCACCAGACAAATCCAATTGTTCACCATCTGTAAGCACTAGTCTCATACCCCTACAATGTTTAATGAGTTTTTGGCCGAACTAGTTTTCTAAACTTGTGCTCATTAACTAAAGCAGAATTATTTTTTTATAGTTGAGAGATTCCTTATTCAAATTTGGGTTCAACCCTGTAATATTGACACTGTAGTGAGTTGCCTCGCTCGCTAACACCTTAAGCTGCTGATGTGTTGAATTAGTCTGAAAAAGAATCAATAAAATAATTTTAGTGTTTTTTTCAATAGATAAATCTTTGACATGCTTAGTTTTCACGTGTTCACTGCTGTTATGTGAACAAACCAGGATAGATCTTGAAGTTCTTGAAATACATATACAAGTTTGTGTGTCCTTAGGTTAAGTATCTTTCTGTATTCATTAATTTGAAGCGACTGAAGTTGACAAATGTCTCCGTCAAACCTAGTTTCGCAATAATTTGGTCCAAAATACTGCGGTTTCTCTCCTCCTCTTATATGTACATTACTGTACTTCTTTGGATATGCAAGTTAAATTGACTTATAGATCGCTTCTATTTGAAAAACAGTAGTTTTTATAAGTCTCAATAAAATGAAACCCAAGCCATTACGCAAATTTTCCATTTTGTTTGTTGATGGATTTTTAATCACTTGTGTTTTGCGACTCTATAAGTTAACTATGTCGGTCGGTAGGTCGAGATGGTAACCATTTTACTTTTCAATGAGTTCTTTAGCAATAAAATCGTAACTATTTGGTCGATTAACCAACGAAAGTTGAAACCCTTATGTTGTTTTACATTCCCTTTCGAATGATATAATTGTCAATGTCCTCCCAAGGTTAATCCTGGAATTATCAAAAGTTTTGAAGGTCGTAAGGTTATAAGTCAGAATAATTGAGAACACGCACCTTATTGCTGTTAAGATCGTTCCATTTAGAAACAATCTCACCAAGAAAAGAAAGTGAGGACGTGGATCATCTTGCTGAAAATTGTATCCATTACCAATTCTAATGTTTACCTGAAGAATAAAGTACTTTTGTATCATTTCTAAATAGAGATTACCATTAACAACCTAATCTTCAAAAAAGAATGACCATATACTTTCCTAATACACACATATCAATTACATGCCTTGAAATTGTTATATAAGTTGTGAGTGGTTAAAATGCGTTAGTTGTGCCTGTTGACTTTAACATTAATGTGAAATGTTGCTTCGAGGTAAAATTAATGGATTCAAGAATCATCTATTTGACAGACCTTGTGATGAAATGATGGCAAAAAACCACTCCTGGATAAATTTCTTCTAACAACTTTTCTGGCGTAATGTAAACTTCACTGAACGCAGTTGTGGTATACGGCTAGTGTAGCAATGAGTAGCAACATTCACACGCCACCGGGCACGCATGTGGAAAGCTCAACATTCACCCTAGGCGAATGGCTGTATCCATTATGTAACCGGGTGAGTAAAAACCATTCTGTGTTCTGGGAGCACAAAATTGAAGGTTAAAATAACCGATTGATACATTTCTTTTTAGTTTTGTTAGATTGGTTTATTGGATACAGTCACTCGCTTAGCGTGGGCGAGGAACGTCCTACAGGGTGCCCGATAAGGCAGCTACTAATTGCTATAGTAACCAGATTCTTTTGCAGCACTTGAATTTTCAACGCTTTTATCTGAAATTATGTTTGTAAAATCGTTCACTGTTGATTTTGGAAGAATGTTTGACAGATGATCTTCTTTTGGTTTCCTCGGAGCGCTTGAGCAGGTAACAGTTCCTACACAACCTTCCAACTGGAAATGGATTTTCTGTGGTTCTAAAGCGTCTTTGGACAACGACGATATAATTTTACTCCGCAAAACTTCAAGTGAGGCATTATCTAATAAAACTGAAATTACAACCCACAAATTAAGAAAAAGTATATATTTTGCAAAGAAACAGGATAACAGAGATTTCACAGGAGATAACCCCGATAAAAACCACGAGAAAAAAACACGTCGCCCTGGAAAGGACTCGAACCTCAAACCTCTGGTTATCTAGAGTAGCACTCTATCAACTGAGCAAACGGAACCAATACCAATAGCGACACAGTTTTCCCAAGTAAGCTTTCCGTTTCCCAGAATGGATATGTTGAATATCCATGGTAAACGCATTCTTTGTTCTCCTGTTTCACTGGAACCTTTAGGACACACCTCCTTTATCAGGCAGCATAAGCCTGAACGTGGTAGATGATTGGTAGTTTGCTCGCCAACCACAACTAGCCGATAGTTTTAGGTCATACAAAGAAAGAATATATTTCTCTTGCAGATTCATATATATATATATATATATATATATATATATATATATATATATATATATATATATATATATATATATATATATATATATATATATATATATATATATATATATATATAATCTAGGACAGAATCCAAGACGCTTCGTTGTTCGTTACATTTTTTAGCCGTTTCTCGATTATTACAAATAATATCATCAATGCTAAAAACAATGAACACAGATTAAAATATGTACATAAAATTTTTCTCGTTCAAGTTTAAAATCAATAAACGAAGCTAAATTATGAAGCCCATTAGAGCGTTTAGAAGTAGGGAGAGGAAACAAACCGATGAAAGAGATATGAAATAGGAAAATAAATACCAATGTAATTTTTTAAAAAGAGAACATGAAAATATATAACAAATTAACAAACTAGTTAATGTGTGACTATACTTATTTATTGTCACAGATAGAGAGTTTTTATTCAAATAGTGCTGAGGTTTTTCTAGTATAAAGCGACTCTAGAGCAGGTAAAGATCTGAGATGTGGCTTACCGCATCAAGTATCCTGAAGTTCTAGAGTGTGACCCTAGAACTTTCCGAGAGGTGGTTTCGAATCGGGGATGGCTCAGGTTTACCAAGGTGATGACCATTTCTCTCACATCTCTTCATATACTGCGGAAAGTGGGAGTAAAGCGTACATGCTACTGCACGTACAATGAAAACCGTATATAATTTTGGATCGTAATCTGGTCAGTTGTTGATATTTGAACTTTAAAAGTGATCGTAGTCTTAAGTCGTTAATGAAAACAACGCAGGACAATAATTTAGGATAGGCCGATGTCTGTGGATTTGACAAAAGACCTTTGAGTCACTCCAATTGGAATGTAAAGTATGCGAGCTATTTACCCATTTGAAACAGTAACCTGCATCTGACCTTGTGAATGGATGTCTTGAAGTAACTAGAGTGTCTGCATGTTCGGATGCATGAGTAGAGGTACTGATATGCAATCATACACACGAAATGTATGGGGTATTTCTGGAGGAGCTACGTGTGTTCAAATTTTAGGGCGTTCATCGGAGGAAAGTCATGAACAGCTTATTCAGTATGTGTATCGGTGTATTTAATATACTGCCCATGTGTGTATGTTTGCTTATTTTAATGGAGGCAATCATGGGCATTATGGACACTAAATGTATAGGTAGATACCATGGAATGATTAAGTGTGCGCATGTTTGGATGCGTTTAGAGAAAACACACATGGTCAATCATGCACACAAGGTGTATTGTGTGTATCATGGAATGGCTAAATATTTAAGTTTGCTTAACGGAGGCAGTGATGTGCAAGTTCGCGCCCTAATTACATACGTGTGTACCTTTTGGTGTATATTCTTGTGAGTATTGTGTTTTCTTTTGCACACGCACACTAATTTCTGTACACTCTCGTGGAAGATTCGACATTAGTGCAAGGCGCAACTAAATATATCCTTTTATGTGTGAATGCGTGGTTGGTTGCTAAGTGAAAGTTTTACAGAGACTTAAATGGCATCGAATGGATGAATGAGAAGAAGCGAAAAAAAAGGGAGACGTTTTATTCATCACTAAAGAGTCCCGTCGCAAAATCTTGCGCCTTCATTTCTCTCCTAATTCAATATCTTTTCTGTAAATTGATTTTAATAGGGAACAGAACCAACTTATTTCCTCCCCCCACAAACTTCCATTTCAATCCCATCTATTCTCTCCCCGTCCACTTTCCTCCAGTACCCCCACCGTACACTCCACTTCACGAATAAATGGAAACTGAATTAGAATGGGGCTTTTTTTATAGTTAGGGAGGCGAAGCTGAGGGAATGTATGATGCGGAAGGGGAGTTATAGAGACGAGAAAATCCTCCTCTTACTTCTTTACCATCCTACTACCTCCGTCTACCCGCCTACTTCCTACACCCTACCAGCTTCCTCGATTTCCTTTTACAAAGAAGCATCAAAACCGACAATATAAATCCTACCTCTTTCTCGATCTTATTTTTTCCAGGTTTCCCTCACTATCTTGATAATCCTCGTCACCCTTAAGCCTCCTTTGCCTTATTTTTTATTAAATATTATCATTATTATTAATAATATTTGTTGGATTTTTTTGGCGAGCGGAGGCGAGTTTACCGGCGTTGCGTCTAATGCCCGTCTCTGATCACTACAATAAGTCGAAAACGATGGCAGAAAAAGTTTTTTTTTTTTCATCGTTTCCTCAACTGATTTGAATTGCTTTCGTTTTTAATCGGAAAAGTAGTATTCAACTTATTCCGTAACTTTCTCGTCTTTTAATTTTTTCTAAACTTATTTCATAGACGAATAATAAAACTTCTTTTTAGCATATTTTGCGTTGACAGCGCTATATATGTATGTATAGCACCTCTGACCAATTTTGGCGGGGATAGATAAATAGACGGATGGAAAGTGTTATTATATTTCATTTTAATGACCACACAGTTAGATGAGGAATAGAAAATGTCTGAATGCGAATGGAATAATGAATGTTATTATAAATTTGAATATAAGCGTGTAATAAAATATAAATTTAAAAATTAATAAATGATTCTCGAATAAAGTGTCAGACAATTTATAAATACTACTCATTTATTTATGTTTATGAGTCATTAGATTTTTTGAAATTTTGGCAATTTTTCTCCTTTCTTCCTCTTCTTCTTTTTCTGTTTACTATTATTATTACTAGTTGTAGTATTATTTACTGAAAGCTAAGAAACCCAAATCCTCCATAGTAGCACTACAGACGTTTGTAAAATGTGATAAGATTAGACGAAGTAGAAATTCAGACAAAGCACATAACCATACACGCCTAAAGAGCAAACAAGTAAGGATTACCGGGGACAGTGAGGAACGTAACCCGTTAATTTGGTAGGGGATTAGTAATACCGATCATACAAAAGAAATTAAAACTACTTATACTTAATATTTTTTTTAAAATGCCCAACCAAAGTTACGTAACTTAAACTGGCCTAATACAATCTGGCGTAACATAACCTATTCTAACTTAAACTAACCTAACATAACCTATTCTAACTTAAACTAACCTAACATAACCTGACCTAACTTAATCTAGCCTAACCAAACCTAACTTAACCTAGCATAATTTAATTTAAGCTAACCTAGTTTAACTTAGCATAATTTAAGCTAACCTAACTTAACCTAGCATAATTTAATTTAAGCTAACCTAGTTTAACCTAGCATAATTTAACCTAACCTAACTTAACCTAACCTTGCTTAATCTAGCCAAATTTAACCTAACCTAACTTAACCTAACCTAGCTTAACCTTACCTAATTTAACCTCACCTAACTTAGCCTAACCTAATCTAACTTAACTTAACCTAACCTAATGCAACCTGGCGTAAATCAAGCGATGCTGCTGTTGCTTAACTAAAAGGGAATGGGCTAAAGGCGGAGAGAATGAGAAGTAGTATAATATTTTGGTATTGGAAAACTGGTGCTAGAACTTCAACTACTAGGAGGGAATAGTCAAAATTCCCTAATTCTCAAGGACTAATTTTTAAATAAGAACCAAGAAAATCAAGAGAACTGAGTTGATTTCCCCTCCCTATAAAATTCCACGTAAAAATATTTGCTTAATTATATTGAGACCAATTAGAATAGGTCTACATGACAGCTCTAATAACAGAATAGGTCTACATGACGTCTCTAATAACTGTAGTTCTATCTCTAAAATATCAAGCAAAATGTTTAGCATTGATGAGGTTTCGGGACTTATCATTCGTATCTGCAGATCACGTTTCTTTTTTTACAACCTTTAACAACCTCTTTCCCTCTTCGTTTGGTTTAGACAGGCAATGGAAAGAGAGAGATTAAAAGCGATGCACATAACAAGCCGAGTGATACTACTTTTTTTGGCGACACTGGGTCCGGAGGGGCATGCCATTGCTCTAAAGTGTTTCAGTTCTAGCAGGGACTATTACACTTACTATACACTTCACTCCGTTACGGGATGATTACAAGTTGGGATTCCATAACGAGTTGAAATTTGTCACCGGTGAAATGCCAATAGACCTTTTTTAGCGCCCATCTAGGGACATCTATCGAGGGTATAGGTCGCCAAATGCCCCTAGAAAGTGTATTTAAATTGTTCACGGACGATTCGTGGTCACGACGATTCTGCTCTTCCGAGGATTTCTCTTTAATTCCTGCTATCTTACAGATACAGGAGGCAAAGGCAAGAGGAGTTCATCGAAGCCTCTCACTTAGAACTGATATTCTTTAAGACATACCGTGGACGGTAATATCTACAGCCATCTACGAGATTCGACAAGACCACCACCCCATCCCCCCCCTTCCTGAATAAAAATACCTTTATTTTCCTGGCACGTCATAGTGATATGACGTGCTAAACCCTCCCCATCTCTGCCAGGCCGTGTCTTGGCTCTGTGAATGTGACTCTACACATAGAGCTCCGTTGCAACTAAGCCGTTCTACTTAGAAAGGGCATAATTGCAAACTCTGGGGAAAGGCTTAGCCCGTTGCAGAACCCAAAAGAAGTAGCAAACCTGAATTGGGACTCAGTTACCAACGTGGGGAGAATTAACACCCTACCCTGTGGCACCGTCTAAGATCACAGAAGGAGACTCTACCGTCTCTGGAATAAGTCGGACGTAACTGAGAAATACCCAAAACCCAATAGAGGGGGCGGTACCACAACTGGAGTCAGTTGATTCCGGCTTCAGTCATCATTAAGTCCGCCATGTTTTTACATCCTCTGAGGAGCCCAACCAGGTCCATACTCACTCATCATTCTTCACTACTTTCGAGTCATTTTCATAGGGTTGTTATCGGCAGGGCGAGAGGCCCCTAATACAAAAATAAAGAAAAAGCGAAAATAGCATACAATACTTCCCATCTCACACTCTTACACACAACAGACAAAAGATCCACCACTAACAATGAACACACACTTTTAAACATAGCTGCTACACACGACACCCCCATCACGAACATAATAAAGACACACACAGTCCACAAACTCGACTTCCGCTCACAGAGGGACGCAGTCAAATTCCACCAACACGCATCGGACACACTCGCCGCACTAGACCTACAGACAAAATTAGCTGATGGTGTACAGAAAAAACACCAAATACTAATCACAAAGACCAACCCCTTATGGTTGGCCTTCTCCACTAATGACCTCCGCACACACCTCACACAGAAGTATCGGGAAGGGGTCATCACAGAGCTATACCGCACAAAATAATGGGCAGTGATCACATTGCTCGACGAACAGAACAAAACACTGCTGCTAGACAAAGGCATTAAGGTCTGCGAAACCCTAACATACCCACACAACATCGAGTCACAACTAAACATAAGACCCACACAGTGCCACCGGTGTTACAAAACCGGACACTCAACACGCAACTGCCAAGCAGACCTGGTCTGCTCCAAGTGCAGTGTAGTGGGCCACCACTACACCACCTGCACAGACACCACACCCCTCTGCTGCAATTCTGGAGGGCCACCATTTCGCCGTCAACCCAAAATAACCTTACTTAAGTAAAGCCGCTCTGACACCGTAGCGGCTATACGGCGTCCTAAACCCATCTACACAACCACATACGTCGCACCTGCCCCTCTTTCCTTGGCAAGAACATTCGCTGCCGTTGCCGGCGCAACGGTGTCCGCACCTCTCCCTGTCCCACCCCAGACACACCCAACCCCAGCAGCAACCCAAACTCACCCACATATTCCAATACCCGCCCCCACCATAGAACTTTACACCCAGAGACCCCCACTACTTCCAACCACCACCTCCAAGCTCACCACAACTTCCATCTCCTCCAAGCCCACCACAAAATCCACCTCCACCAAGCCCACAACACCCTTCACAACACCCCGTATTAAACAAAAAACTCCATCACGAAAACCCCGACACACACACAACCACGCGTGAAGCCGACCCCCTCCCCCCCTGCTCCTGCTGATCCTTCTTCTTCCCCTTTCACCCCTCTCTCTCCCAACACCCCACCTCTCATAATCTGCACATCCTCTACTATCTCTAGCCCCCCCCCATCTACTAGCTCTGCTCCCTCCACCTTTGCCTCTAACTTCACCCTCCTAGACCCTACTCTCTACAACCCTGCTTTCACGACCACTATATATAACCCTCCTTCCACAGAACACACTCTTTCCTCCACCATAGCCTGCCCACCCAATAACATCACTGACATCCTCTCCAAACCACAGCCGACACGCGATAGGGTACTGGCTCCCCACGCCTCCTGGGCAATAACCAAGGAGAGGGAAACGGTCCCGGCTAAATCAGCCTCACGCGCACGTTACTCACGACAATAGGTCGCCTCAACGTGAAAAAAATAAACATACGCAGTTGGCACGGTATTCGCCATACTGTTGCCAACTGGGTCTTAAATACACAAAGACCTGACATAATACTCTTGAACTCGACCAGCCTACATCCTCCCCAAAACAGACTCCGCATTGCAAGCTACCACACGTATCTATCATACAAGCGCCGCACCTAGGATCAGCGATCTTGGTAAAGCGTTCTATACACCACTCCCTCATTCAAACACACGATGAATCTTTTCTAGCCTGCAAGGTACAGACAAGCTCCGGCCCCATCCTAGTGGCCACACATTACAGACCACCACGCTTACAATTAAACATAGAAGTCCCAATCCGGGCTCTATCAAACCACTACCTTCATATCTTCTTTGCGGGGGACTTTAACGCTTTCTACCCAACACTCCTTTTCAACACCACGAATGATGCAGGAAGATACTTGGTTAGTGCCTTGCAGCGTTAGCGCTGCGAGCACATCGGCCCGGCCTTCCCCACATTCTAGGCTCCTCGTGGAGGTACCACGTCTCCGGACGTGGTCTTCCACAAGGACCACGCTACACGCTTTTACACGCACATCTCACCGGGTCCCCACGTACTTTCTGACCACATAACGATATGCCTTATCATATCCACATCTCCCATACTCATACCCACACCACCTCTCTTCGACTACAAATACACGAACTGAAAGAGTTCAAGAGACACATGACAGATAACACGCCACAAAACCTCAACCTGAACCACACCAATTCAGACATGTTAGACGAACACTGGTGCTCAATCTTAAACAGTATAACGCAACACACGACCTAAACACACACCACATAAAACCTACACATGCATAAAAAATTTCACATATTCCATACACACTCAGAGACTCATCACACAGTACAACAATCATTACACCAGAGGCCCACGACAACACAACATCTTTCACCTACGTGCCCGCATCCTACAGTGCGTGCAGCTAGACAGGAACCGGCAGTAGCAAGAGGTCGTCCGCATCGCGGACGACACCCGTTGCACTAACCCCTCCTTCTACTGGCGGCACGTAAAGAGGATGCTAGACACTGATCCACCCAAACCCATCACCCTCCAAGTAAGCAAACAAACACTCACAGACACTAACGTCACACTCGATGCATTTAGGTCCCACTGGGACATAGTAGACAACCCACCTAAACCACACGCGCGAGAGTACTTCCAGGAAGTCCAGGAGTTTTGTCGGGCCTACGCTTATGAGCTAAGGCCTGCCTCTCTGATACGAATAGAGCTGCTTGACTACACATCCACACTGACCATTCTCATCACCGTCGAGGAAACAAAACATTACATTAAAACAACACCAAAACGTGCCCCCAACCCCTCCGGGCTACCAGCCACACTAATACACAACCTCCCCGCAAACATATACCCCACACTTACACACCTATTCAACGCCTCACTAGCCTCAGGCCACTTCCCTAAAATATTCAAAGTCTCTCACAACATACTTCTACACAAAATGAACAAAGACCCCAAACACACAAACAATTACAGGCCTATTTCTCTATTAGAGCATCTAGGCAAAATACTCGAACGTATAATCAATTGCCGCCTACGGGATTACCTGGAAGAGAGGGACTGGTTCTCTCCCCACCAATATGGGTTCAAGAGGGGACGGTCCACTCAGGCGGCTGTGACCATCGTTCATGACAGAATACAGAAAAAACGCCAGGCCCCTTAAAAGACATTCTCCATTAGCAAGGGCGTGGATATGGCCTTTGATAAAGTGTGGCACGAGGGACTCCGTTGGAAACTTTCCAACAATACGGAGTTACCTCTCTGCACCAGAAGGCTCCCCTCGCACTACCTCACTGAACGGAGATGCTACATAAAATACAACAATACCCTCTCACAACCCTTCACACCACGTTCAGGCGTTCCCCAAAGAAGCGTACTGGCACCCACACTATACATCATGTTTACAAACGACACTCCACCCCACCCAAAAACTGCTGTCACACATATACAGTATCCTACGCCGATGACGAGACCATTCTCGTAAGTGGCCGTGGACCAGACGAGATCGCGCTCCACGTACAAATAATACTAGACGCTAAGACAGATTACGAAGATAAATGACTAATTGCCAGGAATCCTCAGACAACACAGATGACACTCTTCGGCGCAAGATATCATTACATGCATAACCTACAAATATTCTCACACACACCAGACATGAACCATCTAAATCTAACAAGGCTCGACTACACAAAACATACATAAATCCTTAGGGTAACTTTTAACAAGACCCTTAGGTTCAATATACACCAGAACATAACACATGCAAGAGCCGCGCGTACAAACACATTGCTGCGCATATTCTACACTGCAAGCAAAAAATTTCAGTTGCACCTATACAAAACACTCGTGGGACCTCTTCTTGCATACGCCCCACTGTCACTCATAGCCGCGAGTGACACGTGCCAGAAGCAGGCTCAGTGCATTCAGAACTCTGAACTGAAGCGCGCTTGCCGCTCTCCCCTGTACACAAGAATGTACACAGTACACGACAACAACAAATTAGCACCCCTCAACAAATATGCTCATACCAGACTCACAAAACAACTCAGGAAACTCGCCAGAAACCCCTTATACACCGCACTACACGCAAGACGGTATGCGATGGCACCGCGATACCCCGCGGCGTATGACCACCCGCAACCCATACCGTTCTTCGCATAAGCTAAAAGCATCATGAATAACGCGTTTCCGACTAAGCAGACGCGCTTTCCTTCCTGACCACCCTCCAACCGTCGTACAGTCACGAACACCTCGAGACTCACCCAATCACACCACGCATCGATGTCTAGCCACCCACCTATCAACTCTTCCTATCCCCTCTCAAGTTATTTCCGCACCCTTTTCCTCTACGACTGCTTGTTAGCCTGTGTTACACAGTCATCTTTCTCCGTCCTTTCTATACATAAATCATCATCATCATCATCCGTGGTCAGCGAAACAAGACGTTTCCTACGCTTCAAAAAGTCCCTCCCTTGGGCAGAATCAAGGAAGAATGAAGATAAATGGCTCGTTGGACATAAAGCTTGAAGGTCAAACTATCGCTAAGGTCACATATTCTCTATAAGGTCATTCACTGGATTTTTTTCCCTAAATGAAAGTGAAGATTATAGGAAATTCTCCTCTCCAGGTGGTTAACATTAAGGTCTTATGCCATCCAAAATCAAAATTTAAAACTCTATTAAATTTTAACCCTAAAATACACTTGCGTGCTTATGATTAATTTTAGGAGTGACCATCTCTAGTGGTCGTTTGTGATGCGGCTACCATAGCAATGAAGTGATCTTTACACTATATCGGGCATGCATGAGGGGATGCTCTTCACGAACGCTAAGGAACTGTATCCAATAGACCAATCTAACATAACATCCTTCCCCCCCCCCGAAAAAAAGACTTTCAATTATTCTATTTTACCTTTAAGTTTGCCGTGACAGACAAGAAGTCGTTTTCATCCAACTATGTCACAGAATCGCTTTCACCCATGCCGGAGGGACGCTCTTCAGCCAGGCCAAGCAACAGATCAATCTAACAGCCCTGAAAAGAACTTTATCAATTGGTTCTTCTAACATTCACCTTTACTGTCTCAGTACAACAGGGGTCTAACCCCTTCGTAGAGTGTTCCTATATATTATTTCCAACTGCATATCAACTCTGTAAATTGCAGATACGAGTGCTTATCTGCATTAGATTAAGTTAAAGTTAAGTTAAGGGTTAGGTTAGGTTAGCTTATGTTAGGTAAAAAATAAACAAATTACTAAAATTTGCAAACATACCTACCAAAATACTTAAAATGTTAATAAAAACTTAATTTCCCCTACAAACTCACACTTAGGGACTGCTTATCAATTTGGGGAAATCTCAGAGATATTATTGACCAAAGTAATTTAAATTTGGGAGGGGGATTACACTCATGGTTAAACAGATTCACGAATGTAACGAACATGCTATTATCACTGCTATTATTATTAGTAAGAGTTCCACTTTTTCTTTGACAGATCAAAAATGGATAATAAAATTCACCAAAATTATTATGACAACCACAGACAAGCGTGTTGTGAGGGAATTCCACGTGGAATTTTTTGTCAGGCACTGAACTTACTTGCGCTGTAGAAGGTTCGTTAAGACTTAAACTGGTAAGCCCCCCCCTCCCCTAAACACAAGCGGTAGCCTCGAAATGCGTCCAGCACAATTCACCTTTACACGGGCTAGAATAGCCTCGGCAAGAAGATTCGAGGCCATTCGAAAGGGACCCTACCCCGTGTTCGAGGCTAGAGGAACCGTGGATTACCTCATCTATACTCCGGCGGGAGCGAAGGTTTTCCACGTAAATTGTATATATTATCTCATTAATGTTCTTAATTATGATTTTTTGGGGGTCCATTAAATTGTTTAGTCTTTAGTCCCATATTAATACCTCCATTTAATTTTATTTTTTTTAGTTTCACTGAAATGTCGCCAATGTTCTCCTGTGATTTTTTTTGTTTAAAATTGTACTAGTTAAACTGTCTCTAGAATTGACCTGTTTAGGCTTATGTCCGTAAATTCCCCGCTGAGCTCAGATTTACGTTTTTTTTGGTGTGTGTACACCTGTCGTAGCAGGTCAGAATTTCCCTAGACCCTTGATAATTCTAGTTTGATGGGTGGGATGATCCTTTCCTACGCAACTGCTCTGTAAAGTATAATCTTTTCGTTGGGAGATGTGTGGAGGAATTCCACGTGGAATTTCTTGTCAGGCACGGAACTTACTTGAACTGTAGAAGGTTCTTTTAGGCTTAAATTGGTAAGCTACCCCCTCCCCCTTCCACAAGCGGTAGCCTCGAACTGCGTCCACCACGATTCACCTTTACACGGGCTAGAATAGCCTCGGCAAGAAGATTCGAGGCCATTTGAGAGTAGAGCTGTTTCCCACTAACCCCCCCCCCCCTTTTCCGCTTGGAGAGCCTCAGACATATATATTGCTCGTTTTCCATGAAACCGACACAGAGTTGAGAAGTCTCGCCCGCACCCCAAGAAAATTCCCTTAGTTCCAAGTCAGGGGCTAACAACAAAGTAAAGTGACAGCTGAACTATTTTTGTGTATTGGAATTAGCCCGAGCCAGGGAGGTAATTCCACTTAACGATCGCTACCGAGTGATTTTTCCGACTTCTCTCGTCAACTCCTGTCGAAGCCCTCCTCGTTCGCCCCTCGTTTTCGGGTGGCCGAAATACTCTCCCCTGGACCGGACGTTACCCCCCCTCTTTTGGGGGGAAAACCGTCATCACTTTAACATCCCGCTCAGAAGCTTCGAGCGGCCTCGCTTCACGTGCAGAAGACATCCGTGAAGACTTTCCCTGACGTCTCACCCGGAATCCTCCGTAAGCTAACCACCCCTCTCCTCCTTTAGTAACCCATTTGCGTTAACTCCCCCTATTTGAATAGTCTCATCCCGTAACACATTAATTTTAACTTCATAGTCTGATTCATAACTACAATCACCCCCTCGTTCATCTGATGTAATTTTGCCTGTTAATTCTCTCATTATTTTTATGTAAATAAAATTATATTTTTCTACATGCATCTTTAAATAACCTTGAGCTTTGCCATTGCCCATAATTTACCTGACCTCGTTGCACTCTTTCTCGCTACTCAGCCCGTCTAAACTAGTGGTGTTCCGTCCCCTTTTCGGTTCGCCTCTAAGTTATTGGTCCTCGCCCATAGATATAATATGGTATTGATGTAATATAATGTCATACCACGAGACGTGTGATTGCCAGGAAGGGCCCGCTTAGAAGCGTAGGAAACGTCCGGTTTCGCTGACCACGGATCGCTCGTGAACAATTTACATACATTTTCTAGGAGTATTTGGCCATCAATGCCCTCGTTGGAGATGTGGAAATCTGGGAAAGAATAGGTCTTTGTAATAAAAAATGGATACCTTGATGTGTGAAAAATCAGAAAGTTGAATCGATCTAATTATGCCAGTCAGTTAAAGATAAGTATGAAAACATAAAAAATGGAAAAAGTCCAAGTTACTACCAATTGCACTTAAAAAACTTGATAGTTCTTTTAATGCAATTAACAGACACTCTTTAATCTTTTTCGCAAAGAACGCACATCACGTCATCGGATCCGAACAAATTCAACTTTAGATTCGCCACTGAGGTGGACTTTGCTTCATTGGTCATGGGTCCATGTAACGTGCTCAGTGGCGAATGCAAGACTAACCTCCATGTTCTTCGGACTGATCAATGGATTGACCGTGGGTCTGCAAGCGTGAAGATTTTCTTCCTCCAACCGATGTGACAGAGTCTATCTAGATAAACTGAGGGTAAAAATCTCACTATCTCCTTAGAAACTGCTGCTGCCGTCTTGCAATGGCTTCGTTTTCGCTTTTTTAGCTATTCCTTAACCTAACGGTTGATTTACCAGCTGTACATAAATCTGTTTTGTCATAGGTTGACAGACTTTTATGGACTACATTTTTGTAGCGCTTGACAGTATATGCAATGTTTGCAATTGAAATACCATCTTGGTGGCGCAGCTTTATGATCTGCTCGTGAACAAAGAGATGCAGACATATTGTTTAAGCTTGTTGCCTGGACGACAGATTTAGGAGAATGACCTGACGTATACGAGATTGAACTGAGGAAACATTGCCGATTCTCTGTGCAAGAAACCTAAATATTAGAATCATTTTGTATACTTCAATTTTTACAGTAAATTGTTTATCTGATGATTCTGAATTAATATAAGTGTGTGTGTATGTGTCAAGGAGGACAAAGCATGTGTGGGAGAGAGAGAAAAAAAGAAAGCGGTGAAAAGAGAAGGTAGTGTTGAAAATTTTCAAAGAGAGGAAGGCGCCTGGTAATCAGGCTTATCGCTTACCTTTATTTTATTGTTTGTGTCTATCTTTGGCTGCTATTCTTGTTTTAAACGGCGTTCTAGCCTTTCGTCTTAAAATTTAATGTTTCTTGTTTGTGTTATTCGCATTTTTTGTTGTTTTATGACTCAATTATTTTATTATTATTTGCAATACTTAGTGGATTTTTTAATTTCTTATATTCTGTAGTGAATGTCGATTTTTTGTCTTTTGTCATTTTCTTTCTTCTTTCTTCCCGTGCCATCCTATTGAGTCATGTACATAAATCTGTTTTGTCATAGGTTGACAGACTTTTATGGACTACATTTTTGGTATGGTTGTCGTAATCAGGCACTCTTCCAATTAGGTAATAATTCTATTAATCGGTTAAATATCTTTTTCTTCATCTCCATTCGCCATAAGGTTGGCGGAACTTAGGAATATAGGGTGGCTTCTGGCTCTTCTGTACTGGTTAATCATTTCCATGATCTCTTCGTTCATTTCCTGATTAACCATCACTTGCATAGTACTAGTCTGTTCTTCTATGACTTTGCTAATAAGTTTTATCCTCACCTCCTTGTGTCTTCTTGGCGTCTTCTTTCCCCCCTCCCGGTATACTTAATTAGGTACACACATTTGTTCTGCATTACACCCAAACACAAGAGAGGGTGGAAGCGGGTTAGCGCACCATATGTAGATCTTAGAAGTGCATTGCAAATCTTCTTCTTATTGCTCTCTCGGAAGCCTCTGGACATTAATAGAGTTCTGACTGTGGTCGAGGCTCTCGAAATTCGATCGGTGACGAGCTTCCTGTACCCTGATTAAGTTATTCTCGATAAATTTTAACAAAACGAAGTTTATAACAATTGATTATCGTACACCAATTTTAGAAACCTTGGATTTTCTCAGGCAAAAGTTATGGAATATTATGTGATAGAAATACAAGTGTTGTAATCTTTTTGGACGTGTACTTAGAGCATACAACGAAACAGTCAATTAATCGTATTTAGTAGTGAAATTTCACAAGTAAGAGTTAAAATATTAATGTTGACGTTCACAGCTAAGGTTAAGATTAATTTACTCTTATTTTGATGTGATATTTTCCACCTAAGAGTTAAAATCTATGAGTGATGCTTAATTCTTAACACAAGTTTAATTCACTCTAACCATTTGTGAGCAATTTCAGTCAATGTAAGTTTCGTTACAGTTTCGGAAACAGGAAAAATACTTGTTATTTGGAAAGTGTGAGAGATGAGGTTTTGTCAATACATACTAAACAACATAATATGCAGTGATATTCCAACATGGAGGAATTAGGAATTTCTAAATGGGGAATTTTATGGTTTGAATGAGGATATTGACACCATACATTCACATGCTAAAACTATTACAATATTGATCTTTCTACACATACAATTCTAAGCTCTTGTATTATGGGCTCTACCATAAAATTTACATTATGTCAATAAGGACGCCATAAACGCCCTCTTTTACTGGGTCTTTTTTGTTTTCTCGACTCCACTCCCATTTTCAGCCACATTGCTTCCCTTATTTTTATTTTATTATCATTATTTAGTAGTAGTAATAGTATTGAAGTAGCAAAACTTTAAAGAAGCCTAAAAATCAAAATTGACTTCCTTTACTTTTTAATTACCCCTCGTCAGGTCAAACCAACCTACCGGGTGGTCTCGAGACTGAGCTCGGTGTTGCACAGAGTAGCGAACCTCAGTCTCGATTCAACGCCGCCTTGTTCCTGGTGAGTCTCTTCCCCCCTCCCCCCTTCCATCGTTACTTTATATATCTCTTGTGTAATATCATGGAGCCATTTAACCCCCCCTCCCCTTGAAAGCGGTAATTCTAAACAGTTTTCCTTTGTCCTCCTTTTAGGTCAGAATTAGATCGCAGGAATTCTCTCATCACGCGACGACAGTCACCGCTTTCCTAATTAAGTGCTAATTAGTTACTGAATCTTACTTCGGACATAAGAACTTACTCACTTGGTTGCTTCATGAAGTAGCTAGACAGTGGGGCTGTTGTTTCAAGTTCCAGAAGCATACATAATACCACAACTTCCCCTTCGCCCCCTCGCTTTACTTGCCCTATCTTATCTTTCTGCTACCCATTTTTCCTTCCCCAAAACTCCCCTACGAAAATCAAGTAAAGAGTTTTTTATATACTTTGTCCTTTTATTAAAACCCCGATCTCGATCAAGGAAATGAAGTTGTTCTACCATAAATCGGACACCCTTTGATACATTCCAGTGAATGATCAACCTAAGAATACTAATCGTTCCTTTCCAAAATTAATATTATAAATGATTTAGTAGGTCAATATACGGAGGAGAAGTTTGATTCACGTCTTATTATTCGCTAATAAATAGCGGATTCTGAATTAAGGTTAAGTTAGGTTGAAGGTTTTTGCTATAAAATTATGAGGAAAGATTCGCGCCCAATTTTTTAAGTATATTGGTATTGTGTATTGTTAAACAATTTCGATTATTTGATTCATTAACTTTGATTTGTTTCGTGTTATTATTAAATCTTATTTATTCATAATTCACTAATTTTAATGAATTAAAATAATTAAACTTATTTTTTATAATTTAAATTTAATTTTGAAATAAGAAATAAATTTTAATTTTGTTATGATAAAAAGTTTGTTTAGAATTTTATCGTTCTTATAGTTTTTAATATGCTACTTTCTTATTATTGAGTCATTTTTTTTGTTTTCTGCAAAATTTTAGCGACAACGACGAATTTGATTCACTTTCAGAAGCATTAAAAATATTCTAGCCTCCAGAATCTCAGCTGTAATTGAATTATTGTTTTTCTTTCTGAAATTAATATTTTGTTTGCTAGTTTTTGCTTCCTTAACCTAACCTAACCTAATCTGTTTAAAAAGAATTAACAGAACCTAGTGATTTTGTAAAAAAAATATCTAACAGTCTAACTTAATTCTATTTTCCCTTTAGTATTAGGTCAAGTTAGCTTTGGTTAATTTTTTCTAAAAATTAGGTTAGGTTATTTTTTTACCAATTGAATAAGTTAGGTTATTGAAGAAAAACTATCAAATAGAATATTTATTTTACAAAAGACCAATAAATAAAATTAAAAATGAGGGCAGAACATTTTTAATGTCTCCAGATGTGCCTCGAATACGTCGAAGACATTATTGGAAAGTCCCTTAAAATTCTACTGACTGTTCAAAATCTACAGGATATTTCACTTTCATTAAATGCTGGCGACTAAATAAAAAATAAAGATAAGCAAGATTATTTAGTCTTAACTTCTCTTATGTGAGGCCGCCCTAACCAATAGCTTCAACACTTGAGGCTAGTTTCAATATTGATTTATACCGTGACGTCATGAAAGTAAATAAATCTAATGACGTCATGAATTTAGGTTGGTTCTTTAAATACATTTTTTCAGTCAACAACTTACTTGTTGCCTCCATACGTCTCTTCAGGGAAAGGGGAGGGGGGGGAGGAGGCAGGAACGCCACACCTTCCCCCTGGCTATTCCATAGGTTCCTTAGTGACGTGATAGCCTGTGAACTGCGTCCAAGTGCGAGGTTAGGGAAAGAAATGTTTTCCATTGATAATTAAATCGTCATCTTCCAATAGAAATTTGTTTCCGCTGTCGTGTTCGGATCCTTTTGCATATTTAAATTTTCCTATTACTTCTCTGCTCATAACTTTCGCTTTATTTATTCGAAATTGGTGTTCCTTTACCAATACGTAGGTTATACGATAAGGTTATCGTTAACCATTTTTGGTAACCTTGGATTTTATATCGCAAAAGTTAGGGACGATGTCGTGATATGTATACAGGCGTTCTGATCTTAATGGAGGGTACTCTACGTCACACTCAGATGCCGCTATAATGAGAGTTCTTCTCTAAGAACCCCCAAATTTGTTTATCCCTCCTCAAGCCCTATCCAAGGGGCTAGCAAGAGCTTTCCCTTCCCCCTGATGTTTCTATTTATCCCAGGGTACTCCATCTTAATAAATGATTTATTGAATAACCAAAATAAATGTAGAAAGTGTCCCCAAAATAAGTGTGCAGATGAGAGTATTTTATTTTTATTTTTAGGACGCAGTGATACTATGCGGTTGCCATAGCAATGAGTAGCCACCCACTACATCGGACACGACTAGGGGAGGGATGCTCCTCACCTACGCTACACCAAGCTGTTAGATTAAATGCAGCCTTGCGTGTTAGAAGATTATCGTACCCAATGCGTACCCGATGCGGTGTGTGGGTAGCTACCCACACACTGGTGTAATATTTTGAACTTAACACACCCCCTGGTAAGAAAAAAAAGGATATTATCCGTTTGCGCTGGTGTTTCTATGTAAAACCACAATTTCAAGCCACTTTGACTCTTAATATATATTTATCTAAAGGTTATTATATTTTATATATAAAGTCCAATTCAGCCATCAAAGGATATTAAAGCGATTTTGGGGTGTTTTTTTTCTTCTAATTGAAAGAACATCTACGCCCTTGTATTAGGATTACTCTTACTAAACTTTTATATAGCTCTTCTAATCCTTCACTCACCCACTTCCATCCTACCCCTCCACAACTTTTCTAATCTAAGTTGCTTGGGCTTAACGACATCCATGACTTCCAAAAAAGGGACTTTACCAGGATACAAATTATTGAATAAAAGGTAAATATCGATTGTCAATCTTAATTAACACTTTACCTCTCCAATTTTTATTTTTTCACCTTAAATTATACACATTTTGAAGTTGATATTAAAACTACTTACAAAAATAATATTTCTAAAAATAAATAAATAATAAAAAAAAATTGAATGCCCCAAAAATAAGTGTGCAGATGGGGGTAAAATATTTTATTTTTTTATTTTTAGGACGATGGTGTGAAGTACCATACGAGAGTCACGCAACTCACCGAAGTCTTCCCAGCTCCAATATTGTTATTATTATATATTATTATATACTTAAAATAAAACGAAAACAAACGAGGCATTTTTTGTATAAAGGAGGTAAGCAAACATCATGCAAGGTATATATATATATATATATATATATATATATATATATATATATATATATATATATATATATATATATATATATTAAGAAAGCAGCTGGGTTGCGTGTTGCCAGGCGTATACGTATTTCTAGGATAAATAAGTGGGCTATTTAGGAAGGCCATTATTATATTTTAACTTCCCTGTACCGACGTTTTGGGTACGAACACTGCAAAGATATGACATTAGGAATATATCCGTACAATAGAAATGACGAAGGCCAAAAATACTTGTTTGTGGGTAGAGTGGTGTTCAATTACTTGTTTGAGGTAGATTCCTGTTCAATTACTTGTCTGCTAGTAGAGTCCTGTTCAATTACTTGTCTGCTAGTAGAGTCCTGTTCAATTACTTGTTTGCTAGTAGAGTCCTGTTAAATTACTTGTTTGAAAAGGATAAAAGACCGGGTGACACTAAAATGACTTCTTTTGTTTTGGTAAAATCTTGGTATTTCAGCTGTCTAGGATTAGCGAGGAGTAGCAAACGATTAGATTGGTAAATCCTTCCTCCCAGTGGCCAATTTTCTTTTAATTCTTTAATTCTATAATCTAGTTCCTAAATATCAATTGAATCTATATTAACCTCCTTGTAAATCCGCCACATCCACTCTCAAAACATGGATTTGGGGATATTCCCTGAGTAGGTCGGAGCTCAAAGGGATTGATAAGGATTAATATGTGATCTTGTATTTGGGATTGGGGTCGATATTCTATCTTTACACGTCCTATTTGAGGTGATTTATCTAGGGACTTACACTACTCAGTAGTGTTAACTTTATTACCTCTCGGACTTCACTTGTCTTAGTTGTGTCGTCATTCAACCATGACACGCTAGAGTCTGCGGGAACAACCAAGAAGAAATGTCTTAAAGTGAATTGTTTTCAATTAGTTAGGTCCAGGAGATGTAGTGTGGGGGATGGGGGAGTTAGCGTTCTGTGAGGGACAATCGCTTTAAAGATCGCTATATAAAAAAATATTATCATTATTATAATTCGGGAATTTAAAATTATTTTAGGATTATATAATATCCTTCCTGATTTTTTTTTTTAAATAGTCGCTTATTACCCCTCATACGACTTTAATGTAAAGAAGCTGGATTTATTTATCATTTGTAAATACAGGGAACAATTTCCCCTCCATGGAAGGTATATATTTAAATATAATTCAAACGGATGAAAAAGGCCAGAGAGGAGATATCAGGGAATATCCGAGGAACACCGCCTTCCATAAACTGCATCAAAGGGATTACATCTAAACAGCTTGTCAAAAATGAAATGATACAGCAACTGTTTAAAAAGGCCTCACCATCATGGTTTGTTAAAAATTAACTGATGGAGTTACTGCTTAAAAACGTATTAGCATCATGGCTTGTTAAAATTAAATGATGCAGCTACTGATTAAAAAAGTACGGCCATCATTGCTTGTCAAATATTAAATGATCCAGTTACTGCTTAAAAAGGCATCTCCATCATGGCTTGTCAAAAATTAAATGAAGCAGCTACTGCTTAAAAAGGCATCGCCAGAATGGCTTGTCAAAAATTAAATGAAGCAGCTACGGAATAAAAGGTCTCGCAATTATGGCTTATCAAAAAAATGAATGATGAAGCTACGGCTTAAAAAGGCAGTGCCATCATGGCTTGTGAAAAATTAAATGATGTAGCTACTGCTTAAAAAGGCCTCGCTACCATGTCTTTTCAAATATTAAAGTAACAGCTAATCCTGAAAAAGGCAGCACCAAAAGGGCTTGTCAAAAATTAAATGATATAACTACTCCTTAAAAAGGCATCACCATCATGGTTTGTCAAAAATAAATGATACAGCTACTGCGTAAAAAGGCATGGTAACCATGGCTTGTCAAAAATTAAATGATAAAGTTACCTCTTAAAAAGGCATCAACATCCTGGCTTGTTAAAATTAAATGATACAGCGAGTCTTTAAAAAGGCCTCGCAACCATGGCTTGTCAAACATTAAATGATGCAGCTAATGCTTAATAATGAAACACCATCATGGGTTGTCAAAATTACATGATGCAACTACTGCATGAAAAAGCCTCGGTGCTATGGCTTGTCAGAAATTAAATGATGGAGCTACTGCTTAAAAAGGCATCGCAATGATGGCTTTTCAAAAAATAAATGATGCAGCTATGCTTAAAACAGCATCACCATTATAGCTTCTCAAAAAGTAAATGATGGAGTTATCTCTTAAAAAGACATCAATATCATGGCTTGTCAAAAGTAAATGATACAGCTACTGCTTAAAAATTCTTTGCAACCAAGGCTTGTTAAATATTAAATAATGCAGATAATGCTTAAAAAGGCATCACCATAAAGGTTTGTCAGAAATTAAATTATGCTGATACTGCTTAAAAAAGACTAGACATCAGGGCTTGTCAAAAATTAAATTAGGCAGGTAGTGATTAAAAAGGCCTCGGCATCATGGATGACAAAATTTTAATGATGCAGTTACTGCTTAAAAAGGCATCATAATCATGGCTTGTCAAAATTAAATGATGTAACTACTGCTTAAAAGGGTACTGCAATCATGGCTTGTGAAAAATAAATGATGCAGCTACTGAGTAAAAAGGTATGGTCATCATGGCTTATTAAAAAATCAATTATGCAGTTAATGCTCAAAAAGGCATCACTATCATGGCTTCTCAAATTTAAATGATGTAGCTACTGCTTAAAATTTGCATCCCCATCATGCTTTGTCAAATATTAAATTTATATAAAAGTGATAGGATTGATGGGCAAAATTACATCAGAAAATTAATGGGCAAAATTATATCGGTAAACGAGGGGGGGAATTGTAGTTATGCATCAGGCTATGAAGTTAAAATTTGATGTATTACAGGAGGAGACTATTCGAATGGGGGGAATTAAATCAAATGGGTTACTGAAGGGAAAGAGGGGTTGGCTTACGGAGGATTCCGGGTGAGACGTCAGGGTAAGGCATCACGGATGTCTTCTGCACGTGAGGCGAGGGTGCTCAGAGCTTCTGAGCGGGAACTTAAAGTGATGACGGTTCTCCAAAAAGGAGGGGGGGGGCGGTAACGTCCGGTTCAGGGGAGAGTATTTCGGCCATCCGAAAACGAGGGGCGAATGAGGAGGACTTCAACAGGAACGGATGAGTGAAGTCGGAAAAATCGCTCGTTAGCGATCTTTAAATGGAAATACCTCACTGGCTGGGGCTAATTCCAATACACAAATAGTTCAGCCGTCACTTTACTTTGTTGTTAGCACCTGACTTGGAACTAGGGGAATCTTCTTGTGTCCGGGCGAGACTTCTCAACTCTGTGTCTGCCTCATGGGAGACGAGCACTATTTATGTCCGAGGCTCGCCCCGCGAGGGGTTAGTGAAAAACAGCCCCCCCCCCTCGAATGGCCTCGAATCTTCTTGCCGAGGCGATTCTAACTCGTGTAAAGGTGGACCGTGGTGGACGCGGTTCAAGGCTACCGCTTGTGGAAGGGAGGGGGGGTTAGGCTTATGAATTTAAACCTAACAGAACCTCCTCCAGCGCATAAACCTTCCATGCTGGAAAATAAATTCCACGTGGGATTCCCCCACACACTGGCTTCTTAAGATTAAATGATACAGTTACTACTTAAAAAAGCCTCGCCAGTAGGGCATGTCAAATATTAAATGATGCAGCTAAAGCTTAAAAACGGAAATCACCATAATGGTTTGTCAAAAATTAAATAATACAGCTACTGCTTAAAAAGGCATAGCTATCCTTGCTTGTCAAAAATTTAATTATGCAGCTATCTATTGCAAAGGCCTCGCCATCATGGCTTGTCAAAATTTAAATGATGCAGCTATGCTTAAAAATGCATCACCATCAGGGCTACTCAAATTTCAATGATGCAGCTACTGATTAAAAATGCATCCCCATCATGGCGTGGCAAATATTTAACGATGCAGCTACTGCTTAAAAAGGCCTCGCCAGGATAGCTTGTCAAATATTAAAGAATGCAGCCAAAGTTTAAAACGGTATCCCCATAATGGTTTCTCAAAAATGAAATGATACAGGTACTGCTTAAAAATGCATCCTTATCATGGCTTGTAAAAAATTAAATAATGCAACTACCTCTTAAATAGACATGGCCCTCATGGCTTTTCGAAAAATAAATGATGCAGTTACTGTTTAAGAAGGCATCACCATCATAGCTTATGAAAAGTAAATGATTCAGCTAATGCTTAAAATGGCCTCACCACCATGGCTTTTCAAATATTATATGATGCAGCTAATGATTAAAATAGCATCCCCCTCATAGTTTTTCAAATTAAAATGATGCTGTTACTGCTTAAAAAGGTATAGCTATCATGGCTTATAAAAAAATTGAAGCTACTGCTTAAATAGGCCTCTCCATCATGACTTGTAAAAATTTAAATGATGCAACTACTGCTTAAAAAGGCATCATCACCATTGTTCCTCAAATTTAAGTGATGCAGCCAATGCTTAAAAAAGCCTCGCCACCATGGCTTGTCAAATATTAAATTATTTAGCTAATACTTAAATTTGCATCACCATAATGGGTGGCAAAATTTAAATGATGGAGCTACTGCTAAAAAGGCATCGCTATCATGGCTTGTCAAAAATAAATGATGCAGCTACTGGTTACTTAGACATCGCCATCATGGCTTGTCAAAAATTAAATGATGCAGTTCCTTCTTAAAAAGGCATCAACATCCTAGCGTATTAAAATTAAATGATACAGCTACTCCATAAACATGCCTCGCCATTCTGACTTGTCAAATATTAAATGATGCAGATAATGCTAAAAAAGGCATCATCATAAGGTGTGGCAAAATTTAAATGATGCAGCTACTGCCTAAAAAGGCATCGCTAATATGGCTTGTCAAAAATTAATGATGCAGCGACTGGTTACTTAGGCATCGTCATCATGGCTTGTAAAAAATTAAATGATAAAGTTTCTGCTTAAAAAGTCATCAACATCCTGGCCTCTCAAAATTAAATGATACAGCTACCCCTTAAAAAGGCCTCGCCACTATGGCCTGTTAAATACTAAATTGTGTAGCTAATGCCTAAAAAGGCATCACCATAATGGTTTGCAAAAATTAAATGATGAGGCTACTGCTTAAAAAGGCAATGCCATAATGGATTGTCTGAAATTAAATGATGAAACTACTGCTTAAATAGGCAATCGCCATCATGGTGTCAAAAAATAAATGCTGCAGCTACTGCGCAAAAATGCATGGCCACCATGGCATTTAAAAAAAATGATGCAGTTACTGCTAAAAAAGGCATCAACATCATGACTTGTCAAAATTATATAATTCAGCTACTGCTCAAAAAGTCCAAGCCACCTTGCCTTGTCAAATATTAAATGATGCAGCTGAGGCTTAAAAATGCATCAGCATAATGCCTTGTCAAATTTATATAAAACAGCTTCTGCTTAAAAAGGCATCGCCATCCTGGATTGTCAAAAATTAAATAATCTAACTAATGATTAAAATGACATCGCCATCATGGCTTCTCAAAAAATAGATTTAGCAGTTACTGCTTAAAAAGGCATGGCCATCATAGCGTTTCAAATAATAAATGATGCAGTTACTGCCTAAAAAAAGTCTCACTACCATGGCTTGTCAAACATTAAATGATGCAGCTACTGCTTAAGAAGGCATCGCCATCATGGCTTGTCAAAAATTAAATGAGGCAGTTACTGCTTAAAAACTCCTCGCCACCATGGCTTGTCAAATTTAAATGATTGAGCTACTGCTTAAAAAGGCATCGCCATCATGGTTTGCCAAATATCAAATGATGTAGGTACCACTTAAAATGGCCTTGCTATCATGGCTTTTAAAATTTTACATGATGCAGCTAATGCTTAATAAGGCATCGTTATCATGGCCTGTTAAATATTAAATGATGCAGCTAATGCTTCTTAAAATGGCATTGCCATCATGGTTGTCAAATATTAAATGATTCAACTACTGACTTAAAAGGCCTCCCCACCATAGCTTGTCAAATATTAAAGGATGCATTTAATGCTTAAAAAGGCATCACCATAATAGCTTGTCAAATAATAAATGATGCAACTACTGATTAAAAAAGCATGGCCATCAGGGCTTTTCTATAAGTAAATGATGCAGGTACTGTTAAAATGCATCACCATGATGGCTTGTCAAATCTAAATGATTCAGCTACTACTTAAAAAGGCCTCGCTATCATGGCTTGTCAAAAATTAAGTTATGCAGTTACTGCTTAAAAAGTCATTGCCATCATGGCTTATAAAAACTAAATGATGCAGCTACTGATTAAAAAGGCCTCATTACCATGGCTTGTTAAATATTAAATGACGCATCTACTGCTTAAAAAGGCATCCCTATCATGGCTTTTCAAAAAAATATATGATTCACCTATAGCGCAAAAAACGCATGGCCATCATGGCGTTTCAGTAAATAAATGATGCAGTTACTGCTTAAAAATGCATCACCATCATGGCTTTCAAAATTAAATAATGCAGCTACTTTTATAAGGCCTCGCTACAATGGCTTGGGAAAAATAAATGATGGACCTACTGCTTAACAAGGCATCGCCATCATGGCTTTTCAAAAATTAAATGACGCAGCTACTGCTTATAAAGGCCTCGCCATCATGGCTTGTCAAATATTAAATGAAGCATCTACTGCTTAAAAAGGCATCGCCACCATCGCTTTTCAAATATTAAATGATGCAGCTACTGCTTAAAAAGGCCGTCCACCATGGCTTGTCAAATATTAAGGAATGCATCTGAAGCTTGAAAAGGCATCACCATAATGTCTTGTCAAAAATTAAACGATGCAGCTAATACTTAAAAAGGCATCGCCATCATTAGTGCTTAAAAATGCATAGCCATCATGGCTTTTCCAAAGATATATGATGAGGTTACCTCTTAAAAAGGCATCACCATCATGCCTTTTTACATTTAAATGATTCAGCTACTGCTTAAAAAGGCTTCGCCACCATGGCTTGTTAAATATTAAATGATTTGGCCAATGCTTAAAAATGCAGCAGCATCATGTCTTTTCAAAATTAACTGATTCACTTACTGCTTGAAAATGCATCGCCATCATGGCTTTTAAAAAATTAAATGCTGCAGCTACTGCTTAAAAAAGGCATCACCTTCATGGCAGGTGAAAAATTCAATGATTTAGTTACTGCTTAAAAAGGCATCATATCATGGCCCATCAAAACTAAATAATGAGTCTATTGATTAAAAATCCTCGCCACCATGGCTTGTGCAATACTAAATGATGCAGCTTATGCTTAAAAATGCATCATGATAATGCCTTGTCACATATTAAAAAATGCAGCTACTGCTTAAAAATTCATCGTCATCATGGCTTGTCAAATATTATATTATGCAGCTACTGCTTCAAAAGTCCTTGCCATCAAGGCTTCTCAAATATTAAATGATAAAAATAATGTTTAATAAGGTATAGCCATCATGTCTTGTCAAAACTTAAATGATGAGGCTACCGCTTAAAAAGGCCTCGCTATCATGGCTTGTCATATATTAAATGACGCAGCTAATGCTTAATAAAGCATTGCCATAATGGCTTTTCAAATATTAAATGATGCAGCTAACACTTAAAAAGGCCTGCCATCATGGCTTTTAAAATTTACATGATGCAGCTTATGCTTAAAAGGGCCTCGCTATCATGGCTTGTCAAAAATTAAGTGATGCAGCTACTGCCTAAAAAGGCTTCGCAATTATAAATTGTTAAAAATTAAATGATGCAGCTACTACTTAAATAGGCCTCGCCATCAGGGCTTGTCAAATATTACATGATGTATCTACTGCTTAAAAAGGCGTCGCCATCATGGCTTGTAAATATTTAATGATGCATCTACTGCTTTAAAAGGTCTCGCCATCATGGCTTGTCAAATATTAAATTATGCAGCTAATGCTATATAAGGTATCGCCATCATGGCTTTTCAAATATTAAATGATTCAGCTACTGCTTAAAAAGATCTCGCCCTCATGGCTTGTCAATTGACTAAATCATGCAGCTAGTGCTAAAAGAGGAATCACCGTATTAACAGGAAAGTTATATATGAATAATAACCCTAATACTGCGGAATAGCTTTATTCAGAACCTACAGTAATTTCGGAAGTACGAATTCGACTTCCCTCTTCAGTCTGTAAAATTGAAAATGGAAACCAACGCCGTTCGGAAAAGTTCTTTCACTGTACTATGGTTCTTATTCATATTGTTAAAAGTACTTTATTGACTTCTTTTAAAAGTAAATTCAACCAGTATCTGAGTGGTAATGAATAATAGAGATTAATTTAATCTTTATTGTGGATTAACGTAAAAAGGCATATTTTTTGATTAATAGAAATGTACCTGGTTGGGTAAAAGATAGAACATGACAAGGATGATCATAGTGAGTACTGGTAGCCATCAATCTATTATTTTTTTCTGGTTTTTATGAATGTCTCTTTTTCTAGTTTCTGGATTCCTATTGTTGCTACTTCTTCCGCACACTCGGGCGTGCAGCAAATACTTACACACAGTTATGGTCAATGAGGAATGAAGTAGGGCAAACCAGATACCTGTTTTAGTTGATAGGATTAAGTCGGATTTTATGACCCCTGCCTTAAATCCTCCCTTGTTCTAATAGGCCTAAAGAATATGCAATACATTGTCCACAGGTATAAAAATTTTATGATGCAAAACTTCATCGCTTTTTATAAATCTCTCCATATCTATCTGTCTCTCTATCTAGTACATTCATATTTTAATTGCTTATAGGTCTTTAATAAAATTATAGCCTTTTCCTCACTGAGCCATTTATATAGAACAGAACATGGTTTCTATTTTGGGGAAAAAAGACATGTCTACAGTGTTGATTAACTCTATGACCCCCCCCCCTTCTCCTTAAATAAATTACTTGTTAAAAGTAAAAATTAAATTCGCCACCAAACTAGATAATCACAAAAAACATTCAATTTACTTTGGTTTCTTGCTTTTAGCATATACGAAAAACAAAGGTGTCATATTACATGAATTAATGAATACCTCTTTGGCATTTATCTTCCTTAAGGTTGTTATATTCATGTTTTAGTGCAAATAAACATAATATTTATTAAACTTAGAATATTCAGCAACAGCATCGTCATAGTCTGGAACAATCTATCACAAGAAGTAGTCAGCGCTCCAAACATTCAAATTTTGAAGACTAAATTCGATAAATATTTAAAAGAAAATAAAGTTAAAATATCTTACAAATATTAGAGGGGGTTCCACCTATATTAGCCTTATTTTTAATAGGTCCTACCATGTATAAACTTTGATGGCTCTCTGTAGGTGCTAATAAATTGTTTGTTTGTTTGTAATAATATATAGAATTTCACTGTACAATAAAATTGTTAAAACATTTTAATCATTATTTTGACTCCCATATATAGTGGACACCGATATGAAAGGACTCCAGGGATTGAATTAAATTATGACCAAACTCTGCAGAAAAAGGAAATGCTAACTAAATAAAAGTGATTCTATGTCTATTCTTTTATTCTTAATAGATAATATAATATTTAAAAAATTAAAATATAAAAATTAAATACTAATTGAATTGATTTAGTTTAATAACTTTAAAATAATTAATTTAATCATGTTGACTTCAATTTCCATGGTTATATGGAAAGTTAAGGTTGGTACGCATCAAGGATACTGTAAAATGCCTCCTTCCGATCCTTGTATGCTCTATTAAGCACGAGGCTGAATGGAAGAATTAAAAGTTAATAATTTAATATTTTAATATTAAGGAATTCCCAAAAGTGATTTACTACTTTGTGGTTTTAACTTTCCCCCTCCCCTCGCCATTTCCTTAAGACTTAAGCAGATTCCTTCTAATTCCCTTTCCTTAATACCATGATACTTTAAAAAAAGCGTTTAGGCCTTTTCAAAAAGTCTTTCTAGCACTTTTAAAAAGTAGTTCCGCTAGTTTCATAAGGAAGTTCTAAGTCTTTTCGTAAAAATATTATAGGTTTTAAAAAGACGGCCTTGTGCTTTCAAAAAGATATTCCAGTCTTTTCAAAATGAGTTTCTAGGGCTTTTAAAAAAAGCTCTGGTTCTTTCAAAAAGAACTTCCAGTGCTCTCATAAAGATGACCTATTGCTTTCAAAAAGATGCTCTATGGATTTTAAAAGTGGTTCTTTTCCTTTCATAACGAGACTTAGTGTTATAAGGACGTTCTAGTGCTTTCAAAAGACTTCCTTGTGTTTTAGAAAAAATATTCCGGTCTTTTCAAAACAAGGTTTTAGTGCTTTTATAAAGAGTTCAGAGCGCTTTCAAAAAATCGTTCAGTTCCTTTGAAAAATACTTTCTAGTGCTTCCAAAAAGACATTATACAGCTTTCAGAAGACGTACCAGTCTGAAAAATAAAAGTATCTTTTTTTATGGAGAATTTTGTCCTATTTGTCATTTCCGTAATTCAATCACACCTTTTGACACGATCGTTTTGTTAATGAACATCTTTGACAATCAGTTGACAATGATAATTAGAAGAGCTCTTGGTTCATCGGGAACTTTTTTAACGAGAGATTGGAACGAGGTCAAATTAATAATTGTTGACATTTCTAATAAAGACGATAACAAAAAACAGAATTATATAATAAAATGCAAACAATAACAATATTTGTTTATATTTGAAAAAATCCATTCACTTTTCCCTTTTTTGTTCTAGCTCTGTTTAATGTTCCGGCCTTTCTATGAATATTTGTTTATTTTTGTTTGTTTCTTTCTCCCTCAAACATAACATTCACACCACACACATCAGCGAGGCGCGTAATGTAGGACTCCAGGTAAAGGCAATCACGCGGGCAAAGTGTCCCGAAACAAGCCGCCGACTTCACGCCTCTAATGGGATTACAGGGCAGCCCCACGACCCCACTACGTTGGACGCAGCGGTACGGGGGAGTTTAATGGTCCCTGGTGGGACGTAGGATGGGATTTAGAAATCCCGAAATCTTATTTTTTACTTTTTTCTTAACCTGTTCATTCCTCTTACCGCGAACACCTGCCCCGAAAGGGCGTCTTTGGAAATTTGTTTCTTTGTTCTGTTTTTGTTTCCTCCGTTGTTTTCATAACTTTGATTTCCTTCGTTATGTTTCTTTCGTTCTATTTTAATATTTTGTGTTGCCTTCTTTCTGTTTTCATGTTTCCTTACTTCGTTGTTTTCATATCTTGTTTCCTATGTTATGTTTTCGAATCGTTTGTTTCCTTGTTTTTTTCATATCTTTTGTTTCCTTCGTTCTCTTTTATAATGTTTGTTTACTTCGTCTGTTTTCATATCTTGTTTCCTAAGTTCTGTTTTCATATTTTGTTTCCTAAATTCTTTTTTCATATCGGTGTTTCCTTAGTTCTGCTTTTATATCTTTTGTTCGCTTCGCACGTTTACATATTTTTCGTTTCTTCCTGTTGTCATATCATGTTTTTTCTTCCTTTGTGTTCATAAGTTATGTATCTTTTCTTCTATTTTCATATATTTTGTTTATTTCTTTTTCCATCTTTTGTTTACTTCGTTCTGTTTTCAAATAGTTTGTTTCCTTCATTCTTATATCCTTTGTCTTTTTCTTTTTTCATATCTTTTGGTTTCCTTGTTTGAATTTTCATATCTTTTGTTTCCTGCGTTTTTGTTTGAAATCTTTTTTCCTTCTGTTTTCGTATCTTGTTTCCTTCATTTATTTTATATAGTTCTGTTTTCTTTGCTTCCTGTTTATTTTTTTACATTTTTAATTAGGAGCAATTGAGAATATTTAGGTAGATTGTTTGACCACAAGAAAATTCTATGCATGGTGGAAGATTAAAATCATTAAGGAATTAAGGAATCAATAATTATTTATTTATTATAATCAATGAGAGCTTCTCTATCAGAAGTTTTAGGGAAATAACTCAGTAAATAAAGGGATTTAGTTAGGGAAATGAAAATGATTGGAACATATATAGCGCGATTATTCTAAGGAGGGGATTACTTGGAGCTCGTGTTTAGGATGGATTAACGAGAGTGGCTCATGTTTATTCTATTTATTCTTTTATTTTACACCATTTTCATACAGTTTAGGAAGAAGGAAAGACGCAATAGCCCCCTGCCTTTACTGGGGAAATCGGACTCTGAAAATTGAAACTATGTTTGAGCAAGTGAAAAGTTTAGAAACATTTTATGTTTGAGAGTTTCGAAACATTTTCTGATTGAGAGTTTTGAAACTTTATCTCTTATAGAAATTCGAAACATTGTCTGCTTGGAAATTTAGAAACGTTTTCTGCATATCAGAAAGAGAGAGAAAGAGCAAGAGAAAGAAAGAGAGAGAAATAAGGAGAGAGATAAAGAGAGAGATACAAGCCATATACTCCTCGAGCGTTTCAAAACGGTTTTATTTATTGAGAGCTCTGACACATTTTTCCTCTTTGAGAATTTCTAGATATTTTATGCTTAGAGAGTTTCGAAACGTCTTTAGCTTGTAAGTTCCCAATCATTCCTTAGAGCAGGGGTCTCCAAACTACGGCCTGCGGGCCAGACCGGCCAGCGAGGTCAGTTCATCTGGCCCGCCGCTGCACTGTGCCACAAAGGAACATTTGAAAGCAATTCTCTTGATTGGATGCAGCAATTACAAAGCAACTATTGATTATATCTTAAAAGCTGAACGCCAGTTCCATAAATCTCACTAACCTTTTTTGCTACTTAGTTTGTGAGACTTGGATATGTGCGCACTGGGTGTGATAATACTATCTTATTGCTAACGACGCCTTCTTTGATAACTTTTGGGGAAATAAATATGTTTGTTGTCTTTATTTTTGTGTATTTTGTATTTTGTGTATTGGTAAATAAATATGTTGGTTTTCTTTATGCGTTCCGTGCTCGTCATTTTCTCAATTATATGGCCCACTGTGAAAAAAGTTTGGCGACCCCTGCCTTATAGGGAAGGATAAATTCGAGCCATATTTTGCTTGTGTTTCAAAACATTTTCTGCTTGAGAGTATCGAATCATATTCTATTTGAGTTTATTGAAACATTTTTACATTTTTGTTTTTTCTCAAAATCGTTTTCTACCTGAGAGAATTCAAATATTATTTCATTTTTGAGAATTTCGAAACATTTTGTGCTCAGCAATTCGGAAATACTACCTGCTTTAGAATTCCTATCCATTTTTATAAAGAAAGTCTTGATACTTTAGCTACTGTGTGTCAAAACAATATTTGCTTGAGGTTATCGAAATATTATTACCTTGTAATGTAAAAAAAACAACCGTTTTTTGTTTGAGAGCGTCGAAATATTATTTCTTCTTTGAGGATTTCGAAACATTTTGTGGTCCGCAGGTCGGAAATGGTACGACTCTTCCTTAGGAGTTTTAATTACTCTTCCTTTAGCATTTCTATTAATATTATTTTTCCACATTAATAAATGAAGGAAAATAACAAGAAACGCAAGATAAGAAAAGGATATCGCTTGGGTAGGTGTTGTTATAAGAGAGTAAAAACAAAAGATGTTAAATTGAACTCGAAATGAGCAGGCAACACTCAGGAATAATAAAAAAAAAAATTCAAGCTCGATGTTTTCCTTCAGAGACTGGAGAGATTTATGATCGTATCTTCCTCATCCTCTTCTTCATTTTCCTCATCACGCTCGTCTTCAATCTTCCCATAAAATGGCCGATCCCCATCTTTGGGTCTTCTCTAGCCATTCATCAGCCAGGTACCTAATAGATCTTCAAGGACTGTCAAATAAAGAATCTGGACAAGATTGCAAGTTCTTTTGTTTTCTCTCAATAGAGAATTGTGAGGCGGAGAAAAAATGGGTAAAACTTTATTTCGATAATGGAAAAAGACCTAAATTTCACAATGTGAAGACCTTTTGGACTTGGGAGTGTGTGGGGGGGAGGCAACGAGGATACAGTGTATACACCTTGCACAAGTGAAGTGTAGCGTTGTCGATACCCCTTTCTGTTCAGATGAGGGCAGGGCAAACCTTCCATAATAAGCAAAAAAGTACGCACATTGGTGTATACACATATATGAGGCATTTTGCTTTGGATGTATTCTCCATGTGCTTCCCACATACGAGCACTTTTCAATCAGCAAATAAAATTAACCTTTAGTGCGTACATTTTAATTAGTACAATACAAACTAGTACAATTTATAGTATGTATATTTAATCAATTTACCATTCCATTGTTTTTCCTTAGTATGATTGGGTCAATGGAAACGCTTAAGCGTTCTTTAAAACATGACGCAGCTTTATTTATTTTAAGACCATACTTTAAATAAAACTACACCTTTGTGTAAAGTTCCTTTATAATTAATGCGGAGTTTTATTCATCTGTATCACTGGACAATGAAAATAAATATAAAAACTCTTATTATTTATATTTCATAGTGATTTATATAATTTCCACCAGTTTCTACATCTTTCTACTTACGCTGCAATACTCTGTTTGCAAAAGTTGTTAACTTTGATTTTAAAAAGTTCTTTAACTTTGTTCGACCTCTTAAACTGTTAACATCTTCACTTTCTTCTGGTGATTCGTTAAACTACTAAAAAGATAGTAATCTGATAGGGCTAAATTGGATAAGTATGGAAGATGATTTAGTTCTGAATCGAAATTTTAAGGCTTTTATATATCTCATGCGATATCACTGCGGTCGTTGTCTTGATGAAAGAGTACTCTTCTTCTATTGACTAGTGCTTTCGTTGATGAAAGAGTACTCTTCTTCTATTGATTAGTGCTTGCCGTTTTTCTTCAAATGTTTCATGTAATATTTCCAATTTAGCACAGTAACCCTATTTTGTGATAGTCAGATTTGGGTTTAGAAGTTCAAAATAGATTATGTCATTCATAACCTACCAAAGGCGCAAGAGAATCTGTGTATGAGTCGCCGATTTCGGCTAGAGATTTGGTTTTCCCCCAGGACTAATCTATTGTTTATGTTTCATATTGTTATAAACATCCGATTTTTCATCTCTTGTATCAATCTAACTAAAGCTGGTTCACTTTGGGCTTTATTTTTAAGACGAAGGTGTACAAAAGCGAAAAGTCTGAAATCATCTTTGGCATTGGCTTACATTAATTGTTTCTTTACCGTTTACTTGATACAAACTTCCTGCTGTTGCTTTTTCTAAACTACCAAAGCATAACTTTGCGTATCTGCTATTTTGACACATCCATGATATTCATCATTTAAAGTTAATGCACATTAAATAAAAAATATTAATACAAAATTAATACATAACTAAATGACGACCAAGGTATATCGAAAACCAACCTTGGGTAACCCAACCTTGGGTTAGCCTAGTAGACTAGGCTATTATGAAAACAAACCTGCTTTAAATTATTTTAACCATAAAATAATGATAAAATACTAATAACATAATAAAAATAATAATAAAAGAATGATAAATATGAAAAAAATGCTGTTTTACTTATGGAGTGACATAATAGAAGGCCGAATTCAACTGCTTCATTCGATGTCGTTGTTATAGCTTCCGTAACGAGACCTATAGCAAAAAAAATGTTTTTAAAATGCACTAACTTCCAGTTAATGGTTGTTACATATTTACAACATAATTTATACATGAGGGCATTACAGAAATGGGGAAAAAGACAATTTATTTTCTTAAACAATAAAAGTAATAATTAGCAAAGAATAAGATCGAGCCATTTTACCAGTACAATGTGTGTTTAATGTTTACCCATTATGGATAAAAAGTCAAATGTAACGAAAGTCGTCGTTTATAGTTTTGACAAAATATCCTCATTATTATTATTATTATTATTTACATGTGACTATGTCGGACGGTCGGTCATTCGGTGGGTCGGTCGCCGTTTTTATTTTTTTGTTTTGGTAATAATATTGTAACTATTCCACTGATTCAAACGAAATTTGAAACCCTTATGTTATTTTACATTTTCTTTTGAATGATATAATTGCCAAGGTCCTCCAAGGTTAGCCCAGGAATTATTTTGTTTTGGCAATAACATTATAACTATTCAGCCGATTCTAACGAAATTTGAAACACATATGTTGTTTTACATTATCTTTTGATTACTAAATTCCTACCAAGGTTAGCTGGTGATTTATTTGGCAATAACATCATAACTATTCGGCCGATTCTAACGAAAGGATAAGTGACAAGGTCTTACCAAAGTTAGTCCGGGAATTATTGAAAGTTTTGAGGGTCGTAAGGTGATAAATTATAATAAGTGAGGGCAGGCGACTTTGGTCAGCAGACCTTGTCTATGTCAAAGGTCACCATAAGAAGGAAATATTTGCTTTTTAGTTAAAAGTGTCCCTATTTTACGAAAGTTTCCTATAATTAAAAGAATCATTCTTTTAGGCAGTATCCTGTTCGCAGCCTTTATTAATGAATATTCGTCGTCATCATGCGAAGCACTACGAATCAGGATTGCCGACTCAAAATTAGGTTTAATGGATAGTATCATGGAAAATATAACTATAAATTAGTTTTATCTACTATTTAAAAGGTTGAAATTAGAAGAATAGTAGTTTGATTTAGTTACGAGGAACGGTCAATAAATTTTGGGAATCGGTAGGGCAAAACAGAGAAAGGGGCATGGCTGTTTATAGAGGTGTTAGGACAACTTATGAAGAGTCAGGACCTGCAGCCGCACGCTCCTGCCTCGTCTATTTAAGAAGCAGTAGCTGATGGCAAATCGTCAGTCACAAATTTTTCAACAATGGAGAAGGTTGAGCACCGCGCAGTGATCAAATTTTTGACCAAGGAAGGCAAGAATACAAAAGAGATCCATGAACGCATGGTTGCAGTGTACACCAACACCGCCCTTTCCTATGCAACCATTGCTCGCTGGAATAGGGAGTTCCGCCATGGTCGTGAGTCCCTTGAAGATGACCCCCGTCCAGGACGCCCGTCAGACGTGACCAACGAGGACAATGTTGCCCGTGTAGAGAGGATGATCCTCGAAAATCGACGGGTGAAGGTCGAAGAAATCGAGTGAGAACTTGGAATATCACATGGAAGTATTATCAACATCATCCGCGACAATTTGGCCATGACCAAGGTCTCTACCCGTTGGGTCCCTAGAAACCTCACGCCCCATGATCGACTTCAACGTCGTCAAAGTTCGGAGGAGCTGCTGCTCTTGTACAACTAAGACACGGCGGGATTCGAGCCACCCATAGTGACAGGTGATAAAACGTGGGTCCATCATTGGGATCCCGACACCAAGCTCGAAAGCATGGCCTGGAAGCACAGGGGCTCTTCGACCCCCATCAAGTTCCGGACCCAACTCTTTGCCGGGAAGATCATGGCCTAATCTTCTGGGATTCTGAGGAAGTGTTGATGGTGGACTATGCGCCTCCTGGAAGGACCATCACAGGCCAATATTACCGCGAGGAACTGGCTGGGTTGAAGAAGTGCATCCGTCAGAAGTGGCGCGGCAAGTTGACATGCGGTGTCCTGCTCCTCCACGACAATGCCCCTGTCCACAAAGCCAGAGCTTCACAAGCTGCCCTGCGCGAGTGCGGATTCGAAGAGCTCAACCATCCCCCCTACAGTTCAGATCTGGCCCCTAGCGACTACCTTTTATTCCGCCAGCTTAAGGCTGCACTGCGTGGACGCCGGTTTAGGGATGATGAAGATGTCCATCTCGCCGTCCAGGAGTGGATTGAACAGCAGCGGGCAGATTTCTGGTTGTCGGGAATTTAAAGCCTCAGGGACAAGTGGCGCAAGTGCATTGAAGTCGAGGGTAGTTATATTGAAAAATAATACAACACTTTTCCTCATATCTCGTTTTCTTATATCTGAATTGCAAAACTTATTGAACGCCACTCGTATATTAAGCTTATTTAATTTATTATTTTATTAAAAAGTAGCTGGTTCTAGCTATGAATATATTAAATGCGCAACTTATGGGTTGCTCGTTGAGAAGACCAGAAGATTGTATCAGTTTCTTCGTGACGTCAGATCCAATATTCGTCCTAATTCTCAACATTAAAAGAGGTGCATATAATATTATGCAGTTATTTTAAACGGTACATACGTTCTGTTAATAAGTGAATGACTTAGATCTTTAGTTTCATTATATAAAGGGTAGGCACAGTATACGTTTGCAAGATGACTGTCTCGGAAAAAAATAAGTGTTTTTATTTTTATTTTTTTCGTTAAATTTGACTCAGTTTGTCTTCATGATAATGTTATGTTGATCTCACTCGATGAACCTGCTTATAACCTTAAAAATTGTCTCAGCTAACCTCGAAACCGGCAGTGGGCTTTCGTCACTATCACCCATTTTAGGAAACGGAAGCCCCTGGTAATCCTGATCTTCAGCTCGTCCTTCGTGTAGCAGCTGTATTTGTTGGTCTCTCGTTCCACCGCGCCCCGTGCAAAGAAGTCGATAAGGGTTGCAGTCAGGAAAGTTGAGAGGACAAATATCAGGTGTTGTGTCACCAAAGAAATTTTCCGACAGCCAGGCCTGGGTCTTCCGGCTGGTGGAACAGAGTGCACATTCTTGCTGCCTCAGTGCCACACGTAAGGCATCTCTGGAGCTACACGATCGATCTAGGAGTTAATCACTTCGCTCAGAACACGGATCTACCGTCGGTATTCAGCCGTATATGTATTTAAACCAAACAATGGGGAAATCGATAATAATGGGAAGTAAAGTAATTAAAAAAAACTCCCTATATAAATTAGAGAAGACAGGAGATTAAAAAAAATCCCATAGCTAAACTGAACTTTTGAAGGTAAAATTTGCCAATGAAAAAAACTTACAATTTTGGATGCACATAAAGATGAGGTCAATAAAAGTATTAACAGCCAAAGGAGTATCAACTATACGTAATTCATCAATAAAGAAGTGGAAAAGATACATAGACGATATTTTATGTTTGTGGCATACTTCTAAGTGTGTCCGTAGTTTTCTCACTGAACTTAATTCTTTGGTTCCCTTAATTAGATTTACCCTAGAACTTGAGCAAAATGGTGCCTTACCATTTTAGACGTAAGAACTTACATGACTCTGTCTGGCTTTAAATTTTCTGTCTATCGGAAGCCTACTGACATTTATTCCTACATTCACTATTATTTTGGTCATAGGGATAAAGTCTAACGTTCGGTATTCACTTCAATATTTCTCCGAGGGTTGCGGATCGTCAGCCCGGAATTCTTGGATATTCAGAGTTCCAAGATCTTTAAAATTGGTAATAATAACCTCTTTTATCCTTATAACCTTCTTGTCAGGTGCTTAGATTCGGCTAAAAAGACGTTTTACAGGATTGAAATTCCTCGCGCATTCAATTTTAAGATTTCCATTGGTTTACCGTTTACCTTCTTACCCGTCTCTTGAAGTTTTTAAATATTTCAGTCATATTTAAGTATGAGTCTACTATGTACAAAATGTTGGCTCTCAATAATACTAGGAATTTAAAAGGAAGGGGGTATTCTGTCGCTTGTGCAGTTTGTCCTAAGCGATATTTTGGGCAAACTGGAAAAATCATTAAATGTTTGTTTGTATCAACACAAGTATAATATTAGAGTATGCGAATGTAATAGTTTTTTTGTTCACTTATCTGAGATTGGTCATGCTATCAAATGGATTTCAGCTAAGATTATTTACCACTCTGATGACAATATTAAAAGAAATATTGTTGTATTCCTCTCCTAACTTCAATATATCCCCCAGGTCTCTAAATTGGACCCCCTGTCATTAAAAAGCTTATTTTAAATGAAATTGTCAAGTTTAATTCTTAGCCCTCTAATTATTTAATTTGTTATATTTCTTCTGTCTATTGAACAATATATTTATAATAGCATATGTATGTATTCATAGTTATATGACCTATTTTCTACATTTTTTTTTCTCACGCCCACTTTGTTTTGTATCCTTTAGTTGTCCGTAGGCCGAACGTCGCTTAATTTTATGATATATATATATATATATATATATATATATATATATATATATATATATATATATATATATATATAAGGGTGTTTCATTAAGACGTATAGAAGTTATCAGGAAATAAAACAGTGTTATTGGTGAAAATTTATTGATTTCACTATTGGATCATGTTAGTTGAGTCAAGGCTTTGGCGGCACACCTCCACTCGATGGTCAAATTTTTTGATGACGTCTCTGCATAGTTGCTCCTCGATCTCACCAATATGCCTTATTATATCATCCTTCACTTCAGCTGTTGAATTGTTGTTGGCTTGTTGGCATAGACCGTATTTTTGAGATGACCACAAAAAAAGAAATCTAAAGTCGTCAAGTCACACGATCGTGGTGGCCAATTAACCTCGCTGTTTCGAGAGATGATTCGACCTGGGAACTTTTCATTCAATAAAGCCATTGTTGCATTGGCTGTGTGGCATGTGGCGCAATCCTGTTGAAACCACAAATCTTCGACATCCATAAAATTCAATTCAGGCCATAAAAAGTTGGTTATCATGGCACGGTATCACTCGCCTGTCACCGTAACAGAATTCCCAGCATCATTTTAAAAGAAATACGGCCCAATGATTCCGCTAGCCAAAAATACACACCAAACAGTGATGTGGATGCAGTAGCTTTTCAACAATCTTCCTGGGATTTTCATCAGCCCAAATGCGACAATTCTGCTTATTAACGAATCCACCAAGATGAAAATGGGCTTCATCACTAAAGATGATTTTTTTGCGAAAAATCATCATTGGCTTGTCTTTGCTCGTGCACCCAATTGACGAATCTACGGCGCTTCAAATGGTTAGCAGTCTTCAGTTCTTGTGTCAATTAAATTTTGTAAGCGTGTAGAGACGATTCATTTGTCAAAATTCGATGTAGCGTTGTTGTGGAGAGGTTCAATTCCTGCGCGCGATGACGAATAGAGGTGTCTGGATCTTCAGCCACATTCTCGCGCACTGCAGCGATGTTTTCAGCTGAACGGCGTAAACGAGCAGGCAATGGCAGTTTCATATCAGCCACCGACCCCATTTGTTTGAATTTACGAACAATTTTCCCAATTATACTCTCGGTTGGTCGATTATGTTGACCAAAAAAATCACAAAGTGCACGAAATGCGTTTCTATTTGAACGTTTATTTTCGTAATAGGCTTCGATAACTTTAATACGTTGTTTGATTATAAATACTTCCTTGGTTGACATTGCCAATGACTGAAGTTGTTAAATCTGAAAGAAAAAGAAAGAAATCATTACACGCCTGAACTTAACTCACATTTACAATCGGTCTAAGTTATTGGAACACCAGTTATATATATATATATATTATATATATATATATATATATATATATATATATATATATATATATATATATATATATATATATATATGATGAAAATTAATGCAATATCGTAAGAAAAGATGAGGAATTAACCACATTCTCCGAAGACAATTTAATTCAGAACAGTTTCGGTGTATCTCACAACCTTTTTCAACTGACACTGGATAGAAAATATTAGAAAAGTGCTTACAAACATAACACGGGGTCAGGTCGTGAAAGATCCCCTCTTTTTTTTTTCTCCAATCCCATACTTATGAATAATCAGGAGGGGGATTAGGTCTAAACATATTGAAGGGCTGACATTTTACTATTTTGTTTATTTGCTTTCTTATTACAAGATTTAAAGAAAATTGACCCTCAGATAGATTTAAATTAGGAACTGACGATATCAAGCTCGATTCTACGATTCTTCTCTTAACATAGTTAGCCGATTTAAATAACATTTCACTTCCATTGAAATCGATGGAATGATTTAAGTCTCTAACATGGAAAAATATTTCACTGCTTTGGCTGCCCACTCTAATATCTCTTTTATGTTCGTACAATCTCTTGTCAAAATTTCTCCCCGTTTCCCCTATATAAACTTTATGGAATATATGCAATACCATGCAACGATTGCCATAAAGTTTATATAGGAAAAACGGAGAGAAATCTAGACAAGAGATTGTACGAACACAAAAGAGATATTAGAGAGGGCAGCCAAAGCAGGGGAATATTTTGCCATCTTAGAGACAAGAATCATACGATCGATTTCAATGGAAGTAAAATGTTATTTAAATCGGCCAACTATGTTAAGAGAAGAATCGTAGAATCGAGCTTTATATCTTCAGTTCCTAATTTAAATCTATCTGAGGGTCAATTTTCTTTTAATCTTGTAATAAGAAAGCAAATAAACAAAATAGTCAAATGTCAGCCCTTCAATATGTTTAGACCTAACCCCCCTCCTGATTATTCATAAGTAGGGGATTGGAGAAAAAAAGAGGGGATCTTTCACGACCTGACCCCGTGTTATGTTTGTAAGCACTTTTCTAATATTTTCTATCCAGTGTCAGTTGAAAAAGGTTGTGAGATACACCAAAACTGTTCTAAATTAAATTGTCTTCCGAGAATGTGGTTTAATTCCTCATATATATATATATATATATATATATATATATATATATATATATATATATATATATATATATATATTCTATAGGTTTGCTTCTAAGAAGGCTTATTTTGAGGTTGAGGATAAATCCCAAAATGAGACATGTAAAATTTCTCATTTAATTAAGTACAACGTTTCGGGTATCTTACCCATCTTCTGGTCTTTAAAAGAGATTTAGAAAACGTTTAAAATTACAAAAATTATAATGCACACAAAGTTTAAAAATAAATTATTTAGTTAATTGAAATTATGGCAAATCGCTTGAAAACTATTGAAATTTAGATATGGATCAATTATGGGTACTTTAAATATGCATAAATATAACTCTAGTTGATACAATTATTGGTTGACACAGATATTAGTCACTAAATGAAGCAGCAATAGGAATAAATTATTTAATAAAATGAAAATGTGAAAAAATCATTTGAAAACTTGACACTAAATATAAATGCTATAAATATGGATAAATATAAGAATATACTAATTGGGGCAATTAATTGGTACACAAAAATATTAGTCACCTTTAGTGGACGGTAAAAGCGGAGAGACTGAGGAAAGATTATAGAGGAAACCGATTAGAGATTGGTAGGTTGTGAAAATATTTTGAGTGGTTTATGAAATGAGAAGGGGAAAAGCAGTTGAATCAGAATTTAAACTGGGATTTAGTTGTTTTATAAATAATGATTCGAGAATGCGGATGAAAGTGGAGTCCTTTGCATGTCCTATAATTTGAAAGTTTTTGTGGGAAATTTCTGTCTTACATTTAATTGAATGATCTCGAATGGGAGAAGTTTCTTTATTGGTCAAGGTGGAGCCAGTGCGAGAGCTAATACCAAGATGAGAACAGACCCTAGCCCTAAGTGAGCGAACAGTGCTGCCAATGTAGATCCCCTGGTGGCACCTGGGGCAAATGAATTTCAATAGTTTTCAAACGATTTGCCATAATTTCAATTAACTAAATAATTTATTTTTAAACTTTGTGTGCATTATAATTTTTGTAATTTTAAACGTTTTCTAAATCTCTTTTATAGACCAGAAGATGGGTAAGATACCCGAAACGTTGTACTTAATTAAATGAGAAATTTTACATGTCTCATTTTGGGATTTATCCTCAACCTCTATATATATATATATATATATATATATATATATATATATATATATATATATATATATATATATATATATATATATATATATATATATATGGGTTGGACAACATAATTAATTTAACAGCAATATTTCAATGAGCCCATTATATTACGAAATCTTTATCCAAATTTCATTGCGAGTGGGTTTTTTTTTATACATAGTTTTATTTATCAACTTTAATGATTATTTGTATTTCTTTTTCAATCGTGGAATAGATGTTAAGATGCGTGATCCCATTGAGTTCGAAAAGGGCAAATTGTTGGAGCTCGAATTGCAGGAGCTTCCTTCATCAGAGCAGTAAACTCTTTGTTTTTTCGAGAGCTACCATATCAAGGACCATGGCAGAATTCAGAAGCAGGGGAAAACCTCCAGCAGGAGGAATAATTTCGGTGGGACTCCGAAGCTCGCTGAAAGAGACCGAAGAGTGTTTAAACGCATTGTGATGAAAAATCCCCGGGACAACTGCCTCCAATGTGACTGCAGAGTTCAATCAATATCTCAATAGCCCAGTTTCGATCCAGCTGGAGCAGGTATTGCACGAAGAATGGCTCAAAATTCCGCTCAATGAAGTCAGCAAGCTGTACGAGTCAATTGCAAGACGCATCGACGCTGTTCAGCCAGAAAATGAAGGACCAAATCCGTATTAAATAAATATTCATTGAATTTAACACGTGTTCCAATTATTTTGTAAACCCGTGTATGTATATATATATATATATATATATATATATATATATATATATCGCTATTTGCTTTTGGCTATAAAGTACAAATCTCCCAGCCTAGATATCGGACTGCATGTGAATTAACTACAACGTCCTTGAAGAAAGTTAAATTAATACAACTATCATTCGTATCCTAAAACCGTATCACCGGTATTTTCCTGCGACTCAGGAAGATCATAAGATACAAGAAGAGAGAAAAAAAACATTAGTGACTCAATACCCTTTGTTGTTTTGTCCCATTCTTCACACAAGCGCATACATCTATACATAATTAGTACAGTTTTACATCTATCTAATTTTGGTCAGATTATTTTCAACCATTGGAATATTTTTTCATTCTGGTGATAAACCTACCTTCCCTTTTCAGGATCCTCCCGCTCCTATAATGTCAGTGCTGCGACTGAAGATGGTATGACATAGAACATACATATGGTACATACACATACATGCTCGTTTGGTATTATGGACATTAGCATTGTCCGTTAATGTGATGCGTCAATATTCGTCTTCCCTTAAGTGATGCGTCAATATTCGTCCTCCTTTAAGTGATGAAGTAGTATTCGTCTTCCCTCTAGTGATACTTTAATATTCATCTTCCTTTAAGTCAATACGCCAATAATCTTCCATTAAGTGGTGAAGAAATATTCATCTTCCTCTGAGTGATGTAGTAATATTCGTTTTCCCTTAAGTGAGAGTTTAATATTCGTCTTTCTGTAAGTGATGCGTCAATATTCTTTATTTAAGTGATGAAGAAATATTCGTCTCCCTTAAATGATGCATCAATATTCGTCCTCCGTTAAATGAGAGTTCAATATTTGTCTTCCCTTAAGTGATGCGTCAATATTCGTCCTCCTTTAAGTGGAAGTTTAATATTCGTCCTCCCTTAAGTGATGAAGTGTTATTCGTCTTCCCTTAAATGATGCATCGATATTCGTCTTCCTTTAAGTAATGAATTAATATTCGCCTTCCCTTAAGTGATGAATTAATATTTGTCTTCCTTTAAGTGATGCGTTTATATTCTTCATTTAAGTGATGAAGAAATATTCGTCTTCCTTTAAGTCTTCCTTATGGGATATATTTCAAATTCGCTGACTGATCTCATTCACAATTTAATCCACGTTTAGTGAACTCCCATTTCCATTCAAGACATACGTAGGTGGCATTAATAAAATGCCTTATAATTATTAAATAACCAGGCAATGGCTTCGCCATGGTTAAATTTTTATAAATTTTCTGAACTTCGCCAATTATAATAATTTTAAAGAGAAACTCTAAACAAAATTTCCCTCCTTTCAAAATATCACGTTGCTAAAATATAGTTATAGAAGAAGATATATAAAAATAAATTTTCTGAACTTCACAAACTTTCGATACTTATATTTATTTCTGAGCTTCACCATTTTGTTTTTTGATATTATAAACAAATTATTAGTAATAACTTTGCTAAAAATCATAAGTCATAACCAAACTAAGATGAAATTATTATTCAAATACTAAAAAAAACCCCATTTTTAAATTATAGAGTGAGTGAAGTGATGATGATGATGATTTCTTTCATATTTGAATTACAATAATTTTTTTATCAATTTGATTTCTTTTTCTAGTTGTATATTAAAATGACATTTTTCGATTGTGTTGTTATGCAATTGAATATATTTATTCGCAACAACTGATGGCGGAGATTAATTAAAATTATATTCAAGAATGGTTATTAAAATAAATGCAAATAATACAAAATGGCATTAAAAAATACACCCAATTACAGCTACATCAATATATATACACACATATATATATATATATAGGTTGAGGATAAATCTCAAAATGAGACAAGTAAATTTCTCATTTAATTAAATACAACGTTTCGGCTACTTTACCCATCTTCTAGTCTATAAGATAGATTTAGAACAAGTTGAAATTACGAAAATTATAATGCACACAAGGATTAGAAATAAATCATTTAGTTAATTGAAATTTTGACAAATCGTTTAAAAACTATTAAAACTTTAGATATGGATCAATTATGGGTACTTTAAATATGGATAAATATAATAACACTAGTTGATGCAATTATTGGTTCACACATATATTAGTCACTTAATGAAGCAGAAATAGTAATAAATTATTTAATTAATTGGAAATGTGAAAAAATCATTTGAGAACTGTTGACACTAAATATAGATGCTATAAATATTGATAAATATGAAATACTAATTGGGGCAATTGATTTGGACACAAAGATATTAGTCACCTTTAGTGGACAACAAAAAGCGGAGAGACTGAGGAAAGATTATAGAGGAAACCGATTAGAGATTGGTAGGTTGTGAAAATATTTTGAGTGGTTTATGAAATGAGAAGGGGAAAAGCAGTTGAATCAGAATTTAAACTGGGATTTAGTTGTTTTATAAATAATGATTCAAGAATGCGGAGGAATGTGGAGTCCTTTGCATGTCCTATAATTTTAAAGTTTTTGTGGGAAATTTCTGTCTTACATTTAATTGAATTGAATTATATATATATTTATATATATATATATATATATATATATATATTACCCGTATCAGTATCATTCTGGGCGGTCAGTTGACTTGTAGCTCCCCCTGGCGGTATGAATAAGCTAAAGGACGACGAGTGAGTGTTTCCTATGGAATGTAAAACCTTCGTTGTCCGAGAGAAATTCCTTTCACGCAAGAATCCTTCTTTCGTCCGTTCATCGGTTGAGGTAATCCTATTATGCGGTGAAAATGGCACTCGTGTAATAAGTCCCTGTAAAATAGATCCCATTTAGCGAGAAAAGGTCCCTAAAATTCCCTTTTATGTGGCCGAAAGGACAGTTCAGTTCGGCGATGATCAGTGTCTGGTCAATGGCAAAGTGAGAATGCCATAGCGGCTTACGTGAGGAGAGATCTTCTCGTTATTTTGTCACCCTCGCTGTTATTTAAGAGTTAGTAGGCACAAGTTATGCTTTAGGTAGATTGGCTTGCAAAATACGTGCTAATTTTATGCTTCTTAGATTCGTCAACTACGGTTAATTAATAGCTAATAAGAATGGAAAATATGGTTTCCATTTGAGATAAACAGAATCGAAATCGATTCTGTTTATCTTGGATTCAAAATTCGGAATTCCGTTTATTTTAATTTTTCAACCTACATTTATAACGATTTAGGAAGAGGGAACTAAATCTTAAAAAAACTAAAAGAGAATAAAAAAGGATAAAATAGAATAGGACGTCGAAACAATAAAAATCCATAAGACCACAACCATAAGTGATAGAAAAACTATAATAATTCAATACTCGGATTATAAAAATAGTTCTAGATTATCCAATATTCCCATAACCTCTTAGGTCCTAGAAATACTCTAGTATACTAGTTTAAAAAAATTTCTTAACTTTACTAAGCAATTGCACTTAATTTTTAGAGCCAATAGAGACCTACCATTTAAGATAGGACACAAACTTTAATCCAGACTCCTTCCAACAGCTAATCACATATGATGAAGTTTAACTTCACTAGTTTGTAAATATAGAATACTAAACAAAATATCAAATCATTAAATGCAATAAAGTTAATAATTGTATCAGAAAAATCATGAAATAATACCAATATAATGTAAGAACGCAAAATACCCTTTCAGTTTTTTTAGGATGATATTATGAACATGTCCCAATCGTGTTTTGAACACGTCAACCCCAAGACGCTCGTCATCATCAAATGAAACTCCGCAAAGATTTGTCAACTCCAACGAGTGCAATCACATGGTAGCTAACATCTACATGATAGCGTGCCGTCTCAGATCAACCCAAGCAGATGGTTGTTTCTGCGTATCTTCCACACATTCGGACTTACTCTCCTTTTTCGACTGCCATACATTCACTGGTGGTTGCCAAATGAGTAGTCTAAGATTCAAAAGCCAAACAGATTTGAATAGCCTGAGCTTCTTAAGACACATCGGAATGGCATTTCGTACGACGGAATGAAAATATGGTAAAATTATAAGACGCTGCAGAATGGGACTTGTACCATGGATAGAAAATATGGCAGAATTACAAGACGTTCCAGAATGGGACTTCGGTGTGACAGAATGAACATATGGCAGAATTATAAGATGTGTCATAATTGCATTAATGTAGGGCAGAATGCAAATATGGCAGAAATATAAGGCACACCAGAATGGGACTGGCACGAAAGAAAGAAAATATAACAGAATAATAAGGCGCGCCGGTATGACATTTCTGTTCGACAAAATGAAAATATGGCAAGATTAAAAGACGCCCTAGAATGGAACTTCGGCACAACAGAATGAAAATATGGCAGAATTATTCGAGTTATTTATTACGCTACCCGACATTACTTCTTAAAATTATTAAGAGTGCAACAAATAGCTTAAAAAGGATTGTGTCCATGATATCACTATAAAGTTCTCCCCAACTAAGCTATTAAATTACACAATTAGTAATAAAAATATTATAATACTTACAACTCATTAATATCAATATTACAACATATGCAACTTATTAATATAAATATTAGAATACGTACAATTCATTCCCGTATTGTTTATTCATATTGAGTTACTTCGTGCAAAAATTATACAACTTTCTTTAATATTCTCAATTCTTCTTCAGATGTTTTAAATTAACTGAAATGAATGTTTTCAAATAAATAGCTACGAAAAAAATCCTAAAAATAAATAATAAATAAATGACAAATAAATAAATAATAAATAAATAAAAGTTCTTACTTATTTGGGTTTATTTCAGGGTTTTTTTAATTTTAAAATATTGAATCTGAGTTTATAAATGGGATATCATGAGCCAGAGATAAAGAGGAATAAAGAAGAAAGGAATATAAGGACGATAGAAAAATGATGACGAACCACTATTTCCATACAAAAATAGCACAAAAAAGAATAGAAAAGTGATGAATCATGCATTTATAATGTGTCATTTTCGCGTCAGATCATTTCAAAATGTAGTGTCATCTTTCTCCATCGACAATAGCACTCATCCGATAAACCTTGTTATTTTAATCTCCTTTGAATTACTATTGTAAATAATCTTCAAGTTCTTTATTTTTAATGAGCGTAAAAATTGTTGCTTATAAAATAGAGCTTAAAAAAATCAGTTTTTAAGAAAACTGTAATATTTGTCTTTGAAAAAAAAAATCCACATTCGTTAAGACCACGAACTTACAAAATACATAATCCCTAAAATATACAAAGAAATAACCAAGGTTAAGTCTACATTTACCCGCGGTTTTCGTTAGCCACAAAATTCCGTTTTCTTTCAAACCCCAATTCCCGTTTTCTGCCGAGTCGAAAACTTGAAACAACATTGATAAATGCGGGGTTTCAAAATCCGTGTGTACAGGGTTCTTTGAGACCGTTTTCTAACCAATAGCTTCCGGATTAAGGAATGGTTTTAAAGTTTTAAGACCTCGTAACAGGGGTGTGTTATAGAGGCATTCTAAATGCCATCGGAGATTAAGGGTATCCCTGCGGCCTAGAATGGAAGACCTGCCGAATGTGAAGGACAACCCTCTTAAAAAAAGGACCCCCCATAAAACTTATAAGAGGACTGTTTATGTAAGGGAAATACTTCAGAGGATTATGGAAAGGGGCTCTTTCTATATTTTAAAGGCAGTTAATTAGCTTGTCAATTATTCTTAACTGGTAGCTTTAGTTAGATTTCCTCTTTATGGTATCTGCTCTCTCTTTCGCACAATTGGAGGCTGAGGTGTCTTTGTAGAATTAAATTTTACTTTTTTCACGCATAATCAAACCCTTTCATAGCCTAGGCTCTACGGCATTTCAGAACAACGAAACGTTCTACCTCACTTCATAACAATTATTGGATATGAATAGGCTGAATAGGAAATGAGTTTATTGAATTGGGACTAAGTCATTTGGAATAGAGAAATATAAACATACACAACCAAATGAATAAATCATGTATTTTTAATCAGATAGATAAAGAGTTTAATAGAAGTGCAATTTAACTTTTTTCTAATTTTTCTATTATCGTTTGTTTAACTGTATGTGTCCCTTCTGCTTGCATGCTTTTATCATTAATTTGCTCCAATTTTTGACCATAAGAATACAATAAAAATAATCTCACTCATAAATTAAGGTGACTTAATAATAAAAAATATCAATAAAATCCGAGCTTTAATCTCGGACTAAAAACACTAACTAAAAGCAAACACATAAACACGAACAAGGTTGATGGATATAATAAACTCAAAGTTTTTTATTTGAGATGCATCTAAATCGTTGGTCTCACTGCACAATTCTGCCGTCGAAAACATGCAATGCTACGTAAAATAAAAACATTTTGATAAGGATGCAAACTCGAGCGGATGTACATAATAAAAAGAATTGAAACAAAGATGCTTAAAAAGTTTTAACGTCAAAAAATAAGAATCTTTTTCATGAAAAACAAACATTGGGATGAAAAAACAATATGAAAAGACATCTAAATAATTACGCAAACACGAGTGATTCGTGAAACCAAAAGAAGTAAATCTCTGAAACTGAAATCCTCAGGTGATCTCTGCTTGCGTACACACGTCCTACGCTTGCAATGGCGCGTGGAACAATAAAAAACAACAGTTGGATAAGGATGCAAACGTGTCTGATGGATGCCGTAGAAGGAATTAACGTTTTTAAATGAAGATCCTTAGGAATTCCTGGTGTGTGATGACGAGGGTAAATGAATCCGTAAGGAAATAGTGAGACCAGAGGATGCATCGGCGGGAATCCTGAGAGAGAAGGTTCGGATGAAAAATCCCGAGTCCAGCCACGATCAATCCCCGGCGCTGAGATTATATCTGGACGGTCGATCCGGTCCGCATTCCTCAAACTCTTAATCCTGTTAGCCGTTGAGCTCAAACGAGCCAAGTCTCCCCCCTTCCTCTCTCTCTCTGCTCAATTTGTATTTCCTTCTTTTTTTGTACTTTTTATTTCTTATTTGTTTTCCTTCTTTCTTCACTTTTAGTCACAATATTAGTTCTTCTTTCTACATTTTTTTAATTTTCTTTTTATTAGTACATTGATTTTATTCTTTATTTTCAATTTTATTTTCCTCTTTCTTTCTTTTCAGTTCGTTCTTTATTTTCTCTTTGTTAATTTAATTGTTTACCCTCCTATTTATTTACTCCTTTATTTTTTCATCTATCCTTTCCTTTTCTTCTCTCTTTCTTTCATTTTATTTCCTTCATTTTTTCTGTTTATCTTTCTTTATTTCCCTTTTAGTTATTTAGTTATTTTACTATTTTTGTTTCTTTGTTCTTTCTTTTTATTTCCTTTTTTTGTATTATCCATTTTATTTATTTCTTTATTTCCTTTTTAATTATTTTATTTTCATCTTTATTTTCCTTTTTCTTTTCTTTTTATTTATTTATTTCCTTTTGCTGATTTTTTCTCATGTTTCCTTCTTTCTTTCCTTTATTTCATTTTTTTTTAATTTCTCCTTTTTTTTCCTTTATGTTTCTTCTTCCTTTCCTTTATTTAATTCCTTTATCTCTTTATATATTTCCATTTTGTTTTATTTCTTTTTCATTTTGCCGCCTGCTTTCTATTCCTTTTTCTTTCTTTAAGTCTCTTCCCTTTCCTTTTCTTCCCTTTTTATTTGCTTCTTTGTTTCATTTTATTCCCTTCTTTCTTTAGTTCCTCCTTTATTTCCTTCCTTGTTTCTTTCATCCTCTCTTATTTCTCGTAAATCTATTCATGCTGCCCATTTCCACTGTGCACCTTTTCTTCTTTTCCTATATCTGTCACTCATGTTAGTGTTCTTACCCATATACATTTTGTATCGTCACTGCCATCTATGGTTCACAAGTATCCATCCTTCCATGTTTTTCAATGTTGTTCTCAGTTTCTAATTCCATTAATTATCAACTGTACCTTTTAAGGCAAGAGGTATGTTGCTTGTGAAAATGTAGCGGAGGTTTCTATCTACGCTCTCCAGGATAATTTTATTATAATAGTTTCTTTGTTTATGTTCCCTTCAGGAGTCTCCATCTGTGATAAGATTATATGGATGTACATGTTCTAAAATTTTATCATCAAACATAATTGCTTTATCACTTGCTTATATATTGATCATCATTCTTGTCCTTAAAAAGTTAATTTTCAGACCACTTGCGAGATTAGCGTATGATAATTCCGTTATCATTGAGTGAATGCTTCTTAATTCGAGGCAAATAATAATATCTCATTATAAAAGTGATAGTTACTTAATTATCTTCAAATTAATTGTTTTTGCCATTAGTTTCAACTTAAAATTTTTTTAAATCTCTTCAAGATGAGCTGTAAGCATTTTCTCGAAGATGGGTTTCTCGAGTGTGTTTTTATTTTTATTTGTAATTTATAACCGACTAAGGGCGATCTAAATGACGATGTTGCATGCATACATATATAAGAGAGTATGTCAATGTAAGTTATGTTAATTTCTTGTTTCTTTACTTTTATTCTGACTAAATCTTTATTTACTGATCAATTGCTATATCAAAGTAATAGGCAATAAATGTTGAACTGCCTGCATACAACTATGAGTACATAATTACTTCTGAAACCTGCCTGCTTGCGTTGCTCATTGCAATCTGTGTTTGGATTTGACCTTTGTAAGTAATGTGGTGAATGACCGATAGTTTTTTAAGTCTACCCTGTCGCCTGTTTTTTGTTTTTTAAGTGTAACTCTGGTGTTTGACCTTACCAATAGGAATCCAATTTCTCATAGATATCTTGTAAATATACGAGCTAATGCTCAACAAGACATTCCTCCCAGTCTTTATAAGGTTGATTGTAACCCCATCCTTCCAAGCGTTTGTCATTTTTCATGATCTTAAGTGCATGCCAAATCTTTCACTTATTTACTGCTGTAATTTCTGATTAATTAAGAAGTTATATTTTAGACTATGATGACCATTGCTCTTATATAAGCTCTTATGGATTTTTCTATATATTTGTATCATTTTTTTTCTAATTTTTATTTTCTTTCATGTTTATTCTTTAATTTGTTATTTACTTTGTATAAATTCTTAGGTATTGTTTTATCTCTTTTAATAATTTGTTTTTTTTATATATTTTTTTTTAAATAAAGTTTATCCTTTCCTTACTTGTTTGGTTCCTTCTCATTTTTCAACTTTAATCTAAATTTTTTTGATAACTTTACTTCTTTATGTTCGAAGGAATTGTTTCTGTCGAGGTTTAGTGAGTGGGTAATCCCAGTCCCACTTCCAGTACATATATTTTATTACCGCACCGAGGTGAAGCGGAGGTGAAGTGTATCCGATACACCTACCTTAGAGACTTCCAGTGAATAAGAATAACCCCGGTGCTTCCCTTTTGATCAAAACTAAGATGATGATCCCCTGAGTGTGACCCCACTCAGTAAAAGCCAATCATGAATGGATCGGTGTAATATTGAGATTTAAGCCGAGTGGATTGCTTAATAATTGCCAAAAAATCGTCCAAAATAGTTAAACACACAGAAACAAAAATAATCTTTAATGTAAATGAAATTGAAATAAGCAACAGCGTATATAAATATAATTTATTTTGCACTGAATAAATAAGTCTACAAAAATGTCGTGGGAATTACTTGAAAATTACTTACTAGGATGCTTGCGTTTTAATGGCACCTGACACAGAACGAATGGAATATTATTATTGGGTTAAACACTAAATTAAGCACTTCTAATACTCAAGGGTTATGGGCTCAGGATGGGAATTCTAGTTCACAAATAAACTGGTGAAGTTAGAGGAAGAGATAATTCAATTAACGATACCTTTGAGTTCGTAAATATTTTTGAGGATGGCGGTGAAGATCTTCTTCTGGTGACAATGATCGCACCTAGTCCGGCAGTCCGAGATTAACGAATGAGAAAGTAATCCTAGACCGGTGATATAATGATCTTATACCAGATCATGAAGGTGAGCCAAGCGGTGACTCAAATCGGACTTCTTCCTCGAAGTACCTGTCCGATTATTCGGTACCTGGATTGGGTAGCCAAAACCGATTACCTAGCTACGTCTAGGGTAATCCGCAAAGGTAGGTGTTGTGTAACCTTTGACTCTGAAGGGGGAGTGCGAGAAGTTTGGCACCTACAAGTACCGTGACGGCAACAACCAATTCCTCGAGAAGTTTCTTCCTTGCCGCGGGCGAACGGTTTCCTTTGTGGATCCGGCTACACACACTCGACGTAGGTCCAAGATCTTCCTCCGGAATCCAGGGAGAAGTTTTCCTTTTATTTCCCTCGCGAACATAAATCGAGAGAGAGCACCGAATTCTCGTAAAATCCGCATCGCAGCGCGAAAGACCTTTTTCCATCTGTGACAGAGAGTATGTCTTTCGCACCTTCGAGCCATCTCGGAGTTTACGATGGTGCGAAAAAGGGAGACAGAGAATTCGAGGCGACTGGGACATTTAGAAATACGGAAGGGGCACGCGGCTTGTGTTGGAGTATTACTGCGTACACTTATGTACGCGTTATTTAGACTTCTTCAGTTTCCTTGTTGTGTAGCTTGTATATTGTAAAATAGTTTTTCTTATATATTAATATAATTAAATTCCCGAAGTTGAGTTCGTTGCTTTGTCAACCTGGACTTTCAAAAGTCGTTGAGATATTCGAAATATATTTAAATTTGTGATGGAACAAGTAGTTTTCTTTGTGAAGAGGAGAACGACAGTGAAATAAACCCACTTAGTTAATGTATATATTTGTCGTGGTACAGCCACTCTATACCATACACTACTCCTATATTATGTGGGGGGGTGACTTAATCCCCTACTACAACGCGAACGGTTGAAGGACTGTTCGCAGGGATTAGCGACCAACTAGGAGGTCACACTCGAGGAGTTGGGTTTCAAATCTTTAATAATCAAACAGAGTTCATAAATGGTTGACGAGATTTACTTCTATAGGCCGAGATTATTGTCCAAGGTTAGTTAAAGATGAAACAACAAAAATATAATTTTATTTACAAAGATCAAAATAAGAATAATAATTGGCAAAGGGGAATTATTTAAATTGAAAGAGCCTCTTGATAATTATTATGAGGAGGGATTCTCAAATGGAATTAATTTATTAATGTAAATAGGCTCAGGTCAAAAGGATGGCTTGATAATAATAATAATGGAGAGGGTTTTAGTCTTACGGGTCGATGACTTTGAGGAAGGTCCTTATTGCGATGAGGCGAGTGGAGAACGATCCGATGAGGCAAGTGGGGCAGGATCCGAATGAGGCAATGGGGGGGGGGGGGCACACGATCCGAATGAGGCAGGGAGGGGGGAGGGCACGATCCGAACCAACTTTCCGATGAACATAGCCAAACTTCAAAGACGACGTTAGAGGGGGAATGTGGGAATTCTCCTAATTCCACTGAAAGAGGAATCTTCTTTTACTCAAAGGTAGTCGATGGAGATTTTCTTGTTGCGCAAATTCAAAGGTTTGCTGTTCACAGAAGCTACTAATTGACTTAGGTAGAATCACGGCTGAAGACGTCTGCTACTTGACTAACGCTCATGGGACGAGACGATAAAGTCGGCCTTGAGGTGTGGGCTGGATTCGTCGAACTACAGAATAGCCCGAGTATTTGTATGGCCGATTCTGAAGGGCAAGGGGGAGTTGGGAGAAAGGAGTCACAAGCTCCAGACTTCTTAATCCAGAGGCGGAGTTGATTAATCATTTAACAGTAAGTGGCGAGGCAGAGCGGTTCTTTCGCACCTCGTCACCGGGAGCGGGAGGCTTGGGAAGAGTTCGCAGGATTGGGAAATATTTTTCCAACGTGCTCAGGAGTCGAAAATTCAAGAATGTTCGAACAAGAAATGACGTCGTCCGTGGTGGGATAGCATAGCACGTGGTCTCTGATAAATGTGGGGGGGGGGAGTCAGAGGTTGTTCTTTTACAATATATTTTATCACTGTACTCGTATAAAGAGACCTGTTTTAATTCCAACATTTTTTTTAGAAGAGAAAATTGGTAGGTTGCGTGGCCACCACGAATCTTTTGCTCTTTGAAGTAATATAAACCTTTTGGCAAAAGATCAATATTTTAGGATATTAAAAGACTTTTAGACAACACAGGATCTCTTAGTGGAATATAAAATTGTGGTGATAGTATAAATTTCTTAGTAAAAAATATATTTTTTTTACACTACAATTTTTGCCGAACGAAATAATTTTGTGCGCGCAGTATAATTTTAGGACGACAATGTAAATTTAGACACTACAAGTTTGTTAGCACAATTTAAATTTTCTTATAGTGTATAAATTTAAGGACACAATAATATTTTTTAGAGCCTAATATAAATCTTTTGTAACAGTAAAATGTTTTCCCACTATACAAATTGGGAATATAAAGCAATCACTCGGTACGGTATAAATATGTAAGAACAGTATCAAGTTTAGTACAGTTCGAATTTAGGGGCACGAGTCAATTGGAAACACAAGATATTTTTATACAATTTCAATTAATTGAAACAGTAGAAATTTGGGTTCACCGTATAAATTTGGGAGCACAATACAAATTCAGAGACTATATTTCTTTTTTAACAGCATATCTTGTAGGACTCTAGTACTCAACACAAATTATAGGGTATAGTATAATTTATGGGCACAGGTCAAATTTGGAGATCAATTTTTTTACATTTTAAATTTGTTGAAACTATATAAATTAAGGTGGACCATAAAAATATATTTGCACATGAGCACATTTGACAGCACAATACTAAATTAGAGAATAAAAATCTTTTGACAGCATAAATTCGAGGAACAAGTATAAATTTGGAGTCTCATTCAAAATTTGGGAACTAGTATAATTTGGAGCTGGATGAAGGACAAATGTTAGGACAAAGTCAAATTGTGACTTCTTTGCTTTAGTATGAATTCTAGCGTCAGAACACAAATTGGGGGGAACAAAATCAATTTCCTCATGAGCTTTAGCCACTTATCTGTAACTAGTTTGGGATCTAGGATTTAAAGAGTTGCTTAAAATTTTTTAAATATTTCTGGCTGTAAGCAGCTGATTAATGAACCCACACATCAATCTGGCAACCGTCTTGATCTTGTGTTTACAGATGTTACAGGTATTTTTACCTGTGGAGTGAATTCTTAAGTAGGCTCATCCGATCATAGTTCGATTTAGATTAATGTTGATATGGATTAGGTTGTTGCAGATGCTAACTTCTCTAGGAAAGTTTACCTTAAGTCCCGTGCCGATTGGAATGGTATTCTTCATGACCTTATGGCACTCAGTTGGAGTGATATTTAAAGAAGCCCGAATATTATCGAATGCTTAAATGGCCATCTTAGCCCAATTATAGAGACAATAATCCCTTTTAAACTCTTCAGATTTATACTTAAGGATAAGCCATAGTTAAATGCTGAATGTAAGCTTGCTTATCAAGCAAAGCAAGAAGCTAGAATTTATGGAGGAACAATAAATGAGATTTCTTGTGGCATAATTTCACTGAGTTTAGAAGACAAGCTCAGGTTATCTATGTGAAAGCTGAGAGAGCTTATAATTATGGTGTAAATGAGGTCCTGCTTTCCAGTAGTAGTGATCATAAGTGGTGGTCTCCCCTAAAGTCATCACTTTTCAGAGTTGATTCTAGTATGCCCCCACTCCTAAATGCTGACAGAAGTGCCATCTACTGCCCTTACGTAAAGGCTTAACTTTTGGCTAACCTCTTTGATAGTAAGCAGTGTAGTGAGTCAGTGTTGTTGCCTCAGTCATGCTTTCCAGAACCCAAGTCTTGTTCAATGGCATGCAGATCTAGTGAAGGTAAAACCTTGCTTTTGAATTATGAGTCGTGGCGGTATCGACCCTAATGGGATATTCCCCATTTTCTTGAAAAAGACTGCAGATTTTATTCTCAAAAAATTGCTGCAATTTTTTGCAAGTTGTTACACTTGCTAGTTTTCCATCAGTGTGGAGGATGGAAAATATTGCAGCATTACCTAAAGGACTAAGTCCATCCTCATCTTCTTCAGAATACAGGTCAATATCAATTACCCTGGTCATATCTAAAGTATTTGATAAACTGCTCTCTAAGCGCCTTTGTAGGTTTGCTGAAGATAATAATCTGCTACCATCATTACAGTTTGGGTTTCGTAAGGGGCTTTGAACTTGTGATTCAGCCTTTGATCGTGTGAATCATAGAGAACTTATCTACAACTTAGGATTATCAGGGATTGGTTGCTCTTTTCTTAATACTTTAAGTGAATTTTTGCTTGGCAGAACCCAGAGGGTCTGTGTTGAGGGCCAGTATAGTAGTGTTAGAAATGTAATCTCAGGTGTCCCTGAGAAGAGCGTTCTTGGTCCCTTGCTATTTATTATTTATACAAGTCACATGTGTCCTGGTTTGGAAAACAAACTGATTGCATATGCTGAAGATGCAACTCTTGTGAATGTTCTTCTTTTTCCCCGCCTGAGGAATTCAGTAGCAGATTCCATAAATAGAGACCGAGCACGTATCTATGAGTGGTCTAAGCTTTGTCGCATGAAGCTTAACTCTTTTAAAAGTTAGAATATCATAGTTAGTCGGTCCAGAGCACTTTTGCCTATGCATACTGATCTACATATTGATGGAACAGTATTAAATACTAGTAAATATTTTAAGGTTTTAGGCGTTACTTTTAACAAGAAATTGACTTTTGAGAGGCAAATACGTGATATTGCGGCTTCTGTTTCCCAGAAAGTTGGTATCTTGAGGAGATGTATTAGAATGTTGGGAGACGAAGTAAATTTTTTCCTTCTTCACTGTTTGGAGTACTGCTCTCCTGTGGGGTCTTCAGTTGCTGATTCACATTTTAAGCTCATGGATAGAGTTATGTCTTCGGTCAAGTTAATTTTACCAATTATTAATGTTGACCTTTGGCATAGGCGTTAATTGAGCACTTTATGTTTGTTGCAGAAAATGCACTACAGTGATAAACATCCTTTGCATTTCTCCCTACCTGATCTAGCTGTTTTTGCTTGTAATACAAGGCAGGCAGCTACTGCTAATAGTGTGACATTTTCTAGTATCAGGTATAGTGCTAACCAGTTTGCCAGTTTTATTGTAGCTGCAACCGGGATGCGGAATGGTTTGCGTAGTGCTGTTTTGGAGTCAACTGATCTCCATACATTTAAGAGCTAACTCATTCTTATTATCTGCTGACTTCACCTGATTTCCGGCGTTATTGTTTTTTTTCTTCATATTTGAACTTCATTCTTTTTTGTCTCTATCGTATTTTTATTTGCAGGCTGATCTCCCTCTGGAGCCCCTTGAGTTTATAGTCTTTTGAAATTTTCTATGGGGGTGGTCAGCTCAAGATTTATAGAAAGAAAGGAAAGAAAAACAGTCTTGGAAAAGTGGATGTTTAGAATTGGTTGGGCATGGTAGTGCTATTCAAAGACACATGTTCATGAGCAAGGTAGTGAGTGGTATTCAGACATGTTCAATGAGCATAGTATTGGTATTCAGACAAGTTCATTGAGTATGGTAGTGGTTTTCAGCTACACATGTGCATCGAACCTGGTAGTGATATTTAGCGACGCACGTTCAATGAGCATGGTACTTGTATTGAGGGAGAGGATCATTGAGTATTGTAGTGGTATTCAGAGGGAAGTTTTCATTATTATGGTAGTGGTATTCACAGAAAAATGTCCATTAAGCAGATACTGCTATCCGAGAAAAATATTAATTACGCATATTAGTGCTATTCAGAGACATTTTTTTAGCATGGGCATGATATTTAGAGAAATATGTTTAATGAGGATGGCTTTGGTATTAAGAGATATATTCATTGATCAGGTAGTTAAATTCAGAGATATACTCGTATCTTTATTGAACATGATATTATTACTCAGAGATATATTTTCAACGAGCATGGTAGTGGTATTCAGAGACACATGTCGATTGAGCATGGTAGTGGTCTTCAGAGTCAGGTGTTCATCGAGGATAGTAGTGGTATGCAGAGACACACCTTCATCGTCGGACATGGTGGTGTTATTCTGAGATACAGATTGTCACAGAGAAAGAGAAAAGCGCCATGCGGACGGAAATCGTTAAGCAGCGCACTGAGAAAGCCAACCCACTTCCGGCGATAACAAGTATTCAATCGCAAATTTTCCTTTATCATGGTAGTGGTCATTTTAGAGACAGGTGTTCATTTAGCATCGTAGTGATATTCAGAGAGAGAGAGAGAGAGAGAGAGATGTTTATTAAACATGGCAGTTGTTTTCAGAACCATGTTCATTGAACATATTAGTAGTATTGAGATATAAATATTCATTGTACTTGCTTTTGTTAATCAGAGACACATTTGTATTGAGCATTGTATAGTTTTTCAGAGAGGTATGTTCATTGAGCATGATACTATTATTTAAGGACACATTTGTTTGAAGCATGGTAGTTTTAATCAGAAACATGAGTAGTGGAACTCAGAGACACAAGTTCATTGTGCATGATAGTGTTATTTAGAGACATGTTAATCGAGCATGCTAGTGGTATTCGGAGACATGTATATTGAACATGAGAATTGTATTGAAAGTGTGTTTATTGAGCATTGTAGTGGTATTCAGGGACATATGTTCTTTGAGCATGGTAATAGGGTGTGCCAATTTGAGGGATGAAATTTAATTTTTGAAAGTTTCTTCACAGAAAGGTTCTAAAAATATGTGTTTGAATGTGCAGAATTCAAATCTCCTATTATTTTTGTGGTTGCTGAACATTTAGTTCGGTAAATCTACGTATGAATAAAAACTCAAATTGCTATCGGAAAATTAATTTTAGATTATCATATTTGTAGATATTTATCTAGACATTTAGTTTCTCTACATAAAACATATACCATGAATCATAAGCCATATCCTGGTAATCCTAAAATTAAAATCTACTTTTATTTTTCTGATAGATTAAAAGTTCGGTTGCAGTGTCTAGCATCTTGCCAATATTATCGTCCAGTTGTTGTTAGACAATGTCTTCCCATCTAGTGCTTTTATCAAGTGCCGCAGGGGTAACCCCTTAGTGTGGAGGGCACAAACAAACCAAATCAGTTTACGGATAAGCTTAACTTCTACTCAATGCATGAAATCACCCTCCCGGCTAGTTTTAACATTTGTAGAATTACCTCCAATTTCCTGCATGCTTTTTATCAATGCCCTTCTTCATGAAATCTACAAGGTTATCAGCAATAACTTCATCAGTTTGAGCCTTTCTCAGGAGTAAAGTGGTAGATGTATCGTCCACCTGGCTCATTGCACACAGAAACATGTTCTTCTATGATGATGCTGGGGAAGTGACAATCTGAATTGTCTAATTTCAGCATAACCGTAGTTTTATCTTGACGGCCATCTAAAAAGATGCAGTAAATTTCACTCTTCTTACAAAGTTCAACAGAATCCTGATCTAGGGATCTCATAACTTTTTCTTTGGTCCTTTTAACTATATTGTGAACAACTAGAAATCCATTTCATTGATCAATCCAGCATCTATAAATACAGCCGTTCTGATGGCAGCTGTAGCACTCAGGCTAACACCATATCCTATGCTATGCATAACAACATTAGGTATTTCTAATGTGTTGTACTATGGCTTTTTATTGGCAGTTGGAAATCTGCTTGGTATTTTTAATTTCACTTCATGAGTTCCATTCTTTCCATCTTAAGCATCAGCTATTTGTCTTTCATTTTCATTAGGAGAAAAAATTATTTCATTTGATGGCATTGGAACAGTTTCCTGCTTACTTGTCTGCTTATATTCAGCAACACTTCTTCTCTCACCTTCTTACCGCTTATGCGTTTTGACTTGTCTAGTTTGCTAAGGTTAATCTAGCAAGCCAATCTGATGTGGTCAAATAGAACCAAACCTTTGTCTCCTACTTTTAATGAACGCAAATTCCTTCACAGTGATCTTCATCTCCCTAGGGCATGTGCAATAATGAGTTTCATTTCTGTAACCAGAGCAGCCAAATTCGCAACAAAAAACAATTTTTCACTTGCAATTGAGGATGTCAAAGAGCTTGTCAAGTTTTGTAATGAAAGCATCTTTTATAGTAGCTGTCCTCTCCCAAGAGGTGTTTTTGGCATGCCACAGTTCTCCTGGACCTTGTTTAAAATAGTGAATCGTAAATTTACAAGGCAGGCTACAAAAGAACTGTTCGTTTGTTCAGAATTTCCAAACACTTTAGGGTAAATGACATTTGCAAGACTGGCTTCTGGGTAGTTCCTCATATCCTCACTTCTTTGTTCTCTGGGCAATAGACCATATTTCAGAACGTCATGCAGTGTTGGGAGTTTAGAGGAAAACAACTCCACCATTTCCAATTAAGTTGCTCATATGTGTGAATGTCCCAAGTTCTGGCTGGATGGTAACATTGACGGCCAATTAATCTTCACCACACCGATGAATATGTTTCAACCTGTGAAATAAGAAGAAAACGGCAAATAGATATAATATAATAATTGTCATTTAATTCCCCCAAACATTAAAATATTCCTAACTTTCAAGTAGCTTATCATTATCGAGCAGAATTAAATTATATTAAAATAACAAATAATATCTTTTGAATTCAAATGTCGTGCTGTAATCTTTTACCACCCTTCATTTATAGAATTTGAAAGTTAAAAAAGTTGACACATCCTAACATGGTAGTTATATTCAGACACAAATCTTCATTGAGCATGGTAGAGGTATTCAGAGACGCAAGCTCATTGAGAATGATAGTGTTATTAAAATACTGGTAAGATGTTTTCAGAGACATGTTGATTTAGCGTGGTAGTTGTATTGAGATACACAGGTTTCTTTAGCAGCGTAGTGGCATTTAGAGATATATGTTCATTTAGCATGGTAGTTATATTCAGAGTCAATGTTTATCGAGCTGGACAGTGTTATTCAGAATCGTATCATCATCGAGAAGGGTAATGGTTTAAGAGACATATTTTCATGTAGCATGGTAGTAGTATTCATATACACATGTTCATCGAGCAGTATAATGGTATTCAGAGAGATATTTACATCGAACATGGTAGTTGTATTAAGAGACACGTGTTTATCGAATATAGTACTGATATTCAGAAATACACGTTCATCGAACATGGTAGTGTGATTCAGAGATATATTTTCATTGATCATAGTGGTGGTAATCAGAGGGAAATTTTATTAATCATGTGGTGGTATTTACAAACACATGTTCATTAAGCATGCTCGTGGCATTCAAAGACACATGTCCATTAAGTATGGGAGGGGTATTCAGAGACACATGTTTAGCGAGCAGGGTAGTGGTAATCAGAGACACAAGTTCATTGACCATGGCAATGGTATTCAGACACATGTTCATTAAGCAGGGTAGTTGCATTCAGAAATGCTAAATTGATAAAAAAATAACTAATAATAAAATTTGTGTCATTATTTTCTATTTTGTATCCTAGTGAATTTAATATAATATTTTTTTTATTTAATGCGAAAACCAACGATGGCATCCGACTAAATTCTTATATAAAAAAAATGGTAAAGAAGAAAGATGTGAACATGTGTCGAAGATAGCCGTCGATCTTCCTAAAGGCATTGAACAGGAAGACCTCGCAACTTCGATCGTTGGCGATGGAGTGTAAATATTGTTTTAGATGTGAATTGCAGCATTTTGGCTCATACTGCTTCTTATCCCTCTTGCAAGGACGAAGCAAAAGTAAATGACACCTATGTTGTACATTGTTGTAAACTGTGCATTAATAAATAAATAAACGAGATTTAGGTGGATCGTTGTCCTCTATAGCCCAAAATGTCTAAATTAACCATTAACTTTATATCATATGTCAAAGTACAAAATAAATCTAGGGAGAAAATTGCCCCCACTCACACACAACAAAACAAATAAGCTAATATATCAGGTTAGAACGAAAGTCTTCTCCGATTTTGTAGAGTAAAGTTTTAGATATTATTTATTAAAGAATTGTCTTTTGTTATCCTTTAGAAATGCTACAATAATTAATTTATACCTTTTTCTTTCAGATTAAAAAATATATTGTTTATAATCTTCTTCGGTCTCCATCCCTATTTCCTTTTATCTAAAGACCAAATTAGGCATGTTTTACTCTATGAGTTTCCTAAAAGTGGCAATGCAAGTCCAGTTACAAACTCCATTCACATCACTTATGAGGATGATGCAGTAAATGAAAGAAGTTGCAGGGGGTGCTTTTGGGGTTTCCAAAGTGGGGATTTCAATTTAAAGAAGGACCAGGAGAAGGTCGTCCAAAAGAACTTGATTTCGAAAGGTTTGAAGCTCTGTCACACGCAATCATGCTACAATTTCTAGGGAACTGACAGAACAACTTAACCTAACCCACACACTGTCCTACGCCAAATAAAAAGGATTGGAACGGTTCCAATGATGAGATAATTGATCCAGCGAATATGGAACAGCGTTATTATTTGCTGTAAATCATTGTTTTCACAAAACCTTCAAGGACCATTTTTGGGAAGCCGTGTTACTGGTGATCAGCAGTGAATCCTTTATCATAATGTTAACCGTCGCGGTTCGTAGATCAGTCGAGGAGCAGGATTTTTCAATAACCAAAAGGAAGACTTAATCAAACTGATCATGTCGAGTGTATGGTTGATAATGAAGGAGTTATCCATTGTGAACTCTTAAACAACAATAAAACAATTAATGCCACATCCTAATATCACCAAATAATAAACACAAGTTGGAAATCAGGTAAAGTATGGGCCAACTTACTAATTCTGATATTTAGAAGATCGCGTGCCATTCCTACATTCATGTGTATCTTCCTTTATATTACACTGGTCATCACACCTTTTGTTGACTTATATTTTGTGGTTGTTTTTAACTAATTTTGATGTCCTGATTTCAAATATGGCATCCATTTTTTGTAAAATATCAGGTTTTCATTCTACAGCATATTCCTATTTTACGACGTACTGAATGCATTTACTCGGAGAGGGTAGTTTCTAAGTGTTAGAGCTTCAAACCATAACTTAAAATGTCAGCAGAATTTGAAAGGATAAAAGCATTGGAAGATAACATAACCTATTAGTAAATACATACAGGTTATTTTTCTAATATAATAGAGAAAACACAAGCAATCGTACACATACTTATACATTCATGGAAGAACTATTGCTTGCGAGAGTGTCTGGAGTGTTTAATGTCTACACAGTCTCGTTGAATACTCCAACAGTAGTCTGCGATCATTTTGTGCTCCATTGACCTTGATATCTCTCTTCCATAATCTTAATATCTTGATGCAAACGCTTTCTGTGTTCCTCACGCACCTTATCAAGATTAGCAGGAAATTCATCAAGATGACTCTTGAGGAAATGAACCTTAATGCTCATGTTTTAGCCTAAACGATGAAAGCTATCAAGTAATGTCTCTACCAAATCATTGCAGTTAGCAGCTTTTTTGTTTCCAAGAAATCCTTTCACAAGGATTTCTTTTTTTTATGTAAGTCATAGAACTCGAGAAGTTGTGGTATTTCATTAATTTTCTGATGTGTGGCCCATCAAAAACCCCATCCTTTATTTTATCATAACTTAAGCAAGGAAATATTGTACATATGAATTTGAAACAGTCACCCTCCACATTAAGAGCTTTCACAAATTGTTTCATCAGCCCTAGTTTAATAAAAAGGGGTAAGAAGATGATTTTCTCTGGCCCAACAATTGGTTGGTGTATAATATTCTTCTCCCCAACAGTCAAACTTTCTCTAACTCGCCAGAGTTTCTGTTCCCAATGTTTGTCCTTGGCTCGACTGTCCCAAAAACACAGGAAACACAAATATTTTGTATAGCCTTCTTTTTGGCCAAGTAAAAAAAATACCATTTTCAGATCCACACATATGACCCATTTTGTTCATCATATATGAGTAAATCTAATACAAATCTTATGTCTATATGCTTCTCTTTTAAATACAAAAAATGACCAATAGGAATCGCACCGAACAAGTCTCCATTATGGAGTAACACACATTTTAGACTCTTCTTTGAACTATCTAGAAAAAAGTCTCCATTCACTTGGATCATACTCTGAAATACCTATCGCGTTAACAGTCCCCGCCACGTCACAACAGTAAACAAATCTTCTTCAGCTTTAAGGAATTCCAAGAGATATCTCTCCATATTTCGATAAAAAGTTACATTTGTTTTTTCCTACAACAAATTCTTCTCCTTAAGTCTAGAAGCTAACACTTCTGCTAACTCTTTTGAAAGGCTTAGGTCTTTAACTAAATCATTCAGCTCTAATTGGCTTAAGTTTCCACGTTCTTAAGTCGATGTATGTACAAAGTCTGGATCACTGTCAAGTTCATTGCTTACATCAGATTCACGTATATCACTTACTTGGTCCAGGGAAGGAAGTTCCTTCAATACAGGTACTGGAATTTCATCTGAATAAGGCACTGGACGAATTGTTGAATCAAGATTTGGGTAACTTATTTTATGTAGCGTTTTCTTGCTATAACTAGAAGTCTTTGTGAGACAAAAGTAGCAATCGCTTACATGTTTTCTTGGCTCCCGCACACCATAGGAATGCCATATCCTAGTTGTTTCTTTGTGTCTTTTATCCATTAGTGTAGAATGTCGACACATAGTTTACAAACATTGTGTGGGGCCCACGGTTAATCCTGATCACCTTATTTAACCTTAAAGTAAAGTAAGCCAAGTATGTTCTTTTCTAAAGGATACTAATGTTTATTCTTTGAGTTGGTGCAGTAAAACAACCACATATACAGCAAAACGAGTCAGGGGAATTCAAACATTTCTTTCGTAATGGGGCCATACTAGTGAATCCTATTTCCTAGAAAAAATCTGAAAAAACACAAAGTTATATTATACACAATTGCTGTATATATAGATGTGCATAAAAGAAGTCTAAATACATAGATAAAATAAAATAAGAAGAACATCAAACGCTTCCACTTTCGTTCACTTGGTCGTAAGATAGCCTGCTACTATGAGCAGAACCAATATGGACCAGGTTATAAATAAAAACTTGACGTGATAGAAAAAAAAATTGACACTTTTAAACTTTAATGACCATGAACTTCCCAAGAACAGGTCTCAAACTTAAGTCAGCAGAAAATAAGTTAAAATTTGTTGACCAGTGATATCTTTCACATATTTTCACTCACCTTTATCTTCGCACCTACGAGTATTTTGCACCAATCTCTCACGACAAACTTTACGCGAAGATGATCTCGGAGGTTTTCACTTATGTATTTAAAAAAAACTAAGAGTGGCTGAATGACGCGTGCAATTGCGTCATTAAGGTTTCTAAAATTGTTCACAATAGAATGTAAAAGAAACGAGCAAACACTCCGAGACGTGTTGGTATTTTCAGGAGACGCAAAAGTACATTTAGGCAGTAAAAGGTTAAAATGTCCATTATTCAGGCTGCGAATACAGAGATAAACACTGGAATTTGGACAGACGTCAGGCATGACAGCAGATGTGATCAATGCCTGAATAGGAAACGCAATTGATACCTACCTGTTAAACTTTGCATTTTCGTATTATGACATAAGTAAATAAATATACATGACATAAAAAACATCTTCTTTCTAATAATAAAACCATAGATGACATAAAACATAACAACCTCTTCTTTCTAATGATAAAACCATACGTCACATAAAACATAACATCCTCTTCTTTCAAATGAGAAAACTATACATCATATCAAACATAACATCTTCTTATTTCTAAGGATTAAAATCTTACATCAGACTAAAGATAGCTTCACCCGATTTCTAAGGAGAAAACTATACATCACGTAAGATATAACATCATCTTTCCAATGATAAAAAATAAATTAGATAAAAACATCGACTTCTTTCTAATAATAAAAACATACATTATATAAAAAATAACATCCTTCATTAATGATAAAAACCTTACATTTCATAAATACATCCTTCTTTACTAATAATAAACCCATACATCACATAAAAAGAGCATTTTCTTCTTTCTAACGATAAAAACATATATCACATAAAGCATAACATCTTCTTCTTACTAATGAGAAAAGGACACATCATAAAAGACAAAATATTCTCTTATTTCTGAAGATAAAACCATACATCACATAAAACAAAAAACCTCTTCTTTCTACTGAGTAAACGATATATCATATAAAACATAACATCCTAATTTTTCTAATTTTAAAAACTATACATACATAAAGCCATAGATTACATAAAATAAAACATCTTTTTTTCTAATTATAAAATCATACATCACATATACAGTACATCCTCTTCTTTTCAATGATAAAACTATGCATTATATAAAATATAACATCCTCTTCTTTCATATGATAACACCATATATCACATAAAAATAACAACCTCCTATTTCTAATAATAAACATATATCACTTAAAATATAACATGCTATTCTTTCTAATGATAAAACCATACATCACATAAACCATAACATCCTCTTTTTTCTAGTAATAAACCAAGCATTACCTAAAACATAACATATTCATAATAATAAAAATCCTCACATAAAAAATAACATCTTTTTTCTAATAAGAAACATACCTTACATAAAACATACATCTTCTTCTTTCTAATGATAAAACCATGCATCACAAAGCAGCATCCTCTCTTTCTAATGATCACAACATATATCACATAAAATAACATCTTTTTTCTAATAATAAAACCGACCTCACTTAATACTTGACATTCTCTTCTTTCTTGTAAGAAAAACCATACATCATATAAAATATTCTTCTTTCTTGTTATAAAAACGTACATCACATAAAACATTACATCCTCTTCTTTATAATAATAAAATGTGCACGCATAAAACATAGCATAATTTTCTTTGTAATAACAAACCAAATATCACATGAAATATAACATCTTTGTAATAATAAACTTAAAATCACATAAAACATATCATCTTTCTAATAGTAAACCATACATCACATAAAACATAGCAACATCTTTTTTGTCTAATACTGAAAAAATGCAGGACATAAACGATAACATCCTCATCTTTCTAATAATAAAAAATGTACCACATAAAATATAACATCCACTTCTTTCTAATAATAAAGAAATGCACCACATAAAAGATAACACTCTCTTCTTTCTAATATACATGCATAATTCTTTACGATTAAATATTCACGATTTATCACTGTTTCTTGCAGGTCTTCGAATTAATGGCACGGTACATTTTAGCTCTACATAACAGAGCGTAACTAAAAAAAATTTAAATTATTTCAATATTATTTCAGAAATAAAATAATTTTATTAACCTTTTAACAATTTATATGTCATTTGTAATATTCTTTTCAAAGTTCTTTCTGCATAATATAGTTAGTGTGAATATAATAATAGTGTCAATAATTTCCGTATTTTTTGTTTCCAAATTTTAAGGGAGTAAAAAATGTTAAAAAATATTATTGTTAAAATAACCGCTAAATATTATTTAATTAAAAAAAACAGCTGAGAGATTTAGGGTAATTTTTTTCATTTATTTAAAATAAGCATTTCAACATTTTTAATATATCTTTTGTTTCTTAACGAAATAAAAAAATATTGAGACACAACATAGGTACGTACATAAAATTTGTTTTATTATTCCTTTTTTTAACGAAGTAAAAAAGATTTAGATGCAACATAGGTACGTACATAAAATTAATTTTTAATATCAGATTATTAAAAAAATTGATAAGGATTTTACCCTAAATCTGCAGTTATTTAAGACGCCCTTTATTTCTCAATGCGATTTAGATCATTTATAAAGTAGATTCCGAACCACTGGAATTTATCGCATATGGCAGCAGCCGCGAAGTCGACTCGGATTAGAAGTCAAACGTGTGATTAAACACACACGATGTAGCTTAACTTTGCTGCAATTGGAAGTAGTATTTTCACCACATGGATATTTATAAACCTCTAAGTGATTTCCACAAATTCAGGGTGATATATAAGGAGTGTGAATTATTACAAAAAGATATAAACCTTAATAAAGACGTAACTCTACATAACACAAAATCGGCATTAAACCTTACTAAGACTAAGAAATTTAAAAAAGCTTTGATTTATTTTATTCGATATTTCGTTATAATTATCTCCTTTCGTAATGATCTAATTTTTTCCATTTCTTCAATGTCACCGAGGGATAAAAAATAATGCAAGACATTTCATGTAAGAACCTATGTTATATCTAAATTTTATTTGATTTCTTTAAAAAGAGGCCTACCCTGTATTAATTAAAAATTAAATTTGAGTTGTTTTTTATTAATATCCAAAAGTTAATTATTCATTGTCATATAGAGTTCTTTATTATTTTGTTTCAGGATTCCATAACAGAATTTTATTATTTGTGTTCACTTGTTTCTTATTTTTCGGTGTTAATATCTTTTTCAGTTTCGAAATATATTTTTCTTGTCTCTGATATTTATTTATTATTTTGTTTAAATATTTGTTTGCTATTTTGTTTCTAAATTTGTTTCTTCGTTGTTTCTATATTTGTTCTACTTATTTTTTCACATTTGTTTCTCCTTTGTTCTTGATATTTGTTTCTTCTTTTGTTTTCATATTTGTTGTTACTTTTGTTTCTATATGCGTTTTTTCTTGTTTCTCATTTTTTCCTTCTTTTGTATCTATATCTGTTTCTTCTTATGCTTCGATATTTTTATACTTTTTTATCGTTATTTGTTTCTTCTTTTGTTTCTATATTTATTTCTTCATATATTTTTATATGATGGATCTTATATTACGATATTTGTCTCTAATTTTGTTTCTATATTTGTTTCTTCTTTTGTTTTTGTTTCTCTTTTGTTTCTTCTTATGCTTCAATATTTCTTTTTTTGTTTTGTTTCAATATTTGTTTCTTATTTTGTTCTTATGTTTCGATATTTGTTGCTTATTTTGTTTCAATATTTTTATTTTTAGATTTTTGTTTTGATATTCGTTTCTTTTTTGCTTCCAAAGTTTTCTTGATCCGTTCGATACTTGTTCTTATATTGTTTCTATATTTGTTTCTTGTTTTGTTTCTATAGTTTTTCTTCGTTTAGATTTGTTTCTTCTTTGGGGTCTATCTTTTTTTATTTTTATATTTATTCTTGTGTTTCCATTTTTTCTGCTTTTGAATTTTTATTTGTTACTTCTTTTATTTCGATATTTGTTTCGATCTTGTTTCGTTGTTTATTTTTCTTTTGTTTGTACATTTGTTTCTCCGCATGGTTCGATATTTGTTTCTTTAGGGGGATATTTGTTTCTTCTTTTGTTCCTTTATTTTTGCAATATTCATTTCCTCTTATGTTTCGATATTTCTTTCTTCTGTTGTTTTGATATTCCTTGTTTTTTTCTTCCATATTTTCTTTCTCGTTTATATTTATTTTTTTATTTTTTTATTTATTTGTTTATTCTTGTTTCCATATTGTTTCTTCCTTTGTTTCAATGATTGGTTTTGTTTTCTTATAACATTTATTTCGATATTTCTAATATTACTCTTAAATTCTTGGTTATTATCGGGTCATTTTATTTTCGATTCCATTGTTTAGTCTTTTGTTTAAATATGATAACCTTAATTTTAATTCTCTGTTTATTTTTGTCTCAATAACGTAAGGACTTTAATTCCTGCCATGTTTTTTATTGAGTATAACACATCTTCGCTGCAAAAATTAATTATCAAAAGTAAGAAAAGATAATCCAAAAGAGAAATGAATAAACGCAGGTGAGGCAATTGCGAGAATATAAAAATCGATGAGAAAAGAATATGAATTATAATGAATAGAAAAACCAATATCGAGGTTTTTGCATTATTACATTTTCTCTTAAAAATACTTAAGAAACCCAAAGAATTATCTTAAACTTCCTCTCCTGATACATATCACCAGGACGCTTGCGCCACCTAACGTCAAAAAGAGAACTGCAATGGCCCTTAGAGCCTGAGAGTGAGGAGAAATACGAGAGAGAAAATTAAACTACCCCCTTCCCCAATGGCACCTAAATTGAGACAAAGCAAGGTAGAGAAAATGCACCAAAGATTAAAGGAAATTCGCACTATAAAACGAAGCTGAAGAAAATTGGTTTAATCTAAGGCATTTGAACTCCTTTGGCGGATTGACCAAAGGCTGGGATCAAACTCGGAATGTGCCCAGCAGGGAACTCATATCTTGAAGCTCTTAACACAACGTCCATTAAGATAAAAATCACCACGAAATTCTTCACCTATTCGTCACCATATAATTCCCTATGATATATATATATATATATATATATATATATATATATATATATATATATATATATATATATATATATATATATATATATATATATATATTACAAAAAAAAAATAATTGGACGCGAATGAGCAAATGAGACGAGAAACCGGAGTTTTTTAACGGCAAGCGAAAGGGACATTATAAGAACTCAGAATCAAAGGGAGCAGAGGGCGGCACATTGAAGGCTATCCTTTACCGAGAAGACAGAAATAACGCCAGGGAAAAAATGTTTCTGAAAATTCCTGGCCGGGATTTGAACCCAGGTCTGCTGATTGCCGGTCAGATGATTTAAAGCTAAGCTACCAATCACAGTAACTATATTTTACTCAAAGCGTTACTTCATCAAACTCAGTGTCTCCCTAAGCGAAGTACCTCCAAGGAATTTTTCCCTGGCGTTATTTCTGTCTTCTCGGTAAAGGATCGCCTTCACTGTGCCGCCCTCTGCTCTCTTTGATTCTGGGTTCTTCTAATGTCCCTTTCGCTTGCCTTTAAAAAACTCCGGGTTCTTGTCTTATTTGCTCATTCGCGTCCAATTCTTCTTTCTCTTCTACTATATGTATTTATAGTCAGCTATACAAGGTTTCTGCATCTTTCTTTCTGTCTTCAAATTTATTTGAAAGGCAGAAAATAAAAATGGGTAGCTCTATGGTGGTTGTATTATCACCCGCAGATCCTGTATCTGCTCTTTATTTGTATATATATATATATATATATATATATATATATATATATATATATATATATATATATATATATATATATATATATATATATATATATATATATATATATATATATATTGGAATTTGTTTTAAGAAGAAAATGTTCCTTATAGTTGTTTAACCTTTTCAAAATTTGGGGAAAGCAGTTTAACGATAACTTATGCAATGATCAAACCTTTTATTTTAAGCTCCAAAAATGCTGTTAGTATGTATATTTCATTGCCTATCTGAAGGACAAGATTTACAACCTGTAAATATTGCTTGATATCTGACCTATCCTATGTATGTTGAACATTGCAACGTTTAAATTAAGCTCTTGAACAAAAAAACCCACTGGTCAACCATAAGCTATGTTCTTCCTTCATTACACTGCACAACGACACGTGGTACATTTGACCCTAAGGAAATTGGATTCATTAGGATGAGAAGTTTTTCCTTATTTTACATATTAACTGGATTTCAAACTAAGTGTTTACCACTTATTTAAATCATTACATCGCCTCAATGGTAGTTTATTCTGATATGAGGTAGGTGGAGGTCGCTATCAAATCTCCTATCCAATCAAAACCGCAAATAAATTTCTTAAGAAGATAATCCACCGCTTTTTTTTAAACGACTGGAGATCTTTGGCAATAATGAATACCACCACTACTGTGATTTTAGCCAATAATGATCAAAATTACTTTGCTGAATAAATGGAATTTTTATCTTAAATATTAATTCAATTTTCCTTAAGAAAATACATTAATTTCCTATCAACCTGATATATATTGATAATCAAATAATACACCAAAATTTGAGGTCGACACAATCAATGCCATTAAGAAAACCCTACCCCCCCTAAACTTTCTATTCCATTTATCCTAATTAATTTTATTTAAACCTATGACTGAAATATGCAAAATCTCACAAGAATAAAGCAACCATTTCATAACTACAACCATGTGTATAATCCTTTGTTAGGGGATACAACATTTATTAGGGTTATAATGTATTATGTATCTCTAAATAGATGTTCCTCTTCTGTTTTAGAGGAGATAATAATTTCTTTAATATCAACCATTGTGAACGAAAATTAGGAGCAACTAGTACTAAATATAATTAGAGCAAATGCGTTTAGGGAAACGTTTTAAGGGGAGTAATATATATGAATCGAAAATAGATTACACTAAACCTTCCTCAATTAGAAGAAAGGATATGAATCATTTTTCTTAAATATGGTAAGCCTTTTAAAGTTAATATAGGAATCAAACTATAAGACCCTCTTCTCAGGTCACCCTAAAATTTTGAACTAGTTCGTGTGGCTAATGGTGGACATACTAATTATCATTTTTCGTTTAAATATTCAATTTTTCGATTAATATGAGAAAAACTTTCATTTAATATAAGGGCTTATTTAAGGGGGCCCTTCCTTAAACGTCCCGCTCCCCTAGCAAATGGTTATGCATAACCCAGTAGAAGATGTGAAACTCCGATAATACTTCCATAACTCCACCAACACCAATATTAATGTGCACGCACCTAATATTCATCTTTTGTGTATATGTGGATATATGTGCAGGTATTCGTCAGTCATTATAGACTGATGTATCGCGCGTTGGAAGGAGATTAGTGACAGCCTCATTACGTTTGATTCAATAAATTCAGTCGTCAATCGATAGCAATCATCTTCTACACATTTCATCGCATTCACCAATCAACAACCAACAAGTGTTGGGGTATAAATTTCCCCCTCTATGACTCCTCTCATATTTCGTGCCTCTCAGTTTGATAATCCTAATTATAATCAAAGACCTACAGACCTACAGAAAAAGTGTTAAATATAGGATTAGTATATGTACAAGTTTAAAAAAAGGGTGAGTCGTTATTCCTCATCACCTCGAATGCAACCATTCTTCTCGGTCAACATCTCTTACACACTTCCCTAAACCAATGCTTCTTTAATGAAGCCAGAGCATTCATTCAGCCAAATGTTTATATTACTGCTTGTATACTCGCATTAAATTCCTACAAAGAATCACCTCATTAATTAATTGATTTATTCAGGCAGTTCCGGGTGTAATGTATTGGTTGAGAGAGGGCCTCTTCACTCGCTCCTTTGTTTGCCTGATAAATGGTGCAATATTTTTGATGTGCTCAGTGATATTGGGGGAGCTATGAATATGGCTCCATTCGCCGTTTAGCAAACTAACCCTGCTCATTACTCTCGACCCATAGGACGAATCCCCTATTAAAGGCTCCAGCCTCTTTCTTCCTTATCAGCCAGAACGAGACGTCGGAAGAAAGACCTTGATTTTTATACTCCTTTCAAATAAATCTCTCTCTAACTCTAAAAAGGCGGCTTAATTAATGAAAGACATATAAAAATTTGCTTCATAGAGGAAAGCCTTATGAAGTTCAATGCTTTTCTTAATGAATCATCACTGGATAAGCGGTTTCGAGATAAAAGAACCGATAAGATAAGCCAATAATAAAAAAAGCTCCAAAGCAAACAAGAGAGGCGTTACTTAACGTTTCGCCACAAGATGGCATCTGAGTCAGGTTGTTTCATGTCAGTCCTCGCACCTTGCCATTGCCCCCACACTGAGAAGTGACATTTATACCGGGTTCCTTCACACCCTGAAAACACTGTGAGACATAAATTCTAGAGACACAACTCCCTAGCTCGTCTGGAGACATAATCGTAGCCAGGAAGAAACGGCTAAAGGAATTACACCTTTCATGTAAGGTATAACATAGCTCAAAATTTAGACCCAACATTGATTACTTTTACCGCCTTTTAGCCTCGACCTAACCGTCTTCTTCGGGTTTGCACCCCGTTGTTAGCGTCAACTGAGGGTTAAGCGTTGTTTGAAATGTTAAAAGGAAACTCGCTCTATCTGTCTGTATTATATTAGCTTGAATCGTGGGAACAACCGAGAGTTAAAAGCGCTTCATACCTATCCGTGCGACGGCGAATAATCCGACCCGCATAAAAGATGATAAAAGAGAGGGTATAAATAAAGGGATGAGAATGAAGTGAATGGATAAAATAAAACGAAGGTAAATAGTGAGAATAATAGCGTACAATTAGCAGAGTAAAGATTTCTTTCTCCTTTATTCTGTTCCTGTCTTGGCTATTAGATATGCGGGCGAGAGCTCTTGTAAAAACGGCATCCACGACATGAGTCAAGAAAAATATGAGAGCATTCTTCCATCTCTATTCTACTTAAAAGCTTTATTTAAGTGTGTATTCAATTGCATTTTAAGTCCTTACGGCTTTCTAACTTACCTAAATGCAATATTATTATACATTTATTAGAAAAAAACACCTGTAGTATCATTGAAAGGAAGAAAATATGATTTAATACCCACTTAACCTTGGTTATTGACGTTGATGTAGTAGTTGGGATAGGGAGATACAGCAGATAGATGAATAGAAAGATCGAAAGAGAGATTTAAGGCGATATTATAGACTCTCTTCTCAATCAACATCAAACTTTGTTGAATCTTTCAATGCAAACCTTACTCCACCTCACTCTGCCTTCAAATATATAACATCAGGCATTTACAACACGTGATCAAATTACCAACACGCAATTAAAGTGGAAACCGAAGTCTGGGCTTGGATATCGTTTGATTCTAATACCAAGCCGGAGGTTTCAATGAGCCACCAAGAAGCAATCCAAGATTTGGCAACATCGTTATAAATTCGTTTCAGCTATATAGAAAGGAGGGCACATGACCAAGTTAAATATTTCATTTTCACCCATAGCGATAAGCCATAGAGATACTGCATTCATTCCCTCATTTGAAACTATTCACACAATCTTATAATTACGAATCACAGAAAACCTGCCGTGTAAATCATTCTTTGAAGAATAAATTTAGAATTTTATTTTGCAGTTGGATCACAAATAGTATCTATTTAAACGGTGCGAAAAGTTCCTAAACTTTGTTAAAGGCCAAAGAGAAAGATAGGAGGTATTGTATTAAAAGAACAAACAAGTCGAATACACCATATATTCGTACTTTATTGAATTATAATGGTGTATTTAGGAATTTACACTGACTAACAAAGAACTTGCAATCTTACTAAGTTAAGAAGTAGGATCGAAATGGAATAAATAAAGAGTTGTATTTTATTACAAATGGTTTGTTGATAGCATGAAAAATATGAGTTATTTTCAAACTATTTACAAGATGCGTTAATAGAAGTCATTTTCACAATACGTACAAAGTGCGTTAATATGAGTAATTTTCAAATTACCTTCAAAATTCGTTAATATGTATCAGTTTCAGAATAATTGTAAGATGCGTCAATATGAGTGATTATCACTAATTGAAAGATGCGATAATATGAATCATTTTCACTTACTGGTAAGGTGCGTTAATAAGAGTTATTTTCAGAATACTTCTAAGGTGTGTTAATATGAGTCAATTTCGCAATACTTGAAAGATACATTAATGTGATCATTTTTATAATAATTGCAGGATGCGTTAATATGAGTCATTTGTACAGAACCTGCAAGATGACTTAGTATGAGTAATTTTCATAATACATCCAAAGTGCGTTATTATGACTCATTTTCTCAATATTGGGCATATGCGTTAACATGATTCAGTTTCACAATCCTTGCAAGATGCTTTAATTTGCGTCAGTTTCACAATTATTAGAAAATGCGTTAATATGAGTCATTTCCACAATACTTCCAAGATACGATAATATGAGTCATTATCACAATAGTTTCAAGATGAGATAATATGAGTAAGTTTCACAATACATATTAAATGCGTTAATATGAGTCACTAACACAATATTTGCATGATGCAGTAATATGGTTCATTTTCACTTGCTTGTAAGATGTGTTAACGTAATTTTCAGGATACTTTCAAAGTGTGTTAATATGAGTCAGTTTCACAATACTTGCAAGTTGCATTAATATGAGCCATATTCACAATACTTGCCAGATGTGTTAATATGAATCTTTTCTAAAATACTTAGAAGATGCGTTAATATGTATCATTTCTAAAGTAGTTGCAAGATAGTTTAATATGGGTAATTTTCACAATACTTTCAAGATGCGCTAATAAGAGTCATTTTCAAATACATGAATTATTACTTAATATGCGTAAATACGAGTCAGAATCACAATACATGCAAGACGCCTTAATATGAGTCATTTTCACAATACCTGCAACATATTTTGATATGAGTCATTTTTACAATATCGGGAAGATGTGATAATATTAGTCATTTTCAAAATACTTACAAAATGCTTTAATATGAGTAATTTCCACACTATTTACAATATGTGTTAATATGAGTATGTTTTACAATAATTGCATAATGCATTAATCAGTCATTTTCACAGTTCATGCAAAATGCGTTAATATGAGTCATTCACACAATCCTTGCAAGATACGTTAATAGTAGTCATTTTCACAATACATACAAGATATCTCAATATGAGTCAGTTTCACAATACTAGCAAGATGATCTAATATGAGTAATTTTTAAAAAAATTGCAAGATACGTTAATATGAGACATTTTCACCCTCATTGAAAGATGAATTAATATTAGTCATTTTCACAATACTTGCACGATGCATTAATAAGAGCCGTCATCACAATTCTTATAAATCCTTGCAAGATGCATGAATATGAATCATTTTCACAATATCTGCAAGATGCATAATATGAGTCATTTTCATAATACTTGCAAAATATTTTAATAAGAATCATTTTGACAAAACTGGCAAGCTGATTTATTATGAGTGATTTTCACAATACTTGAAAGATGCCTTGATATGAGTCATTTTGAAAAAACTTACAAGATGCGTTGATATGAGTCAGTTTTACAATACTTGCAAGATTCGTTAATATGTGTGAATTTCACAATACCTGCAAAAAGCGTTAAATGAGTCAGCTTCTCAATATTTTCAGTATGGGTCGATATGAGTCAGTTTCCCAAAGCTTATAAGATTCGTTAATATGAGTTATCATCACAATACTTGAAAAAGGTTTAAACATGAATTATATTCACAATACTTGAAGATGTTTTAATATGAGTGTTCCACAGTACTTACAAGATGCCTTAATATGAACAATTATCACAATATGTGCAAAAGCTTTGAAATGAGTAATTCTTCCAATACTTGTAAGATGCGTTAATATGAGTCATTTCCCCTATACTTACAAGATGCGTTAATATGACTCATTTTCGCAATGCCTCCAGGATGCGTTAATATGAGTAATTTTCACAATGCTTGCAAGATGCGTTAATATGACTCATTATCACTATACTTGAAACTATGTTTAATATGAGTCCTTTTCACAATATTTGTAAGATTGTTAATATGAATAAGTTTCGCAATACTTGCAAGTCGGGTTTTTATAAGTCATTTTCCCCGTACCTGTAAATGCATTAATATGAGCCAATATCAAAATATTGCACATTGTTTTACTATGAGTTATGTTCACAATAGTGGCAAGATGCGTTAATGAGTCATTTTCACAATACCTACAAGATGCGTTAATGAGTCAGTTTTACAATACTTGCAAGATGCGTTAATATTGTTCCCCTCATTAATTCAAGTTACTAGGATTCGACAGAAAAGATGATCTTTCTCTGGATCACTATTTTTGATCACCCGTAAAACTAATTCACTATATTTGGAGTTCGCTAATTTTTTAGAGAAGATTTGAGGGGTTTTTTTCTTGACCTGCGAAGTTTTAAGTTAGCAATTCTTTTAATTTCCTATTCTTTTCATGGGAGGTTTTGAATTGCTATTCTTAATAAAGAGCCTTGGGCTTTATTATGCTTGATGTGAAAGGTTTTAGATTCACTATTCTTTATAGGGAGGTTAAAAGTTTGTTATTCTTGAAATGGAAGGCTTTTGGTTTGCTATTTTTAACAGGGGATGTTTTTGGTTTACTATTTTTGATATGGAAGGTTTGGTGTTTGCTATCCTTGACATGGGAGGTTTGGAGTTTGTTTTTCTTAACTAGGGTGTTTACGATTTGCTATTCCTAACGTGAGAAATTTGGGGGTTTACTTTTATGGACATGGGGGTGAGGGTTAAAGTTGCTATTTTTTCATCTTTTTATGTTTGATAATCTTAACATGGAAGTTTGGGGGTTTGTTATTCTTGATATGGTTTTATGATTAACTTTTCTTGGCATGCGAGGTTTTTGGTTTGCTATTCTTGACATGGTGATTTGGGGTTTTCTCTTCTTGAAATGGGACTTCAGGGCTTTCTATCTTTAACATTGAATATTTATGGTTTGCAATTCTTTACATGGGAGATTTTAGTTTGCTATTCTTGGCGTTTTAGCTTTAACAATTCAAACGTAACTTCTAAAAAAGTCTTCTTGAACCTAAAATTACAGAACAATATCTTAGGATGTACAATAAATGCCACTCCCACGTTTTAAATTTTTTTATAATAAATGCATGCAATGCATTTCTGGTAACGATTTGAAAAGAAGGCAGTGCTTTTCGTATCTCTAAGTCATAAGAGGAGTTGGTAGGAAAATACGAGGGGTCTTCAAAGAGATCGTCGAAAACGAATATTAGAAGAAAATGGGATAACCACTGAAAATTCTAATTGCAATGATTTAACCTTCTACCTATGTACTATTGGTCACGTTCACAAAAATTACTAGGCTTTATTTTGAATGACATGACAGCACTTTAAATTTGAGCTCAGCAGTGATACCATAGATGTCATAAAATTTGAAGCAAGAACAAACATCAAATTTCCTGTCAAACATGGCTGGCGGAAGAGAGTTTATTGATACATTAATAAATTTTAGGGAGACAGTGCCCCCAGAAAGCCTAATGCTTATAAAGGGATAGGTCGCTTTGCAGATCAAAGACAGGTTGTTGAAGACGACATTCACACTGACAGACCATCAACATGACTAAAGGAAGAAAACATAAATCGTGTGCGAGCACTAATTGGAGAGGAGCGTTGATTAAGAGTGGAAATAATAGCAGGCAATTGATCATATCTGCAGGTTTAGTTCATTCCATCTTGACCGAAGTACTAAAGCTCAGTAAGATTTCTACTCGATGGGTGACACAATTGTTGTGCAAAGATCAACTGGAGAAGAGAGCTCCTCGGAAACTAAAGTGGGATGAATAGCCTCCCGAAGTTGTTTGCAAAGAACTATAACCGAGAATGAGATTTTGATTTACTAATATGATGCTAAAGAGAAAGAGCGGTTTAAACAATGGGTCCCAATGGTGGAAGATAAACCATCAAAGTAAAGTCTGAACAATCAAGAGGAAAGGCAATGGCCCCCTATTTTGGGGGATGCCGAAGGTATGATACCTGTTGACTTTATAGAAGCTCGAAGAAGGGGTTTATGTTTGTAGCGAGAGGAGAAGATGCTCGATTATGGTGGGGTTCACCAGTTCTAAGTTGGAACAATTATTTCTTCTCTCCTACATGAATCCAATTTCGGGATTCGAGTTCGTTTTGATGGTATCCACCAAATAAGTTCGTATTTGGATTTTACAAACAAAATGGTGAAAAATAGCTTTATTTTGAAGGTGAGGTTTAATTAGATAAATGGCTTAAGCTTGTGAATCCTATCTAACGAGGTGGATGGAGCACAAGGTGAGGATAAAGTAATTTTATTGATGATGTGTCTGACTGTGTGAGTAATGTGTGGTTCTTTTATATGTGTAGAGAAAGTAGGCATGACCAATAGAGTTTCTGGGAAGGAGCTTTTCTAAAGTGAATGTTCGTTGATATGTGTTCGAGAGAGTAAAGATTGCCTATTAAAGTAATTTTATAGATAGATAGTGAGAAAAGGAATGTTTATAGGATTGAGTCTAGCAGATTGGTGTTAATAAAGAAATAGAACAAAATGGTTAAATGGCAGTTTTGGGGAACGGAAGTGGTTGTGACCTAGAAGGAAAATAACGTGACTAAAGGCAAATAAGTTCAGAATGAAAGTAAATACTATTAAAATAAGATTCATATATTCCGACGTTTAAAACAATAACCACTCGATTAAACCGCGCTTATCGATTATCATCGAAATTCTGGTTGATGAATATAGAAGTCGAATTTTTAACTCGATAGTTCACCAAGAATGGATATCCTTCCTCGTCTATATATAAATCAATATCTATTTCTTTAATAACAATTTTTTTTCTAAATTACCAACCATTAAGGTATCTAAAAATAAACGACACTTCGTGGTCCCTGAAATTAGCTATTAAATAAAACTGCTCGCGTCCAATTCTGTAAATTATTAAAGAAGTTTTATTTACATACTGAATTTACCATTGGCTTTGTTAATAAATTTGAATTAGGAATGTTTTTCAATTGTAAGGATAGACTCTCGCTCAAAAGTAGAAGCATGGTTGTTTATAATTTCAATTGTCCTGGGTGTATCCGAGGGAAATACATAGGAAGCATCGTGTGCTCCTTAAAGGCCAGAGTCTTTTCACATCTTGGCATTAGCCTTAGAACAGGTGATCCCCTTTGTAAATAAGAAATTTAATTCAACAAATCGCAAACATAATATCAGTTGTAAAGCCCAAGTATCTATTAGTAATTGTAAAATATTATGTCCTACTCAAGAACCTACATCACTCAGGATTTTAGAATCACTATATATCAAGCAATACAATCCTTCTCTCAATAGCGACTTATCATCATTTCCACTTTCAATTACGTAATCTCAAACCAACCAATAATTTGCCCCGCACCGTAAACCAATTTACTCCGTTGTTAATTTACAAGGGGCGGTCAATAAGTTTTGCGAATCGGTAGGGCAAAACAGAGGAAGGGAGATGGCTGTTTGTGGGGGTGTTAGGATAAGTGAAGACAAGTCAGGACCTGCAGCCGCACGCTCCTGCCTCGTATATTTAAGAAGCAGTAGCTGATCGCAGATCGTCAGTCACAAATATTTCAACAATCAAGAAGGTTGAGCACCGCGCAGTGATCAAATTTTTGAACAAGGAAGGCAAGAATGCAAAATAGATCCATGAAAGTATAGTTGCAGTGTACACCGACACCACCCTTTCCTATGCAACCATTGCTCGCTGGAATAGGGAGTTCCACCATGGTCGTGAGTCCCTTGAAGATGACCCCCGTCCAGGACGTCCGTCAGACGTGACCAACAAGGAAAATGTGGCCCGTGTGGAGAGGATGATCTTTGAAAATCGTCGGGTGAAGGTCGAAGAAATCGAGCGAGAACTTGAGATATCAAATAGAAGTGTTATAAACATCATCCACGGCAATTTTGTCATGACCAAGGTCTCTGTCCGTTTGGTCCCTAGATACCTCACGCCCCATGATTAACTTCAAAGTCGTCAAAGTCGACAAGGCCAGAGTTGGACAAGCTGCCCTGCGCGAGTGCGGATTCGAGGAGCTCAACCATCCCCCTACAGTCCAGAGCTGGCCCCTAGCGACTACTTTTTATTCCGCCAAGGCTCAAGGCTGCACTGCGTGGACGCCGGTTTGGGGACGATGAAGATGTCCAGCTCGCCGTCCAGGAATGGATCAAACAGCAGTCGGGAGATTTCTGGTTGTCGAGAATTCGAAGCCTCAGGGACAAGTGGCAAGTGGCGCAAGTGCATTGAAGTCGAGGGTAGTTATATTGAAAAATAATAAAACACTTTTCCTCATATCTCGTTTCCTTATATCCGAATTGCAGAACCTATTGACCACCCCTCGTATCTTCACCCTCTAAGACTTCTTCAACTCTTCATTATATATTGTGAGCTCTTGTGAACATGAATTGATTAGTGTTCATTTAATCATTTTCTTTAGTTTAATGTTTTCTGTGGTTTTAATTTATAACCTCAACTTTAGTTTTAAATTTTATTTTATATCCCTTGTTTACAAATTCCATTTTTGTTCTATGGTACCCGAAGATGGGCGTGCATAGCCCAAAACATCGGAATGTATGAATATTGTTTTAATAGTATTCACTTTCTTTCATATCAAAATGGCTAAAAAAATTAATATCGAATGTAAAGAAATATATAATCAGAAATTTAACTTAATTACAGTAAATGATCGATTAGACCACCACTTTGATAAATCACTAATCTGAGTCTATTTTTCACACACAAACTATTATTTACTTCATTAATGCCAATTGTTTGCTAAGATTCACTTATTTCACTTTTCAATTCTAGTTCAGTAAATTTTTCTCTCCGACTTCGGTAAACTTTTTCTTTTAGTAACTCCTAAATTGAATAATCCCTATAATGACAATCTGAACTTTGCGGTGGACACTTATTTTTCGTTATTAATCTTGGCGTATTGCTAATTAGAAACGACTGCGTGACGTGGCTTGTATGCGAAGGTGCTCCATTTTGATGCGAAATAAGGTCAGATTTTGATACTGAAGACGACAATCAGGAAACAACTTCATTTTCAGGAGTTCACTGTAATTAGCAGAATTCACTTTTGTCTTTCAGTATCAAAAAATGAACATCTCTTTTACCATTCCAAGAGACACCTGCAGATATCATAACCTATTTGGAAAATCTTGAAGTTTCATTATACATTCTGTTTATCGGAATGTCATACTTTTTACTACGCCCGTAGACATCATTTTGGCGCTTTCGCGGAATTTCTAAAATGAAATCTTTTCCAACCGTGAAGACAATATTTTTAATATCAGCGATAGAGAAGTTATCAAATAACTGTCTGCACCTTAGTTTTCTTTTATCCTTAACAGTACCACTTTTTCTAGAAAATACTATTCTTTTGAAGACTTTTAGCTTTTGTGTCTCAGTGATTCGTTGTATAGAACTCCTTCTAATATTCAAGTTTTTAGCACTTGTTCTTTGCGATAAATGACTTCGCGATTTACCTTCTTAAGACCAGATGTTATCGTTAATGTAATTCACATTTCTCGGTTCTGAAGCTGTTTTAACTCTACTGCTTTCTGGTTTTCTTCCATCCTTTTTCACAGTAACAAGCTTTAATGAGAATGCGATCTTCTTCTGACAACGTTATTATGGGTAATGAGAAACTGTAAATAAAGATATCCAGAATATGACATCTTCATTTATGTAGGCTTTTGTAATAACATGAAAATTCCTGTATGATATTGCACTATAAAATAATATTTTAGCTCGATATTCGTGGGTTTTTACCCATGTTGTTATTTTTGAGAGGTGAAAAAAAAATATATAAAAGGTATCTAAATTCTGGGGGTTTTATCGTTAGAGCGTATGGTGTTCTTGCCACACTAATCGGGCCAACACTTCTCAATCCTAGGTTAAATTAAATTAGGGTCTGAATCAAGTTGCTGAGGTAACCTGAAGTTATTGGCAAATGAAAGTTACAATGACAAATATAAAATCAGATATGAACCAGAGATAAAACAAGTGTAAATGAGATCTTAATTGGGAACTAAGAAACTCACAAAACAGTGTCATAATCAAGATAACTATGATAACGCCAATGAATGAGTGGATCACCAATTGAATAAATTAGTGAGTGCTATAATATTTGTCCTTTTATATGGAAATGATATGGATAGTTCCATAAAATACCAGTTTTTTATCCGAAAAGGTACTGTTGACTTCAGGCAGGAATAACTGATGACAGTTAGTGTGTGTGGAGCTCAATGTAACGTGGCGTTTTTTGCTGTATGTGGAAATAGTGTGTTGGTTTATAATGCTCAGTCTATCTATATGTGTGCGATGCTCTGTTAATGGCTATTTATTTTCAGATTAATCCTAATATCTTGGCATTTCTGCTTCTGGATTGAGAATGGAGGATGTAGTGGACAGAATGGTGTGAAATGGGAAATGTATGTAAGCAAGTTGGTACAAATATTGAATGGACGATAGGAGTATTTAAGGTCTCCGACGTCTTACACTTAGGAGTGAGGAAATTTATGGGCGTGATTTCACAACATATATATGAAGTCAAGAAGAAATCAGATTCTAGTATAAGCAGAAACATGACTCGTATTTCTTTTGTAACAGTAGTAATAATGGTAGTGTAATGTATAGAAGTGTATCTCTTTCCTCTAGTTTGTCGACTATAGAAAATTTTTAGCAAATACAGGCGGCCCAAATGAAACCATGCTAAAATACACAAGAGTTTTATACTTCATATTGTTTTTCGTGATCGTAAACTTCAAAAAACACGTGTTTACACATATCACATAGTGAACGTAAATCCAGAACAGCTGAACCTTGAGGACAACTGAATTTACATGGTAAAAATCTTGATTTGGAATAACAACGATTTAAATGCTGATTAACGCAGCCAATAACTGCTCAAAATTGCATAAGAATAATAATGATGTAGAAATGACTTACTATCGACTAAAATTAGTAAAAAAAAACATTTATTTTGTTTATTTTAAGTTTGAACTAATTAGCCCTAACCTAAATACGAAAAAGCAAACTTAAATTTAAGGATGATCAATGATAACTTCGATAGGAAGGGCCATATCCCTAACCGGTGTTTTCCCTATCATAAAGTGGAGAGTAATCCATTGCTATCTGAAACATGAGCTCCAGGTGAAAGTAACTTACAGTTAGAGAAAAAATCTTAATGGAAAACAACAATACCTTAATAATTACCGATGTAGAACTGTAACCGGTGAACGTGTCATTTTTAATCTGTCCCCGGATTTGACAGAAATCTGTGAAGCCGATACAGAATCAAAGAAAAATAAATACTAAACTAGATTAATCAAGTAAAACCGCAAATATTTCCGAAAATGGTTAAATCAATATTCAATATTCAACCAGTTAAGTATTTAACACACCTTCCCAGGCAACAATATTCAAAGTAAGCAAGGATATTTATATGAGAAATTAGTCACCCCCTAGAGGGTTCCCAAATACTTATCTTACAATTTACTCACCCCAATTTAATTGCTCCACGAGAAGCCGATGAACTAAACAAATTGGGTAGTGTGGAGGAATCCCCTTTGAATAACATTATTTCTCCACCTCCTAAGACAGTATTTCGGGAGAGAAAGCAAGCCGTTACTTCCCACCCACTTCTGACCTCTCCCTCTTTTGACCCGGTGCTAAGTACCGGTGAAATGAACACCGAAGCTTTCTGCCGGTCGTCTCAACCTCCCCCCGCCCCCCCTCAGGGCTGGAGACTGCTTTGTTGACTCGCCGTGAACCGCGTTTATGGTCCCCGCCACTCTCGACCGTCCGGCTGCTGATCCTAACTGTTGACACTTCCTCGCAAGGAGGTGCTCGGTTCATCACGCCCGATAACGAAGGTTAAGATGGTCTCAATCTTTCTCCCTGTTTTAAATAACTTCGGGTATATATGCACCCGCTCAAGGTTGACGGACAGATTCGGTTAGACGCGACTTGCCCGAAAGGAGTGCAATTCAACGAACTCTCTCCTAAGAAGTGTCAGTGACGGACGCAAGCCACGGAAGAGCTGGACATCACACCCGTGTCTTCGGGCCAGGGAGAAGAGTCTCGTGAGGCAACGTCAGCCTTTCTCATCCGCCTTCAGATCAAGGATTAGAGAAGCCGTTCTCCGAAGTTCTTCTGGTGACCTCTTGCGACAAGAGGCCCATCAGCTCACTCAAGCCGAGTGTGGAGAAGTCATCTACCCCCCCCCTCCCTTTTCGAAGTTCATTCGGTGACCTCCTCAGGACAGAAGGCCCGCATCTCGCAAATGAAAGTTTGAGAAGAGTAGCCCATCCGCTGTGGGTTCTGTGGCTACTACCGGCTAGTAATCAAGGTCACCAAGACCTTCCCCAAGTTGCCCCACCTTACCCTCGAGTTTCAAAGGAAGTAAATCATTCATTACCGTCAACCTCCCATTATAACCATTCCCTAACCACGGTTATCTAATTAGTATTCGGAGCTTCACTCCGTCTCATTTATGTACCATTTATATATCATCAATTATTGTTGTCCATTTTTATTTCGTGTGTATTAAAAGTCTATTTTTGTATTTGTGTTTGGTATATTCCTTGGTTACGCAGCTGCCACTATGTACTTAAATATCACTCTTAGAAACAATATGAGTTGTCGCCTTGCTTGACCTACCTTAGAGCCTGTGTGCGCATATTCACGTACACTTAGCCATACCTCGACAGGTAGTCCCAAACTAAATCATAGGAAAACGTAAAAGAAGGGAATAAGCTAAAAGTAAAAAAGGCGAATAGAGAGGTATGTATATTAACTAGTCCAAACAGGCAACATTATAAGTAAACGGACAATAGGACTATTCCACTTTTGCTCCGCAGTAGGTAACCAAACACAAGATGGAAACATACCTTATCGTGTTAAAGATTTTTCAGAAATTAAATCTAAATTATAAGGGCGTTAAATTATATCCCCCAAAAGAACCCCACTGCTACTTCTGCTAAACAAATACACGTTAAAAAAATACCTTAAACTTAAGCAACAGAATAAGGCAAATGATTGCTCTGCTCTCTCCAATTTAAGGGGGAGAAAATAGCCTAATCTTAAATCCTTACAGATTTAAAAATAATACAAAAATAACGTGTTGTTCGAATTAATTTAATTAACATAATGCCTAAATGTCGTATGACCGCATTTGGGCAGTAATAAACATAAGGTAAATTGTGCTGTCGTTTGTTAAGAATTTCATGGAAATCTAGCTATAACTTTTAAAGCTCTGAATATTCGAGCCTGGGTTAAGGTCTCACTCAATAAGGGAGCAAAGAACAATGTGAAATTAATGAAATGATTGTTTCTATACCAAGGAACCATTTCTTTAAGGGCACCCAATTGGTAACTGACATAAGTCACCGCAATTAAAACATAAAAGCGTATTACTAGGCTGCATTAAAAAACACAAAAAACAAAATAAATAAACTATGCGAACAGTAGAAAAAACAACCAACAACAGCATTACAAAAGGAAAAAGAAGCAGGAGGCTGGTTCTGGCCCTTCAGCATGTGACAAGTACCAAAGAAAGTCAAAGGTTCCACAAGTCTGTGACTACGAACTCGTTTCAGGTACAACGAAATGCGATAGTACCAGAAACCAGAAACCAGAAACCTAACTTAATGAGATGACCATAATATTTATATCTAAAGTAACTTTCAAATAATTGTTGTAAAAATACATTTCGATTTATATAATACTTCCTACTTTTTACCAATGAAGAGAAATAGTAAATCTATTTAAATTTAGAGACTTAAACAAATCCCCCTACAAAAAGTTTTCCTGATTATGTTAGAAACTGAAGGTTTATTTAATTGTAATTTAATGTAAAATTGGGCTGAAGATTACAAAGTACTAAATTAATTTATGTATTTGAAGGTTCAATGAAAAATATAGTAAATCTATTTAAATTTAAATACTTAAGAAAATCCAAATAAAATTGCTGATTAAGTTAGAAATTGAGAGTTTATTTGATGATAATTTAATATAAAATTGGGCTGAAGAGCTCCAAATACTACATTAATTCATATATTTGAAAGTTCAATGAAAAAAAAAGTAAATCTTTTAAATTTAAATTGTTAAGCAAATCCCAATTAAATTCCTGATTATGTTAGAAGCTGATGATAAATTAATATAAAATTCGGCTGAAGGCCTCCCAGTACTAAAATTAATTTATATATTTGAATGTTCATTGAAAAGAAATAGTAATCTATTTAAATTTAATTATTTAAGCAAATCCAAATAAAATTGCATATTAAGTAAGAAGCTAAGGTTTGAAGGATGATAAATTAATATTATATAAGGTTGAAGGGTATAGTAGCTTATGTATTTGAAGGTTTAATGAAGAAAGATTTTAAATATTTTTAAATTTAAATACTTAAGTATTTCTAAATAAAATGACTGATTAGGTTAGAAGCTTAAAGTTTAATTGGTGATAAATTAATATAAATTTGGGCTGAAGGCCTCTAAGTACCTTGAACGAGAACCTCCTTGATGCGATGATTGGAGGCGTGAGACTGACTCGGACATACAGCTGTGTGTCTTGTTGCGCGAAGGATACGTTGGTGGAACCTATTCCGGAATAACAGCTGACCTCGAGGTAAGTGGGAAGCGTGTGGCGAGGCTTCTTGACTTGAAGATATAAGCGAGGGGATTGTGGATGTTCGATTATTTCAATCCTTGGGTTATACTTGCGAGCTTCTCGATGATGAGACTTGACCAAAAAGTGAATCTTTTCTCGAGTAAAACTTCACCTTGGTATTCCTCAATGGTGAGGGATATCTTTATTTTTATTCAGAAAACTGAGATAGGGAGTTTCTCTGAACGATATTGGTATGAGAGTGATTCTTTATACTGATGGTCTAGTCTTCGATGTGACCACAGGAACAGCCTCGGGAAAGAAAATCCCGTTCTGTTCCACTTCTTCTTGATTCCCTGTTTTACTCAGGGACTGCTCTTTTTCTCTCGATTGCTACCTCAATTCTTCTTTTTCATTTCTCCAGATCTAGCTATATATACGTCGATTATCCCCTGGGGGGAGGGGAGGGGAGATGAGGGCCCACATTTAAGCCTCTCTCCTATGGCATCAATTTTCAACGTTGTGACTCTTCGCTCTTCTGTTTACGTCGGAGGAAGTGAAATTTCGTTTATTTGGCGAAAATAGACCTAAACAATAAGAGGAGACAGTGAGCCTGTTCATGTATTTTTATTCTAAAGGCTACCCTTCCCCCCTCCTCTGTTTATATTAACGGACTATGAAATCTGCTGATGGCACTCCTTTTTTGCGAGCGATCTCGAGGATTTTGGGGACAGCGGGGCAAAGAGGAGGGGGGTGGTAAAGTATCGGACCATATGGAACGTAACTGTTGAAGTTGTGTAAACAAACTAGCGTCTGTTTGTCCTCGTGACATTGATTTCCCCACATTATTATTAAAAAAGACAAATTTGGAAATGCAAAGATACTTTGGAAAAAATTAGGTCGTAAAAATATTTAAAAGTACAAATTAGAACGTCCATATATTTAAATGCACAGGCATAAATGTATGTGCAAGTACTCAAAAGACCCAAATTGGACGTTCAGAGTCTAAAAACACAAGTGTGGACGTTTAACTACTTAAAAGAACAAATTCAAACGTACATTTACTAGGGAACACAAATGAGGACGTACAGGTACTTAAAACCACAAATTTTGAGATCCAAATATTCAAAATCCCCAAATTGGATGCACAAATTATGACGTACAAATATTTAAATACACGAATTAGGACGTCCATATATTTTATAGAACGCATATAAATGTATGAGCGAGTACTCAAATGACCTGCTGCTGTTAGCTAATCACTCTCGCCTCTTATGCGATGCTGTTAGCTAATCACTCTCGCCTCTTATGCGATGCTGTTAGCTAATCACTCTCGCCTCTTATGCGATGCTGTTAGCTAATCACTCTCGCCTCTTATGCGATGCTGTTAGCTAATCACTCTCGCCTCTTATGCGATGCTGTTAGCTAATCACTCTCGCCTCTTATGCAATGCTGTTAGCTAATCACTCTCGCCCCTTATGCGATGCTGTTAGCTAATCACTCTCGCCTCTTATGCGATGCTGTTAGCTAATCACTCTCGCCTCTTATGCGATGCTGTTAGCTAATCACTCTCGCCTCTTATGCAATGCTGTTAGCTAACCATTCTGCATTCTTGCCTCTTATGCGTTGCTTTAAGCCTCTCGCCTTTTATGCGCTGCTGTTAGCTAACCATTCTGCATTCTCGCCTCTTATGCACTGCTTTTAGCTAACCATTCTGCATTCTCGCCTTTTATGCGCTGCTGTTAGCTAACCAGTCAGCATTCTTGCCTTTTATGCGCTGCTGTTAGCTAACCACTCTCGCCTCTAATGCGCTGCTGTTAACTAACCACTCTCGCCTCATATGCACTGCTGTTAGCTAATCACTCTCGCCTCTCATGCGATGCTGTTAACTAACCACTCTCGCCTCATATGCACTGCTGTTAGTTAGCTAACCACTCTCACCTCTTATGCGCGGCCGTTAGCTAACCATTTTGTTTGTTTGCTTCGTCATTAATAAAAAGTTAATAAAAATAATGAAATTGGACGAGATCCCACGTACAAGCAGTGTCAACTCGATTTAGGATTCCATCCGGTGAGTAAACACTTTTGATGTGGCATAAATTTGCCTAGCTGAAGAATGCTTCCAGGCTATTTATTATATGTTATAGCAGTTCCTTAATATAACAAAACATGGAAATGTGAATAAATCCAATATTGAAGTGATACACCCAGGGAAAGTGAAACACTACGGGGGATTCACATTTTGTTTCAATTATTGTAACTCCTCAGGATGTTTTAAAGTAAGATATCGGTTCAACATTATGGTTTATAGGTTTGAAGTGGAGGAGGAAAGCAATAAGGGTGGTCTCACAACCGATTAACTAGCTCTCCCAAAGTAGTGGACGCCAGTTTTTACCATTTTCTATTTTTTTTCTATTTTCACACGTTACCATAAAATACCCCTCCCACAAATTGTTGTTGCCCTCGTTTTTTTATTAACTTTTTAAAGTAAAAAATAAAATATAATAAAATAATTAGGATATAAAAATATTTAACAAACTAATATAAAAGTAACAATATAATATAAATAATAAAGTTCTAAAATTAATATATTAAAAACATAGAGGATTTGTTTCGCCACTCCTCTTTAATGAAGGAGCTTGCGCTTCGCAGTCAGACCATCGGTCTGTGTCCTACTGTCTAACTGGCTCTAGCAACGGGCTTTTTGTCTAATTTTTTAAAAAGGATTCTATAACATTTCGTAATAATTTATTCTTTTGTTCTAGATTTTTCGGTTCAATGCTTATTTTCTAGGCCTAAATCCCCCCCCCCAAACAATAGCTTGATTGCAAACAAAAACAATTCCTTGGGATTCTTTTGATATACTGGAGAAAATAATCATCAGAGCTCTTTTTAGTCGTGGGCGACTGTACTTCTCACTATGTCGGTCGGTCGGTTGGTCTCCTGTTTGTGTGTGTATTTTTTTGGTAATAACATTGTCGCTATTCGGTAACGAATTTTGAGACCCTTATGTTGTTTTACATTTTCTTTCGAATGATATAATTGCCAAGGTTATACTAAGGTTAGTCTGGGAATTATTGAAAGTTTTGCAGGTCGTAAGGTCATAAATCAAAATAAGTGAGAGCACACTACTTTTGATCAGCAGACCTTGTTTTTTCCCCATCTAAATTTGCTTTTAAATACAACTACCCCCCCCCCATCCCTTACCTAAAAAACCAACAGCCATGCCAAAATTTAAATACATTTTCTGAACTTCACGATTTGCAATTTTGTTTAAAATATTTTAAACATTTGATAATCATCATTTTTTTCTGAACTCTTAGAAAGAACGTTGATAATAGCTTAAATTATACGAAAAACCAACCATTTCATTCTGTTTTCGAACTGTAGAGAACATTTTAGAAAGAGTTTGGTTAAAAGCTTCAAATATACGTAGGTGAGTCACAAACTAAAATTCAAACTCTTAAAAAATTGCCTTCCTAAAATTTAATGTTATGGATAAATAAAAAAGCCATCCATTTTGCGCATATATCCATTTCCTAATAGTTAATTCATCTACTTTCTGTCAACTTCTCCATCTTCAGCCATTTATCTTCCATACCTTTTTTCACCGTCTTTTTTTTATCCATTCGCTACACATACCAATCTAAAGTATTCCAATCAATCAACCCTCTTAATATTCTTTTGTACATCTAGTTTCTCCACTGCACATTCTTCATACTACCCACTCTATCACAGCCACCAAACTCCTTAATTTATTTGAACTACTGTCATTTATGATCGTTCACCCTCCACACTAGAATCTCCCTCTCACTACTCTTTAAAAGAAATCCAACATACCTTGAAACCTTCTTCTCTTACTTTAGATTCAACTCCATCCATTTCTATACAATTCACCACGCTTGCATCAAACTCATATTCATTTACGCTTCACAGGTTCCATTACTTCTAATTTGTAGTATAATAAACCCATAATAAGGAAGAAATGTCTTCCATATTTTTTTATGCTTGGTTTATACTGTTACATACCTTTAAAAAGTACTAGTGGTTTGTTAGAGCTGGTAATTTTTACCCATAAGATATCTTTCAGATGGTCTGTCAAAATCACTTTGGCTATAGGAGAAAAGATTGAGAGAGATGAGGTAAAGAGAAACGAAACAAAACAGAAGATCTTTAAAATGTGCATTGTGCAAGTAAATAACACCCAAAGTGATGAACTTAGTCCTTAGGAATATCCTTTCTATGTACAATGAAATAGTAATCATATGGAGTTGTTTAAAAAATGTTATTTAGCTAAAATAAGGTGGTAGTTTTCATACCATCACAGAAAACTATGTATTTTTCTTTTTTTTCCCTATTTATTATATTGTCAAGAAATGAATGCCATTTTTATAATAGTAAAGTAAAATAATTTTATATATATATATATACTAAATAATCCATTCCGCTAATCAGTTTACATCATTATTAGAAATGCTTATAGTAGTGGTGGTACTCATTATTGCCAAAGGTCTCCTATTGTTTAATTAAACAGTGGAATCTTTTCTTGAAGACCTCCTTCTGTTTTGATCAGATATAGAATTTGAAATCTTTTTCCACCTACTACATATCATAGTAAACTTCGGTATTTACTTGGTGTTGTAATGCTGTAAATAAAGAGTAATCACATGGTGAAATGTTCGGTAAATATTTAGGGTAAGGAAGAACTCCCCAACCCAAAACCAGAATATAATTTGGTGAAACATGTCTTGTGTGGACGTATATTGAGATGAAGGAGGAGGACACCTTTTAGGTTGAACAAAAGAAGGATGTTTTGTTTAAGAGTTTCAATTAAACTTACTATTTTTTATTTTTTTCAACATATAGGTCTACAGTAACTCTTTTTTTTATTAATTATTGAAGAACTCAAAATGAATTACTCCTTTCATTATCATATCTTGTCCTTCTCCACTGGGTCTACCGAAGGGCTGAGAGTTTGATTGTAATGGGTCTTAGTCGGAGCAAGTTGGTGCCAAAAATCAGCCTCTAAGAATGAGTTCTATAGGTTGTATGGGTTCGCCACAAGGGCATTCAGCATTTGTATCTAGTCCCCATTTAACGAAGTTATCCTCTACTATGAGATGTTCTTTTTGGAAGGCTCTCACCTGCTCCTGGCAGGAACTCATTGGGTGGAAGCCGGTCATCCTTCCTCCCTATGGAGGATGTGCGTTTGGAAGGCTCTCACTTGCTTCTGTGCGTGAGTCGGTGATTTTCTCTCTTTCCTACTGGAGGATGTGTTCTGGGAGTGACTCATTGGTTGGAAGTCAGTAATTCATTCACCTTCCTATTGAATAATGTTCCTTTTGAAGGCTCTCGATGGGTTCTGGGAACTCATTGGTTGGAAGTCAGTCATTCACTCTCCTTCCTATTGGAGGATGTTGGTTTTAAAGGCTCTCGATGTGTTCTGGGAACTCATTAGGTGGAGGTCAGTCATTCATTCACCTTCCTATTGAATAATGTTCCTTTTGAAGGCTCTCGATAGGTTCTGGGAACTCATTGGGTGGAAGTCAGTTATTCATTCACCTTCCTATTGAATATTGTTCCTTTTGAAGGCTCTCGAAGGGTTCTGAAAACTCATTGGTTGGAAGTCAGTCCTTCACTCTCCTTCCCATTGGAGGATGTTCGTTTTAAAGGCTCTCGATGGGTTCTGGAAACTTATTGGGTGGAAGTCAGTCATTCATTCACCTTCCTATTAAATAATGTTCCTTTTGAAGGCTCTCGATGGGTTTTGGGAACTCATTGGTTGGAGGTCAGTCATTCATTCACCTTCCTATTAAATAATGTTCCTTTGGAAGGCTCTCGATGGGTTCTGGAAACTCATTGGGTGGAAGTCAGTCATTCACTCTCCTTCCTATTGGAGGATGTTCGTTTTAAAGGCCCTCGATGGGTTCTGGAAAATCATTGGGTGGAAGTCAGTCATTCATTCACCTTCCTATTGAATAATGTTCCTTTTAAAGGCTCTCGATGGGTTCTGGAAACTCATTGGTTGGAGGTCAGTCATTCATTTACCTTCCTATTGAATAATGTTCCTTTTGAAGGCTCTCGATGGGTTCTGGAAACTCATTGGTTGGAAGTCAGTCATTCACTCTCCTTCCTATTGGAGGATGTTCGTTTTAAAGGCTCTTGATGGGTTCTGGGAACTCATTGGGTGGAAGTCAGTCATTCATGCACCTTCCTATTGAATAATGTTCCTTTTAAAGGCTCTCGATGGGTTCTGGAAACTCATTGGTTGGAAGTCAGTCATTCTTTCTCCTCCATACTGGATGATGTTTTCCTTTTGAAGGCTATCACCTGCTCCTAGGCGTGACTCATTAGGTGGAAGTCGGTCATTCTCTTTTCTTTCTACTGGATGATGTTCCTTTTGAAGGCTCTCGGTGGGTTCTGGAGACTCATTGGTTGGAGTTCAGTCATTCATTTACCTTCCTATTGAATAATGTTCCTTTTAAAGGTTCTCGATGGGTTCTGGGAACTCATTGGTTGGAGGTTAGTCATTTATTCACCTTCATATTGAATAATGTTTCTTTTAAAGGCTCTCGATGGGTTCTGGAAACTCATTGGGTGGAAGTCAGTTATTCCCTCTCCTTCCTATTAGAGGATGTTCGTTTTAAAGGCTCTCGATGGGTTCTGGGAACTTATTGGGTGGAAGTCAGTCATTCATTCACCTTCCTATTGAATAATGTTCCTTTTGAAGGCTCTCTATGGGTTCTGGGAACTCATTGGTTGGAGGTCAGTCATTTATTCACCTTCCTATTAAATAATTTTCCTTTTAAAGGCTCTCGATGGGTTCTGGGAACTCATTGGGTGGAAGTCAGTCATTCATTCACCTTCCTATTGAATAATGTTCTTTTTGATGGCTCTCGATGGGCTCTGGGAACTCATTGGGTGAAGGTCAGTCATTCATTCATCTTCCTATTGAATAATGTTCCTTTTAAAGGTTCTCGATGGGTTCTGGAAACTCATTGGTTGAAAGTCAGTAATTCTTTCTCCTTCCTACTGGATGATGTTGTCCTTTTGAAGGCTCTCACCTGCTCCTAGGCGTACCTCATTGGGTGGAAGTCGGTCATTCTCTCTCCTTTCTACTGGATGATGTTCCTTTTGAAGGCTCTCGCATGGTTTTGTGAGTCACTCCTTGCGTGGAAACCGGTCATTGTCTCTCCATTTTCACGCCCTATATTCAAATAGTTATGGTATTCTAAAGCTCCTACGTGATCGTAATCTTCGCTTTGCTGTCTCAACTCAATAACTCCATTGACATCCTACCATATACAAATCATAAACCTAATGCTGGTAGTTACGATGTCTAGAGATAATATTTTTTTTGCAATCAAGCTATTGTTTTAGAGGGATTAATATTGCATTATAAAATCACTTTTCTCATCCAATAACAATTCTGTCCAGAAATGGCTAACTAGGCCTTTCGAGCCAATAAAGATGAAACCATATTCACACGCTGTAAACGTTGTCAATCAGCAGTTCATATCACACCAATGCCCATTTTTGTATCTACAAAAGGCTAAGGCATTACTAACTTATAAAAGACTCAAACCTTTCTTATCTTTAAAAAAGTTTAGACAATTATCCAGCTTAATAAATGCCTAAGCATTACTACAGTTATCTTTAAACTTCTTGAAGCCCATTTGGGGCAACTTAAACTAGAAAGCACTTAGAATGGATATCTTCCAAAATGTCAGAAAATACCTAATTTAGCAAAGTTAAAATAAGTCAATAAGTGATCTGGATTTGGATCGGAATTCAATCCGTCCTTAAATCTAGTCAACTTTTCCTCTCTTAAATATTCTCCTCTCTCCAGAATTTCATGTAAATCTTTCATTTAATTTAAAGAACATCTTGTACAGAAACAGAGCAAACATATGTACACTGATGATCAAAAATACCTCGGCTAGATCTTTAGACACTGGGCACAAAACACTAAGAAGAACTTTTATTATTTCTATTAAATAACCAATTATTTCCTCGAGAACCTAATTCTTTCAGAATTCTCGTTTCATATTTAAAAATGGCTCCTTATTTATCTCAACTCTTATTCGGATTCAGACAACAAGATAAGATAATACATATCAAAGTTTTCATTAATATGAAAAACTGTATTGTATTCATTTGTTGTTCTCGTTGTGGTTCCCTGAGCCCTGTTATTTCCTGGAGCCCGCACCGCGTAGGTAGGCCACCACATCCACTGGGCATGTCCAAAGCTGCAGGACATTGTTATTGTGTTGTCTGATAGCTGCCAAACTAATCAAATTTTCATTGAGATGTGTGACAGTGTGGGGGTTAGCTTGACAGAGATGGCAAAGGTCTGTTTGGGTGTTGTCTATGCGGTGTTTGTATGTATTAAGTAATTGGTGATGACCACAGCGATGTCTCGTGTAAGGTCCACTCTATCCGACATAGAGAGTTGTGTTTCTGTGAGCTTATGTTTGATGGAGTGGGGGAGTTAAGTATTTTGTTGTCCAAAGCTGCAGGACATTGTTATTGTGTTGTCTGATAGCTGCCAAACTAATCAAATTTTCATTGAGATGTGTGACGGTGTGGGGGTTAGCTTGACAGAGATGGCAAAGGTCTGTTTGGGTGTTGTCTATGCGGTGTTTGTATGTATTAAGTAATTGGTGATGACCACAGCGATGTCTCGTGTAAGGTCCACTCTATCCGACATAGAGAGTTGTGTTTTTGTGAGCTTATGTTTGATGGAGTGGGGGAGTTAAGTATTTTGTTGTGTGGAAGGTTATTGATTGCTTTTCAGGGGAGGTGTGTGTGAATGAGGTTTTTGTACTGTAAGAGATTTGTTGATTGTAGTATGGAGTCAAGAATGTTTGTATGAGTAACGATGTGGTGTGATTGGTACTTGCCTGTGAGTATGAGGGTGGTTGTGTAGATAGTGACAGGGGCTGTTGGGATTGTTTATGACTGATGCAAGGAAATGTGTACCTCTCATTCCGATGTGTAACTTAATTGTGAGTTTTTTAGTTTCAGCATGGAAATGTTTAATTGGTGTTGTTTGTGTACTTACCCAAGTATGATTTTAAGTGCTATGTTCTGAACAGTCTGAAATTTGTTTAGTTGTGTTTTGTATATGGCAGATGCCCAAAGCAAGGCTGGCTTAGTCAATAACCGAACGTATATGCTGTTTGTAGACATGGATGAGCGTTTTTTATGTTGACCAGATGTTGTCCCTGTTAGGGCTCTGAGTGCATCGAGGCTGGGTCTGAATCTTGTGACTATATCATTTATGTGTCGTCCAAATGACATTCAAGTTTTGTAGTATCTTTGTATCATGTGTGTGTGGAATTTCTGTGTCGCTAAGTATTGCTGTTAGTTTGTGCTTGTGTTCCATGCTGTAACTAATGAGGAGAGTGTTGGTATATTTATTAGGTGCTACTTTGAGTCTGTTTAGGGAGAGCCAGTTTTCTAGTTCCGTTATGTATGTTTGTAGCTATGTTGAGCATATGTTTGCATCTGTGTGTATGGATATGATTAATAAGTCATCTCCATATAATGAAGTATAAATGTTTTCTATTGAGGTAGGTATATCATGTATGTAGAAGTTAAAGAGTGTTGGACTGAGAACTGAGCCTTGTGGTAGGCCGTAAGGAAAGTTTCTTTTAGTGTACAAATGGATGTCTGCCTGATAAGTAGTTGGCGAGCCAGCGTTTGGTGTTGTTGTTTAATGTGGTGTTGTAGATTTTGTCTGTAAGGGAAAGACTTGGAATGGCATCAAAAGCCTTACTAATGTCATTCGTTAGTAAAAGTGTTATGTGTGGCGGGCGCATGGAATTGATGCTATCTTGTATTTTTGGTGTGAGATTAGTGAAAAGTGTTGTGCGGGAGTGATCTTTTCGATAGCCATGTTGTTTAGGTGATAGTAGTATGTGTGGTGAGGTTATGCGTAGTACAAGGCATTCCAAGACTTTATAAGGTGTGTAGAGTAATGTAATTAGTCTGTAGGATACTGCTTCTGTGGGTGTTTTGTTGGGTTTGAGTAGTATAATAATCTTTTCCAGATTGCGGGTATTTTACGGTGGGCATATGAGTAGTTTGCTATGTTTGTGAGATTCTGATACCATGAGAACCTAGGTGTTTGAAATGTATGTTATAAATGTTGTTGATTCGCATGGGCGATGAGTTGTGTCTATGGTTGTGGCAAGTATCACTGTTGTGTCTAGTGAAAAGTTGTGTTTATGTTTGTAGATGCGTCCGTCTTCCTTGAGGACAGAGACTGATTTTGGAGTAGTGGTCTATAAAATTGTTGGATTTTTGTCTTCTTGATGGAATTTTGTTGGTTGTAATGATGGCAGCGTGACTTTATGAGTTACGAGTGTTTAAGTTTGTGAAACTGCGAATTGTTGCGTGAAGTTTGGACGAGTTCTTTTAGCAATCTAGGGTTTCAGTGAATGCGATCCAGTTTTCTTGTTGTTTTTGTGTTGAGTTCTTGTATTCGTTCTTTTGTGCCAGGTGTTTGTGGAGTGGGTGTGTGGCGTTTCCTGATCAACCTGTTGATATCTTGTGAGTAGATGTGGTTTTAGTGTTTCTTGTTTCCTTTGGGAATGTGTGCTTTGTCTGCTTCGTTTATAATGTCATTGAAATGTGTAACAGTAAAGTTTTGTTTGTAATGGGCATGTGATTAAGTTCTTGAAAGTGTGTCTCTGTGGTTTTCTGATAGTTTTTTTCAGTTTTCCCCATTGAAGTTAGTGATAGTATGACGTGTATGTGAATTTGTCTCCGTTCTGGTGCGTAGTGTAATAATGATTGGTATGTGGTTGGATGACTGATCAGTTAGTGTTTTCCATATTAGGATTTTGCAGGAGTGGAAGAGCATAGATGATATCAGGGAAGGTGGTATTAAATTTTGCTAGATGTGGGATGTGTGTGGATGTGTTTGGGTTGTTTAATATGAAGACTGGTTTAATTGTTTGCTGGTATCTATGCCTCTGTTGGTTATGTTTTGTTGCTCATACCGGTCAGTGTCTTTACCTTTGAAATCTTCAACCAGAATAATATCTGGAAAGTTATTCAGTGCATGTAGATTGATTGTGTGATTGTCTAGTAAGTTAGGTGAGTATGAGGGATGTATGAGGTGATGAGCGAGATGTGTTTGTTCTTGCATGGTTTGATTTGAAATGCTTGTAGTTCTGTGTGTCTATCAACTTATGTTAAGGTCCTGATTGTTGTTTTTCCTATGTATAAGATGTGAGGAATGTATGTGATGAGACTACTACCTTCACCATGTTTTTTTGTCTAATAGCCGTATAGTTGAATATGTTTTGTGTTTTATGTTTATGCTAAAGTTTTGTTTCTTGTACAATTGCTATGTAAAGTTTGTGTTTATGTAGGAAGTTCTTGAATTCATTGTGCTTATTTGTAATGCCGTCTATGTTTAGTTGTATAATGTTGGTGCGAAGGTCGTTTCTAGGTGCATTTGTAGTTATGATTTGCGTGTGTGAGATGGTCTGGTATATGAGAGAGTGTGAGGTAGTATGTCTTGTGGGAGAGGGTTTTTGGAAAGGAAGAGTTGTGGCTTGAAAAGGGGCTGGAAGATATGATGTAGGAGAGGTTTTGGATGAGAGTAAAATGGGTGGTAATGGTGTTGGATGTTTGTGTGTAACTAGTCGGGTAGGAGTTACTTGTATTGTGAATGTGGAGTGAGTCTAATTATTGTAGTGTGCCTTTGAACACAATAAACCTGTCCAGTGTGGATGTGAGCTTTAAAAGATTGTAATGCGTTGCACTGGAAGTGGGCCAATTCCTTGCATCTACTGCAATGGACTGATCCACCGGTGGGGTAGGGGAGATGTGACACGTGTGTTGCAAATGGGTCATGTGTAAGGGCCTGTGTAGTTGAAGAGTTTTAGCATTCGAGCTATTACACCCCTTTAAAGAAAAATAAAACTGTCAATCCAGTGGTGTGTCGTCACCCAGGATGCGGTACCACGAGAGCCCGGAGTTATACCGCTCCTCTTCTGGATTCTTGGTGAAGGTTCGTCTTCTTCTCAGTTTCTACGAGTAGAGTTGAGGGAAGATGTTTGGCCATCCATCTTCTTTGAAAGGGCTGTTTGACTACAAGGAGGCATCTCCACCAAAACCCATTGTACGCAGTGATACTATGCAGTTAGTAAAGAAGTGGGTTGCCACCATCACACTACATGGGACAAACATGAAGGATGTTCTGTATCCAGGACAAGGAAGTGACTGTATCCAATAGACCAATTTAAGAGCCCTATTATAAGATTTATCGTGCATCCACCGGTGGATGAAAAAGATCTCGTGTACTGCAAAAACGATCCTATATACAACTAAAAAGATCACGTGTCCTGTTAAATGTATCCCATGTACACCGAAATCGAAGTTGTGTACTATGAAAACTATCCGGTGTAGTGCTAAAATAATCCCGTTTACGGCAAACTGACACCGTGTACTGCCTAAACGATCATGTGTGCTTCAAAAACGATCCCGTGTACTGCGAAAACAATCCAGTGTACTACAAAATCGATCCAGAGTACTTTGAAAACGAACCAGTGCAGTGGGAAAATAACCCCGTGTACTGCGAAAACGATTCATGTAACTACGAAAACACTCTTTAGAACTACGCAAACGACCCCATGTACTGCGGAAACGATCCCGTGTACTGCAAAAATGATCCCGTCCACTGCTAAATCAATCCTGTTTACAGCTAAAACGATCCTGTGCACTGTAAAAACGATCCTGCGTACTGCGAAATCAAAACTGTGTACGGTGAAAATGATTCCGTGTACTGAGAAAACGACCTGTATATTGCGATAACAGTCCCGTGTACTGCATAACGACCCTATATACTGAGGAAACTATCCCATGTTCCGCGAAAACGATCCCGTTTACAGCGAAAACGATCCAGTATACAACGAAATCGATCACGAGTACTGCAAAAACGATCCAGCGCACTGCATACAAGATCCCATGTAAATGACAAAACAATATTGTGAACTGCGAAAACGACGCTGTGTAATGCCGAAACGATCCTGTATACTGTGAAAACGATACCATATACTGTGAAAACGATCCCAGCTCCCGCAAAAACGATCATGTACACTGCGAAAATGAACCTGTATACTGTTAAAATGATCCAATGTACTGCGAAAACGATACCACATAATTGTGGAAAAGATCTCTTGAACTGCGAAAATAACTCTGTGTACTAGGAAAAAAATTCGGTGTACAACGAAAACGACCCCGTGTACTGCGAAATCAATCCCACGTACTGCAAAAAATCTCCCGTGCACTTCAAAAACGATCCTTTGTATTCCGAAAATGACACTGCACTGCGAAAACGAGCCCGCTTACTTCAAAATCGCCCCCTGTGTACTGCGGAAACGATAAATGTATTGAGAAAACAGTCCCATGCACTACGAAAACGATCCCATGTATTGCAAAAAACGATTCATGTATTGCGAAAACAACTCCCTGTATTGAGAAATCAATCGCGGGTACCGTCAAACGATCTCGTGTACTGAGAAAACGATCCCGTGTACTGAGAAAACGACCTGTGTATTGCTATAACGATTACGTGTACTGCAAAATCGATTCCATGTTCTGTGAAAACTATCCTGTCTACTACGAAAACGATTCCTTGTACTGATAAAACGAGCCTTCTATTGCAATAACGATCCCGTGTACTGCAAAAATGACCCCATGTAGTGCTAAAACGATGCAACGTACTGCCAAACGACCCCGTGTATTGCAAAAACGATAATGTGTGCTGCGAAAACGATCCCGTGACCTGCGAATACGATCCGGTGCACTACATGAACGATCCCGTATAACTGAAAAAAATTACTCCGTTTACTGCATGAAAGATCCCGTGTAACTGCGGAAAGAATAATCTGAATTGTGAAAACGACCACGGGCCCTGCGAAAACGATCCCGTGTAACTGCATAAACTATCCTTTAAATTGCGAAAACGACTCAGCTTACTGCGAAAACGATCCTGTGAACTTCGAAAGTGATCCCTTGTACTATGTAAACGATCATGTGCAATGCATAAACGATCCGTGTAACTTCGAAAACGACCACGAGTACTGAGAAAATGACTCAGTCTACTGCATAAAAGATCCCGTATAACTGCGTAAAAGATTTTCGGATCTGCGAAAACGACCACTTGTACTGCGAAAATGATCCTATGTACTGCAAAAACGATCCCGTGTACTAAGAAAACGACTGGTGTATTGTGATACCGATTCCGTGTACTGCAAAATCGATCCCATCTACTGCGAAAACGGTCGCGCATAATACAAAAACGACCCAGTGCACTGCAAAAACAATCTTGTGTACTGCAAAAACGATCCCGTTTACAGCAAAAACGATCCTGTGTCATGCGTAAACGATGCCGTGTACTGCGAAAACGATCTCGCGTACTGCAAAAAACGTCTATGTGTACTGCGAAAACGACCCCGTGTACTGCCAAAATGATCCCGCGTACTGACAAAAGGACCAGTGAATTTCGATAACGGTTCCGTGTACTGCAAAATCGATCGCGTCTACTACAAAAACGGTCGTGCTTACCTCGAAAACGATGGTGTGTATTGCGGAAACGATCCCGTCTACGGCGCAAACGGTCGCGCATACTTAAAAAACGACCCAGTGTACCGAGAAAACGATCCTGTGTACTACGAAAACGATCCCACTTACTGCTAAAACGATCCTGCTTCCTTCGAAAACGATGCCGTGTACTCCGAAAACGATCTCGTGCACTGCGAAAACGATCCATAGGAATATATAAATGATCCCATGTAACTGCGAAAACGACCACGTGTACTGAGAAAATGACCCCGTGTGTTACATAAAAGATCCCGTGTAACTGCGAAAACAATCTTCTGAACTGCGAAAACGACCCCGTGTACTATGAAAACAACCGGTGTATTGCGATAACGATTCCTTGTACTGCAAAATTGATCCATCTACTGCAAAAACGGTTGCGCGTACTGCGAAGACGAGGCCGTGAACTGCGAAAACTATCCCGTGTAGTGCGAAAACGATCCCATGTAACTGCGAAAACGCTCCTTTGAACTGCGTAAACGACCCGTTGTATTGCGAAAACGATCCCGTGTAGCTGCGAAAACGATCCTCTAAATTGCGAAAACGATCCCGTGTAACTGCGAAAACGATACTGTGAACTGTGAAAACAACTCCGTCTACTGCGAAGTTATTATCATATACCATTGAATCATACCAATATCTAGTATAAACCACTCACTTTACTTCCTACTTTTCCCCTTTCTTACATTCTACAGTAAAACTACATGTTTTCCCAAATAACCAATATAAATCCTATATCCTTTAACACCTTGCAGAACCGTCCATTTACCCGCATCATACTTTCTTCCTTATCCATAAAAACAACATTCAGTACACATCTTTTCAGGGATCTTTCAAACAACTCCGTTACCATTTAAATCTTTAACCATTCACTCAATCAATACCTTGAATAATTATTTCCTGCCACACTCACAAGGTAAATTATCTATGGTTTTAATATTCTCTCTTTCATCCTCATAAGCAGATACGCTTCTACACTTGTACACTTTAAAATATAGCATACACATCCAATCTACCAAGTTCTCTCAGTCCTAATATAAATGCGTACTTTACCATTTATCAAACTTTTTACTACTGACTTAACTTCTTCCAAGCTGATGAATTCAGTTCCGCAGTAACTGCTTATTTACACCACAGCAAATACACTTGTCTTCAAACTCACCCATATTCATTTCTCTTCAATCTCATCCATTTTCACTTGATGTAGCAGTTTATAAAGATATTAAGTACTAACGAGGAATGCTTTCAGCACATAGTTTCTGCCTTTCGTGATTTGTCTTTTGAGAAAACAGGATCATTTGTGTGGACCTAAAAATAGTCAATTCCTCCTGGCTAACAGCAAGGTTTCACTAAGATTCCATGCTATCATTGCATGTTAGACAGTCGAGCTCGAGCAAAACAATGGACCCCGAAGGAATGGCCCATCCGCGAAACTCTGTAAGCAAACATGGAAAACATCCAATGGTCAGTCGAGAGAAAATCATATCCCCCCCCCACTCCATCTCAAGCTTGATTTGATAAACCAGTTTTTGAATGCATTAAGTACTTAAAGATAATGCTTTCAGTACATAATTTCTGCTTTGTCTTTTGAGAAAATCAAGCAGGTGCATTTGCTGGACCTCAAATCCTGGTTATAATTCGTAGCGGTTGTACAAAACTTTCTTGGTAACAAAAGACCGATAGCTATGAGGAGTTGTTTGCTAGAATTCTGTTGGCTGATCGTGATCTTGGGTGCAACGTGAGTATTAAGCTTCATTGCCTGAATAGTCACCTTCACCATTTTCCCGAGAACTTGAAGCTGTAGGTGATGAACAGGAAGCGCTTCCACCATGAGCTAATGAAGATAGACATTTTTTTTAAAACGCCCAAATGGCGACTGCCTTCAAGGGCATAAGTCTCTGGAATTTAAAAAATCAACCTAGTCCTGGGCCACTCAAATTTCACAAACTAATTAAAAAACAAAAACAAAGACAAAAATAAAAAACAAGCAGCAAAAAAGTAAGAAGAAGGAAGCACGCTCCGGCATCGGGGGGGAGGCCCGCATTCCCCTGCCGTAGGAGCATGCGACCTATAACAAAGAGAGTCAAATAAACTGGAGGACTAGAAAATAAAACAGCCCACAGGTATGGCGATGGAATAGCGCTATCAACGTCGCTGGGACAAACATACTGTATGATGAGCGACCACTGCTGGAGCATCAAACGATATGACCCCGACAAAGTCTTCAAACACAAGAGTGTCAAGCATAAATTCTTGCCATAATAGAAACAATTTGAGGTTGTTTTTTTTCATCAATCATTCGGAATCGGTGCACATTGATGTAATAGACACAGGCTCCGGATTTTGCTAGTAGTTATACATATTTTAATTTTGCATATTTGATTTATTTTGTCTTTATTTCAAATTTTAGTACAAATTGGGATGAATATACACGATGGTGAAAAAGAAATACAGATTCTTTGCCTAAAAGGTTGTTTCAAGCCTAATTTTAACATAGTATAACAGGGAATTGCTTAGATTGAACATGGGATTATGCGAAAGGTGTCAAAATTCGCAAAAAAAGAAAACGCTGAATTACAACAAATCTGTAGTTTGTAGAAAAAAAAAATCTGATTTCAGTTTCAGGATTTGAATTCAGCACACACAAATAAGGTAAAAATACATAAATGCCAGTATAAATAAACCATACTATTTGTTCTTAGGTGCAATTCTTCAAACTTACATCATGTTTCTCTTATTCTGCCAAAGCATGATCTCTCCTGCAACAAATTGGCACCTAGACATTAAAAAGCACTTCATGCTTCATTCAGGTTCTTTCATTTTTTTAGTCTATCCTTCTGTACCAGCTACAATGGTTGTAGCAAAACTACATACAAGATGATCTAGTTTAATTTCTGAGTACAGTACCCTCTACAACATTTTTGGAGGCTTTAGACGGGCCCTTCTTGCCCCATTATTTACAGTTTGCGAAGTTGGCTTAAGTGTTACTTCCAATTTCTAATCATTTAACACTCACGTTTTAATTTTACCACTGATCTTTTCAGTTTCGTACTCCATTTTGCATTTTTTTCTCTATAGTTTTCATTTCCAGTAGAGTTTTTATTTTAGAACACGTTTTCATTTAGCTACTTCTGTCTTCATTCTACCAATCCTTTTTATCTTACCACTAGCTTTCGTACTTTTCCACAACCACTTTCATTTGACATTCTATTTTATTTTTTTCTAGTTTTTTCTTCCTCATTCCTTCCTACGACTTCAATACAGGCGAGAAAAGAGGTTAAGCATCCGCACAATACACAATCAGTTATTTTGGATGAAGAAGACCCTTTCAAACATTCTCACATTTGTTCAAGATTTATCACATTTTTTACTCATTTCCTCCTAACTTTTCAGGTGCACTCCTCCTCGTACCCCAGTTCAACGACTATCCAACTAAACAGTCATCTTAACAGATATCGACCCTTAAAAACAACCTCACATTTACACACTGCTCGTACAACATCGTAAAGTAACGATCATTCGCACTTGCACGACCCAAATCGCACAGTCTCACTGCAACCTATTCTTAGGAATATCTTTGTGCTGGAAGTATACGTTTGTGAGACAAACAACACAACATTACACCCATTTTCACATTTGTATTCACTCCAGGTGCTTCAAAATCACCCTAGTGAAATCCCCATTTTTCTCAAAACATCTATCTATATCTCTTATAACTATTAACCTATACTAATGGCGTACCTTAGTATTATAATAAGAATTAATGATAATATTAATTATAATTTTCCTTAACTTACTAACTTACTCCTCTAACTGTTCTAAAGGAATCTCTAAAGAGAAAAATAAATTAAATTCTCCCCAGTTATTGAAGGCTTATCAATAGCGGGAGCTGCAAGTAACACTAAACTACTAAAGGGATATAAAAGTCCCTCCTCGAGGCTTTAATTCGAAGAAAATGGATTATTGTCGTCTCTGTCAATCGATCTTGGGCGTTTTTTAAAGGTGCTTTCGCCTCCAAAATGGCGGTGAAGCCTTAATTTGACGCTTTTGTTGTGTAAGTCAGAAAAAAAAGAATGTGCGATAGAAGGCCTTTCATGTACCAGGTGTTGACACGTTTTAAGCGTTTTTCAAAAGTCGTCTGAAAGGTATTTTCATGGACTCGGTCTGACAATGTCACTTTTCAACATCTTTTGTTCACGTCATCGTGGGTCTATCAATGAACATGACCAAGAATTTATTCAATTTAATATATATATATATATATATATATGTATATATATATATATATATATATATATATATATATATATATATATATATATATATATATATATATATTAAGAAAATTATTGCAGTAACGCAATTAATTATGCGGTTAAAAGGCTATTAAAATATTTTAAAAAATATGATGAGTTGCTAAATAAAATTTCCATGGTACATAAAGGCATTCATTTAATATATTTTATGAAGATTTCATGAAACAATCATATATTCGAAAATTTATGCTAAATAATCTAACAAAATAGAATATTGACAAATACAAAATAAAGAGAACGATTTTTCAGGAACATTCTAGAAGTTTCTTAAAATCATCTGGTAACATTTTGCTCAGTAGGAAAGAACTACACAAACATCATTGTTGTCGTACTCACTCTGTAAAGATTCTACCACACGTGAAAGTGACTCCTGAAGGTCCAAGAGTGTGATTTCGCGCGTTCTAATGTTATACAATGAAAACAAAATCAATAAATTTTCTGCAAAAGTCTGTTGACCACGCATAACCAGTGTCCGAGAAGTCAGAGCTATTAGATGCTTCTCTATGAAGGATCCCTTCCAGAATGCAGCATGAATTTCTCGAAAAATCGAAATCAATAGTGGCGTAGAAGTGAGCCGTTTCACAGTGTCCCGTTGCCTCAATCCATTTGGTTTAAAAGCTCGTTCTCCAGCAACCTAACCAATCATCAGTAAGAAGAACCAGATGGCGAGACTCAAAAATGCCTAAGCTTATGTTGTTTGTAAGGATGAAACTTGAGAGAGAATTCATTTCAGCGACGAAAGTAAATTTAATTTAGTTACATCTTTTGGAAGACGGTTTGTTAGACGTGCGGCAGGTGACAGACTTAACTCTAAATGTGCTAAGAAGTCTGCCAATCATGGAGGAGGCAGCCTCATGGAATAGGAAATCTTTTTGTATGGAGGAGTTGGTCCGCTAGTGCGAAAAATTGGAATGGCAAATATGAATGTGTGCCTAAACCTCTTACAACATGTTATACCTTCATTCAAAGCATCTCTGAACCAGCCACAGTATTTATGCAAGCTAAAGCGCCATGTCATACTGAAAAACAAGTAAAATAAAATTTCAAACAAAAAGATATAGAAGTAATAAAGTGTCCTACTCAGAGCTCAGACCTAAAACAAATTGAGAACCCCCGGAAGAGCATTGGAAACAAAGTTCGAGAGTAGCAGAAAAATGAGCAAAAATGGAACAAAATGAACACAAGAATTTAAAAGAAACTGTTGAGGTCCTGTGGTCGTCGTTGCGCCGAATTAATAGAAAACAAAGGCTTCAACACCTCATTAAGTGATTACTTGCTAAGTAATTCTGTGAATAATCGTTCTCTTACTTCGCACGTGTCAATATTTCATTTTGTTAGTTTATTTGGTATAATTCTTTAAATATAAGATTGTATCATATGAAATCTTCATAAAATATATTAAATGAATGCCTTTATGTACCATGGTAATTTAATTTACCTATTCATAAGATTTTTTAAATATTTTAATAAAGTAAAATCCTTCTCATATTTTTGTCGGAAGTGTATATATATATATATATATATATATATATATATATATATATATATATATATATATCAGAGAGAGAGAGAGAGAGAGAGAGAGAGACCGCGTATTTCAATTTTGTTTACCACTAGCCCTTTAGTTTGCAAATTTACCCACAATCATTTTACAAAAGGTGTGAATGAAAAAATTAAACCCAATCTAAAATCCGACCATCAATCGTCTTTTCGCAGACGTAGAAAAGATATTAATGGAACGCCAACCGGAGGGAAAGAGAAAGAGCAACCTTTCCGTTTCACCTTTCATTCTTGAAAATGTCACAGGAACAATTTCTGCGATTGAGGGCGCCTTTTTACGTGAACACAATCTCGCAAAAGTGGCCCTTTCAGCTCAAAATAGGGCTGTCACAGTGCCAGTTGATAAACCCCGATAAAAACTCCCACTGCCAAGTTCTCGACCCCGTTACAGTGAATGCAATGTTTGACCGTCAGCTACAGGGAAACGGAAAGAGAGGCATTATTATTATTATTATTATCATCATCTACAATTTTCTGACGCGCCATGGTCGGAGCGCATCAATTCCGCAACTTTTTCGACCATTACAAAACATACCAGTGATTGTTTTTTCAATACTAGTGACCCTTATCAGGGTCATATGACGGAAGATGAAAGTGCCATTCTTACTGCCACAAGGACCTTGGGCCACTCTTTCCTTACTTAGACTCCAACACTATTCACCTCAATATTACTACTCTCCTTTACCCTTATCCACTCACGCGTTAAAGGCAATTTCTTCCTTCTCTCCTCTTCCTTCCCTCCTTCGGATTCAACACCTATGTCCTCTCTTCCCTCTTCCTCTTGCCCGCGGCGTACGTGTTGTTTTTTTGCCATTATATTGAAGGCAAAAAAGCACAAGCGACTCTGTAAGAGGCGCCTCTTGGCTACCAGTACTAAAGGTACGCAAACGGTATCAGCTTCCCTAGCTCTTTAGTCGCCAGATAGGCTCTTAAAATTTACTAAAAAAATCCCTTGGGCTATTTATTCCTACGTCGCCCTTCGGAAAGATTCCCATGAAACTCACACTCAAGATAATCATGATCATAACAAAAACAATCCACACATATGGTCCATGCTTCTTACTCATCTTTATTCATCTATAACATGTCTCCCTCCTCTCCGTATCTCTATGCCGAATTCTCTGTTTACTTATATAGGAAGATAGCTAATATCCATCCACAAAGTCCTTGCGATTATGAGCCGTTTTTTAAGCCGAATATTTCTTTGGGGGTCGACCTATTGCGATACGACCTTCAAAGAGAGGCGATATGACTAAAAAGGCTTTCCGTGGCGAAGGACAAATTTCATTTCGTTTTGGAAAATGTGTCTTGGCTCAATGAGAAGAATTTGTTGAGTAGAAGTGTCATAAGGACATGATGTACGTGGGTTCACTCAAGACCACGTTCTTATATTAAGGAAGTAGACACCGCGAGGACGTGACCATGTCGACTGTTACACATGAAAATGAGTCTACTTAGGATTATTCATTAATTTTACACTTCCATTGCAACATTAAAAGACTCATCTAATTGATCTTCTTGGGCAGCGGCTAACTTTAAATGTGAGTCAACGACCAGTTTTCGTCCATTCATCCATTGTCGGGAAGGGAGGGTGGCAGTTCTAGTTCACCCCTCACACTTGCCTCCGGTTTGGGTGGTAGTTTTTATTATACCTAGACACTTCTCACCCTTTTCATTTTCTACTAAGTCCATAATTATTTTCCTTATCTATCATTCTACCGACTTGTAAAGTGTGATCAGGTGTAGCATAGACAACCTGACTACCATTGACATGTTGGAAATTGCGTGCCCTCCTAGCCGCCACTTCTGAAGCAGAATCTGCGGCTATATATCTTCCACACATTTGTACTTTCTCTACTTTCAGTCCTTTATCGAATTGACGTATGGCGGAAGCGCCATTTTAGACCCTCTACATTCATCAGTAGAGATACTGCTATACCAACATTCTCAGCACATTCTTTAAGAGGTATCCGGTTATAACAACACCCCAAGCACAATCGTCAGCAGGGATCCTGTTATACCAACCTCCCAATCCCATTTTTCACCAGGGATCCTCTTATACCAACATCTCAAGCACATTCTTCAGCAGAGATTCTGTTATACCCAACATCCGAAGCACTTCTTTACCGGGTGTCCTGTTACACCCACATTCCAAGCACTTTTTCACCAGGGATCCTCTTATACCAACATCACAACAACATTGTTTAGCATAGATCCAGGTATACCCTCATCCCAAGCACATTCTTCCTTAATGATTCTGTAATACCAACATCCCAAGCACATTCTTCATAAGTGATCCTGTTAAAACAAAATTCCAAGCACATTAATTAGTAGAGCTACTCTTATACCAACATCTCAAGAACATTCTTCAGGAGGGATCCTGTTATACGCACATTCCAAGCATATTCATCTCCAGCGTTCGTCTTATGCCGATTTCTAAGGAACTGTAAATAAAGATATCCATAATATGACATCTTCATTCATGTAGGCTTTTGTAAGAACGTGAAAATTCCTGTATGATATTGTACAATAAAATAATATTTTAGCTCGATATTCGTGAGTTTTTACCCCTGTTGTTATTTTGGGGAAGTGCAAGAAAACGATAAACGGTATCTAAATTCTGTTTTTTGCATTTGAAAAAGGAAGTTAAGGATATTTTTTTTTAAATGCGTCATTTCTATTTTTTTGGGGGGAGGGGCAATCGATATATATATATATATATATATATATATATATATATATATATATATATATATATATATATATATATATATATATATATATATATATATAAAGGTATTTGCACACTTAAATTTTCAATATTTCTAAACTATTTCTTGCTCTATTCTGGTTATAAACTAAAAAAATCTCAGTAAACCTATATTAAAGAGAAAAAATACATATAGGAAAGATATTTTGTATAAAACAACAATTGCTAATAAACAAATTTAACAGGTAATAAAGTATTCAACAATTCTAATAATATTCTAGAATATTGTTATAAAACAAATAAATCATATAAATTTGATTAAAAGGGTAAGATTGAAGATTCGATAAATTTCTAGAAACGAAAGTGCTGTAAACTGGCAAATATTAGCGCTGGCACTCATTGATAAGTACCCATAGTAGAAGAACCTTTGCTTTGAGCAATGCCGAAGGGCAAAGAAGTTCCTCGAGCTATTCAACACAAATAATTGAACTTCTTTTAAATGTATTATCTAACAGGAATATTTTTGAGCCAGGTGAAATTACCTGATGCATCTGTAAGTTCTATAATTTGTAAGCATCGCGCGTATGGAATAACCTCCCAGTTGCCAAGAGCCGGTGCTCCTTGCAAGATTAACAATTGGTTTCGACGTTACATGCTTAGAAAGTTAAACGATCTCCAAAGCTATCTGGAATTGTCGGAGACTAAAGTGAGTAAAAAAAATGTTAATAATGAAGTGCATTCTTTCACTCCCCGAGAAACTCCACTTCATAATATAAAGTATGTAACGAACCGTATACATTTTGACAGAGAGCATCTTGAAAAGGAAAGTGAATTTTGAAACAATCTTATTTGGTCAGATGAGACTAAAATAGATCTTTTAAGCCTACATGATGGTCTTCAGGTTTGGAGGTCAGAAGGAAGTTCTTGGGAACCTAGGCACATGATCCAAACGATAAATATGGAGGTAGTGTCTTGGGTTGTGGCTGCTTTATGGCACATAGCATAGGAGCACTGCACATGAATGATGGGAAAATGGATAACCTATGCTAACCTACACGTAAAATCTACGTAAAGGTAATGCAAATTTGGATGAATAAAATGAAAGATATGAAAAGATAAACAACTTTCTACTAAAAAAATATAATGTCAAAAATGACCCGAATGCTTAGGATTCTTGTAGAGAAAACCGGCATTGTTTGATTAGAAACTAACTTCAGTTAAATCTTGTGCATGTTAGGTCTATTTATCTCTTGCCAGCTGTCCTCAAGGTACTATAACTAATAAATCTGACACTCCACTCTCTGTCCAAGAGCTGATTGTCAAGCTGTGCCACCAAGATGGTCTTCTAATTGTAGCCCTTTGCAGAGACTGTCTAGCGCTGCAAAAGTTTAGTCCATAATATTATGTCTATCTAAGAAAAACAGGCTTATATAAGCATACTAAATCAACAACTGGTTGGCCAAGGCAGACGTGAAGATGGAATCCCAAGCCATTACCTAAATTGTGAAGAAGGACCGTTTCAAGAAGACTGTCGGAGTTTTTAGAGAGTTTAGTGAGATTTTGGGCCGGCAATGTCTCTTGGTTGAGTCGTCACATCGGCTGGAGGAAGACAACCTTCACGCTCGCACACTCGCAGGCGTGAAGAACATGAAAACTTCTCTTATCCTTGCCAATGATCACCTTACATGGTTGGATGACCAATATAGCCAAGACCACTTCATTGACGAATTTAAATTCAATTTGTGTGAATCCTATGGCAGTTGTTTCGTTCATCGCAAATTAGGCGAACAATTCCCTGTCAATTGCACCAACACATATGTGAAGTTTGGCCGAGGAAGTATAATGGTGAGGATGTGATTATGGTAAAAGGTACTTAGCCACTTATGCGCTTACTAAGAAAAATGAATGTACAAGTGTACAAGGAATTGCTGCAACAGCATTCTTTTCCCCATCTGTGAATCTCCGAACCCCAACCGACAATTTTCCTGCAGGATAACGCCCCCTGTCACATGGCCAAGTTAAGCATATGCAGCTCGGATCTGAATCATATATAAGATGTTTGGAGGATACTGGGAGAGAAGCCTAAAGCGAGGAATTCGAAAACAGTTCAAGCATTTTAGGAAATTCTTCAAGATGAATGGAGAAAGATTAATGTGCAAGAGTAACAACAGCTGGTTAGTTCCTGTTGCAGATGTCAAAGTATCATCGAGAATAAATGCCTAAACACTAAATCCTAGTCACTTATCACTTGCGCAAACATTTTATGTTGATAATTGAATCGTTGTTTTTCAAAAGATTTTTTTTTCGCTGTCGCTCCGATCATTTTGAGAATTTGATTTTTTCTGCTAAATTGCTTATCTGCTGATAATTTTCGCTACTTAATCTAAATTTGCATAACCGGGATTAGTCCGAATGTAAATTTAGTAAAATGAACGTTTATTTGTAAGCTGATTTAATTTCTGCCAAGACTGACTTCAAGTTAGCAATTGCAGCCAATAACTCGGGCTCCTTTTATTGAGCCTGGTCGCAGTTTATATATTTTCATTCCGCGTCTGGCGGTAGTCTTAGAGGTGCCCTGTGTCAAAAAATATAATTCGTAGCAGACGTTATCTCGACATCGTTCACACGCGCTTGACTCGGGCTCCGAAGTTATCTATAATCGCACAAAAATGAAAAGTAATTAAAATTTTCAATGTTTTCTTGAAACAATAGATTTCTTTAGAGATTAGGATCTAAATTCCAATCTATGAAAGGTTTCCGTTCTACAATATTCTTAAAGGAACGAAAAATTATCCAGCCATCCGGACCAATACGAACGAGCCTTGTAGGTGTAAAAGACTAACCGGCATCTCTTGTCAAGAGTACAGCCATTTGGGGCCGGAAATATTGCGGAAAAAAAGTGAAACGCCATCAAACCAAGACGACTGGAGTTTATGTATAAATGAAGTGAGTAATGTTTATATTAAAACTATGTCTCTTACCTTCTTTTATACGTGTCTTATGCGAAATCCTTGATGAGCCCGAGTGACGCTGATGACCTGGAGTCGCCTCTGAATTATATATATATATATATATATATATATATATATATATATATATATATATATATATATATATATATATATATATATATAGAGAGAGAGAGAGAGAGAGAGAGAGAGAGAGAGAGTGGGCCGTCAAAGTTTACAACACACTCTTAGAAATGAAAATTTATATACCTTTAATTAACGCTTCTAAATGAAATTTGACAACGCAAAGGTTTACAACAAATTCATATAAACAAAGTTTAGTACTTGGTTGCATAATCCTTGTCGTGACTTCTATCTTAGAGACGTTTTGAATAGTATCCTATGATTTTTCTACGAGGGTTTGGGTTGATTTTTTCCATTCTTCGAACATTTTTTCTTAAAATCAAATAAGTTGTGTGGAACTCGTTTCTAGATCATGAGTTCCAATTCCTTCTACAGATTCTCGATGGGATTCAGGTCAGAAAATTGACTTGGCTATTCTAAAAATTAATTCCACCTGTATGCAGCCAGTTCTTTGTTTGTTTTGCTCTATGCCTGGGGTCATTCATTGTCTTGTTAAAATGCCTATCCTGTTCTCAAGTTCAGACAGCTTACGTTAGATAACAAATTTCTTTCCAAAGTTTCCCTGTACATTTTGCCGTTCATTCTTCCTTCAACTAAATCCATTCTTCCAACCCCTAATGAGCAAAACAACCATATACCATGATTGATCCATCCCCGAATTTTACCGTAAGGATCATATTCTTTGGACACGTAACCTTCACACTTTTTTTCCAAACACTGGTCTTTAAATTTCGTCCTAAAAGCTGAATCTTCGTTTCATCTGACCAAAGGATTTGTTCCCGGAACGTTGCCGTCCTATTCAAATGTTCATTTGCAAACATCAAGCGAGATTTACAGTGAGTTTTCTTAAAGACTGGGGTCTTTCTCGGATTACGGGAAGAAGATCATAACGACGTACGGTTCTATTAGTCTATTCTTGCTAACTTCAACTCCACTTGTTTCCAGATTCTCCTAAAGCTTTTTAAGAGTAGTCCAGTTGCGTAGCCAGGATTTTACAAAGGAGGTGGCTAAATTTTGGGCGAGGAATATCAATTTTACTGTATATTTCTATTGTTCTTTTATATACAGGGTAATCCAAAAGTAGGTAGAGAGTAGTTGGAATAGGTTTGTTGTGGTAGTGTAAATAAGAATTTCTTATTTACACTTAAAAATTAAGTCTCCGTGCTGCAGTAGAATCAAATCGGTCAATAACTGCATCAATACTTGGGGTGTCGGATCGGTGGATTTTTAGGATCATAAGAGATTCCAGGCGTTTCTTCACCACCGAAGCTCTGATTCCAGTCAAAGTACGCTCCAATTTGGAAAAAAAACGTTCTGCTTCAGTTTTTGTAATATTAGTAGTTGCCACAATTTGTAGTATAACTGGGATGTTTGAAAATAAAGAAGTATGATCTAGTGCTGCAACAGCTGATTTTGGACGTTCCTCCTTTGAGACTCTTCTCCACTTCCTGCACCACAATTCAAATTCAACACTGATCGTGCTTGGTAGATGAGTAAAATAGTCAGAATATGTGGGTATTCCTTTTTCCAGCTTTATCCACTGCTCATTCTGGTTTTCATCTATGAAGTAAGGTATAACATGTGAGAGTGTGACTGCTTTTTGTTGACTTGGACTAAATCGAAGTTTGATATCACTGACAACGTTATAAATTGTAGAAAAGAAATAATTTATACGAAAATATGTTTCATCATTATCATCTTGCTTTCCGATCCCAGCTACTGCCCGATATACATATCTTGTTGCTGGAATACATGGTTTGTTAATGGTAATACCAAGCAGTTCTGCAAGACTTGTCATTTAAGTAAACAACTTTGAAAACACATCTTGTGATCGTAGGTCTTGTAAGGATTCCAACAGATCATCCACACCAGACATCGCATTCGTGAGATCAGTATTCATTGTTTGCAGTTGGCTAGTAAGTGAAAGCAGGATAACACACATCTCTTCCAAAATTATAAGTTCCACAATGAACACAGATCGAGAAATTGAATTATGTAAAATGGTTGCTGCCTTTCTTGACTCACTTGACCGCCATGTTGTTTTTATGATCAGTAAAGCTTCCTTAACAAAGCGCAGTAAAAATCTCATACAGGTAATCGCAGTATATTTTTTAATGAATCTATTAGTGCAACGAAGAGTTTTCAGTTGCTTCTTGGAGATTCGTGTGTCATTCGCATTATCAATGCAATCTTTTAAGAGCTCTGTACGTTTGCAGATCCCACACGTTCACTTGACATAGAATTGGCACTATTATATCTTTGTCCGATACACACCAGGACTACTCTAAGCTATACTTCTGGTGTCTAACTTAGCAATAAGCTGCTGATGGTTTCAAACCCGCTTCGCTTCAACCAGAGGAAATATCGCCAATTAGAATTTAGGAGGCCTTACAGGCGACAAAAACCATCAACTAAGACAAAACTACCGAAGAAGGAAACCCACACAAGAAGATGAAAATCACCGAACAAGACTACAAAGAAGACACATAATACACAAAATACACACACTACAAAATTACTAAGAAACAAAGACACTAAAACAAACATAGTAAGTTATAATTAACGACTTACCAAAACAACAGCAAACGCGCACAGCATAACCAAATACATTAGCAATATGAAGACAAATGGCTTGAACGCCAAATTATATATATTATATATATATATATATATATATATATATATATATATATATATATATATATATATATATATATATATATATATATATATATATATATATAAGAAAAATGATAAACAACAAGGGGACTACAAAACATAAAAAATTAAAAACGATAAGCCTGATCACCAGGCTCTAGCATCACTTTGCACCCTACCACACTTCTTTCTCTTTTCACCACTGGTCTACTTTCCGCTGTCTATCCACACACCCTTTCTGTCCCCTCACCTGCATACTCTCACATACATACCAGTTTACAGTCAACCTGATATTTCTTTTTCTTTTTTTATTTCATTCCCTTTTTCTTCCTTTTTTGTTTTTTTGTCCATTTTGGATTGGGGGTGGCTTCTGCCACCCTAGCCACTTCCCTGGTTACGCCACTGGAGTAGTCTCTGGTTTATCACATACTCTTCTAGCAAGTTTTCGAGCTGCACGTTACGTTAACGTCTTAGGGCCACTTGAACGATCCAAAGGATGAATTAAATTACGAGAATTCCAGTTGTGTATTGTAGTACTACCTGAATTCAAAGGTAGTTTAAGCTGTACAGATATATCTCTGTACCCAATGTCACTCTTATGAAGGGCTACAATGCGTTGACGAAGATCTTCGCTGATTTGTTCATTTTTCCTTAAGATGAAGATATTGATGGTTCGTCTATCTTATAAAAAATAACTCATTATCCTTCCATGATGGCGAAAAAAAATCGCATCTAATTTAGAATATTCTAAATATTATGGAACAAATTAAGGAAAGTTTTTATTAAGAGATTTTGTAGATTTAACCTATTTATAATAATTTATATATGTGTAAACCTTTGCGTTGTCAAATTTCACTATTGTCTTTAAAAAGCTTTTTCTTATTCACCATTTTGCTTTATGATGATTCCATAAAGTTAAACTTGCACTTTTATTAACATGCGATAACTAAATTAGGTAAATTTGCGTTTCAAACAGCGTGTTGTAAACGTTTGCAGCCCCTAAATGTATATATATATATATATATATATATATATATATATATATATATATATATATATATATATATATATATATATATATATAGATAGATATATGCGCATGGGTAAGGGAACTAGTAAGAATTCCTTAATCCTATTGAAAAGTCTCCTGTAGTTCTTGAACCCTCTTCAGGAGCACCAGGTCTTTGGTGGAGTTGGTGTTTACTTTGACAGAAAACGAGAATTCCAGATATTTTCGTGGCTCTCCGCTGACTCTTCCAAAAAGCTTCTTAAAATTTCTCTTTTTGGAGATATGGATTGTTACCCAGTCGTGGGGGTTGCGCTCCTGAAGAGGGTTGAGAAATTCCAGAAAACCTTTGTAGCTGATTAATGAATTTTTCCTATTGCCCTTAACTAACCGCATTAATATGCTCGTTATTTTTTATTTATAATATATATATATATATATATATATATATATATATATATATATATATATATATATATATATATATAATATTTGGTAGAGGCTGGAAGTAAACTAGTGGATTTAAAGTAGGGAGAAGGCACAAGGAAGAGGGAAAACTAATTGGGTGGAAAGAAAGAAAACTGAGTTCACACCAGATCTTTTAGATGGATATCTTGTTCTAACTGAATGAAACGAAGTCCTTTATCTGAGTCTAAACGAATGAAAACCCTCATCTTTAACTGAATGCGTCGATCTAACTGAATGCTAATCACACTTTTAATCCGTAGACCTTGTCATACTTGAGTAAACTGCAATCTTCATTTGGATCTCTTCGTGGAACTTAGTGCACTTTACGTTCTTGTCTCGTACATAGTTTTGATACGATCAAGGTACTTTATTTTGATATCTTGGTATAACTGAGTGAAAACCAACTCCTCCATTTTGATGTCTCTGTGGCAACGACTGTGAGCCAGATCTTTCATCTTGTCTTGGTGTAACTATGTGCACACCCGATCGATCGTTTGGATGCATTGGTTTAACTGAATACAAACGATTCTCTTTATCTATATACCCCTCGTTTTTGAGTGTAAACCGCATTCCACACCTGGACTCTTTATTTAACCGAGTGTACACCCAGGCTCTTCGTTTGGATGTCATGATGTAACTGAGTAAACAACACGTCTTTAATCTGGATTTCTTTATGTAAATAAGTACAAACAATGTTTTTAATGTGTGGAAGTTTTAATATAATTAAGGAAAAACCACGTCCTTTATATGAATGCCTGATATAATTAAATGAGCTGCAGGTTAGTCATCTGGATCTGTTGGTAAAACGGTGTACACTTCATCCTTCATCTAGATTCATTCAAATAGTTGAGTGAATACCATGTTAATCTTTTGATATCTTTGTGTACCTTGTTGTAAGCCATGTTCTTCATCTAAATGCGTTAAAAAAAACATTTCCATTGTGAATATAACGAAATCGTTTGACCAAAGTTAACTCAATAGTACGGGGATGTAAGTCGAGTAGAGATACTGTCTCTGTGACACAATGGCTCAATAAATGCCTTGAGATATGAGAGTGATTTGGTACATTCAAATGTAGTCACAAGTCCTAACGAGTCAAACAGAATAGTAGTGCCTTAAAAGACATTGCTGAACATACCGAGGAAGTACTATTTTTGGAAATTCCTAACATGCAGCATGAGAAAAAGCATAGGGGAGGGTAAAGTTTTTTGGCCTTAAAACTATAATATGCTTATCTTCGGGAAAATGGGGTCCAAATGATGTAAAGAATTATCTAGCATGTGTTCAATGGCCCACATTAGCCTTGAAGATAGAACACACCCTATTCTGCCAGATATTCAAAGAGCCTTGAAATCAGAAAATTCCTTTCATTTTCTTCAATTAATCTTCCTCGAAAGAGATTCCAAAAGAGCTTGGAGAATGATGACACCATCTACACTACAACAAAGAGCATCACTTTTCTCTTCCTCTTAAACAACCTCTCATTAGCATTTTTCCTTCCGTTTCCTCTGCCTCCTTTCTCAAGATGGGTGGCCTCTAGGAAGGCCATCCCAATCCCTGGGTGGTTCTACAATTTTACTCTTCATACCAACAAGAGTAAAAATGAGAAAACAAAGAAATCGATAAATAGATTGCACGAATAGAGATATTAGGAATGAATGAAAGTCCTCGCATTTATATCACTGCAACGGTGTCGTCAATAATGCATGTTAAAGCTATAAAATTGGGACTAATAAGTTCCTCAAATTCAAATGGTAGAGTGTGGTATCTCTAAACTTGACCGGCATGGGTGATGAGTAAACATTCACACTATAACAAAGACATTACATATAAACAAATATTCACATTACAAACAAACACTCGAGGTCATTTTGTTTACTTGTTGTGGTATAGCTATATATCTTCCGCTATTTTTGCTTCATCTACCTTCACTGCTTTCTTTACACATCTTTCCTTAGACTTTCTGCGTGTTCTGAATGTGACTGGTTTCTATTTTGTGGATAATTTATATTAATTTTGCTTAATGTTATTTTTTTATTTAGAGGCTGTTTATTCTTGGGCAAAATCTCCTCAAATGTTTTTTTTATTTAGAGGCCATTTTTTCTTGGGAAAAATCCCCTCCCCCCATTTTTTTAAATAAAGAGGCTGTTTTTTTTCTTGGGCAAAATCCCCCCAAGTGTTTTTATTTAGAGGCTGCATTCCTTGGGCGAACTCCCCTCAAATGGGTCTTTTATTTAAAGGCTGTTTTTCCTTGAAAAAAATACCCACAAATGTTTTTTTTATTTAGAGGCTGTTTTTTTCTTGGGTAAAATCTCCCCAATATGTTTTTTTATTTTTTAGGCTGTTTTTTTCTTGGCAAAAGCCCCCTAAATATTTTTTCTTTATTTAGAGTCTGTTTTTTCTTAGGCAAAATCCCCTCAAATATTTATTTATTTAGATGCTGTTTATTCCTGGGCAAAATCCCCCTAATGTTTTTTATTTAGAGGCTGTTTTTTCTTGGGCAAAATTCACCCCCAATATTTTATTTGTTTAGAGGCTGCTTTTCCTCGGCTAAATCCACCCAAATGTTTATTTTTAAATTAAAATAACTTCATTAACAGTATAGCAGCAGCCCGCACATGTTGACGAAACGGTAGTAATTGTTAACTGGTTTATTTTCAAGTCATATTTAATTTGGCTTAAAAAAGGTTACTATGCCGGTTCGTAAGTGGGTTGCTCGGATGGTAACATTATAATTTTCAATAAGCTTTTTAAAGTTTTGGAGGTCGTAAGGTCATAAGTTAGAAAATTGAGAGCACACGACTTAGGTCTTTTGACCTTGGTTAAGTTAGAGATTGTTTTTCCTTGGGTCAGACAGGATCATAAAGGGAATGGGACGAGAAAAACTACTGACTACAGCTTGGAATGATATTACGAGTATCTTCGCTTTTGATTGACGCTTCATACAAGCAGCAGTCATTAATATTGAGGACAATTCATTAATATTCATTAATATTGTTTTTATGTTGAAAAGGCAAATCTAATTTCTTTATTCACTGTCTACAAACTTTCTCATTTCGTTGTTTTTATGTTGACAGGGCAACTCTCATTTCTTCATTCACTGTCTGCAATCATTCTCATTTCCTTGTTTTTATGTTAACAAGGCAACTCTCATTTCTTCATTTCCTTGTTCTTATGTTGACAAGGTAACTCTCATTTCCTCATTCTCTGTCTACAATTTTTCTCATTTCGTTGTTTTAATGTTGACAAGGCAACTCTCATTTCTTCATTGACTGTCTACAATCTTTCTCATTTCCTTGTTTTTGTTGACAAGGCAACTCTCATTTCTTCATTCACTGTCTACGATCTTTCCTTTTTCGTTGTTCTTATGTTGACAAGGTAACTCTCATTTCTTCATTTACTGTCTACAATCTTTCTCATTTCGTTGTTCTTATGTTGACAAGACAACTCTCATTTCTTCATTGACTGTCTACAATCTTTCTCATTTCGTTTTTTTATGTTGACAAGGCAACTCTCATTTCTTCATTGACTGTCTATAATCTTTCTCATTTCGTTTTTTATATGTTGCACGATGGAAAGAAGCTTATTTCAAAATACTTTCAAGGGTGGTTAGATTTTTCTAGAAATGTTTGAAATCCATATTTTCTGGGGGCAATTTAGGCATTTATAAATGATTTCTTGGACGCTTCCCTGGCATCCTGGTTTAGAACCACTGACCTAGCGACTTGTGTCATAGCAATGTTACGCGTGCCCAAAATGACTTGCGTCTTTTATTTTCGGCCCGTGAAGGGTCCATAACACCGAATAGAATTTAAATCTAAAATTCACCATAAGTTTAAGATTTTACACAACATCACTACTATCTTTAATTTTGAATTTCTTATGCCGTCGTTAACTAAACCTTAAAAATAAGCAATAATATTTTCTTGAACATCCCCTCTGACCCTAGATCCATGCCCATGACCTCGCCTCAGAATTCACGTTAAACTCTAGGGTTCCACCAAGTTTGCTATCAAACGCCCCGAATCGGTCCTAAAAAACAACCAACAAACCGTTCTTCAAAGAGCAAATGACTTGGGCTTTATGGTTGCAAGTACCCCAGATAATCAAACACCAATGACCTAAAATTCGACATAGATGTCAAGTTTTATGGCTCCTAAGGGTGGATACCCTTAAAGGATTACCCCTCGCTCATACCCACAGAATCCTTTCACAAGAGTTTTTACTTTTCGGATGAGGTTTTGATACCCTTCTACTATCCCTACCTTTATCCAAATTAAAAAAAAGTTTAATTAAATTTCCCGCGGGTTGTTTCCTTTAATCAAGCGGGGCTTTGTGCGGACGCCTTTGACTCGAAGTGTTTCCCGTTTGTATTATTTATTCTGCGCCGCCACTTTACTCTCGTTCAGAGACCGACTTTGCTCTCAGACTCCTGGCGTCACTTTGTTATACACCGATTCTTCAGTCACCTTTTGTTTGCCAGTCCTTGCATATTTTGTGGTGTACACCAATGCGAGTATGTAGGTTGATGTTATGTGCATGTGTATAGTGCGAGTAAATACTAATATTGTAGCACTTGTACTTTTGATGTATTTTCGAAATTTATATGCGAAAAAGGTGAATGGCGTACGTTTTGTAGAGTTCTAATAAGTCCTTCAATACTTTGAAAGCGATGAATCTTGCTTTCATTATTAATATTAATAAACCATTAACTAAATTACTTTTTTTTTAGAATAAATGAATAAGTGAAAACTCCTAGATAACCTAAAGCGAATAATTTCACTTTCTCGACCTAAATTTTTGAAACACCCTCTGTAGATATCCAGATTGTAAAAAAAAAGGATAATAAAGATTAAGTAACCCCATTTTTAAAACTCAAGATAATTAAAACACCCTGTAGATAGCCGGTTGGTAGGTTAATTAATATAATAACGTAAGGGAAAGAGTAGCAAGCAACCAACACTCATTTTTATTAGAAATATTTAGACTAAATCATTATTATGATTTTTATAATTAATATTAGTAGTTTTTCATTGGGATGGCAAATTTTATTGTGCTTCGTAGGTAGCAAAATAAAATAATTTCTTAATTCTTCCATATTCGTTTCATTAATCTAAACTATACAAAATACTTCCTATTTTTTGTGATAATCATAGTTACATTCAGGCTCATTTCCTTCGTTTTCTTTCATCCCTTTCCATCTCCATTGACTTATTGGATGTTAATTTTTGTTCCCTTTGAGGCGTCATCTTTATTCATTTTCTTTTGCCTTTTTACTCCACCCCAAAAAAGGCAACGGTTCCCTGTTGATCTTTGTTCTGGCACTCTCCTGAAATTTGCCATTGTTATTCGTCTCATTATGGTGCCTTTCAATGGTGCCACACAACCAAAACAAAAGCGGGGAGATTATGACGGGCTGAATCGAAAGAAACAAACCTTTATGAATATTTTCCGATGCTTTTGGGTTTTTTTCGTTTGTCTTTTCTTTCTAACAGAAAAAGAAAACTTGGGGGGGGGGGTCCTCTTCCATACCTTCGAAAACTTGTAAGAGTTTTTGTGTTATTTTGCGGCTCTTGTTCGGTGGGTCTAACTTACCTAGTTTTTGTTGGGTTTTTTTTGGGGGGGGAGGTTGCGGACCAATTAATTTCGGCGATGTGTGTGTTGTTTTTATTATTAGCATTTATCATCTTTACGACTCTTTGAAATTGTCGATGTTTGAGGACAATTGTTTGAGTGAATGAATGTGTGCGTGCGTCTCGTAAGTGGCTGAGAGACACATTTCTTCTGAAAGGTTTTCTAATATGCATCAAAGGATTCAAGGTTTGTGTTTTGTGAATCTATGAAGGAGAGTACATAAAAGAGAAGCCGAGACAAAAGAAATTTAAAAATAATAAAAAAATTGAAATCAGAAGCCAAAAAGGGAAACGCATTCAAAGGAAAAAAAAAGAGATTTAAAAAGACACTTCTTTGAAACAAGTTCCCCCACCCATGCTGTCTATCTATCTTTCATCCTTCGATACACGTATTAACTGGGGCTTTGAAGAATAATGGTCTCAGAATAGTATATTCATTTTCCAGCTGGTCATCCCCACACAGGCCTCATTTGCTTGCACTTGTGCTTCATCGAGTCTTCTTAATCACCGCAATCCCTTTGCCACGACCTCAATAATAATAATAATAAAGCATTTTTACTGCACTCTTTGGAGTCATGAGCCCTCGTGGAACGCCCTTCTAGCAGTGAGGGAAAACATGACAGAAGAGACGGGTCCACAAGACCCGTCCATTCCACGTCTTAGAAGCACAGATCGAGAAGGTGCGGTGACCCATGCAGCATAAATGACTACGATGTACATTCAATAAAGGGCCAGAATCGGAGTTTAAGGCCTCTCGTGTGAGGGGGGAGATTCATTGAAGAAGACAGGTAAGAGGGAGACAGTTTTATTCCAAACCCTTTAAGTAATAAGAACATTAAAGTTGCTGTAAAACCCAAATTGGAGTCAATAGAGTTCTCGGAGAAGCGGTGTTGCGCGAATAAAACACCCACAGTAGAGAACCCAAAAGAACCCAGTCGGAATAGTTTTGAATATGATGAAGGAATCAGAAAGTTGAAACAGCTGAGTCTTTGGACGTTATAAGTCAAGGTTGTAACGAAAGCGTCGATTGCAGTCTCGAAACGTCTTTATCGAAGTGTGTACGGCTATAGCGAAGATGTAGAAGAAAGCAGAAGACGGACTTGCTGATCCAGATAACTGGAGACGATAGAGAGTCAACCATCAATAATGGTGCTAAGATTTTAACTGTATCCAAGAAGGAAACTGAGAAATCACCTAGGTTTAGTAAAGGATCAATACCTTTACAAAGAGCAATGTTGGGCGGGTTACGAACCAAAATCACCTCCATCTTATCACGGTTTCGATTTAAGATCGTTTTTTACAGCTGGTCTGTGTTGGTCTAGGAAGCAAAGAGAAGTCTAAAATACAGAAAAAATTAGGTGAGGGATAATGAGAGGTGGATTTGAATGTTATCACTATAGAAATGGAATATCAGACCAAGGATAATCATAAGAATACCAAAGGAAAGAGTCTTAATATAAAATAGGAGCATACCAAGAACCTAGCTTTGTGGGACTTCAAAACGCACTCAGGTTGGTCCAGGGGATTTACTTCCATGTAGAGAGATTAAGAACACAATGGGAGGTATGACAATCACCAGTCAAATGCGTTTCCTGAGATACACAAAAACTCATGCATAAAATAAAGGAATCCGTAGTGATTGACAATATCGAAGACTGCTGAAAGGTCAAGAAAGAATAGAATTGAAGATTGGACGAAGGCTGGACGAAGGCGATTAGTGTCGTTCAAAGATGCAGACTCAGTGTAATCGCCGGCCTTAAAGCTCAACTCAAAGACCTTGTCAATGCACAACGGGACATGCGGCCAAGAATGGAACTGGACCAAGATATCGCACGGTAGCTCAGGAAGTAGATTGGATTCTATCCTGGTTTCTTTATTCTTAGCGGACGTTACCTGTCCCGGTACCAGGAGGAAAGGGGTCGCTGCCGCTTGTCCGTGGAAATTCAGAATGAGTTCGTGCACACAGACTTGTAGACTCTTTGACTTCTTGGAGGAGGCGCATGTTTCTAAGCCGGAGGGTGGCCGGACTCCTACCGACGCCGGTGAGTGCTTCCTTTTCCTTTTTGCTTTTGTTTTATTTTTTGTTATTGTTTTATGTTGGCTTTGGCTTGGCTTTTGTTTTTTGGTAGACTTTTGCTATAGTGTTTTTATCGATTTGTTTTTATTTTTAATCTAGACTAATATTACACTGCAAATAAATTCCAGGAACTTGTGCCCTTAAAAACAGTCGCCCGACGGGCGCTATAGAGTAAAACAAGGTCAACCAACCTAAGTCGCGTGCTCTCAATTATTCTGACTTATGACCTTACGACCTTCAAAACTTCTAATAATTCCCGGACTAACCTTGGGATGACCTTAGCAATTATATCTTTCAAAATAGAATGTAAAACAACATGGGGGTTTTAAATTTCGATAGAGTCGGCCGAATAGTTACGAAGTTATTTTCAAATAATTCCCTGACTAACCTTGCGAGGACCTTGGTAAATATATCATTTGGAATAAAATGTAAAAGCACGTGAGGGATTTAAATTTCGTTTACAACGGCCAAATAATTACGATGTTATTGCCAAAATTCTCATTAAAAAGTAAAATGGTTTCTATCCGACCGACCGACGTACCGACAACATATTAACTTAGAGAGTAGCGTGCAAGTGACTAAAACCGGATTTATCTAGAATGAAGCGAACAACGGCGTGTTTAAATTAGGATGACGTCACATCAGTTAAACAGATGTGTTTAAGATTCCAGCGAGTGATGGAGGGTCACATGAAGGATCGGACAAGAAAGACGACTATGACACGACTCAAACGAAGAAGAGATCCTATTGGAAGAGGTGGACTGGAGAAAAGGATACTTCCTTTAGGGATGCAGAGGCAAATGAAAGTAGTTCAAGTTTGAGCTTAAGGAAGTAGCACATGGTTTAGGAGCTGATAAGGAGGGGGGGGGGAGTATTACAGAGCGAAAACAAACTAGAATATTTTATCGGAAAAGAAAGTTGAGAATTTAGTAGAAAAGATAGCTGTGAAGAAGCGAGAGACGAAAGGAGATTGGATTGTGTTGGTAGATTGTTTTATTTTAGGAGCGGATACGGCGGATGTGTGTTTAACGATAAGATTTGAGAGGTAGTTGAGTAGTCAGAGTGTAGATGAGTGAGGCAGTAGACATTTTATTGTGAGGGGAGTATCTGTGCCCCTTTGGGAAACATGGGGAATGTAATGATTCAATCATGAATAAGTCCCACATAGAGCCGGAGAAGCTGCGCAGAGTGAAAGTATATATGAGTATAGGTAACGTCAAACACGAAATCTAAAGTAGATCCTCAATTTGTTGATTCATTAGGTTTAAGTCCGTTTTTCATGTTTCTATTGAAACAGGAACATAAGTTCCCTTTGAAAGTATTGTTATATCATTTAGAACACGAGATTATAGATAATAAATGCTGCTGGTTTCCTATAGGAGTCAATATTGTGCGAGTGAAAAAGTATAGACAACATAGATAGTTTTTGTGTTTTAATGGTTACATTGGCCTATTTTTCACATAAAACGACAAGTTTTTAGTTGCGGACGACTCTATATCTCACTAAGCCGGTCGGTCGGTCGATCCATCCCCGGTTTTCTTTTTTTTCTTTTGGTATATCATTGTAAATATTCGGCTAATTCTAACGAAATTTGAAAGCCTTATGTTATTTTACATTCTCTTTCGAATGATATAATTGTTAAAGTCCTCGCAAGGTTAGCCATGGAATTATTTGGCAGTAGCTTCATTACTATTCGGCCAATTCTAACGAAATTTGAAACCCATATGTTGCTTTACATTTTCTTTTGAATGATATAATTGCCAAAGCCCTTCTAAGTTTAGTCCGGGAATTATTGAAAGTTTTGAATGTCGTAAGGTCATAAATCAGAATAAGTGAGAGCACGCGAATTTTGGTCAACAAACCTTGTTAATACTCGCATGCTTTCGAAACGATTCCTAGAGTAAACTAGAACGTTTAAGAAGAATAGGTTAGCTCCTAATTTATGTGGGAGATTTGTCACGCTTTGTTATGACTTCGAAGGAAATATTTCCAAGAGCGCAATATTGAAGACCGCTGAGGATTCAGAATCTGCAGGAAGCCATATTATTAAAATGCACAGAGCCGGTTATGGCTATAGAAATTTTTATTCAATTCTAGATATTCCAAATTTCTTCGGTAAGGAACATTATTGTTAGAAACATTATGGCATTGCAGTGAATCTTTTATGTGAAATACGACTAAAGCAATTGAGTCCTAGAGATGTTCGGTCCATGATAAAAATAAACAATCCTAAGACATTGAATGAGTTACAAGCAAATCTTGCAGCGTTATTTACACCGGGAAGGATTTCATGGACGTTTCCCTAGAATGAAGCTTCTTATTAAAGATGATTCATAAAGAAGCCTGTTTAGTTTTTGATAAAGAGCATCGGAGAGAGACTCAACCTAAATTAGATAAAAGGCTTTGGTCAGATGAGTAAAAAAATCTAGCTCTTTGCTAGAAACGACGAACTTTAAGCTTGGCGGAGATCTGGCAAACCTTCATAGGAAAGAACACCGTCCCTACTTCCAAATAGCGTAGGCTCGATTATGTTGTTAGGGTGGTTTGCTGTTGCTGGCACTGGTGCATTCAAGTGATTAATGGGACCATGAATTGTGAAAACTATTAGCGCATGATTGATGAATCAATCGGCAAAGAAACTGGGACCTGGAAAACATTTCACTTTTCAACAGGAAGACGATCCCCCAAATACCAGCAAATATACTCAGAAATACTTATCATAACACCACGTTACTCTACTCAAATGGCCCTATCAAATCACATATTTGAAATCTCCCCAACACTTCTGCAAGGTGCTTGAAAAGCGTGAGCACAAGAGAATCCCTAGCAACATTATTAAACTAGAAAAGATAACTGAAACAAAAGGAATTAATTCCCCCATAAATGTGCCCAAAATCTTGTACATTCTTATAAGAAACGACTAAAGGAGCTCATAACATATTAATTTCATGTTGTCATTATTTGTTTTTCCTATTTTCAGAAAAAAAAAAAATATGAATCATACCCAACCTTGATCTACCCTTCTTTTGCGCCTATATTAGACGAAATGGAAAAATTCGAGATTGAAACAAAAAAAAAAAAACGAGAGCTTTTCAGTTAAAACTTTTTAATTCTTTGGTTAAACGAGACTAAAAATGTATTATTAACCCCGAAATTTATGTTTTATATTACCCATATGAGAAAAAAATCCCTTTTATATGACTTAATTATGCATAGACTTATTAAATCTTTACTTGTGCCTTGGGCATGACGACATCAGAGAACGCTTGATCTGACCGTTTCCTGAATGGGGCCAATATTTTATCTCGGTTGTTTTGTTATTTCAAATTGTAGCATAAAAAGACATTTAAAAAAAAACATTTTTATCTTTCTAATGATTTATTCAATTTTACTGTACGCCTAAATCTTTACTATTTATTAGTTTTCTTTGTATCTCATATTTAATAGACGCACTCTATCTTGACCTGCTTATGAGCCGCGCATGCGTAGTCTCATTACTAGCAACGGCATCAGGGTAATAAAGGACAGTTCATCGTTTACCCAATGGCTTTTGTGTTAAAAGTGTTGGATAGCAAAGAGGGTCTTGGTAACAGAAGAAAGTATCTTATGATTGATCGTTGGATGGTCCCTGGTACTATTCGAATTGGATCTGGCTCCAGTTGAGATCGCCCTAGAGCAAGCAGAGAAGGAGTGAATAGGAAATTATTTGCTTTCAATTTGCTGTCGCACTTTTCACTGTTTGTTTCGCTTATTTTGTTTGTCAGGTTCGTTTCCACTCAGGCATCGTTTCGGCGCCAACTCCGAGTTGTAGCTCTCTCGAGGACAACCTTCTTTGATTGTTTTTTATTTTCTTCCACAGAAAAACGACAAGTCTTCGAGAGAGCAAATCGAGATGAAGCCTTTGTTGGTGCAACAACGCTTACATATAGGTAATCGCCCCTATAAATACATTCATGTACATTAGAGTTCTTTCATAAAAGTGTATAAAATCATTCATACACCTATTTGATTTCATAATACTGTGGTAAACACCAATACACTAAAAACGTGCAAGAGCAAACCCGATCAGTTATTTTCTACAGGATGAATTCTAAGAATCCGTCGGATTTTAAATAATTTTAAATGAATAAAATTTAATATTAAAAAAAGGAGGAAATGAAAAACATTAGAGGAAATTCGGATTTTTCTTCTTCTTTCATTTCTAAAACTATCTTTGTTTTCAATACACTCAATGTAGTTTGAGATACTATCACTTCTCTCAGTGCTGATATTTAGAAAAGATATTAAAACTGTATTTAGGCATTAATAAATGTATCAACAGATATTATTCCAAGAATAAAATCTACCAAAATAAAAATACAGAATTCTTAATTTCGAATAATTTTCACCCCATCCTTCTAGTTTTAAAATCTAGTGTTCAAAGACATTCAATCTCAGATACACTTAAAGTGGTCACCCTGTAGTTGAAAAGATCATTAAATATTACTACCATTAATCCCTACTTGATTCATTATAGATAAACCTATGATGGGATTTGTTTGTACTCTTGAGAACTTAAAAGGTGTTCATATCTCGTAGAGTAGTGGTCCATGGCTAATTATCGAATATTAATGCCAAATAAATATAAAGTTAATTAACTGATATAAAAAAGGACTGGAATAACCAGCCCCTAATAATAATAATAATAATAATAATGTTAAACGTATATTTCTACAGCACTGACATTTTTAAAACCTTTTAACATCATTATACAAAATTCAAAAATAACAAATGAGTATCGGCTTTCCTTGGCCATGTATCAGTAATAATTTAAATTTCGCGGTAAAATCAACAAATTATAATTGTTATGCCCGTGGCTGCCCTCTATATCAAGGTAATTGTGACCCTACGAAGCTATTTCCAAGAGAAAGTTATGAATTATCAGTATTGGTTAATTTTATGTAAAAACAATGAGTAAAGATAATTTAATTGAAAAAAAACAACTTTTATTAGTTGTTCCTTCAGGGTATTAGGCCTTAATCAATTCTTTATCCATAGAAAACGATTTACGGGGAAATTTATATGGAAAACTGAAAGGGAAAATCATAGAAAATGTTAACCGACGGAAATTTAAGGGTATACTCAAACATTTGAAAAAAAATGATTAATTATGGGTTATTTTGGACAATGGTTGTCAAATAATGATCTTCCAGCATATAATATATACGAAAATAATTATTAGTGCTATGGGCAGAGGATATATTAAAAAAATAATTAGGAGTTGTCTTCATATAGTACCTACATAAGTTCTGCCTTAGAAGGAAGTAAAGGATTTGCTAAATTAGGTGAATGGAAAAAAAGAGAGAAGGGAAACTAAATAGAAAATAATTTATAGCTTAATTCGTTTAATTTCTTACTTGCAAGTCTAAACCTTTCCAGGGGAGTCTAAAAGATGCCACCATTATACCAGATGAGGTAATTCCTACAAGGTCCAATTTTTTGTACAAACCATTGGTATTCAATGAGTAAACTATTAGTTTATACCTAATAGTATTCAGTACCCAGCTGGTGTTGTTCTTCATCTGGGATGTTTCTCTTGTGCAACCATCCTAGCTCCACGAAGGTACTGGCTGGCCACTCGTTCCAGGATAGTCCTCAAGGTCTTCTTATATAAGGTGATCCCATAAGTAATGCGGAATGTATTTTCATGTTTATTATTATTTTGTTGATAGAAATCAAACACCCTTTGGAATTCTTTATATTTAAATAAGTATTTATAGACTTAGTAATTTAATAATTAATATAATTTTCACCAGTTAATACCATTAGTCTCGATGTTTCTACAAACATTTTAATAGCATGTTTGTAAAAATCTTTTGACTTTGATTGAAAAAGATTTTTAAATTGGTTTTGACATTTGTCGTTGACATCTTCCTTCACTTCAGGTGATTCGCTAAGCTCCTAAAAAGTTAGTCATCTGATGTTGCTAAGTCGAGTGAGTATGACAAATGATTGATGTTATTTCTTGCGATATGAGGTCGCCCCTTGTCTTAATGAAAAAGTACTCTTCTTCTATTGATTTATGTTGGCTTTTTTTTCAATTGCAACATCTAAATGGTCCAAATTAGCACAGTAAACCTCTTTGGTGATAGTCTAATTTTAGTTAAGAGGTTCAAAATGGGTTATGCCGTTCATATCACCTCAAACGCATCACTCCTACTAAAAATAATTCATTTTTATTCAAGGAAGGAAAGATGAACAATGTTGATTCTTTGTCGCAAGTGTACCCATGACGGGTAGTGAAGAGTCCATTACCCCAATCGTGAAACCTAAATTATAAGAACTCATATATAAATAAATGTAACAAATATTGAATAAAACTATTATACCCTTTGAGAAGTAATGGCTATTCGAACACATGTCAAAAGCTTAACGTTCTTCGCCTTTACCAATCATTCGCATCCCAGAGTCAGTTAAAGCCGAGAAAGTTAAGGTGGTGGCTCGAAGAACGATGAGTGATTAAAAGTACGGGTTCGAATCACATGACTTTCCAATAGGTATAATAATTTTATTTAAGATCTTACCTCAACCCCCCTCATACCTAACATATGGCCTACCCTGATGCGCCCCATGGGGGTTAGTAGTCCTGAAATTGCTTTCCTTTTTACTCTCATCCAATTAACAGTAATTTTTTTTACTGTGCCATATCAACAGCCAATCTTTTTACCTTCCTCTTATGGGAGGCCAATTTCTTTACTCTCCTCTCATCGCAGGCTATTTTTTTCCTTGTTCTCTTATCGACAACCAATTACTTTATATTCCTCTTATTGACTGTCATTTTATTACTTTAATCTTATCGAAAACCCGTTTTTTACCCTCCACTTATCGAAAGCCAATTTTTTCACTTTTTTCTTAAAGAGAACCGATTTCTTTACTCTTCTTTTATCAAAACTCAATTTTTCACTTTCCTTTTATCGACAGCCAATTTTTTTGCTTCCCTATTATCGACAAGCAATTATTTTTTATATTCTTCTCATCGACAGCCAATTCTTTTACTCTCCTCGTATTGACAGCCAATTTTTTAACTTTCCACTAATAAGTAACCAATTGTTTACTCTCCTCTTTTCGAAAGCCATTTTTTTTTATTTTCTATTATCGATAGCAATTTTTTTGGTACTCTGCTCTTATTGACAACCAATTTTTTTACTTTTATCCTTTCAACATGCAAGAATTTTTACTTTCTTCTTATCGAAAGCTATTTTTTTTTACTCTCCTAAAATCGACAGCCATTTATTCTTTGCTGTTATCGACAGCAATTTTTTTACTCTTCTCTTATCAACGGACCGGGTAATGGTTTCGTTACTACGATTAAAATTTAAAATCTAAAAAAAAGCAGCCATGGTTAAATTATGGTTAATTTTTTATAAATTTTCTGAACTTCTCCAATTATAATAATTTTAAAAAGGAACTCTAAACTAAATTTCCCTTCTTTCGAAATATCACGTTGGTAAAATATAGTTATAGAAGAAGATAATGAAAAATAAATTTTATGAACTTCACCATTTGTAATTCTTTGGGTTTTAAAGAATTCACAAAACTTCGATACTTATATTTATTTCTAAACTTCACCATTTTGTTGTTTTAATATTATAAAAGAATTAGTAGAAATAACTTTGATAAAAAACATAAGTCATAACCAAACTAAGTGAAATTATTATTCAAATACTCAAAAAAATCCCCTTCTTAAATTATAGAGTTGGTGAAGTGATGACAATATTTACTTTCCTCTTAACGAAACCTATTTTTTTATTTTACTTTTCTCTAATCGACAGAACTTTTATTATATTCTTGTTTTCCACAGCCATTTTTACTCTCCTCTTATCGTCAACCAATATTTTACTCTATTATTATCGAAAGCAAATTATTTTACATTCCTCTCATATGCAACCAATTTTTTCTCTCTTTTTATCGACAGTAATTTTTTTAAATTTCCTCATATTCTCAATTTCGTTATATTTCATGGAAAGACATTTTTTAAAAATTTCTATCTATAAAGGACAGGCATTTTTAGTCACGTGTGAGTCTAGTCGCAAGCGACTTTACATCTCAGTATGTCGGTCGGTCGGTACTCGTTTTGCTTTTTGTGTTAACATTGTAACTACTCTGCCGATGCTAACGAAATTTGAAACCTAATGTGTGTTTTACATTCTCTTTCGAATGATATAATTGCCAAAATTCTCCCACGGTTAGCCAGGGAATTAATTTTTTTGGCAATAATATCATAACTATTCGGTCGATTCTAACGAAATTTGAAACACCTATGTTGTTTTACATTCTCTTTCGAATGCTATAATTGTCACTCCTTCCAAGGTTAGCCAGGGAATTATTTTGTTTTGGCAATAACATCAGAACTATTCGGCCGATTCTAACGAAATTTGAAACCCCATATATTTTTTTCACATTCTCTTTCCAATTATATAATTTTCAAAGTCCTCTCAAGGTTAGACCGGGAAATATTTGTTTTGCCAATAACATCATAACTATTCGGCTAATACTAACGAAATTTGAAACCATTATGTTGTTTTAAATTTTCTTTCGGATGATATAATTGTCAAAGTCCTCCCACGTTTAGCCAGGGAATAACTTTGTATTGGAAATAGCATCATAACTATTCGGCCGATACTCTGCTAGACTAGACTAGGCTATAAAATGCTATATTCTGCTAGGCAAGCCTTTGAAAGGCTATACTATGCTAGGATACACTATGCTAATATATAATGTACAAGGGTAAGATATACTATGTTAATTTAGGCTATAAAATGCTATGAAAGGATAGCATATAGTAAGCTAGGCTAGGGAATACTAAGTTATGCTTGATTAGGGTATAATAGAAGAGTATAAGCTATATTTGTCTACGGTAGCTAATGCTAGGCTAAGCTATACTAGACTAGGCAGGGCTATACTATGCTATGCTAGGGTAGGCTAAAGTATAAAAGGCTAGGGAAGGCTAAGCTCTGCTGTGCTAGGTAATACTACGAGGAGCGGGTAATAAGTTTTGCAATTCGGATATAAGGAAACGAGATATGAGGAGAAGTGTTTCATTATTTTTCAATATAACTACCCTTAACTTCAATGCACTTGCGCCAATTGTGCTTGAGGCTTCGAATTGCCGACAACCAGAAATCTCCCGACTGCTATTCAATCCACTCCTGGACGGCAAGCTGGACATCTTCATCGTCCCCCAACCGGCGTCCACGCAGTGCAACCTTGATCTAGCGGAATAAAAAGTAGTCGCTAGGGGCCAGATCTGGACTGTAGAGGGGACGGTTGAGCTCCTCGAATCCGCACTCGCGCAGGGCAGCTTGTGCAACTCTGGCTTTGTGGACAGGGGCATTGTCGTGGAGGAGCAGGACACCGCGTGTCAACTTGCCGCGCCGCTTCTGATGGATGCACTTCTTCAACCCAGCCAGTTCCTCGGCGTAATATTGGCCTGTGGTGGTCCTTCCACGAGGCGCATAGTCCACCATCAACACTCCCTCAGAATCCCAGAAGATGGTGGCCATGATCTTCCCGGCTGAGGGTTGGGTCCGGAACTTGATGGGGGTCGGAGAGCCTCTGTGCTTCCAGGCCATGCTTTCGAGCTTGGTCCCGGGATCCCAGTGATGGACCCACGTTTCATCACCTGTCACTATGCGTGACTCGAATCCCGCTGGGTCTTGGTTGTACAGGAGCAGCAGCTCCTCCGAACTTTGACGACGTTGAAGTTGATTATGGGGCGTGAGGTTTCGTGAGGTTTCTAGTGACCCAACGGGCAGAGACCTTGGTCATGGCCAAATTGTCGTGGATGATGTTGATAACACTTCCATGTGATATTCCAAGTTCTCGCTCGATTTCTTCAACCTTCACCCGTCGATTTTCGAGGATCATCCTCTCCATACGGGCGACATTGTCCTCGTTGGTCACATCTGACTCTGACGGGCGTCCTGAACGGGGGTCATCTTCAAGGGACTCACGACCATGGCAGGACTCCCTATTCCAGCGAGCAATGGTTGCATAGGGAGAGATGGTGTCGGTATACACTGCAACCATTCGTTCATGGATCTCTTTTGCATTCTTGCCTTCCTTGGTCAAAAATATGATCACTGCGCGGTGCTCAACCTTCTTGATTGTTGAAAAATTTGTGACTGACGATCTGCGATCAGCTACTGCTTCTTAAATAGACGAGGCAGGAGCGTGCGGCTGCAGGTCCTGACTTGTCATAACTTTTCCTAACACCACCACAAACACCCCCTTCCTCTGTTTTGCCCTACCGATTCGCAAAACCTATTGACCGCCCCTCGTATGTTAGGCTACGATAGTCTAGCTAACCTAGGCTACAATAGGCTAAGCTATGCAAGGATATTCTAGTCTAGGGTATGGTATGCTATACTAGTGTAGGATATACTAGGCTAGGCTATAATATGATACAATTGGCTATATTATGTCAGGTGTAGTTATTCTAGGATAGGCTATACCAAGCTAGCCTATAGCATGGTGGGCTAGGTTAGGCTATCTTATGCAAGGATATATTTGCTAGGCTATATTAACCTATTCTAGCTTGGCTATAATAAGCTAGGCTACTCTAGGCGACGCTATCTAGGCTATGGTATGCAATGCTTAGCCATACCTGGTTAGACTAGGTTAAGCTATAGTAAGCTAGGCTACACTAGGCAATGCAAGGCCAGGCATGGCTATACTAAGCTGAGCTAGGCTATACTATAATATGCTAGGTTAGACTAAGCAAGGCAAGGCACAACTAGGATACGATAGGCTAGGCTATACTAAGCTAAGGTAAGATCAAGTAGGCTATACTATGCTAGGTTATACTAGGCTAGCTAGATAATACTAAGGTAGACTAGGTTAGGCCCGGCACAGCTAGGCTATTCTATTTTAGGCTAGGTTTTCCTATGTTTGGCTAAGTTTGGCTATGCTAGGCTAAAACAGGCTAGGTTATACTATGCTATGCTTGGCTATGATATGCTATACTAAACTAGGCAAGTTTAGGCTAGGCTATTAGAGGCTATACTAGGCTATGCCATGCTAGACAATACTAACCTATGCTAGGCTAGTCTATTAGTATGTGGCTATATTATGCTATTTAGGCTAGGCTAGACTATACTATGCTATGCTATACTATTTTGTGCTATGCTATGTTATACTATACTATGCTATAATATACTATGCTATGTTATACTATGTTATGTTATACTATTTGGTGCTACATTATGCAATGCTGTTAAACTATGAAATACAATAATATTCTATAATATATTATGCTCTCATCTGCTATGGTATATTATGCTATACTATGTTTGTTAATCTCTTCAACGTTCTAATTACATAAATGATCGGTGCTCGAAATTTGCAGCCCTACTTATGAATTCTAAAGTTGTTGTTTTTTCTTTTGTTATAACTTTAGTTCTACTTGGTTAGCTACTTAAAAGTTTTGTCATATTTTTGTCATCTTAGGGAATTAAATGACTATTATTATATTAATAATTATATCTATTTAACCTTTTCTTTTTTTCACCGGTTGTAACATATTCATCAGTGTGCTAAAGATTATGTGCCCTTCAGTACTTCCATCCTACCAGTGGGATTTGACCTACAATTGCTTTTAAAATTAGGATAAGAAAGGCGGCATTCACACATTTGAACACCTAAATTGAAAATAGCAGAGTTGTTGCCATCTCAATTCCAAACTCTGGTTGACGTCCTGAAATGTGGATGTGGGAAACTACCCAGCAGCAAACCTTGTAAAGAATATTTACCCTAAAGTGTTTGAAAAGTGGGAACGAGGGAACAGTTCTTTTCTTGCCCCCGTTGTAAATTCAAGAGTCACAATCTTAAACAGATCCAAAAGAACTGAGAGCAAGCCAGAAACATATCCCTTGGGACATGAGAGCTACAAGCCTAAAACACTTTAATAACAAACTAAACAACCTGTTGAGATCCTCAGGCGTTAGGGTAAAATTGTTTTTTGCTGTGAATTTGGCTTCCCTGGTTGCAAAAACGAAACTCAAATTAATTTAAATCCCCGAAGGAGATGAAGATCTCTGTAAAAGAACTTGCTTTCGTTAAGGGGCAGAGAGAAATGATCACTTCTTTTGGACCACATCAGGTTTGCTTACGAGATTAACTCGAGTACAGTAGACAATTCAATAAGTAGGTCAATGTTTCAATGTTATTAAGTGAAATATTTTTTCTCCTGAAGAAAATGAAAAACAAATAACTGATGTTCAAGATGGAAAGGAATGAATTTATGAAATGACATTAAAAATATCAACTACATGTTAAAATTCCATTAAAAAGCAATCCGGTAATTATGTTTTTATCGTAATAACATTATAACTATTCGGCTGATTCTAACGAAATTTGAAACCCTTAAGGTGTTTACATTCTCTTTCCAATGATATAATTGCCAAGGTTCCCCCAAGGTTACTTCGAGAATTATTGAAAGTTTTGAAGGTCGTAAGGTCATAAATCAGAATAAGTGAGGGCACCCAACTTTTTGGTCAGCAGACCTTGTCTTAGTCTCCTCTAATCGAGGGACATTTTTTTACTGTGATCTAACTTACAGCCATTTTTTTTCTCTTCTCTTTTGGACAGCCAATTACTTTACTTTCCTTTTATCAATAGGCACTTTTTATTTTATTCTAATCGAGGACCAATATTTTTACTTTCTTCCAATCGACAGCTAATTTTCCCCCCTCCTCTCATCGACAGCCATATTTTTTTTGCAATCCTTTTATCGACAGCCAATTAGTTTACATTCTTATTATCGACTGCCAATTTTTTTAGTTCACGCTTATCACCAACCCACTTTTTTAATCTTTACTTATCTACAGGCATTTTTTTTACTCTCCTATTATCGAAATCCAATTTTTTACTTTCCTCTTATTCTTTACTCTACTTTCATCAACGGCCAATAATTTTACTCTTCTCTTATCGACAGCGAATTTTTTAACTTTCTTCTTATAGACAAGCAATTGTTTACTCTCCTCTAATCGACAGCTAATTTTTTTTCGCTCTCCTATCATCGGTAGGCAATTTTTTTAATTTTCTTATATAAACAGCCAATTTTTTTACCTTCTTCTATCAACATTTTTTTTACTTTCCTCGTATCAAAAACCAACTTTAAAAAATTTTCTATTATCGACAACCAATTTTTTTACTTTCCTCTTATTGACAGCCAATAATTTTACTCTCCTCTTATCGACACCCAATTTTGTTTCCCTTTTTTCTTTTAGGCAACAATTTTTTTCTCCCTTCTTATTGACACACAATTTTTTTTTTACTTTCATCATATCCAAAACCAATTTCTTTACTCTGCTTTTATCTAAAGCCATTTTTTTAATTTTCAATGATCGATGGGCAATTTCTATTTTACTCTCCTCTCATCAACAGCCAATTTTCTTTTACACTGCTCGACAAACATTTTTTTTTACTCCCCTCTTATCGACAGCCAATTTTAACTTTCTTCTTATCGACAGCCAATTTATTTACTCTCCTTTCATCGACAGCTAATTATTTTACTTTCCTCTTATAGACAGCCATTTTTTTTACTTTTCTATTATCGACTGGCAATTATTTTTTACTTTCCTTTCATTGAGAGCCAATTTTTTATTTTCCTCTTATCGACAGCCAATTTTTTTTAATTGCCTCTTCTTAACAGCTAATTTTTATACTCTCTGTTAATCGACCGACAATATATGACTTTACTATGATCGTCAGGTATTTTTTTACTCTTCTTGCATCGACAGACAATTTTGTTTTCACTGTACTCTCATCGTCAGCCAATTTTTTTACTTACTTCTTATCGAGATCCATTCTTTTTACTTTCCTTTATCGACAACCAATTTTTCTACTTTTCTCTTATCGACAGCAATTTTTTAAAATTTTCGCCTAAGGACTCTTAATTTGTTTACTCTCCTCTTTAGGAAAAAAAAGCTTTAATTTTGTACCTTATATTTAATCTAATTTTCGTTTTATACACTTTTGACATCGTGAGAAAATCTGATTTTTTTTACCGTCCTATAAGAAAGAATAAATGGCCAATTAAAATGGGGCGTAGAGGTCTTGATATTAAACATTAAGATTTTTGGTCATCTACGATTTGTGAATTGTCCGATATATGAATCTGTACTGGAGCAAACTGATACTAGCATTACACGAGTATCAGGTTGTCTTTAATTATATGTACAGGAGTTCGTTTTATGAATAATCAGTAGAAGGAAAATTAAATAGGAGTAAGAGAACTGTAGCTATCTTTTGTAGGATAGAAGAATAAATATTAGTGTGGAAAATGCTGAATACTTAAGTTTTTGATGTAGCGAAGGATAGGTGAGGATAGAGGAAAAGAAGCTAAAAAGTGCATATAAGTTTAAGTAGTTAGGACCAACGGTGTCATGAGCTGGGGAGCTTCAACCTGGATATAGCGCGTAGAATGCCGTCGGGTTGAAAAAAAAAAGATGTGTGGCATATTATGTGATAAAAGAATAGCTACGAAACTTGAAGGGAAGCCGACTATAATATATGGAGAAGAGACGAATGGAATGTGAAAAGACGTAGGAAAATACTCTGTATGCGGCCGAGATGAAGATGCTATGGATGTGTGAGGACATGAAGCTGAAAAGATTAATAATGAATCAGAAGTACAGTAAAGTTTGGGGAGGGAAAAGATCTGGAGGTAAATACAGGAATGAATACTGGTATGGTATGGACATGGCAAGAGACGAAAGATATTGGGTGAGCAGAGTGATGACTATTGATGCTGATCAAGAAGAGGAAGAGATTGATGTATGGTATAAGGGCTGATCTGAGGGAGAATGGCCTGAGTGAAGATGAATAGATAGACAGAACTGAATGGAGACGAAGCCCCAGCGTTGAGAAAGAAGATTCTCATTTATTTAATGCTTAAATTTACGTTTGTTGATTACGACGCCATCTTGCAAATAATAAGCAAAAATCGCACTTAGGTTAATTAAAGCCACTCTGATTTACCGAGGACTTTTTTTACAGAAGAAAGCCACTCCCGCGCCCACGCCAATTGGCCCTTAGCAAACGCAAAAGATTTTGGCGCTAGAAGAGAACTGCCGTCAAAGATACGCTGCCTCGAGTCGGAGGGCGACGTGCAGGCAGTTACGTCACGCTCTTCATCACACACATAATCAATCAAAACACCGATTTCTCTTCCACCCTTTCTTCCAACACACTATCATTTCGGAGTCTGCTGAAGAGGTTTCGATATCCACTCTACCCTGACGCGGAACAAGTAGATTTGGCTTGGGCTACAGAGGGTTTAAATGGTATTCTGATCTTAATGTAAATCTCATTATCGGGACGGGGATCCCTTCTACCATTGGAAAAAGATGGGTGGCATAATTAACTAAAAAACTGACATGTAGGGTAGGGTGACCCTGATTTGGCGACTTTTGAATTTCAACTGGGACGGGCAGTCAGAATGTTCCCTTTGCTCAAAAAACACAGTGTGTAAAATATTCTTGAAAAATATTTATATTTAGAGGTCGCTCAATGAGCTTAAAGTGTGACATCTTTCACAATTATGTTACCATGGTTCTTGGTTTAGAATTAGAGTTCATACATTAAATTTTGGCTGGTATCTTGGCAAATGCCCAACACTGACCCACTACCGCTTCCGCTATGCCGTGGTGTCTAGTTGCTTGGGTGATGCTGTGAGAGACAGACGCACTGAGTTGTTTCCCTCTCTATTACACGCCCATTGTACAGTGCAGCCTCACAATAAGAGCCATTTTCTTTCCCTTTTTTTATTTGTTACAGGTACCATGACGTCTGTAACCAGAGCTATGACAAGTGTCTACCTACTTGATTCAGTCGAGCCTACCATCATTGGGAGCATGCTACCATCAAGCAAACAGGTACCTTCTGGGATTGCGTACGTATTACAATGCAGAAAGTGCAGCGAGCAAGAGAGGTAGTTATACGACTACATGATAACTGGAAAAGTCTAAAGAAGAACAAAAACAGGCAAACAGAAAAACAGCAGAAGAACGAGAATGATTTCCTTCTGGCCCTTGATCGCCTTTTTAACATCGCACATGAAAATGCGATGTCAATGATTACAATCGCCGAGGACAGGGAATTTCTACGAGCCCAGATGGAGGAGGTGCGCTGAGGCACAATATCAACAACACTGGACATGTCTCTCGCATGTCGAGAAGAACAACAGCAGAGGGATAAAGAGAAGAAAGAACAGAGTATGAAGCGTTCTCAAGCTGAAAGGTGTAAACTGGGAGAAATCACTGAACTCGCATCCTGCTCTACATCAAGTTCCAGCAGTTCCAGTCCCACTCATTCCACTTTTCAGTGTCGTGGTGCAGAAAAGGATGCTGAGGCTGTGTAGTAGGGCCATCGTCAGTCATCATACCCCTAATAAAGCGCACCAGGAGCTCGAAGAATATCATGAATCCACAACTCTCAGCCGTGATGGATAAGGACAAGATATCCTTTCGTGCAGGAGTTTATATACTTGCAGCAGCTGCAAAAAGCCTTGGTCATGATCCCCAAAAGCTGGTGTTAAACCGCGAGACCGGATGAAGTTTCGTGCAGAAGCCGCTAAGGAAATTAAAAACTCATTCTGGCCTTTGATGCCTCTGGTTGTGCACTGGGATGGCAAAATTGTGCAAACAGCTATTGAGAATCCCAGTCCTTCGCAGTGGCACTGGCCAAGCAATCGCCGATGCCTTGATGACTGCTATCAAAGACTAGGGAGTAACGGATCTCATATCTGCCCTATCCTTTGACTCCACAGCTTTGAACATAGGGATTTCGTTCAGGAGCATGCACCATAATCGAGCAACGGCCCAATCGATGAGTTCTTCACCTAGCTTATCGTCACCAAATTTTGGAACTGGTGTGTGAGAAGGCATTTACAGCATGCATCGGCCATTCTGTCGGGTCTGATATTGCTCTCTTTAAGCGATTTCAGACTAAGTGGAAGGATTTGGACAAATCTCTGCCTCAGGCATTCACAGAGAAAGACATACCGCCACACTTCCTTGAGCGTTGCGATGACCTCATGATTGAGTTAAACCGACTACTGAAAGAACACACGCCACGTGACGCCTACAGGGAGCTACTAGAGCTGTCTATAATCTTTTTGGGAGGACAGCTAAAGCATGAGATCAGAATATTGAGTTCTGGTGCCCTCCACCGTGCTCGTTGGATGGCAAAAATCATCTACGCCATCAAGCTCTACCTGTTCCGAGATTCAGAGCAATTCTACTTCATTGCAAGCGAAAAATCTGGAGTTCAACGATCCGTCACTTTCAGCATCTCGACGTACATTGTGTCTTGGTTTCGGGTGACATCTCTAGCTGCAGCTCCGACACAAAACCTTCAGCTGCTTAAGATGCTGGTGTCCTACCCTGACAAGGCAGTGACCAAGGCGACAGCTACAGTCTTTGGGCGCCATCTCTGGTACTTAAGTGAGAGGCTGGTTGCTCTTGCATTTTTTGGTGATCACCTGGCCATTATGATGAAGAGGGAGATGTTGAATGCTGTGCAGAAGAAAGAGGGCTCTGACAATACTCCTCGACGAGCAACAGTCGAGCTAAAATCTACTGCACTTGCAGAGGAAACTGTTGAAAGTTTTGTGACGTCTGCCAAGCCATCCTTCTTTGAGATCCTTGGGTTGGATGCAAGTTTCCTGTCACTTGAATTAAGTGAGTGGCCCGACAATCAGGGATACTCCCTCGCTGCTTCCTGCGTGAAGGAACTACACACTGTGAACGACTTTGCTTAGCGGAGCATCGCCCTGATGCAGAACTTCAACCTGGCCCTCACAAAGGAAGAGGAGCAGAGGCAGTTCCTCTTCCAAGGAGTGGAGAAACACCGAAGGAATTACCCTGACGCACGTAAGTCAACAGTAACTTCAAACTAGGCTACAATGAGTGGGAGATGGGCGCCCATGAGACCCCCGTCCTTGAGGGGATAATACTCGAGAAGAGGGGGAGCTAGAATCAGTGCTGTGAAAAGAAATGTGCTTACAACTATGTTTATTGCACCAAATAAGGTGACTTTTAAATTGTTAGTGTTAAACAGTTTTCTAAATCACCTATGATGGCAAAAAGAAAATGTCCATCCTCTTAAAAAAATAAGAAACTTCAAACTCATTGAGCCACCCCTAAATATTAATATTTAAAAAAATAACTTTGAATACATTGTTTTCGGAGAAAATGGAACGTTTTAACTGCCCGTCCCTGGTAAAATATAAAATAATCAAAATTACCATCAAATAAGGGCCACCCTAGTGTAGGTTTGGCGCCACTCCAGCCTTTATCACTTTTCGTAAGAAATAGGTTAATGTAATGTCCTTTCTGGCCACGATGCAAAAAGAAAGTGGTGCTTTCCTTGCATTTAACGAGACAAAATTTGATTATTTTTTTAAGGAGCAACAACCAACGAGGGCATGAATTTTTCAGGAGGGGAGTAGAGTGTGCCAAGTGGGGAAGTTTGGGGAAGTCAAAATGTCGTTCTGGTAGTTTCTAATTTCATCATTTAATCCACTAAGAAGCAAACACAAACGACAGGATCAAATTGTGAGGAGGAGTATAGGAGTGTACCGAGTGGAAATGTTAGGGGAAAGGGAAATGCGTGAAAGATACCTCAAAAGAAGCCTACTTGCGGCACTCTAGTTCTATTAGGGTTGCAACTCTCCCAAACATCCAGACTCTCAGAATAAAACTGAAGAGTAACCATCTCGCAGCTAACATCTTAAGGATTGCGTGCCTCTCCCCCCCCCCCCCATTGCAGAACGACTCTTTTCAATGGTTCCAAAACCACATATTTACTGCAGATATATAGACAACATATACATAGTTACATAATCACATGGACGCAGCAAGGACTACTTATCCCACTCAAAGGCCAGTCCGATTCTATACTAATATGCTAGTAGTCCTCTTTCGGACATTGTCGCAACGATGCTCACTCACGCGGCATTCTTTTTTTTTTCTTTTTTCTTTTTTATATAGCCCTTCTGGCAACTGCCACGCGGCATTCAATCCACAACAGGGCTCCGTATTCACACAATATCATTATTCGTAAATGAACTGTCTAAATTGGTTTTTAAAACTATTCCCACTACTAGCATTTACAACCTCCGCGGGGAGTGCGTTCCATTTATCCATGATTTTAACGGTGAAATCTGTTTAGCTATGTTCGTTCGAAGCTTCCGTCGTCCTTTCAGTTTAAAACCGTTGTTACGTGTGATACCATAGTCGTACTTAACCATTTTTTTCATAATTTACGTTTTCAAACTTATTTAAAATTTTAAATACTTCGATAAGCTCACCTCGCAATCGCCTAGTTTCGAGAGTCGGTAGTTTTAATATATTTAATCTTTCGATATACGATTTATTTCTAATCGAGTGAATTAGTTTAGTTGAATTCTTTCCATTTTATTGATGTTTACATTTCAGGTGTGGTCTTACTAAACTTTTATATAGAGGTACGATTATATCTTGTTGTTCGTAGTAAAAACTTCTCACAATAAATCCAAGCATTCGGTTCACCTTCTTACACACTTCTTCACACTGTTTGTTCAACTTAAGATCCTTTGAAATCCGCACCCCTAAATCTTTTGTTTCGTCCACGAGGATAACATTTTTACCACCCATTTAAGTGTTAACCCTTTATGCCCTAAATTAATTCCAAAAAATGAAAAAAACATATTAATTATATATATCATTTCTATTAAGTGGTAAATTGTTAGTGGCAAACAGCGTGCAAATTTGATGTAACCCTTGTGTTAACCTGAAAAAAACATGTGTCGTACTCATCACCTTCGCTTACTAGACTCCACACATGAAATTTCTCTAGCTAGAAGCCTTTATTTTCTATGTGACGTATTTGTCACATACGAGCGTAAAGAGTTAAAACTTGGGTTATTTCGAACTAAGTGCAAAACTCGACACTTACATTAATTGAATTTCATGTTCAATTTATTAGACCATTCAAAGATATTACCTAGATCCCGCTTAATTAATTTGCTATGGTTTTCATTCAAATTTTACTCCCATTTTTTGTGTCGTCCGCAAATTTGGATAATCTAGCAATTAGGTAGGGGTCCATATCGTTCACATAAATAAGGAACAACAATGGTCCCAAAACAGACCCCTGGGCACGCCACCAGTTACATTTTTCTTTTCCACTCCGAAAATTTACCGTTTAAAACTACTCTTTGCATACGATTACTTAGCTACGACTCTATCCATTGGTTATTAATCGCCTATGGGGAACGGTGCCGAATGCCTTAGCAAAGTCTAATAAACTATGTCATGTTGTCATAAAATTCTAATTAATTAGTTACATATGAATGTTTATCTCTAAATCCGTGTTGACTATCATTAATGAAGTTATGCGCTTCCGAATGATCAATCACCCTATCGTGAATGACGGATTCCATTAATTTACCTACTATGGATGTTAAAACTTATGAGTCGATAATTGGTCGGAAGTTCTCTTTTTTCCTTCTTAAAAATAGTAGTTATATTCGGTAGCTTAAAATCTAATGCCACGACACCTTCTTCTAAAGATTTGTTAAAAAAGTTCGTTAACGGTCCCACTAACAGGTTTCGAATTTCTTTTAAATGCGCCGGATAGATTAAATCAGGGCCCAGAGATTTACTGTATTTTAACTTACTGATATAAAAATCTATTTCTGTTTCAAAGAATTCAATATCGGTTAAAAGGTTATGCTCGTTAAAGCTTATCACGTCGTTCGTTCGTGGTATACTATGTTCGTCTTCCAATATATTGGACACCTTTTCTTTATCCATAACTAATTTGTTATTGTCATTTTTGATAGGTTCTATTGTTTTCTTTATCGGGTTTCTATTGGATAAATAATCGAAAAACTTCTGAAGATTATGTTTACTTTCTTTGGCAAATTGAATTTCATATTTTCTTTTAGCGCTTCGTATTTCCTTCTGACATTCTCTTCGTCGGGCTACGTAAATTTGTTTATTTTGTTCGGGTGTGTTACGCTTGTTACGCTTGTAAGCACAGTTCATATCCTTCAATTTGATTTCGATATCAGGATTCCACCATTTTGGTTTACTTGAGGCGTTTCGTTTGTTTATTCGCGGAAGGATTTGCTCATCTAATTATCTGAAATGTTCGTTGGAAAAGGACCAGCACTGATTAACGTTTCCTAACGTTGGATCCCACTTGATCTCTCTAAACTTGCGGTTGAAGCCATTAAAGTCCGCACGTTTATAATTTGGCACTTTAATATCATTATTATCCTTGTTACGATTTATATTAATATCAAACTCTATTGATTTGTGATTGCTGGAACCTATACCTTCCTAATACTAATACCCGAGACAAGATTAACGTTGTTCGTTAGAATCACGTCTAGAATATTTTTCCCTCGGGTTGGTTCATTGACTAATTCTGTTAAATAGTTTTCTTCCATAAACTCCAATAGCCTCTGCCCCTCCCCGTCCGCATTAAACGTTTCATAGTTAATATTTCTGAAATTTGAATCCCCAATTAATAAAGTGCAATTATTTATAATGTTATTTCCAATACTGTTATAAAATTCAGTGTCAATCTCTAATCGGTTGTGGTGAGCGTCTATAAACTACAAAGATATTGATTAGAAAACCATTCGATTTTAATTCGGCGCATATTAGTTAACTTCTTTGGGACAGTCAATTTTAATTTCGGTTAAATTTATAATATTTTTGGTGTATGTACAGTAGTACTCTTCCACCTCGTTTATGCGTACGATCTTTATTAATTAATTTATACCCTGGTAGTTTCAATTCGCCGGTATAGTCTCTCCTAGATGTCTCCGCCCATGATTCGTTATTGCCATAATATCGAAGCTGCAAAATTGCACTAAACATTTAAATTCGTCGAGCTTATTTGGAGTACTACACGCCTTACAGCAGTAGACATGTAAATTTGTTTTTCGAAAGAGTACATTATTATTATGGCGTGGTGAGCCACTCTCGTCTATGTGCTCTTTACTCTCCGATGCTGATCTGTCTGAAAATTTACAAGAGAATTATTAATTATTCTTCCCAGCCTTGCTCCATTTACAAACAGAAGAAGAAATTCAGGAATTACAACGAGGATTCAAGAACTGCTCCTCACCTAACTACACCATAGAAAATAGCCCAAATAACCAACTTCCATTTTTAGATACCATAACCACGAAACATAACGATAAAATAACTACGAAAGTTTCCGTCTAAAACACAAATCCAGGTCTTTGCCTGAATGCAAAAAGTGAATGTGCCGACCGTTATAATAAGTGTAATAAATTCCTACATCAACCGTGTTTTTACTTATTGTTCCACATGGAAAGAAATACACCAAGAACTCGAACGCATTACACAATTACTCGTAAATAACCGTTTTACAAACGGCGACAGGACACACTGCTATAGGTAGGAAGATGGAAAGATGTTATACATCACCTACAGGCAGTACCAATCAGCACGACGAAAGAAACACTAGTAAACTATACTACAAGAACATTGTGAACACAGTGTACGAAACGGATGAAAGAGTAATGAAGGAAATCATAAACAGACGAGTAAAACCAACAGAAAGTGAAAATAATGTATCACTCATAATCTACTACAATAATAAACGCCCATCGAACCTTATCATGAAAAACAAGCAGAGTAGTCATTTAATATATGAATATACTTGCAAAGTAAGAAACTGAGAGCTCCTACCTCATTCATATATCGGAATGACAGAAAGAAAGTTAACACGAAGAATGAATTACCATTTAAACAATGGTGCCCCCAAAACATACACGATGGTAAGCAATAAAGACAACTAGACCGGAAGTCACTAGAAGATAATACCGAAATCCTACCACATGCTCCTAGCACAGCTACTTATATTAGAAGCCATATATATATAAAATAAAAACAGCTAAAATTAAATACGCAAACAAATATACAATTAACTCTGCCTTCCTCACGCCACCCCCAGGCACCGAAAAATAATCCCTGCCCATCTTAATCCTGAGTCCATTATAGATTAATCATTTTAAGCAGTCTCAACCCTCATTTCAATGTACCCTTTTAGTGTTTAAGTATTTCCATTCCCTAAAAGTTTGTCCATATATTTTTTTAACATCTAACTAATCATGTATATAAAGCTCTGTCTTCAATTCATTAAGTTACAAGTATCGACCTTCGAAAATGATACAGGTGTGTATCGAAACGCGCCAGGCTAATAAATATTTTGTTTTGCTCAGTGAAGTAGTTTCCTGCCCTCGTTCCTTATTACTTTTCTATTGAATTTTGGCGAACTTATCCACGAGCTAACTCATGACCGAAATCGGGATATAAGACAAATCGAGAGACTCGAAAAGAAGATAATTAACGCTAAATTCGCAGTCGCCTCAAATAAAATATGTTACTAAGAGAATCTATTGCCCAACTACACGTATATATATATATATATATATATATATATATATATATATATATATATATATATATATATATATTACATGGATCAACTTGAGGAGATATTATTGGACATCATGGAAAATAAGCCACAGACATATTGCCGATACGTAGATGACATCTACATCAACATCCAAAACGAATAACATCTGATAAACATCAAGCAGCATTTTGAGGAGAACTCTGTGTTAAAATTCACTTATGAATTGAGCACGGGCAATAAACTTCCTTTTTGGACGTTGAGGTTCAAAACATCAATGGCAGCTACATCACTAAAGTACATAGAAAAAGTACGGACATGATAAGATGCCTCAATGCTGAGAGTGAATGTCCTGAAAGGTATAAAATAAGCGTAATCGGCTCATACATCCGCCGAGCTTATAAATGCTGCTCTACGTGGGAACTTTTCCACCAAGAGAGATAGCACGAGTAAAACAAATACTCGTGAATAATGGTTTCTCAAACAGCATGATTGACAAACAACTTCAATCATTTTTAAATAACCATTGCAAACATGCGGATAAAACTGAAAGTAATCAAGAAGAAGTCAACGACATCAAAGTGTATTACAAAAAACAAATGCCCACGGCCTATAAAATAGATGAAAAAAACTTCAAGGAGATTATTAACTGTAACATTAAGGTTAAAAATCAAACGGCTAAAATCCAACTCATCATTTATTATAAAACAACAAATGCCAGCAATCTCCTGATGAAAAACAACACCTGCCTAAACTCCTCGAATCTCAAGTCAACCAACCTAGTTTACGAGTTCATCTGCCCTGATAAAGACTGTAAGCTTTATAATAACTCAAAGTATATTGGCATGACAACCACTACACTTTCAAGACGTTTAACTATGCATCTACAGAGCGGAGGGCCTAAAAATCATATGGAGAGTGTCCATAATATTAACCTAACGAGAGATATGCTCGTTGATAACACCGTTATTAAAAGAAAAGAGATCAACAAATCGCGGCTGAACATCTTAGAAGCCATATTAATAAATGAAGATAAGCTGGCCATCAACAATCAAGTGACAAGCTGTAATCGCACATTGAAATTATTTTAAAATTCCACTCACCGGAGTGGCCTATTTCCTCTAACGTTAAGTTCAACCTAGGCGGAATAAATACCCCTTAAAAATCGTTTTCTTTCACTGTTAGATCCTCACTCCACTCATTACAGCGGTAAAGGAGGCAAGAACATATCAGAACGCTCCGAAGATGATCGACTAAGATCGAAAGCTTAGCATTTTAGTTTGGTTTTTACCAAACACATTCATTTAAAAAAAAGAGATAAATACTGGACAAGTAATCCACCATCTACAAGATGGAATAAAAAAGATAGTTAGAAGAAGAGAAATTTGCCAAAGGAAATTAATTAAGGCAGAATACACAATGGTCTTCAATAAAATGTGCATATATATATATATATATATATATATATATATATAGAGAGAGAGAGAGAGAGAGAGAGAGAGAGAGAGAATGAAAATGACATATTGAAAGGGACAAAGGGACTAGTTCCCTAAGTGGCCCCCTTGAAGATGCGGTAGAAGAATTATACGATACACTTAAAAAAGTAAAAATAAGTGAAAATAACATGAAAATGGAAATAATAGAGCTGAACTAAATGTAAGGATAGGGAGAGGATGTTTGTGAAAGGGATTGATGGGTTTGGAATCGCTATAAGAAAAGAGGCAACAGACGGATTGATTGGTGCTGCGCCGAAGAAAACGTCATTGCAAATTCCTTCTATGAAACAAAACCCGAGAAGGTTTTGGACGCGGAAACGTGAGTACAAGTCGTCTGGAGAAAGACGAAGTGCCGGCATTTTCCAGAGGTCGGTCAGACATTTAAACTATCATAACATAACATAATTTCACGGATGACAAAAGCCACAAGGGCCTATCAAAGGTCATCCTCCGCATTTGTCAAAACCCACCCATGCATCTACAATATACAATTCGAACCATACACAGGAATGGGTCAAAAACTAAAAGCATCATCATCAAGGTAAGTCAAAATCCTAATCACACATAATATACAATAATAAAAAACTGCATCCACAGGAATGAGTCCCAAATATCCCTCTCCATATAATCATCTAATCTGCGTTTGAAAACATTCAAGTTTGGACTGTCTACTGTCTCAGGCGGCAAACTATTCCAGTAATCTACCACTCTATTAGTGAAAAAGTATTTTCTAATATCCAACCTGCACCTCTGTTTTTTAATTTTTAAGTGGTGATCCCTAGTCCTATTACAAATCAAATAACTCCAAATCAAATAACTTGCTAAAATCCAACTTATCCATCCCTGAACAAATTTAAAAAAGCTCAATCATATCTCCCCTCACCCCTCACACATCTTCTCTCAAATGAGAACATATTTAGTACCCTAAGTCTGGCTTCATATTCAAGGTGCTTCAGAGAAGGTATTATTTTTGTTGCCCTCCTTTGTACTGACTGTAGCAGGTTGATGTCCTGTCTAAAATGAGGTGACCATGCTTGTATACAGTACTCTAAATGTGGCCTAACATACGAGTTGCAGAGTGGAAGGATAACCTCTTTACTCTTGTAGCTAACATTCATCTTAATGTATCCTAGCACCCTATTTGCTCTATTTTTGCCTCAATAAACTGTTTTGAAAACTTCAGTGACCTATCTACTACTACGCCTAACTCCTTCTCATCCTCAACTGAATTCAGCCAATGCCCATCTATTTCATAGCTAAATTCCCTATTATCCCTTCGACATTAAGAACTTTGCATTTTTTAAGGTTAAAAATCATCTGACACTTCTGAGCCCAAGCTAATAACTTATTTAAGTCACTCTGCACTTTAAAGCTACCCTCAACTTCTTTGACAACAGCTGCCAATTTAGTGTCATCAACAAAGATTGACACTTTGCCTTTTACACCCTCCCCACGATTATTTATATAAACTATGAATAATAAAGGGCCTAGAACGGATCCCTGAGATACGCCACTGATAAAGTCTCTTCACTGTGACCCCACCCCATTCAGCACAACTCTTTGTTTCCTGTCTTTCAGTCATTCAGTTATCCAATTCAAAACTTTACCACATATCCCATGCATTTTTAACTTGTGAACTAGTCTCCTATGTGGAACCTTATCAAAAGCTTTGCTAAAATCTAAGTAAATTACATCAACATTCTCTCCCTTATCTAATTGTTTAGTAACATAATCCATAAAATCCAGTAAATTTGTTAAACACGATCTACCTCTTCTAAACCCCTGCTGAACATCATTTATTCACCTACCACTCTCTAGATGGTCAGAAATTCCCTTCTTTACAATCTCCTCAAAAATTTAACAAACGATAGAAGTTAATCTTACCGGCCTAAAGTTATTCGGGACCTCTTTACTTCCATTTTTAAAAGTTGGCGCTACATTCGCTAATTTCCAATCTAGTATATGTCTTCTTAAGAGCTACTGCAATACTATCTACAACTTCTTTGAGTAACCTAAAATGAATGTTAACTGGGCCAGATGACTTACTAGTATTTAACTCCAATATATAAGCCCTTTAATTATTTCCCTGTTAAGATTAAAGGTATTCAACACTACTTCCCTTGACCTAGAATTATCATCAATTAATCTATCTCGATTCTCTTCTGTAAATACTGAAGTAAAATGATAATTAAGAACCTCTACTATTTCGTCATCAGATTCTTTCAAAACCCCTTCATATCTAATAGGCCCAATTTTATCACTGCTAGATTTGTTATTAATTCTATAATAGGTAAAGAATTTTCTTGGATCTTTATTATTATTTTGAGTTAAATTAATTGCTGCTGCCCTTTTGCTCTTCTTAATAATCTTATTTAGCTCATTTCTGGTCGATCTATAATGATTTAAATTACCAAAGGTACTTTCTTTTTGTAATCACTGGTATGCCCTTTTCTTCTCAGAAATATCCCTAGCTATATCTTGATTGCACCACAATGGTTCCCTATATTTCTTCCTAATAGCCTTCATTGGAATAAACTGCTCTTTGACTATGTCTAATATAGTATTAAAAGTGTGCCACATCTCATAAGTATTCTTTCCACTGAATGCTATATTACAGCTAATCTGATTTAGCAAGCTGCGTAATTTATTGTAATCGCCCTTATAAAAATTTGGAGTTTCATGGAGTTTGTTGATGTTCTATCTTTCACTATTCCCAAATTAAAACGAACCATCTAATGATCACTATTTTCTAATGCTTTCCAGTCCATAGAATTTAAATTAAAGTCACCAAGAATAACTGTATCTACTTCGCATTACTAATACAATCAGACTGTCCAGGTGGTCTGTCAAAGGCTTCCAAGTGTATTATCCTATATTTACTGACCCTAATATATATCCAAAGTGACTTAACTTCTTCTTGATTTATAGAATTATTAAAATTTGAATAAATGCTATTTCTGATATAGATAATAAAACCACCCTTTCTATCTCTCCTTTAACAAATGTACATATCATAACCCTGTAGTTCAAATTCACTCACATTGTCATTAAATTTATTTTCATTAACCCATGATTCTATTACACATATAATATCTATATCTTCCTCAATAATATAACTAAATAACTCATATTTCTTATTTCTAAGACTACGAGCATTGGTATAAAGACAACTCAGCTCTCCTATCCCTGAAGCACCTCTTTTAGCCTTTATACCTTCCGCTCTATCTCCTCTGCATCCCATTCCTTTCGCTATCCCCTTCCCCTGTGCTTTTGTATTTCCTTGACCACTATCAGTAACTAGTTTCCCGCCTGCAAAGACCTAACGACACTATCTAGCTCCTGCCACAACACATCAACTCCAGCCCGGCCTAGATGTAGTCCATCCAATGCATACATTGTTTTTTTCCCGACTCCTCACACAGGCCTTTTACATACTCATTTAGTCCAATTGTACGAGACAACTATTCCATCTCCACATCCAATCTCGGAAGCACACCTAAACCAACGCCTTTCACTCTACTTTTGCTCATCCTGTCAACTAACCTTTTGTACCTCTTTTACCCCCACATGCGTAATCACTACTGCATCCCTCTCACACCCAGACACTAGACTATCATACCTCTCAGACACATCATTTACACCAGCACCCAGCAAGCAAACTCTCACTCCCTTCCATCTGATTGCACTCAAGTTCCTATCTAAATATCTATTCTGAGAGTCACCCATCACAAGCACCTCAGTCATCCTCCTTTTCATCCTAGGCCTAGCATTGCCTTCCTTCCCGTTCTCACTCAAACTACCACTTATTCGACTTTCTGACACAACCACATCAGACAAATCACTTTTAACCTCTTCCTCTCTCAGGGCATCGAATCTGTTCCTCAACCTAACAGGTTATATATCTCTCTTACTTGTAAATCTAACCTCTCTTATCCTATCTATTCTATCCATGGGGTGGTTGAGGGGGCAGGCGCAATATATAACCTTGAGGCTTAGCCTTAAGTCTTAATCTTAAGTCATAGAAGATAAGGTTACTTAGCCTCTGCCTCTCAACTGTTGGCATCCCTGCTCGTGGTCTCCCTGCCTTTAACTGAAGGTACGTCCAACGACCGAGTGCCAAGCGGTATAACCCGGCCAACCCCACTGCCTTGTGGCAGCCCTTGAAAGGGCCAAGGCTTCGGGATTAAACCTGGAGATCAAATCTGCACGGTGCTCGTGCATTAGGCGTAGTCCAAAGAGGGACTTTTTTCTGCAGAGCACTGCAACTTAGTCCTGCTCCAGTCGTCCTGGTTCATTTCATTGCCACTTGGCTCAACAGGGAAGAGTGAAGATGGTGGACTGAAGAATGCACACCTACTTTCCACCTTAAACATCATCGTGCAGGTTATTAATTCATGCATTGCTCACTCATCCACACATTCTTGCAATACCCTATCCACAATGCTGCCATAGCCCGCCGTGCAAGACGACACCAACAAATACAAGTACCTCATATCTGCGATGTCTGTGGAAGACGCTATGCTAACCTTGGCGGATTCCACAGCGGTCAACAATCTCGCCAACGACGATAATCATCAACCAAAGATCATCAAATTCATCCATGTATGGAGTTACGTCGTCATAGGCAACGATGGACAACATTAAGTAAACAAGTAAGAAATTCTATCCATATTCACCGACCATTCATCTTCACTTACATCAGTCACTTATTTCTTTCCAGTCCCTAGTCTAGGCCTATCTTCCACCCTACTGGTCTCGGCCACATTCTTCATACATACATTCGCATCCCTTCTCACTTCATGTACCAACTCAATTAATTTCTTGCTTTCATCGCGCAACCAACTCACCTCCTCTACCAAAGCCACATTCGCACGAGTCACATAACAACAGGCCATTCAGATACATTTGCTCTTCTTTCAACACCACAAAAATCACGGACTACATACACACTGCTTACATCCAAGGGCATACTCACTTTATCCAAAATAACAGTCATACTGAGAAAACTTTTTAAAACCCTCTAATTAAGCAATCAAGAAAAGTGTATCAAAAATGGAGAGAAAATTAGGCCGCTCTCAAACATAAACGAATGAGAGCTATTTCACATTTAATTTAAAATATAATTAAAAATTCCTTAACGCTCAAACTTAACTATCTTCCCGAACTTAAATATATTACACCGAAAAATACAAGACAAAAAACTTCACTGAATAGAGAGCTCGCTGAGAACACGTCCGATCCCTAGCAATGCAAAGAACTGCAAGAATTGGTCTCTTCTCGCTTGAGACTGGGAGACTGGTAAAGGGGTTCAAAACTCTTCGTGGTTTCGAGATATTGATCAATAGAAGTTGTTACTATTAGTCAGAATACTACTAGGAACCACGGTTGAAAGCTTTATCTTCCGAAATTCTTGAAACTTTGGTAAACAACTACATCACATATAGAATTGAAAGACATGGAACGAGCGACCTACAGAGGTAGTTAATAATTCCAATGTTGAGCAATTTAAGGATTGAATTGACAACTGGTATTTAATGCGCAATCAATTACATATAAATATATACACATTATCCCCGCCCGCTCAAGTATAGGTAGACTGCCATAATTTTGGGTTGTGTCCCTTTACTCGGCATATTCAGGTATTTTCTCTGACTTTCAGGATCCGATGTGGTTGTTATGAAAGCCTTCATCTGTAATTGGTTAAAGCTTTCACCAAAAAAGTACCTCACCGCTATGGAAAGCAATGTCATTTGAGTTACATAAGTCTATTAGTTGCGGGCGACTCTCTCTCTCTCTCTCTCTCTCTCTCTCTCTCTCTCTCTTTACCTGCATGTCAAGGGTACTCATGTTATTAAGTGTCTACCGTAGAAGTGAAATAGTAAGAAAAGTCATGTAAAAAAGGCCAAATGGTACACATGTAGAAAAGTGTGTACAGTAAAATACAAATATAAAAAAATCATGTCAAAAAATATATATAAAGGGTACATATGTAAATAAGTCTGTACGGTAGAGTTGAAATAGGTAAAAAAACATGTAAAAAAACATGATACCCTAACGTTAGAAAGTGGTAGTTAACATCTTCAGTAAGCGACTGGCCTTGAGCAGACCTTAGAGTCTTTGCTGGTCCTTGTTTCTGTAATTCTGTAGTTTTCAAAATCTATCTTCTCTCTCTCTCTCTTATATATATATATATATATATATATATATATATATATATATATATATATATATATATATATATATATATATATATAAATATATATATATATATAGAATTAGGTAAAAGGCGATGTTGATGTTGTATGCATGTACTATCGAAGTGCACAGCTGTGGCAACGTTATTAATTTTAACTTGTATAATGGGGTCTCGCTTCTAAGACCCCGTTAAATAACTTGAAAGAAATATTAAGAAATACAAGTTAAAATTAATAACGTTGCCACAGCCGTAGACTTCAATAGTATATATATATATATATATATATATATATATATATATATATATATATATATATATATATATATATCCAACAAACCGCAAGAAACAGAAAACGGGAACATTTTTCTTCGGAAATATTATTTCCTAATTGGCAAAAATTCCGTACAGGGGTGGGATTCGAACCGTGCACTTTCGTCCTCTGGATAAATCTCGCCTATTTCATCTATGTAAGAGTAACTAAAAGGTGCATAATCATTAAGCTCACAGATAATAAAAAGCAAAGCAAAAAGCAAATAAAAAATGAATAGAAGAGAAATTGATAAATGTAAAAGTGTAGAAGACGAACAAAGCTACTCTATTTCTCCTCAACATTCGCAAATGCTGCATTTACAGTAACCATTTTAAAATTTGCAAAACTCTTGCATAAAAAGGCCAAAATACGTACTGAGAATGTGTACCTACAGCCAAAATCCAGCAGAAATGGCGTGTTTGTGTGTATGGTGGAGAGATTTCTCCTCGTAGAACGACGAGAGCCAGAGAAGTTGAAGAATGAACCCCAGGGGTAAACAAGCTGATGGCTGAATTCTTCTCGCTCGCATTTAACCAACAAAAGACGATCGGATACCCCACTCACTCCCCCAACCCCCGCCAATCACCTTCATCTGAAGCGACCCCATCCACGTCCCCCCCCCCCTTCCCTAACGGGGATCAACGTAGCCCTAGTAGGGGTTCGTGGACCTCAGTAGGAGGTGAGAGATCCCGTGGCCTCTGGTAGACGCTTCAGACCTTCCTCCTGATCAGTTTGTTTAGGGATCGGGTTCTGAGATTCCTAAAATTGGATTCTCACTGCGCGATTTCACACCTTCTGAGCTATGGCCCCCTCAACGCGTTCTCAAGAGCGATCTTTACAGACAACAGCGCGTATCCATGCTGTTCCCAAACAGACTAACAGACTTTTAACCGATTGCCTTTAACAAGGGATCTTATTTATATCTTTATGTTAATTTGAACTCCATGATTCAACCATGTAAAAAATAGGACGGGAGGGATTTTTAAGAAGAGGCAATCAGAAATATTTGCATTTAAAATTAGATGAAAAGGAATATCATAGGTATTCAATTAGGATAAAATGGGATTGTTAAGATGACATTAGCATACAATAATTATTTATTAGTTTTACACAGTGATATCAACATCGCAATTGTACGAGGAGTTAAATATTTAGAATGCCTTTACTAATGGCTACTTCGACTATATGGAGAATGTGAAAGAGTAAATTGTAGAGGGACAAAGAGATGTTAGTATAACGCTGAAAAAAGTTGGATAAAAGAGAAAGTAACACTAAAGAGGTTATGAAGAACGAAAGGTGAAACAAACAAAAAAGTGATCACAAAAAAATATAATAATAACGTGGAATAATAGATGATAATTTGTGAAAAACGATACATAAAAACGGAATACAGCCTGAGAAGAGTGTAAACAGCGCTATCATTCCACTTGACTTCACGGCGGTTGGCATACGTTGTAGATAGCCGTGGTTTGGAACCTACGGTAATCAGTAGGTCCACACGGAAAAAATAAAAGGCGTCTTAAATGAGGAAAGTTGGAGGGTGGGACGTGACCAGGACTTATTCGCTATATAGCGAGAATTTCTTAGGTCAAATTTGATCAGTGTTTGTACTGATGGAGAATAGAGCGAGATGGTCCGAAACTAGTCCTGGGCGTGTAATTGAAAAGTTGTTCTCGTAAAAAAATGGTTTCATTTACATTAAACGTTCGTATGTAAATTATATAAAATTTGCTTTCAAATTTGTTATTCGATTTGCGATCTAATGACCCTATAATCTATTACTGCCAATATATATATATATATATATATATATATATATATATATATATATATATATATATATATATATATATATATATATATATATGCGGTTAGGGAAGGGTACTAATAAGAATTCCTTAATCGGCTAGAGAAGTCTCCTGGAGTTCCTCGACCCTCTTCCGTAGCGTTACCTATACGAGGAGGCAACCATCCGTTTATCTAAAAAAAGTAAACATTAGCTTCTACAAAATGTCTCTTGAATTATATGTTTAGAGAAATGGATGGTTTCCTGGGTCGTATAGGTAACGATCCTGAAGAACCTAACCGCATCTATATATATATATATATATATATATATATATATATATATATTAGTTCGGTTGTCACCTAAGAAAAAAAAAGAAAAAAGAAAAAGAAGAAGAGGAAAATAAGAAAAAGTTGTTCAGGGTTTTAAAATAAAGAGTCTATAAAGGGAACTAAAAAAGCGGTTAAGCTTAGCAAATAAGGCCGTAGGCGACACCCCGCAGGGGTGCCTGTGTAACCAAGCTCATCCTGTTAAGGAAGAGAACAGAGGCTTGTATACACACACACACACACACACACATATATATATATATATATATATATATATATATATATATATATATATATATATATATATATATACAGTAGCGATCAAATTATTACAGATTTATTGAAAATTCGTATTTTTTCTGGTAAAAGGTAACTTAATACTATCTAATGAGTCAGCAATTAGGTTATTTTATCATATGAGTATGAAATAACTATTGTATATTTTTGAAGACTAAATGTTGGAGTAGTTTGTTTCATTTTCTGGCAAACTTATTGAAGTAAAAGAAGGTTACACCGATTCGGTTTTGCCCGCTGCGGCAACTGTTAGTCTCGTGCCTCAGTTCCAATTCAGACTTCGCAGGGTGAAGATGTGCGAGCTATTCTCTTTTGCTGCTACTGACCCAATAATTCAACTAGTGTGTATTTTGCTTGCCTGGGGATAGTAGTAACAGTTTTTTCTTGCAGTCTAATGGATAAAAAAAAAGTGAACAGCTAGGGGTAAAGTCAGTGACTTGAGTCCTCGGAAAATTGGACAGATCCAATTTTATTTAGTGATAGTATACTAAAACAGAAAGATATTGCAAATAAATTGTAAGTCTCTTCTCAAACAGTAAGCAATATCAAGAAAAAAACAAAAACAGTCAAGAACAAAAGCAAATCTTGTAGGAACATTGAAAGCCAATTTTTAGCAGATGGCATTAGTCTTTCTCGAATAAGAGTAAATGGGAGGTTATTAGACAGTGAATTGCGAGCCTACCGTCCAAGAAAGAAACCTAGGCTTACCAAAACCATGATACAGGCACGTCAAATCTGGGCTAATGCTCATGCTGATTGGACTTCCGAGCAATGGGAAAATGTAAGAGTGGTACAATTACCAGTTAATAGGTCGTTTCAGTAATGCTATAATGTTTTATATTGTTGCAGGTTGTGTTTTCAAACGAGTCATATATTGCAGTACTTGATGACCGTGTGTAGGCAGTAAGGAGGCGGTCAAGTGAGGAGTTTATGCCAGTGTTTCTTAAAAAGACTGTAAAAAATTCACAGAAAATCATGGTGAGGGGAGCAATTTCTGTACATAAGCCAGTCGCTTGAAGATTGTTGAAGGTATAATGAATCAGTATAAGTATATTCAAGTACTGAAAAACCGTTTGGTACCTCAAATGAGGGAATGGCTTGGTGATAGATCATGCATATTTCAGCAAGACTCGGCGCCTTGTCACACGGCATAATCAGTGAAGACATAGTGTGCAAAAAATGGCATTGAACTGCTATCATGGCCTGAAAAATCCCCAGACATGAACCCTATTGAGAGTTTATGGTATATTCTAATAAATGAAATACACGAAGTTTCCATAACAACCAAAGCAAAGCTCATAAACCGTCTTATTTCCGTTTGGTTTTACTTTGACAGAATCAAGCAATTATGCAGAACTTTAATCACTGGCATACCACAGCGTGTTAAACACTTGAAGCGGCTAAAGGAGGTCAAATTAAGGATTAATCACTGTAATAAAGGATATTTTTGCCATATCTATCAAAATAAATTGATTGCTTGTTAGTAAAATAACTTTATATAACCTTTTCCCAGAAAAATTACGAATTTTCAAGAAATCAATAGTAATTTGATCATACATATATATATATATATATATATATATATATATATATATATATATATATATATATATATATATATATATATATATATATATATATATATATATATTTTCATATACATAGACAACTTATGCTCAAGTGGGTAGTCGCCAATAAGCTCCTGAAATTTTTTAACAAATAGCATAAACACCAAAAGTTTTCATGATTCTTAAACATTACTTCATTTCTAACCAAGTGAATGAAATTTGATAACAAGCAATATTATCCAGTGTGTGGTCATAAATCAGGACCCATAAAGAAAAAAACCAATAAAATTACAAAATAGTCCAAAATCTATTAGGTACATAATATGATCAGTGTCCGCCTTCGTGTCGGACACATAAAGGAAGACTCAATTTCCACTGTGGCAGCACTTTCTGAATCGCACTCGAAAACATTTCTTGACATGCCTCCATAGTGCTTTGCTTTAAGGTGGAAAAAATGTCCTGAATTTTACCTGCTACTTTTTAGCCTTCAGGTGACGCAACAAATAAAAATCTAGCTGAGTAAGATCAGGACTTGTTCGTGGAAACTCAACTTGTCCTCGATGTCCAAACCAGCGTTCTGGAAACTGTGTTATAGTAAATTTTAACTTTTGTGGTGTAATGCGGAGGAGTACCACCCTGCTAAGAGCACTGTGTGCAGTCGACCACTGGGTTCGACAGACTTGGGAATGCTTCCTCCTATAACAACTTGAGGTACGTGTCACCGGTTACCGTCTCGTCTAAGAACTTATGGACCGCTCTGTACTGTAAACTACTAAATAGTTAAAAATGAATTGAGGTGATTACAAGTTTTTATGCAAATTGAAACAAGAATAAAAAGAAGAATAATAATAATGGTGAGACCTCTTTGAGTACCGTTTAAAATACAAAATGGCTAAGGTATATAAGGATGGAAGAGAAGTAGTTCGTCGTTGGAGAAGGATTTAATAATTCATGTACTTGAAAGTTTTTTACTAGTTATTGGTTTACTGGTTCTACCACTAATGCCAAGAGGAGAAAGGACCCTCATTCAAAGGGAACTTACGATGTTACCTACATAATTGGTGCCTCGATTGCAGCTTTGAAGGAACTGGGAGGGGGTCTTAATATGAAACATTGAGTCGATTGAAAGAATTATTAACAAAACTTATTTTAAATTGAATATGGGTGAAATAGTATTAGAGGATTTTTAATAGTTATTTACGTAACAGGTGATCGAATGAACGTAACTAAAGTAATGTTAGAAAAAGAAGATCTTTTGTAGCAGAGTAAATTGGTGTGTTGGGTTCACAGAGTTTGCTCAGGAATTTGCTAAGCAAGGAATCATAAATTAGATTAGTGACAAAATAAGGTTTGGTGACCTTATTCTGATTTATGACCTTACGACCTTCAAAGCTTTCAATAATTCCCGGACTAACCTTGAAAGGACCTTGGCAATTATATAATTCGGAAGAGAATATAAAACAAAATAAGGGTTTCAATTTTCGTTTAAATTGGCCGAATAGCTATGATGTCATTGCCAAATTATTCCCCTGGTAACCTTGGCAATTATATTATTCGAAAGAGAATGTAAAACAACATAAGGTTTCAAATATCCTTAAAATCGGATGAATATTTATAATGTTATTGCCAAAACAAAATAATTCCAGGGCTAACCTTGGAAGGACCTTGGCAATTATATCATTAGAGAGAAAATGTAAAACAACTTAAGGGTTTCAAATTTCGTAAGAATCGGCTGAATAGTTATGATTTTATTGCCAAAACAAAATAATTCCCGAGCTAACCTTGTGAATACCTTTGAAATTATATCATTCGAAAGAAAATCTAAAACAACATAATGGTTTCAAATATCGTTAGAACGGGCCGAATAGTTACAATGTTATTATCAAAACCAAAAAAGCAAAACGGGGACCTACCGACCGACATAGTGAGTATAGCGTCGTCCGCGACTAAACTTACCCGCAACTAAAAATTGCTTAAATACTCAAATTCCTTGTGTAGAAATGTGTCACTTGAGATTAAGTGGTAAAGTAAGTTTGGGACAGTATTAATATGGGTATTTGTTCCATGGCCTCTGTTAGTTGGATTTATTGGTTAATATTTCGAGAAAAGAGAGGACACTATTTTCAAATTCAACTGTATATTGGATTTTGAGAAGAAGGGATTGGATATATCTTAGAAAATCATTGGCATGTTCTTTGGTATTAAAGATAACAAAACTCTCATCGATAAAGCGTCAATAGTGCATTAGGGAAAAGTTTGAGGGGCCATTTTGAAATATCTTCCCTTCCATATTCGTCTTGTAAATGTCAGCTGCGAGGGACCCACGAGAGAACCAATCCGGGCTCAATGATTTGCTGGTAAATATGAACAGGACAAAAATATCCTTAAATATGACTTCGAGTGATTGTTTGAGATTGTCAGAGATGAATGTATTAAATCTATCGGAGAGGACAAAGACTCTAAAAAGAATGATGTCAACTACATCGTTCGAGGGTATATAAAGAAGTTATATCAAAAGCTGAAGCTCTGTTGTTTATTAACAAAAGAAAAGCTGTTGGAAATATTGTATGGAGTGATGGTGATATGTTTAAGAAGTTGTACTAGTTTTCTACTTTCTAGGTCGTGAGTAAATAGGCAGCAAAGCTAGGGCGAAGAGGGACATTAGCTTTATGTAGGAAGTTATAAAGGAAAGAACTAATTCCATTTAAAGACTGAATTTAAAGACTTAAGCTTGCTATGCAAACGGAGAGATTTATCTTCTAATCGGGGTATTATTTATTCAATGGTTCGTCAGTTAATTATGATGAATTTGCTGGGGTCGATAAGAATATTGATAATTTTGTAAATGTAGTTATTTTATTAGGGATTTCCCCCCCCTTCCTCATTGTAGATCTCTTGCTAGCCGAGAGGATACGGCGTCAGTCTGCCAACGTCGTGGTACCGGGTTCGATCCCGGGATGAGCGGACACAAACGTCAGCGCACGAAGAGATCCGGCTACCAATTGGTGGACGGGCTGTACTCGGGGTGGGTAGATCTTACACTTCTCATCACACACATAGCCAAACTAACACTGCTTTCTTTCCTCTCCCGTCTTTGCAGTACCAATACACACTCTATGTTCTAAGGAATCTCGTTGATGAGTATCTATATCCAAATACCTCTGGCGCGGAACAGGCCCCTCGGCCCAGGAGCGAAGAAGGTTCCAACTGATCGCTGTTTGGTGTCAAAAACAGAATACTTCCCGCCACCTCTCCCCAAAGAGGACCAGCACCATGGTTCCCTCGGGCTCGCTAGCTATTGTCATACGGCTCTTTATGTCTTTCATTTTCCGGTCGGGTTCCCAGGCTAGCGTACCACTACTACTACCCTTCTTTATCGGGACGAGAAATGAATAGGTTTCTATTTTAGGAAAAGGCAATGCAAGATGGCAGAAAATATGACCTGAAAATGGAGCTGTGTCTGACTGATTTAATTTTGCCATAAAATCTATCGGAGAGTTCTGATAGATGCACACGAAATCTTTACTATCACCGGTTTAAGTAAGGCCTCCCCTCAATATTAATTCAACTGCTGCCCCCTCTTCCTAATTTATATTTTTGCCCATCCACAACCTACTTCTCTTCTATTTATTACACATTCATCTTATCCATTTTCCTTCGTCTAAACGAACAAAGTTCATTTTCGCCAGTTAAACGAAACGGTATTTACCCGTGTTATTATTCCCAAATCTGCTCACTATTCACACTTTTTCTGTGTTCTTGCTTTTATTCTTGCTTTATTTTGCATATCAAAGTACTTGTAACCCCATTATTCCTTGTTCTAAAATTAATTCTTTTTTTTGTCAAACCTGAAGATGAGCATGGAGCCCGAAACGTCAGTAATGTTTAAAGGTCAGGAATGCGGCCTTATTTCTAGTTCTGGAATTCATTTTCAAACACACACCCATATATATATATATATATATATATATATATATATATATATATATATATATATATATATATATATATATATATATATATATATATATATATATATATAATTTTGAACTTTATTCAGCTAATTCTCGAATTTACTCGGAATTCGCATTTCATCTTTCCTGTAAGACATTTCCACTTCTTTATTTTCTTCCACCAGATCTCTCCTTACTTTCTCCTGCGGGCGATGCACTCATTGATTTTTACTTTAAGTTAATAAAATGCCTAACTCTTCACTACCATACCACTGTACTTATCTTGCATCTACATTAAATCCTTTTGCTTCACCCTGTTTCACTTAATTGCGGAATGACCCTGTCCCGGTTCCAAAGCCTTTTAGATGTATCTGGGGTTCTCTTCCACACATTTTCACATCCTGTACCTACACCTCTATCTTTACAAATCACCCCCTACCCACTCTCTAGTGGAGATCCATCTAGGGCTCTCTTTCACACATTTTAACATCCTTCATCTGCACTTCTATGTTCACAAATCACTCCCTATCAACTCTCTAGGGAAGAGCTCGCAGGGAATCTCTTCCAAACATTTTCACATCCTCCACTATACCTCTATCTTTAAAAATCACTCCCTACCCATTCTCTGTTGTAGAGCGCTCGTCGGTTTGACCTTAATAAAACCGCCAGATGTAGTAGGGTCTTTTAAGTAACCTTTTAATAACTTTTAAATCCCTCTTTGGTTAACTTCTTTCACGCACTAATAAAAATCCACCCTCGTGTCCGTTGCTACCACAAACTACCACCTTGCCTCCTGCAAGAGACCTAGGTACTCTGACTCCGACTTCTTATGTGTGTAGGAAGAAGCGGTGAGTGTGCGTGTTGGTGATGGAATGTGCACCTCTGACCATGAACATTGTTAATGAGACAGGACAGGATAAAGGTGATAAAGGAGGGAAAGAAGGAGTGGAGGAAGTGGAAAGTGTATTAGTGGCTGACCATAATCACGTCCTTTAATTAAGAAATCGGGCAATTGATGAGCGCCGTGTGAATTGTTTTGAGGAACTTTCTCCCACACTTTCTTTTCTTGTTTTTTTTTAATTTCTTTTCTTTCTTTGTTTCCTAATTTCTTTAATCCCTTCTTTCTTTGAATTTTCTTCCATTCTTCATTTGTCATCTTTTCCTTTATTTTCTTTCTTTTTCTTTCCTCTTCTCCAATATCTTTTTTCATCCTTGGTTTATTATTTTTCTTTTCTCTTTCCTTTCCTTTGTCGTGCTTCTCTTCCTATATTTTCTTACATCTTTCGTTTTGTACTCCCTCCATCTCCTTTCATTTTCCTTCTTCCCTTCCTCTTTTTTTCTGTCCTTCCACCCTTCACTATTTCACTCCACTTCTGCCTTACTATTTTCTTCCACCCGACCTATTTTCTTTTCTTTCTCTCTATCCTTTCGTTCTTCCTTTCTTTTTCCTTCTTCCCCTCCTCTTTATTTCTTTGCTTCCATCCTTCTCTCTATCAAGTCTTCTCTCTAAAGCTCTCTATCTAAAGCTTTCTCACTGAAGCTATATTTCTTTCACCTTTCTTTCTCTCAAGCTCTCTATCTTACTAAATCTGACTCTAAGGCTTCTTCCTCGCTAAATCTGTCTCTACCACTGTATCTCTCAAGCTCCCCCCCTCTGCAAGTAGTTTCACAAGATCTCCTTATAAAACTCTCTCTCTGAAGCTCTCTTTCTAAAGCTCTATTAATAAACCTCTCTCTTTCACAAGCTCTTTCTCACTCCCTCTCTCTCTCACTCTCTCTATCAAGCTCTTTCTACCTCTCTCTTTCTCCAGGACTTTCTCAAGTTCTCTCTCTACTAGAATTTTCCCGAGTATTTTGAGTAAGTATGACCGTAGTCGAGCTGTGCATATCTTATACCTGGACTTTCAAAAAGCCTTCAATAAAGTACCACACCGCAGGTTGATAAATAAAGTCCGCGCCCTCGGAATTATCGGCAAGGTAGCCGAATGGATAGAAAACTGTCTCTCGGGACGGAGGCAACGAGTAAAGATCAACGAAGTAACCTCACAATGGGCGCCAGTCAGTAGCGGGGTGCCCCAGGGCTGAGTGCTTGGGCCTCTATTGTTCATCGCCTACATCAATGATATAGGTGAAGGACTAATATGCTCGATAGCCAAGTTCGCCGAAGATAGCAAGCTAGGAGGTAGTGTAAGTTCGCGAGAGGGAGTAGAACGCCTGCAAAATAGCCTTCTCAGGATAGGCGAGTGGTCAAGAGGTGGCAGATGTCATTTAACCTTCGACAAGTGCATGGCAATGCATATCGACCATGTTAACCCTTGGGAAAACTACTCCTTGCTAGGTAAACAACTAGATACCATTGCCCTTGAGAAAGAATTAGGCGTGCTAGTTAGCAGTGATCTAAAGTTCTCCAGGCAGTATCTCCAGGTGGAAAAGAGGGCCCAGCGAATGTTGGGGTACATAAAGAGGCCCTTTCGCTTCCTAAATAAACAGATTGTTCTCGCCTTGTACAACTCTCTAGTCTGGTCACACCTTGAATACGCTGCAAAGGGTAGAGGCCAGAGCCACAAAATTGATCCTCTCCCTTAGACATAAAAGTTATCAATATAGGCTACGAGAACTGGGGATGTCCTCCTTGGTACGCGCCGGTTAAGAAGGCATCTAATTGAAACTTTTAAGATAATACGAGGAGTTGAAAACGTAGATCACAGGAGGCTGTTTACCTCGAACACAAATGCTATACGTAACTACGGTTACAAACTGGAATTATCGCAATTCCATACTAGCATTTGTGGCAAGTTCTCCTCACCAAATCTGCGGAACGTAGAACTGTCTACCGCCAGAAGTGGTAACCAGTTATCAGTTGAATAGTTCAAGTCTCGACTTGACAAAATAACCAGCACCTTGACCTAGATGGTACCACTTTAGTATAGATTATAGATTTGAATAAAGTAGATAGTTTTCAGCTTTTCTCTAAAACTTCCTGTTTGTGTTTTTTTCAGTACATTCAGGTATCGTTTCAGCTTTCTGGCCCGCAAATGCTGGTGGAAGAAGTGGGTGGGGAGAGCCTTCATCTATGCTATACTTTCTCTTATGCTATAGGTTAGGCTTTCCCAAAATAGTACATCCATGGTATTGTCAGCAATGTACTTTTGAGGTACTATTATTCTTTATGACTTCTTGTGACTCTCACTTTATCTCTATCAACCCTTCTCTACCTCTCTTGCTCTCAATCTATCTCTCTCAAGCTCTCTCTTCTACCAATCTCTCTTTTAAACTTTCTCTCTAAATCAATAAATATCTCAAGATCTCTCTCTCACGAGCTCTTTCGCAAGCTTTCTTTCAAAAGCTCTTTACCTAAAGCTCTTTCTTTAGTTCTATTTCTCTCTAGCTCCACCCTCTTTCTCATGTACTCTAACAAGTTCTCCTTATAAAGCTCTCTCTTACACAAGCTCTTTCTTACTCTATCTCTCTCTCTCTCTATCTCTCTCTCTCTCTCTCTCTCTCTCTCTCTCTCTCTATATATATATATATATATATATATATATATATATATATATATATATATATATATATATATATATATATATATATATATATATATCAACCCCTCTCTACCACTCTCTCTCCAGCTCTCTCTCAAGCTCTCTCGCAATGTATTCCTCCAGCTCAGCGAGGGAAGAACAAGAAATCACGGCTACAAACTTGAACTGAAGCGATACCACCGTGATTTTTGTCGGAAATTCTTTACTTACAGTATCTGCGGTAGTTGGAACGCACTTCCGACGGAAGTTGTCAACAGTGAATCTGTTGACAAGTTCAAGTCAAGACTAGATAAAGTCTTGCGAAATCACCGTTAAGATCCTCGCGAGTGATCTTCGAGGTTACCAACGGACACCCTCGAGGATTTCGCCGAAATTACCCTCTTTGTATGGCCTGTAAGGTATTTTAGGGTAATTATTTTCCTTGTAGCTCCTTGTAGCTCCTTGTAGCTCTCAATATATCTCTCTCAAGCTCTCCCTCCAAATATTTAAATATTTCTCTCTCTCTCTCTCTAAAGATCTCTGTCATTATCTCTCACAAACCTTCTTTCAAGATATAACTCTCTCCAGCGCTCTCTCTCTCTTTCATGATGCATAACAAGCTCTTTCACAAGCTCATTTTCATACTGTCTCTTTCAAAAGCTCTGTCACTAAAGCTCTCTTTCAAAAGCTCTGTCACTGAAGCTCTCTATCAAGCTCTATCTCTTAAAATATCTCTTTCTCTCTCTCGATCAAGATCTGCCTCTCTCTCTCTCTCTTTCAAGCTCCCTGTCTCTCAAACCCTTTATCTTTCAATGTCTTTCTCTCAAGCTAGATTTATCTCTATTATTCTCTCAAGTTCTCATGCCATTTTGCTCATGGCCTCTAGCAAGCTCTCTCTCACTCAAACTCTCTGTCTATCTCTCTCACTCTCTCTTGTTCTCTCTCTCTCTGGTTCTCTTTCTCAAGCTCTCCTTCTCAAGCACTCTCTCCTAGCTATCTCTCTATCTCAAGTGGTCTCTTTCAAAATTTCGCTTAAGCTCTCTCCCTCTTTCTTTAATGCTTTCTCTAAAGCTTTCTCTCAAATTTTCTCTCTCTGAGGCTTCCTCTCTCAAGTTCATTAACAATCTCTTACTCCATGAAGCTACTTATCAAGCCTACTTTCTCAAGCTTTCTTTATCAAGCTTTCTTTCAAGATATCTCTCTAAAGACCTCTCTTACGCTCTACTTCAAACTCTCAATCTCAAGCAGTAATTCTTAAACTCTCTCTCAAGCTCCCTCTCACTCTCTTTCTCAAGCTCTCTCCCAAGCTTACTCTCAGGCTTTCTTTCAATCTCTGTGTTTCAAGCACTCTATCTCATTAAATCTATCTCTAAAGCTTTATCAGTAAACCTCTCTTTCAAACTATATCTTACATTTTCTCCTTTAAAACCTCTCTCTCTCTCTAAAGCTCCTTAAAAACTCTTTCTCAATATGTATCTCCCTCCAGCCTTCTCCTTCACTCTCTTTCAAGCTTTCTTTCTGTATCAAGCTCTCTCTCTTTTAAGCTCACTCTCTCTCAAGATATCTCACTTTCAAGCTCTCTTTTTCTCTCAAGATCTCTCTTAATTTTTCTCACAAGCTCTCTGTAAAGATCAGTCTATTTCAATGATCGCAGAGTTAGCTTCATGATTAGAAACCCAGTCAGCTCGAGATCTAGATGAAACTCCCACCCACGTGGGTGGTTCCGCCGACGAGCCTCTCACTCAGGAGGTGAACACTACATCAGCAGTGCTGCGCCAGCCGAGTGGAAAAGATGTGAAGTAGAGGAAGAAGAGAAAGAAAAAAAAAAACAGGGATAAAAATACACCTCCCCCGAGTGTCGAAGGTTCCAGCGTCGCTGGTGCCCAAAGGCTATGCCACGATGGCTTCAACCATGTCAGAATGGGAGCAAAGAGACTTAAGTAACCTCTAAAGTCGATGCCGGTTTCAACCTCCAATAGATTTGCATCTCTTGAATCTGGCCGGGAGGCAGCAATTGTTGTTGGAGAATCTCAAGTGAGGGACTTGACAAGTAAGCCAAACGGGGTTCCGAAGGAAATGTGGTGTATACGTAGCATCCTAGGGGAGCGGATCCGAGATGTTAGGCAGGAAGTAGACAAGGTACGACTTAGATGGCATGACATACCAGCAGTAACACTAGCCAGCGGAAACGACCTGTTCCTACGGGTAGGTCTTACAGGCTCTACTGAGCGCATCATTGAGGCATCGAAGTCCTTAACAACCTCGGTGAAGGAGAATTCAACTAGAGCAGTCGTTGGTGGGACCATTTTGAGACGCTCCGGAGGTGTGGCCAACCAAAAGGCTCTGAGCATCAACTGGAGACTCAGCGTAGGTTTTGTCAACCCTTTCGATGAGTTTAACGGCCAGTCCAGAATGTTCACCAATGACGGTGCCCGCCTGTCTGTCCGTGGGAGAGGAGTGTTGTGTGAGCTTATCCGCCGTGGTTTGTACTTACTGGAGAAGTTCAGTCGAGTAAGACGACCGACTGAAACACAGTGGGGAGATAAGGAACAAGTTCTGCGAGGTTAGAACACTGATATCATCCGAGAAGATTGACATTGTGGCCTTCACGGAGTCATGGATCCTTGTCGACAACTTTATAAGCGAGTTTTGAGTGCCTGGTTACGCGACCTTCCATAATGATTGCGCTGACCGGGAAGTCGGTGGAGTTCTTGCGTATGTACTGGACCATCTCTCTCCCGTTGAGTGCAGACTGTTCTAGCGCATGAGGTGGTAGAAGATGACATTGAGTTTGACGAAACAATATACATTATCTTAGTGACCTATCTATCTCCCCATCTGACAGTGGAGTTCGAGATGGAACTGTACCAAAAACTGTCAGATCTCTTAGACGCTCATCCGTCTCTGCTAATAGGTGACTTCAAATGCCTAGACGACTGGAGTGACCGAGCGGGCAACGTAAAGGCGTCTTGGCTTGTGAACTTTGTTGACAGCAACCTTTTTACTCAGTGGGTCCGCGAGCTAAATATAGGGGATAACGTTCTGAATCTAGTATTTACCCCCGAAGATGGCCTGTCAGTGGAAGTGCCAGGGTGCTAGTGACAACAACATGGTCAAGTTCTGTGTACGTTTCCCCTCTACCCGAGGTACGAATGAATGAACGGGGAAATTGGATCTCAGACGTGTAGAATTCGATGGACTTCAGACGGCACTTGGCCACATATAACCATTAAACGAGGACGGGACGAACTCCAAATGGAATCGTTTTGGGGAGCGTCAGGCTGAATTGGTTCCCCCAAAGGATGTCAGACTAGCGAGCATTCAGCCGAGGTAGTTTAGTCAAGAAATCACCACCACTATTAAAGGTAGAAAGACAGCGCACAGGGTATGAAAATAATTAGAAATGCAGCGCATCATGAAGCTTAGGTGACTCATTGTAGAAGGGTAAAAGCACTAGTGCGTATGGCTAAGCGGGACGAAGAATTTCGTGTGGCTTCTCTCTCCAAAGAGAACTCTATGGAGTTCTTCGCGTACGTAAACAGCCGAAAACCAGTGTGCTAACGCATCGGACCCCTGAGGGACGTGAACAGCGTCCTCCAGTATTCGGACCTGGAAATAGCCAATGTACTCAACGACTATTTTTTTCCTCTGTGTTCACGAGGGAAAGGGACGGAGAGATACTCAGACCGCCGATAGCGATTGATGTTGGATTAGAAGCGTTAGAAGAAATAACTACAACTGCCGAAGAGGTTGCCAGGAGGTTCAGTCAGTTCAATGCTTACAAATCCCCTGGTTCTGACAGCTTTCTGCCAAGAGTGCTGAGTGAGGTGAAAGATCAGGCAGGTACCCATCTCTCTGACATCTTCAACGCGTCACTCGATAGTGGTGAAGTTCCTACGGACTAGCGTATGGCCAACATTACCCTTATATACATCAAAGGAGACCGTGGCACCGCTGGAAACTACCAACTGATAAGTCTCACTATGATAGTGGGTATATTACTGGAAGGCATCATAGCGGATAGAATAATTGATCATTTAGAGTCCCACAACATGTTGAGGGACACCCACGAACTTGCTCGAATTCTTTCACAGGATGATGATCGAGTTTGACAGAAGTCGAGCGGTGGCCATACCTTATTTGGATTTCTTACAGGCCTTTAATAAAGTCGCCCAACGTCAACCGATAGTGAAAGTACGTGCCTTGGGGATTAGAATAAAGGTCGCTAACTGATTAGAAAGTTGGTTGTGGGACAGACGACAGAGGCTTACTATCAGTGGCCACGACTATCGGTGGTCGTCAGTAATGAGCTGAGTCCCTCGGTGGTCCGTATTGTACCATTTGTTATTTATCATCTACATCAACGACATAGATGAAGGACTGGTTAGCTGCCTTGTGAAATTTTCCAAAGACACAAAACTTGGAGCGAACGTAGCGACGCCCGAAATCATCGAGGGGTTGAGGGCGGACCTACGGATGATCGGCGAGTGGTCTGACCAGTGGCAGATGCCTTTCAACTTATAAAAGGGCAAGGTGATGCACATCGAGTATGCGAATCTCTGGTCAGACTACGAGCTACTAGGTATGTGTCTTAAGCCATCTCAAATTCTCGAAGCAGTGCTTACAGGTAGAGAAGAAGGCTCAGTGCCTGCTGGGTTACATCAGGAGGGAAATTCATCTTTCGGAACAAGGAGGTGTTTCTGCCCTTGTACAAGTCACTTGTACTCCCTCACCTGGAGTACGCGGGTCAGTTCTGGTCTCTTCACTATCGCACAGACATCGATCGTTTGGAAAAGGTGCAAGCCAGGCCCACGAAACCGATCCCATCGCTAAAGAACAAGACACCAGGAGAGACTACAAGAGCTCGGTCTCTTTTCGCTCGAGACACAATGACTGCTCGGTCGTCTTATAGAGACTTTCAAAATTTTGAAGGGCTTTGAAAGTGTCGACTACACGAAGTACTTTACCTTTAACCGGAATGAGACTCGAAATCACGGGTGAAAGGTGGAGTTGCCCAGATTTAATACGCTTCCGGTTGGTAAGTCCTTCACGTATGACATCTGTGACACGTGGAATAGACTTCCAGTGGAAGTTTTCAACAGTACCAGTGTCAAACAGTTCAAGGGTAGACTGAATAACATATACTTTAGATCAGAATATAGTAATAGCAATATTTTAGTCTGTGGCAATAAGGATAGTTGAATTTAGATTAACTTAGAATAGCTAAGTTTCATTACCTAAGTAGTGCCTTCTCGGCATGTGCCAATATTGCCTATACCTTAATCCACCCCTAGTCTTACCTATTAATTGGGCAACTCTCCCTTGAATTTAACGATCATTTAAGCCTTATATCTCAACCGAGCTTATCTTTGCAAGAAAGTGGTCAAGATGGAGGAAGTGTAGACGTGTGGAAGATTTACAACTGAAGATCCACTTTCGGGTGTTGAGGCCATGAGGGCGCGCAATCCCTTAGGACTTAGGGCGCGGAAACTCCTTCGAGAGCAGAGTATAGCTCTAGGGCGCTGTCGCTCCAGTTTCTGCCCAGGACGCCACCCTGGATGGTACCACCTTTGACTATTTGTTGCCATGCCTCTGCTCCCAAAGTTTCTACAGCGCCCAGAGTGGTCGTTCTGCATTTTAGGAGAACAATTCGTATCACGCTGGAACCATGCCAGTGTATACGGTTGGCTCCAAGTCCCAAGAGGGGGGTGGTTTCCACGCCGTATCCCCTCTGTTTAAAGTCAGCGTGCCTCTGCCAGTCGCTGGGTCTCTCTTCACGACGTTCCCGGTTCGGAGACCGGATTGCGATTTATAGCGACTCACAAAGCGCATTAAGTGCTCTCAGGGCATTTGAATTTCTGCATCCCTTGATTCAAAATATCCGAGACGCCACGGTTTTGGCGAACAGGGCAAATGTCGAGATTATCTTCTGCTGGGTTCTTGGACATGTAGGAATTGCGAGGAATGAGCGCGCCGATGTGGGCGCCAAAGAGTCCGCGGGGACTGAGCTACCAGACCAGCGTTTCGCTCTTCCTCATGGCAGGAATGCGGGCAGCCGTCCGGGATGCTTGGCAAATTAGATGAGAGGCAGCCGAGAGGAACTTAAAGTTGCGTGCCATTGCGACGCGACTGTTTCCATGGACCTATCCTCCAATGGCGCGACGGCTTCAGATTATTTCTCTCGTCTCTGAATTGGACACACTCGCGGGACGCACCGCTATTTGATGGCGCGCTCGCCTGCACCCTACTGTGAAGACTGCGTTGTCCTTTAAACTGTTCGGCACATTCTTATTGAATGTCCCAATCTGGATGATCTCTGCGTACGTTACCTGTTCCGGTACCGGGACGACGCCGGAGCGCCTTCTTTCTTGTTGCCTTATCTTGTTTTTTTTTTATTTGTTGTGTTGTTCCTTTTTAAAAAAAATGTATCTTAGTTTTTTTCTATTTTTTATCTTAGTTATTTTTTATTCACATATTGTTATTTGTTTTTTAATCTAGCCTAGTAGTAGAGTTTAATATGAGTACGGCGACTTTTGCTCTAGTAATCAGTGGCCAGACGGGTTCTCACAATAAAGCAAAAAACCCGCAACCCCTTAGACAGATGTAGCGTGGTTACTTATACTAAACTAGACAACTACTTGCCTGATGAGGTGTCCTTGACTATCATTCCTTCGATTTAGACTACCCTTTAGCGGGAATAACCACTTGGATAACCTAAATTCGAGTAAAAACTTCAGTAAAAAAAAATAACACTATTTATTAAGCGGAAGGGTAACAAAGACAAAGTGTGAAGGGTGAACCACTTCAATAAGGATTAAATCAATAACCAAACAGTGGTGCGTTTGGTTGCGCTATTTACTCTTAAGTCTCTCTGGGAAAGAGGGAAGACTCCCTCTGGGGGGGGGAGGAAGAGATGGTTAATTGACAGTCAATAGCGCTCTAGCGATGAGGTGGGAATTAAGAGATTGTGTCCTGAGGAAAGCCAAAAAATCGTCACTGGACGTGATCACATCAACACGTAAAATAATCCTTTTTCTTCTTATTATTTAAAGCTAAGAGTAAAATCCAACGAGGACACATTTTCTAAAAAGCTTGGATGATGGTATGTAATGAAAGTTTTGATGTGAGTAGAAGTAAAATTGTCTGAAAAGCACATAATCAAGTTGGCTAAAAAATAGATTTAGCTGCTGTGGTCGGTAAGACACGTAAAAATCCGAACCAGTGCAAACTGCCCAATTAGACCATATCCCCCAGTTATATTAGGGCATGTAAGGCACGCAATCATCGCAATGTCAGTTACAAATAATTTCCCATGTTATACTTGGTGCCCGCTTACGCGATGCTAAAATTTCAAAGATTGAATTAACTCTTTGGTTCTTTCTTCGTGCTTTACTTCTTCATTTAAATGAAAATTGATGTGTAGTAAGGGTACTCCAAAGTTTAATAGATCGGACTACCGACACAACCTAGGGCTCCATTACAATAGTTTATCAGTTGGGGTCTTTCAAGACAGAGCCAAAGCGGAATTGAAAGAGTTTGATCTCGATGAGTGTGAGGCATAATACTTGAGGTAATTGAGTGACTTGAGGAAGTTCGGCATACTTTTGCCGCTTCGTTATTTAGCCGCCTTAAACCTTACACTTAACTCTTACTGAAATACAGTATTGCCCATATGTATTTGCAAACTCATCTTTATTATTTAATTGTGTATTAATTATACTATTAATTTTATATTATTAACTAGAACAATAAAGAGATATAAAAGAAAACTTCGTTAATAATTTGGAAGTAGTTTTTAAGGAGACATCTTTTAGAGGTGTACGACTGAAGTGTAAAAGTGAAGATGGGAGTCACAGCACTAACGAAACATCTCTAGTAAGAAATTTTCCGAAGATGTTAAACAAAATCTTTCAATAAAGCAGATAAAAATGGCCTTGGGAAAAAGATGATGCTGCATAAGAAGTTGGTATAAATGAAATAGTTGAAAAGTTGACATATAGAAGAATATATGTGCGTGCATGAAGAATGATGTTGAAGAGATTGTGGCTGAAAAAAACGGGGGAAAAAGGTTTGATTCCAATGAAATGATTTGTATAAGATCCAAAGATTGGCGCACATGGAAAGATTTGAACTGACAAAATTATGTTGATGTAAAGATAAGTATAGATGTGTGGTTTTAAAGTTAGCTGTGAATAAAAAAGATTGAATATAAGGAATTTCAGTCAACGAAAATACCACCAGATCCAATCTGGTTTACAGTCATATATATATATATATATATATATATATATATATATATATATATATATATATATATATATATATATATATATATATATATATATATATATATATGTGTGTTTTCCTGAGCCAAGAAAAATACCTCAACACGATGAAAACAATACTGCACAACACCACCAAATTTAAGAATATAACCGGAATCCCACTAACGATCTAAAAACGAAGCTCAACAAACTCATTATGAAAAATAACACCACCACCAACCCTATGAAGATCCCCCTAATTGAAGGCGACGTCAGGATGGGTTACGCCTACGGCAATGTAAAAACGCATAAACCTTGAAATTCCCTTTGCCCCATCACTTATCACCCGTGACTTATCACCTGGCAAAATTTCTCAACTCAATCATCGTGCCCTACACCCCATCAGACTACACGCTGCCCTCCTTTTCAACTCTTCTAGATATCCTTCAGACTTCTCAACCAGCAGCCGTACTAGCTTATATGGACGTAGAATCTCTATTCACAAATGTTCTCGTTAATGAAACCATCGAATTGATAACCAATGCCATTTACCACTCCCGAAGACATATTGCAACAGCTCCTCCAAGCATGCACAAAAGAAGCCACGTTCTATGGTCCCGATGGAAAAATGTACGTGCAAATTGATGGCATCGCGATGGGGTCACCCCTGGGCGTCCTCTTTGGCAATTTTTACAAGGGCTCAGTTGAGAACAAGATTTTCAAGAGCAATATAACTCCTAAGCCTCCCATCTACGCGCGCTATATCGATGACATAATTTTGAATACGAATAACCTTGACCAAGTGAACGGCCTAGTTGAAACATTCAAGAACAACTCGTGTCTAAATTTCATCCACGAAAGGGAAGATGAAGGATCCTTTCCTTTCCTTGATTATCTCACAAGCGCTCAAGAGTAAAAAGCCTTTAAAGTTTTCTAACATTTGTGTTAGTCTGATATATATATATATATATATATATATATATATATATATATATATTTTTTATTTTGAATTTTGGATTTTTTTTATTTATTTATTTATATATATATATATATATATATATATATATATATATATATATATATTTGATTAAATTCTATGATTATTAGTTTGTACAAAAGATTTGTACATAGTAGCTTTCAAGTCTTTTTGTGTGTGTGTTCTGTGACGCTGTCGATTGTATTTATTGTCTTTGGGATATACATATTGCTTATTCGGTAGTTTATGCGTAGATCGGGTTCTGGTTGTGCCGCGCAGCTCTTCTGCTCATGGGAAATCTTTTCCGAGCCTGGTTCTGTAGTAGGTAGGGAATTCCGAAGTAAATCCTGATGAAATCTGGGTCGGAGTTCCTCTCCACCTTCTGCAAAATTTTGAAGGCTCTGGTACCTAGGTCTTTGTTTAGTGCCCTGATGTTTGCTTCTTCATGTAATGTCTGTTGGCGTTTTCTTTTCCTTCTTCTAGCGTTGCATATTATTAAGATTGCTTTATTTTTACTCATTGTAATTCCATCATCCAAGTCTTTGGAATGGCCGCTGATGGCATGGGGGGATACAATACTTTTGGTCTGATTTAGGCAGATTAGATTTTCTTCTTATTGTTCCTCCTTAGGTTTTAAAATAGATATAATTCTATTATATCCTGCCTCGTACGTGCAATTATGCCGTTAATTTGGTCCTTATACCCCTGGCATTTATTTTTAAGCCTAACACTGTGCTTGCTCTCTTGTATGGATATCTCTCATCCCCTACATAAATTGTTGCTATTTTACTTCTTTTGACTGGAATGATGATTAATTTGTTAAAATTAGTCGCGATTTTCCAGTGACATTCGTAAATGTTTATGTTCTCTATTTCATATGCCGTCACCCTTGCCATTGTCCTTTCATTTTTGTATGAGGAGACCACTATCTGTGTCACGTCGTCGGCAAACTGGATATACAATGATTCATCTACCGTATATTGAGTAGAGCAGTGGACTCAAACACCCAACTCGGGGAACGCCCTCTTCCAGTTGAAATTCTGTTCCTTGATACTCCCCTCTCTTGATGAATGCTCTTCTGTCCATGACGTAATTACATGTTATTTTCTTCAATCTGGGATTAAGTTCCAGTTGGAGGATCTTAAACTGTAGTCCTCTGCGCCCCACTTTGTCGAATGCTTTTTTGACGTCCCTCAATACTAGATCAGCATGCTTCTTCTCTATTTCTATTGGGGCTAATTTCTCTGTTATCACCACCAGTGCTGTTTTCGTACCTCCTACTTTCTAAATCCGTGCTGTTGTTGATTGTGCAGGTTATTGTCTTCCAGGTATGATTGCATTCTGTTGGCATGATTTTTTCGAAGATTTTTCAGCCAAATTCGAGGAGAGAGATCGGGTGGTAGTCTACTGGGGAGATGGGGACTTCATCGACTTAGGAATAAATATAATTTTTGATATTTTACAGACATCGGAAAGGTATCCCGTATTGAGGGACGCATTCATTATGTTTATTAGTCCTTGTTTTATGTTGTGTTGCGCTTAATAAAGTTTGCCTTCGTTAAGCCTGAGTGACCTGAGGCACGCTGCTCAAACGTTTTTATGGTTTCTTTAAACTTCTGTAGGGAGATCTTTTCCCTAGACCTACCATGGGTCTTTCCGCTGTAGCGTTATTGAACGGATATGTTCGTTCTATTTCTTCATTTAACTGGTCTAATATCTCGTTCCCGAATTCTGTGTCAAAATTTTCTTCCTCTTCAGGGGAAATTTTAAATATATTTGACCAGTATTCTCTAAACTTTACTTCTAATTCTTCAGGTTCAGTGATCACTTCACCTTCCCAGTTCTTGATATTCACTTTTTTGTTTGCTGGCTTTCCTCTGAACCTCTTCACTGTTTGCCAAAATGTTCTGGGGTCCATTTCCTCATCGAGTTCTTCAATGAGTCGGTCTCAGATTTCTGATTCTTTCTGTATGATCAGCTGGTGGAGGTGTTCTTTTGTTTCCCGCCTCATCTTGTGAAGGTCCCTGTTTGCTCCCCATCTGTTGATTGCGTCCACTAAACCTCTGTATGCTTCTTGAACGACAATCATTTCCGGTGTCCATTTTGGAACTGGTAGGGTTTTATATTTTATCTTTGGGATAGTATTTCTATCTGCCTCCAATATTTTCGTTGTAAGGTGGTTTAGTTCTTCATCTATTTCTTCTGGCGTAGCTTCCTCTAGGCTTGATGGGACGTAGTTCTAGCAACCAGCCTGGAAAGTCTCCCAGTCTGCTCGCGCATATGACTTCCTTTCTTTTATTGGTACTTGGATTGGACTTGTTGAGAGTGTGATGGTTAAAGATTCGTGGTCGCTGGGTATCACGGGTCCGGCGGCGATGTGATAATTATAAGGAAACCTTGAGCTCGTTAAAACTATGTCGGGCTTAGTTGCACCTCTCAGTGAGTAATAGGTTGGGAACTCTGGTCCAATGCGCACTGCTATGTTCCGTTCTAGAAGAAGTTCTAGATTTCGTCCCGCCGCGTTGGTGCTGGTCTACTCAGAGGCCCTGCATTTTGCCATTTGGTCCCCAGCAAACAGCACCGTCTTCTTATGGGCAAAATGCTTCAGGAAGTTGTGGATAGGAATGTACACTCTTTTTGAGGATTGTTACCCAGGAGCGGTAGTTAGAGGCCATATGGTAGTTTGAACCTCTATTGCTACATATGACTCGTCTAATTGAGGTAGATCTTTGTGCATGAGGCCTTTAAAGATTGCTATCGCTACTCCGTCGAAGGCCTCATCTGTATGACTTGTTGAATAAACTTGATACCTGAATATTTCCATGTCTTTGTGTTTCGTATCGATGCCGTGCTCGGATATTAAAATGATATCTCGGTCAAGGTTCTGAATAATGTTTCCATATTCACAACTTTTTCTTTTCCAACCACTTACGTTCATGTACATTAGTTTTAGGGTTTTATTTGCAGTGCCCATTGTATAGAATGTTTCTTCTGTTTTTCTTGTTGATTTTTTTTACCTTGTTTGTACCTTTTTTTAGTCTTCTCCTCTGTCTTGCTTTGACCCTGAGGCCTGGTGAGGGGGCGTTCTGCATTTTCCGTTTCGTTTTTTATTAAGTTCACACTTAGAGATATTGTTAAATATTTCTGGAGTGTATTTAATTTTCCCTTGATAGAGTGTCTCTTAAACCTGGTTCTCTGGCATTTGATCCTCGTATTGCCATTTGATTTTTTTGTTTATAATTCTCTGGGTGATGGCCTCAGCGTGGTGTTCCTTGGGATAGAGAGTGTTTCATGTAGCGAAGAGTTTGAGATTTATTCTTTTAGCTTTAATCTGATGTTTTTTCCTCGGGGTAGACGTTGAGGATCTTTTCCTATGTTGGCTGTTGGTCCTCTTTTGTTCTCTGGCTGCTATTATTTGTTCCTGCTCAGTTTCTGTTACCATCTCATCTGCATTATGATCATATATTTCTTGATTCTTGCCTGGTTTCGATTTATTTCTCACTTCCTGTGCAGCAACCCTTGGATCCCTGCAGTTGGAGGCATTTCTTCCTGCTTGAGTAGCTAGTTGTCCCTGTGTGGGTTCCACAAGTTTGATTTTCCGTACTTTTTGTGATCGAGGATTTTCGGGGGACCACATTTGTGGCATTCTGTTGTTTTTCAGCATCATGTTTTGTTCTGTCTTGAAAGTCCCTGGTCTAGAAAGGTTCGCAATCCGGGCGTAATAGATACAGGCCATTATCTGCGTTAAACTTTCGTTCTCTAAGTGGAGCACAGTATTTTCCTTGGTTGGTTCTGCTTTGGATGTTTTCACCACCTGGGCGTACGTGTTTTTCCTCTTTTGATCTTCTTTTTGTCTTTTTTCCTCTTTCTTCTTTTTTATTATGTTTTCTTGAAGGGGTATGCCATTGCGAGGGTGCGGTAGTCTCTGCCGCAATTCAAGGACCTTTTCCGCTCGCTATTGCAGCTCCTCCAATTGTGGTTATCCGCACTGCATTCAGAACATTTTTCTGTCTCTTGTTTGCATGCTTTTGTGGGGTGGTCGTCCATGCGGTAGTATCTGAAACAGATATGTATCTCTGTGAATTCCTCCGTCTTTATTTGATTAGGAGTGATCCTCACGTTGAACGCCAATACTCCTCTCTCAGTTGCTTTTTGAGCCATACCTGTGACACTAAAAACGACTTTAAAGACATGTGTATGTTCTCTAAATTTTATTACTTCAATCACTATCGTCCAGCTGTGGTTGGGTTTAATTTCCTTTTTTAGTTCTTCGGAGTCATGAGACCCGACCAATGAGTCTAGACGCCTACATATCACGCTTCTATGGGTCAGTATTTGGGGAAGGATTTTGGGAGCTAGTCCGGTATCTTTTAGCACGTCCACTGACTTTTGTGCCGTCAGGGCTTCGACATCCTTCTCATTTTGGCAGATTGCTATATAGCCTTGGGGATTCTCAATTAATCTAACCAAAGTAATATTGATTTTGGAATATATTGTTGCAAAAACTGTCCCTCTGTCTGGCTTTGAGATGGATCCTTGTAGTTTCCCGCATATTTGTAGTGGATTTTTAGTGAACCATGATACCCTTACATGTGTATTAATAGAGGTCACTGGAAGGGGGGGAGGAGGACATTATGACTTGCCTACTTGTATATAATTGTATTTGTATGTTATTATATTTAGAGACCTAGTTGGATAGGGGGGGAGTAGGGAAAGATATAGAATAAATAAAATTTATATGTCCTTATCCACGTACCTTTCTTCTGAGTTTTCTTCTCTGCTAAGTATATAGACCTTAGATATTTCTTATGATTGTTCACTTGCACGATTTGGTAAGGGGCCGGTGTTAGGAGATTGTTAATAATTACACTCAAGTCTCCGGTGGTGGGCTCAACTACTTAAAACCACTTGTTTTTTCACTTTGTTTGTTGGAGCACTGGTTCTAACGGTTGAATAAGTTTAATTACTTGAGGAGAATAAGCGTCGAGTTCACTAAGCCGATCACTTGCTTCTAAATTTGGAGCAAACGGTCCCACTTAATATTAAATGCGCCAGGCGAACAATGTTAAAATTTATTTAACGTGTTCACTGATTATAACACTTCCAGAGTTTTGCAAGTATCTGGGCACTTAACTAATATTAATTCACTTTTGCACTGAATGTTTAATTACCGTATTAAGCAATATTGCATTTATTTTGATTTTGCCCTTTTGTCGCTTCGGTTTTTCACTTGGAGTTCTCATTGAAGTCAATAAAAGCTTGAAAACAAGTAACACTTCTATGTGTTAGGAAGGTAAAGCACTGGCTGTAGCTGTTTGATAACCTCCTTTATCGATTTTTCGAGATCCGCGAGAGTAGAGTTCCACAGGCGTATAAGACAGTCAAATAGTCAGACAATCTGAGCCTTCCAATTTTATGTTTGTTGTAGCGCTTAGTTTCCCCTTACAAATTTTCCGCACCATTATTGGCCAATTTCTGTAATACTTATGTTTGCGTAGAAATACTATATATAATGTAGCAATTTTTGAATAATTCCACCAGTTACCTTTGCATGTAGCGACCATGTTGGAACACATTTGCTCATGAATCAATACCCGATACAGGTACCGGTACCGGTGAGGAAGGAGGACTACTAGATGAATAATAGACTAAATAATTCTCCATGGACCAAATAGAGAGCGATACGAATAAATCAGAAGACGGAGAGAAGAACTGAGGCATCTCATAGAAAAACAGCAAAGTCACATATGGGATTGCCTAATAGAGAAAACATACGAAAAAGAAGACCAAAAGAGAACTGGAGACTAATAAATAGACTTAAAGGCAGACGCCCGAGGGAAAAAATAACAATTAAGAATGAACAGGGAGAAAAGATCCAAGAAGACAGGATCACAGAAGAACTTTTTCGTAATCACTGAAAATCAGTGTTCTCCATAACACCAGAGGAGGACGAAGACTTCAATTTAGAGATAGACAAAGTGGTCCACACAGTCTTGCGAGGAAGCATAAACAGGATCACTCCAACACCAAGTTTAGAGCGAGAAAGAGAGGAAATTCTGGGTACAGGGGCCTACATAACAACAGAAGAGATCAAAGGCGTAATACAATCATTCAAACAGAAGGTCCTAGGCCCCTCAGGAATAACCAGAATTAATCTTACCAAGGCACCTAACATAATCATCAGAGCATTAAAGAATATTTTTAACGCGTGCTTAAAAACCAGTTACTTTCCTGATAACTACCAGGAAAACCACCAAAGCCCTTCAGTAGTTACCGGCCAATATCGCTATTGAACTTCATGGGCAAAGTCTTCCAGAAAATTCTTAACAGAAGACTAAAAGAATATCTTGAAGAAAATGACCTTTATAATGATTATCAATTCGGATTCAGAAGAGGCAGAGACACCACAATGGCACTTGGCATAATAACAGAGAAATAGCAAAGGACAAAGCAGAGAATAACTACATCGATCTGTTCCTGAGAGATGTAGAAAAAGCATTCGACAAAGTCTGGGTCAGAGGAATGCAATATAAGATCTTAAATCTCCAGATTAATAGCAATCTGGAGAGAATTCTCTGCGATTATGTCACAGAGCGAAGAGCATATTTTTTAGATTAATCTTTATTCAGGACCATAATTTGAATTGGAAGCTGGACTCCTGCAAGATGGCTGTCTCAACCCCACGCTGTATTCAATATAAATAGCAGACCTGCCACCACCAATAATGCCTGGTTGTCTAAAGATACAGCTCGCGGACGACATAAGCCAAGTCGTCGTCACTCCGTACAGGAACGTACGCTTTCAGGCAAGGACAACAGCATTAGAAATCAGCAACATCAACAACTACGAAAAAGATTGGAAGATAAGGACAAACAGGAGGAAATTTACAATAATCCCACTCTCCAGGAACAAAACAGCTGAAATTGTAGTTGAAGATCAGGTCTACAGATATCATAGTACTAAGTCTCAAAATAACAAACAGAGGCTACACACAACATATAACGGAGAGGAATAACAAGACGATTCCGATGCATAACCTACTGTACAATCTAAGAGGGTTAGGCATGGAAAATAAAAGAAGAATCTATCTCGCACTAGGAAGAGAGGTACTACTATACCCACCAATCCTATCAACGGTGAAACAAGGACCAAAAAATTGGAACTCCAGAAAATACAAAATAAAGCTCTCTACCTAATCACCAAAACACGTAGGAGAGAAAGGAGACGACTACAGGATCTACATCAAGAAGGAGGATTAGAAACGCTCAACATCAACATCAGGAACAAAGCGGAGAAAATATGGGGGAAGATATTTGCAGAGCACACGAACACCAGAGCTGGAGTCCTTTGTAACACTCGATTTCCCAGCGGCAGACAACAGCTGAAAATCGAGGAGGTTCCCATGTGTACTTAAGTAGAAATTCAAAAGGAGAGAAGGAACAAGCATAACGATAAAGATATTTAACCGACTATATACAAACACATCCAACGAAATATCTAACCAAGACACCAGATAGATACCCTAATACGACAAACGAATTTAAACAACCTAAATATGAAGAAACAACCAACTAAGGAGACAACACAGATCAAGTGTAAACAGAAATAATGTAAACAAAATTAACTTAAAGTGTAATAAGTGAACTATATTATAAAGTTCAACAGAAATGATAGTGAAGTGAAAGTTAAGAGTAAAACAGAAATGAAACGAATATAGTAAACTAAAAGTGTAACAAATGAATTATGGTATTAAAAATTTTAACAAAAATGATAGTCAAGTGGAAGTTAATAGTAAAACAAGTGAACAAAGTGAAACTAAAGTAAAAAGTGATAACAACAGGAGAAAGCGAAATAAAGTAAGGAAAGTAAAAACAAGTAACATAACAATACATAAAGAAAGCTCAGAGCTAAGATAACTCAAAACGGCATGAATGCTACAATAAACACATGAATGAAAGATGAAAAGAATAAGGGAACAGAGATTAGGCTGTCCTCCTGCTTCTGTATGAGGGACAGAGAGTCTAAAGTGTGAGAAAGGAAGTAAGCATGATGAATGATGAGTAAATGCATGATAGTGGTTCGGAATCCACGTTAATTAGAAGGTCCCCCTTGTCCCTCCGCCAAGGGTATTCCACCTTCTCCACCTTTGACTACGAGGTTGCTCGATCTGCCTCCTCACCAATCTGTTCTCTTTTAACTCCAAACTTTCCGTCTCCCACAGCTATAAACCCTCTTCTAAAGCTTGATCCGGACTTCCGATTAAGCACTTCACTATCGGTTCACTTGAACTGAGAGTCAGAAGTGTGGGGAATTTCTCCAGGAGCAAGCCAGCCGCGGGTCTCCTCCTCTTCTGTGCTCCCTCCCCCTCGATTGTGGGAGGGGTACAGAGGGGAGGAGTAACTGCGAGCCGTACCTTTTCTCCCCCTAAAAAAATAATAATAATTCCACCGAAGAAAAAGAAAACCCAACAACAGAACAAGAGAACGAGGACGTATAAATCCTAAAGTACCCAGGAGTTCCCCTCAGAGAAAAGAAGGAAATACTGAGGATGGGGTACTTCTTTAACGCAGAAGAAGTGTCCTTCAAGGTCTTTGAATCACTAGTAAACAGACCGCCAAAATGAAACATTGTAGAACTTACGGAAGGAATAAGAATGGGCAAATTCAAAGGGACCCACGAAGGACCCTACTCACCGAAGGAAATATCAGGACGTGCATCCATACAGTGAACAACGTGAATGTTTTCAAGATAATAAAGAATGGACAAAAGACCTCTCAGAGAGCCAAATAATAAACAAAAAGTGAAAATATGATAAGTGAATCAAACGATGAGAATAAATTAAAGTGAAAATACGATAAATGAATAAAATAAAGTGAAAAAGAATTACCAAAGTGAAATAATATAAATAGAATATATAATAAAAATAAAGTGTATAAGATATCGGTTCTACTGTGAAATAATATAAATAGAATGTGTTAAAATAAAATTCATAAAATATTGGTACTAATATGAAATAATATAAATAGAATGTCTTAAACGTTAGAACTGTGAAATATTAGAAAATGTAGAAATAAATAAAGTAATCGAAAAATATGAATAGACTATAAATGAACGTAAATTATATAAAAAATAATAGTGTATGAATTATAAGTATTAAAATAAAGTGAATAAATAAAGTAAAAATGAATTACCTATGACAAATAATATAAATAGAATTAGGAAAAATATAAATCACTCAAAAATAATAATTTTAAATGTACAAATAAAATGTATAAATAAGAAATGAGATATAACAAAATAAATAATATGTAACAATACGATATGATAATTTGTTTATAACTGAAATATATATAATAACTATGTAAATAGATAAAAAGGAGCGATGACCTCCGCCGTTCCTGGAGTTTCGTTCTTCTTACTTCCCGATGACAACTTTCCCTTCTCTACTCTCCTTTTTTGTGTGTATATTCACCATTATTAATCTAAATTGTTTTGCTTTATGTAAGTATATATGTAAAATACTCAATTCTGTAAACTCTGATTTTTTTTAATAAACTTAAATTTGAATAATTCCATTTCTGTTCATTTCCTGAAGATGACCTAACATGGTCGAAAGCGTCTAGGAATAAAGCGTCATTCGCGGATTTTTTTTCTCGCCTCGAAGACCCCGTTAAGAAACTTGTAAGAAATATTAAGAAAATACAAGTTAAAATTAATAACGCTGCCACAGCTGTGGACTCCAATAGAACTCATATATATATATATATATATATATATATATATATATATATATATATATATATATATATATATAAACTCATAAAGTAGTGGGCGAGTAGAGCAATAATTGCAGAAAATTCCACAGGAAAAATAAAAAGCGGATTCCAATACTTTCGAACTTTGTTTAGTCATTTTATTTTTACCATCCATGGGAGAGATTTAGGTTTCTATAGTTAACCTCATTGTATGTCAAGTTGTTCCTATAGTCCCCGATTCTATATGTCGAGGTATGCCTGTATATACCCTTTGGTTTTTAGGGCGCCTACACTTGCTCGGGCAGATAGCCAACACGAGGCCGTCTGCGATAAGCTTAGGAGCAACGGAAGGATTGGAAAGCCGCCTCCTTGGTTGAGTGCATTTACAATTGGCCGGGATTATCTACTGGCTTGCCAAGTTGAAGTTCAAGGATATATAAAGATCAACACCCAAATATATAATTTTAATATAAATAATAAACGGGGCAATACATATATATATATATATATATATATATATATATATATATATATATATATATATATATATATTTATATATACAAGAGGGGAAAAAATTATGCGTTATAAGGATAGTTAGTTATATTAGGACAGTTTACAACGAAGGGGGTGTAATTATAGGATTACAAAGCAAAATCGCTTTACCTTGAAGCTTAGAGTTATTCGGAGGGGGAAGACCAACGAAACGTGGTGTCTTCGAGGAGACACTTTTGGGAGTGTTGACGAGGAGGTCTCGTAGATGGGAGTTTGAGAATACTTCTTGCAAAGGACGAGATTTCCTCTGTTCCAGAGAGATGTGATCTCAAACTCGAGAGACTGTTCTGCGGTACGGCAGGGAGCCTCAGGACCGGGGCACTGTTGTTTTGAAGAGGGGGTACGAGACGAGGGGGACCGCACACTTATCTGGAAAGAAGATGACTCGATAAGCTTTCCTCTGAACTGGGGCCAAAACTTCACGAATGGCGATCTGCTGTTGAGATCTTAACGACGAGGTACGACTCGAACAGGGGTTGCGAAACTTGGCGAGAAACAGATATAGTGCCTGAACGAAGGTACTGGCAGGCTCTCAATCTCCTCGAGCAATGGCTGACGTAGGGTTAAATAGCCCGGTGGCTTGTCCATATAGATAGCCCCAGGGGATAGCCGTCCCAAGATAATTCACGAAGTCAGTCTGTGCAAACTTATTTCGAGATAAGGGGTTGGATCGGAAGGCTAAGTTTGCCTCAGGATATAGGGTTTAGCTTGTACAAGCGCGTTTGCGGGGAAAGGAAATATACTCGAGGCATGAAGGCGAGGAAGGAAAGAGAGTGATGTGCGTACTGCTTATGTAAATACACCCGGGTCGTCGGCTAAACGCGAGACAGCTTACTTCTCGTCGATTCTACAATTCCCACGCCAAGGAGCACTTGGTCTTGGGTTCATAGGGGCTAAAAAGAGGTAGTTCGAGGGGTTTCCTCTCACGCTGGTCCTTCCAGGGCCATCCTTTCACACTATAACTAAAAATATACTTAAATAAATCAAAAGTACAAGTTAGAGTCCTATTTTATATTTCATGGCCTATTTTTCTAATGTTCTCCCCTAAAGTGAAATATTTGCTGGGATCCAAACCTGATAACATCTTAACAAGGTCAACAGACCTATCTCGCGTGCTCTCAATTATTCTCACTTAAGACCTCCAAACTGTATGACCTTAAGGCCTTCAAAACTTTCAATAATTCCTAGAGTAATGTTGGAAGGACCTTGGCTATGATATCATTCAAAAGCGAATGTAAAAGCAACATAAAGGTTTAAAATTTCGTTAAAATCGGTCGAATAGTTACGATTGTATTGTCAAATTCCTCGGGTAACCTTGGGAAGACCTCAGTAATGATATCATTCGAAAGAGAATCTAAAACAACATAAGGGTTTTGAATCTGTTTAGAATCGGCTGAATAGTTACGATGCTATCGCCCCCAAAAAAACATTCGAAGGTAAAACGGTTACCATCCGACCGACGACCTACGGACCGACATAATAATTTATAGAGTATCGTGCATGTGACTAAAAATCTCGATAATATCTCATCTTATTTCCTCACCTTTCATTACACTCGTAATCATTTAAATCTATCATGATGATCCAACAACTTAGAAAAACTACAAGAGAAGTTGTAATCTTTTGTACAGCTTCTAATATATAAAAATCCCTCGTAAAATAAGGATACCATTTACTTATCGCCCCTTCTGGCTCTCCTTTACGAGGAAAGCTACCATCGCAACTAGGTGGTTCCACAGGTCCCTAAGAGAGATGTTGTGTGTAGTGTGTATTTGTGCGAGATTTGGACAATCCATAAGGTGCCTATGTTGTCTGGCCTTTGTTTGCATCTGTGCATAACACTGTCTGGTCAAGGTTTATTCTGTGTTTGGATTGTTGGAGTATAGTGGAGTTAAGTGAAGTCGTTGTACCTCAAAGGATTATTCGGTGTGTTCTGTGAGGTGGTTTCTCTGGTTGGTTTGTTAAAGTGGGGGGGGGGGATGCTAGTTTAGGCGGTTGTTTGGTTGTAATGTTCAAGTATCTTTGGGTGAGGGTAGCGTGGATGTTTGATTAAGTTGAAGTTTTGTGGTAGGGAAGGGATGTTATTGTAGAGGTGTTGGAAGTAGTGTGCTGGATCTTTTTTCTTTTGTCTGGATGGTGGTAGCTTTGCTATCAGATAGTGGATGGGGTGGAGAGGTCAGTGTTCTGCTGAAGTGTTGGGTTCCTTTCATGTCTAGGTCTATTTTAATTAGAAGTATTTTTGTATCAATGTGTAGGTGTGGGGTGGCTGAGCTTTGTTGCATACTGATCCTCAGCCAGCAAATTATTTCCTTGGCTTTAAACTTTTGGAAATGGAAAGAATTCGGCAGATTAAAAGATGATCGCTAATGTAAATTTTGCTGTGGGTGGGAATATTTGTGTAGAGGAAAAGACCCATTGTTATTTTGTAATTACTGAGCAGTTTATGTATGATTAAGGCAGCCATGATTTATTGTCACTGTCTATTTTAATGGATATAAGAAACTTTATATGTAGAAAATCCTATTGTAATGTTAAGAAGAATCATAATCATTTTCTCCCAAACATCAAATTTAATATTGATCTATTAGATTCCATACAAAAAAAAATATAATAATCATGTTGATTTGTTGGATTTATTCTATATTGGAGATTTGCAATTTGAACGAATACAAAATTTAGATGAAAAGAACGATTGCTAAATGACCTGTACTTTGTTTTCAAATTGGCTCACAGTCTGATACAGTTGAATATTAAAAATTATTTGGTGCTACTATAGCATAATTCCTACCAATTGGCCTTTACTGTAGTATGATTCGTACCTTAAAATAATAATAATGCTAATAATAATAATTATGATGAATGGTTTTTTTTTAATCGTTCCCTACTCTTTTATACTCCTGCTAAACAGTAGCTTCATAATTCAAAATTTATTAAATTTTTAATCTTTTTAATTTAATTATTATTTTTTATTACTTTTAAAATAAATAAAATTATGTTCCTTTTAATTTAATAATTATGGTAGGAATAATACTACAGTATCACCAATTATTTTATATTTAGAAGAAACTCGGCAATTAAGAGACATTCATTTAAAAATTAAAAAAAAACCTCTTCGTGTATAAACACAAATAAGGTTTTTAATAGGAAGGATATTACATATATTGAAGAATTTAGCAAAGAATATTGTTAATTCTCTAGTGTTGAGAATTTAATAATCTTTAAGTTAATTTTAAATTGGTATTTAAAGGTTATGTATATGATAATATTTAGAACTCAACTGAATTATATTATATATTTATTAATTATATAATTACTTAACGTTTTTATTGCTTGCAAAAATAAGATAATTACAATAATTGCCATAATAAATACATAATTTTGAGTCAGTATCTACATAGCTACATCACTATTGTTAATATTGAGGATTACATCAGGAATTATTCTTCTGCTTACCTCCGAGTCGTGAATTCCTTAACGCTTCCTTTATATTCCCTACAAAAAGTTTTAATTGTAGGTTTTTTTAATTATTTTAGTTTGTTTAGGTGAATTTTTATCATTTTGTTGTAGTCATTGGAAGCCTATTTTAGAAGCTTTATTAAAATATCAAATTAAGGAATGGCCTATTAATAGCACTATTCCCGTGCGATAGTGAAACCGTGCACTATTTTGATTCTTACCTGTGTACTATTATTAACTGTCGTTATTAAAGTGCTAGTAGTAGTAGTAGTAGGAGGAGTAGAAGTAGCGCTAGCAGTAGTAGTAGTAGTAGTAACAGCAGCAGCAGTAGCAGTAGTAGGAGTAGAAGTAGCGCTAGCAGTATTAGTAGCAGTGGTAAGAGCAGCAGCAGTAACAGTAGTAGTAGAAATAATAGTAGAAGTTGTAGTAGCATCAGCAGCAGTATTAGTAGTAGCAGTAACAGTAGCAGAAGCAGCAGTAGTAGTAGTACTAGTGGAAGTAGCACTAGTAGTAGCAGTAGCAATATTAGTAGTAGTAAGGTAGTATAGCAGTAGTAGTAGAATTAATAGTAGCAGTAGTAGCAGGTAGCAGCATTAGTAGTAGTAGTAGTAGTAGTAGTAGCAGCACCCGTAGTAGTAGTAGCAGTGACCAAACTAAAGAATCGTGGAGTTTGACCACGGCGAAATGACCCTCCGCAGACACTCATCCACCACCCACCAATCAAATGTTTCGAGGGAAAAACCATTGCTGGCAGAACCACACACACACACACACACATCTGTGGTAAAACAGGGGATAAACACATTTAATCGCACACACACGCACATACACACTCAGGTTCACACGGCATGACTCGGCAATACAAATTGTGTCAATAAACGTTGTCCTAACGAACCTTCTGTCACACAAGTGTCCATCAAACCGTGGGATGGGTTCTATTGTCACCTGATTGGTGTAATGGTAGTTCAAGGTTTTGCTTTTTCACACACCAGTACAGAAATGATTTAGATCGTGTATGTGGAGTGAAAAGAAGATTGTTGTGTGTATCGGAAAGGATAGTGTAAGTGACTTTATTTATTTGGGGGAGAGCTTAAATGATGTGTAGAGTGTTTGAAAGAACAGCTTTTTAAAATTTGGCTGAAGAACTTGAGTCAATATAATTAACATATAATATGATAAACATACACTTTATAAGTATGTGCTCTCATCAGTATGTGCTCTTATTAGCATGTGCTCTCATCAGTATGTGCTCTTATTAGTATGTCCTCTTATCAAAGGATACAATGATATTTTGGATGCAAGTAGACACGACAGTGCTCCCGACGTTGTACTCGCATACGAACGGTGAGCAGAGCCCTTTCCACGCTCCTAAAGCTCCTGCCGCCATTTTCCTTGACGGGCCTGGACACCGTCACCACCGAGATGTTCTTCGCGAGGGCAACAATTTTGCGATTCGGAGCACTTTTAAGGGCCTTTTTCACAGCCAGACGATCGACACCTTGAGGTCTGCCATGAACGAGGTCGATCTTTGAGGCATTCCTTGTTTTTTAACCTTTTAACCTCTCTGCGACTCTGTGAACGGTCATCCGGCTGACGTTGAGCCACTTGGCGATGTCGGACTTGTTATGTCACGCACACATGAGAGCAGAGAATTCGATTCTTTTCACTTCCATCTCCACACATCCGCACAAATTGAAAAAGACGTTTTAAAGAAACATGCTTGAAAAGTAGAACTTTTAGTTTGTTTGGCGGAACTTTTTCTATCACAAACGTAAACCTCTCGAAAGATACAAATATAGAGTGTAACAGAACTTTTACAAAACCTGTACAAGCTTCTCAGTTTTTCAATACTTACTCGATCAGAGGAAAGAAGCTTAATTTCTTAATACTAATTTATTACAGTACGAGTCTTAATTTCTCAATACCCACTAGTTCAAAGTATAAGAGTTTTAGTAATAGACTTGAAGTTTGGATTTGGCAACTGTAGTTCATTTAGAACGTCTTTTCAACACTATAAAATCCCAAGTAATAGTCAACATGGTTAGAAAAATAGACTAATGGGTATGTTTAATGTCACTCTATAAATCTATACAACCTTGCCATATCCATACCATCCTCTCAAAGCAACTCCACAGCTACCAATCATCCACATCTCTTGACTCAGAGCAGCCACACAATCTCTAATCATCCACCTAAGTCGACTAAAGACAACTATCCATTTTCTCCTCATCAACACACATCCAGTGAAAGAAGCCAAGCATTTTGGCCAAATTATCTCATTTACACTCAAAGTAATCTCCCAATCTCGCAACACAACATGTTTCTGCACATTGCAATCACACATTCTCGCCCCATCTACACACATCTATTGAAAGCAACCACACAATATGTTCTATTCCCGCAACCAGCCACTACAAAATCTCGCCAAATCGACACATATCTACTCATAACACTCACACAATTTTAGTTCATCTGCACTCAAACACCAAAATGCACCGGGCGCAATCAAATCACAGAGGACATAACACACCTCCTCGTTTGGCCCAACCTCACAAGACCGCACAATAAACACTCTATTTCCTCACTCATAGTCTTATGGATCCGCCAGGGAGACGTGGTGGTATTCCGGTAGTGGGGGGATGGCTTCTCACGCAAGAGGGCAAGGGGAGTCACCAAGCAAACAAGGTCAACAGACTTAAGTCGCGTGCTCTCAATTATTCTGCCTTATGACCTTACGACCTTCAGAACTTTTAACAAGTGGGGCAATCCAACACAGAGTTAGTTTTATTTTAGTAATTCATGGACTAACCTTGGGGAGACCTTGCCAATTATATCATTCGAAAGCGAATAAGGATTCCGAATTTCGCTAGAATCTGCCGAATAGTTACGACGTTATTGTCAAAACACTCAGTGAAAAGTAAAATGGTTACCATCTGACCGTTCAACCTACGAACCGAGATATTTACCTTTATAGTCATGTGCACGCGACTAAACCGTAAGTCTAGACACATCCATCTCTTAGCTCAACTTCTCCAAACAAATGCTAACGAAAGCAGAGCAATTATACCTACTTCGAGTCTGAGGAAATTGATTCGCTCAGTTTGTGTGGAATCATTAAGAATCATTCGTCGAGATTAGTCCATAATGAAATGCTTCATAATTAAACATTTGCTTAACTCGTACGAATGGAAGGCTCAGAGGTCACTGGAGATCAACGGGAAACAGACTTTCTTTTGAAGGCTTATTTCGCTAGAATCTGCCGAATAGTTACGACGTTATTGTCAAAACACTCAGTGAAAAGTAAAATGGTTACCATCTGACCGTTCAACCTACGAACCGAGATATTTACCTTTATAGTCATGTGCACGCGACTAAACCGTAAGTCTAGACACATCCATCTCTTAGCTCAACTTCTCCAAACAAATGCTAACGAAAGCAGAGCAATTATACCTACTTCGAGTCTGAGGAAATTGATTCGCTCAGTTTGTGTGGAATCATTAAGAATCATTCGTCGAGATTAGTCCATAATGAAATGCTTCATAATTAAACATTTGCTTAACTCGTACGAATGGAAGGCTCAGAGGTCACTGGAGATCAACGGGAAACAGACTTTCTTTTGAAGGCTTATACTTTCAATTATATATATATATATATATATATATATATATATATATATATATATATATATATATATATATATATATATATATATATATATATATATAAAAGTTAAGGAAGAATCCAAGAATGAGACAGGTAACAGTTCTCATTTAATCATAACGAAGTTTCGGGTACACTACCCTTCATCAGTTTTTATAAAATAGAGTTAGGACATAATAACTATGATCACAAGAAATTATAACTGTGATCAAAATAAGATCAATTAAAATTGATAATGTAAAATGTGGGCGGGCTTACATTGACCAAACAATGAAACGAAAACATTAATTAGGTTATGTAATGGATCTTGGAAATTATTGATTGCTTAAACACAAATAATGTTAACCTTTAGCGAAGAGCAAAACGGAGAACTGGGAAGAAATTTTTGTAGGTGACGTCATAGGATCGGTCGGTTGTAAACTTTAAGAGATTTATGCGATTAGGAGGAGGAAGACAGTAGAATCAGAATTGAGACTGGGGTTTAATTGCTTTATGAACAGTGATTCAAGAATACGGAAGGAGGTAGGATCTTTGGAATGTCCTAAAATCCCAAAGTTTAGGTGGGAAATATGAATTTTACATTGAATGGAGGGATCACGGATGGGAGATCTTTTATTAGTGAGAATGGAGCCAATACCCGGTCTTATGCCAAGGTGGGAACAGACTCGAGCCTTCAGTGAGCGGACGGTTCTTTCAATATAGGTCCCCCGGTGGAACCTGGAGCAAATAAATCTATGAACAACCGAGCCGCTCATCTCAGAGGGGAAGGGGGTTGGTCCTTAATTCGAAAACAAATGTACTAAATGAAAATTAATTTTCATTTAAGACAACTAATTAGTGTTTTCGTCTCATTGTTTGGTCAATGTAAGCCCGCCCACATTTTCCAGTATAAATTTTAATTGTCCTTTATTTTGATCACAATTATAATTTCTGTGTTTATAGTTATTATGTCCTAACTCTATTTTATAGAAACGGATGAAGGGTAGTGTACCTGAAACGTTGTTATGATTAAATGAGAACTGTTACCTGTCTCATTCTCGGATTTGTTTGTATTTGTTTGTATAGGTTAATTGTGCAATAGCGATATATGACATATAATCTATAAATACATATAAATACATAACATAAGTGTCGTAGAATGGACTCTCGACGATATACCATATATAACTATTCGTTGATGGAACTATTCAATTATATTTAGAGTGCGTGGTTATCTGGTTGACCGATATTATTTATCTCCAATATGTTTAAGAAGTGGAACTGAGCTCAAGGATAATAATATGGCTATCATTAATAAAATAGAGTTTTATTAATTAAACTATCAACAACACACAAAACGGAAAATGTTTACATAAACAGAGAATGGAAAGGGTCGTAGGAAATATCTGGCTAATCCGAGGATTAAGATTTAGGAGAGATTTAAAAAGGTAAACAAATAAAAATTAAAGGGATGGGATGGTTCGCTAAACCATTTAAAGCACAGGATGGAGTTGAAAAAAAGGTTAAATACTCAAAGGTAATGTTCAGCTTACGTAATAACAAGTTGTTGTGCAGAGGAAGGCGACGCGAAGGAATCTTCGGCCGCTGGCGAGTTCCAGCCGAAGGGGGGGGAGATTAAATGATCCTGACGTGGCGTCTTGGGAATGAGAACCGTTTCTTGACGAATGGGCTTGAAGAACAATGGCTGTTCTACGTTGTTCTCTTCTGAACAACAGGGGGGGTGAGAACCATCTCTTGTCTACGGGCTCAAAGAACAATGGCTGTTCTAACGTTGTTCTCTTTCTGAACAATAGGGAGAAAGGGTGAGAACCGTTTCTTGTCAACGGGCTCAAAGAACAATAGCTGTTCTAATGTCGTTCTCTTTCTGAACAACAGGGAGGGAGAAGGGTGAGAACCGTCTCTTGTCAACGGGCTCAAAGAATAATGGCTGTTCTAACGTTGTTCTCTTTCTGAACAACAGGGGGGGCCTTGTGGGCTTGGCGTCTTGAAGGCTCGAACCTTGGCACTCAAGGGATATTGTCCTCTTCTGGACAAAGATGGAGGATCTCGAGGTAGAGGGCCCTGGTGCACAAGGTGAGACCGGATCGGCGGGATGTCTCGAGAAGATACTCTGGATCTGAATCTCCTCTTTTTGGTAAAGTTTCCATATAAATAGTCGAGCCATCCCCTTGGCGTAGGGGACAATGGAGTGGGGGCTTCGAGGGAATGCCCAGCAGCGCCATGAGAACATACCTTATCTGCCCATAAGCCTAACTCAATCTGGCGAGGTCGGCACATGGGGCGAAAAGAGGGGGGATGAACCTCCTCGGTATAATATTGACTCAGGTGGGGGCAATAACGCGCCCGGCTTCAAGGCGAAGATGCACGTGGGTAGCAATGTGTTTCTAAACAACATGTGATAGCGGTTGAAATTAAGCGGCCTCAAACTGTTCTATCACAATAAGCATTACACAAAGCGGGGAGCCTACCGGGTTCGGCGTGCAGCAAGACGCGGCGGAGTGTCCCACGCGTAGTTTGTCTGCTGCTGCTAGTGGGTGGCGGCGGTCCTCACCACCCATTCTGGGATTCATCCTTAACTTAAAAATAAGACTACTGAGAAGCAAACCAATTGAATATATATATATATATATATATATATATATATATATATATATATATATATATATATATATATATATATATAATGTATAAATATTTCAACAGCGCGGAAGAATGATGAAAATGATTCCAACAAACCCCAAGAAACAGAAAACGGGAAAAACTTTTCTTCGGAAATATTATTTCCTAATTCGCAAAAATTCCGTACAGGGGTGGGATTCAAACCGTGCACACTGAGGCAGCGAGCAACCGCTTTCATCTCAATTAAATCATCTCTTCGGCCACTTGGCTACGCGGAAGACCCCAAAATCTTCCGAATAAACGAGCTTTTAAGCTACGATTCGCAAGGTCGTTTGGGACTATGAAAGAGAGAGAAAATTTTTCTGAAGAAGAATTTTACTGCTTTATGTTCCTTACAGTTTTTTGGATTCATATATATATATATATATATATATATATATATATATATATATATATATATATATAAGGTGTAGTGAGTAATTTGCGCCAATTTTACTATAAAAGAAAATATCACAGAGTTCATTTATTCAGCTATATTTACTAAACTTACATGTTAATGAGTTGAAGGATTGCACTATACATTTTATTCAAACAAACCGTTGTCGGCCTCAATCACGTCTTAGAGGTTGGGTCGGAAAGTGCTGCAGGCCATCACGACAGTCTCGCTTTTTAACTGGGTGAAAAGTGTAGTGATCCTGGATCTGAGCTCTATCTTAGTAGTGAACGGCAAGTTGTTTTTCTATCTTTTTCTCTCGCCCGACCTCACCCTGCACATAAAAGTCCAGGGGTTGCAGTATGAGCAAATAGGAAAGATTTTGGAGTGATGTGGTTAAATATATCTTCTAACAGCCAAAACTGGAACCTCATACTTATGTGGCAAGGTGCAGAGTCGTTAGGCCACACGTACGGCCTTCCAACAGTCACCTCCTAGGTCCAGGGTAACACAATATCATCCAGGCATTTGATGTAGCCCTCGGGTAAGTTAAACGGAGATCTAAGGTGCCCCTCGCTACTGACCACCATGAGGTGGAGCTTGAAGTTGGTCTTCATCACTCCCGGTATATCTTTACTGGACGCAGCAATCCAGCGGTCCTTTTGCGAGGTTCCCCACCTGTTCCTGGCCGAAATTCTTCTCGTCTGAGAAGAACTAAAGCCTGCCAGGCTTGAGGAGTAGCTTCAGTTTGTTCACAAGCTTCGCAGCACCTTCTTTCCACTTGTGTTTCAACTTCTGCGGCAGAATCTTGCCCTTTCTCAACTTAGATCTGTATTAGCAGAAGTCCTCATCCACTATCTGCCTGACGAGAGACTTTCACACTCTCCCTTTTCCTTGCTATGGAACTCATTGACTCTGATGGATGACCTGAATCTCTGTGGCAAATTTGGGGGTTCGTTTCGTATCAGAACCTTTAGAGTGAGGTTTCCAAACCCCCTTTCCCGTACCCTCTTAATCACAGTCTGACACATCCAGCTCTTTCCTGATATTCTGCACCCCCCCTCAGATTGACACCCAAGAACTCGGAGATCTTAGCATTGGAGCACCGGATATAAATTCTAAGCAACACAGACTGCTTCTTACAATTTTTTTTCTATTGCATTCAGCTATGTTATTGCTTCCCTACAAATGATGTGCAACTGAGTCTACTATGAGAGAATGAAGTGAGAACCAACTCCAGGAAAAAAAGGCATGCGTTGATTTCAAAGTTGCTGACGGCAACAAATTACTCATCTCACCATATATATATATATATATATATATATATATATATATATATATATATATATATATATATATATATATATATATATATATATATATATATATATATATATGTATATATATATATCTCAAAGTAGCACGAGAGAATGATGAAAAAATGAATCTATTAAACCACATTGAAAGAGAAAACGGAATAATTTTTCCTAGCAGTAATATTTGTATTACCTTTTTTCGAAAAAGTCCGTGCAGGGAAGTGATTCGAACCAGGCACATTGAGGCAGCGAGCACCGCTTTGATCACAGTTAAAAGTATGCCGTTAGTACACTAACGGCATACTTTTAACTGTGATCAAACCGGTTTAATGTGGTTTAATGGATTCATATATATATATATATATATATATATATATATATATATATATATATATATATATATATATATATATACATATATATATATATATATATATATATATATATATATATATATATATATATATATATATATATTTATTGAGGTCATCCAGAACAGAGGTAAAATTTTTTTTATTTAATTTTTTAGGAGATACTATCTTATTTGTTTTATTTTAGTGCAAAAACTATTTTGTAGAAATTTCAGAAGAAAAAAAATTAATATTTAGAGGTGGCGTCCAGCACTTGATTATTACTGATTTCCATGGCACCCTGGAGGTACAGCAAGCACCCCGTTACTTTTGATAGTGGAAGTTCTCCAGCAGGGCTACAATACAACTTTCCTTTTCACTTCTTTCAGAAGTAGTTACTCATTTGAAGTAGCTTCAATAATGGTCTTTTATTTTTCAATAAACTTTTTTCTGTCGTTCGACATAACTTGTAATAAGTACTGTTTTTTCTCCTCGCTACTAGTTCGCAATTTGTTGTAGTCCTCTATGAGCTTAACTCATCTTTCAGCAGTGTCGTTAACAACTTTAATGATCTTTAACAACATTTTTAGCAATCCAAAAGCTTTCTGCTTGATGCCAGTACTCAAATGATTTGTTAAAAAAATTTAAGGACAGCCCAAGTGTCTTGAAGAAAGAGACTGTGTTTATTATCATAAGGTGCTTCTTGCCATAATTTTTCTCGTCTATTTTAGTTTTCTTGATTGATCTGAATCTGCTGGATTATTCAAGGCATCTATCATTTTTGCATTTGTATCAAATAAGACACCATCATCAAAAAAGGCCAGTGTCACTCACTCTTGCGAAAGATACCAGAGATGGTTTTTAAATTTATTCAAGGTGGTAGTTTTTATCATTTCATTTGTTCTATTGTAGCAATGAAGTTCTTCAAGAAGGAATAAATCATTATGTGTTGCACTGGTTGACTTTGGTGCAGAGAACCAGTGCTCTACATATATTGCAATGGTAAACCTGCATATTTCTTCCAAATTTTGGGGACTTTTGAACAGGAAAATTTTCATGGAGTATATAAATTTTGCCATCCATCTAGCTCTGTGGTATGTTCCAGGTTTTTTTTAATTTCACCCCTTTAGGAGGAGTTTCGTCCCATTATTAATAATGTCGACTCCAAGAGTTCCATGTAATCGTCTCGAATTTATGTTTCTTTGATCACTTTTGTAGAAAATCTCATCATTACATCTTTCTTTTCTTGAGGATGATTTTATAAGGTGTTTTATTTGTCTTGGTTTATGTTATTTAATTTTTTTAATCGTTTGAATAATGGAATATCAGAGTAAGAAGAAGTTTGAAGAGCAGGCGCTACACTCCCTGAAAAAAAAAACAACTTCAAATGTGTGATGTCGCCAGGGGAGCCACAATAAGTCTCTCTTTAATCTGTGTTCAATTATTGTGCAAGCCCCTCTTCTAAGACCTGGATTCGTTAACGGTTGTGTCAAAACACACTTTTTCTTTTATGTGTGATTTTCCAGTCAATCATCATTTGATGAAGTAATTCAGCCATACGTGTGCCAATGCCTTGAGTAATTTTTGGCACTCTAAGTAGCTGTTCTGTACCACTGCCTGATATATTTTTAAGAAGTTTTCCATCCCAATAAACTATCAAAGGCTTCTCAATTTGAAAATGTTTTTCAAGTTCTCACTGAATCTCCTAGATTTTTGTCGAGCTTGACGAATAGTAGAGTAACTATTATTATAGTCTTCAGAGTTGTACCCTACACTCGAGAGAGGCTGAGCGGTCAGTTAACTTGGCAACGTCCAAGTAGTAGAAAGCACGTCAGTTAATATGTTCAAAAACCGACTTGATGAGTACTTCAATAGTATAAATATAACAGAGTAGGAGCATAGAATAAAACGTCATACGAAATAAGGAGTTGGGAATAAAATGAAATGAGCAATAAAAAGATGCCAGCGGCACACTCCCCCCCCTGCATGGAATGAATGTTAATTCTCTTTTTCTGTTGGTCCTATAAGTATATTATTTTCATCACTAGCAGGCGAAGCCTGCGGGAGAAGAGAGAACTGTCCTATCAGCCCCCTCCCCCCTGGTTCTGAGAAGCGTGTTCGTTTATTTGAGGAAAGCTGAACCTGCATGTCAAGGGGAGACATGTAGAAAGGCGTGTACCGAGGAAGAGAAATAGTTAGAAAAAGCATGTAAATAAAGGCTAAATGATACACATGAAGATAAATGTGTACAGTAGAATAGAAATATTTAAAAATCAGCATGTAAAAAATATATATAAAGGGTACACATGTAGATAAGTGTGTACCGTTGAGTTTAAATAGTTAAAAAAACACATGTAAAAAAAAGCATGATACACTAACATTAGAAAGTGATAGTTAACATCTTCTGTAAGCGGACTTGCCTTGAGCGGACCTTAGGGGCTTTGCTGGTCCTTGTTTCAGTAGTTCTGTAGTAGGAGAGAATATTTTGGTTCAATAATTTAGCTTTTTTCTTTAGAGAACATTTTGATGTTGAGAGTTTTGGTTCATGGTAGTATAAATCTTCTACTTCTGTTTTACTTGAAGCATTGGTACAACTAGTGTTACTTGCAAGAACAACTGTTTCATTGAATGAAGCTTCTTGTCATCCCTTTTCAGTCCCATCTTCTCTTGCCTCAGTTGTACTTCAAGTTTACACTGTTGTTCCTTCTTATCTATTCAAATCATTATCTCTTTCCTTCCCGCTCTCTGTAGACGAAGGAGCTTTTTATCTTCCTTATTGGTCATTATTTCATTGGTATTTATTTACCTGAGCAATACCAAATAGCTCATCTAGACTTTCTTTCCATTTTTTTCTTTTACTCTTGCATGTAAGGATTTTTTGTCATCGCTCCTTCTAAGTTGTTTCCAGTCATCACATAATCTATTAAGTTTCTTTACTGCGTTACATTTATGAGTTTGTTATCCCAGCTTTTTGCTACACAGCTAATACATCGCTGATAGTTACGTCCAAAGCTTCTCTCTCTTGTTTAACACCTTTTTGACTCATCAGTAAACAGATAACTTCTTTCTTTGAGGGTAACTTGCTATGGCTCAGGTGTGTTATTGGTTGACCAATTAACCAAATTTCAGTTGAAATTCTGGTTATTATAGTGAATCCAGTTGAAATTTTTGTAATTGGGTGAATCAGGAACAGCGTCGCACAACCTCTTCTTCCGACTGCAAACAGCGCACTAAGTCATGTGACGTGCGCCATTTGCCCTGACCCAACATCTTGCAACAATTGTTCAGCCTCTATTTCTTTAGTAAAAAAGAAGTTAAATTTATATTATATAATATATGTGGATTGAAAATGTTTGTAATACTTAAAATATTACTCACAAATATACCTGTAATGCAAGAACAATATAATTTACGAGTAATTATGTATTAGAGAAGCATTGCTAGTTTACTTGGAGTTTCAATAAATCTAAAATATTAAAATGCCGGGCGCCACTTTTAAACATTATTTATTTGACTCAAATTTTTTTTGTATAATGTTTTAACATGAAAATGAATCAATTAAGATAGTAACCCATTACCCTAATATATATATATATATATATATATATATATATATATATATATATATATATATATATATATATATATATATATATATATAACTATTTCCTTATTTTCATGAGTTGTCAATTTTGTTGTTTTTCAATCAAAATCAAAGCTTTTTCAGATTTCCCCAAATATATTCTCTGGCTCATTAATAGCGTTCAAAATATAAGATCGAACTCATATAATCGTTGGCCTTTAAATACATTTTTTTAATGAAAAATCCCCGTTAGAACCAACAAAGCATTTCCATGAGAAAAAAAACCGATTGTATAATGATAGAAATAAAGAAAAGAAAGAGTGGATGGAAATAAAATATTGTAAAGAGTTAATAATGATGCAGTAATAGCGAATGTGACCTCGTTATACTTATGCCTGGGAGTATTATATACCTCCTAGAACGAGATATTGCTCCATGGGAGTGCTCTTTATCCAGGTTATTGGATTTCTCCCATATTTATAAGAAGAAAAAATAGCATTTAAAAAGCCTCCAGGAGTCACTTCAATCACTTCTCAACAATTTTGATATCATCTTACCTTTTTCCAGCATTAAGTAGTGCCATATCATAGATTAAAAGTTGTATCAAAATGACTCAGAATTTAGCTGATCTAAATAGCTTTAACTTCTCATGCACACCTATAAACAACCAATAAAAACGTACATACACTCTTTGAGACAAACCTTGGAGCCAAGGAATAATCGGAATAAAAAAGAGCCAATGAAATATTCGGAAAATATATGAATGATGATTCGGATAAGAACAAGAAGTTTCCTTTGAAAGAGTCGATAAAGGTGAAAAAAAGAATGAATTTATTGTTGAAGTTGATATCAAACATACTATGCCACCTTATAACTCAATTCTTGGACAATAAATCTTTTACAACTTGTGAATATCTTTGGTAGTTATGGTCCCATAGAAACAGTTGACAGTTATAATAAAATAATCATATGAGTCGAAGTGTACAAATCGCCATTCTCTGAGACAAAACATTTTATCAATTATGATATTTTCATATGTTTTTATTTCTTTTTAATTATTCTTTCTCAGCAAATATTCGTCCATCTTTATATTTTTTAATAATGAACCATGGATGTTAAAACCTATTCAATAACTTTAGCATTGATACCAGACAACTAATGTCTCAGAAATCACCTAAATGTAACTTTTCATTCACTATTATTACTAATAACAACCCATTTTTTTAACATTAATACATGAATGTGGTCATTAAATCTAAATTTCTTAAACATTTCAACTCATACAGATATTAACATCCATTCAACAATCACCCCCGGGATATGAACCCATTTTCTTCTTACTCTTATCTACCTTAATAATCCTTATTACCAGCTCTTCTCCAGATTTTTCGGAACTATATCACTTTTAGTCTAATGTTCGCGGATTCCACTGACATAGACAATTCCCTTAATTGGTCATGACCACGGGGAAATATCCGCAAGAACAAAAATCCCTCCTTCCACACAAAGGAGTAAGTCAAAAAAGAAATAAATCAAATTTGTGGTTATTTCTTTGACTTTAACTTCTCCCTACCGCCCTCTGGGGCAGACAAAACTGCTTTTGTTTACTTTTTACGAGCGAGACTTTTTGAATGAGATGTTGCTCGAGCGGCGTTTGCGCTCTGCGCTGTTCTTCGGCAACGTCTGCAAAACGAGGAAATGTTCTACTTCTCGAGTTAATTAAATTAGAAAATAAATGGACTTACAAAACGAAAAGAAAATATCTTTTAACTGACAGACAGGCGTAATGAAAACCTCTAGAAAGATATTTTTTATATTTTTTGTTTATTTTATTTTTATTGGTTATGTTTATTGTTGTTTTTTTGCTTCATTATTTACTTTTGTTTATGCCTTATTTATGATTGTTTATTTTGATATTGTATTGAAAATTTTATTGTTTGTTTTTAGTTTTTTGTATATTTTTATTGTTTTATATCGCTTATTTTAGTTTGGATTCCTTTATTGTTTAGTTGGTTTTTACTATATTTAGTGTTTATTTCATTTGTTTATTTTTTATCGTTTCAATTGTTTATTTTATTGTTATTGTTTTATTGTCACTTTTTCTATCTACAGGTTAAGTGTTTTTCTCTTGTTCACTCTAAGTCTATTTAAAAAATATCAGCGACCTTTCCTTTTTCAATCAAGGATTGGCTATTGGAATTCACATAAAGATTAGAATGTCAATCGACGGCAAGACCGATTGCAACAAGGGACGGTCCTTGCTTTGTTGGTAGGTGCAAAAAACGGGATAATATTGTGTTTTACCACTAACCCTCAAGCAGATTACCTTACGTGGCCCAAGGGAGAGACACCCGTTGCTCCCCAGGAGAGATGAAAATGAAATTTCTGTAACATATTTCGAGTAAAAAAATAATATTAATTTTAATAAAAATAATAATAATATTTATAAAATAATAATACTAGTTTTTAAAATAATAAAAATGTATTTGTGCGAGATAAGGGGAAAGGGAGGGAAGAGGCATTATTTAGGATTCTGGAAACCTTTTTAGCTGCTTCTATTGAATCAACTCTGAATCTGCTTCTGCCTAGATCAATGGGCGCTCATAAACTCTATTCAGAGCGTCAATATATTTTAGCTCTTTTCTAATTCACTGCTACATTAAGGTCCAGGACATAGCCGCTTCAGATTACAATGAAGTTAAGATGCATCGGTTGTCGTTAGTCACAGGATGGAGTCATAGAGTTTCGGGTCACCTTCTCGCCGGTAAGAATACACTGTAGATAATTGTGGTTCAGTGCGCACGTTAATCAATAGGTCCAACTCCAGCGACTGAGAAATGAAAGGCATTTTAAATTATTCTGATGGGTGATAAAATCCGTCCCGAGTGTGCAGATGGGTGGGTTTCGCACAGGCCGATTCTCAAGATGGCGAATATTTCTTCTTCTTTTTTTCTACTTCTTGTTTTAGGAAGGGCGTTTTCTACCTTTCTCTGTAGTCTATATCTGGCTGCGTTCTCTTACAATATCTATTCCTTGATAATGAACTTGAAAATATAGATCGAAAGTGCTTGGATTCCACTTTTCACTTTCCTGTGTGTTTTGCAATATATAAATTGGTTGTGCGAGCAGACACGCCCAGCAAGTCGATAGAGTTAAATAGGTACAATTTTACTATTTAAACAAGTAAAAGCAAAAATGTTACTTGTATATTGCCCACAAAAAGCCATGTCCAACCTCACAGCTGCAATCACAATCAATACTCCACTGTTCATCTACCATCTCCGGAACCACTGCTCTTGGGGGAAGAGATTCTACAAGTAATACACTGGTAGAACGAAAGCTTCCTTCACATGTGGTTGGTTTCATTTGCATTCTGCTCGTCTGGCGTCTGATGGGCAAAGAAGAGTGGCCAACTCGCATACAAATCATTCGCAGCCAAAAATCACCATACCGTAATAAGCAGCAATTACCGATGTCAAATGAGTGTTGCTTCGTTACCTCAAAATACGTTAGTTGATAGAATAAGTACCCTTGTCTCTTTTACCACTCTTTTCACTCCTCTTTCCATCTCTCTCCTCCCTCTCTTCTTTGTCTTTCCATTTAAGGTTTTTTTTTCATCACTCAGCCATCACAAAAGTCCTAGGTTTATCGAATTTATTGATCAAATTATTGATTAGCCCAAATGCATCAGCAGAACCGAGCGATTTCACATGAACAATGCCGCCCTCTTTGGTAAGCTTCACGCTTGATCAGTTTAGTTCAATATCCGAAAAGAACCTTTATTTCAAATCGCTTACGAACTAACAAATTACCACTATTTCAGGGGACGGAAAAATGTGCCAAAAAATTAATAGATAACTCCTTACCTCAATAGGTAACTAACATGTGACAGATGGAGAACAGCGAACCGGATGCAAACTTTTGCCTCGGATCATCATCCGTGTATAAATTATGTAACTAACTACTTGGAATCACCTGATGCTCATTTAAGAGATTATTCGCATTTCTTCTTTTATAAATAAATAAATTTGCGGTGTTTATTTCCAGTAAGATTAATAACTGTAATACGTTAGAAGAGTTCATTTAGAAACTAGCTTCTGAAATGCGTAGACTTCCATCTTCAGACTGACAATGATTGTTAGAGTAAAGATAGAAGTCTAATACAAGTCCTTAACTCTTCCTGGTAAGCTGCAGATGGCTCACTGATGATATGAATGAGTCAGCTTAACATCCAAAATAAGCTGTTGATTAATTGCATTGCACCTCACAGGTTTGATCAACACATCTGTCTCGGATTAACAAAAGCCTCGGTGATGAAAGTCTCGACGGGGATATCCTGGGACTGTTTCCGGTGTCCGGGAATCTTGTTCATATGGCCGCTCAATTTCCGTCTGTACGAATTCAACCGGTGGATAAGATGGAAGAAAGTTAGGTTGGGGTATAGGCGATGGTTGTGGGAGAGGATTACCACTAAATCGCACTGTTTGCTGAAGATCTCAGTAGGATCCGTACCATGAAATGTTATAATGTTTTGATACGTTTGTGTCATTAATTTGCACTGTTTACTGCGTATCTTAGTGCAGTCCGAATAAAAAAAGATAGCAAATCCTTGGTATGTTGTTTATTACCACTGATTCTCTAGAGTCTATTGCCAATCTCACTGCATTCCAAAGCAAAAAAAGTATTAAGCATTTTGTACGTTTTTTTTACCACAAATTCGCCCTGTTTTCTGCTTATCCCAGTAGAAACAAAACCACGAAAGATTGTAAGGTTTTGGTAATTTTTACCACAATTTTGCTCCTTCCCGAGGCCTAGACTCGATACATGTCAGCTACCGCTAAAGCAATCGGGAGTCCTATCCAGCAGCTAGTTCTTCCCGATGTGGGTTATCTTTATCCGACGTGTGAAGTGGTTAAGCACTTCATGTCCTTACAAAACGTGTAATCCAACGAGCTAACGATAACTAACGATAAAAGAGAGGGATGTTACGCAGACTATTTTTTTTAACAATAACCACCACCTTTAAGACTTAGTACTAAGCCAAGAGGATTTATTAGGTTGGGAAGCAAATCATTACAATGAGCTAATTCACATAAATGTACTAAAATGGACGAACATTAAATTACCGCGAGGAGAAAGGAAAGGAAAAAGAAACCGCTTATCGCATTTTATTTTCCTGTGGGTGACATTAATGAGTTCCAGATAAATGCAGTAGTCAGAAGCCAATGAATAAAGGGATTAATATTATTATTGTTATTATTATTATTTGTAGTAGTAGTAGTATTATAATATTATTAATTATTAGTATTATTAATGTTATTATTAATTATTATTATATTTATTATTATTATTGTTATTATTAATTATTTTTTAATTTTATTTTTATTATTATAATTTTTATTTGTATTCTTATTATTTGTGTTAGATTTAATTTTTATTATAATAATAAAACCAACGAGGGTATCTCTGACAAAAAGTTTCTAGGAAGTTAAAGGTTGTGACTATGTGTGGTAGATAAACAGCCCAATAGTGTGGACTTATTGGGGTGTTTATGAACGTGAAGACGCGCGACTCTCCAGAACACGGCCAATCTCCTTAATTGAAGCTCGTTCTTCTGCAGGGATTGGGTCTGGAAGGCAGACAATTATCCAGATGACAGCTGCAGCTTTGTTCCGTGGCTCTGCCTGGCACCGCGTTTTACTGTAGGTTGCGAGGCAGTCAGAAGCAAATGAATAAATGGATTAATATTATTATTGTTATTATTATTAGTAGTATTTTCACTTCACCTTATTTTACCACTTCCATTACAATAAAGTCCTCACTTTGTGACGTAGATGCCTGCTGGGTTTTTTTTTATTCCTAGTGTTAATTAAAACAAATGCCTTCATTGGCTTAAGTCTCCTGATTCTAATAATAAAAAAAAATCATTATGAAAATCCCAATAACGGCTCTATTCCACAAATCAGAGAATTTCCAATTAAACTGAGATTCCTTTAATTAAAAAGCCGCAAAAAATTCAATTAATAAACCCCACAAATATAGTAATTAAAAACTGTTGATCCTATCAATTAAAAGAACTACAAACGACAACAACAAAAAGATGGTCTCAATAAAATGGCTAATTACCAATAACGCTGCTAACTCTAATAATTAAGTTAACTAAGAAATAAAAGTATATATTGAAATAATTAATACACAAATTGCTTCAGTTATTAGTTACTATAACTAAAACATTCATAATAATACTAGCAGTTCAAGTAATTATAAACCTACCTACTCCAGTAAATAAATAAACAAACAATTAAAATGCCATCTTTCAGTAATAAAAAACAATAAAGCTCGCAATTACACTAATTGAAAGCATACCCAATAAAACTCCAAAATCCAGAAATTGAAAACCTCTCCATTAAATATCTCAATTCTAGTAAGTGAAAACCTATCTAATAAAAGTTCCAACTCCAGCAATTGAAATACGTTTCAATAAATCTCCAAATTTCAGGAACTGAAAATCCACCAAACCATCCAAAGTCCAGTAATTGAAAACTTTTTCGATAAAACTCACAAGTCCAGCAATTGAAAACCCTCCTAATAAAACTCCAAATTCCAGTCATTGAAAACCTCCCAAATAAAACTCACAATTTCAATAATTTACTACATTTCAAACCCTCCAAATTTGAGTAATTAAAAACCCACCCCAATAAAGCTCCCAATTTCAGCAATTGAAAACCACCAAACCCTCCAAATTCCACTAATTCAAAACTACCCGCAATGAAGCTCTCAATTCCAGTAACTGAAAACTTCTCAATATAACTCCCAATTCCAGTAACCAAAAACCACCAAACCCTCCAAATTCCACTAATTCAAAACTACCCGCAATGAAGCTCTCAATTCCAGGAACTGAAAACTTCTCAATATAACTCCCAATTCCAGTAAACAAAAACCACCAAACCCTCCAAATTCCACTAATTCAATACCTGCCCCAATAAAGCTCCCAATTTTAGTTACTGGAAACAACCAAACCCTCTAGATTCCAGTAATTGAAAACTTCACAGAATAAAACTCCCAATTCCAGTAATTAAAGCCTCCCTAATAAAACTCCCAATTCCAGTAATTGAAAACCGCCCAAATAAAACTCACAATTCTAGTAACTGAAAACCACAAAATCTTCCAAATTTAAGTAATACAAAATGTCGCCCAATTAAACTTCCGATTCTAGTGATTAAAAACCTCCCAAATAAAACTCAAAATTCCAGTAAATGAAAACAATCAAACCTTACAACTTCAGGAAATTTAAAAACTTCTCCAATAAAACTCCCAATTCCAATAAAACTCCCACTTTCTTTATTAATAAAGAAACTTCCCAATTCCATCCATCCGCCTGGTGACTACATCCCTTCCTAGGTAGTTGTTGCCTCTCCCTATTCCCCCCACCCCACTCCGTCGTCGGGCCACTACAGCGGCAGAAACAAAAGCGTGAGTGGACACATGGCCCCGTGGCACATTTACGGCCCACTGTGGCCTTTTGAGCCGCACAAAACCAGTCGATGGCCCGTCCCCACCCAAGAGGCCGCGGATTTCTCACAAAGGAAGAGAAAACTTTTTTCAGAGGTACCTTCCTGGAAGGGCGCGCAACCATGGGCCCGTTCTTCGCTGAGGCTCGCCCTGGGTGGACATCGGCTGGTGGGAGAAGGTCTGAGACAACGGAGGGGGGACCATAAAGAAGGGTATTAAAACGCCCGTCTTTGATACGTATCGTGATGGGTTCTTTGAATCTCTCTTCCAATAACAAAGAAATACAGGTTGGCCTCAAATAAAAGCCAAATTACGACACTTTGGAAATTTTATTTATATATATATATATATATATATATATTAGTGTAGATGGGTAGCAGTCTTTCTTGGATGCCAATTTTGTTAAAGACCATGGTATATTTCGCCTTGATCAATTTCCTTTGGCAGCTTTCTATTTTTCTTGTCATTTTGAGACTAAAAATAACAGTAAGAAAAATATAAAGTTGCCAAAGGAAATTGAACAAGACGAAATATACCATGGTCTTCAACAAAATTGGCATATATATATATAGAGTCATAGCCATAGGTTCGAGACTCTTCTATCCATAAAATTATATTTGAAACTTGGATTTTTTTTTAAACAAACAAATTACAAATGGTGAAGTTCAGGAAAAATAAATATGATTATCGATTTGGGGGAATTTTTCAAAACAAAAAGAATTACAAACGAAGTTAGAAAAAATAAATATAATTATCGAATTTTGGGGGTTTAAAAAAACAACAACAAAAGAATTACACATGGAGAAGTTTAGAAAAATAAATATGATTATCGAATGTTTGGGAAATTTTCAAAACCAAAAGAAAAACAAACAATGAAGTTCAGAAAAGAATGATAATTATCGAAAGTGTTTAGAATTTTAAAAACAAAAGAATCAAGAAAATATAATAAATTCAAGTCTGCTTTTTCCGGCTTTTTTCGTATATTAGAAGGTATTATTCAAGTTCTTCCTAAAATATATTTTCCAATTTAATCTTTAGCCTCATACCTTAAATTGTAATTTAACTACCGTTTGTTGTAGTTGCGTTTTTCGATTATTAAAAAATAATTAAACTTTTTAAAATTAAAACCACTATGTGATGTTCTGGAGTTTTTTTAAAGAAAGAGGTTTAATAAATGAAGAGGTTCAGAAAGATTTTTATTAATTGTTTAATTAAGACAAGAATTCTTAAGAAGTTTAAAAACGAAGGAAAAGATCTCATCCTGTCCGTCAACTGCTAGGATTAATCGGAACATAAAATTGATAAAAATGAATTAGAAATATATTTAAAAAATTCATTGGAAAAAGGAAGAATAATTCAATCGTTCACAAAAATAGTATTGGATAAACTTTGAACAAAACTTAAAGAAAGAAAAAATTTTATAAAGAGTTCATAAATAAAAGAAAAATGTCATTACAAAAAACAAAAGAATCTGTCACTCGCTCGAAGCCTGTTTCATATTTTGTGAATAAAAATAAATTGAAAAAAAATAATAAACAAAAATTACAGATAAGAATATAAATGATAATGTATTCGAAGAAAATGAATTGAATGAAGCCGTGATTGAAAGGAATGAAATTAGGCAAAACGATATTATTACTGAATTTAAAGACAATGAATTGAAAAAAGATATTATTTTATGTAATAAGTTGATCAAAACAAATAAAAATATACCAAACATTATTGTCAATGAGATTGTAGAGAATAATAAAAATAAGAATTAATAAACCAGGAAAAATGAAAAACCCATAAATGATAATGAAAACTCTTGCATCGAAGCAATTTCGTGATATAATGAAAGAGGGGACGATTAAACAAAACGAGGACAAAATAGGAATAAAGGACTCACAAACGTTTAGAACGCAAGTAAAAAAGCAAGTGAAAGCGAAAGAAATGTTACAATTTTTGAAACTCTTCAGGTTGAAGATTATGTGAGACTGAAAGGAAATATTTTCATGTAGTTTCTGTGCTCTTTGAAAGAGATTTGTTTTGGAAATATGAATTATTATAGTAATAATGGTACCGTATTAACAAAGTAAATAATGTTGTTTTCTATAATATATATATATATATATATATATATATATATATATATATATATATATATATATATATATATATATACATATATATATATATATATATATATATATATATATATATATATATATATATATATATATATATATATATATATATATATATATATATATATCATTAACTGATGCCTACTTGTCTTGCACTAACCTAATCCGGAACGGACTTAGCAACATGATATATGTTTAAACTATTTCTATTTTTTCCATGTATTACATAAGATTGGCAAATATAAGTGGCCATTGTGAGCTGACGGTATCGCGCCAAAATCTCTTTTAAATTGGCGAATGGCGGGAAGTAGATTCGCGGGCGGATTTATCTCTACGACTTGTCAAAAATCATTCCCTCTTGAGCCAACCGCATTAGGAAATCTCTCGAGGTTGAACTATAACTTATCTCGACGCGCATTTTTTCACATCTGTGTGTACATATTAGTGTGCTCTGGGTTTAGGGTTTATTAAGTCCATTTACATCGAGAGTCCAAGTCGATTTGTTTTGTCCGAACACATTAACAAGCGAACTGTTATAGTGTTGAGTGTTTGGGTCAATATATAGACCTCCGGTGATGTACACATTTGGAATAAGTTATATTGTGTTCTCCGATGAATTTCTCAGTTGAATTGAGTTGATGCCAGTAAATGACAATAATAATGTACATTTGAAATAAGGTTTAATTTTACTCTGATGTAGAAGCTTTTTTTTACCTGGATTTCATGGATTTTACTTATCAATTAGGCTACGCTATAGTTTTAAATTGGATTTTAAGTGTAAATTATTTAATAAATAATTCTGCTAAACAAGATATTCTATAATTAGTAAATAGACAAAAGTTTTGTAAATACCTTATTATGTACATAACCAATGCAATTTTGGAAATAAAGTTATTTGATTTAAAAAAATAATAATTACCCCCACGAGGAATGCTGGAATACAAATACAACTACAGGACATAATCCTTTCCGTTGGTAACTACAGGATAAATTTGTCTTCGATGGTAATTACAAGACAATTATTTTTCTAATTGGTAACTACAAGACATAATTTTTTTTTTCATTGTTAACTACAGAACAGATTTTTTTCACTAGTAACTACAAGACATAATTCTCTGTTCCTATGGTAACTAGAAAATATAATTTTTTCAGTTGTAACTCCAGTGAAGAATTTTTCTATATGACCTTATTTCTCTTTCTTGTATTCCTGATACCTATCTTTTTTTAAGACATTTTTATCTTTAACCAACTGTATTTCTGACGTCATAGTTTTTGTTAGCACATTTACGTTATTCACTTCTTACTTTTTTACATAGCTTTATTAACACCGTTTGTGTCCATGGACCTTCCAGGGTTATATAAGAATGAGAACGGAAGAGAAGAAGAGAAAATAAGTGGAGAGCATAAGGCCATCATTTCGAAAAGTTGAGATTGATAGGATGAAGTGAAATGAGAACAAAATATGGCCTGTAAATTGAAAGTTTACCACACATGGGATTATCTTAAGGATTATCTTCCTCTTATTATTCCCGGATTTAATTAAGGTCTTAATATTATTTATCTATTTAATGGGATGCATTAGTCTTTTGTGCTTTATCTTGAAGTTCTTTAAGTGTGTCGCCAGCCAGTATCTCTGTCTCACTTTTCCTATTCCAAATTAGATAAAAGCCCTTTATTTTTATAATTGAAATATTACCACCTCTACTGCTTCCCATTTCCCATATAATTAATATATATATATATATATATATATATATATATATATATATATATATATATATATATATGTATATATAGATACATATATATATATATATATATATATATATATATATATATATATATATATATATATATATATATATATAGAGAGAGAGAGAGAGAGAGAGAGAGAGAGAGAGAGAGAAAATCATTATTTCAAGTATAACCTCGAAAAGCGTCCTTATTTTGTCAATAACTACAGCAAAGCATCCTAATTTAGATCTAGCTAATCCTCATGTTATCATTAACTGTAAGATACAAAAATTATTACATTGATAAGTACAAAACCAAATACTTATTTTATCGATAACTACAGTAAAGAAAACTCATTTCATTGAAGATTACAGGCGAGTTTCCTTATTTTATTAATACTTAAGGAAATTTTCCATATTTCTTAGATATTTACAGGATATATTTCTTATTTAAAAAAATAGCTAAATCTTATTTTATCAGTAACTGCAGGATAAATTCCTTACTTTATTAATAAATGCAGGAGGTAATCCTTATTCATAGATACTACTCGTCAAAATTCTTATTTCATCCGTAACTACAGGACAGAATTATTTTTGAATCGTTGAATACAAGCCCTAAAAAATTTTCAGCGTAGAACTCTTATTCCTAAAAATAAGAAAAACTTTCTCCATCTAAAGTTTCTGGAAAAATATGTTTGATTGACAATCAGCGGACATATCTTTTTTATGGTTAAATCCCAACAGAATCCTTTTTTATCAATAACTACAAGACACAATCCTTCCTTCATTAGTAACTACAAGAGAGAATCGTTGTTTTAGTCGTAACTATAAGACATAACCGTTTTCTTTATTGAAACTATAGGACAGATTTCTTCTTCACTGAAAACTAAAAGACATAATCCTATTTCATTGTAACGTGCGGGATAGAATCCTTTTTTCCATTGCTAGGTAAAGGATAAAACCTTTCTTTCATTAATAACTACAGTGGAGAATCCCTCCTCTTCATTGTTAACTACAGGAAAGAAGTTTTCAAAAAACGGGTAAGTAAAAGATGGCCGCTCATAAGTCAGTTGTGAGGTCTCTCATAAGTGTTTAAGCTCTGATCCAAAGCGCAAACTTGGTCCATAGGATACAACATCCATTTTGTAGGCTGGAGATAGGGACCACACTCAAAAGTAGGATTTTCAACTAGACTAGAAGTATTCCAATTAAAGAAGAAACACCCCGCAAGAAAACCGAAAAGTAGATCAAGGTCGATGAATTGACGTTGGAATGGAATTAAATCCTCCCCAAAGGTGTCAGATGGTACCATTAGAGATTAACACAATGGGAAAAAACAATCTCTCTGGTTGCGTACCATATCAGAAAACCGCACGAACATTTTAGGGAAGGGGGTCATTTTCCCTTCCTATGCAGAGAAAATTTGTTTATTTTGCCTATAAGCGAGAACAATACCGCAAGAAAAGAAAAGAACAAAATTGGAGAGTGACGATTTGTTTGACTTACTAAAACTCATCAGGTTCCTGAAGAGTTTCAATAATTGAAACGAAATGTCGCATCTCTGTTTCATTTTCTCTGTTTGTTAATACATCATTTTTAATTACATTACCCCCCTTTCTATCTATTACACTGGGAAACACAATTTTTGTTGAGTTAGGTCTGACAGCCGTTTTTAACCAATTTTTCGGTGCTGAATCCAAAACTGATCTCCGTTTTTCTGTATCACGTCAAGTTTTTGAACTTTTTCAAATATTTACATACAAGGAAATATGAAAGAAACAGGCATGATTGCAATATTTATTTAACACTATTATGTTTTAACAAAGGATATGGCTAATGTAATTATATAATTATAATTGTGTACAAGTAGTTAAGGTAAAATTTACGTTTATAGCTCTTTCTGGAGTGTTCAACTTGAGGACTATCGCGTTTGATGCTCCAACAATAGTCAGCCATCATATATACATCCCATCTACCCTGATAACGTTCTTCCATAACCTTCAAATCTTGGTGAAATCGTTCACCTTGCTCGTCGCTAACAGTACCAAGATCATCCGTAAAGCTGGCAAGATCGCACTGCAACCAAGCGCCTTGTAGCTCTCCAATAGATTCTAAACAATTTCTGTGCAATTACTTGCACGTGTATTTCCAAGAAAGTTATTGACGACGTCTTTGAATGATAACCAAGCATTCTTCTCAAGGTTTGACATAGTCCCAGGAAACTGTTCATCTTTGATGAGCTGTCGAATTTGTGGACCATCAAACACACCGGCCTTGATTTTTTCAATTAACAGACCAGGAAATGTCAGGATGATGTACTTAAAACAGTCGCCATCAGTTGGCAATTCCTTTACAAACTGCTTCAGGAGACCTAGTTTTATGCGCAGAGGTGGGAATATTATATTCTTCCTGTCAACAAGTGGCTCATGTAAAATGTTGGGATCTCCAGGTTTAAGATCAGATCTTGGAGGCCAATTCGTCTCAAACCAATGCTTCCCTCGAGCTCTGATATCCCACATACAGAGAAAGCAGGGATAATTTGTGTACCCACGTTGCTGACCAAGAAGGAAGCAAACCATTTTAAGGTCAACACAGATGATCCAATTGTGTTCGTCATATTGCAATAACTCAATGACCCTCTTTATATCTCCATGTTCTTGACGAAGACAGACAGAATGCCCAATAGGGACTGCACCAAATAAATTGCCATTGTGTAGAAGGACAGACTTCCAGCTCCGCTTGAGCTGTCAATAAACATTGGCCATTCATTTGGATTGTAGATTGAAAGCCTTAATTCCTTCAGTAAAATAGGAATGTTATGGCAATACACAAAGCCGCTGTCACTTCTAAAATACTGCATAAATGTACTTTCTCTGGTTCGAAAGTATAATACTTTCGCTCCTTGTTCAAGTAAGTTTTTCTCATTCATTCTTGATGCTAGGATTTCTGAAGCTTTTTTTGATAGGCCCAAATCACGTGCCAAATCATTTAACTCGTACTGATCACATCCCCTACGAACTGAATCCTCGTGAATTTCGAAATCCTCATCATTGCTGTCACTGCGTTCGTCAACATCACTCAGATCTTCTAGAGGAGGTAGTTGTTCGAAAACTGGCACTGGAATTTCAGCTAAATGAGGCATTGGCCTTATAGCTGACGATAGATTAGGATATTCTATTTTACTTTTATTTTTCTTGTTAAATCCTGATGTTTTCACTAAACAAAAGTAACAGTCTGTGCAATGCTCCTTTTGCTCTCGCCAAACCATGGGGTTACCAAATGGCAACTTTTCGCGTGTTCCTTTGGTCCACATGCGTAAGCTCTCGACACACTGCCTGCACACTTTATGGAGGGCCCATGGCTTGTTTTGATCACCGAGTTTTACTTTAAAATATGCTCGTTTTACAAATGCACTGATGTTTGCTCTCTGACTTGGAATGGTGAAACAGGCCACAAATGTAGCAGAAGGAGTTGTTTAGGCATTTACGACGAGAAGTTGCAGGAGCAGACATGATCTGAAACAAAGGAAATATATACCTATGTAAATAAAACACTAAGATGGAATAGTTACCAGCTGTGAAAGCTAAAAAAACAGCATATAACGAAATAGAACGTACAACGCACACCTCTCACCGCACTGTCTCAATGGTGACTGCACAAACAAGTTGCCACGTAGCTTTAGATGAATTCAATCGTAATCAGCAGGTAAATCTTATTACAACTAAGCAGTGGAATTTTACTTCTCTGGGGGGTAAGATGTGGAGAAAAAAATAACCGTGCTAGAAAAAAGCTGACTACAAATTTGGAATCAGCACGCTAATTTTAGTCTGAATCAGTAAAAAATCTAACTCAACAGGAATTTTTTTTCAAATTGTTCGCCGGTGTTATTTAAAGAAGAAAATTGAAATAAATAATCGATGATTGGTTAAAATATTCGCCCCTCAACCCCAAGTTAAAAGAAGTAATAACTTCATAATTGGCATCTTCTAACTCTAGGAAACCACCCTATTTGCATTATATATATAATACCTATTTTCACCAGAATTATCCATTTATATAATAAAAAATTGATTTATTCACTGTATGCTGAAAGAAGTTTGCGTCCAAGTCCAATTCACTCAACCAATCGGACGTTAATTCCCCGTCATTCTAATTTGGGCCGTTCATGGAAAACGCCGCTTTTCAGCACAACGACTCTCTTTCAATTCGTCAGGTGTACACATGTATACGCTTTCATTGGCTTTCCTCATGCACATAAAGAGAAAATAGCCATGGCTAAAAAGTTCTTGCAATTTACAACCTAATTTAATTACGTCAGCGAGCTATTTGGGAGATAATTAGCCTCAAATGTTTGTTTGAATAGCCATTAAATTTGCGTTAATACGTACGATGAGTTTTGGCGGTAGTAATTTCATGCGCTGAGCATCTGTGAAGTGAGGCATTACAAATTCTTGTGTATATTGAACTGTATAAGTCTCTCTCTCTATCTTCATCTCATTTCCTCTTTCTCTTTCATTTTCTCTATCTTTCTATCTATCATTCTCTCTCTCACATTCACTCTTCTCTCTATCTTGGTCTCATTCTCTCTTCTTTATCTTTCTATCTTTCCTTCATTTTCTCTCTCTCTCTCATATTTTCTCGGTCACTATCTTTCTCTCTTACATAATTACTCTCTCTCTCTCTTTCTTTGTCTTTAATTCTTCTATATCTCTATCTATATACTTATATATATTTCTATCTCTCTATACATATCTCTATCTCTCTATTTTTATTTCTATTTATCTCTCCCTATCTCTTTCTAATTCTATCTCTCTGTCTCTTTATTTCTATCTCTTTATCTCTGTTCTTCTTTTTCTCTCTTTATTTTTCTCTCTATCTCTTCTTTTTTTTCTCTCTCTTTCTGACCTTTCTTTACCCCGTGTCTCCCAACCCTTCTCTCGTATAGCTTTCACCTTTTGAATACGAACATTTTTATGCCTTCTTTACGACAGTGGATCAGCTTCAAAGGAGATCGTTATAAATAGTCGCCGGTCGATCATATGCCATTCGCCATTATTCGCCGTTCAGTTGATCTTTATATTCCGAGCGAAGAAAAATGGCACAAGCGCTTTTCTCTACGGCGACTTTAAAAAGATGGCAAGCCATTTATGGGGTTCCATTTGCGCGCGCAGTGTTCTGTAAGCGTCTGTATGGGGTATCTCTTAACAATGAGAGATACTCGTAATAATGAAACATATACTCCTGTCACTGTGAACTATGCGTCGAAATAGATATTAAATGTCTCTGCCATACATGAGATAAATATGAATATAATAGAAGAAACCAAATCTTAATGACGGTTGATTTGACATCAATGGATGCGAGTTAGGGTAACTCATTCAACTGAGATGCTGATGATATACATCCTCACCAACTACGTCAAAAGGTCCTTGATAACGAGGAATTTGAGGTGTTTTATCATTTTAACTTTACAACTGAGATTTTATTGAGCGAATCTCGCGTTTGATCAACTTTATTGCCGTTCATTAGAAAGATGACCAAAGTGTTTAATTCGAACATAAAAAATAGGGACATAAAATATGTATTTCACTTTTGCGAACAATTTAATGTCATGTTCTTAATAGACTTGACTTCATATGCACATATTCACTTTAGATAAGATGTTTATAAACACTTAATAGTATTGTTTAATTTAACAATTTTGATGTTTCTCCCCCAAAAAGATGATTTGAAAAATGATTTATATTAAGTTAGCAAAACTATTAATGTCCTTTGAAGAATACAGAGAAGTGCATCTAAGAGTAGTTTTTTACAGTGTTTAAAATTTGCTGAGATTTTTTTAAAGATAGCTGTAGGAATGCTTAGGCCTATTTTATGCTTTAATATAATGTCTAGGCCTATTCTAAGATGTGATAATCTTTATGCCTATTTTATGCTTTAATATAATGCCTAGGCCTATTATAGGATGTGATAATGCCTATGCCTATTTTAGGATCTAGTAACGTATAGGCAATTTTTAAGCTGTAGTAATGCCTAGTCCTGATTTAAACTTACAAAGAATAGACCTTTTACAAGCTAGTAATGCTCAGGCCTTGTTAAAGCTACTTATTACTAGCCATTTTTTAAGCTAGCGATAACTTGTCCTTTTTAAGAAACTATTAATGTCTATGCCCTTAATAAACAAAGAAAAGGTATAAAATATATGGCATTTTAGCATTAATTGAACTGTCTGAAGGACAACGTTTACAACGTGTGAATATTGCTTAATCTCTAGCCTAACTTAACTTAACCTACTCTAACCTAACCTATCCTAAACTAAACTAACCTAACTTAACCTACCTTAACCTAATCTAACCTACCCTAACCTAACCTAACCTAACCTACACTAACCTAACCTAACCTACCCTAACCTAACAAAACCTACCCTAACCTAACCTAACATATATATTCAACAATTGCAACTTTTAAATGAAGCTCTTGAACATAGGCGACCGTCACTGGTGAACATAAAGTGGGTCGTCGTCCTCCATCATTACATTAAACCCTAATACGTTTTGCCCTATAATGGGTTAGGCTGGGAAGTTCTCCCTCCTCCTCCTTTCCCATAGTCACCCCCCCCCCCCTTCCCTGTAGCCATCTAATTTCATCACAGAAATGGCAAAGGTTTACTCTGATATTAAGTTGTTTTTTAACTTTAGAAGACCATCTGGCGACTGCCAACTGGGGCAAAAGTCAAAGTCACCATAATCACGCTACTCCCTAATGCAAGGCTAGATTAAAAAAACAAAACAAGTAAAAACATACTACACAAAAGAAAGCAAGTAAAAAACAGGCCAAAAAAAAACATGGTCAGCAAAAAACGAACGAGAAGCAAGCAGGGTGCGGCGTCGGGCTGATATGAAGGAAGTGGTCGCACCAGAAGAAGCCTGTGCTTATTCAGGTCATCATTTAAGGTGGAAAGGACACTCCGCACGAACGGCCTTCACACCGTCTTGTCGGTCTGATTCTATTGATCCAGGGACAGAGGAAGCAAGAACAACCAGTACCATCAGGCCGTCGTAGCCTCGTCTGCCTTCACAGCCATTTAGGATGTTGAGCATCCCATGCAGGATCCGTCGTTGAGGACTTTGGATACGAGGGTTAGTGATCAGATTATTCTGGAGGGAATGAAAGAGGATAGCATATATATCATCAAGACCGAATGTATTATTCAGGAAAGGAGGGATCCCCTGCTTAGTTAAACGATGGAAAAGAATTGTTAAATGGAGTTGTTTTTTTATTTTAAAAATGATTTTAATCTACTTTTTACAAAACGGATCTTAATTAGATCACGCTACAAGATGGTGTTTGGGGTTGTGATCCAGGAAAAATTATTTCATAGGTCATCTAGTAAAGAATTTCTTTGAGTTTCTGATCTAGGATTATACGGTGATTTTCTTTTCTATCCCTAACACTATATTTAAGAACGGGATTTTTTGAATGGGTTGAATAGATTTTTTTTCCTCTTAGTTTGTATGTACAAATTAACCAAGAGAAAATGTGAAGTTGATTAAGAATAAATATGATTATCAAATGTTTAGGAATTAAAAAAACAAAAAAAAAACGAATTTATTACGATATGGATGTTTTTGTTTTGTTTTGTTTTCTTATATTCAAATATTTTATCAAACTTATTTCTAAAATAGATTTTCAATTTTAATCTTCAGCAGGATGAAATAGCTACCTTCCCCTAAAACCAGTAAAGCAAAATGAAAATATGAAAAAACTTTAGATGGGGAAAAATTTGAGATCTGAGGATTCTTTTTTCAGTATACGCAAAAAAGAATTCCGATGGTGTTTTTCTTGCCTTCAAATTTAGAAAATAAGGATGGCTCTGAATAAACTGACCAAGATTAAATAATTGGGAGACAGATGTTTTTTCGTATAGTACATGCCTTTATTAAAGTTTTTTCTAGGAGTTTATTTATAGATCAAACCAAGCAATGGCTTCGCCACTCCTCCCTATAAGCGAGCTTGCGCTTCGCTACTAAGATTAAAATTTGAAATCTAAAAAAAAGCAGCCACGGTTAAATTTTTTATAAATTTTCTGAATTTCGCCAATTATAATAATTTAAAAAGGAACTTTAAACTAAATTTTCCCCTCCTTTTAAAATATCACGTTATAGAAGATATATAAAAATAAATTTTCTGAACTTCACGGGAACATTTGTAATTCTTTGAGTTTTAAAAAATTCACAAAATTTCGATACTTATATTTACTTCTGAACTTCACCATTTTGTTTTTTGATATTATAAAAGAATTATTAGAAATAACTTTGATAAAAAACATAGTTCATAACCAATATATATATATATATATATATATATATATATATATATATATATATATATATATATATATATATATATAATAGAGAGAATAAATTCCAGAGACACCAGAAACGGATGCAACATCTTTTAATTTCTTACTACGTTTCGAAAACTCCAAGTTTTCATCTTCAGGCTAGAATAAGTTTACTAAAGTTAATACATTTGAAGAAAACATGAAAAGGCTAACAAGATATTGAATTATTTTAAAAGGTGACCAATTATAAAATATCAATAAGATGTACATTAAGTTAAAATTTTAAATATGACTTGGCAACAGTGTAATTTGATTTAAAACTGACTAAAAAAGTAGTTAATAAATTTAAAGTTTATTTCAGAAATTAATGAAAAACTATAAGATAAATCGACCTGGCAATAGTTAAAGATAATCAACTATAATAATAAATTTAAACCTTTTTTAAATTTTGTAAACACTGTAAGAGTAAAAAACATTCAATATAAAAATGGGTTAATTTTGGTACTTACTAAAGTGGCTCTGGGATTTATCCTCAATATTAAATGCAGGCTTCACGGCTGAGCTCCATGTGTATATATATACGAGTATATATATATATATATATATATATATATATATATATATATATATATATATATATATATATATATATATATATATATATATATTTATATATATATATATATATATATATATATTACAAGAAAGAGAAATTGGACGCGAATGAGCAAATGAGACAAGAAACAGGAGCTTTTTAGAGGCAAGAGAAAGGGACATTAGAAGAAGACTAGAATCAAAGAGAGGAGAGAGCAGCACAATGAAGGCAATCCTTTACCGAGAAGACAGAGATAAGGCCAGGGGAAAAAAGTTTGAAATTCCTGGTCGGGACTCGAACCCAGGTCTGCTGATTGCCGGTCAGATGCTCTACCGCTGAGCTACCAGGCACAGTGACTCTACTTCGCCCAAAGAGTTACCCCATCAAACCCAGTATCTCTCTAAGCTAGGAACCTCCAAGGAATTTTTATGCCACATCTTCTGCACCTTTATTTCTGTCTTCAAAATTGTTTTGAAAGGCAGAAAATAAATATGGCGAAAGCCCTGTGGTGGTTGTTACCACCCGCAGAACTTGCATTTGCTCCTTCTTCTCTCTCTCTCTCTCTCTCTCTCTCTCTCTCTCTCTCTCTCTCTCTCTCTCTCTCTCTCTCCTACATTAGGGGACTCCCTGAAAGTTCTTCTGTTCAATGCGAGGTCAATCAGGAACAAGTTTCCTGAGCTCCGTGGCCTCGTAGCGACGGAAGAAGCCGAAATGGTAGCCATAACAGAATCGTGGATAAAAACCTCAAACCGAGACTTTAAAGGCAAATTCACGGTTCCTGGCTACCAACTCTTCCACAAAGATAGGCCAGACAGAGAGGGTGGCGGTGTAATGTTGTATGTCAAGGATACAATCAAATCTACGAACTCCAACGTTATATCCGACCACGAGCTCCTAGGCGTTGACCTAGATATCGCTCCTGTCAGATACAGGACCCTGCTGCATTACAGACCCCCTTCCCAACCCGTTGAGAAGGACAGGGAACTGTACCAGCTGCTGGGTGAGCTGGTTCAAGGCAGAGTGTGCATCGTTATGGGCGATTTCAACAGCCAAGTTGACTGGGAAACCAGAGCAGCCTGTGGCGAGAGCGCGCTACTCCTGGAGTTCGCCAACAACGAGTTCCTCACTCAATGGATCAGAGAACCGACGAGAGGAGACAATATCCTCGACTTGGTCTTCACCTCTGAGGATGATATCGTTGAGGATATCTCTGTAGGCGAAGAGCTCGGTGGCAGTGATCACCAGCTAGTTAAATTTAGCGTCGAGATCCCGAAGGTAAGGTCTGTTGCCAGTCAATCAAAGAAACTTGACTTGAGAAGAGCAGACTTTGCAAGCCTTCGAGCTGGAACGACTGACGTGAGGCTAAAAGTGTGCGATGCCGTTGAAGACTCGTAGAATAGTTTCAAAACCACATTCATGAGTCTTCAATCGCGTTTCATCCCTCTGAAATGCCCCCGTCTGTCTTCTGTTCAACCAAAGTGATTTAATCGAGAAATCGGCCAACTGCTTAGGGAAAAGAGAACTATGTACCGGCAATCGAAGATCTCGGGTGACTTTGACGAATACCGGAGGCTAGCCAGGAGAGTGAAGTCCAGCATAAGGGTGGCTAAGCGGTCTGAGGAACTCCGAGTGGCAAGACTCTGTAAAGAGAATCCCAAGGAGTTCTTTGGATATGTAAACACCCGTAAACCAATCCGTCGAACGATTGGCCCTTTGAGGAACGAGGAGACGACATTAAAGCATTCAGATGCAGAAAATGCTAACCTCCTTAACGACTACTTCTCTTCAGTGTTTACTGAAGAATGTGGTCCCATCCCCCAGCCGACGGATTCCTACTCGGGGGAAAAGCTGGAGGATATGGACTTCACCAAAGTTGAAATCAAAAAGAAGATCAGTGACCTAATGACGAATAAGTCACCTGGCCCGGATGGGTTTCTACCTAAAGTGTTAAAAGAAGTGCGCGATCAAGTGTCACGACACCTGAGCGCAATCTTCAACATGTCAATCCGGACCAAATGCGTTCCTAGAGACTGGCGTGAGGCGGAGGTGACTCCAATCTTCAAGAAAGGAGATCGTAACCAACCGTCGAACTACCGACCTATCAGTCTGACTTCGATAGTCGGTAAACTCATGGAAAGCATCATGGTGGACAAAGTGACGTCGTATTTAGAGTCAAACCTGCTACTGAGGAGATCCCAGCACGGCTTCCGAAGGCAACGGTCATGCCTGACGAACCTTGTAGAATTCTTCCACTTCGTTTTCAGTGAGCACGATCGGGACAAGGCGGTGGATGTGGTCTACCTAGACTTTCAAAAAGCCTTTGATAAGGTACCACACTGCCACCTTCTCGGGAAAGTGCGAGCAATGGCATAGACGGAAAGGTAGCCGGCTGGATCGAGAACTGGCTAAGTGGCAGACGGCAATGGGTGGTGGTAAATGGACAGTCTTCTGAGTGGGTGCCCGTTACTAGCGGGGTGCCTCAAGGTTCTGTCCTGGGACCACTACTATTCATCATCTACGTCAACGACATGGACGGTGACATGGTTGCGAAGATTTCCAAATTTGCCGACGATACCAAGCTTGGTATGAACGTTGCAAAGGATGGAAATACAGCCTGCCTGCAGGAAGATCTTGGGAAGATTGGGGAGTGGTCGGACACGTGGCAAATGCCTTTTAACGTGGGAAAATGCAAAGTGATGCATATCGGCCACAGAAACCCCCAATCTCAGTATATCCTTAAGGGCACTGCTATTGAATCCACCGACACTGAGAAGGACTTGGGTGTAACAATCACTAGTGACCTCAAGTTCTCGAAACAGTGCATTGAAGCGGAGAAAAAGGCCCAAAGGATGCTAGGCTATATTAAGCGCCAGTTTAATTATCGGAACCAGGAGATTGTATTGTGCCTGTACAACTCACTTGTCCGATCGCACCTGGAGTATGCCGTACAATTTTGGAGTCCTTCATTGCGAAAGGACATCGCGAGATTGGAACGCGTACAAGCCAGGGCAACCAAACTGATTCCCTCTATCCGACATAAAAGTTATGAGGATAGACTAAGGGAATTAGATCTGTTCTTGTTGGAAACCCGTAGACTGCGTGGTCAGCTCATTGAAGTTTTTAAAATACTTCGAGGGTTCGACAATGTTGACTACCGGGATATTTTTACACTGAGTGACAACAGAACGCGAAATCACGGCTTCAAACTTGAACTGAAGCGTTACAACCGCAATCTGTGTGGAAATTTTTTCACTTACAGTATCTGCGGTATGTGGAACGCACTTCCAGTGGAAGTTGTCAACAGTGAATCTGTTGACCAGTTTAAGTCAAGACTAGACAAGGTCTTGAAAAGTGGCCGTTTAGGGACGCAAAACAATTGAGCAGCCTTGTGCCCGCTCGATTGCTAGTCCAAAGGTACCCTCTTTGAATGGACGGTAAGGTCTCCTAGGGTACCTTCTTTCCTTGTTGTTACTCCTTGTTGTTGTTACTCTCTCTCTCTCTCTCTCTCTCTCTCTCTATATATATATATATATATATATATATATATATATATATATATATATATATATATATATTTATATATATATTGATAAATAAACAATAACGTTCTAGTCAATGCGGTTAGGTAAAGGTAATAATAAGAATTACTTATCTTCTGTAGATATCCCAGTTAGCTTTAGGAAGGCATCGGACAGAAGGGATCTTTACTTGAATAGAAGAGGTTGAAATGGTTGTGATCATACTAATATGATCCGATAGAGTGTATGGCCCTGGCACAGTTGAGTGATTCAAGATAAAGTTTGAGTTTGTGAGAACGATGTCAGGGGTTGTTGCAAATCTCCTTGTTAGGCAGGTGGTGAAGTCTGTGCCTGATCTCTGTACTATTTCACGATTCATGAGGAGGCTCAGGAAAGATCCGGTACCACTAAAATTCGTGGTATACCCTGTTTCACGGTCACCAATCAAGATAGCGAAACTGTTCTTTCTGAAGAGGCGTATGAAATTGGAGATGGAAATATAGGGGCGTCTTGGTGGTTTGTACCCTACCGCTATTATTAAGTCATCTATTGTGGTACTTATTTTCACTGCAAGGTAAGACTCCTCGAGGTTTGGGATTTCTTTAAATTTAATCCCTTTTCGTATTGGAATCGCTACCCCGTCGTATCTCTCGTTGGTATGACTGGTCGCGATCTTGGTGTAGTTGTATATCTTGATATATTGCTCGGTTGTGTTTAGACCGTGCTCTGATATCAGGACCACATCCGGATCTATTTCGCAAATGATGTTATTATACTGTATTTTTTACTTTCCCATCCATTTACGTTAAGCGATAAGATCTTTATTTTGTTAATATATCTTACATCTGACATTTTAGTCTTCCTGGACAATTTTAACTTTCGCTTGTTCTTCCCGCGCAGGTGACCTCACTCTTCCTAAACGCTTTTTTTTTAAACTGGTCGTGGGATAGGTTGCGGCATGATTCAGGACATATTTCGATGCGGCCGTTATTAAGTGTTGTAATAATTTTACCTTCTTGAGTGCCACAGTCATAATCCCACTTGTACTTACTTTTTACCATACCTTCGATCTCTTTTGACTTTGCTAGCCTCGGTAGTGGGGCCGATGGCGAGACGTATATATTCATATTGAGATTGGTGGACTTGTGCGTGGTCGTAGTTTGTTTGCGTTCTCTTACGTTTTTTGTTGGCTCGCTTTATGGAATGGGTTCTCACTCTAGGGCAATTGGTCCGTTTTCATGTCCGTTGTTGCCTCGGTCGATGCTGGTTTGTTCAGGCGTGGGTCCCTCGAGCTAGAAGGACTCATTGGTGCCGTTGTTGGGTTGCTTTCCGTTTGTGTTTGGTAAAGGTCTCCTGATAGGGATTGTCGTGAAGCCACATAGGTTTCATTTCGTTTTGTATCAGCATCTTATTTTCCATTTCTTGTGTGCTAGATGCCTGGGCATAGCTGGTGTTTGCCTTCCTAATTTTCTCTTCCAATATGTTCTTCTTCCTCTTTCTCACAAGATTCTTTTTAATGGAATATGACATTGAGAGTGTACGATGAGATCCATCGCAGTTAAGGCATTTTTTTGATTCCTGTGTTTGTGCACTCTTTCCAAGTGTGTGCAGTTCCAGCGCACTCAAAGCAGACTTTACCTTGGAATTTGCATTCTTTAGTAGAGTGCTTTTCTATGGCGTAGCATGAAAAGCAGACCTGCACAGAGACAAAAGTTTTTCTCTCGATTCACACAGCTAAAACCTTCGTGCAACACAATATGAGGCTTGCTCTAGATGCCTTAGCAGTCATCTCTGTAGTTTGGAAGGTTGCCTTGAATAAGTGCGTATATTCTCCTTCATCCCTGTTTTTGAATTTGTAGATCTCGTCTACCTTTGCCCAGCTCTGTTCATTTTCGATCTCCTTCTTAATTTCATTGGCACTGTGTGAACCGACCCATGAGTCTAAACGCCGGCATATTATTGATCTCTGAGCAGAGAGGTGAGGCGGAACTTTGAGAAGAAGATTAATATTTTCAAGCATGGCGCGCGATTTCTCGATAAGTAATTTATGCACGTCTTCATTACTATCGCATATTGCAAGGTAACCATAGGTATGGTCTAACAGTGGGCATAATGCAACTCCCAATATGGAGAAGATCGCTTCAAATACTCTCTCCCTTGACGGTTTGGGACAAGGTTTTTCACCCCAGGGGTCGTCCATGACGGCCCGTTGAGGGAGTTATCTTCGCGGAGCTTGTTAAGCTCCTTATCCTAGAACTGTCCATATTACTGGTCCCGGTTTTCATTTTCTGCCCTACCTAAGATAAATATCTATCAGGGCCCACCTGCCAGTCCTGACCAATCTGCCCCCTAATGGGGCCCCCTTTCTTCGTGCCCCCTATAGGGCTTCCTTCCTGGGCTCGGATACGTCAGAAACAGGTGGTCTTTACAGGCCTTTACTGGCAGAGAAGTTATACAAACAAGATATGTGCTACGAGTACTTTGGGTGGAAAAACGGTGACTTCAAGTCGCGACTTTAGCGAGGGTACCGCGCTTAAGTACACACGCGCGCGCGCGCGTGCACGCGAATCTTCCGATAAGATTAGCGACTTCAGTCGCCGATGGTCTTCATGCGTGGTGGAATTTCTTGGAATCTCTTCGATCACAAGGGACGATGAGTTTATGAGCAAGACTTCGTGAATCCTCTAGGTAATCGTAGAAAAACTCTCTTCAAGTGAAGCGCAATCATGAACAAGAGGAAGGACATACATTGCCTTAAATAGTGGAAGGGGAGATTAGACTACCCACCACTAAACCCTAATTAAAAGGTTGTTTCAGGATTTTGTACCCCCTAATTAGGGTTAAGAGGTGGGTAGTCTAATGCTCCCCTTACACTATTTAAGGCAATATATGCGACTACCCACCTCTTAACCACGCGCGCGCGCGCGTGCACGCGAATCTTCCGATAAGATTAGCGACTTCAGTCGCCGATGGTCTTCATGCGTGGTGGAATTTCTTGGAATCTCTTCGATCACAAGGGACGATGAGTTTATGAGCAAGACTTCGTGAATCCTCTAGGTAATCGTAGAAAAGCTCTCTTCAAGTGAAGCGCATTCATGAACAAGAGGAAGGACATACATTGCCTTAAATAGTGGAAGGGGAGATTAGACTACCCACCACTGAACCCTAATTAAAAGTTTGTTTCAGGATTTTGTACCCCCTAATTAGGGTTAAGAGGTGGGTAGTCTAATGCTCCCCTTACACTATTTAAGGCAATGTATGCCCTGCTTCTTGTTCATGAATTCGCCGCTTGGACAGCTGATAGAGCGCTCTTATTAAGCTTAGTAAAGCAGTCTCACAGCAAAAATTCAACGCTTTCTCGATCGAAGAAGATTTTAAGAATTACTCTCGTAAGGAATCAACACCACCAGTATATTTACTCGCATAATTGAAACAGAAGGAAGCTGCAGCTCACCTCATTTTCATCATTTTTAACCTTATTTTCAATTTCATCTATCGTCTCGTTTACCTTTTCCTCTCCCACACCCAAAAAATCCTCCCATACAGGGGGATACTAAAAAGAGAGCATAATACTTTTTTAAAGCCCTTCATGCACTTCACAATGACTGCCTAACTCCCTCTCCGCCAAACCTGGGTCCAATGCCTTGACTAGTGGATGCTTTAATTTCAACCTCGTCATAACTATGCAGTGCAGTTGCAACTGCATAACTATGGGTACGAGAGGAGGAAGGTTTGAGGATTAGCCAACTGCCAGATACCCGTACCAAAGGAGCCCCCGGACAATGGGCCTGGTTGCAATCTTTGAAGGTGAGTCTGCAGGGAAGTCTGGGGCCCCCAAGACCACTGAGGGAAACAACCGTCTCAGTATATGGTAGGAAGCAACTGCGGTTTTTTGAATTCCCGCGAGGAGGCAGCACCTCCGGTTAGCGATCGTCGATTCCACGCTAACCATCAAAAAGTCCGTCACATTTCACCCCTCGTGAGGAGCCCACGCAGGTCCATCCATTCATCCATCATGATTTCATCATTTTTTTTTATATTTGACAGCCAAATTAGTTGATGCGGCGATACTAGGAAGGAAAAGGGACCACACATCATACAAATAGAAGAAAATTGGAGTACCGGAGATTCCCACTGAGAACGGATCCGGGGAAACAAAAACCGGAAAGAGGGATCATCAATCGAACTTTGTACATCGAACTGAAGATCGCCCTTAAGAAACTTATCTACGTACCTACATTCGAACGTACGTACATTAGAAGCGAGGAACTTCAAGCTGAAAGTCTTCGTACACGAAGAATACCGCCTACCAAAAGGAGCAAAACCTACTGATATCAAAAATGGTATCGAAAGGGGTACTTGCAAATGGACTTACGTCTCGAGGCACGATGAATTTTCCATCGAAAAATTAATCGATGAAAATCGAATCCGATTCTTCTCCAGCGACATTAAATTCATAAAAAAGGAAACTTTCGATAAAGTATGAAATGGAAGATGGCAATCGCCGAAGACAAAGCAAGGATCAAGCAAAACAAAAATTACAACTGAGTATGGACCATAACAAAAGCAAATTAAAAATACTTCATTTGAATACAGATGGATGGAAAAACAAGTTCATCCAATATGGACATATCTTCTGCCAATTAGAACCTGATATCATTACAATATCAGAGCATGGACTCAAGAACGATGACACAATAAAAATTCACAACTTTGAAATAATCAAGAAAAATCACACATGAGAACGATATGACGGTACCACAATCGCCATTAAAAAGTGTTTAAGTACGCCAAGAAGCAGGAGGTGGATGAATCTTAGGCTGCTGTTAGAGTAGAAATGAAGTATTCTTCACTCACGATAGCAGCGGCATACCAACCACTTCGCCGCTCGTACATTCCGATCTACTGAGTAATGAAAATATTCAACTAGAATAATCCAGCAATATTGTTGGGGGATTTGAATGAAAGACTGGGGGAATCTGGGTACAAAACAACAAACAATGCGGGACAAAATCTAGAACTCCTGATAACTAGAAATATCCTAAAAGGAGCAGGACCATAATTCCTAACCTATATAACCTGGAGAGCTTAAACCAAACAAGATATTGTACTAACGAGTCTTAACTTTACCTACAACATACTTTTGGAACCAGCCCATGTCCCATGCACAGCCACATTGAAATTATGGTAACCATAAACCAGAATCTAATCCAGGTCCCAATAAAACATCTGAAATCCTACGGAAGGGCAAACTGGGAAACATAAATGTAGAGAATCCCCTGGAATAATATTATTTCCCCACCTCCTAAGATATTACTTCGGGAGAGAAAGCGAGCCGTTACTCGCCCATCCCCCTTTCCGACCTTACTCTTTTGGGACTCGCCGCCAAGTCTCTGCAAAATTCACACTGAGGCATCACGGTGAAATTGAGGCCACCTCCCGGCCGTCTCAATCTTTCCTCACCCCACCCCTCGGGTCGGGAGATTACTTTGTAAGATTCGCCGTGAATCGCTTTTATGGCTCCCGCCGCTGGTCGCCCGACTGGTCCGCTGATCTTTACTTTTGACACTTCACCGCAAGGAGACGCTCGGGTTGTCACAGCCGATAACGAAGGTTAGAGAAGGTCTCAATCTCTCTCCTTGTTTTGGAGAACTCCCGAGAAGTGAGAGTGATGGTCGCAAGCCACAGAAGAGCTGGACATCACACCCGTATCTTCGGGTCAGGGAGAAGGCTCTCGTGAGGAAACGTCAGCTTTTCTCGTCCGCCTTTGGATCAAGGATTGGATAAGCCGTCCTTCGAATTTCTTCTGGTGACCTCTTAAAGACAAGAGGCCCATTAGCTCGCTCAAGCCTAGTGTGAAGAAATCTCCTCCTTCCTTTGAAGTTCGTTCGCTGACCTCCTAAGGACAAGAGGCCCGCATCTCGCAAAACACAAGTTCGAGAAAGTAGCCTCACCTGTAACAGGTTTGTGGCTACCACTCGTGATTAAGCAAGGTCACCAAGACCTTCCCCAAGTTTGCCCCACCTTACTCTCGAGGTTTAAAGGAACTAAATCACTTACTACCCTAAATCTCCAATTATAACCATTCGATAACCTAGGTTATCTAATTAGTAGTCGGAAACTAATTCTGTCATATTCCTGTACCCATTTGTATATCCATATTTATTGTTTTGCCTTTTATTTAGTGTGTATTAAAAATCTTCTTTTGTCATTGTGTTTGTTATATTTCTTGGTCACGCAGCTGCCGCTATATATTCAAATCACACCCTTAGAACAATTACAGTTATCATCTTGCTAGGCCTACCTTAGGGCCTGTGTGAGCATATTCCCGTACACTTGGCCATTCTTCGACATAAAGATATTTGGCGTCAGGCTTTGGGTCTTCCCGACCTGATTTTGAAGCACTAAGTTAAATTGATAGTAGCTGCATTACCAAGAATATCTGAACAACAATATATTAGGACAATTTTCCTTTGATTAACGAGTAACTGCCAATTTTTAAGCCCATTTTTGTGTGGTGTGTCCACAGTTTTTCTAGTTCCTTAAAAGAGGATACTAGCTAAGCGGTAATACTAGCCGTCTTTTTTTGTGTTTCGTGAGTCAGATTCCCCCTTTAGTTAGTTATTATTTTTGCGTGAGTTTGCCAGATTTTTACTAGGAATCCTTATAATTTTTGTCCTTAGTAGAATTTATAGTTGTTTTGAGTAAAGCTTCAATAGCTCCGGTAGCTTTTTCGTGTGCAAAGGCCGGAAGTAGCATATCCGAGATGTCTTCATTCGATCGCTTTCATAAACAAGTGCAGATCCTAGGCTTATTTGGGAAAGATTTAATCGCTTATGTCCAGGAAGAGGAACGTAACGAACGTGCGGAAAGAAAAGCACAGAAAGAAATAGAAGAAGAAAGAAAAGCACAGAGAGAAGAATAAGAAAAAAAAGAGCAGAGAGATGCAGAAGAAAGAAAAGTGGAGAGAGAAGAGGGTGAAAGAAAAGCACAGGGAGAAGAGAATCAGAGAATTAGGCAGCATGAGAGAAAAATAGGCCGTGACCAAGTTGAGATAAACTCCGTAGGATCTTGAAATGAACAGGCTCAAGTGCCCTCACTATAACTCCCCGCATAAAAAGATGGAGAAGATTTTTGCTCTTATTTAACGCACTTCGAGAAGATCTTCGAAGTCAACAATTGAGACTTAGAATCAGACGGCGTCGGCCGGTTAGTTCCACTATTAAATTCTCGTCTTCACGACATATCCATTTCGCTCCCTTCCGAGGCCACAGCGCGTAATTCAGCCAGGCCAAACCTACAGGCAATTTGGATTCAGGCTTCGGTGTAATTTCCAATTCTGGCTGGTTTCCGTCCATTATCAAATGATTATGAGTGGCTAAATGACTTCATTCTAAGGTATCAACTGATGTCGACCCGACATCGCGAAATAAGGGCCTTCCTAGCGTACAAAAAAGCGTCCACTTTCAAGGTGTGTGTGGAAGAAGCCGACCTTCACGCTTCCATTCACGACCTCTACCCCAAGGAGGGCAAGAATAACCATCCTCCCCCCCCCCAACACAAGTTTGGGTTTAACCGAAGCCCACCCAAGGGCAACAACGGCTTCGTAATAGTGCAGGAGCCGAGCAAGTAGATGCCTTACTCACCGCGAGAGCAAAAGGACGTAAAATCCCTGTTACTCCCCTCCACGCCTAGCAACTACCCCCGTAGACCAATTTTATGCTTTACGTGTGGGACCCCTGAGCACTTAAGTTATAATTGCCCCCAAAATTCTTAACTGGGGACCTCGTCGAGTCACCAGGTCCACCAAATCTCTGCTGCCCTCTCGCCTAATCCACCAGCCGCATCACCACCGGCCCCTGGTCCCTCTTCCCCGGATCAACAGGTAGATTTCTTGTTTAACGAGAGTTCCCCCGGTGGGCTCCAGTTTGAAAATAGCGCAATAAATGGTTGCCGAGTATTAACCTTCGTTAGAGATACAGGTTCCACCTGTATACTAGTTTCCGACAAACTACTACACCCCCCGTAAGTGCCCAGCATAACAGGTTTGCGTTGGTGCACGAATTTTTAGGTCATGCTACCAGGTTGCCAGTGGTACGGTGTCATATTGAGTGCCAGTACTTCACCAGATGGGCCGACGTAGTCGCGGCCCCGATGAAATTCTGCTGCGTCCTCATTGGACAGAGTGCGCAGCTCTCCCAAAACTCAATTTCCCAACCGGTCGTTACCAGGGCCCAGGCCGAGAAGGATGAATCGCTTCTGGTACTCCTATCGTCCCCAGACATCGACCTCGCCACTAATGTTCAATGCGATGAGGCGCCGATGAATTGTCCCTAATTACAACCCTTGTGGGAAAAAGAAAGGAAGAAAGAGCCTGAAAGGGTGCGAGGCGATCGGAAGATCGAATACACCGTGAAAGATGAGTTATTATATCGTTTTCTGTTGAGCCAGAGAGCCCCCCGAGCAACGCGTTGTGTGTGCCGAGAACGAATATCTAACCCGTTCTAAAGATGGCTCAAGATGGCCTAATACCCGTACAGTTCGGCCATCACAAAACGGCACAGCGAGTTTTTAAATATTTATTTTGTCCAGGAGCGCCCAAAGAAATTTTCGACGTCTGCAAGTCCTTTAAGGTCACCTCCAAAGTGCGTGTAGCTCCCTTTCCCCTTCAAAAGACCCCGAGAGTGCCCGAGCCCTTCGCCCGGATCTCAATCGGCCTAATAGGTCCAATTCTTCCCCCTTTAAGCGAGGACACATCTATCCCGTTGAACCGTGTGTCTGGCCAAAACGGTGCGCGTAGAAGCAGAGGATAAGTATCCCCTGCCGTCTCTCCCTTCCTCCCAAGCGGAGCCTCACTTCGACTTGAACGTAAACCCCAATCTCGCCCCTAATGAGAGGTCTCAATTGCTTGCGCTATTGGAAGGCTTCCCCGTGTCATGTTATCGTCGTCCTGTACCGAATTTCGCTGCCATAGCCTCGTCCCTTAACGACTTGCTGAAGATAATGGCCCCCGATCCAGTCAATTGAACCCCTTCGGCAGGAGATCGCTTCCACCAGTTAAAGGACAAGTTAATATCTGCCCCTATCTTGAGATAATCGAATCCTAATAAAATATTCGGTGTTCGTACCGAGGCCTCCCAAGATGACCTAGGTTGTGCTCTCGTCCAATAGGATTACGATGGAGTAGGATATCCTGTAGGATATGCTAGCAAGATCTGTCCCATAGCAAAAAAGTGTATGCCACCAAAGCGCTTGAAGCGTTAGCCATAGTTTGGTCTATTCATAAGTTTAGGATGTATGTTAAAAGCACCGACAACTGCATAGCCGATAGCTTGAGTCGGAATCCTATAGAAGACCCTTCCCTCCAACAACCTGAGTGTATAGTAAAATTCGCATTTGATTCATTTTGGTAAATACTATTTTCTTTTCTATTTTTTGCCTTGTTGATTTGGTATGTGCGTATGTATAGATTAAGTTATCTGTGGTTACACTTATGTGAATCCCGTGTAATGTTATGTTTTTTTTCTCTGTTGGTAAACATTAAATTTGTAGCTTTATAAGTTCCAAATCTTAATGAAATTATTGTAGACATTTTTTTCGCTCCAAAGTGTCCTGCGCTGTAAAAATGTCTTGGGATAGGAAAGAGTGTAGAGGTATCCCCTAGAATAATATTTTCTCATGAGAGAAAGCGGGCTGTTTCTCCCCCCCCCCCCCCTCCTTCCGACCTCGCCCTTTTTGGACTCACCGCCTAGTCTCTGCAAAATTCACACTGAGGCATCACACTGAAATTGAGGCCACCTCCCGGCCGTCTCAATCTCCCCCCACCCACCATTCTCGGGTCGGGAGATTACTTTGTAAGATTCACCGTGAACCGCTTTTATGGCTCCCGCCGCTGGTCGCCTAATCTGGCCCACTGATCCCTACTTTTGACACTTCCCCGCAAGGAGACGCTCGGGTTGTGACAGCCGATAACGAAGGTTAGAGAAGGTCTCAATCTCTCTCCTTGTTTTGGAGAACTCCTGGTATATATGCCCCCTCTCCAGGATTACAGACATAGTTGGTTAGACGAGACTCCTCCAAAAGAAGTGCAAATCAACGAGCTTTCTCCCGAGAAGTGAGAGTGACCGTCGCAAGCTACGGAAGAGCTGGACATCATACCCGTATCTTCGGGTCAGGGAGAAGAGTCTCGTGAGGAAACGTTAGCCTTTCTCGTCCGCCTTCGAATCAAGGATTTGATAAGCCGTTTTTCGAATTTCTCCTGGTAACCTCTTAAAGACAAGAGGCCCGTTAGCTCGCTCAAGCCGAGTGTGGAGAAATCATCCCTTCCCCCCTCGCCCTTCGAAGTTCGTTTGCTGACCTCCTAAGGACAAGAGGCCCGCATCTCGCAAAACACAAGTTAGAGAAAGTAGCCCCACCCGCTGCTGGTTTGTGGCTACCACCCATGAGTAATCAAGGTGACCAAGACCTCTCCCAAGTTTGTCCCACCTTACTCTCGAGGTTCAAAGGAACTAAATCACTGACTTCCTTAAATCTCCTATTATAACCATTCAATAACCAAGGTTACCTAATTAGTAGTCGGAACCTAATTCTGTCATATTCCTGTACCCATTTGTATATCCATATCTATTGTTGTGCTTTTTATTTAGTGTGTATTAAAAATCTATTTTTGTCATTGTGTTTGGTATATTCCATGGTCACGTGGCTGCCTTTATCTATTCAAATCGCACTCTTAGAACAATAACAGTTGTCGATTTGCTTGGCCTACCTTAGAGCCTGTGTGCGCATATTCCCGCACACTTGGCCATACTTTGACAATATACAACGATGCTTGAATGTTATACTCAACCGGAACTTTATGGGAAGAACCTGGAACAATTGTAGGAAATAACGGACGCACTCATAGAGAAAATCTTAGAAGCGGACGCTTTGAACATACCGAAAATCAAGTATAAGACGCTCCCTCACCTGAGAAGGACCGAGTAAATAAAGTGAAATCCAGAAACATTTAGTAAATATACGCAGACATCAGAGAAACGGGTACTAACCAATAAAAGCCCAAAGATCTAAAACGCCAAAAATATGAAATGATCTTCCTGATAGAGGAGCAACAAAAGGAACTCTGGTAAAATTTTGTAAGGAAAATAGAAAACTTTGAACAACCTTATAAAGCATGGAAACTATACGGTATGATAAATGCAGACCAAAAGGAAAGAGAATACAGATAAAGAATGATCAAGGAGAATTATTAAAAAGTAACGAAGAAATAGTAATTCTATTTAAAGAAAATTCGAGCAAAGTATACACCATCGATGAAGAAGATAACCTAGGATACGACAAAGAGACGGAAGAAATAGTCCACAGATACTTATTCACAAATCGGGATAGAATAACTCCAGCAGAAAAAGTGGACTATATATTTCAGGAGAACGAAGGAATAGGCAAAAACATCACAATAGAAGAACTAAAAGGAGCTATCAGCTCATTTAAACCAAAGGCCCCTGGGAATAGAGGCCTCACGAAATATAATTACGAGAGAGCCCTCGGAAACATCTTAAGGGCCATAACAGACCTCTTCAATGCCTATCTTAATATAGGAGCTTACCCGTTAAAGTTCAAGTTAGCAAAGATGGTGTTCGTGCCGAAACCAGGGAAACTACCCCATCAAGTTTCCAGCTACAGGTCCATCTCCTTACTAAACTTTCCTAGAAAAGTTCTCGAAAAAATAGTAAACACATGATTGGTCGATTTCCTCGAAGAGAACAATAAATACAACGCAAATCAATATGGCTTCCGAAAGGACAGAGATGCAACCATAGCGATAGCCATAATAACGGAAAGAATAGCGCAGGCCAAAGCTGAAAAGGGGTACGTGGATGTGGTCCTCCGCGATGTCGAGAAGGGCTTTGACAAGGTCTGGGTTGAGAGGTTCAAATATAAGGTCCTTCGGCTGGATCTCGGCCTCAAGATAGAGAGGATGTTGGCTGACTACATCTCCAGTAAAAAAGCTTACATTTCCATCGAGGACCAAGAGGGACCGACATTCCACATTCAGACGGCGTCCCTCAAGGGCGGTGCATGAGCCTCACTCTATACGCGATATACACGGCTGATCTTCCGCTCCCAATAACACCGGGGTGTATTAATATACAATACGCGAATGACATCAGTCAAATTATTGCATCGCAATCCACAAAACCCAAGATGGCAGGCAAGATCCACCGAAAGAGAAATTAACAATACATATAAATCAATTTGAAAATAAATGAAAAATCAAAACAAACATACAGAAATTTAAAATCATTCCAATAGTGAGGAATAAAAAAGATCGTATCAACATCAACGGCGTTAACTACGAATACACAACAGAGGGAAATGCACTGAGACTCCACATTGACTCAGGGGATTACCATGCGCATACAAAAGCAAGGATAGCCAAAGCCAAAATGGGCATAATACGGCTATCCATTCTAAGTAATAGGAACGTAAAGAGAAAAATAACTATTTATAAGGTGTTCACGGAATTGATCTTAAACTACCCACCGATCCCTTTGCATACGATCTCTTCAGGGAGTGCAGAATAAAGCGACGTATATTATCACGAATACGAAAAAAAGTAGAGAGGAAAAGGATACAAGACATCATAAAAATCGCCGGTATAGTTTCGATTAACATAACCATAGAAAAAAGGGCGGAAGACATCTAGAAGAAACTGGAAAAAACACCACGAGACAAACAGGATGGTAGCAATCCAGAACCGGAACTATACTGGCAAATGATTCCCTAGTAGTAGGCTCCACCTGCGGCAAAGGGAACCCGAAATCTTCACCACTTGAGTGCACAAGCACTCAGTAAAAAAAAGAGAAATCAAGCTCACACAAAATATAAAATAAAGGTATGAATACCTAAAATAGAAACACGTAAGTAAAAAGGAAACGAAAAACATAGCAATGAGAAGAAACTTAAACATATACGAGGGGAGGTCAATAGTTTTTGCGAATCGGTAGGGCAAAACAGAGGAAGGGGGATGGCTGTTTGTATGAGTGTTAGGACAAGTTATGACAAGTCAGGACCTGCAGCCACACGATCCTGCCTCGTCTATTTAAGAAGCAGTAGCTGATCGCAGATCGTCAGTCGCAAATTTTTCAACAATGGAGAAGGTTAAGCACCGCGCAGTGATCAAATTTTTTACCAAAGACGCAAGAATGCAAAAGAGATCCATGAACGCATGGTTTCAGTGTACACCAACACCAACCCTTCATATGCAACCATTTCTTGCTGGAATAGGGAGTTCCGCCATGGTCATGAGTCCCTTGAAGATGACCCCCGTCCAGGACGCCCGTCAGACGTGACCAACGAGGAAAATGTGGCCCGTGTAGAGAGGATGATCCTCGAAAATCGACGGGTGAAGGTCGAAGAAATCGAGGGAGAACTTAGAATATCACATGAAAGTGTTATCAACATGATCCACGACAATTTGGCCATGACCAAGGTCTCTGTCCGTTGGATTCCTAGAAACCTCACGCCCTATGATCGACTTCAACGTCGTCAAAGTCCACAAGGCCAGAGTTGCACAAGCTGCCCTGCGTGAGTGCGGATTCGAGGAGCTCAACCATCCCCCTACAGTCCAGATCTGGACCCTAGCAACTACTTTTTATTCTGCCAGCTCAAGGTTGCACTTCGTGGATGCCGATTTGGGGACGATGAAGATGTCCAGCTCACCGTCCAGGATTGGATTGAACAGCAGTAGGAAGATTTCCGGTTGTCTGGAATTCGAAGCCTCAGGGACAAGTGGCAAGTGGCGCAAGTGCATTGAAGTCGAGGGTCGTTATATTGAAAAATAATAAAACACTTTTCCTCATATCTCGTTTCCTTATATCCAAATTGCAAAACTTATTAACCGCCCCTCGTATAGATACAAATATAAGTACACAGTAAAATATTAGAAACTGAATTAGAAGTGACCAGCCTGAATAAGGTAAATAAAACACAAATAATATATATATATATATATATATATATATATATATATATATATATATATATATATATATATATCAGAACAATGTTGAATCCAATGGCAGATTCCAAATATGTAAATAAAACCACTGTGGAAGAGCGTAGTATTTATTATCTCGAGACCAGTTTCGGCATGGAGTTTGTCATGCCAGCCTCAGTCAACACTCAGAATCCATGTAGTCACACCAAGTGTACAATATATATATATAAATATATATATATATATATATATATATATATATATATATAGTTTACAGAGATTCAATTGGAGTTCTTAATCAGGTGGTGCGAATTTAAGTTTATTAAGGATATCTTTTAAGATTAGATCTTTGACGTATGGGCTGAATTTAAATTGCCCATCCGAAAGGTTAAAGTTGGGGATTTCATCTATAAGGGTGGATTCAATGACCTTTCTTTGGCGAAGTCCTTACACGGGTAGATTAGTTCGGCCTGGTGGTAGTCTATCGGGTGATTAAAGTTATTATTGTGTGTAAAAAGACTAGAGGCTGTGTTTCCCCGTCTAATGTCTCCTCTGTGTTCGGACTCGTACATTCTATTATCCAGATTTCTTCCTGTTTCGCTTATGTAAAATAAAGGGCAGTTAATTTCTTTACATGGTATTAAATAGACTGATTTTTTAATGGTCGAAGGGTATTTAAATACCCTTTAACCATTAAAAAATCATTCCCTACCACCAAACCTATAGAAGAAACCAACGACATGGCGGCGAGCTGGTATGACATTGGCATACAAAAACTGCCACAGCGCCTACAGAAATGCATCGACCGAAATGGCGATTATGTAGAAAAATAGATGAATGTTTAAACCATAAAATGATGTAGACATTATTGACACTAAAATTGGATCATTATCAGCGACTAAAGAGAGAGAGAGGGCAAATATTAACTGTAAAAGTATTAAAATAGATAAAATTATTAAAATGACTGGCAATGAAAGGTAAACCAGTAAATTCGGTAAATATTGAGTTTCATGTAAAAAACAAGGTCTGCTGACCAAAGGCGCGTGCTCTCACTTATTCTGATTTATGACCTTACGACCTACAAAATTTCAATAATTCCAGGAGTAACCTTGGGAGGACCTTAGCAATTATATCATTCGAAATACAATGTAAAACAACATAAGGGTTTCAAATTTCGTTAGAACGGCTGAATTGTTACAATATTATTGCTAAAACAAAAACAAAAAAGTAAAGCGGGGCTTGAAGGACCAACTAACTGACATAGTGAGATATACCTAGAGTCGCCCGCGACTAAAAACACATTCGGGAAAATTACTTAACAATATCTGTGTAATTTGGCAAAAAAGGGAAAGACAAAAGATATTTTTTTTAATACAAATTTACTTTAGTTTTACGAATTAAAAACAAACTGAATATAGTTAAAGGAATAAAATAACCCACTATTCATTATAAACAAAAAACAACAAAGACAAATGTAAACAAATTGCAAATGGGGACTAACCTGTATCGTTGGAGTTGTAATAGCAACCTACTAACGCTAGAAAACTAATAACTAAGATGGTTCGGTTAGTCTGTTGGAAGGGTAATATATTGGTTGGTTATAAGCTGATTAATTTAATTGAAGAGATGTAATTACTTAAATTAGGGCTTCATGTTTTGAGTAATAAAGACTCAAGGATTTTCAACTCCAATGGTATTGAGGGAGATGACAAAATGGTCCGAAAATCACTTAATATTCTTAATTCAGAACCATTTAGCATCTTAGAGTGGTATTTCTGAGTACCTCAAAGTTACCAGTATACGATAAATCATAAAAAAATGCACTGGTTTCTTCAGTTGTTTCTTTAGTCTCGTGCACCCGTCTATAAGTTGATATGTCGGTCCGTAGGATAGACGGTTGGTCGCTTGGTCGGTTAGTAACCATTTTACTTTTCAATGAGTCTTTTAGCAATAATATCGTAACTATTCGGTCGATTCTAACCAAATTTGAAACCCTTATGTTTTTTTACATTTTGCTTTGAATAATATAATTACTAAGGTCTTCCAAAGGTTAATTCTGGAATTATTGAAAGTTTTGAAGGTTATAAGTCAGAATAACTGAGAGCACGCGACTTAGGTCTGTTGACCTTGTTCTCCTTTCCATTTTACTTTTTAGAACCCAATTATGTTCCATTTTGTCCTTTTGGTCCTTCTAGTTCGTGAATCTATGTGTCATGTATTTGTGTCCGAATACCCTAAGTAGCCGCTGTGGTCAACCATTGTCGGAGAGTTCGATGTAAATCCAAGGATTCTCAATACCCACTCTGCTTCCGAACTTGTCTGTGCCCTCCGGTAAGGTCGCCTTACAAAATCGCTATTCCAATGCAGTGTTTGGGCCAGTTACGAAACGATGTGTGTGATGGCTCTCTTTTCCTAAAGCGGTTCTGGTTCTGTTTAGTAAAGTAAACTGGAGTGTGCGCAGTGATGGTATGCTGTTTGTATAGCAGTGAGTAGTCCTTAAGTGGATGAAAATCCTCGTGTACTGCGACATCCAAAGTGAAGGTTAAACCAAACAAGTTGTACAGGTCATTTTAATGTTGTTAGATTGGTCAATTGGATATAGCCATTCGTTGAAGTGAAAGAGGCGCGTCCTCCAGGTGTGTCGCGTGCACTCGGAAGGTGAATTATCATAGCCATACAAACGGTGCTGTTATAATGATCGAATTAGTTTTAGTAAACCAGAATTTTCATTGTCCTTCTAAAGAATTATTAATTTCCCATAGACTAAATAGCATAGAATATTTTAGATAGCCAAATTGTTATCACAAACAGAGACTTCATGCTAGCCGAGTGGATACGGCGTTGGCTTCCCAACATCGCAGTACCGGGTTGGATTACGAATCTCGGTGTCCAAGAATAGGCCGAGTGGTGGTTGTAGTTTTCCTCGACTCTTATATATATATCCTCTTATCCAGAATGCGGAGGAGTCGTCGTACTACTCCTTATACTTCGTTCGGCCCGTGTCCTGAATGGGTTTATTGATTCAGAGTGCTACGGAGGGATTGGAATGAACTTTGCCAGCAAGCGACCCAAAGGAAGTTAGATACACAACAATATGAAAATAAAGTTTTAATGAACACTAAACAAGAAAATATATATATACAAATAATGTGCTTTGAGAGATAAATTAATAAGTGAATCTCGGATATCTCACTTGGCTTGAAAATTACTATTCACCATACAAATCCCTATACACTTGTAATGCTGGTAAGCTTCACGGTGAAGTCGGGGAATGTGAAAGGGAAGGGTTACCTTGGAACCTGATGTTCGGGTGGCGCTGGTGATTGAAGGTGGTGAGATAAAAGGTAGAGACGATGATGTAGATTCTCCAGGGACCGACATGATCCCACAATTCCGTCACGATTCTTGCTGCAAGAAGGCGGTGACAGGAGCTTCTTGTTACAGAGCGCCCCACGCTCGTGAACTCCGAGTAATATTGGGTGCCTCTGTGAAGGGAGGGACGAAGTAACCCATCGACGCGTAGGGTCACGGAGAAAAGCCGAGATGTAGTTTTCTCGCTTAGACAACCAGAGTGAGACTGTTTGTAGCTTCGGCTCTTACACGTGAGTACGAGCTTGGGTTCGCACTGCCTTACAGACCAACGGGGTAAGGAGCCTCCCTAACTGGGACCGATCTCCTCTCTGAAGACTTGATGGTTCGACGAATTGACGAATTACCACTATACCGATAGATGGCAATTCCTGCACCGCCAGACACTGTGCAAGCTCTACTACTGAGGTTTAAAGGAATTCGTCTTTGTACTCGAAACTAGGGAGGGGTTCTCAGGGCACCGAAAGTAAATTAGATGTCAAGCTACTCCATTTCGTCCTTTATAAGCTTTCGGCAACTATCGAAAGCGAAGATGGGCTCCGATTTATCGCTAAACACTCCGGGAAGAAACTCGGTGGCTAGCTGAAATGGCGGCGGTTTCTTCCGGCTGAAGACCACCAGCTATTGGGCGAGAAGGGGAAGGGTTGCTAAGCGTCCCACCTGGAAGTGAGTTGGGCAAAACTTGGGAGCATTATGCTATTCTCCTACATCCCTACCCATCCCGAGGGGGACAGATATTATTTTGAAGTGGAACGAGGGATAATTTCACAAAACATAACCTACTCGCAGTTACAATCTATAGCCAAAATGAGATCCCAGAAAACATACATACGCGAAACACACAAAAAAATTAACATAATGAAATGGTACTATTTCGCAACAAGGTTTTAGAAATTACAGTTATAACTAGATATACTCGTAAAAAAAAAAAAAATAGAACATGCATATATACACAAGAACAAAAAAAAAATGGCTGGACAGTTCCGGTTAATCGTTACAACTTGCGCCTTCGTATATCGGATTGCGTTGTTAAATTATCAGTAATGACGTTATCCGTTCCTTTTACGTAAGATACATTGTATTGGTATTCTGACAATAAAAGCGACCATCTCATAAGTCTGCTTTTCTGATTTTCACAATTTTTTAGGTAGGTTAGTGGCCTATGGTCAGTTTCGACAGTAAAAGGGCTACCAATCAAGTACATCCTAAATTTTTGAATGCCATAAATGATTGCTAAAACTTCAAGTTCTATAGTAGCGTATGCTCTTTCGCGAACCAACAGTTTCCGGCTCGCGTATGCCACTGGAAATGGGGTTCCTTCTTCCTTATATTGTAATAAAACGCACCCAATGCCGAGATTAGAGGCATCAGTTCGAATGCCAATTTTTTTTCTGGGGATTGGGCAAACGGAGGATAGGAGCGGAGACCAATTTTTTCTTTGGCTCGCCGAAACTCGTAGTCACCGCAGGGTTCCATAGGATGGGGTCTGGCGCGGCCTTTTTACGAAGGTCATTAACGGGTGACGCTATGGAAGCGAATTGGGAGATGAACCGCTGATAGAATGAGACGGAGCCAAGAAACGAACGAAGCTGTTTCTTGGTTTTAGGGAGTGGCATGCCTTCTATTACCTTAATTTTGTCCTTTTGGGGGCTAATTGTCCCTCTCCTACTTTGAACCCTAAGTAAGAGATAGTGCTATGTGCAAAGTGGCACTTGGACATCTTGATTGTCAATTCGTGGATCCTAAGCCGGTTTAGGAGTGGGCGGAAGGATTGAAGGTGCTCCTCCTAGGTGCGTGTAGCAACGTATATGTTGTCAAAGTAGAAAGAGACATTGCTCAACCCATCTACAATTTTTCGCATCATCCGGTCATAGTTACTGCAGGCAGGGACCAAACCAAAGGGGAGACGCGTGAATTCCATTAACCCTTTTTCGGTGGGAAATGCAAAACTTCCTCACGGATTTTCGAAGCGGGATTTGATAGTAGGCTTTGCACAAGTCTATTTCAGAAATGTACTTGGCCTTCTCGAATAAGTGCAGGTTCTGGTTAATAAAAGGGATGGGTTTGGCATCGAATACCGTGACAGCATTTAACTTTCTAAAATCTACGCACATACGAAAAAATTGATCCGGCTTACGTACCATCACTATCAGGGAACAATAATCCGATGAGGAGGGTTCAATTATTCCTAATTTAAGGAGGTCCTCGACTTCTTCGCTGAAGTGTCTTACAAACACAACTTCGTGTGCTATTTGAAAAATCTTCGCAACGTAGGCCCTAGGCACGCAAAGGGCCTTGCACGGGGAGCCTACTGGATCCGGAGAAGTACGAAATAGCAAAGCGTCTTCTATCACATACCTCACTTTTTGGTCTCCACGAACCGATTTTGTCTCTCCTCGTTTAGACTTTTGCCATAAGAGTTGGAGGGAAAGGCAGTCCTTTTGGGCACTGATGAAATAATAATAAGATCTGTCTTTAGCATTGTTTCCATTATATTGTCCACCCCTCTATATAATCTGTTTCCACATAAAACCTTCATTAAAAATATCCAGAAAATAAGAAAGTCCTGCCTTATTCTGTAGGAAGGCTTTCAACATTTATTTTATTCCCATTAACATACATTATTTATCGCCATCCTTCACCCATAACATTCCACCTCATTATAGATTATTAATTCAACCTGAGCACTCTTCATTCATATACATCTCTCCTATTTCCCTTACTCTGTTTTCATTTATATTCCTCAAGACGATGCTACTAAGTTGAAGACCTTCTGAAGGCATCTTGTGTATTCAATTACACAATTACTGCAGCATCTTATCTGGTCCTGTTGATATTTACGTTTACTCTTATTTTTACCTGCGGCAAAGCGCCAGGTCTAAGCGTCGCTTTTTTTTTCAAGAGCAGTAAATGTCGGTTTTCAAAAGGAGTAAAGTTCAATTGTACCCGTTTAGAGACGTGAAATGACCCATATGACCATTGGACATAGGGTTATTCACCCTGGAAATTTCAAATCTGCCATCGTATTTGGCACTGGCTGGCGCCATCTAGTGGCAGAAGCCTCATTTATTTTTTAAAAGGAGTAAAATTAAATTGTACCCATTTAGAGCAATGAAATAACCCATATGACCATGGGACATATAGTTATTCACTCTGGATATTTCATATCTGCTATCGGAATTTTCTCTGGGTGGCGTCATCTAGAGGCAGAAACCTTATTCAGCCATTTAAAAGCACTTGTAGGTGATTTGAACCATGGGAAACCATCAATACAATAACCATTTATCATCTTAACACAAAATGCCGCAGGCCATGGGTAGGACTTTCCCACTTGTTTACTCCTACCCACCGTGACATGTGTGGTATAATTTTTTCCTGACACAAGAAGGACGTAGTACCTAAATTAACTTGTTTTATTGAGCTTTAAACTTTTAAATGTCAAATTAAAAAGGAAAATAAAGATTCAAATAACACTGTTCTAAATATCCTCATTGTAGATGCATATGTACTACTTCATCCATTCTCAGCTCTATTCTTGATATTAATAGCCCAAGCAGATTGCATTCTTAAATATCTCCTATTTATATTTGTGTGTGTGTGAATGTTTGTGTAATATTGGTGCACATCGAACATAGCCATTTTTGCAATAGCTTGTAATTTATACAGACGGTTCATTATTCACATTCATAGAGCTATATGATGTCTGCTTCTATATAATGTCGATCACGTATCACTTCCTTGTATATGAGCGTGTTTGTATGTGGGTGTGCTTGTATACATATGTATGTGTATTTTACTGTATCTGCTGTATAATTAAGAATGATTAAATATTCTCTTTGTAAAGTCATTAGATTATCCTGCCAGGACTCCATTCCTTTAACAACTTGTTCCACTAAACTTAATACGGCGTGTGGAAGTCATTTTGTATATGCCCTATAGTTAAAAATGGGGGGGAGGGGATTTTATTATCAAGAAACGCCAGAAAAAAACCCTTAAAAATGACTGACACTTGCCGTACAGGACAAATGAGAAAAGTGGCTTTGGAATAATTAATTGTCCCCTTTTAATAGATAAGTTCTTGGGAGCCAATCGTTACGCAATGGCTCCTAACAAAGCCTTAATGGATGATGTTATCTCGCATTACCTGTTTGTATAACGTTTCTAGAAGAAGTAGACACACAAACCTAAGCCTGGAATTGCTCATTAGAATAATATTAATGAAGGACGAAATAATACAATTAAGGAGTAAAAAAGTATCTTTTGAGTGTAGAGTTACTTCTTAAGATAGCCAGTAATGGTAGGTTATAAAGTTAAAACCTTTAAAACTAATGCCAAATATATTAAATTAGTCTTAAAGGTATGAAATGAGAATTGAAAAAGATGGCATGAGACTGGCTATTGGAACTGCACCCACAAAAGTGGCTGTGAGCGGTAAATTAGGAAAATAAGTTGGAAATCATATTTAAGCGTGTCGGTTTCTTTTGAAGATGCCATCTTATTGTTTTTCAAGCATTGAAGAAGTTACAATTTGAAAGTTAATAATACCATTGGCTTGGAAGGATGAAACATTTAAATTATATTCCTGATCACTGTCATTATGTTTTTAGGGATATAATACTATTGGTAACTACCGGTGGGTCATTTAATTACCTTTGTGTCAACTTAGGAGCAAACAAACAAGCAATTAGTTATCTAAAAATTACCTGCTTAGCAACAAACTGCTGGGTGACTATATTTAAGAGAATATTGAATAAGTATTAATACAATTTTGGGTGTTCTACTACCAAATTGACTCTTTTGTGTAGAAACTAATACAAAACCTAAAACCTAAGTTTGTGTGGGTTGTTAGATTCTGTTGAGTGGGGTTATAGACTTTGAATAGTTGAATTGTAATGGATAATGAAGTAGACGAAAATTAAGTAGTTTTGACGTGGTTATTTTTTAGTAATTGAGCTGATCCCTACCAACGCAAGATCAGAAACCCCCAGGGACAAAAGCGTTAAGAGTCACATTTTCTATGAAACCAAAAATGAACGCAAATGATTAAAAGAAAAGTGGTAGGAAAATAGATTATCAAATGCGTCCACCTCAAAATACCCATTACAAGGGTGTGCAAGCATTTTTATACACTCGTCCTCCTTTATTGCCTTCCTTGTTTAAAGGAGGGTAAACCTTAGAGAATGAGAGTTTGTAGGCGATATTGGACAGCCATATAGAACGATATATTTAACGGTTAGCGTAATTTAACTAGTGTAAGACGACGATCCATTTTACCCAAAAATGGCTTTTATAAGTTACTATGACGGTCCGTCGGTCAGTCGGTCGGATGGTAACATTTTACTTTTTAATGAGTTTTTTTAGGAATAACATTGCAACTATTCTGCCGACTCTAACGGAATGGTTGTTTTATATTCTCTTTCGAATGATATAATTGACAAGGTCCTACCAAGGTTAGTCCGGGAATTATTGAAAGTGTTGAAGGTCATAAGGTCATAGGTCATAGGTCAGAATAATTGAGAGCACGCGAATTAGGTCTGTTGACCTTGTTTTTAATTAACAGCTACCTCGGTAATCTAATTTAATCGACTGTGCCTCTATCACTTAGATCGGTGGCACAATGAATTCTTATCCTCGCCATATATATATATATATATATATATATATATATATATATATATATATATATATATATGCGACCATTTCCGTGGAAGCAAAGCAATACTTAAATTTTCCTTGATATTATGTAAAAATAATCCTCTTGCAACATATGTTTGCACTAGTTTGTGACTTGAACAATTAATGAAAAACTGGTAAAGAGTAAAGATAATTTGGCACAAATACAAAATAAGACTAAAGGAGAAGACGAAGGAAAATGATCTCATCTTTTTATTAGTAATAACGATGTTAATGAATTGTGAATAATACGGATAATAATTTATACTTTTATAATAATTGGATAAAAAAGTGATCTATAAAATGGTAAATGGCAACTGCCATTGTTTTGGTGCGTCACTCTCTAATGGAGTCCATTTTGTTTGCTTAAACCTGAAAGAGGATGCCTTAGTAGGCAGAGATGTGCTTTCAATTGGAATAGTTTTTCATATATATATATATATATATATATATATATATATATATATATATATATATATATATATATATATATATATATATATATATATATATATATATAAGAGGGGCGGTCAATAGGTTTTGCGAATCGGTAGGGCAAAACGGAGGAAGGGGGATGGCTGTTTGTGGGGGTGTTAGGGCAAGTTTTGACAAGTCAGGACCTGCAACCGCACGCTCCTGCCTCGTCTATTTAAGAAGCAGTAGCTGATCGCAGATCGTCAGTCACAAATTTTTCAACAATGGAGAAGGTTGAGCACCGCGCAGTGATCAAATTTTTGACCAAGGAAGGCAAGAATGCAAAAGAGATCCATGAACGCATGGTTTCAGTGTACACCGACACCAAACCTTCCTATGCAACCATTGCTCGCTGGAATAGGGAGTTCCGCCATGGTCGTGAGTCCCTTGAAGATGACCGCCGTCCAGGACGCCCGTCAGACGTGACCAACGAGGAAAATGTAGCCTGTGTGGAGAGGATGATTCTCGAAAATCGACGGGTGAAGGTTGAAGAAATCGAGCGAAACTTGGAATATCACATGGAAGTGTTATCAACAACATCCACGACAATTTGACCATGACCAAGGTCTCTGCCCGTTGGGTTCCTAGAAACCTCACGACCCATGATCGACTTCAACGTCGTCTAAGTCCACAAGGCCAGAGTTGCACAAGCTGCCCTGCGCGAGTGCGAATTCGAGGAGTTCAACCATCCCCCTTACAGTCCAGATCTGGGCCCTAGCGACTACTTTTTATTCCGCCAGCTCAAGGCTGCACTGCGTGGACGCCGGTTTGGGGACGATGAAGATGTCCAGCTCGCCGTCCAGGAGTGGATTGAACAGCAGTCGGCAGATTTCTGGTTGTCGGCAGTTCGTAGCCCCAGGGACAAGTGGCGCAAGTGCATTGAAGTCGAGGGTAGTTATATTGAAAAATAATAAAACACTTTTCCTCATATCTCGTTTCCTTATATCCGAATTGCAAAACTTATTGACCGCTCCTCGTATATATATATATATATATATATATATATATATATATATATATATATATATATATATATATATATATACTATTAAAACCTGCATAAAGGCAAGTAGAATAGTAAAATTATCCGAAAGATGGCAAATGCAATTAACATGGACAAGTCTAAGGTAATGCAATTTAAGTCATGATAATCCCCGAAGAAATTACAACATAGGTGTCCAAGTTTTAAATACAGTCAACATGGAAAAGGCTTTATGTCTTAATCTTGCGTAAATCTAAAATTTTCTAAACAATGGCCTGTAGCATCGCCAAAGGCCAATAAGGTTTTAAGTTACGAAGCTAAAATTTTGTATTTAGATCCAAATATATTATTCTTCTCTTATAGAAAACGCTCGAAACAGATCATTTTGAAGGCGCGGTGCATTTCTGTTCTGCTTATTTTAAGAAAGCAAATTGAAGAATCACCGAGCGTCGAAATTAATTCCTGAAATTAGAAATAGATCGTGCAAAGAGAGACGACCGAAGAAACCGATTTAACTCTCGAACCACTAACATCGAACTCGCATTCTACTCTCAATTTAATCTACCTTTCATCTCCCTCTTCTCTCCCCTTGCTCTCCCCTTAATGTCCCCTGAATTTCCCTTGAATATCCCTTTACTCTCCCATTACTCCACCTTGAGTTTCCCTTGAATCTCTTTTTACTCTACCTTGAATGAATCTCCATTTACTCTCCCATTACTCCACTTTGAATTTCCCTTGAATCTCCCTTTACCTCACCTTAGTCTCCCTTGATTTACCTTTACTCTCGCCTTATTATCCCTTGACTTTCCCTTAAATTTTCCTTGAATCTCTCTTTACTTCCCCCTTACTCTCCTTTAATTCTCTATTTACTCTCCAATTACTCCCCTTTTAATCTCCTTTTACTATCCCTTGAATTTCCTTTGAATCTCTCTTTACTCCCCTTGCTCTCCTCTGAATTCCCTTGAATCTCCTTTACGCTCGCCTTACTCTCCCTTGAGATTCTCTTGAATCTCTCTTTACTGTTCGTTTATTCTCCCTTTATTTACCCTTTACTCTTCCTTGAATTTCCCTTGAATCTCCCTTTACTCTTCCTTGAATTTCCCTTGAATCTCCCTTTACTCTTCCTTGAATTTCCCTTGAATCTCCCTTTACTCTTCCTTGAATTTCCATTGAATATCTCTTTACTCTCACTTTTATTTTCCCTTGACTTTCCCTTTAATTTCCTTTTATTCTCCCTTTACTATACCCTAAATTTCCATTGAATCTCCCTCTACTATCCTTTGAATTTCATTTGAATCTCCCTTTAATCTCCCTTGAATTCGCTTGAATCTCCCTTTATTCTACCTTGAATTTCCATTGAATCTCTCTTTACCCTCCTTTGAATTTCCTTTTAATCTCCCCTTACTCTCACTTGAATTTCCCTTGATCGCCCTTTACTCTCTCTTTACGTTCCCTCGAATTTCCTTTGAATCTCCCTTTATTCTCCCCTTACTCTCCCTTGAATCTCTCTTTAAACTCCCACTGAATCTTCCTTTACTCTCTCTTTACCCTCCCTTGCATTTCCTTTGAATCTCCCTTTATTCTCCCCTTACTCTCCCTTGAATCTCTCTTTAAACTCCCACTGAATCTTCCTTTACTCTCTCTTTACCCTCCCTTGCATTTCCATTGAATCTCCCTTTACTCTCCCCTTTATCGTATCTCCCTTGAATCTCCCTTTACTCCCAGTGAGTCTAAATTAGCGTCTCTGTGCGGGCGTCCCTTTCCTTTGGCTCACTCGCCACTCAGGTGGATCGACGTTACTTCATTGAAACTAAAAAGTGGAAACCAACGAAGGCATCTCACGCAAGAGTTTTATCGTGAGAGATCCACAAAGAAAGTGATAAAGTTGGAGGAAGTATAAATGTGCGGAAGATATATAGGTGTAGATCTACTTTCAGGCGTTGGGGCTCGGAAGGAACGCATGCTTTGTCGTTAGGGTGTGGAAGATACGAAATTTTTAAGATGTTAGCTGCTGCATGGTTGTTCATGCTACATCTGAATCCCAGCTGTGTACACACGTGGACAAGAGGTTGGATTATCAACACCTGAATGTGGAGTTCGAGCCCCAGCGGGAACAGATGCAAAATAATACGTGCTCGTAGAGCCCAGCCGCCAATAAGGCGGAGCGTCGAGTCTATTGCATGTATTCAGACAACAGCTACACCCAAGTACATTACAGAACCAATCACACTACTCCCTCTTTCGTACAGAAAACACATCACTCTTCCCCCGAAGAGTAACAGGTAGCTCTTATTGGGCCGTGGATGGTTTCCTGCTTGCTGGTTGGTGGAAAAAATAGGGTACTTGGCCTCTTTTCTAAAGAGAATATGCTCCGGTGCGCTCGAGTTTGCCACCTTTTTTATTTTTTATTCTTACTCTTATTTGCATAGTTTCCTCAGCTTAACCACTTATCTAGTTGACTTTTAGTCCCCTTTTTTACCATCATTTTGATATGGTTGTTAATTTCAGTTACCAATCTTATAATCTTTTCTTTAACTTTTATATTTTCGTTGTTTTCTAATAAGAAATTAACCAATTTATTAATCGCTTCCATTAAACTCTATCGTCAGTGTTATTTAGATGGCTTTAAATTTGGATTGATATCCAAGCCTTTCTTTATATTTGCTTTTATTTTTCTTGATATTATTTTAGATCAATCTATTTTTCTCAATCTAGTCTTAAGCAACTATTTATGATGAGTACTAATGACCGATATCTAAATGTTTCTTTTGAAAGAGTAACATCTATTATTTCCGTGCAATTTGGATTTTATCTATGTCCAATTTCAGATCTGTTGCTTTTGGAAAGATTTAATAATATTAAACTTGTTTATTTCTGAAAATTCTAATTTCCCTATCTTCAATTTATGTTTTTTCGGTCTGCTATAGCTTACATAGAGATTATCTTGCCTTTATTGTTCACTATTTGCCTTGAACTCTCCCATAATGGTTTTGAACTGGTAGTGCCCTTTTTACTGCCAATTAATATGTTCTTATCTACTGTTTCTTTATCTGGGATGGGAAAATGGAGAAAAGAATTGTACGCGAGAAAGAATGAGATGTGAATAAAAAAGTAATAATTTCGCTTATTAAATTGATCTGAATATATATTTATAAAGGTTGAATAACGCAGTATACATATGTATTCATGTTGGAATAATTAGTTGGCGGTCATTTCTATCATTAATTACACAATAAAAGAGATGACGTGACGTCATACGTTGTAGAAGATGCAAATATTGTCTTACTAAGTCTTTGTTTCCTTAGTGTTCTTAGTACCGAATCGTTGTCGGGGGAATCTAAGACCATTTCATAATCTACCATTTTACTTCACATGAGAAAATTGATGGTGCTTTATAGATCGGCTCCTCAGTACACATGAATTGTTTATAGGCAGATATTAATCGGTTAAGAAAGTAGATAGATAACTGAACTCATATGTGCAGCTGCGGCAATCAAGTTTGAGAAAGTAGATAGATAACTGAACTCATATGTGCACCTGCGACAATCTAAGTAGATAGATAACTGAACTCATTTGTGTACCTGCGGCAATCTTAGGTCAGAAAGTAGATAGATAACTGAACTCATCTGTGGCAATCTAGGTTAAGAAAGTAGATACATGACTGAACTCATCTGTGCACTGCGGTAATCTACAGGACGGGGGGGGGGAGGTCATGGCATTGTAACTAGAGATGAAAAAAACCGTTAGTCATGTCAAGCGCTCATCCTAAGCACCATCCTACTATCAAATGTTTCCAACCACCTGTATTAGGCGCGGATCCAGAGGGGAGGCTGAAGCTCCTGACCCCAATTTCAGACTCATTTATGTTTCTATATCTTTTTAAGCCATATTGTATTCTTCAATTTAGAAATAGTTATGTAATAATATAGAATATATATAAAAGCATTTTTTTTAAACTGGTGCGGTCGAATATATCTTATATGATACATGTATAAAATGCAGGTAAATTTCGAAAATAATTATCGAATTCAGTATTATACCTTAGTTGACGTCCAAAAAATACAATTTATAATTTTCTGATGCGTGGAAAAAAAAAATTGATATGAGAGAGTTAGCGCTCACTCCTTTATGAGATGCTGGTATTTATTATCAATACTGTCTATTATAACCCTTATTAATGTTCAATGCCCTTTTCTCAGACTACTCAGAGGGAGGAAATCAGGTTATACCCCTTCCTTCCATTGTGTCAAGTAAAGATAGACCCTCAAATTTTACCAAGTAAAGATCATCCCTCCTAAAGTTACACTAGTAAAGCTAATCCCTCCCAAGGCTAAAATAAAAAAAAATAACTGTTAAAAAATTTATTTAGAAAGATATTTGTTAGAAAGTTTTACTATAAAACAATTAAATTGTAAACTTTGTAGAACTCTAGAAATTAAATTTTAATAACTTAATTAAAACGGTATTGGCTGGCAATCGTATCGCAAAAATCATTGAAAACATTGTATTTATGTATTTCAAGCCACATAAATTCCTGTAGATAAGAGTTTAGCATTTTTCTCTCACATCATAGCATGTGTTTAACTCTTAGTTTAAGCTTATTCCTGGAGCTTTAAAATGACGATATCATAGCCTCGTATACCTCCCATTTTACTAAGTAAAGGTCTTCCCTCCCATAATTAACCAAGTAAAGTTAATCCCTCCTTTTTGTTTTAGGAGGGATTATCTTTACTTGAAGCCCCCATTTTCTATCCTGGATCCGCCACTAACCTGTACTTTAACGATTCTCTACACTTTGCTCAGGTAGCATAACTCTTTCTCACACACATTCATTTGCACATATCCATCATATTTTCAGCTACATAAACACTCTATATACCTTGTTTTACTGCGGGAGGGGGGGCGGTCTTTTCGTTCAATATGCCCAATTGGTCCTTAATATAACATGACTATTGAACATCAATATTGTGCAGATCGATTGAACATGATTGTTGAACATGATTGATTGAACATCATTGTTATATGCTTTTTGCTTTAACTTGTCTAATGGTATTTAAAGACGTGTTCTAAACATGATGAAAAACGCTCTGGTCCTGTCAGACCACTTAGTTATTTGACCCAAACACATTCGAGCTCTTGCTAGCCGAGTGGATACGGCGTTGATACCGGGTTCGATCCCAGTAAGAGCGGACACAAACGTCGGCGCACAAAGAGATCTGGCTACCAATTGGTGGACGCGCTGGGCTCAACCCTGTATTCGGGTGGGTTGATCTTACACTTTCCTTAACACACATAGCCAATTACAACACTACTTCTTACCTCTCCTGTCTTACCAGCCCAACACACACACTCTCTGTGGCCAAGAATCCTGCCGATGGGGATCTATATCCACATACTTCTGACGCAGAATAGGCCCCTCTTTCCCGGGGAGACAAAGGCTTCCACCTGAACGTTGTTTGGTGTCAAAACACAATACTTTTGGGCACCTCTCCCTAAAAGAGGACCGGCACCTGGTGCCCTCAGGCTCACCAGCAATTGTCATTCTGACTTTTATGTTTACTTCATTATTTGGTCTGGATCCGCCTGGATAAAGGCAGGTGGCGAACTATTACTACCCAAACACGTTTGTGCACCTTTACCTCACAAGGTTCACAAACACACCTTAGTGATTGTGGACTGTGTAGTCACATCTAACATTAAGAACAAAGTAATATTCATTCGCCTTATCAATAAAAATCCTCTTCCACCGGGACATAAACCATTTACCTAATGTTGTCGAAGTGCATCAACCCCACAAAGGAACCAACGATGCCACACATCCAACCCCGTCACATGAACTTCATAGCGATGAGGGGTTGAAGGCGGTAGCGTCGGAAGAGGTTAAATTCAGCGAGGAGAAGACGACCTACATACACCCCCGCCCTGCCTTGGTTACCGCCTCACTAGATGAGGATCCTTGTGTCTTTAGGTTAATTTGACTGTATACGGGGTTAGAGGTAGCACCCAGTCTACCCCGGGGAGGAGCCTAAGTGGGCCCTTTTATTTGCGCAACAAAGGAAACCTCCCCACATAAACAATTCACAATGGAAACCACCTCGAATTGAAAATGGATAAAGGAAACTGAAAAGGAAAACTAGCAGCGGAACCCTAAAACAGCGAAAACATCTTCGCCCCTGTAAACTTTGCCTCCATTTGAGCCGCCAGTTGCCTTCCTTCCTCTTACATAAAAGTCGCCATCTTGATCGACGGTAGGTTTCAATGTCCAGCTCGAAACACAGGTTGTGTAAAGGGAAATCTTGTGGTACAGATAGTTTCGAGGTCAATCTTGCAGGGCAGGTAGATTAAGGGTCAATCCTGTGACACAGGGAGTTTAGCGGTTAATCTTAAAGGGCAGGTAGGTCAAAGATCATCTTGAAGGGTAGGTAGTTTAAGAGTCAATCTTGTGGCACAAGTAGTTTAAAGGTCGATCTTGCAGCGCAGGTAGTTTAAGGGTCAAGCTTAAATTACAGGAGCTTTAAAGGCCCATCTTTGTGTAACAGGTAGCTTAAAGGTCAACCTTGAAGCACAAGTAGTTTAAAGGTCAATAACGAAAAAAAGGTAGGTTAAGAAGTCAATCTTGAAGGGCAGATAATTTAAAGGTCAATCTTGTAGGACAGGTAGGTTAAGGATCAATCCTGTGACACAGGTATTTTAAAGGTCAACCTTGAAGATAGGTAGTTTAAAGGTCACCTTGCGGTACATGTAGATTAGAGGCCAATCCAGAAGGTCAAGTAGTTTAAAGGTCAATCTTGAATTATAGGTGGTTATGAAGCTCATATTCTGACAGAGGTTGCTTAAAGATCAATTTTGAAGCACAGGTAGTTGAAAGATCAAGCCTGAAACAAAGGCTTGTAATTTAAAGGGACATCTTAGAACTTTTGTACCCTTAAAGATCCTCATTAAACCGCTTATATATTAAAGGTCTATATTGAAACACAAGTAGTGTAATAATAATACTAATAATATCATAACTGTAATAATAAGATGCCCTCATTAGTTTTCTCGCTTTATTTTATTTAGAATTATTCAGATACCCTTGTTGGGCATTTTTTTTCACTTTCAAATAGTAAAAGTAATAGTGAGATACGTCATTTTTCATTTTTTATTTAATAATAATAATACACTAATATCAAATCATAATTGTTATTAATGAGATACCTTTGTTTCTTTTCTCTTTGTCTGCTTTAATAATGATAATCAATTTAATTTCCATGTTTATTATCATTTCTCTTTAATATCCTATCCAAGGTTAGTTCACGTCTCGAATTCCTTTCTAAAAAAATTCGCCACGAATTTGTCATTTAGATTTCGATTTTCCCGTGTTTATTTTGTGTTTATGTTCATAGTTGTGCCAAAAAAGGAGAATAATAAAGGAAATGTCAGTTCTAGTGGTAAAGGAACGCCCAGTTCTCCTTTAAATGTTCAGAAGAGGCGTTCACCAAGACACTCCGTAGTCATATTACCACTAAAGGCAAAAGGCTTAAGAAAACATCTCTGTGCGGGTGGATTGAGTGATGACAGAGTACACATTTACATGATCGGATAGATCACCCTCTTTGTTACCTATAGATGTCCAACGCACGAATTTTCGACAGGTTATATTTATCACGACGCTGCATCGTTTTTCTCTGCTATCATTTTGAATATTCACCAGGCGACATATCGGGGTATTATTCATCGAAGGTTTTTCCCTAAATTATCAAATCCTCCTGGGTTTTTTTATATAATAACAAAAAGGGTGCTTGAATATTAATCTCCAAGTCTATTTCTAATTTTATCCAGGGTCTGTAGGTCCGTGGTACACCTACATTCACCTAGAGGCTGGAAGAAAAATGGCTTGACTAAGGTGCCTGCAGAGAAAAAAAAACCGTCCCAACCCCATTCAAATGGAGATTTTAAAAGAGCCATGACCTATTGAACATGGGGTTGGTCATACTCTTCATGGACTTAAAACTCAATAATCTTATACTATTTAAACGTTATTGTTTAGTAGACATTACACTACCCACAGGATCGTGGAATGCGATAATTGCACATGCAAGCTTTGCAAAGAGCCTCATCTGAGCATACCTGCAGCAACTCCCGTTTACGATGCTGAATAATTCGAGTAAATGACAGTGAAAAGCTTCGTTTCAGATTTTTATAGTCCACCCTGCTTAACCTAGCTGCAAGAGGACTTAAAAACCATCACCTTAAGATGCATTTATGCCATTTTTACCTCCACATATAAACTCTCAGACCCCAAGCTCGCACATGCATCCCTTGTGCGTCTCTTTCCCGTCCTACGTGCGTGTATATATGCGTCAACAACATTCTGGCGAAGAATAAACAAATTATGCAACTTAGTTTCTCTTTAGTTTTCAGTTTATGCAAAAGAAAAATATATAATTGGAGAGTTATGTTGACTGAAAAGGAAACACAATTTCGTACGTTAATATAAACCCAAGAAAGAATTTTTTCCATAACAAAAACTTTATTACTGACGGAGCAAAGCTCAGACAACGCTAAAGTTCTTTAACGTTAATGAATTCGGTTTGGCCATTGAAGTAGGAGCTGTTAAAGAACTTTATGATCTTTTAACGAGCGCCCGGCCTATAATTTTTCAATTACCTAGCTACTTTAGCGACCTGGACGGTGTTGTATTCGGTATGCTTCATTCTATTGTTTGACTTGCTTATCTGTTTAGTGCATTCATGAGCTCAAGACTCGAGGCAGGCCAAGATCGGTCAAACGCTATTCAATAGCCTTATGGCGCTTTAGATCTTCTCCGCTAAAGAAACATTGTACGGTTACAGTCAAGAGGCTTACTTGTGGGCGAATTGGCTTACACGAAGCCTCTTATTATCCACTCAGAAGAAGCAGATCGGCTCTTTTGAGCAATCATTTCAAGAGGGTAATTACATTCTTAATGTTTCATTCTCCTTTCAAACTAAGTTCGCTTACTTTTCATCGAAAGGGTCTATATACGCTATCCACATCTATTCCCTCAATTCGAGCTTCATGGGGCGTAACCCTTTATTCATTGGTAAAGGAAGCTTCACCCTAAACCCGTCCTATATTAAGATTGTTATCGCTTACAACACGAAGAAGGGTTGTTTTTTTTTCGAACGTGTATGGGCGTAGTTTAGGTGTATTGGCGGAAAAATAATTATAAGGGGAAGAAACCCTTAAGACACATTAGCAGTCTCTGAATCTCGCTAAACGCTGGTATTGGATAACAAAACTTCGTGTTTGGAGGTCTTGACTGAATTCATACTCTTCTCTAGCGTCTTCTTCCTAAACGACCCGAGCGTAGAGTGGAAATTGCGTGATAATCTGGATGCTCAATTGCCAGGAGCAATTTTTGCGAATTTAATCCTGGTTATGCTTTTCCCGTTTCTAAGATGCTTAAATTATGGAAACGGACGTTGTTCCTTGCCTGCTCGTAGAACAAAGATCTCGTCCATTCAGTGAGGTTCAGACATTGATCGTTTTACAGTGTAACACCTACTTCTTTCACATACACATGCAGCGACATGCATTCATATGTAGCAGATGGTTTTGCTATTTCCGCCTGTCATTGTAAGGAATTGCCATATCAAATTGTAAACTCCGGTGAATTGTAAGCAAAGTAGCAAAGTAGCAGTAACAGGGCAACTTACCAGCATCATAGCAAAGTAATGTCCCCATAGCAAGTAACAACAACGGAGTGAAGTAGCAACAACATAGTAAAGTAATGTCCCCATAGCAAGTAACAACAACGGAGTAAAGTAGCAACAACATAGTAAAGTAATAACAACATAGCAAAGTAACAACATTTCAAATTAATAGCAAAGTAACAGCACTGAAGCAAGGAAAAACAAAATAGCAAAGTAACAGCCCATGACAAATTAGCATCATCGTAGCAAAGTAACAGCCCCATGACAAATTAGCATCATCGTAGCAAAGTAACGGCGACATAGCAAAGCAAACAGCAACCGAGCAAAGTAACAACAACATAGCAAAATAACATAAACTGACAAAAGCAACAAAGTAACAGCAACATAGCAAAGTAAAAGCAACAGGGCAAAGTAACACCGACATAGCAAAGTAACAACAACGGAGAGGCGCGAGAAATGAATAACTTTTATAACCGGTATTTTATACTGAACAAAGCGCAGATTGGAAGAAGAATTTTTATTTTATTTTGAAAATTATGTTCGAAGATCGCATTTTCATCTTCTGTATAATTATTACTATGTTCTCTACTGAACTTATCGAAATTTAGTCAGTGCCATAACAGTTCGCTGTACCTTGATCTAGCGGATTCATGAAAGAGTTGCATTGCACAAGCACACACACACACACACACACACATATATATATATATATATATATATATATATATATATATATATATATATATATATATATATATATATATATATATATATATATATATATATATATATATATATATATATATATATATATATATATATATATATATATATATATATATATATATATATATATATATATATATATATATATATATATATATATATATATATATATATATATATATATATATATATATATATATATATATATATATATATATATATATATATATATATATATATATTGGTACTTCCCAAGTTGAATCTAATTGGTTCCTTGTGCCATTCGACTTGCGAATATTCTAGTTGGGAGGCAATTTTTTCCATTCAAATTAAAGTAATGAGCATTAATTCGTTCCAGGCCAAAATCCCCATAACTATTTTACATTTTTATTAGTTTTTTTTTAGCCCTATGGTCAGTAACATGCAATATAAGTACAATGGCAAGCAGAAATGAACTTGAATTGACATAAATATAGCAGAAATGTGCAGATTTAAATTATAATATGTAGTATAAATCAATTTTATGATTTACCTTGCTGCTTTGGAGTCGATGGCAGAGGTGGATGGTGGGTGGTGGTGATGTCTATTGCTTGGATAGTAATTCGCCCTCTATAAAAACAGGGAGCAACTCAATTGCTGGTGTTTCTTCTCGTCCTGGTCTCTTGCAAGATTTCTCTTTGGTTTCTTTTTGCACAGAAACCTATACAGAGTGGTTTGGCTCTTTCTTTTCTGGAGAAGGTTTCGGAAATGCAACATAACAATGTCGACATTCATATTGTCCAACATTCTATTGCTCGCATTTAGGTCGGGCTGATGCTTATAAATAAATATCTACAGTTTATCCTACATGCCACACATTTTTTTTACCTCAGCGCTAGAAACCTCTTCCCTTATATCTTCTGGTGAAAGTTCCTGCTCTGCTTCCTTCATCTGTTCATTTTTTATCTGAACAAGGTCTTCTGTGTTGAGTTCTTTCTTGTGGCTCTGCACAAGCTCCTCCCCATCATCAGAGTCGACCTTCAATCATAAACTTTTTCTAATGGTCATTACCTCATCCATTACTGCCTCTGTCTTATCTTCTGGTGTTTGCCCAAAGCTTTCAAAATCTCTTTCAGATACAGAACTTAGCCAAAGTTTCTTCCAAGCTAACTGTAGCGTGCGTTTAGAAACCTCACTCCGGGCCTTGGCAATGAGGTTTATGCAATAGATGATATGGAAGTGGTCTTCCAAAACTCTCCAATTTAAGTCCGTGTCACTGGTAACTTGGAAACACCTTGCAAGAAGATGCTTAGTGTATAACTTCTTGAAGTTGCAGATCACTTGCTGGTCCATTGGCTGCAGTATAGGAGATGTGTTGAGTGGTAAGAATTCAACTTTGATAAAATTAGGAGCAGCATGTAGGTCATTTTCCCAACTTGGATGATGTGTAGGAGCATTATCCATGATAATAAGACAATTTAGTGGCAGATTGTTCTCCTCAAGATATTTACTGACTGCTGGGGCAAACGTATCTATCAACCATTCATGAAAAAGAATTCTCGTCACCCAAGTCTTTGAATTTGACCTCTACATTACTGGCAATGTAGACTTGTGCAGATTGTTCCTCTTAAAGACCTATGGGCTTTCTGAGTGTTAGACAAGAACTGGTTTTATTTTGTAGTCCCCACTCACATTAGCACACATTATAAGAGTCAACCTATCTTTTATTGGCTTGTGCTCAGGGAGTGTCTTTTCCTTTTGAGTGATATAGGTTTTTCTTGGCATTTTTCCTAGAATAGTCGTGTCTAATCACATTTAAAAACTTGTTGTAGGAGGTAATCTTCACTTCTCACATAGGCAAAAACTCACCCAAAAACCTTTTAGCAACATTTTTATCAGAACTTGCTGCCTCACCATGCCTTACAACACTACAGAATGGCACTTCGTTTGAAGAACTTTTCGAACGAACCTCTGCTTGCTTTGAATTCTTGAGTGTCAGTCACTTGTACTGGCTGTTTTAGCCAATAAATCACTAAAACCTCTTAGCCTCTTCCCATATTCTGGCTTCAGTAATACTGTCTCCTATTAGTTGCATATCATTTATACAAACTAAGAGTAATTGTTCTACTTTTTCTAAAAGTTGTGGCCTTTTATTTGATTTTCCAAACAATCCTTTAGCCTCATCAGCGGCCTTTAGTATCTCTTTGTTCCATGAATGTACTGATAGTAGACTTAGACATTCCATACTCTTTGGCTAGCTAACAGACACTCCACTCTCTGTTTTGTTCACTATTTCTTGCTTCAGTCGAATACTATTACGCTTATGTGTCGTGCAATCTCTTGCACTGTCAATTTTCACTTACTTAGGAGCCATAACGAGGACGAATTTGAAGCAAAAATGTAAAAAGTCTTACTATAACAGACGATTATTTGCACTCCTGGAGAGAATGCGTGAGGCTGGGCGGCCTTTATGGCGGACGCCGTTCGAGTTGGGAGCGAATTTTGACATGGGAGGCGGAATTTTACCGAAATTTTTGTTCGACCTGGGAAAATTCGACTTGATGCATTCGATTTGCGAGGTACCACTGCCACTATATATATATATATATATAGTGGCAGCTCCATTTTATTTTATCGTATTTAAAACATTCACACTTTGGCCATAAGCTTTCGGCCTCTATTCAGGCATCTTCAAAGGGAAGTCTTCGTCATTGCTGAGGCGGAGTAGTTGTTTAGTGGTCATGAGCAGCAACGAATGAATTTCGGTTATTTTGAGATAAAATTTAGTCAGGAAGTTTGATGTGGTAAGTAAAGCGATAGAAAGTGGGCGGAAAAATTATAGAGTTTGCCCTGGAGATGAAGGCTACGCTTTTCTGGTTTGACCTATTAAAACCTGTATTGCATATTTTTTGTGCGAACATGTCAGTGTATTATAACATATTCAAGCTTTTCTTTTCATACATATTCCAGCAACCCTTATTTTAATTATATAAAATTAATTACAAATTAAATAATTATTTATATTTATTAATCTAATTTTATTTATTTATTTGTCTGTTTATATATATATATATATATATATATATATATATATATATATATATATATATTAAGAGCAATGCTTGGAGCTGGGAAATTGTTTTTTTTTCTGGCGTCTTTTTCTCTGTTTTCCGCTTTCATATCTAGTTCCTGAGCCAGCTCGGGTGCTACTTCGTTCAAGATCTTCTCCCATGTCTTTTGTTCCAATCTCTGGGTCACCAGATTGTCTGGTGTCAAGGAGACTCTGCGGTGGAGTTCTCGTTGGGAGATTCTTTCTCCTCTCCTGCGTTTGTTTATGTACAGAGTAGCGTTGTTTTGGACCTTGTGCAGGCGGTTGAAGCGTGGTACGCTTAAAGTTTGAGTCACAACAGCGGGGTAGATAAGAAAGGCTCGAACATGCATAAGATAGAGTTTCATGATGCTTTTTGAACCAAATATCTAAATCTGTGAAGCTTGGAGAGCACCTGCTTTGACAAATTTTTCCGCTCCGTAGAGTAGTGATTGTACGTCCTAGTGGTGATGTGGAACTCAAGGACATTTCCTTCTTTGCCATAGGGTAAAATTTGGTGCTCTATTTTGTCCATCTGCTGTTTTCTGCTGTCAAGACGAAGGATCTTGAACTTCCGACTATTGGTGCGGATTTTCTTCTTCTTTTCATATTCGTTGATGTTATGAATTTTGTTGGCAGTTTCGAGTGCCTGAGCCCTGTGATAACTAAATGTACCACTGATCATCTGTGAACTGGAAATATAACATGTCCTCCTTTATCGGAGTTGGTAAATCTATTGTGTAGATTAGATAAAGGAGCGGGTTCAGACAGCTACCCTGTGGAACTCCCGTTTCGGGGACGAATTCAGGTCCTTCCTGATCCTTTATCATGATCCGGGCGGGACTTTCCATGATAAAGTCACAAAGTATTCTTTACAGGATCCGGTCTAGCTGAACAAGTGCATCGTTAGGCGTCGGCTGAGGAGAGTAGTGGTCATATATATATATATATATATATATATATATATATATATATATATATATATATATATATATATATATATATATATGCAGGCTCTATTGAGGTTCACAGCTGTTGCAGCGTTATTAATTTTAACTTGTATTTTCTTAATATTTCTTACAAGTTTTTTAAAGGGATCTTAGAGACAAGAAAAAACATCCACGAATGACATTATTTATTCTTAGACGTCTTTGGACCATGTTAGGTCATCTTCAGGGAATAAAGAGAAATGGAATTATTCAAAAATTGCTACAGTATATATAGTATTTTTACGCGAACATAAGTATTAAAAAAATTGGCCAATCCTGACGCGGGAAATTTTTAAGGTGAAACTATTCGCTACAAGAAACATATAAAATTGGAAGGCTCAGATTGTGGAGAGCTTGATGAGTGAGCATACACCCGAAGAGCTCAAAGAGGAGATCACCTAAAGTAATTCCTGTGTCCAAGTTCGTGAAATAATCAAATTTCGCGAACACACCCACGTATTTAAAATAACATTCGCTACCACTGAAATGGCCAAGAAATCTACGCAGAATGGAATACTGGGATTTAATATGAGAATACCAAGTGATAAAATTTAGCAGGAGAAATTTAATAGCATACAAATGTGCTTTGTATGCTAAAGACTTGAGTAACATACTACAACGACATGCCCGGACAAGAACAAACTGTGGTGCATTGAATGAACCACAGAAGAACATCAATTCGATAAGTGCGAGAGCACTAAAAAGAGATGCCTTAACTGTAAAGGGGAACATAGGACCATTGCCCTGAACTGCCCCAAGCGCCGCGAGATCATAAAAAGAAAGGAAGTAGAAGAGAGGAAAGCTAAGGAAACAACATACACGAACGCTGCCAAGAAGAATGCGCAAATAAAGCCTGCACCTGCACTTGCACAGATGAATATGACGAGATATCTATGTGCAAAAATACTAATTTGCATTACCCACGCAAATGTAGCTAATGCAGTAAAGCCTGGCTGTTATAACCAGTTACTGAATGCTCTCCTTAAAGCGAACAATCTCCCTTTAGTAATTATGCCTACAGACCCTGAATGTTCCAAGGCATTCAAGGACTCAGTCATAAAGAACAACACCGTTAAGCCTGTACTGGAGAAGATCGTCGAAGCTCCCTCATCGGGGGAATCTGAAGAGGACGACGAAGATGCATAGGTAAAAACAATTCACCATGTTACGGAATGCACTAAAGATATTGGAAATTAGTACCAACGGCTGGAAGACGAAAAAACTTCTTTACGGAATTGTATTCAGGGAAATTAATGTGGACATCATATTAATTTCGGAACACGGGATCCACACGCGTAGTGCAGAAATGAAAATCTGGAACTACGATGTGTTGATCACGAATTATTCGCAGGAGCGGTTCGATGGTGCCGCTATTGCAATAAAGAAAGGGATTAAATACAAGAAAATAAGAAATCTAGAAGGATCCTACCTCGCGATTGAGGTCGAACTAGACTTAGGAAAGTTGGTCATTGCTACCGAATGTCAACCACCAAGGAGAGATGTGTTACTAATTCACGCTCTCACTGGTCTATTTGGCAGAAGATCCCTTACTATATTAATGTGATTTCTGAACGCCAGATGCTGATAATCCGGTTACAGGACATTCAACGATATATGAAGGAGCCTGGACCTATTTTTTTTTAATGTGTATGAGAGAGTATGCAGGTGAGGGGATAGAAAGGGTGTGTGGATAGACAGCGGAAAGTAGACCAGTGGTGAAAAGAGAAAGAAGTGTGGTAGGGTGCAAAGTGATGCTAGAGCCTGGTGATCAGGCTTATCGCTTTCAAATTTTTTTGATTTGTGGTTTCGTTGTTGTTTTTATTGTTGTTTTATACATATATATACAGGTATATATATTACATATAATTTGGCGTTCAAGCCATTTGTCTTCATTGCTAATATTTTTGTTTATGCTATGCGCGTAAGCTGTTGTTTTTGTAAGTCGTTAATAAACTTACTGTTTTTGTACTAGTGTCTTTGTTTCTTTGTACTTTTGTCGTGTGTGTATTTCGTGTTTGTTGTTTCTTCATGTTGTCTTGTTTGATGAAAATCATCTTCTTGAGTGTGTATCCTTCTTCGGTATTTTTTCCATAGTTGGTAGGGTTTGTCAATATCGGTGAGTTTTGTCGAATTCGGTTGATTTCACAGTTGGTATTTCTTGTCGTGTTCTGGGGTAAATTTGACTCATTTAGCGTAGAACGGTACTTCTGCTCCGCCAGCTAAAATCCTAGTGGAGCTTGGAAATCTGGCGCGACATACTTCTCTTCTGTTTCGGTCAATCATTTGTACGATATCTTCATCCAATAAACGATTGACCTTTTCCAGCATATTCCTTGTCCGTTCTTCGATGACAACGTTAATGGGGGTTAACCCCGCCTCCCAGTGCAGCTCTTCTTGGGATCTTCTTTCCATTCTGCGTGTACCTGTGATTAGGTACACGCATTTATTCTGCACCACTTGTAGTCTCCTCTTCTGTGTCTTTGAGACACAGGAGAGGGCGGAAGCGGGGTATAGCAACGTTGATCTAACTAGTGCAGTATAGATCTTTTTTTTGTTGCTTTGACGAAGATTTCTGAACCTGTACAGAGTCTTGACTGCAGCAGTGGCCTTGGTGATTCGTTCTTGGACGTGCTTTGCGTACCCGGTTGAGGTGAACTTCATACCGAGTACGTTGCATTCATTGGTGTAGGGATATCGTCTATCTTCCACCCTGACTACTTTGAACTTATCCTGGTTGGTACGGATTTTCCACCGGGCCTCGTAGGTGTTAAGGTTTTTGATTTCTGCTGCCGTCATGTGAGCTTGCATAGGCGCATTCCTCCATGGACATGTGATTACCTGGGTGAAATCATCGGCGAATTGTAAGTTGAGGCAAGTGGGGTTTACAGGGACTGGGAAATCCGCGGTGTAAATCAAGTAGAGAGTAGGAGACAGGCACTCCCCTTGCGGGAGGCCAGCATTGAGCGGAAACTTTGGCCCGTCCGTGCAACCTAATCTGATGTACGCCGCTCTCTCCATGACATAGTCACAGAGAGTTCTTTCTAAGCTTTCACTTAGTCCCAGTCGTAAGATCTTGTACTGCATTCCCCGTTGCCACACCTTATCGAACGCCTTTGATACATCCCGACAAACAATGTCCACGTAACTCTTTTCCCGTTTTGCTTGGGCTAGCTTTTCCGTAATGACGTTAATCGCCATTTCCGTACTTCGCTTACTCCTAAACCCGAATTGGTGTGGATTGTAGAGCGAGTTATCTTCCAGGTGAGGCACCAGTCTTTTGTTGAGGATCTTCTCGAAGAGCTTCTCACCAAATTCCAGTAGTGAAATTGGTCGGTAGCTCTCCTTCAACTTGGGGTTCTTTCCAGGCTTAGGCAAGAAAATCATTTTTGCCGTTTATAAGCGTCTGGAAAGTACCCCGTATTGAGGCAGGCGTTGAATATTTTTCTCATTCCTTCGATGACACAGGCTGGTGCCTTTTCAAAGTTAAGCTTTGTAAGCCCCGATTGTCCTGGGGCTTTTTGTTGGAATGAGCGAAGCGCGCCGAGTAATTCTTCTTCTGTAATCTCGGCGACTCCGTCGCGCTGCCAATCCACCTGGTGATGAGGGTGCGTCTTTTCTATTTCTTGGTTAAGCTCTTCAATGATGTTGTTCTCGAACTCTAGGTCATAGTCTTCGTTTTCTTCTTCAGTTATACTGAAGATCTTTTCCCAATAACTTCGGAATATCTCTTCAACTTTTTCTTCCTCTTCTTCGATGTTTCCATTTTCTTTTTGTAGCTCGATCTTGTGCTTCTTTCCAGTTGATCCTTTAAGAATTCGGATCTTCTTCCAAAATTATTTGGGAGTTGCTTCGTGATCGATGCTCTCGATCGCATCCTCCCATCTTCTGTTTTGTTGTTCGAGGATCAACTGGTTCAATTCTTCTTTGATTTCTTTACTTCTTTGCATCGAGTGAACTGATGCATTCACGACCTATTGCTGGACAGAAATATTACCTTGCGAATAGGCCCCGACTTCCCCAACTTTGTCAGAGCACGAAGTGCCACAAAACCAGACATGTGTCCGGCGAATCGTCAGCTGCCGTTCAATTACTACATGGAACCATTCCAAGTACCATGTAGTGATCATATAGGGATCCTACTCATTATCAACAAGAACCCTATACAAGTTACAGCTGTAGTCAGAAAGAAATACAAAAGAGCAGACTGGACACGGTACGCGCGCCTTCTCGAGGCCTACGATGCGCCCAACTTGAACGAGGCAATTCTCGAGGCGATTGACGAGGCACTCGACGACCTCAATAACGATCTCATCAGCACAGATAGGGCTTGTATCCATAAATCCGAGTATATGACCATCTCTACCTATAGATGGACCGAATACATGAAGGATTTATACTCTGAGATGAAGTGATTGTATGAAATCAACATCAGGAATGCGTCAGTTCACTCAATACAGCGAAGTAAAAAAGTCAATGAAGAACTGAACCAGTTGATCCTCGAACAACAATGGAGACTATGGGATGACGCGATCGATAGCCTCGATCACGAAGCAACTCCTGAAGATTTGGGGAAAAAGATCAGAAATCTCAAAGGATCGACTGGAAAGAAAAAGCAGAAGATCGAGCTACAAAAGGAAGATGGAAACATAGAAACGGAATAAGGAAGAATTGAAGATCTATTCCGAAATTATTAGAAAAAAATCTTCAGTATAATTAAGAAGGAAAACAAAGACTATGACCTAAAGTTTGAAAGCAACATTATCGGCCAGGTTAAGGAACAAATACACAAGACGCACCCTCACCCCTAGGTGGATAGACAGCGCGACGGAGACGCCGAGATTACCGAAGAAGAACTACTCGGCGCGCTTCGCTCATTCCGATAAAAAGCCCCAGGACAATGGGGGCTTACAAAGCTAAACTTTGAAAAGGCACCAACCAATGTCATCGAAGGGATTAGAAGAATATTTAACGCCTGTCTGAAAACGGGGTACTTTCCAAATGCTTATAAAACGGCTAAGATGATTTTCCTACCTAAGCACGAAAAGGAAGCAACGTTGAAGGAGAACTCCGGTTAATTTCACTTTTAAAATTTGGCGGGAAGCTCTTCGAGAAGATCCTCAACAGAAGATTGGTGTGTCACCTGGAGGAGAACACCTACTTCAACCCACATCAATTCGGGTTTAGGAGGAAGCGAAGTATGGAGATGGCGATTAATGTCATCACAGAAAAGCTAGCCCAAACAAAACAGGAAAGGAGTTACGTGGACATTGTTTGTCGGGATGTATAAAAAGCGTTTGATAAGGTGTGGGAACGGAGAATGCAGTACGAGATTTTACGACTGGGCCAAAGTGAAACTTAGAAATAACTCTTTGTGACTATGTGATGGAGAGAGCGGCGTACATCAGTTTAGGGTTCACGGACGGACCAAAATTTCCGCTCACTGTGGGCCTCCCGCAGGGGTGGTGCCTGTCTCCCACTCTCTACTTGATTTTTCACTGCTGATGTCCCAGTCTCTGTAAGCCCCACTTTCCTGAACATTCAATTCGCCAAAGATTTCACCAGAAATTGAAAATCATAACACCTACGAGGTCCGGTGGAAGATCCGCACCAACCAGTAAAAGTTTATAGTAGTCCCCATAGGCAGGAGACTACTTTACGACTACTTTACGACGCACTTAGGAGACAGAAAAGAGAACTAATACCACTAATTTATGAAAAACAGAAAGAGAAATGGGATCAGCACATCGAGAAAATAGATGTGGAAACATCACCAAGGGAATTTTGGAAACAGATTAAAGACACGGACAACAAGGAAAAAATTAAAATTAAGGATGCAGGGAACAACATTTTAGAAGATGAATAGGAAATAAAGGCATTATTTAGAGAGCACTCTAGAAATGTATTCAAAATTAGCTAAGAAGAGAATGAGGACTATAACATTGATTTCGAACATCAGATCGTGGAGGAACTCAATGGAGAGGTCGAAAGGACATACCCCTTTCATTTTGTCGAGGAAAGGAGAAACAACAACGACGGAATAGACGCAATCATTACATCTGAGGAATTAGAAGAAACCATAAAGAACTTCCGACAGAGAGCCCCAGGCAGATCTGGATTCACCAGATTAAATTACACCAAAGCACCCCCGAACATGCTGGAAGGAGTGAGAAACGTCTTCAATGCGTGTTTGAACACGGGATACTTTCCTGATAAAGTAAAAGTGGCGAAGATGATATTCATACCCAAGCCGAGAAAAAACCCAGATCAGGTGGATGACTACCGTCTCGTCTCGCTGCTGGATTTTATCCGTAAGGTATTCGAAAAATTAATAAATAACAGACTGTCCAAATTTTTCAATGATAATGGCCGAAGAAACAGCTGCCAATTTGGCTCTTTGAAAAACAGAAGCACGGAGATGGCCCTTGGAGTCATCCTTGAGAAGAAAGAGAAAATGAGCGTAGACATCGTATGCCAGGACGTGTCCAAGGAATTCGACAAAGTATGGCAAAGGGGTATACAACTCAAAATACTCAGATTAGGAATGAACAACAAGATCGAAAGATTTTATTTGATTATGTAATGGAGAGACGTGCTTATGTGGAAATAGGACGACATCAGAGAAAAATATTAGAACTCACTGCAGGTTTGCCACAAGGCGGATGTCTGAGTCCGTCTTTCTATTCAATCTACACAGCAGATATACCACAACCAAGAAATGAAGGCTCCTTGACCATCCAATTTGCCACCGATGTCACTCAAATCATAGTTTGCCCCTACAGGAACGGCCCAATGCAATCTAGGATGACTGCAAAAGAGACAAGAAGCATTAATAGATACGAAGAAAAATGGAAAATTGAAACCAACAGGGATAAATTTAAAATGGTACCCGTGTACAGGAGGAGCATCTCAGATGTATATGTAGAAGGACAGCGCTACAGATATGACAAAGAATATAAGGTGCTTGGAATGACCATTACGAATATGTTTATAAAAAGCACGTAACTGAGAGGGTAAATCGATGGAAGTGTGGCCTGGCATTACTGTAAAAGTTAATTAACCTAAACATGAAAATAAGAGAAAAATTTATCAAGCCATAGTACAGTCCACGATTATTTCTCCAACCCTCGCGATGTACACGATCTCGAGAAGTAACCTATTAAGACTCCAAAAAGTCCAAAACAAAACTATCTACTTAATAACAAACACCAGAAGAGGATAAATAAGAAGACTACGAGACCTGCATCGGGAGGCAAGGATAAAGCCACTTAACAAAATAATTGCAAAAAGAGCAAGAGGAGTCTTAGAAAAGACACATAATGAAGTAGAAGTTAAATTAATCAACTAAATTGCCCAAAGAGAAGGATGGAGATCACACAGATTATTCCCAAGTTTCCCAACGATAGATGAGGGAGGAGAAGAAGAAAAAGAAATCTACACCTAGAGAAAGAGATTAATACTCGACGACGACTAAGAGTAATTAATTAACCGAAGCAAACCAGATAATAGCATATAGTCAATTATAACTAGGATAGGAATACGTAAGAATAGATAGAGAGATATACACCTACACCAGTTTTTAATAAGAATATTTACTAATAACGGTTTGAACGCCTCATAAATACCAATACTACTTTCTAACTTTATCACGCTAGCTATACTCCTAAAATAGACAGAGATAAGCCTGACCTCCAAGCAACTAGCATCTCTTTGCAAACCTCTTACTTCCTTCAGCCTTCAGCATCTATTCGTTTTTTTACTATCAGATTCACACACGTGACTCACAGTGATACGTGGGACAGGGGTCAAAATTAACTGTTATAGTTATAATTAGAGACAAGCGACACATCGTGGTTCGGATTCCACGTTAAGCTGTAGGTCCCATGACTAACTAAGTCTACTTTTGTCTCCTACTATTTTCTTCGCTGTCCTATCCTAAAACCTTCTTCTTCCTCTTCTTCTCACTCCTAACCGCCATACTCACAGTGCTTGGAGCCTACTTTGGCTATAGACAGTGTGACTATGGGTGTCTATAATGAAGTCCCATGCCTCCCCCCCCCTCCCTCCTTGGCCGCTCCATTAGCGCCAAGGAGGGGGAGGGTCGGAATAGCTGTTCTTTGTCTCCCACCTCTCTTCCCATTTCATTTAATTTCAGACTATTTGTCGCTCTGATCTAGTTCTCTGGCAAAAGAGAAAAAGAAAGATCAAGTTTGAAAACATGTTAATTTTAATAGCGATCAACTCGGAGCCCCTGAGATGTCTTGAGTATGGTTTTCGGCTGAAGTTGCACGTTAATTACCGGTTTCTTCAGTTGAATGATGACGACTTCGGCCATCCGCAATCTTCTGCGAGTTTAGGGTCTCAGAGTGATGGAGGTATCTTGATTCAGTTTTTCACGGGTTAGGGTAGTGCCATGAGAGTGGAGTGTTTTTTAATCGCGCCATCTTGAAGGTGAGCTGTCAGTCGCCTTGAAAGGGTTGTGGAGGTTATTTCGATGTATTTTGAATTGCCGTGTTCGCAGTCACCGACTTTACACGAATAATCGTACACGACGTTAGTCTCCTGGAGTTCGCTCGTTGGAGGAAGACAGCTGTTCTTCATGAGGCAATGACATGTTTTCTTGGTCTTGTAGTATATAATTATATTAATATTCGTATTAGGGTCGGTTGGGATCACGTTGCGATGGAGAATGGCTTTGATAGCCTTTTCGTCTTCACGGTAGCTGGTGTTCATATTGGCCTTGTAATAAAGATCGATACTTGGGTCACAAATTTGAACTCATGGGCACTTATGAGGATATCAAGGAAGGAAAGGGTTCCTTCATCTTCCGTTTCGTAGATAAAATTCAGACACGAGTTGTTCTTGAATGTTTCAACTAGGCCGTTCACTTGTTCAAGGTTATTGGTATTCAAAATTATGTCATCGATATAGCGCGTGTAGATGGGAGGCTTAGGAGTTATATTGCTCTTGAAAATCTTGTTCTCAACTGAGCCCATGTAAAAATTGGCAAAGAGGACGCCAAGGGGTGACCCCATAGCAACACCATCGATTCGCGCGTACATTTTTCCATCGGGACCGTAGAACGTGGCTTCTTTTGTGCATGATTGGAGGAGCTGTCTCAATATAATAATAATAATAATAATAATAATAATAATAATAATAATAATAAGTCTTTTGTAATGCGCTCTTCAATGCCTGAGGCCTTCCCAGGAATGGTGAGGGGTGTGGAGCCTTCAGTATGGTAAATGGCATTGGTTATCAATTCGATGGTTTCATCAACGAGAACATTTGTGAATAGAGATTCTACGTCCATAGAAGCTAGTACGGCTGCTGGTTGAGAAGTCTGAAGGATATCTAGAAAAGTTGAAAAGGAGGGCAGCGTGTAGTCTGATGAGGTGTAGGGCACGATGATCGAGTTGAGAAATTTTGCCAGGTGATAAGTGATGGGGCGAAGGGGATTTCCAGGTTTATGCGTTTTTACATTGCCGTAGGCGTAACCCATCTTGAAGTCGCCTTCAATTAGGAGAATCATCAGAGGGTTGGTGGTGGTGTTATTTTTCCTAATGAGTTTGTTGAGCTTCGTTTTGAGATCGTTAGTGGGATTCCTGTCATATTCTTGAATTTGATGGTGTCGTGCAGTATTGTTTTCATCATTTTGACGTATTCTTCTTGGCTCAGGATAATATATATTATATATATATATATATATATATATATATATATATATATATATATATATATATATATATATATATATATATATATATATATATATATATATATATATATATATATATATATATATATATATATATATATATATATATATATATATATATATATATATATATATATATATAATATAAATATATATATATATATATATATATATATATATATATATATATATATATATATATATATATATATATATATATATATATATATATATATATATATATTTAAAGGCCCAAGGAAATGAAAATTGGTAACACAACCCGGAAAAACACTTAGGAGAATATCACATAAACCAATAAAAGCTTACGAAGGAAAATGGGAAATGTAGAGAACGGAAAGATAAGACAAACTATTTTAACCGTTATATGAAAATAAATAAAGAAGTTGGATTTGAACCTGTGTCATTAAGCGCTCATTGCTTATATGGTAGCTCTGGCGATCAGCGTCCTGGTCATATAAGCGATGAGCTCTTAATGACACAGGTTCAAATCCAACTTCTTTTATATTTTCATATAACGGTTAAAATAGTTTGTGCTATCTTTTCGTTCTCTACATCTCCCATTTTCCTTCTTAAGCTTTTATTGGTTCATGTGATATTCTTCTAAGTTTTTTTCCGGGTTGTGTTACCAATTTTCATTTCCTTGGGCCATTAAATACATTTATAAAATCACGTGTCATGTGATTTTAAATTTTTATATATATATATATATATATATATATATATATATATATATATATATATATATATATATATATATATATATATATATATATATATAGAGAGAGAGAGAGAGAGAGAGAGAGAGAGAGAGAGAGAGAGAGAGAGGTTGTTTGGATTAAGCTTGCAGTCTTCAAGGGGACATTCGGAAGCCTTTAGGATGGATTCTATTTCACAGAGGTTGTTTTTCATTGGTAGGTTGCTAACTTTTGCGTTTTTTATAATACATATATACGTTGAGATAACTTCTTGTCTTTTTCTTGGATATTGTTACCTTTTATAATATTTTATAGTATTCTTTCGTCTTTTTTGTAAGCATCCGTCATTTGGTTCCTGTAGTAATGTGGTATTATTATTATTTTTTTTTCCTCCTGTACCTCAAACTTTGAGTTGAGAATTTTCTTCTGTAGTTTGTCAAATTCTCTATTTGAGTAGCCTTTGCTTATTAAGATCTATTTGGATCCTCGAAATTCTTCCTCATTAACCAGTTCTTGATAGATCTACTTATGTATGAGCTCATTACAAACTATTATAGTTCTCGGGGCACTCACATTTCGCGTTAAGGCACCGACCGCAGTCTGTTCCTAATCGCTACACGATGGTCATATATTTTCCGTTGCTGTACTGTATTTAGTCGTGTGCGACTCTATATCTCACTATTCGATCCGTCGGTTCCCGTTTTGTTTTGTTTGTTGTTTTGGTAATAACAGTGTAATTATTTGGCCGATTCTAACGAAATTTGAAATCCTTATGTCGTTTTACATTTTCCTTCGAATAACATAATTGCCAAAGTCCTTCCAAGGTTATCCTTGAAATTATTTGGCATTAACATCATAATTATTCAGCCGATTCTAATGAAATTTGAAACCCTTATGTTGTTTTACATTTTCTTTTGAATGATATAATTGACAAGGTCCTCCCAAGGTTAGTCCTGGTAAATAATGAAAGTTTTGAAGCTCGTAAGGTCATAAATCAGAATAAGTGAGAGCACGCGACTTTGGTCATCAGACCTTGTTCATCTACATCCAGGAATGTAATACGGACGTTTTCACAACTTGTATGTGAATTTGAGAACGGAATGGGATTATAAGGTCCTTTTGAGTTGTAGTAATTGGTGTTCGTCCTTAGTTGTAAGGTATATGTCGTCATAAATCTGGTGAAAACCTTTGGTGGGTTCGTCCTTTTACTTAAGAGCATTTGCTCTAGCTTTCCAATGTAGAAGTTCGCAAAAGTAGTGCCCGCTGGAGTCTCCATTTCTACTCCATCAATTTGACGGTAAACTTTGCCATCTGAGCTTTGGTACGCACTTTAGAATTATTTCGATGGTTTCTTCTTTTGGCATATTGGTGAAAAGACTCTCAACATCGAGGAAACCACGGATGCCTCCTAAACTGTGATGAATACCAATGAAATCATTGGTCGACTTTATGTAAAATTTTGTCGGGATAAATGGCGTAATAATTAAACTCAAACATTTGGCGAGTCTATATGTCGACGTTTGGACTTGAGAAATGATTGGATGAGGAGGGTTATTTTTCTTATGTAACCCAACATTCCGGTATATGTATCCAGGACTATATTTTATTTTAATAGGAAAAAATTGGATTTGATTGGGGATACTGTTGCTTTCGGATATTAGTTTGTTCGCTCTTTTCTTCAGTTACTCCGTTGGATCTTTCGTTATTCTTTGGGGTGTCACTTAGTAAAGAAGAATACATGCAAAAACTAAACAACATGCTGACAACTCAAAATTCTAAAGAATTACGAAAAACCCAATGGACAAAACTGAAAAAAAGGGATCTCCATGCGAATAAAACAGGGACTCGAAATACCCTATAGAATATTGCAGACTGGCACTTGGCACTCTCAGTTTACTGGCACTCACGTCATAATAGCAGTGGCGCTTTTCGGGTATTATGGCGCTCCGACCAGTGGATTTTTAGGAACGAAGAAAAACCGCAAATTACTCCATCCCAAGCAAGAAAACCAACGAGGGCATCACCAGGAAACCGTCTGTACGAGGGGATTTGTAAAAAGAAGGTGTTGAAGTTGGGAGAAGTAAAGATGTATAGCATATATATATATATATATATATATATATATATATATATATATATATATATATATATATATATATATATATATATATATAGCTAAAGATCTATCTACAGGCCTTGGGATCTGGGGACATGAAATTAGGGGTGGGAAGGCACGCAATTATCCAGATGACAGCTGCAGCATGGATGATCATGCTGCACTGACGGCCCAAGAGGAATTTAGGGATGAATAGTAAGAAGCGAAATTTGGGTGTCGTGCCTTTCCTGTCCCAATGCCCTTTGAATGATCGCTTGCTCTATATCTTCCACAAACAAGTTAAATTGCCAAATCCACTTTAAGGTATTGTGCGCCCTCCTGACCCCAACTCACATGAGTGCGTGCCTTTCGTGTACATTATCAAACACACATATATGTCTTGTTGTGTACAAAATTACTGGTGTACACAGCGTCGGAATCCCTGGTCCGCTACCAGGGTTCGATATCTGTGAGAGCGGAGAGCAAAGATTTCGGCCCTGGTAGCGAGCTCCCGCCCTATAACTATGGACTAGAGCGTCTACCGCATCCGAACAGGCAATTCCATCTATATTTTCCATCCACACAGAACACATTACTTTTCTGTGTCTTTAAACCCGCGTAAGGGGTTTCAAATCACTAATCCCTTAGTGTGGGGTGGATAGCCTAACCTTGGACCACAAAGTTATAAACACTCGCTGTTTGATGGTAAAACACATTACTATCTTTCTGCACCCTTTCTACACCGAGCGTCGTTCTCTGGTTTCCACGGCTTTACCAGTCTTTGGCATACTGATTTTTATATTAGTTTCATTATGGTTCTGGTAACTCACAAAAAGAATGGTATGATAGGTATGTTAAATGCATCTCTTGGGGCGGGGGGTTAATGGTTCAACTTTAAATGAATTACCGAATATAATCAGAATGATCCAACAAAACAGATCAGGATGAGTCAACCAAATTAGTTAAAATGCGTCACCCCAATGACTCAAAGGTTTTTTTTCATTGAAGCAACTTAAAATGAGTGCCTCAAGGTATTTAAAAATGGGTTACCAACCATTCTTAAAATAACTGGCCAAAATATCAAAATGAGTAACCAAAATGACTCAAACTAGTAAGAATTGGTTTTCTAAATTTCAGAAACTGACTCATTAAATGACACAAAATGACTCAAATGACACAAAGAGAGTCACTTAAGAGAGTAACAAAATGCTTAAGAATAGGTAATTTTCTTTCATTTTCTTTCATACATATGTAGTGTTTTCAGTAATGCCTAATACTTCAATGAATAATTCTATTTATTTTTCTTGTGGGTAATGAGCATTATCACAACTCTATAAAGTAGTAATTTTGACTACAAAGTTATGAATACCTGGTTAAAGTTCTCCTTGTCTCTTGTTAGGTAGAAACCACTCATAACCTGGTAGATAAAAAACAGTTGCTTTGAGTCAGTGTAATGTAATTAAGTCTCATTTTACTCTCGAGATGAGACGCATCAGTTACAGTAAGATATATACTGTCATGAGGGGAGCAATGAACAAATCGCTTTTAGATCAATGAGGAATACTTACGCCTCAGAAATTTCCATTGGATTTACCAACAACTGCGTGACGTCAATCTGTTACAAGTTTGGGAGTTTATTCCATTGGATTTACCAACAACTGCGTAACGTCAATCCGTTACAAGTTTGTGGGTTTATTCCACTGGATTTACCAACAAACACCTGCGTGACGTCAATCCGTTACAAGTTTAGGAGTTTATTCCATTGGATTTACCAGCACCTGCCCGACGTTAATCTGTTACCAGTTTGGGGGTTAATTCCATTGGATTTACCAACAAACACCTGCGTGACGTTAATCCGTTACAAGTTTGGGAGTTTATTCCATTGAATTTACCAGCACCTTCGTGACGTTAATCTGTTACCAGTTTGGGGGTTTATTTCATTGGATTTACCAGCAACTGCGTGGTAAATCCTCAATCCGTTACAAGTTTGGTGGTTTATTCCATTGAATTTAACATTACCTGCGTGACGTCAATCCTTTACAAATTTGAGGGTTAACGTTGAAATATACCGCTACTCAATACCATTCAAACAAACTACAAGAGACACCAAGAGAAATTATCTCTATACTATGCCAACTAGTGTCTTAGACTTGTTGGAAAGAATGACAAATAACAACAATGGCAGTAAGAATGGTTCAATGAACATAAAGAATAATGAGAAACAGAACCTAAGGAAAGAACTCAGTTTGTGGATAAGTGTTTATACTACACTCTATATAACCACCTGGACCTATTAGTGTGTTGGTAAATTAAAACGAAGGGTCGTGGGATATTTTTTTTAAGTTAATTTCTCTAGATTCGGCCTCAGTTGATATGTCATTACTTTTAATGAATGTGAAATTTTTACATTTCGGTAGTGCAATTCGTTGGTGAAACAGCAGAACTTAGTTTCGAGTCAACCTTTGATCAAGTCAAATTCACGCAACGTGTTTTTTATCTTGCCTATAAATGTATTTTATATTTAAACACATACTAAACTAAATATATTCTCCAAATATTTAAAATATTCAACATTTATCGAAACATTCTAATATAAGCATTTAGTTGTGCGCTTCAAAATTTGGAGGTTATAGAACGAATTCTCCCTCAAAATAATATTGCATACAACTTGCTAAATAATTTTCCCTGATAAGCTGCTCGGAACGACTCATTGATCTGACAAGATTTAAGGTTTTGTGGAAATATCTATGGGACCCTATCATTCACACAGTATCGAAGAGAAATATTTGTATACGTATACATACACAACCACACTATATCATTTTCGAGCTCTTAAATTCATGAGACGAGCCAAAATGTCGATAGTTCTTCAAAGTTACCCTGTAAACAGTTACCATGAACTTCTTTTCTAGAATGGTATTAAGACCTTGTAGCTCTCAAAGCTTTGGATTTTGATATTTTACTGCAGATCATTTAAGACCGAACTTAGGCTAGGATTTAGTGGTTGTAGGTTGCTATTCATCTACCATCACATCCCTCTATAGCTGCTCACTAACTCTTCCTCGGTTATTTGAGAGTACCCCGGATATGATGGAAAGGGCCTAGTAATTAGGAAATTAAGCAGTTATTTGTGAATTAATCTGGTGAATGAGTTCAAAATATGCATAGGACTTGTAAGATTATCTTTTAGAAATAGGTAGTCTCCCCTCAAAAGCTGTGTAGCGTGACGAGAAGTGCAAGCGAGCGGCTTAAAAGCTTAGCTTTAATAAGTCTTTTTGAGAGAGAGAGATATAGATACAGGATGGCCGAGTGGATTCGCCGCTCGCCAATAGTGGTCCAGCGACGCAGGAATCTGTTCGACCTTTGCATACTCTACTTTCCTTCTGTATTTTTCAGTTTCCAATTTTTTTACTCCCCTCTATCTACACTAGTGCCCAAACCCGGGAAGGGAGACGTTAGCCCTTGGATAACAAACAGGGTTCTCTTCATTCCACTTCAAAGTGGTGATGAAGTTTGTCACTTTCTTATCACTTTTGAATAAATGAACACAGGTTTTTTTAGTGTGGAATGCATTTTATTATAACGTTTCGTCAAAAGCTTTTGCAGAGGAACTAAGAGATTTAAATTCACACTCAGTTTATATATACAAGGAAGAAGTAGTGGGGAAGATGACAATATTGAAGACGGGTGGAGAGGAATAATGAGTTCACTTCCGTTGTCCTGTCCTCAAAGGCTCATGCAGAGTGGACAGACAAATCTTATTACAAGGAAAAATAAATGAATCTACAATTTAACAAAAATATAGTTATATATAATTTGCAATAAATTCATTAGGTTTTTTATATTGATATCGGCTTTTATAGTTTTTAGGAATATAACCTAACAAATTTATGGTGTTTATCTTGGGACTTTTATACTATTTACAGTATTTTACAGTGTAAAGGCCCGAAGGTGTTCTTTATGTTATATTATTAGGGTACAGGGGGTGAAACAATTTGCTTTGTTGGAAAAGGTGCTAGTAGGCGTAAGTTTTGAGGTTGTTTGTGGTATAACCAACATACGAAGAAGTACTATCTTCATTCAGGCAGTCACCAGATGGGCAGTATAAAAATTTGAAATCTTTGCCACTGATTGAGAACTGGTTCATCGCATATCTCCTTGCTTTGTCATGAATTTGTAACCTAATTTTGATTTTTTTTCTATAACATTGTATTGTTTTTGCATGTTTACATTTTGTCTTTCAGTATAAGGAATAAGATAGATCTCTTAAGAGCGTTAGCGAGTGAAGAGAATTTTGATATAATTGCGATAACAGAGTCATGGCTTGATTTGGCAGGAAATCACTTTAAACCTGAGGTTGAGATTGAGGGCTTTAACATGTTCCATACAGATAGGAATAGGAAGAGAGGAGGAGGGGTTATTATTTATATTAAAGATAATCTCCAGTGTTGTGTAAACAGTACAATTAAATTAGATGATAACACAGAGTCACTATGGCTAAATGTAAAGGAAGGTAAAAACAAGCTTGTCATAGGATTATTATACAGACCACCAAATCTTAGTAAGGAAGCTTCAAATCTTCTGTGGCAGGAGATTGAACGGGCATGTAGAAGTAAGCATGTGTGTATAATGGGCGATTTTAATTACAGAAATATAGACTGGGAAGCTCTTGTGGGTGATCAGGAGGCTGAGGAATTTTTGAATGTTGTCCAAGATAATTTTCTGAGGCAGATTATTAACGAACCCACTAGAGGTAATAATATACTGGATTTAGTTCTGACAAATAGGGAAGAAGTTATTAAGGATACTGAGATTGGAGGAAATTTGGGTAATAGTGACCATTGTGAAATTAGATTCAAGATGAAATGGAATGGTATTGATAGTAGCATGAACAATGTTAAAATTCCTGACTTTAGAAGAGCAAATTATAATGGGCTAAGGACTTACCTGGAGGAATAGATTCAATGATATCAGTTAGTGGAGAAAATAATCACCAGGAGGAAGAGATTACAATTGAAGAGGAGTATGAAAGAATAATTGAGCAATTAATTGCAGGTCAGATGATTAACATTCCTTATAAGGAGATTAGGACTAAAAATAATGACCCAAAATGGATGACAGATAAAATTAAGCATTATATTGGCATTAAAAAGGGCATTTATAGGAAAATAAAAAATGGAGAGGATCACTTAAGGCAGAGATATAATGAACTAGCAAGAGATGTTAAAAAGTTAGTTAGAGTAGCAAGGAGAAATTATGAAATTAAAGTGGCAAATAGGGCAAAGGAAGATCCTAAAAGTTTTTATCAATTATACAAAACTAAGGTTAGAGATAAAATAGGCCCACTTATAGATTCCAATGGAGAATTAGTGAGTGATAGGGACTCAATGGCTGGAATGCTAAATGACTTTTTTCTCTCAGTATTTACACAGGAGGATACTCTAAATATACTCGAGGTGTCAATGATCTTTCGGGGTAATGATGAAGAGAAATTAAAGGATATCTTGATCACAAAGGAGATAGTGACAAAGGAAATTGATAAAATCAAAAGTAGTAAAGCACCCGGTCCTGATGAGCTCTTTCCTAGAATTTTGAAGGAATGTAAGGATGTGTTAAGTGAGCCCCTAGCATGCATCTTTAGAAAATCATTGGAGAGTGGCATTGTGCCAGTGGCATGGAAGAAAGCCAATGTGATACCTATATTTAAGAAAGGGGATAAAACAAATATGTCTAATTACAGACCAGTAAGTTTGACATCAGTGGTAGGGAAAATGATGGAATCTATTATAGCAAGGAATTTTAGGGATCACTTGGATAAGCATAAGTTAATAAAAGAATCACAGCATGGCTTTAGTAAGGGTAAATCCTGTCTGACTAATTTGCTGTCTTTTTATAGTAAGGTGTATGAAGCAGCAGATAATGATGAAAACTATGATATTTTATACTTGGACTTTAGTAAGGCTTTTGATCGAGTGCCACACTTACGGCTTCTGAGCAAAGTTAAAGCACACGGGATCGATGGCAGTATATTTAGGTGGATTCAGTCATGGCTTGGTGACAGACAGCAAAGAGTTAGTATAGATGGAGTTAAATCTGAGTGGGGGTGTGTTAGCAGTGGAGTTCCGCAAGGATCTGTTTTGGGTCCCTTGCTATTCTTAATTTATATTAATGATCTTGACATAGGTATAAGTAGTGACCTGAGTAAATTTGCTGATGATACTAAGCTAGGTAGGGCCATTAGGGCTGATTCTGATGCTGTTGTAATGCAGGAGGAATTGACCATTCTGTCCAATTGGGCTGAGAAATGGCAAATGAAGTTTAACATAGACAAATGTAGTGTACTTAGTATAGGTAGAAATAATCCACTGAATAGTTATAAATTAAATGGGAGAAATTTAGGGAGGACCGATTGTGAGAGGGACTTGGGTATTTTGGTAAGTTCAGACCTTCGTCCTAGAAAGCAATGCCTAAATGCTAGGAATAAAGCTAATAGGATATTGGGATTCATTAGGAGGAGTGTAAGCAATAAGAGTGCTGAAGTCATTCTAAAACTGTATCTGGCGCTAGTTAGGCCTCATCTAGACTATGCAGTACAATTTTGGTCACCATATTATAGGAAGGATATTGATTTGCTTGAGTCTGTGCAGAGAAGGATGACAAAGATGATTGGTGGGCTAAGGAACTTACCTTATAGTGAAAGGCTCAGAAAACTAAATCTACATACATTGGAAAGGAGAAGAGTCAGAGGGGAATTGATTGAAGTCTTCAAATGGGTAAAAGGATATAATAAAGGGGATCTGGGTAAGGTTCTTATACTTAGTGAACATGACAGGACACGTAGCAATGGGTTTAAGCTTGATAAGTATAGGTTTAGGAAGGAGATTGGGAGGAATTGGTTTACAAATCGTGTGGTAGATGAATGGAATAGGCTCACTAGACATGTGATAGAAGCCTCCTCTCTGGGTAGTTTTAAGAATAGATTAGATAAATATATGAATGAAGCTGCTAGATGGGACTGACTTTTTTATGTACATATGTATATATTTTTCTAAGGAGTGGGGAGATTATTTTGCGGTTGCATGAATGGACATAATCCTCTGGATGCATTTTATGTATATTGTAGATTAGATCTGACGAACTCGTGTAAAGGGTGACAATGTTGATGACTTTTCTCTGGTAAGAAATCTTTTGTGTGTTGACTGGAACAGGAGCTGCCAAGTGTAGGCCATTAATGGTCTTTTGCAGTCTCCTTCTTTTCTTATGTTCTTAATATTCTTCGGGAGATTCAATTTTGTTTCAAAGTACACCTGGATTAGTTTTCCTGTGTACTGTTTCCCTGTTAAATTGGGTATCGATGGTTTGTGCAATGGTTTGTTAGATGATAAAATGTGGAAAGTCATTGTTAATTAGATTTTTGTTGATATTCCTAAATATTTATCAAGTAAGAGCCAAAGCAAACAGCTTCTACCGGCTCAACGAAAGATAAGTTTGATTATATTATTGAGGGCTTCTTTCTGAGGATTAAGAACTATAGTTCTTATAGACGCTTTTATCTGTGGCGCTTGTAAAGATCCAATTGACAATTTTGCAATAATTCTATATATGGATTTTAATGTCAGGAAGTGAAAGGTCATATCCCTGTTATTTTCTTGGTAAATTCTAGTACGCTGTATTCATGGAGATGATTGGTAATGACACGGATGTGAACGGGATAGTTGAATTTCATTAGTATGTCATCTACAAATCTCACCTTCAATTCTACGTTAAAGTCCTTATTTTCTGAGAGTATTTTGTTTTCCAGCTCTGCCATATAGGAATCTTCGAATGTATGTAGGTCTGGATGACCTTCCCTGATTATGTGGGCTGTTTAGAGATACGTTTTGCCGTTAAAAGGAAAAAGTTACCTCTTGTACCGAATAATACGTAGTTCTTTAAGAACTTCTTAAGCAATTCCAGTGGGTGTAGATTTTAGTTGTGGCAAACTTTAGTGATTATAATACTGTCTTGGACGGAGACGTTGGTAAATAATGATTCTACATCCTACGAAGATAGCTAGTTTATGTTTTCCACGGACATATTACCTTGTTTAGATATGTTCTATTAATGAAAAAAGCTTTGAGAGAGAACTTTTTATTAACACGTACAAAATTAGTTTCGTAGCATCACGTTCCATTCTAAACTAGTCTTCCCAATTTGAATAAGAAACGCTGTTCTCTTTCAATACATTTGTTTTTCATTAATAATTAATTAATTATCAGCGTGTAATATATGCCAATTCACTAATTAGATATGGTTTGATAATTTACTTAAGATAGTTCGCAATTTCATAGGGGATCTGTTGCATTTTCCTGATATTGGGGTAGACCATACAAGTTTCAATAATTTATCTCACCTGTTCTCAATTTTCTTCAATATGTTTTGGTTCCTAATTGATTTGACTACCTGGTATGAAGTGTTAAATTCTTAAGTTCACTTGCATCGCCAAGACTGAATATTTGTGAGGGTTTGAATCAAGTTTAATACTGAATGAGGTTCTGTCCATCATGTTGCTCCCCCTCATTCATCAGTTCAATGAATAAAGATAATTGGATTTAATTATTGTGATTTGATAGCTTCACATTCCTTCTTAGGGAGTAGATTTGTGATGATTTCCGTGTGGTCCATGGGTTCCGGGGGGTTGTAGATGGAGAAGATTCGCAATTTTGTTTTTGATTCTTTTTTCTTCATTTGCGATTTCTTTCTCATCATTTAAGGACAGAGTTTGGAATTTCGGCTACAATTTTTAGGCTTTATTCAGCTTGTCGAAATCACATACATTTAAAATAAAATCATATATATGTATTTAAAACAAGTCAATATACAGTTTAAATTAACATATTAAATTAAAACAAATCATATATCTAATAAAATCAAAGAAATTTAAAATAAAATGACATTTAAAATAAAACATATACACATAAAACAAGGTCGATGGAAATACAACATATACAATTGAAAATCATATATATCAAAAATAAAATCATAAAATTTGTATAAAATAACATTCAAGAAAAGAAAAAAACATTTACATAAAAATAAACATTTAAAATAAAATTATATAAATTCAAAACAAAATCATATATTTTAAATAAATCTTATACAAATAAACAAATTATATATATTTAAAATTAAATTATATAAATTTAAAACTAAATCATATACATTTAACTAAATCGTATATGTATAACTAAACAAATCACATAGTTTTAAAATAAACCATACACATTTATATTAAAAAACCCTATACAACTAAATAAATCAAATATATTTAAAATAAAATCATATACTGTAGATTTAAAACCTTAATCACATATATTTAAAATACCATGACACATTTAAATTAACATCGTATACATACCAAATATAATCATATACATTATTGCTGTCATGAAGTTCTTCACCTACCCATTATACTTTTGGCAACAAAGAATATCCAGCCTTTATTGCGAAGTGGCTTTACTGAATTTTATAATACCAGGAAGATATTTATCCCAAGATTTAGTTAAATTAATTATAAGATTATATTGAATTCTGTAGATTATGTGAAAAGAATTGTACTCGATAGATGAAAGATGAGGAGTCATGTTAGGGAACTAAATTTGTGTGAATAATGCTGTTAACTACTGACTACTCTATTACCTTCAGCTGTCCTCACATTTCATCATGTATACAACGCATAATTTATAGACGAGATTTAAAAGCGGGGCGTGGAAACTAATACGTAATTTTACTTGGAATGTACCGTTCAAAAAGATCCAAACTCTTGTATTTCAATCACATCTTTTATAATTTTTGCCATAGAAATCAAAGGTTTCCAAAATTGGTGAACTATAACCTATCGGTATAAACTACATATCGGTAAGTTTATACAAATTTTGATAAATAAAACGAAAGTTATCAACAGATAAGCAATTTACTAAAGAAATTGTAGTATCCGAAACAAAATTCATTTAGAATATAACGATTAAATTATCAGTAGAAAACATTTGTACAAGTTATAATAATTAGTATTTAGTTTGGAGGTCTTTATTCTCTATGATGTTTTAACATCTCTTGACACAAGAACGAACCATCTGTTGAAACTCTTGCGTAGTAATCTTGCTTCCTTCATCTTGAATAATTCCTAAGAGTTCTTTTGACTGTTTTCGGATTCCTCGCTTTAGACTTCTCTCTAAATGTCTTCCGAAAATTTTCAATGAGGTGCAGACTCTGTATAGGCCACTTCATAACAGTGATGTGCACGTGTCCAGGAAAGTCTTCGCCTAATTGGTTCTGTGACAGTGAGCGTTATCCTACATGAAGGTTGCAGATTGGGCTTCGATCACTCGCACATGAGGAAGGGCATGCTGTCGCACCAACTGCTTTTACATTTGTTCATTCGCTATGCCCCGTAAGCGCGCAAGTGGCCCAGTGCCTTCTATCTAATTCACGTCTCAGAACAATCTTTTCGGTGTAATTGACAGTCAATATTTCATCTATTTTGCGATGAACAAACCTCCTTCCATCGGCTCCATCAAAATTGAACTTAGATTCGTCACTGAAGTGGACTTGACTCCATTGGTTATCCGTTCATGTAACATCGGATTCAGTCGCGGAATGCATGATGATCCTTTTTGTTCTTCAATAGCTTGAACGCGTATGTGTGAGCGTGAATTGAACTGAATTTATTTGTTATGCAAACAAGAAATCTAAGCGTTAGCCTCATTTTGGACACTTTAATTTTTCTAGTAAATTGCTTATCTGCTGACAACTTTCGTTTAATTCATCCAAATTTGCATAACATTTAGCCATAGGAGGTTTATTTCTGTTAATTTTCGTACACTAATTTTAACAACCTTGGATATTTTCCTGGCAAAAATTAGGGAAGATCTTTTTGGACAGTCTGTATAAGATTTTGCATCAAATGTATATCATTTTGTTTTCAATGTAAATGAAATTGATTATTTTTAATAATTTATTGAACCGAATCAACTATTTTTTTTAATTAAATTTGACCGATAAATTTGATAATTTAATCTAGATTGATGCTTGAGAGAAATTGGTGTGAAAGTGATGGGAGGTGTTGTCTTTATATGTTGTTATGTGCTATGACCTGTTTTTTGGTGGCTGACAGGGTGTGTGGGAAGAAGCTTGTAAAAGTGAATGCAGAAAAGATTAAGGTAATGGTATTTATGGTCGAGAGTGGGATAGTGGGCTATATCCCCACCAGTAGAGTCAGTGGAGTGTTAAATTTTAAGTATAGAGAATGCAGTGTATAAATGAGAGTGGTAAAGTTGGAGAAGATTCTTACCAAAGGTTTTAAGTGGCAGAAAAATCTCTGGGGCGATAAAAGCTATGGCGAATTGTAATGGTTTGAGTGTGGAATGTGCCAGGAAAGTGCATTAAAGCATGCTGGTGACAACGTTGGTGTATGGGAGTGAGAGTGTGGTATGGTATGGAGGGAGAGGGAAAGATCTTGAGTAAGAGCAATGCAAATGGGCAACTTGAGATGAATGTTTGGTGTGTGAAGGTAGATAGAGGCAAGAACGACTGGGTAGTGGATGCTCATGGTGTGAAGAAGTGTGTGAAGAGGTTGTGACTAAAGGTGGTCTGGGCATGAGAAAAAATGGATGGGGATATAGAATAGACGAGAGGGTCAGGGTGTGAGAAAGGGCGGAATACTGCGTAAAAGGTTGGATGATGATTTGAATGAGTGTGAGAAAGAAAGCGTTGACTGAGGAGGAAGTGGGTGATATGGTGTATGAGAGGTGTGCAAATGGGGTTTGTGAGGGGGTGTGATGGGCCTTTCTCTCAGGGAAGAACCATGTCTGGTACAGGTACTTAGCTCCCCCCATAGCATTGAATGGGCAAGTTGGTGTGGGGAAAGTGATGTGTTTAGTTGGCATAGAAAGTGTGGGGTGGGAGAGTAGATTTTAGTAGCGTTGAAGTGTGCCACCTCCTTTGTTGAAAACTGGTCGATGTTTTCTTGAAATTTATTATTATTTAATAAATATTTTTTAGATAATTTATATTATAATTACATTTTGCCAGGTTCTTTTTCTCACCAGTCACTTTGCCTCCTTTACCAGCTATATGAGACTTGATGAATAGATACAGTTTCAACGGTTTATTCAGAGAGAACATCAATATATAGTCAAACTATAACAAAAAATGTGGATAAATGAGATTAAGAGTAGTAATTGGTTGAAAGATGGAAATATATTAATAGTTACTAATACTCATCACATCATTTCTGTTTTTGTAAAATAAATGCATTAAAAATATCTGGACACTTCCTATTCTATGTTATTATTGATTTTCTTTATCTGATTCTTTTTCTTATGATGTATTTTCTGCTCTGTTGTGTCTTAAACTTTAATTTCCATTTTATTAATATATAATTTCATAATATTGTGTTCACGTGTCTAATTTATTTACTTTGTTATAAATTTATTGTTATAAATTTATATAGTTATACATAATCATATACATTTAAAATTGTTACAGTTATGTTTATGAATGTAATAATCACAATTTAGCATATTACAGTATTTATCTCAGGTATTACATAGTTTATAGTCGGTTTTCTTAATTTCGATTACTAAGACCCTCTGGACGTCCTTTGAAAGAACGATTTTCTGATCAAATGGCCACGAAAAGGGAAATTTCCCAAGAAGAGAAGCAAATGGTGAAGGAAGTAGGTAAAGATACGTCTTCTCTTCGAAGGTCAAACGATTTGAAGTGCGGTCATCCACTGAAGAAAATTATAGAGAATGGCATTCAGCCAAGAACGATAGAAGTTCTCAAACCAAAAGGCATCGTGGCTAACCCTCATGCTAGTGGCAAAGCCATTTTAAAGCTTCTGCTGTTCCTATGATCTCTAGAGAAACAGGTTGTAAAGTTGTTAGGAAATTTTCTATCATTAGGAATAAGACCAAATAACAGATGATGAACAGAAAAAAACACAAAGAAAAACGTCTGTTTGGGGCACGAACATACAGGGTAACTGACTAGCAAAACTATCACATACAAGTCAAGAGTCACTCTGGATGGGGCATATGGTTGGGCAAGAAGTTAGGTTGTCAATAGCTCTCAAGTGAAACAGATTGCCGGTCGACAACAAGGAGGAAGGGTATTGATGATTTGGGCATCAATGGTTGGAGACAAGCAACTAGGATCCTTCAAAGTAGATGATGGTATCAAAATGGATTTGAAGGCGTGGTGAGAGTTCCTGAAGAAATACTTCATACCTTGATTTGAGAGACAACCAGTGAGGCTGAGGAAGTTACTTGTCTTCATGGAGGATAAATCTCCTAGTCATGCCTCCAATTTCTCTAAGAATTAGACTGGAAAGTACTTATAGGCGACTGAATTATGAGCTGGTTTCCCAACAGATGAGACCTAAATCCAATAGAAAACCAGTAGATTATCCTAAAGAGATGCATTAATTAAAATGGCAGGCAATTTAACAACCCAAAACAACCTTTAGGAGTCCATCCAAGATGCTGCAACAAATGTTCAGACTGAATGCATCCAAAATGACTACTGTTCAAAGGTATTTAGAAGAACAGTTCGTTTGACAGCAACTCTTGAACACCTTTTATTTAAAATTAAGTTTGATCTAAATCCCTTTAATAATTTCTTACAATTATTTAATATAATTTGTTGAAACCTGTTATACTTTGTTATTATATATTTTTTTTATTTTAGGTTTAACACTATGTATCTATACTATAAATAAGCTCGTAGGTATGTCCTTTATGGAAATCAAATCTACTGGACCAATCTTGATAAAACTTTCATGAGGAGATACGTTCGGACCTACATTAAGTTTTAGGCTATTAATATATGGGGAATGGGATATAGTGGCACCCTCAAGGGGCCAAAAATGAGATCTGTATGGAGTAAAGAAATTTCATATTGACTTATTTTGAAAGTTTGATTAATAAAATTTGTAGAGAATCAAAAAGTATTTAAGGTAGGGGTATAAAGTACGCCAAGAAGCATATTATAGATTCTGTCCTAGTCAAGTTGAGTGAACAAGTTCAAATTTGTATCTGACCTGACCTCTGCATTTCACAATTTTGTGCAATACTTTCAGCATAATATATAAAATCATGTGATTATTTATCTCTTGCATTAATTATCCGTGTAATACTTTGAGGGTGACACATCTTTTATAAATTAGTGGAGGTCGTTGTCGTGGCATATCCTCGAGGTCGAGGATAAGAGTGTTCATTGTCATTAGAGAGACATTTATGAAAATACCTGTGCGTGCGTTTGTTTAGAGTGTATTTACTGCTGCATTTTCACTAAGCACACAAACTTCACAAGCCTTCAGCTGGGTCCAATTTAATGGTGAATGCGAGACGATCGGAGCTAACAGACTTGTTGCAGCCGTCTTCCGTCTTCACAGCCGTTGAGTTATTTGATGAAAACTCGTCAGCCTGTTCTGTCGTTGAGGTCTTGGCATGGTTTTGAAATCAGAGTTTTCCTTCTCTAAGGGGGACTGCCTGTCATGGCTACAAGCTCCACCTACCCGTCCCTTCGAAACCATATTTAGTACAATTATGACAGCAAAATACTTAAGGGGTAAGCTACATGATATGCGTCCCTAGAACGAATCCTCTCTTTGAATAAAATCTCTTGCTGGCATTGCGAAAGAGAGGCAAAGATTAGTTGAAACAGAAGAACAAAATCAGTTGAGGCTTCAAACTAACAAAACCAGAATTTAACAGATAAAACAAAATCAAAATCAAAAGCAGAGAGAGCAAGAGTTTGAAGAAACAAGGATAAGAATTGGATGACTGACAAAATGAGCCTGAGTTTTGTAGATCTCACAGGTTGGAACAAATGAGGGTTAGAAATTAACAAGAAAGACAAAATATAACTCAAAAGGAATTATCTCACGGACTAAGACAGACGAGGGTAAGAATTCAACAAAGAAGGCAAAATGAATCTGAAGTACAGACATGTCACAGGTTATAAGAGATGATGGCAATAAATCAGCAGGAATGACAAATTGAAATTCATTTGCTAGATCCGAAAGACTCTCTTGACAGGTCAAGAATTTTCCAATCAGGCAAAAGACATTTTTTTTCCAATGGCCCTCGGAGGGTAAGAATTAGGATTCAAGGAGTGATTATGCTTCTCATCTCAAAATGCAGATTGGTACAATGACTAAAGTTTGTACCTACTGTAGACCAAAAAAGTGGGAAAATGGACCTAAGGTCAAGTTGAAGCTTCTACTTGATTCTCCAAAACCATTGAGGAAACTTTTCACTGGTGATACTAATGATTCAAAGGAGTTTCTTAAAAAACATTCATAACTATAATACTGCATTCCAGATGATCTCTTTTAATGCTATGATTATTCGTGAGTGAGGATTTATGCCTCCATTTAAAGTCCGAGAGAAAGTGTATCACCGTAGTTGATCTGAATATCACTACCAAATGAAGAGCCTTAATTTATTCAACTTTATTTTCTGTATGATTTTGTTCAACAGGCTTAAAAGAGAGTTGATTGCACCTATAGTAACAAAAATTGACACAATCCAAAAGCTGCAAGATCTGCTTCATAAAAGGAACAGTTGTGGAAAAAGCTCTAATTTTGTCTAGATTCATCACCATTCCCCGAATGCAAGATCGGTATAGATGCCGATAAAAAGACAATCAAGTGAGCATTCTCACATAATAATCACATGTGCAATAATCACATGTGCTCATGTGCAATAATCACATGAGCAGAGTTTGGAAAACGTGATACTATTTTTCAAGGTCGTGATAATAATCTAAATGGAATATGTGAGGTTAATCGTTCATATGATGCTTTACAATACCCCCTGTTTTTTGTCAACGGTGAAGATTGGTATCATTTTGGAATCCATCAATTTGGAGGAAACTCAAACAAGACAGTTGCATTCATGAACTTTTGTGCTTTCTCCTGTATAATACGATAAGATTCTTTTAATCATCTTCACAGAGCAAAAGACCCGTTACACCAGTTTAATGTTGATATGTATGCCAAGATAGAGGGAGAAAGATTAGCATACATCAAGTCTCATCAATTGATAGTAAAGGTTTCAATAATCCATTACCCATATATACTTTAGTACCATCAACTTTGGAGTTAATTTCCAAAGTCTTTACAAATGTCAATGATCTTTATCAAAAGGGTAAATGGTTTTTTGAGAGAGCCATTCTAGCACCCAAAAATACGACAGTCAATTCAATTAATTTTGAATTTTGGAAACTGCCACTCCTATAAATCTGTTCAAACTATTATTTTGATTACGATCACATAGACTAGATATGAAAATTGGCTCTCCAATAATGCTATTACGAAATTTTGATCCTCCAAAACTCTGCAACGACACAAGACTCATAGTGAAAAGAATGAAAAAAAGCGATAATTCTTTTTAGATGTGGGAAAGGAGAAGATGTCTATATACCAAGAATTCCTTTGATCCCTACCGATGTTATGTTGAATTTTAATTGACTTCAATTTCCAGTGAAGCTTAACTTTTTAATGTCAATAAAAAATCACAAGATCAAACACTGCCTGGGACTGGATTACACTTAGAAGATCCATGTTTTTCTCATAGTAAACTGTAATTTGGATTCTCAAGAGTTAGAAGCAAAATAAATCTTTACATTTATGCACCCTCACAACAAACTAAGAATATTGTATACAGAAAATAAACTTTGTAAACGTCTAATAATAAAAAATATGCTTTGTTATTTTCATTTCTATGCTATCCTAGATGTTTGTAAATTTTTAAGAGATAGTAATATTCCTGGAATATAGTATTTAAAAACTAAGTTAGAAATCATTTCAATAATTTTGTCCCAGGCAACGCCGGGTAGCTCTGCTAATGTATATATATAGATATATATATATATAGATAAATAGATAGATAATTACTCTGGAACCATAAATAATTTCCCCGAGTGTTGATGGACTTACATACATTGCCACTCATATTTTCCTTGGTTTAAATTGAAAAGCGCGGTGCCATAAATTCGAGGATTTCCGCCTCACCCCCGAGAACCAAGACAATTCTGACTCGTTCCAAAGACGTCGAATGACTCAGGCGGTAAACACAATGACGCCCAGAGCGGCAGACGGGGTAATGATAAATTACGACAGCTTAGCCTTCCTTTGAATAATCACCGTTACCGTATCAAGTTATTCACCCGCTGTGAAGTGGAAGGTAACTATAATTCTTAGTGTAGCGGTAATTTAATTCATGGTGACAAGTAGAATGGACAGCAGTCTTGACGGAGGGTCAGGTCGCTTGTTTCTTTGCTATCTTGGAATGTTATTTTGTCCTTAGTGTATTCACTCATTTTATCCATTATTCTCTCTCCTCATGGGGGATGTATATCGCAGTTGTTGGTACCTGGAGGAGGGAAACGTCCTTCTGGTGCCATTCATTGTCACTGAAAGTCAAAACTAGATTGAATCAACCTGGGTTTTTTTATTTTGAAGGCTAGACGCTAACATGCTTTCAACCCTTCATCTTTGGCCTGGGCTGGGAGCGGGGGATGAATGAGGAGGCTGATTTACCCTTCACCCGTGACTCCGTTTGGAGAAATAACATATCTCCACCCCCCCCCCTTCATTTCTCCTTTACTCCCCCCTATCTTTATTTCCCTGGCCAATATTTTTACGCACACGTATGGAAATATCAGGTGTCATATGGAGATTTGTGCACTCTCCAGGCCCCCAACACCTGCAGTGTGCCCTCCCAAACCCAACATCCTACAGTGATCGCTCCCGACCTCAACGCATTGTCTTCTCTCCCGGCCCAATCATTGGAGTACTCTCATGGACAGCATAACTACTGTACGCAAAAAACAAACACAGCGTAAAACACATGCAGGAATAATACACTTCACATTCTCTATAAACACACAAAAACTCATTACACTATACAACAACCACTACAACAGGTACCCACGACAAAAATAAACATCATAATCCTACACGCCCACATCCTAGAATGAGTGCAGTTAGACCGGAACCGCCAGTGGCGCGAGATGACCCACAACACGAACGATAATCGCCGCATTGAACCTTCCATCTTCTGGCAGCGCGTAAAGATGGTGCTGGGCACGGATCCACCATCGTCTATGAGGTCATACAGAAAGCACGATAATCACGAGAGAAAACTCTCCATCAGCAAGGACGTGAAGAGAGCCTTCGACAAGATGTGGCATGAGGGACTTCGTTGGAAACTAGCTAACAACATAGAGTTCCTTCTCTATAGGCACAAATCTAGGGAGGGCCCCTCCCTCCAATATTTTGCCTTCATTAACCTATAATGAAAAACGAAGTGATTTCATTGAACGTCTACCACAATGACACGATTCAGTCATTGTGTTCATCGAATTCCGGCCGGTTATTGCCATCTTCTTCAAGGATGAGAGCAACTCAGGCGCGACGGCGGGAGTCCTACTGATCGATATCAGAGGGCTGCGTTTTCTGAATGGCCTCTTTGTCACTGAGTCTGTTCTAGCTCACACCGTGGAGCCTAGCCGAGTCCTGTTGTCTCCTATTGCCGATCATGTCTCAGCATACGCTTCTATCGGTGAAGTTGAGACGTATAGAAACAATAGCCGGAAAAGTGCACTGACCAACTTCCACGACGTCTTCAAGAAGGTAGAAGAGCTCCTCCAGGAGATTGGCTCGTTACATGACACCATTCCTGTTCCACGAGTTTCTAGATGACAAACGCAGCGATCGAACGTACCCTACTAGAAAGCCTAGGAATATTACTGCCAATTTTTATATGTCCCGATCATTGAACAAGTGTTGACTGAATTCCAGAGCCAGCTCAGAAATGAGACTATTCGTGTCTTCTTCATCACCATCTGTTCAGTGACGTCGACACTGCTTCTCTGTATTAGAAGGCTTCCCTCTAACTGCCTTGCCGACCGGAGGTGTCACATAAAATACAATAACACAACATCACGCCCATTCACATCAAGCGCAGGCTTAACTCAGGGTATCGTAGTGACATCCACGTTCTTGATATTGTACACCAAAGACACCCTGAGCCAACTCAAAAACTACAGACATAAGTTCGCACTGTCCTAAGCTGACACGAGACCATTATCATCCGTGGCCAGGGTCCAAACAGAATCTGACCCCATGCACAAATATGGACGTGTAGATAGATTATGAGGATAAGTGGCACATAGCTACGATTCGTCAAAACACACATGTGCCATTCTACGGTGCACGTGATCACTAGATGTACAACATACAAATATACACACAAACCATATCCAAACCGCCCAAACCCAACAAAACACATATACACCAAAATTTTAGAGGGTCAACAATTGAAAAGTGCCTAAGATTGCCCACACATCAAAAAAATCATAAAAAAAGGGCAAACAAATTAACAAGAACCTGAGTAGGTTCTATACTGCCAGCTGAAAACTACACTGCTTTTATATACAACACTAGTAATACCACTCTTCACATACGCACAACTCACACTCTTAAACTCGAGTCAAACATGGCAGAGGAAGGCATAGCGCATTCATAACTCTGCTCTGACACTCACTCGTCGCTCTCCTAATGAACACACGCATGACTACACTACATGAAAACAATAAACTAATATCACTAAACACATACACCCACACCCACTTAACACGACAGTTGTGGAAACTCGCAAGAGACCTCACATACATTCATATACACGAAAATCATTACGCTGCGATGACATTAAGATAGCCTGCAGCCATCGACCACACTCAGCTCACACTTATTCACACATAAGATAGAATGAAGAACGCATTTCCATAAACACACGCCTCTCCTCCCACCCACCATCCTTCCACCGCCTCAGTCGTACCCAATAACACTACCTACACACATAATAACACTACGCATCGATGTCTAGCCACCGACCTTCCAGCTCTTCCTATCCCCTCTATTTTTGCCGAGCCTTTTCCTCTTCCATTACACGATCTCTTGCGGTCTTCCACAGTGATTCCTCTTCTCTTTTCTCCGTTTCACATTCGATTCGATTCTCCAGGACTCAACAATATAGTGTTTCCCCCAGGCCCCAACACCTGCAGTGTGCTCCCTTGCTCCAAAGTCGCATGGGATCTGAGCCTAAATTACCTCCAGGTGTTTTCACTTCCCCTAACCTCACCTCTCACCTTACCCATTTTCTGCCTTCGTTGCTATTGCAGTTCAAATTCAAGAACCAACAGGATGGAAAATCCCTTCAATGACCTGCGGCGTTTTGCGATAAAATCATAAATGGTTATTGCTAAATGAGGCTTCTGCCTCTAGATGGCGCCACCCAGCGCAAATTCCGATAGCAGATTTGAAATCTTTAGGGTGAATAACCATATGTCCCATGGTCATATGGGTAATTTCATTGCTCTAAATGGGTACAATTTAACTTTACTCCTTTTGAAAAAAAGAGACGCCTTGACCTGGCGCTTCGCGGCAGGTAAAAAACGTGGATCAATAAGACATTGTATAGAGAATGATATACGTGGATATTAAACTAATTTTAATGTTACTTTCCTCTTGCTTTAGACTGAAACTTAGTAGATCACAGCAGAAATCAGTAGACCTAAGCAGAGGTTCATAGTCTTACCAAATTCCTGTTCGGAATCATAATAAACGAAAGCAATGAAAAACAATGGCAATAATATTAAATGATTATAATTATAATGAATTAATAAACGTATTATTATTATTATTATTTCTCTTTAGTGTCCAGCAGTAGCGTAACATCATAGAAGAGTTCAACTTTCCTTGGTAATACTTTTCCATTTTCAAACTGTCCTGCTGAAATCTTTTGACGTCCTCCGACCCAAAATTAGCAGGAAAATTTTCAGTGCAAGTCCAAAAAGTGGAATTTAAGACTCATATTGAAATTCAATGCTTTATCTGAAGTGTATAGATCTTTTATAACATCAGAATAATTTTATGGTCTGTGATACTCCACCCCGCCCCCCGCTCCCAAAGCTTTGCAAACTTTGTACTCCAAATGAGTTCTAACAAGTCACTTATATACATAATGGAACAATAATAGCTTTTGAGTTAAATAAAAAATTCCTGTCTATTTACCCCAGAACTCATTTTTTCACGATTTTACACTACGATGCTTAGAATCTCTTTGGTTACTCAAAAATTAAGAGACCAGTTTTATTTCAATTGCAACCGCATTTAGATTGCAAGTACCTATGTTATTTTCCTGCTTGGGGTTTTAATGACCTAGGCGTTATTACTTTACACTCGCGCTATTATCCAATTTTGTATTATCTTTAAACTTTGAAATTTTGGATAGTAAATTAGTCTCAAGGTTATTAACATATATTATAAATATAAAGGATCTAAGAGTGAATCTTTGAGGGACACCAAAACTATCTAATTTCCCCTTGTATACGTATTTTCATCTTTTATTCCTCATTTCTTCCTCGTATACTACTCATTTATTTCCTGCGGTGTCATTTTATATTACTCATTTATTCCTCGTATCTGGTTTATTCGTCATTTATTCCTCATATGTTACTCATATATTCCTTGTATATTACTCCTTTTCTTCATAAATTTTTCATTTATTTATCATGTATCCTTCGTATATTGCTCATTTATTCCCGTAAGGTTTATTTCAATATCCTAATCTCCTCGAAAGACTAATTTCCCATAAGCATTGCAAATTGGCTTCGCAATTTGCAACACAACATATCAAGTCTTTGTGTCTTCTATGCACTGGATGGAGAAATATCAACAAGATATATTCGACAATTTAATTCTTTTGGGTAAACTCTCAATAAATTTTACCCTAACAAAATTATTTTCCACATTTTAAAATAATTAAATAATGTTATGTATGTATGTATGTAAATAAGCAGATAAATTCATACTGAAAATGCGTCCATTATGAGAATATAAATAATCCATTTTATAAATTGATTTGTTTATAAAATTTGCAGACCAAAAAATAAAAAGAATTTCGATTTTTTTTTTTAATTTAGGCAAAATTCGTCCCCATTTCTAGTCTGAGAGTGGAGTGAGATAAAAGCCCATTTAAATACAAATTTAGACATAATTATTTCTCTTCTCACAGAAAGTAGGGGTTCGAACATCAACGGCATTAGAAAATAGCCATGTCGCCCACCTTTGGTCCCGTAGAAATAATCTTAATGGAAAACGAAGCAAGTTGAACCAAAATTCTCCATATGTAGGAGAAATTCAAATATTTTATTTTGATACTCAAAGGTTTCCCATAAGTCTGGACCCATAGGGGTTTCTAATTTTTATTATGTTTAAGGTAAAACATGTCAATAACTACAGTTGAGAAAGTTCAAGTTAGTTTGCTAGTCGGGATCCGCAGTCACCGAGAAGTGGCCACAGAATTCAACAGCATGCATCCAGACCGCGCACCAATCACACACTGGTATATCGGCAAGTTGATAACAAAATATAAGGAAACAGATCCGTTGCTGACAAGCCTCGCAGCGGACCTTCAAGGACTGTTATGGAGGATGAAATCAGTGCTAATGGGTTGGCTAGGTTCACTAACGGTCCCAAGAATTAACTTTGATGCATCTCCAGTGAAACTGGGATCTCCAAGAGCAGCATTCACTGTAACTTGACACTTTATCACTAGCATCCATACAAAGTAAACCTGTCAAAACACTCGATACTGATTGCCATTAGTTTGATCACCCGGAAACATGGTTCCCAAAGGCTCATGTTTTATTGTGGGATATAGAGAGACAGAATCGTTGGTCCCTTCTTCTTAGACGAGAAGGTAACCGGTAAGACGTACCTCAAGATGTTGCAGGAAGAAGCATTTGCTAAGTTTGTTGAGCCCATCAAACGACTGTCCGGAGTGTTTTCAGCAAGATGGTGCCCTTCTTCATTAAACCACATAGGCTAGAAATTACCATAACACCTTTTCCAGATCACTGGATTGGACATCGAGGACAAGTTGAGTTTCGACCAAGAAACCCTGATCTTACTCCACTCGATTTTAATTTATGGAACTATCTGAAAACTAAACTATACGAAGTCAAAACTCAGACCATCTTACACCTCAAAGCATGGATTGTTATTCAGAAAGTGTTGCCGCAGTGGATATTGCGTCTTCATTTATATGTGCGACATAACGGCGGATACTTTGATCACATTATGTTATAAATTTGGACTATTTTGTAATTTTATTTATATTCGGCTGACACTGGTTTGTCTAACCAACCATTGTCTACTTATATTGTGACTACTTGTAATCGCTGTCAGTACCACTTTTGTTCTACATTCATTAGTGTTCATTCTTCTTCGACAACTTCTCTGTTGATCTACGATTCTTCCATATCGCCTCGTCGGTGTTTGTCGCTAAGTGCGACTGCAGTCGCGTGTGTTGTTCTTCCGAGTCTTTATGCTGAATTCCGTTGTAATCTGGCGATATCTTCCTAGTCCGGCTATAATTACTATCTCGGTCCTTTCTTCTATTCGCACAAGAAAGTATCTTAGGAAGGTTGTTAATAGTCAAATTGATGAGTCAATCGGGGAAAAAAACAGGTTCCCTTCTACAAAAGGGTGCTAATGGTTTCACCCAAACGATATTAGGATAACATCGCTAAATAAATATAATCAGTACATCTTTTTTTGTGAAATATTCTACTCACTCTCATACTTTTTCTAATTATATATATATATATATATATATATATATATATATATATATATATATATATATATATATATATATATATATATATATATATATATATATATATATATATATATATATATATATATATATATATATATATATATATATATATATATATATGATGAAAATTAATGCAATATCGCAAGAAAAGATGAGGAATTAAACCACATTCTCCGAAGACAATTTAATTCAGAACAGTTTCGGTGTATCTCACATCCTTTTTCAACTGACACTGGGTAGAAAATATAAGAGAAGTGCATATAAGCATAACACAAGATCCCCTCTTTTTTCCCCCAATCCCCTACTTGTGGCTAATCTGGATGGGGGGGGGGTTAAGCCTAAACATATTGAAGGGCTGAAATTCAACTATTTTGTTTATATGCTTTCTTATTACAGGATTAAAAGAATATCATAACATAGGAGTATATGCAATACCATGCAACGATTGCCATAAAGTTTATATAATGGAAACGGGGAGAAATCTAGACAAGAGATTGTATGAACACAATAGAGAGATATTAGAGTGGGCAGCGAAAGCAGTGGAATATTTTGTCATGTTAGAGACTTGAATCATACGATCGATTTCAATGGAAGTAAAATGTTATTTAAATCGGCTAACTATGTTAAGAGAAGAATCGTAGAATCGAGCTTGATATCGTCAGTTCATAATTTAAATCTATCTGAAGGTCAATTTTTTTTAATCCTGTAATAAGAAAGCAAATAAACAAAATAGTAAAATGTCAGCCCTTCAATATGTTTAGGCCTACCCCCCCCCTCCCAGATTAGCCACAAGTAGGGGATTGGGGGAAAAAAGAGGGGATCTTGTGTTATGCTTATATGCACTTCTCTAATATTTTCTACCCAGTGTCAGTGGAAAAAGGATGTGAGATACACCGAAACTGTTCTGAATTAAATTGTCTTCGGAGAATGTGGTTTAATTCCTCATATATATATATATATATATATATATATATATATATATATATATATATATTGATGGGAGTCTATGGCAACAAATGGAGAGGGAAAATAAGAAAAACCAAGTGAGGTACGAGGTTCTTTGCTATGACGTTTCGCTCCGCAGGAGCTTCCTCAGAGTGACAAGAAATGAATCGGTGGCTTATATATGCATGTGACTGATTCATTTCTTGTCATTGTTTCTTGTTACTCTGAGAAAGCTCCTACAAGGTGAACACATACCTTTTTGAAAGACCGAAAACTATTGGCCAGTTGTGGTTTGCGTACAAACTACCAAGCATCCACCACATTTAGGCTTATGCTGCCTGAACAATACAAGGTAATGTGTAAAAAGTTACAAAGAAACAAGAGAGGGAGATCTTACAAGAGATAACCCCGTGAAAAGCCGAGTAATAAAATACTTGCCCGGCAAGGACTCAAACCGCTAACCTCTGGTTATCTAGTCATTTATCTAATTTCCTAAAATTTACGAGGTGTTTGATAATTTGGGGCCAAGATGTAGTGACCGAATGCTTCTTTTTGACTTTTCAATGTTGACTATGTTGCTATTTGAGTATGTTGCTAAAACCTTCATTCATCTTTCAGTCATTTACTATTTATTCTCCCATGACTCCCATTACTTCCTATAATTAACCTTTATTTATTTATTATGTGAAAAGTCCATCGATAATTGCGACAGATTCCTCTTTTTTCCAATTTAAATACTTGAAATATTTAACCCATAATAATGCTAATTTGACCTAGAGATATTATGGTTTGTTAATATAAATATATTGAGGTCATTATCCAATAGTGAATCTTATAATCAATATATTAAAAAAAAATGCTCAAAATGCCCCAAAAACTTAAATAGGAATTCCAAACATTTTCGAATTTTTATCATTATAATCTTTTAATTATCATTGCCATTCTCATTATTTATGAATGAGGGAAGATAAATGTGTGTGAAAGCCAAAGTGGACCCCAGCCTAAAAAAAATAAATCAGGTAAGCGGGTAAAATACAGAGAAATAAAAATAAGTAAAAAATAAACAAGATAAAAAAAACTCCACAAAACGGTATCAATTTCTTCTTCTTTTTTTTATAATTTTTCTTGAAAGCGAACTAAATACGTTTTAAAATGCTTAGAATTTGCTTCTTCCCATTTGACAGATTTTTCCATTCGTTGCATCTCCCACACAACACTTAACAAGTTTTAAATACGTCTATGGAATATAGAATTATAAAATCAATACCATAAATAAACCCTTAGATCCTCTCTTTATGAATAATCCTAGTTAAACTGAAGAAGGTATTTTTTTTTATATAACACCCATCTATCTGTCGACTGCCTACAAGAGCACCAGTCGCCGTAATTACTTACAACCTAATACTAAGCTCGATTAAAATCGAAACAAAAACAACTCAAAAAAAGAAACAAAAACAAAACAAGGAGAAAAAAGCAAGTAAAAGGAGGAAGCACACTCCGGCGTCGATGGGAAGCGGACCTTAGACCGGCGCAGCATCAGGCGACAAACATCAAAAGAGAGCCAAATAAATGGAAGGTGCGTGAGAAAACTAAGGTAAAGAAATATTGAGAGGAGCTTTAACGAAGAAAGCATATAGTAGTACGTTAACCTATGAAATTACATGTATTTTAATATTAGGGATTAAATAGTTAAATAAGTGTTTGTTTAATTTATCAGGTGACCGAATGAATTGTGCGTTTTTTAAACCATCATAAAAGAAACGAAGTCTCTCTTTAATTGCTTCCTTATCAAAGAATCTTTCATTGTAAATCTGATTGGCTTAAGACCTAAAAAGTGAAGTATACGTCGCACAACAGCGAAGAGTTCAAGGTAAACTTAACCAACCAGACAACGCACGCGTAGTGAAGGAGACACTGAATAGTCTAGGTTGAAAGTCACTGTTCCATATGTCATACTCTCATAACATTTGTCCTTTCTTCTTTTAACTAGCACTTTTTTTTCTTTATAAAATCAGATTTGCAATGAAATATTTTTCGATAAGGACGTATTCGAAGAGGGACAAGTTTTTTTCACAACGTAATGAGTTTTATTCAAGAAGTATATATAAACTTTTATTTTGTTAGGAGATTATGTTTGGAGGTAATGACGGATGAGGTAATAGCTATCAACTTAGAGTATTCAGTGTGTCTCGCACTACGCCAGCGATTTATGGTCATTTATTGCCCTTCAGAAACACTACTCCTCCTTTGCGTTCAACCAGCGCTGGATCCTTTTGAATAAGTTCATCTTGAACTATTCGCGGTTGAGCTGCGTATACTTCACTATCTTTCTCTATACACAAATATATTGGCAATGAAAGATTCTTTGATAATGACTCACAGAAAGAGACACTTAGGGTTTTTGCTTCAAAGCCTAAAGAATTTCATTCAAAAAGCAAATATAACTTTATTTTGTTGGAAAAAATTTTACGAGTGTGTGGCGGAAGTGAGAATAGTTCTTAAATTAGTCTATTTACTGTATCTCGCACTACGCCAAATACACTACTACTACGCTTTAGGATAAGTTCACCTCGAAGTCTTCCCGGTTGTGCGGCGTATACCTCACATTTGGGTTTAACCAATTAGATTAGCAATGAAAGATTCTTTGATAAGGAATCTTTCGAAGAGAGAGTTCAGCAGTTTATATTTTGCCTCAATGCCTCAAGAATTTTAGTCAAGAGGCATATATATACTTTTATTTTATTGCTTTAAAGATCTCTGAAAAAGAATAGTAACTATTTTGTACCACGTAATCAATAAATGCCCTTCATTTTTCGTTTTTCTTTTGTTCTCTTAAAACGAAGAAGCTTTTTTACTTAGCTTATATATATTTTTAAACATGTTGAGTGTTGTGCTTTGAACTATTCTAGCTCAAAAATCGTTTCAAATTCAAAAGATTTTAAAGGTAAAAAGTTCCGCATGATTTTATGATAACGCCTGATGTTTTAAACGCGTTCAAAATAGGGCATCAAAGTTTATATTATTGTAGCGTTTAAGAATCTTTATTACTTCTATCAATTGGCTGCAAAGGCGAATATCTTCAATTGATAGAAATTTCATTCTTAAAGTTTTTCATTTTATGGTTGGTTTAACAGCTCTTAAATTACCTTTGCTGCTCTTCGCTGCACTCTTTTCGGTATAATGACACCCTTTTGCAGATAAAGAGACCAAAACTAAGCTACATATTCAAGGTGAAGACGTATGACTTATTTGAAGAAATCAAATACTCTTTCGCTACTCTTACATTCTAAATTTCTCGCAATAAAACCGAAGGTTCTATTTAGACGCAGTGTTTCAGAAATTTAAAATTAATCGTAATTATAATGAATATAAATCACTGCAAATGAAAAAAGCAACTTACAAGTAGATAAAAAATCATTGAAATAGAAAATAGATAATTGATCGTTATTATAACAACGAGATCATGTCCTCCAGACACGTTTTTCTAATCGATGAAAGCTTAACGTAATCAGGAATTTCCTCATTTAGGGGATGTTTTGGGGCAACAAAAAAGAAATCCATATGAATATAAACCCCGGAAAATGAATTGAAAGCTTTAAAAATAATACCTAATGCAGCATGGCGACACTCACCCATCTTCATAATTTCATGACCTTCCAGGTTTTCATCCATTAAACTTCTTCATCTTAATTTTACTCATGAATTTTAATGCCATTTGAACCTTGGCTGTAATCTTGAACAGCTAAAACAAAATTTCCCTATTAAACTAAAAGTTGAAACTAGGTCAATGTTTTTTTCATTTATTCGTATATAAATGCCCCTAACCCTTTACATAACTAAAACTAATGACAGACGCTTTCCATAAGTTGTATAACCTACAGTTACGGTTGAAGTAATAAGTTAATTGATGTTTATTAACTATTTAAGAGAAATGCTAAATGCAGTAGTATAGGCAGATCCCGTGCACTAACGTACATCTCATGTAGGTTGGTAGGCGCACACATATTTAAATAAAACTACGCATACTTATTATAAATCAAATAAGAGCTCAGTAGAAAATTGGGTAAAAGTAATCTTAAGAGTGATGATAATTTAAGTTTCCTTTTCTCTTGTTTCGTGCTCTTTTCAGGAGATTCAAAAGTTGGTGTGAAAGTTAGATATTTATATATATATATATATATATATATATATATATATATATATATATATATATATATATAGTAAATGCACTCGCTACCAAGTAAAAATAAACTGAATTTAAAGATTAGGCGAAATGACACTATCGTTTGGTAAGACTTTTACCTGCCATTAGCGTCACACAATAAATCTCTCTCTCTCTCTCTCTCTCTTTCACCATTGTAAGCCACTACACTTTTTTTAATCATTGCACCAGTTGGATGTTGAAGGTGCAAATATTATTAGCTTGGAAATTGTACCAGTGGCAGCGTGACTGGTACTCTTATCATGCTGATATTCTTATCTTGTTATCATCATGCTACAATTCTTAGCATGTGTTGTTGTTTAAAACATGTTGCTATAATTATCATCCTGATATTCCTATCATGTTGCTGTTATTATCATGCTGATATTCCTATCATGTTGCTGTTATTATCATGCTGATATTCCTATCATGCTGCTCTTATTATTATGCTGATATTCCTATCATGCTGCTGTTATTATCATGCTGATATTCCTATCATGTTGCTGTTATTATCATGCTGATATTCCTATCATGCTGCTCTTATTATCATGCTGATATTCTTAGCATGTTGCTGTTATAAACATGCTAATATTTTTTTTATCTTTAGCCAATCCTGTTAAAGAGCCTTGTAAAAGTTAGATTATGATCATATTCGTATTTTGGGATATTCAATGCCCCGTTTGCGTGTGACAAATTATTATCGGACTTAAGATTGATTTTTGAGTACGTTTGACGCCCTCCCTCACCCTTTGTTTGGATCTAATCAGGCGCAATATAGATAATGGAAGATTTAAAGCGGTGCAAAAACAAATGGAGAGAGAGAGAGAGAGAGAGAGAGAGAGAGAGAGAGAGAGAGAGAGAGAGAGAGAGAGAGAGAGAGAACTACTTTACCTCAGGGTAATCGGGTCCGTAGGGCATGCCCCTAGTCTAGGTTTCAGTTGTAGCAGTGGATTTTGCATCACCAGGGGTTATTGCTACCCCCCTTACGGAGGGATAGAAGTGTTCGTACCTCCGAAACGACTCCGTGAATAGAGCTTCCACAATACCGTTGTTTTATTCCCACTGAACTCTAGTCTTAAATAAGCAAATCCTGCCTTTTTTGGCCTTTGTTTAATGACACTGCGAAATGATGGTCCAGGATCGTCCTCTAATTTTTTACCGTGGCGCTGAAGTTGATGGACATGCGAAAGCCATTTACACGAAGAGATAATGGGGTGACTCGTCTGAACAAGGGGTAATGGCTCCAGGGAATACGTTCTATTGATCGGAAAGGGGGTGTAAATGTGAGGGGGGAGATCTAGTATTTAAAATTACTGTGTGGTTTTCCGAGTCCTTCCTGAAGTTTCGTCCTGTAGATGACAGGATCGTACAGGGTTCCTCCACATATATCCAGGACGGATATGTTGTGAAGGTGTGTTAAGATGTCTTTTTCCTGGTGGTATTGGGTGAAGGCATATATATTGAGCTCAATTGATGCGATATGCATAGTTTGGGAAAATGACTGCATCGTAACTTTATCAGGGCGATCCGTTTGTATGGCGTAGAAAGGGTTCTTCGTGGGATACTATGTAGTTAAGTGAGATTTAGAAGATGATTTGGAACCTGTTAAATGACTGTGATAATTCAGTCTCTCGGATCACAAAATATAAATCGCAATGATGTCCTTAGAAATAAGGATCTTAAGGGTTAGGCTAGGTTAGGTCACTCGTCATCTTCAGAACAGTAACTTGGTTAGTTCATTCCTTGTCATAAGATCCAAAACATGGTTAGATCACTATTTTTTATAAGAACCAGAACTTGGTTAGGTCACTCATTTTCAAAACAACCAGATCTTGGTTACTATTTCTCTATTTCACTATTAGGTCACTTGTTCTCATAAGAACCAGAACTTGGTTAGGTCACTCGTTTCTATAAAAAAGAACGTGGTTAAGTCACTTGTTCTCATAAGAATCAGACTTGGTTAAGTCAGTCGTTCTCATAAGAGCCAAAACTTGGTTAAGTCACTCATCCCCATAAGAGCCAGAACTTGTTTAACTCACTTGTTCTCATAAGATCAGAACACGGTTATGTCACTGATTCTCATAAAAACTAGACTTAGTTAAGTCAGTCTTTCTCATAAGAACCAAAACTTGCTTAGGTCACTCGTTCCTATAAAAACCAGAACATGGTTATGTCACTCTTTCCTATAAAAAACATAACCAGGTTAAGTCACTCGTTGCCATAAAAACCAGAACTTGATTAGGTGATTCTTTCTCAGAAGACCCATAATTTGGTAAGGTCCCTTGTTCTCAGAAGATCCAGAAGTTGGTTATTGCAATTCTCTTCTCGTCGGGATCCCTGACAAGAATACCCAGAAACTGCCATACATCCAAAACAGCGCTGCTGGGATCGTACTGAAAGTGAGAAAATACGACCACATCACACTCACCCGCACAACTCTCCACTAACTTCCTGTCTCACTCGGGATTGAGTACAAGGTCTTCCTGCTTACCCACAAGTGCCTGCATGGCGATGCCCCCTCCTACTTCAAAGAGCTGTTCTCACTCTAGATCTCGACACGACTCCTCCGCTCCTGATAGGTCAATCTCCTCCAGCGTCCGAAGACCAAGCTCCTAACCATGGGAGAACGGGCCTTCTGCTCTGTTGCTCTCAACCTGTGGAATGCCCTCCCTGACATCTGAGAGCACCAGTGACTGTTGAAGCCTTTAAAAAAGGCCTTAAAACCAATTTCTTTAAAAAAGCTTTTACCTAGGGTTTTGCTGAATATGATTTGGTCCTTTAAAATTTATCTTCTGTATATGTTTCTGTATTTTTTTAGACTTCATCTTTTTAGCTTGTAGCATTTTGAGGTTGTTCATTCAATGTAAAGTGCATTACAAATAAAATTTTGATTATTATTATTATTTTTATTGGTCACTCGTCTTCATCAGAACTAGTTCTTAATTCCTAGGTAAATATAGTAATCACCTAAGTACACTATTTACGAAAACAATAGTAATCACGTATAAATACTCTTGACCCGAATATATAAATTTCCTAGAGATACTAATCACTCGTATATAGTAATCGCATAATTATAGTAATTGTATATATATATATTAATAGCTCCAATATAGTATTCCCCTAAATATAGTAATCACGATATTATAGCAATTACGTAAATAATCATTTATATATTTACCACGATCGAGTGGTAAGCTTCGGCTAGGACGTCTCCGAGGTCCGTCCGCTACGTGTCTATGACTAAGCAGCGGCTCTTCGTGCTAATGCTGGGCGTCGTGGCTTCTAATGGTGGGTAGATGTCGCCGGTGCGGTTCCTGGCTGGTTACAGGCTCACCCCGCCGATTACATGAACATCTGGCCACGGAAGTCCTGCCCTGCGTGAGAAAAATCACGAAGAAGGCGGACTATGTCTTTCAGCAGGACGGTGCCCAGGTTCACACAGCCAAGACCGTGCAAGAGTGGTTGAGGTCGAGGTCGCAACAGTCGCCCGACCTCATTCCCGTCGACTACAACGTGTGGGCGCATTTCGAAGGAAGGCCTCTACTTGGTCCCCAACAGAAACGTCGGCGAGCTGAAGTCCTCCGCCAATCGCGTATTGGCCAGCAAGAGGAAGAACTTCGTCCGCAACGTGTGCGCGTCCTTCAGCTCTCGCCATGGACCGCGCGCTTGCAGCTGAGTGCAGCACCATTGATTAGCATTACAATTTAAACATATTTTTATATTAAAACAATAAAAACGTGTCTAACTGCATCGAAACTACCATTGTTACTTTTTGAGAGCGTCGTGACGAGTGTAACAGGACTTTTGCAATATATGGTAACCATTTAAATGCATAATATCCCCCTAATTTTATTATTTATAGATATTATATAGATATAGTAATCAGTTAAGTATATTAATCATGCAAAGATAGTATTCAAGTATATGTATAGGTAGTAATTACGTAAATATAGTAATCATATACGTATAGTATTCACGTAAGAACAGTAATCACGCAAGTATAGGAATCACATAAGAACAGTAACCACGTTAGAATAGAAATCATATCAGAATAGTAATCACGTACGTTTAGAAATGACGTAAAAATAGTAATCATATAGGTATAATATTCACGTAAGAGTAGTAATTACATAAGAATAGGAATCACTTAAGAATAGTATTCTTGTAAATATAGGAATCGGGTAAAAATACTAATCACGTAAGAATAGGATTCACGTTAGAAAAGTAATCACGTAAGAATTGTAATCACTTAGAAATAGTAATCATTTAATTATAGGAATCACTTGACGTGTTTGTCATCTGCACTAAGTCAATTACTCAAAGATCATACATAGGTACAACCAAATATAAGATAATGAAATTCACATAAAGATCAAAATGACAATAGCTAGTAAGCATATTCGTTCTAGGCGCACATCTCTGTTATGAGGCAAAGATACACTGAGAACCAGGGAGTGTGGATATAGAAGCCCCTTCGGCAGTTTTACAGAAGGAAGAGTGATGTGTGTGAAGGGAGCAAAGAAGAGAGAGCAGTTTTGTGATTAGCTCTCTGCGTGCTGACTCGACGCAACGCTTGATAGTTTGATGATCCCTGTGAGCGCTGAATTTCTTTGTATTCGCCTTCGTCAGTAATCAAACCCAGTACCGGGACATGGAAACCTCAAGCCTTGTCCATTGAGCTACCGAGAGATTCAGGAAAGTAACGGGTGGCCCAAAAGTTACTTCACATTTTGCAAAATTAATAAAACAAAAACTAATTAAGTTATAAAAGTGGGTGATATAGAAAATGGAAGAGAAGATCTTGGGCTTTTATTGTAGTAAAAAAGTTATTTCACATTTTTATTGTGTATCTATAATACGTATATAAAGAATATAATACACAATAATACCCGACTAATTATTAACCCAGAATGGCAAGATACAGCAAAGAACAGCAAGCAAGAATTGTGACTACTTATTTATAACATAATGGACCAAATGTTACTGTGCAGAGGGACTTTAGAACAGCATTTAATCAACGAAACAGTCCCTCGAGGCATTGCATTCTTGCAATGGTATCAAGGTTCAGAGAATCCGGGTCTACAGGTGATAAAGAACGCTCTGGTAGACCGAGATCTGTGCGAAATGCAGGTGTCATTCAACCTGTGTTAACCAGTGTTCAACAACAGCCACAAACGTCAAATAGGATACGTTCCAGTCAACTAGGAATTTCTCGAACATTATTGCAACGCATCCTAACAAAATAATTGAAACTTCATCCATACAAAATTCAAATGAGTCAACAATTAAATATTTCAGACCATCAAAAAAGAATAAACTTTGCACGCGCATTTTTGGGACTAACAAATGATCCGACTTTTACCTCGCACCTAATCATGTCCGATGAAGCCCATTTTCACATTACTGGATACGTTAATAAACAAAATTGCAGATTCGGGTGAGCTGAAAACCCCATGATAATTCACGAGCAGCCTCTTCATGCACAGAAAGTTACGGTCTGGTGCGGCATAACTAGTTCGAGAATCACTGGTCCCTACTTCTTCGAGGATGCTGACGGAAAAACAGTGACAGTAACAGGGGACACTTGCAGAGAAAATGATACAAGATTATTTATTTCCAGAACTGGAAGATTTGGATATGCACCATATGTGGTTTTAACAAAATTGTGCGACACCACACACAGCGAGAGAAACCATGGCCACACTAAGAGCAGCCTTTCCTGGTCGGTTAATTTCACGTTTAGGTGACGTTTCATGGCCACTACGATCACGTGATTTCACCCCTCCAGATTTTTTCCTTTAGGGGTACCTTAAAGAAAAGGTATACCTAAATAAACCTAATAATCTTGGAAAATTGGAACAAAACATCATTGAAGAAATTGACAAAATCACTTCTGATGTTTTGGAAAATGTCATGGAAAATATGGTGCAAAGAATCCGCTTTTGTTTTAACAATCATGGAGAACATTTGAAGAATATTATATTTAAATAATAAAAGTCCAAGATCTCCTCTTTCATTTTATATATCACTCACTTTATAACTGAATTATTTTTTGTGTTATTAATTTTTTAAAATGTGAAGTAACTTTTGGGCCACCCGTTATATGATTAAGATGTTCCTCGTCGGATTGACAGATGAAAACGTCTAATATCGGGAATGGTTGAGGAAGAAAAGGATAAATAAAAGATAAAATGATACCCTTTCCTTGTTTTTGTTCTCACTTTCTTGTCACTCTTCGTTTCAACACTAGCCGGTGAGGCTCTGCAGAAGGAGAAGTTCTCTCCTTTCCTCCTTTTTCTGAATGAGCGTTTGTGTTGAGCTAGAATAGAACCCTGTATGAATTATAGGCACACGTGTAGATGAGTGTGTTCTGTAGTTCTATCAATAGTAACGAAAGCATTATTTTAATTGATACACATGTAGATAAGTGTATATCAACGTTATCTTATTAACATTATAATTAACATCATATTTGGGGCATGTAATTGGTAAGATGGTTAATCCGGTCGTCTCGGATATAGTTTGTTTGCTTTAGCTTTCAACTTCTTGCTTCTAGAGCTGGCTATGAGTGGATCCAAGGGTCTTTCATGGTATTAATTATGTAGTTATTAAGTAAACTCACAGGGGAGGAATAATTGAAAACTATGTCCCACAAGAAAGATGAAAAGCGAATTCGTGTTGTACATTTTTACCGTAAAGATGTATTAATTCTTAATCTCTATTTGAGGCCAACTTTCCAGGTGAATGGTTTCCTGGCGGTAGCGCAATTCCTCCCTACCTGAAATCGTGCAAGGTCTTATTCTGAAGCCACGAAATTATATTCATCTGTTCAAGTAACATCGTCTATTTCGGAGACTTTGTATTCATCGATATTCAAAATTAAGATTCCTAATTATTTTTTACCCTTAAGCTTTCTTAATACCTTCGCGCTCTAAAAGAAAATATTCCTCTGATGAACTTTGTTCGTTCGCTTCTTGGTTCTTATTCAAGATTTTACTTCACCCTGATTACAGTTTTGTCCTCATTCATAGAATTGTGCAAATTTATGTTTTGCTGTTTCAGAATCTTCCATTATGTAGGTTTGCAGCACTCGTTGTGGTAGTGTGGGATTTTTGTTGTGTCATTCAAATCAGAAGACTATTACAGATAGTTTTCACTGAAAAACTTTGAGTTAATTTCAAACTGCAAAGTTGATTTGCCAGTCCAAATGAGAAATTGTAATCGCGTTTATAAAGAATGAAATAAACTCATCAGCAGTGAATATTTTCTCTAGCGCTACTATAAATGCCCCTTCCCCCTCTACCACAAACAGTTGGGGAAATCTTTACTTCGCCAAGTGTCGGTCTTTCATGGTTATGTAGGGTTATGTGCCGTAGCACCTTATCCAGATATACTCATACAGAGGGGGACACCCCATCGCTATACGAAGAGTCAAATGAACTAAAAATATTATATGGAACTTGATATATCACTCTTTGCTTTTCATTTTAATAATACAAATACTTAATAAATATAAGCTATTCTTATAAATAATGCAACATTTTTTCCTTGTAATTTTTTTGTGGATAGAAATAAAACAACTTGGTTACTTATATTTAAATAAATATTTATTTTTTAATTTAATAATATCAGCTGTAACAGTATGTACCATTAGGCTCCATCGTTCTACTAAATTTTCAATATCATGTTGGTAAAAATCGTTTGACTTTGATTTTAAAAAAGGTTTTTAATGTTCTTTCGACAGCCTCTGTTTTTGACAGCTTCATTCTTCAGATTGACAACTCGAACGCAATCGAAGGCGCTTTGTTAAAAATATTTCTATTTTTAAGAAATACCTAAAATGCAATTTAGTAAATATCTACGACATATACTGTAGAGAATTTCGCATTTTTCACTTCCACTAATTAAGTCACGGAACTTTCTAATTTTGTTGTTAGAACGAAAAATAGATTGGCAGCTATCTTGTCATTGATAGCTTGTATGCACTAAAGAAATAATGCTTGGGTTAGATAAGGGCTTAGATTGGTTAATTTGGTTTAAGGTTAAGTTACTCTTTGTGGGTTGCTTTATTTTTTGTTTAGTAAGTTGTTAGGTTTGGTGTGCTGTTTTTCCTGCAGCAAGGAACCAAACAAGAAGCCTATTCTAGCGACACGCCGTGAGATAACCTTTAGATAATTCAGATACGCTTATAGAATTAATTCAGAGTAAATTTACAGTAAAAATAAAAGACTTGTTAATCTTTAGATTTACCAATATCATTATTTCCACTTTTGATAATTCTACAGATAAAATTAATTTTAATAGTAGTTAAATTAGCATCATCGTCGGTGATGCGCATTTTTTAAATCGGTGCACGAATCTCTTTTTCGCCGAGTCTTATGACGTCATAACAGCAGCAAATAATATATTTATGTCTTGGAAAATGCAACATTCAATTGCTAATAACTCCAAAAATAGTGTCCTGCGGGAAAGAATAAATAGTAACAGACAATTCAGATAGGTCTGTCGAGAAGGAAGTTTCTTTGCCGCCATAAGCCCCGTCAAAACCACGAGGAGGTCAAGCACGAGGTCAGTCCACGTGAGCGAGGACCATGTGAACAGTCAGAATATCAAACTGCTTTCCGCGTTAAGCGAGGGATTGGAATCTCAAACGCGCGCTTCTATCGTCTCCAAAGGCGTTATCAAGAAGACCCGTGGGAGTACTTCCCATCCCTCAAGCGCCGTGTTGGTTCGTGGAGAGATTACCCCGCGCCCACCCTTGTCGGAGGCAGTAACAGTTCCGGCTGGTCCCCTTTCTCTACGAGCCGAAGGCTAGAATTATCCCGAAGGATCTGAGCCCCAGTCAAAGCCACCCGTTTGACCTTGAGCGTCCACGTATATTAGGTAGAAGTGGCGTATATGTCGTGGTCATTCTGCGAAAAGGTCCATAGAATGAATTGAAAGAAATTTTTAATGAAAACCTTAGTTGTTATTCTGTAGAATTACCGAGTTGTTTAAGCTTGTTTCTATTTTTTTTTTTTTTTTTTAATCTGCATTCTTTTCAGGTGATTCTTTCACTCCTAAAATGACAGTCATCTGAAGGGGCAAAATATCGTGAGTATGGAGGACGGACATTAGCTCCCAATCAAAATTTTAGCTTTTGTTTGGAATCACTTGCGATGTGAGGTCGCAGATTGTCTTGATGAAAAAACTTTTTTTCCTTCTATGGATTAATACTGGCTTATTTTTCTCCAGGGCTGCATGTAAACGGCCAGCTGAGTACATTAAACCTCTTTAGGAATAGTCTGATTTGGGATAAGAAGTTTAAAATGAATTATTCCATCCATATCTCACAAAACGCACCAAATATCTACCTTGGGGGATTGGTCCTCCCCCTCCCCAAGTCAATCCCTTGTGAATAACGTTTAATATTATTGTTTATGACTTATTTTTCTTCTTCTGTAACAATTCTGATAAAAGATGATTCACTTTTTAGTCGAGAAAGGAGAGATTAAAAAATGTTGATTCTTTGTTACAAGTGTACTCATGACGTGTAGTGAAGAATCCATTACCCCAAGATGAAATCTTGCCTATTCCCTATGAAGACAACTAAAGTATGTGAAGCTGTAAGCCTTGAGTTAGTCTAAGATATACAGGAGGCTACGATTCGAGTTTAGTAGTCTAAGTATAAAAAAAAATCTGCTTTCGATTATTTATATCCATAAAATAATGATAAACCTGCAAAAATGTCGCATTTGCTAACCTTATGTTAAGAAAACTGTCAATAAGTAATGATACTATCTTCTACAAATCAAAGTCACGTTATTAACAGCGATAATGCGAACATACGGGAATTTATAGTCTGTGAAAAGGAAGAAATGCTGCAGATATTAACGGAATCAGACGTATCTGTTGTTAACACATCATAGCATAACTAAAAGGAAAATAACCGATTGATTTACTATTAAGATATAGAACTTCCCTACAAAGACAAATATAATCGAAGGAAGAAATGTCTGGTCGGAAAAGAAAGAGTCAACGATGCATTTCTGATTTGTGAATGGAGGTTTATCCACTCAGTCATTCTTAAACCTAAAAAAAACCTCGGTTCATATTGAGATTATAAGTGACTCACTTCAAGTGGCACCCCAAATGCAAGAGAGAACACAAACGAAGAGATGAAGGCCTTCCATAAAGCAGCCATTCAAATTCCTACTCAAGGATCACCTTGTAGATGCTTCGAAGAGAATCACATAAGCATACAACATCTGGCTTGACTTTGCCCAGCGTCAGTTGGAAAGATTTTATCTTTATTCTTGGATAAACTCTTGTATTTATTATTTGTTTGGTGTTTCCCAACTTATTATGTTGTTACCTGGTACACATTCTTTCTGGATATCAGTTAATTAAATCAATAGTTTCTCTTCCTTTCTTCTCTCCCTCTTCGTCTCTCTCTCTATCTATCGATCTATTTCTATCAACTTTCTCTCTCTTTCTCTCTCTTTCTCTCTCTTTCTCTCCTCTCTCTCTCTCTCTTTCTCTTTCTCTCGTCTTTCAGCAAGAGATTTATCTTTGTCCTTAAACATATTCATTCCTGGAGATATGCGTTCTCTTCTAGTCCATAGGTCTCTAAATTATCTCTAAACATCAACTCGAGGCATATGGCATATTTCACCCAATTTAATTTACTTTTTTCCTTAACTACATTTATTTTATAAGACTAATTCATATTTTTGTAAAATCCACTTCACAAACCTGAAATTGAGGGGTAAAAAAAAAGGAGTAAAATATTTTTCCGCGAACGGACGAGCAAAGCGACCGATTCCGCGAGTGACCCGCGAGAAAAACAAAAACAAAACATGGCCGAGAAATTGTTCGGGGTATGTGCGTCCTATGAGTTGCTAGAGTGTAGCCGATGTGTAAGCTATGTATGATTGTGTGTGACCTATTTGAGGCTTTATGTGCTTCCTATGAGTTGCTAGAGTGTAGCCAATGTGTAACCTACGTATGGTTGTATGTGACCTATGTCAGGCTTTATGGTGCGTCCTATGAGTTACTAGAGTGTAGCCGATGTATAACGTATGTATGGTCTGTGTGTGACCTATATGTTTCTTAATGTGTTGCTATGGTATAGGCGATATGTAACATATGTGGTCTATTTAGGACATATATGTTTCTATGTGTAGCCTATTCCCCCCCCCCCCCCGAGATTTGGCTTATGACATCAAGGCAGATGCAAATTATAACTTTATGGCTTGGAAAATACTACATCAAGTGCTAATATCTCTGAAAATAGTGTCTTGCCCGTCGAATAAATAGTAACACACAATTCAAATAGGCCTTTAGAATTTATTGAAAGTGAATTTTCTTAAAAATAAAATAGCTGTTATTCTGTAGAATTATCCAATTTTTTAAAGATTGTTTCTAACTCCTATGTTGTTGAAATCTTCATTCTCTTCAGGTGATCCGCTCACTCCAAGAAAAGAAGTAATCTGATAGGGCAATTATGTGACTTGTGAATAAATTATGCGTCTCATGAATGACTTACATTGATCCATCCTGAAAAATGATCGGATCTGATGGAACTCTGGGGCAGAAAGGGTTTGGAGCACGAAACATATGTGAGATTTTGGGACATTTTTCAATTATCCCTAAATACACTGCACTCTTTGGTCAACAACAAGTGGCATTCACTTGAATATTCCCACCAGACAACCATAACAAGAGCGGATTGACGTTAGACACAAGTAAAAACATGACCACACAAAAGTGTTTTGAAAGCGTCATCTGTACAAGTTCAAAACACCAAATCATGCTTGGACAAACAGTCTGCAGGATAGAAACCGCGTCGGGCGGAGATGAAGTTGTGACTTTATTACACCAAAGTGGTAGAGAGTTTGCCTAGTAGAGATGATATAGTTGAACATTTACTTGACGGTAGAACATCGGAGAGCATTAATGGTGATAAGTGGATTTTGTATTGAATTCAATCCACTCCTAACATGTTAGATGGCTAAATTAGAGGTCAACACAGAGAGAAATTTCAGGTCTGGTTGTGTATAGCATCATAAAAAAGATACCAGGGCTTAAGTTCCACCAAATCGATCGTACAACCCTTTTAACTACTTCCGAAAACTGAGGCTCATATCCATTGCATTCAAGCTTCCGAACATTACACGGTTCATCTCAACTTGATGTAAGACGTATTGCAACTACTAATTGGGTAAGAGAGTAAGCCAAAACACTTAAAACCACAAATTAAGACCATATAAGGAAGATAACCATTACAAGGGAAATAAAAATGAAACTAAAGAACACAAATTGGGTAATTATAAACGACTATGGAGAGAGAAAGAGAATAAAAACAAACAAGGAAGAATGGACCTAAACGAAATGTACACTTCCCACAATTAATTATGTCACTTTTAACGCTGAATTTCGTTCAAAGAGTGACAATTTAATCTATTATTTGATTAGAGATGGAGTTTGGGGTGTATATTTAGCCATAAATAAACTAGATAGGACATTCACCAATAAAATAAAACAAATTTAGGGAAATTTATTTACGTTATTCCGGTATTTCAATCATTACTGTCGAATCATTTTGAAACAGTTTTGTATCAAAACAGGTTTGCCAAATATCTCTTCTTTTCTTTTTTTTCAGTTTAATTAACTTTCTATTTTTATTTAATTTCTAATCATCGATATCGCCCAAAGATTCGCATTAACATTTGGCGATTTTTTCTAGCCCTATAATTAATTTTCCAAACTATGTAAAAAAAATACTACAATTTGGCAACCCAGCACAGTAAAACCTAGTGGCTGTTATCCAAAACGATTCAAGAATTCATAGAACATCTAAATAATTAAATCATATTAACTTACCTTTGTACGAAACATTTGAAAAATGTGACATTACTAATTTGGGAACCTATACGTCCACCCAAATGAGATGAAGACTGAGATATAGTTGAAGTGGTTGTTAGAAAAACTAAGAAAGAACCTGACGAATAATAATAGCCATTGAGAGATGTTAGTTGTAGTAAATTTCTCCATCCGACCTTTGTATCGTACACGAGATGCCCCAACCAGATAATGAAATCCACACAAAGATCAAAAGGACAATCCCTAGCAAGACAATGGGCATCAGAGGCCTTTTCTAGTTGTATAGGTATATATGGAAATTAGTTCTTCTTAGGGGACACTATAATATAGCCAGGGTTTTATAAGAGAGGAGAGTGTTTATGTTGTGAAGACGGAAGTGAATGATAGTGGTGCTGTGTTTGGTTATGTACGTCATATTGCGTGTTGAGCTACTTACCCTTGCAGAGGTGAGTATCATCGTATCCGCCAATAGGCAGCTCATGACGCTGCTGAGTTTCGTGCCATCGCGTGCTGGGATTGAGCCCGTGCCTCGACGTCAGAAATCCAACGACGCCTCCAATAAGCTAGCGATAGCTTCAATGGCGGGTGTTCTTCTGTTACGTAAACAAACTCTAAATCAATTGAATTCTAGGAGTAATTCAATTAAGAACCCTCTGCCATCACAATGACAGAGGGTTCTTATTTAAAACTTTCCCGTCTGTTCATTTATCTCATTATGAGGACACGTCTTACCTCCTTTGTACCATCGGTGCAATAAAGCTGCCACGCTGGCAACGGGATTCGAACAAAATCTAAATATTGAATTGCGAGGCGAGAAGAAGTCTGCACTACAGGGTGAGAAGAAGTCGGTACTGCAGGGCGAGAAGAAGTCTGCCATACAGGGTGTGAAGAAGTCTGCACTGCAGGGCGAGAAGAAGTCTGACTCCAGGGGCGAAAGCGCCAAGTACAAACAGGTAATCACGATATATATGTATAAAGTTCAGACATTCTGTGCCTGTCTGTCACTCGGCTATTAGCGCAAAAATAAGGGCGTTGGGAGCCCTAGACGAAAATAAAAGGAGTCTGTGGGAGATATAGAAATACATTATCTTATAGATCTTTTTCCGGTGGGAATAATACTGTAGGTTAGGCTTGGTTAGCACTTTTGTTCTAATTTAACCTAATTGTATGGTTAGGTTTGGTTATGTAAATTTAGAACCTAATTTAATATTATGTATTAACCCATGGTCAAGAAGCTGATGAGCAATTATACTAAGCAAATCAGCCTCATAGCCAGCCAGCGATACAAACATTCTGTGTTAACACATATTCAACGCTTATTCAGTCTGCGGAGCCTGGGATAATAAGCGAGCGAAGCGTGCGTTAATTAGTATCCCCCGTGCAATGCCAGGTAACTCTGCTACTTATAAATATTATTTTTTAAACAAAAGACTTTTTTTCATTTAACCAGCTATTTCCCATTGCCCCATCCTCTCAGCCAAAGTAATATCAATATTTTATTTTAATAGGATTCGACTTTCTAACAGATACTTGTTAAGACTTTCCCCTCAAACAACAATATAAAAAATCTATGAAAGTAATATAGGAGAGACCGAAGTAGAAGTGAGAGTATGCAAAGTAACATGCAAGAGACAGGAAAACAACTGATGATATTGAAAGTAACATAGGAGACAGGAACATACATAACTGATAGTATTGAAAGTGACATAGGAGAAAGAGGAAATGAAGTTAGAGTATTGAAAGTAGCATAAGAGGCAGGAACAGAACTGATAAGATTAAAAATGAGAGTATTGAAAGTAACATATGATAGACGGGAAAAGAACTGAGAATACTGAAAGTAATATAGGAGAGACAGGAAGGAACTAATAGTATTAAAAGTAACATAGGAAAGACAAGAAAGAAACTGAGAGAATTGAAAATAACATGGAAGGGACAGAACTAGAACAAAGAGTATTGTAAGTAACATGATAGAGAAAGGAAAAGAACTGAGGGCATTGAAAGTAACATCAATGAAGTCTGATGTCAAAACAACCAAAGCGAAAAGTCTGAAAGCGGAGGTTACAGAGAACATGAGGCTTTCATAACCTTTAGTGTTGCAATACCCTTTTCTTCCACACATTCGCCAATCGCCTCATGGTGAGTAGTGACCCTAAATCTTGGAAACCTGTTGACAATAATTTGTGGGAGGGAGTTAATTCATCCTGATTTGCATCATCAATGGCTGCAGAAGGACACATCTGTAAGAAATGCTATGGATGAACAAAATCGACAAATTAAAATGTTTAATTTATGTGTGAATCAAAATGTAGCTTTATTTTCTTAAAACTGTATAAAATAGTAGCTAAATCGCAAATTTAGTGTGTTTCTGATAATTTCTACCCAAAAGAAGCTAAATTATCAGCTATTTTGTAGCCAATAGTTTTATCTTCAAATTGTAGCTAATTTAATATAGTTTCATTGCCTTGTTTTAGTGATTTATTTTGTGATCACTACGGCTCTGTCCTCACTGGAATCGACCAGATGACATTATATCATCATTTTTGTGATCACTTTGTACTCTTTTGCGTCCATACCTTAAAGATAAATTTCAAAACGAGATGGAATTTATTTAACTGAGAATTAGAGTTAAGCGCATCATTGCAAAAAATAAGCCAATATTCCGAATAACTCTAGACCCAAACTAAATCTAGAGCTGTAGATCTAATTTACATTCTCACATTTGCATTTTTCCTACATAACAATGCAATCAATGATTGCAATCTTATTTTTAATTATTTTTGCAAGAGTTTATTTTTCAGTTAATTACTCGCAACTTTTTAATAATAATTACATAATTAAAGTTTACCTTGATTCTAACTTATTTCTAGAATTAAGGTAGTTTTCCCCCCACTAACAGAGGCATAGGTATTTGAAGTAAAAGGAAAGCTATGGAAAAAAGCATAGATAAATAGAAAAAATGGAAATTGAGACTATAACCCTAACGTGTCGAATTTGGAAATAAAGAAGGAAACTTGTTGCTAGAGATCCCTTCCGGGGGTGATTTGTCTTAGCTGAATTGGGGGAAAATTCTTCTCTATATTTATTTTTCTCTTTCTACTATTTCCTCTTTTCCACTATTCTCCCTTTATTCTCTTTGTTCTTTCCCCATACTCGGAATTTATATATTCTATTGTTCTTTTTATTCTATTTTCTTTTTCCACCAAGCCGGTTGCCGTGGTGCTGAGCGCTAAATGTCCCTTCGCTTTTAACCGGAACTTAAGAAAATATGCAAATTAAACCAGCAATTAAATAACAATTAATCTACACACTCTTGAAAACTCAATTAAACTGTAATTGCATTTCCCATTTCTTTCAAACACGATTTGATTCACTTCATTTTAAATAATTTCTTCCATTTTTAGAGCCAAGATCCCTTTCAAGCTAGTTACATGTTCAGTTGTGTTAGTAATATATAATGCGGGTATGAGAGAATTAGTGAATATGAGTGGGATCTACTTTGAGAGTTCTTATCAGGAAGTGAATATGAATATAATCTGCTACCAGAGTTTTTATAAGGAAGTGGATATGACATGTTTGAGAGTTCTTATCGGGAAGTGAATATGAATATAATCTGCTACCAGAGTTTTTATAAGGAAGTGAATATGATCTGCTACCAGAGTTTTTATCAGGAGGTGAATATGAATATAATCTGCTACCAGAGTTTTTATAAGGAAGTGAATATGATATGTTTCGAGAGTTCTTATCAAGAAGTGAATATGAATGATAATACAATATGATGCGACCCCCGAACACAAAAACCACTAAGAAAAATCGTGCTCCACTAATCTTAACAGTTACCAGATTTGGTTAGGTCAGGTTATATAAGGGTCGGAATGACCTTGGTACGCTTCATCTTTACAAGATCTTCTATCTTTTACCGGATCCCTTGGAAACGGGGCAGTGCCGCCTTTTATTTGCGCAAGGCGCCTATTCCTTGAATTGAACGACTTCAGGTGCCTTATCTTAAATTGATTGCAGGTCAGGGGCCTATTCTTGAAATGAGGTTGGTCGAGGTGTCTATTCTTGAATTGATTAAATTTAGGTGCCTTAGCTTGAATTGATCCGAACCATTAAAATAAAGAAGCATCGATATAATTCAATTAAAATAAAAAAAATAAAATAAAGAGCCATTAAAATATAGTACATTTAAAATATTGAAACAAAATAAAAGAACCATTAAATTAAAAGAATGATTAAATTAATGAAAAATTAAAATAAATATTACTTAAAATCAAGTACTATTCAAATAAAACACGCAGTAAAATAAAGCACTATTAAAATTAAAAATTATTAAAATAATGAACTAGTAAAATAAAGAACCATTAAAATAAAACCCATTAAAATGAAGCAAGCATAAACAAATAACTTGAAAGCACAATCAGAATCAAAAAAATTAACCACCAAATTTGCATTGTTTGGGCATAAATATTGCTCGTTATCTTTAGGAAATTTGCAATAAAAACCAGACAAATTAGTTACACCAAACTTACAATGGCGAATTTAAGTTTAAGGTTGACTGGTAAATTCGAAGGTATTTGCAAAACATGCTGGTCAACCTGGAGAGATTCGCATAATATGCTGCTTAACCAAGAGGGATTCACAATATACGCTAGTTAATTGGTTAAAATTCACAAAGCATGCTAGTCAAATAGACTAAATGTGAAAAAAAATGCGGTTAACCAGGAAGAATGTTCAAAAAAGTCTGTTTAGTTGATATAAAAATGTGCTGGTTGAATTGAGTCTCTAAGTATAAGGGAGAAATAATAATAAGAACTTGAGGTCTTAATCACGCCAAACCTGCGAGGTCTCACTAAAGCATGTTAGCTGGAAAACTCGGAGAAATTTATAAAACAAACTAATCAACTTAAGGAAATTTGGCAGACATGCTGGAGAACTCGTGGAAATTTGTAAAAAATGCTGGGCACCTTAGAGGAATTTGTAAAACAAGGGAGTCAACTTGGAGCAATTTGTAAAAAAACGATCGTCAAAATTAATTCGAAGAATGATTCAACAGATTTAAAAAGGCCTTTTCCTTCAAATGTGGTCAGCGCTTAAATATGAAATCCACGTTATGTTACTCACACATTATATATAAATATATATATATATATATATATATATATATATATATATATATATATATATATATATATATATATATATATATATATATATATATATATATATATATATATATATATATATATATATATATATATATATATATATATATATTCCTTTCGGTTTTTTGTCTTTATAGAACGTTTAATGCCTTCTTTCAACAATTGTTTGGTCTATACAATCATAATGCATCGTGCCTTCCTGGTAGCCATAGCAAGCGTTCCACCAAAGACCCATATTGGTAACCATAAAAAAACATCCTACCGAAGAGCCACATTGTTTCATGCCTCCTTTGTAACTATAACAACCTTTCTATTCAACAACCATATTCATTCTTGCGTCCTTTGTAAGTATAGGGACCCTCTACCGAAGAGCCATATTGTACCCTAACTCCTTTGTAACCATAGCCACACTTTCTACAGAAGAACCATATTGTTTTGCCTCTTTTTAACCCTAAAAGGCATTTTATCAAAGAGTCAATATTGTTTCTTGCCTCCTTTGTAACCATAGCAACCTTTGTAACGGACAGCCATCATATTTTGTTCCATGCTTCATTTTTAACCATAGCAACCTTTCTGCCCAACAGCCATATTGTTTCGTACCTGCTTTGTAACTATAGTAACCTTTCTAGCGATGAACCATCATTTTTTGAATTAAATAAATTTTGTAAAATTTAATTGTCTTTTAAAAAATTAATTTACACCTCCATTTAAAAAAAAAATTTCATTAGATATTGAATTGTGTTAATATTTAAATATCTAATTAGTTTTGAGATTTACTTTCTATGTCAAAATTATTTTTGGCATATTATTTATTGGTTTAATATTCAATTGGATTCTATTTTTAAATGCCTTTATAAAAAAAATATTTTGACATCCTACTTTGGCATTATTTATAGTTAAATATTAAAATGACTTAAATTTAAAAATTTTAATTGTTTCAAATTTTATTTCACCCTCACACTACTTTTGAATTATTTTAGGTTACCTATTGAATTGGTTTAAAATTGAAATTTGTAATTAATAGTTTTTAAAATTTGTTTCCTAACCAAATATTTATTTTTAATTATTTTTGATTCAATATTATATTGGTTAGAATTTCAAATTATTAATTTTATTTTTAAATTTATTTTCTGGTCAGCCATTAATTATGACAAATTTTTTGTTAAACCAATTTTAAATTGCCATTTAAATTATTTCACATATTGCATTATTTACATATTTTTAAAATTAAATTATGGAAAATTTAATTTATTTGCCAATTTTACATAAATTTACTATTAATTTTGATTAAATATTAAATTGGGCAGATTTAAAAATCATAGTAAAAAAATGATTCCCCATCAAAATTTGAGAAAACTTTATCACCGTAGTAAGAAGGATATTTCCTCACCATTATTTATTAGTTTAAACGTTCTGAAGGTATTATTACTATCCCAACTTAATGTTACCAGGATAAAATAAAATAAATTCCGAGCCCTTTGTAATAAAAACGAAAGCACACGGAATTCTTTTTCTCTTTGTCCCTTAGGTGGTTTACCATCACTAGTCTCATTCGCCATTTTGTGACCTTTTAATTATCATATGCTTTGTTTTGGCTATTTGCCGCACAATATTTCCCTTTAAAGCATATAAGTAATTTTATGATTTTATTCAACTTTTTATAGTTACTTGGATTAATTAATTATCCTTATTTATTTTCAGGTCTCGCAAATTTACTACTATAAAATTGTCTGTTCAAACGCCCTGGCGGAGAAGACATTGCTAATTCAGCTTTTTTTCTAAATAAATAAATATTTTTAGCGTCGTTTTTAAATTCTCCCCATATCAATCTCAAATTGATGATACTAACCCCCAAATATCATTTACGATGCTTGAATACATTTTATAATGGGTATGAATAAATTAACATCATTGGCTTTCTATACATATATACCCTTTTTCATTTATGGTAATTATTCGCAAGGCGGTTCGGTAATAGTAAACGAAATATTAATAAAACACTTTTTTTTATCCTGTTTTCTAAATCTCCATATCAAACCACCACCCCCAAAATATCAAAATAGCGAAACATATCAAAGTACCCTCGTATTTGACCATCCTAACCCGCTTTATCCTATTTTCTAAATCTCCAAAGAAAAAATACCGAAAAATATCAAAATACTGACCACGCGTGGCCATCCTAACCCAATTTTGTCCAAATCCTCACCAAGAATCATTGTCGCTTTAATTCAACGATAAATCCAGGCGTTTTGGAGTAGACGCGATTCCATTAATGACTTCAACAAATCAACTCCCCTTTTTTGACGGAGTAAAATACATGGCTTATAATTTCGCCGAATTCTAGCCGTGATCATTATCGATTGAACCTTATTTTATCCATATGTAAGGGCCATTTTCCCCTAGCCCTTTCTGTTTGGTATAATGGAATAAGTGGTTGGCGAAGTCTTTAGATTTCAACTGATTTTGACGTGCACGCGGCGTTTTAGTTTCTCCTTTCGATGAGGTAAGAATTTAAAAAATTAAAATATGTTGATTCCCCCCTTTTCAAAAAATAGGGAAATAACTTGAAACGTCACCGCGTCACAGAAAATAAAAGTGGGAGAAAATTCCTTAAAAAAATTTTAAAATTAAAATTCCACTTCGAATTTCAACAGCTGAAATTAAGTTCGTTTGCTAATGTATAGAATTAAATCTAACTCTATTACTCCATTATACATTAACTACGAATAAAAGGGATATTAATGAAAGAATTAATTGTCGAGACAAAAATTATACAATATATTTCATTCTCATATTCAACAATACATCGAAACAAAAATATAATACATAGCTATAATAAAATCATAATTTTAAGATATTGCAAATAATCTTTGGACATCAATTTCAGATATATAAATATTTAAAGATTAACTGTACAATATTTTACACATCATTTCATATATATATATATATATATATATATATATATATATATATATATATATATATATATATATATATATATATATATATATATATATATATTTTATATATATATATATATATATATATATATATATATATATATATATATATAATATATATATATATATATATATATATATATATATATATATATATATATATATATTATATATATATATAAATATATATATATATATATATATATTTATATATATATATATATATATATATATATATATATATATATATATATATATATATATATATATATATATATATATATATATATATATATATATATATATATATATATATATATATATATATATATATGAATGCAATATCCCGCAGGAAAAAATGAAAAGGTGTTTCCAAGTACTTTCGAACTTATTAAGTTCCTTATCAAGGAACTTTTTCATTTTTTCCTGCGGGATATTGCATTCATTTGCCACCCTCACGTGATACTTTGTGAGTTTTTCATATATATATATATATATATAGTTACTGCGTCCAATAACTATAATGAGGACAGCAATAATTAACCGGTACTAAAAATCATTTAAGAAATAATTATTTATCGATACAATTTCCAATAAGCTTTTTTTTATATATATCCACCAATAAAACTGCAAATTCGCAGTCGCTTCTTCAATATTTCGATTCGGAGTCACCAATGGACCGTCTTAGTTATTGTGGCAGACGAACGGTAAAAATGATACACTGTCCCGGCTTCTTATAACGACCAAAGCTTTTTTTCCCGTGAGCCTTTATAATGACGGGAACCGTGCACTCACACGGCCCTATAGAGCTGAGAAAGCAACCAACTCCTTAGAGCCTCCAAACGACGGGAACCGTGTAATATCACGGCTCCGTATAGCAAAAAAAGCGTCCATTCGGCCACCGAACGACGGGATCCGTGGGCTCTCGTGACCCCGTTAGCTCCCCCGACTGTATACACTATCCGGGGATAAGCTGCGGGTCTGAGATCCTTAAACTATTTTAATTATGGCGTTTTCTATATATTATTTGCACCGGACTCAACCTGGCTTGACCTCGGAGTGGGGGACTCTCAGAAGATCACCGAAACGGGTCTCCGCAACTGGTCAACGGCAGGTGGGTAGCCAGGGTAGAGGGTCCCTGTAGGGTGAGAACCTTGTTGGGCACCGAACCCCGCTGCGGACATGCCGGTAAGGAGGGAGGACGCGGATTTGGAGTACAGCGAAGAGTAGAGGGCCGACACTGGTGAGACGCTGCCTATGGACGAGACGCTGGTTGCCGCTGCTGCGGCGGCGGCGGCGGCAACCGCAGCCACGCTCGAAGACGTCTCCGCCAGGCTGGTGGCGATGTGCTTCCCGCTGGCAGCGCTGTAGGCGTCCTGCGCAGCCGCGAACTTGGTGAAGTGCTGAGGATCGAACCCAGGGTAGAAGTGGGGTGTGAAGAACCGCGATTTATCAGCTGCCACGTCGAGGGGCGAGGGTACCGTCGGTGTCGAGATGTAGGTTTGGTGAAGGGGCCCTAGAGGGTCTAGGGCGGAGGTAGCAAGGTAAGGCAGCGGAAAGCTGTATCCGTTCTTCTGCAGCGTCTTGGGCTTCCGCCGTGGCCGGTATTTGTAGTCCGGGTGCTCCTTCATGTGCTGCGCCCGGAGCCGCTTCGCCTCGTCAATGAACGGCCTCTTCTCCGCCTCCGTCAGGAGCTTCCACTCGGAGCCGAGTCGCTTCGAGATCTCCGAGTTGTGCATTTTGGGGTTGTCTTGGGCGATCTTGCGCCTCTGCATTCGCGACCACACCATGAACGCGTTCATGGGCCGCTTGATGTGATCCTCCTTCTTAGCGGGGCCCGAGGGCGAATGTGCCTGCTGTTGATTCATCGCTCAGTGAGGACAGCCAGAGAAAGGACCGAACACCACCGCCACACAGAACGTGACCGCCGATCGGAATGAGTCGCACAGGAGGCTTTCAACACTAAGTAGAAGAGGCAACTATCGCTTCTTCGAGTGTGCGCCACGGCCACGTCGTTAACCACGCCCCTTTTCCTACTAACCAATCATCACGCTTATAAATCAGAGTAAAGTGAAATGGGCGGAGCTAAAGTCAATGTCTTATCCAATAAGCGTTTCCTTTACATCCAGCCAAGGTGACTAAATCTCCTGATTGGCTTAAGAAGTTCCTGTGTTAAATTTGGCTAAGAAAATGTGACACCTTGTCTCACTAAAAGTCTGCAATGGCGTTAAACAACACAACGAGTCCACTTGAATGCCTGGCGCGGAGATGAAACCATGAACTTCCCCCTAAAAAATATGGGGGATAAAGAGGGGGGATAGAGACTCCGAAAGAATTCAAATGGGATTCCGAGCCATCTTTTCTCAACACTTTATAGCTCATTGATGGTTCATTAATATCCATCATCAAAGAATGTATTTGAACTCCAAAAAAATACAGCCGCGAATGTATCCGACCAACCTAATGAAAGGAAGAAAAGATCCCACCTTCGCATCCCTCTGCCATACACGACAATGGTGCATTTTGACAGTTAATTTTTTATGGGGGATAAAAATTTACCCCCACACTTAAAAAATGGCCGTTTCTTTCACGGCCTAAATTGATAATTCACTTTTTAACGGCTAATGGACAACCGTTTCTCGAAGACCCCTTAGCTTCTACCTCTCTAGCGGCTCAGGGTCTTCATCAGAACAAATCCACACTAGATTCCTCTCTGATACAGGGTCATACTAAGCCGTTTACACATAAACAAGGAGCGTGCAAGTTCAATGGACTTGTGCCAACAAGGAGAAAGTTGTGGATGGATTGGCATCAGTCGTCCTCTTACTGCCAATACACTGCTTGACGCCAAATCTTCCACAACTTTCTCCTTGTTGGCACAATTCCACTGAACTTGCACGCTCCTTATTTATGTCTAAACAGCTTAGGATCGCCCTGGACTTGGAAAAAATGTCAGCTGATGTGGAGTTAAGTCATTCTAAGGAAGATTGCTTTACTTCCCTCCATCTCCCCCGGTCTTTTCACACATTCTCTCCCTATGGCTCAGTGGTCCTTATCGGGGGCCTTGAGCTCGATATACAATTTTCAGACCTGATCCTAGAAGGAGTAGAAGTTCGCATTTCCGAGTGGGAAGCCTCGTTGTACAAACTTATTTCTGGGGACATAGGATCCCCCTCTTTTGGCTCCAAGATTTAGAGTTGAGGGTTCTCTCCTATTACAGCTGTTGTGATCCTCAATCGGGTGGCATCTCCGTTTTATCGCCTCTTAACACAAGTTTCCTTCTCAAATGCCCAGTTTTCTATTGCCCTAAATTTCAAACTTCTACCGTCTAAATTGCCACAATTTACCTTCGGCAATTTCTTTTTACCAAATTTGCCTAATTTTATTTCATAGATTTCTGAATTTCCACAATTTCCTTTCAGCAAATTTCTTATATCAACTTGCTACAATTTCCTTTATCTAAATTCTGAATTTCCACAATCACCTTTCTCTAAATTACAAGTCAACAATTCCATTTCTTTAAATTATAAATTGTCATAATTCCACTTCTCTAAATTTGAAATTGCTGCAAATCTTTTTTCTAAATTATAAATTACCACAACTTCCTTCCTCTAAATTCCAAATTGCATAATTCCCCTTCTCTAAATTATAAATTGCTACAATTCCCTTTATCTAAATTAGAAATTTCCACAATTTCATTTCTTAAAATGCTCTAATTTCCTTTCCAAAATATCCCTGGCTAAAATATCACAATTTTTTTTCAAAAGTTTCCAAATTGCCACAATTTCCTTTATCTTCACCCCCTTTGAGTGGGCTTTTCCTCGTTGGTTTTCGTTTCTTAGATTTAAGTAACAAAAGGGATTCATTCACATCCTGAGAATCTAGTCTATAAATCAATCCTTGCATCCTCTTCCTTCAATCCTCTTCTCTTTTATTCCTTTTTTTGTCTCTATTTTCTTCCTCTCTTTTAGTTCTGTTTATTATTATTTATTTTAATAAAATCAAACAGAAATTTTTAGTTCAGGAAAATTCAATAAAGTCTCGCACATATTTTATTAGATTCTTTTAATATCAGACCAATAAATTTTTATTATTGGGCAAGAAATCTAAATACAAAGAGATTACGTTACGACCGAAGCATTGAAGAAATTTCTCATCTTTATACTAGGACAGGATTCATGTACATATATGATTGATGTACATATATGACACGATTCTCATCATTTCATAAGTTATTTCCGTTCACATCCAAATGAAGTAGTTATACATGACTTTTTCTGTATTGAACTTTAGGTTACAGCTTTGCCTCTAAGTTTAAGTTCTGTATTGTTTGAATAACCAAATCTTTCTACCAGCGAGGGATTCATGTTCATATATATTCGTGATAGGATTCACATAATTTCATAAGTTATTTCTGCTCACATCCAATTGATGTACATGTACATGATTTTTCCTCTATCGAAATTTAGGTTACAGTTATGCCTCTAGGTTCTGTATTGTTTATTGTTTAAATTACCACATTTTCTACCACCACAGAATTCATGTACATCTATGATTCGTGATACGATTCAAAATATCTCGTAAGTTATTTCCGCTCACATCCAATTCATGTAGTACTACATGACTTGTTTCTGTATTGAACTTTAAGTTACAGCTTTGCCTCTAGGTTCTGTATTGTTTGAATTACCACATCTTTTACCAGCACAGAATTCATGTACATCTATGATTCATGATGCTATTCTCAATAGCTCGTAAGTTATTTCCGCTCACATCCAATTGATGTAGTTCTACATGACTTTTTTCTGTATTCAACTTTAGGTTACAGCTTTGTCTCTAGGTTCTGTACTGTTTGAATTATTAGATCTTCTACCAGCACAGAACTCTGTACATATATGATTCGTGATGCAATTCTCAATATCTCGTAAGTTATTTCCCTTCACATCCATTTGATGTAGTTCTACATAACTTTTTTCTGTATTGAACTTTAGGTTACAGCTTTGCCTCTAGCTTCTCTAATGTTGGAATTGCCATCCATAAGAACTAAATATGCTTAATCGCATCAGAAAATCCTTCTTTACTCGCTACCTAATAAAGCCTTTCTTACCCACTGTGGTCTGAAAGGCTGGTAAGGGCGTAGGGGGGTTGAGCTAAGTAGGGAACCGTGGAAAAATTGTGTCAGAATCCCTATAAATACAATGGTAATCACTCTTAAACTCCTCCATCACTCACGCGCATATGATATAAGAGGATAATCCTTTATTTGTAACTCAACATCTTTCACAAGACCCCTTCTTACAATACAACGGGGTCTTAAATAAAGAGAAAGAATCCTTATTTCAATTATACCGTGTCCGATTTAAACCAAACCCGATAATGGTATACCTTTACGGTCCCCATCGCGTTCCTCGTCTCAAACTAGAAATTGCAACAGCGAGAAACATTATCTCATTGGACTCCCCCACTTAAAATGCCTTTTTTTTGTCCCCTTTTAAACAGTCAAATTGATTCTAATCAAACGAATTTACTTCTGTTCTATAACAACTCGATAATTCATTACTTTCTCCCGACTGCGACACACACTTGAAAGTCCTAAACGACTTTTTCCTCTCACATTCATTTTTTCGTGTTTACATAAATTAACCCGAAGCGCTTAATCCATCGTTTGGACACAGTGTCAATCTAAGCCATCTGCTTCCCCAATGAACTCAAGGCTCTTGAGTGTGAGGCTGTGGAACGAGGGGGGATTAGGCACACGTGACTTGAAGCGGAGTTTAAGGGAATATAAGGAGGGTTAACGCCCGAACGCCCCATACAATACACTCGATGGGATCGATCGATAAAATTAGGTCGATCCATATATATATATATATATATATATATATATATATATATATATATATATATATATATGTGTGTGTGTGTGTGTGTGTGTGTGTGTGAAATTCACAAAGTAGCGCGTGAATAGAGCAATAATTCAAAAAAGTCCCACAAAAAAAATTAAAAGCAGAAACCAGGTAGTTTCGAACTTAATTCAGTTCATTCTCAAGGAATACATAATATATATATATATATATATATATATATATATATATATATATATATATATATAGCAGGAATATGAAGACCCAGGTGATTACACTAATAATATATTGGCCGGACCTTTCGGACCTTTACTAGGACCATCTTCAGCGACTATGTCGACTAATGAGAAGGGGAAGGAACATTAATTGATAACAGTTAAGAGAATGCATAAAAAAGTGGAAGAAGGCAAGTTAAAATAATTCAATTGACAATTATTAAAATTAAAGTAAAAACACCAATTAGAATTAAGAGAATGATGGTGATACTCTGAATGTTGCCTGATGGAAGAGGCTTCAGGTTAAGAAATGGGAACACCAGTTCTATGAGACAAACCCAAGTGCTTCGCGATCCTGCATTTGAGTTGTAAGCCAGTTTGGCCTACAATATAATAGGTTATTTTTTGTTTGCTTCAGTAACTTTTAATATGTGATAATCAAGTCAGTTTATGTTATAATTTCACTTTCTATTATTTTTTTAAAATCACACTGGGTAGTATTATTTAATTCTATATATTGTTATTGGTGTTTTTACTTTAATTTTTATAATTGTCAATTTTATTATTTTAACTTGCCTTCTTCCGCTTTTTTTATGCATTCTTTTAACTGTTATCAATTAATGTTCCTTCCCCTTCTCATTAGTCGACATAGTGGCTGAAGATGGTCCTAGTAAAGGTCCGAAACGTCCGGCAAATAAATTATTAGTGTAATTACCTGGGTCGTCATATTCCTGCTACATATCAGATTCTGAAGGAACAAATCAATTACCAGTATTACATATATATATATATATATATATATATATATATATATATATATATATATATATATATATATATATATATATATATATATATATATATATATATATATATATATATATATATAAGACTAAGCGACGCTCCGCCTACGTACACCGAAAGGATACAAAACAGAATAGGCGGGGAAAAAATATATCAGTAAAGGGTGATTAAAGTCAGTTAGAAAAGAGTAAATACATAGATAAAATCTCTATCAAAATATCCACGTGTGAGAAAGTGTGTGTGAAATGTAGAAAGATAAGTTACATAACTATGAATAAATACATATGCAATTATAAATCGATTGTTCAATAAACAAATGAAATAAAACACATTTAATAAATCGAAGAGTTAAGATTCAAAATGAACAATTTCGTTTAGGATGAAAGTAAATTGTAGTAAAACAGGATTTGAATATTACGACGTTTCGGGCTATGCATGCTCATCTTCAGGTACTATTAAACATAAAAAAGGAGATTGTAACCAGGGGATATGCAGTAAAAATGTAAAAACTAAAGTTTAGGTTCTAAATTAAAACTACCGAAAAACGAAACAAAAATAAAATGATTACATCAACGCAATAATTAATTCACATGCACAAGGCTTCGCCATGCAGAATGAAGTGTCGAAAAGACTGAGAAGGTGAAGAAAAATAAGTGAGCATGGGAAGAATTGTATTGTTTGATATTTAGCGATTTTAAAATCAAAAGTGACGTAGTGTCTAGGGAGATATATGATTTGTGCCTTTGAATAGTCAATTTGATGTCTATCCCTCCCTTTTTCTCCTCTCCTTAAAGGAGTGAACAAAGTTATTTCCCCAGGCCTAACCCCATTTAAATACCCTTTTTTCTATCCTTAAATCTTTCCCTTTGACCAAGCACGTGGATCAGCGAAATAAAGCAGGTGTATATTTAATCCCGCGTGGCTCTAAACTGTCTCTCATTCTACATAGGAGAGACCGGAAGAACCTTAACAAAACGAATTTATGAAGATAAAAGTGATGTCAGACGAGGCAGGACCACATCCAGTATTTTTAATTATATTAGCAAGTTCAACCACCAAATTGACTATTTAAAGGCACAAATCATATATAATTGTGAAGATTTCCGTAAAAGAAAAATCGTAGAATCTATATTAATAGGACAAAATCCTAATTTTAATTTACAGGTAGGCAATTGAAGTGCAGCCTCCATACACGTAACCTAATCGTAAACAGCTTAGTCAACGATCTTAGACTTACACCCTCTGATTAATGACCTTTTTTACCCCCGTTTTGTGTTTCTTTGCGTTTTTTTTCTGATATGTACGTTATTTGTAGACTTTTGTAACAATTGCATTCTCAGTATACGACTGAAACTAGTCTCGTAAATTAAAATTTTGGCTCCTATACTGTGGTTTCACTATCATATATTATAACTCGCCATTGAGCTCTTTTACTTATATATATATATATATATATATATATATATATATATATATATATATATATATATATATATATATATATATATATATATATATATGCGAAAGAGAAAATTGGACGCGAATGAGACAGGAAACAGGAGCTTTTTAGAGGCAAGAGAAAGGGACATTAGAAGAACACTAGAATCAAAGAAAGCAGAGGGTGGCACAATGAAGGCGTTCCTTTACCGAGAAGACAGAAATAACGCCAGGGGAAAAAAGTTTTGAATTTATGGCCTGGAATCGAACCCGGGTCTGCTGATTGCCGGTCAGATGCTTTAGCGCTAAGCTACCAGGCACAGTAACTTTTAATGTCCCTCTCTCTTGCCTTTAAAAAAACTCCGGTTTCTAGTCTCATTTGCTCATTCACGTCCAATTCTTATTCCTCTTGTACTATATGTATTTATAGTCGGCTACACCAGGTTTCTGCATCTTTCTTTCTGTCTTCAAATTTTATTTGAAAGACAGAAAATAAAAATGGCATAGCCCTGTAGCTGCTTTCTTTATATATATATATATATATATATATATATATATATATATATATATATATATATATATATATATATATATATACATATATATATATATAAAGTATCATCATTTCAGGTATTTACCTCTAACTGTTGAGAGAAACCAAAGCTTTCTCCTCTTTCTGAGTTTTCTTCGATTTTGTCCAATTTGTTTCCAATTTTTACCTTATTTTTGATACCGTTTATTTAAGTTTCTATAATTAAAATATCGTGTATTTAAAATTAATAATAAAAATGCTAAAATATATAAGAATAGCCGTAAAAAATCATTTTAACACCAAATAAATAGTTATGAGGAAGAGTTATTACTAATACAGGGTTACCCATAAAAACAAGCATTAAAAAAGATAAAAATGAAATATTTTGAGAAGGTAACTCGCTAAAAAAGAAAAAAATCCAAAAGAAAAAAGAAGTGAAAGTGGAGAAAAGATTTTATCACACTTTATACAGACGTCTATCAATTAGTAAGAGGGGAGGTGAATGATATCATAGGATTTGTTAAGCGAAGATGAATGAGTGATTTGTGAGGTAGAACATATCGATAAGTAAAGTTTTAAAAGATAAAGCAGGTAAATGAATTGTGAAATCTTCTTTTTTTTTGGGGGGGGGGGATAATTGAATGACTCCTATAAAAATAAAATATCTAAAGTTCTTTTTCAGATCGGAAGGTTTGCAGTAGCACAGGGATTATTAACCTGGGAGGAGGAAATCCAGGTCTCCAAGGGGTACCTGATGTTACCCTCTTTGAATGCAGAGAGAAATTATAGTTATTTATTAATTTTAGTAAAATAACCCATACATATAATTACAACGCTAATATAAATGAAAATAAAAATATATGTTAAATATATATATATATAAATAATTAAAACCTCCATAAATCTGTTATTTATATTATTTATTTTTTTTAGAACAGTGAGGCCGGGGTGGGGGATACTTGGTGCTTTGCAATGGGGCAACTAGGAAAAAGCTTAAGAACCACTGCTGTAGTAGCACACTCCAAGATGCTTCGAACCCTGCTGTTGTAGTGTGTCGAGGTATGCCTGTGAAGACTCGCTCGGCGCAAGGGCGCATACACAAGCACGGGCAGATAGCCGACCCGAGGCCGCCTGTGATATACTTTGGGGCAATTAATACAGAGTGCGATTTACGGTTGACCAGGATTTATCTAATGGCTTGCCAAGTTGCAGTTCAAGACCCCAAAATATAATCTTAATATATATAATAAATGAAGCAATATATATATTCAAAAAAAGGGGGAACAAAATACTCGATAAAGATAGTTAATTGGATTGTGACAATTTATAATATGAACAAGAGATATTAATTACGATTGAGCGAGAAGTAAATTCAAAAGTGGATGCAGGCGACGATTGACGAGGTGTAATCAGGGGATTAAAACACAAGATTGCTTTACCTTAAAGCGTGGTGGTGATCTGAAAGGGGAAGGGGCAACAGCGCAGGTCTTCGAGAAGATACCTCGGGAAGTCCTAACGAGGAGGACTCGTAGATGGGGGTTTTGAGTACTTCTTGTTGAAGAGAGAGATTTTCTCTGCTCCAGTGAGATGGAATCTCAAAGACGAGGCGTTCTGCAGCTCGGCAGGGAGTTTCAGAGACGAAGTAACGGGAGTCTTAAAGGGGGTCCGAGATGAGGGGGGGGGGCGCACAGTTCTCTGGAAAGAAGGTAGCTCTATAGCTTTCCACTGAACAGGGGTCAAAGCTTCACGAATGGAGATCTGCTAGAGAGATCTTAATGACGAGATACGACTCGAACAAGGGTTGCGGGACTTCGCGAGGAACAGACAAAACGTTGTGAACGACGGAACTGGCGGTCTTTCAATCTCTTCGAGGAATTGCGGACTAAGGGTTAAATAGCCAGTTGGCTGGTCCGATAGATAGCCCCAGGGAATGGCCGTCCTTAGAGGATTATCGACGTCAGTCTATGTAAACTTTCTTCGAGATAACGAGTCGGATCGGACAGCGAAGTTTGCCGTTTGATATGGGAGTAGGGTTAGTACGGCTGCGCTCGCAGGGAAATATTCATGCATGAGGGCGAGAGCTTGGCGTCATCACGGGACAGGGGGAAGCGAGGAGCATCCGAAAGCAAATACAGCTGGGTGGGGTGACTCTGCGTGGGACTGCTTCCTTCTTAAAGTTCATAAACTTTCCACGCCAAGGAGCACTTGGTTTATAGTAAAGGAATCGAAAGAGGTATTCCATGTGGAGTTCACCCCACGTTGGTCCTCCGAGGGCATCCCCTCACATAGTGGAAGGTTGGTTTGTCCTTCATCAGACGCGGATCGATGGTGGGGGCGTGGGGGCTGAAGCGCCCCAAGTTTGAGACCCGTTTACATATATTTTTTTAAGCCATACATGAATTCTGCTATACAGAGAGTTATGTGTTAATATAGAATATATAATATTGTCCCACAATGAGGGAGGGAGAGAGAGAGAGAGAGAGAGAGAGAGAGAGCGTGTGTGATCGAGTCACGAAAAAGGGATTTAGAGCGAAGGAGCTCTGCTTACATACCGTCGGTAAACTTGGGGGGAGGGGGTTAGGTCCCTTGTGATTCCAGAACCAATTGTATGTATTTTTGTTTTCGAGCAACTCGAGGTATTGTATACCTTTATTTTGTTTATAACTTGAGATTTCACTACCCATTCGGACGTTCCATCTTAAGGAGGGGGAAATGTGTCATAAAATGAGGGAGAGAGAGAGCGAGCGTTTGTGATCGAGTCACGAGAAAGGGATCTCGAGCGACGAAAGAGCCTTGCTTCCAGACCGTCGGCAAACTTTCTTTAGCAATAACGCCCGAGAACCCCGTCTTGTTTATGGTGTTACGACCCTCACCGCCGATTCCCGCCATCGATGCTGTGGGACCGAACCGATAACGATTCCGTCAGCAAACATTGGAACTTCCGGCGTAGTAGCATATATTCTCCATCCCGAGAATAATCTTCGAGGTATTCTTAGAGCTTTTGGGTCGCGAGCTGTCCCCACGTTGATTCCAAGTAAGCAATCCAATGCAATGCAGAAGGTATTCACACGGCATCATACGAGGTCTTTGGAATCATTCATCGACGACGTGCAATCCTCGAGCTATAACCACTGGTGCTATTCGGTCTCGGAGCATGAATCCATATTCGGAACGACGAAGACTACATCTGGAATATAGCGCTTTAACCCGCTTCCTCGAAGAAATATCTTTCCCCGAGTACCCATACTCGTGGTCTTCTCCAGAAAATCGTAAGACTTACATTTCTTTTCATCGTCGAAGAGGCGTGACGCTCTCCGACGGGGCAACTCACCTCGCGATCTCCCCTCGGTCCCTCTCGGGTAATTATTATAACAATTATTGAGCCTCGTACGGCTAAGACTTACCTCGCAGTCGCATCCCGCTTTCACTCGTGTAATTAGTGTACTTATTGGGCCTAGTACGATTAAGACGAGTCCTACTTGTCATTTCAATTTCATTCATTTAGTAAACGGTGTTAACTAAATTACCTGTATATTATTCTGTAAATATATATTGTTGTTTGTATAAGTTAAAAGATTATTTTTGTTTTTCCTATTTAAATCCTCCAACCACCAAAGCCTAATTAAATAGCAATACCGGCCAACGATTAATTCACTCTCGCCATTTAAAATCCCATCGCACTCGAAGAGGAAATCTTTTCCTAATTTGGGGCTGTCGTCTTCCCTCCCCTGCATTTTTGGAGGGAAGTTAAAAGGTTCAGGTTCAGGCTACCTGAATTCTACGATAAATATATATAGAAACAGTTTTTTAAAGTGAAGGTGAATCTCAAAAATAATTAGTAAAAAATACAATAAATCACAATTCATAATTTTCTGATGTGTGGAAAAAAATTAAAATCTGAGTTATTGCTCACTCCGTTATGAGATACTGTTACTTATTATCAATGCTGTTTATTATAACCCTTATTAATTATCAATGGCCTTTTCTCAGACTCCTAAGAGGGAGGAATTCAGGTTAGCCCCCTCCCCCCTAATTATTATCTGGATCCGTCACTGGCCTTCATTCATTGCAATTCAAAAACGTAAATTTGTAGACAACTGACGGATGGAGTAATAATGGAACCCTTTGTTTGTCAACCACGATAATTGTATAACATCATTTAAATGGAAGCCACACGAAACTATTGATCTTTTGCATGGATCCCACAATCTCAAGAAACCTGTTGCTTATCATTGGATTAATAGTAATGCTAATAGTAATCTAAGGAGTTGAAAACCATCAACTCCAATGCAAATGAAGAAAACGTTGCTACTGTCCAGCCTTCATTATTGAAAATGGACTATTGAATAGCAATGCAGTACTCATTTCTGGCTTTTTAGATCACTCCTTTCTGGTGAAGACCCTCGATCAGAAGGTACAGTAATAAAAAAAGGTAAATATATTGTAGAAGTCTAAATACCGCGTAGATAAGTGTACGCAGAAATACTCCGACACAAGCTGCGTGCCCTCTTGTATCTCTAAATGCACCCCTCGCCTCAAATTCTCTGTCGCCTTTTTTTGCGTCACCGCAAACTCCGAGAAGGCTTGAAGGCGTGAAAGACATACTACCTGCCTAAAGATGAAAAAATGTCTTTCGCGCGACGATAAGGATTTTACGAGAATTCGATTCTCTCTCTTGATTTCTGCTCGCGAGGGAAATAAAAGGAAAACTTCTCCCTGGAATCACGCAGAAGATCTTGGACCTACGTCGAGTTTGTGTGGACCCCGATCCACAAAGGAAACCGTTCGCCCATGGCAAGGAAGGAACTTATTGGGGAATTAGTTGTTGCCGTCACGGTACTTGTAGGTGCTAAACTTCTCGCAGCCCCACCTCCCTTCAGAGTCTGAGGTTACATAGGACCCTCCTCTCCGGATTACCCTAGACGTAGCTAGGTAATCAATTTTGGCTACCCATTCCAGGAGCCAAATAATCGGACAGGTACTTCGAGGAAGAAGTCCGATTTGAGTCACCGTTTGGCTCACCTTTGTGATCCAGCATAGGATCATTATATCACCAGTCTAGGATTACCTTCTCATTCGGTAACCTCGGACGGCCAGACTAAGTGCGATCATCGTCACCAGAAGAAAATCTTCATCTTTCCCTTCAAAAATACTTCCGGACTCAAAAGGTATCGTTAATTGAATTACCCCCTCCCCTAACCTCACCAGTTTATTTGTGAACTAGAATTCTCACCCAGAGCCCATAACCTCGAGTATTAGAATTTCTTACTTAATTCAGTGTTTAACTTAATAATAATATTCCTTTCGCTCTATCGGGTGTCATTCAGACGCAAGTATCCCAGTGAGAAATTTTCAAGTAATCCTCTCGACATTTTATGTAGACTTATTTATTCAGTGCAAGATTAATTCTATTTATATTTATACACGCTGTTGCTTATTTCAAATTCTTGTACATTAAAGATTATTTTTGGATCTGTGTGTTTAACTAATTTGGACGATCCTTTGGCAATTATTAAGCAATCCACTCGACTTAAATCTCAATATTACACTGGTCCACCCATTGTTGGCTTTTACTGAGTGGGAACACACTCAGGGGATGATCATCTTGCTTTTGATCAAAAGGTACGCACCGGGGTTATTCTATTCACCAGAAGTGGCTAAGGTATTGGATACGCTTCACCTCCGCTTCACCTCGGTGCGGTAATAAAATATATGTCCAGGAAGTGGGACTGGGATTACCCACTCACTAAACCTCAATATATATATATATATATATATATATATATATATATATATATATATATATATATATATATATATATATATATATATATATATATATATATATATATATATATATATATATATAACAGAAGGTTCTCCGGCAGGCATTGGCGCTGTGAGGGTGCACAACTGTGTCCACTGGCGGCGGGAGGGTGTACCGTTCCTCCAAGCTTCGTTGCAGGAGGGTTTTACTCTTGATATACCATCCATCCTCCTTACATGGTGATAGGGGAAGACAGAGAGAATCTAAACTATACCAAATAGTTTAAAAGAAGTGCAAAGAATTGCCTGAGAGAGGGCACCAGTTTCTCCTGGGTTACTTGAAGCTGGGAGGGCGTACCACGCCTCCAGGTGCCAGGTGTAAGATTGGTCCCAAAAGGACATGGCTATTGGACTAAATACATCATCAGTCTCTTACGTTAAACTGGACCTAATAATGACGATTTTCTGCCAAGTGACACTGGCGAAGAGAATATTAATCTAATAATATGATCCTGAGAGGTAAATGGAATCAAAGGAATGACTTCCTAAAGGATAAAAACACGTCAAATGAGCAATTTTTACTCAGTAATATGGAATCCAGAGGCATAGCATTAAAGATACTTCTCTTCCTTTCATAAACACGAGGGAAAGTCCCTCTGATGAACTGCGGCGTTTTGTGAGAAGATGATAAATGGATATTGCATTGATGGTTTCCCATGGTTCAAATCACTTACCAAGTGCCTTGGAATGAATAAATGAGGCTTTTACTACTAGATGGCGCCACCTGCCACCAAATCCGATGGCAGATTTGAAATCTCTAGGGTGAATAACCCTAAGTCCCATGGTCATATGGGTCATTTTATGGTTCTAAGTGGGTACAATCGAACTTTACTTCTTTTGAAAAAAAAAGAGGCGCGTTGACCTGGCGCTTAACTGAGGCAAAAAGTGGAACTTATGCTAAAAAATAAACATAAGTAGAATTTCTGCCAACCGACTTGCCTCTATATTCACTTCGACAATCCTCAAATCTTTAGCTTCAGCTAAACCCGAATAGGAAACTAATGATGCAAACGAATATTAATCCATAAAAATCCATCAATTAACTTAGTTCTACATAGGTGAAACGTGCAATTGCTTAGACGTGCAGCAAAACAATAAGAAGTATTAAAAGAGCCAGCACTAATTAATATATTTATAATCATATCATCGATTGAAGACGTATAATAAATTTCCCCCTCCCCCGTCACACATACAATTGATCCCTGCAATGATTTGTCCTACTTTGAATCATATTTTTTCCAACAATGTAAAATATTGCACTACCTTACTGTAAATATTTGTTATAATATACTCTTTCACTTTATCGTGAAATTTACTGTAAAAAGAGTGATTTCCTGGACATTTTGACACTAAGATTGTATGTTGAAACTTTGCACGCGCTTTGACTTTTAAACAGAGTTTCTTATGATTTCATAAAATAACAGTTTCTATTCGTCAACAAACTTTTCTTTAATTAAATTTTATAGTGTTCCTTCATTTAATGAATTAAAGAATATTAGAAACACGTACATAAATCCATCAATCGAACTCTCCAACTTTAATAAATACCCGCCAATGGCAAATATATACATACCCATTGAAGCCTGAGCGCTGGAAACGCGGTACAGGTCATGCGTTCCCCAGAAGCGTGGGGTTGCTCAGAAAGACAGCTTGAGAATCGGCAACAACAACAACATCCAAAGGTATATTTGATTATAGTCAATCATTAAAAGATGCACCTGTGCATTCTTTTATAACTGTTTAATATCTCATAAAACTTTAATCAAATGGAAAGAACATTGATCAATAGGGAACCTTTTTACTTGGATTTGATGGGGTTTTTTTTAATATTTATCAAATAAACAGCGAAGGTGAAATAGTGCCATCTTCATCAGCGCGGACTGAGGCCTACTTGGTGGTCTACGTTGAGATGTGACGCCTATAGAAATTTAAGATATGCGTGTCAGTTCGTTCCATCTTGATCGTCTTTCTCTACGTTAAGTTTTGTCTTAAACTGATTTTGAAGCTTTATATAAATGAAAGTTAAAACCAGGTTGTAATGTAAATACCAAAACCAGTGGAAAGTTACCGATGTGCCTTGCCTACAAATACATTGTTGAACATGGAATGGCAATGGCTTCTTTTTCTCGCAGTAGCAGATCCAGGATAAAAATTCGGGTGGGGGCTAACTTGAAGGGCATTAATGATTAATAATGGTTATCTTACACAGTATTGATGATAAATAACATCTCATAAAGGAGTGAGCACTAACTTAATCAGATCCGATCTTTTCCACACATCAAAAAATGATGAATTGTGGTTTATTGCAGTTTTTGGAGGTCAGCTAAGGTATAATACTAAATAGTATCTTTGAGATTTACCTGTATTTTAGACATGTATTATATAAGATACATTCGAACGCTACTGTTTAAAAAAAATCCTGTTTTTAGATATATTCTATATTATTACATAACTCTTTCTGAATATAAATATAACTATGGGGCGTTTTCATATTGTAGCATCCATGGTTGACTAGACCCAACACTGGGGTGGAGGGAACATTTCTCCTTCTCAAGAGTTTGAAATCAGAGTTATCCTTCTCTTAGGTTGACTGCCTGTCGTCATGGCTACGAGCTCCACCTACCCGTCCCCACCGTGATGCCCAGTCACGGAGGTAACCTCCCTAGTAAATAGTGTCAGCTTAAAAAGAATCCGGATGGAGATTTGAACTGCCGACCCAATGGTTGCCGGGAAAGCACGCTAACTACTATACTAGCCGTGAGGCCTTCAACCCCCTAGCCCCCCCCCTCCCTTGGATACGCACCTGATTTATCGTGATTTGTAAGAATTTTCACTCTGATAAACCACTTCACTCCCTCACTAGCCTATCTATACGTCTTTCTCTTTGTCTCGCTCTTATGTGTGATATTCTTCTACCTGTCAGGCTCATATTTTCCATTTCCTTCCTTCTCATGATGTGATCCAAGAACTCAAGCTGCCTACTTCTTCTTCTTATCATTAGACTCCTTCCTATGCGCAGTGTTTGTTTAATTCTACTTTACCTAATTTATATAATTATGCTTTAATTCTTAAAATTCGTTCATAGTGAGATGTTAGTTCTAAATCTAAACTATTTTTTTAACGAAGCTTAAATGACACCTGATTTGGCCTATTTGAAAGCCATCGGGTCTTCAGCAGTGATCATATACAATCAGGAGTTTTACTTCTGTTAAATTTAAAATGTGTCAGAGCTGAAGATATTAAAGTACTAGGGATGTACAGGAAAACCATATAGGGTTGTACATGGAGAACCATAAAAACGGACCCCAAAAAACTTTCGATAGGCTTCATTTCTTAATGTTTTGTTGAATTAACAAATGAAGCCTATTTGAAGTTGGGACCCATTTTTTGGTGGTCATCCTGCATTTTATAAAAAAAAGCACCTTCATTTACCTTTGATAAACTTAGGCAATATAATATTGCTTATATACACACCCTTTTAGTCACTGCTTTCGTAGTTAGTTTAATTAAGGCATGTGAAGCCTACACACAAACATGTTTGTCCGAACCTCTGGTATGACCAGCTCTAGTCATTAAAAGGTAGATAGAGGGCATGTGATCTATTCCTACTGTTGTGTCGATCCAAGATATGCCTCGTATTTAGATAGCTATGAGTTATTTTTATAAATGATGGAGAACCGATTCCGGGTTTCCTTTCTTTCATTTTATCTATTATCATTTTTTGTCTAAAGAAAAAGAATCTAAAAGAAAACAATTTGCGTTTTTTAGGTCAGTTTCCCAACTTACATTTTGACCTCGATACCTCTTTTCAGTATGTTTGGGCGTCTCCAGGAACGTCACCACATTTCCAGGAAGAAATGAAAGTCTCTCTATGAGGTGATGTTGTATGTGTTTCGTGCTTCTGTAAGGGCTTGGGCAGGACTTCAAATACTATTATCTCGTCCATTTATCCATTTTCTTTTGGGAGGGGGGGTTGTAAAGCCACCTTTACACGTAACCTCCTTGCCCTGCATTCCACCCTCATTACATTAATATCAAGAAAAAATTTAAAAACCCTTGTTTTTTTATCGAAAAACCCTCACCTCTTTCCCATTACACATTTTCGCCTTTTTCAATACCAAATTGCATTTTTTTTATTAACAACGTTTTACTCTTTCATCTAAAGGTAGGCTTTAGATCCAAAATATAATTCACGATATTACTTATCAAATAACTTTTTATTAAGCTAAATCTTCAGACTCCCAATTTAGTATTTACAATATCGAAACCTAAAAAAAACTACCACGCAAAATCACTTAAAATAAACCCAAACAGATGTAATAAGATTAAACTGTTTAATAATCATAGGATATTATAGTTACATTATACCTAAAACTGAATGAGAATCTCACCCATGATATATTATTATAGGAAATATAATAAAAAAAAATTCCCTACAACTGATTTCTTTTACATCTAGAAAACATTCAAACCCTAAACACCAAGGGCTTCACTCAATCTCAACGCTATATATCAGTGATTGAGCGTTTTTTTTCGTTCAGATATGAATTATTCCCATTTATATGCCGTAGCTTGGCATCTATTGGCTTCGGAGACCAAGAAGAGGATCATACAGGGCACAGCGTCGATATTAAACTTTTTTCTCTCTTTTGCGATTCCCTTCAAAACAGTTCTAAGAACGCGTTGAAAAGAAACGCCGTTTTAATGTATTCCCGTTTCCTTCAACTACATTTAACAATCCCAAGGAATGAAAAACCCTAAAAAACGATTTCAATGAACATTCTTTCTCTAGGATTGTCATTGAGAAATATTAAAATTACCCATCACAGTTGCATCCACTCGATTTATAGTAGGAGTTAATTTTAAGTGAGTTTTGTCGCGTCGTCCGATGAGAGCTCTAGCTTTTGAAGTTGAGAAGCAAAAATGGAAATTGAAATTAACGGCCGTATGCTTAAATAAAAAATGTGTCACTTCACAATTTGTTACCGGTGCACACCATATGAAGATAACACAAATTTTTCGTATGCTTAAAGCTGAGAATGGTGTCGCGTGACACTTCCACAATTGTGTTATCCACAATTGTGATATGCGGCAAAGTTAGTAGTACTGTTCGTGATTTATTTACATTTTTGTTCAGTTCCACGTGATCCCTCAGCATTGTCAGCAGTCATAGAAATGGAGAAAAAGGTGCCAAGTTCATGTTACGTCTCAAGAAGAGAGCAGGAGTTGTTGGTTGAATTATATGCAACCAGAAAAGACATCCTGGAGGATAAAAAGACGGAGTTTTCCATGACGGGAAAAATAAAAAAAGGCAGAGGCTTGGCGGTCCATTGAAAAGCAATACAATCTTGCTGCACTTAGACCACATAAGAATATTGTCCAACTGAAGAGGATGTGGCAACGCATGAAAGGTGAGGTGAATCGCTCGATTGATAGAGTCCTTATTCAGTCTGAACCTCATGATGAACTCTTGATCAGGCAGTTCAAACAAGTTCATACGATCCACAATTATTCATCGTGGAGGCCTTCTTATCAAGAAATCCAGGTCACGAAGCTCTCGGATTGCACGAATTTCAGGGAACATATTAACATATTGCTGTAATAAAAATCATATGTAGTATGGAGCAACAAACTGCAAACAAGTTTAGTAATACTTCAGATTTGGGGCGCACGGTAGGTGGTGCTGTTAGTAGGCTACAATTTTGGGCTACAATATATCTCTTATGACGTCAGACGGTAGCTTCAGGTGTGATCAATTACGGCGTTATATTTTTTGTATTTTGGGGGATTTGTAACTTTTAGTCTGTATTATTTACTAAATATCTGCGCCTCTGCTCGTTTATAGTTTTTTCTAAGTTAGGTAAGGTTTCTTGATGTCTTTTATTGTTGTTTTTTTGTTTTCGTATTTTTTGTTTCGCAGTGAACGATAACAGCTTCTTACTGGCAACGTCGTAGCTATAAATAGAACCCGCTTAGCATTTGTTTCTTTTTCGTTATGGCTTTTTCGTGCTCTAGTTGTGCTTCTTCGTTATTCGAATTCGGGTTTATTTTGCATGACCGCGAAAAACATTTAGAGGCACATAAACTAATCACGAAACTTATAAAAGTAAGTATTGTTTGTCATTAGGTTAGGTTTTTCTGCCAGTAAAAAGCTGTTTGGAAAAACCCCCAGTAAATTCAAGGGGACTGCTCGTGGGGGAGATATCACTGCGGGACGACCCCCCTGTGATGATCCTGAGTTTCAATAAATTGGGGGGTCTGGGGAGCGCATCCCCCCATTATATACTCATATACAAAAGAATATAACGCCGTAATTGTTCACATCTGACGCTACCGTCTGACGTCATAAAACATATATTGTAGCCCAAAATTGTAGCCTATAAACAGCGCCACCTACCGTGCGCTCCGAAACTGAAGTGTTACCATAAGTTTTTATAGCATATATATATATATATATATATATATATATATATATATATATATATATATATATATATATATATGCACTCATTTACAAGATGCAACCCACAGACATTAGCTGCTAGGAGCTGCCAAATATGATTTTAAATGCATATTTTGTCATTGTCCCAAAACTTAACAAACATATCCTAACCTAATTAAGCTTTTAACTTAGGCTTTTAACAAAAATAAATGAATGAATCAGTAAAACTATATAAGTAAACTTTTATGTACCTATTAACCTAATAAGATAAGAATGTGAAGATGTTTGTCATCTACTCAGCGTGCTGGAAGTTGTTGTTGTTGTGTTTTATTTTGATGAGTATATTCACCATGTTTAACGGATATTTGGGCTATCACCTTTTACCCATAACAGCATTAATTCTTTAGTTTGAACTATCCACACACTAACTGAGTCATATACCATTGGAATCAGAATCGGTAATGCAACGTGCAACGCAATTATAAAATGTGTAACGCAAAGTGAACAAGGTTAGAGCGATTAACTTTTTCTCCACATTTCTCCATATTTGTTCCAATAATGTGAACAGCTAAGCGGCGAAATTGTGTAGTGAGTCACAAAAGTGCATTTCACTTTTCGTTTGAGCATACTGTTTTGGAGTGGAATGCACTTTGTGCTCTACACATTTGTCTAAGCATACGGCCGTAAATATCGGAGATTTCATAATTTTAATACGCGGGATATTTGTGAGTCGTTGACATGCTTGGGGCATAATAGGTTGGTGACCTTTCCTGTCAATATAATAGATACTTGAATCGAGGTAGTTAGATATATACTTACATGACTCCAACTTTCGTAAATCTACGTACACTAGTCTACTTGGTTATAGTGTTTAGTCTTTTCTCGAAAGTACTATGTGTCCCTTGTCTTTGATTGGCTCATCCTACAACCAGGATATTTTTAATTGTTTTCTTTATTTTTATTCTTTATTCCCCTCCGTGTTCTCCTCTCCTTATCGTCCTACACATGCCACTCCTCTCCGCCTTCAATTAAAGTGATAGAATTGAAATTCGCTGACTAAAATATCAAATTTAGCGCAACTCTAGTAAAGATGGCTGCCACCCATGTTAGTTCTTTCCTAATTGTCCTGCATAATAGACTCCTACTCTCTTGAACCTTCCATTCTCCTCACCCTACACTTCCCTCGTCATCCTCATCCTCTCATGACCATCCCCTTCGTCCCTTTCCCTGGTTTTACTGACCTCCTCCTTTCCTGATTCTCCCCCTCCTTCTCCCCTGATCACCCCGCCCTTTTCCTCTTCTTTCCTGCCTCCAACTTCTCTCATGATCTTGCCACCTTTTCCTACTCTTCCTCGTCTCCTGCTCCACCCCCTGTTTTCCTAATCATTTCCCTAATTTTTCTCCCCTCCTACTACTGCTTTCTTTTTTTTCCTCCTCCTCCTCATTCTACTAAGACTAGTATTATTAATATTTTTAAAAAATTATTTTCTGTGAAGTTTACACAGGATAAAACTTAAAATTATCTTGAGCTTTATTCAAGATGGCTTCCATTATACAGGATGAGCTAAAAGTCTCCATTATACAGGATGAGCTAAAAGTCTCCATTATACAAGATGAGCTAAAAGTCTCCATTAATACGGATGAGTTAAAAGCCTCCCTTATACAGGATGAGCTAAAGTCTCCATTATACAGCAGAGCTAAAAGTCTCTATTATACAGGATTAGCTAAAAGTCTCAATTATACGTGGGGAGATAAAAGTCGCTATTATACAGGGTGAGATTAAAGTCGCCATTTTACAAGGTGAGTTATTACAAGATATTTCAGAATTGTTAAAGACAACCAAAATAATTTTAAAGTGTCAAGAGATTATATGTAAATCGTCTTTATCGGCTCATTATTTTCCAGAAAATGTTTATGATTTTTTTTATTTGAGATATGTTTATGAATGTAACAAGCACAATTTAGTAGATTCATACAATATTAGTTATCTCTGTTTTTACTTAGTTTTTAGCCGATTTTCTGAATTTCGATTACAACGACCCTCCGGAAAACTTTTGTAAGATGCTTTTTTTTGATAAAATGGCTACGATAAAAGAACTTTCTCAGGGAGAGAAAATTTATATCGAGAAGGATTTCGGTAAAGGAAAATCTTCTCTGAAAATTTCAAAAGGTTTGGAGGTGATCACCTCACTGAAGAAAATTATAGAAAATGGCATTTAGCCAAGAAAGAAAAGGGTTCAACCATTATTTTTAACTCTTATCCCTAGAGATCTGTCTTAGCAAAGTCATTTTTCAAGCTGCTTGGACTCCTTCCGTCTCGAAATATTTAAGGTATAAAGCTCACAAGAAATTTTTATACTGCTAAGAATAAGAACAAAATGCTGTTCTTAAACAACAAAAAAGAGAAACATATATTTTAGGCTCAGAGATAAAAGGAAACTTACTTTGGGTATCTTCACTGAGGCACCAAGAGACTCTAGATTGGACATGCGATTAGGCAAGAGGCAGGATTGACAATGAAGGAGTGGAAGAATTGATGATTTGGGCTGTCATTTACTCGGTTTCTTCTAACTCACTTCAACCTACGTTCAGATTAAATTATTCCCTTTTACATTTTAATTTCATCAATCTAACTTATAATCCAATTTGGTGCCAAACTCATTAGAACTCCAATTCAAGCAACTCACCGGTTTACCTCCGTCAATTTTTAACCTCTCGATTCTCTGTGAGTTTCAATTCGACGAAAGAGCGAGTGGTATCGAAGCTGTCAATTCCTAACCATCGAATAAATTCTATTTTTTAATAAAGGTCCTATCGAAGACAATCTAAGATTCATCTGCGCCTTGGGTAGAGTCCGAAAAGAACGCCGGGGAAAGACCACTCCTACACGACAAATATTCTTCTTCACCTAACGGACTATATATTCCATGCATTTAGTTGAATATAATTTGCATGAATTAGTTGGAATATAGTTCTTCATGTATTCAGTTAAATGTAATCCTTTATACTTTTAGTTAAATATATTATTCCATGCACATTCTGGAATTGATAATTAGGATTTTCACCATATTTTAAAGGTTGTGGAATCTAATGAATTAAAAGGCTCTTATAGCTCAGGAAAATAAAGGAAACGTGTGTAAATCTTACCCGGAAATGGTAGAAATAGGCTTCGATGTGGCGTAGAATAAAGTGCCGTGGATTAGCAGAGGACTCGTTAATGTCGTAAGCAATGAAAGATGAGAAAGTGTTTCAAAGGCAAGCCGATCTTCTCGGCGCGTTAAGGATGGATGAGCTCTGACTTCTATACTGAATCAAACGATTCTCGACGAACTGGCTTTATTCTTTCCCAAATTGGGAAAGTCTGTCATGTCCACGATTTGGATAAACATTTCGTTCCTACGAGTTTACTTCGGTCGGAAAAAGGAAGGAGATGCGAGAATCTTATCTGTAGAATGGAGATAAGTTTCATTTCGCTCTCTCGTTCTCGCTCTGCAAAGATCGACGAAACCTTGGCAGGGAGTTCTTTAGTCACACGGGCATACTCATCTACGTTAGTGCAACCGTCGTGGACAAAATCTTAAGGCAAGTGACCCCACACATCCACCAACACTAAAATTCAAGAAGAGAAAAAGGAGGAAATATTGGGTGCATAAATAGACTTGCATCCTTTTGGGATCCCTTGTTAGACGTCTTGCTCTTGTTACCTGGAAATCTATAACTGGGGGAGTCGCTGTTTCTAGGTGAGCAGGTTTTAAGCGAAAAAGCTTGTAGGTTGGTGCACAGGAATGGACATGGGTGACAGTGTGTCGCTGTACCTTTGGTTATTGGCATTGTACGAAGGCGCGAGTCCGCGAAGGGTGGCTTTGTTAGTCCTCGGTCAAATGAATCTTGATTCGGGCGTCGTTTGAGAAGCTTTAATCGCTGAGTGATAAAGACGGGGTAGGGTAGCAAAAACGCTATCACGGTGGGGCTACAGTTATATATTGCCGAGGATCCCCTGTGGATACATTTCAGTAAATAGACAAATTACCCGTGTCGAATGTGACTTTTTCAAATTTAAGTGCAGTGAGACGCAAAAGTAGGCCCGTAAAATAGGGATCATCGCTCAGAACTGCTAGAATTACATGGTAATTGACATCCCTGGAAAGTGGCTCGATTTTGGTAATGGCTAGGTGAGAGAGGGAGGATCTGGAGTTTGTATTTTTCCTTAAGTCAGCGGTGAATTACAAGATATAATCTTGCTGTCGACATTCGCGCGGGGAAAGGCGCTGTGAAGTGATCTGAATCGTTTATCAACGTTCTCTATGATCTGTATATATGGTGAAAGATCTACTTTACACGAGGTAAAGAAAACGTTTCACCGCGAGAAATACAGCCAGGATAGCACGTCCAAAGGTGTTGTGACGTCTCTCAGCATACTCATTTTTGTATCTGTTAGAACTTGCCTGCCACCCGTCAGTCATCAGATCCGTTCAGAATGCAAGCTAGCCTAAAGAGACCACATGGAATAAACGCGTGTGGACAATCCAAACGTTTATGACTTCCGTAAAATATCCTTGACTACGTCATCTATCCACCTAAGTGGAAGTTTCCTTTAGAAGCTTCCCCTTAATGAACTATTTAAGAGGTTTAAAATTTTCGCAAATTGTGGGCGAACTTGCTTGGCTATCCTAACTCTTTTATTGCTTCAACTCTTTCGCCGGTGAGAAAGATACCATCTTTTTTCACCAAATTACCAAAGAAATATTTTCCAATCCACCCAAAGGTACATTTGGCGGGTTTAATTAGTAGTGCGTTCTTTTATAGACGTTCAAAGAGTGTTCGTAGGTGAGAGATGTGCTCCTCGAAATCAAACTTTCTACCAAAATGTCATCCAGAAAGACAAAAATGAAGTTCAAACCTCATAAAACCGTGTCAATGAAGAGCTAAAAAGTTTGTTCGGTTCAAAGCAATCGTAACAATGGGGGATAGGTCCACGAGGACAGTCGCGGCGCGAAGGCACGCAACTTTTACTTTGGCAGGTAGCCCAGAGGGTTGAACTAATTCTTGCCATTTAGTAAGTGTGAGGAAGATTAAAGAGCTGGTTTAGTCGCCCAGTCTTAATGGACACTTTGTTGCCGTCATTGGAGCGCTCATTCCCCACAATCCCCACATGTTCAGGAACTCAGAAGAAGATAATCCCGACATCCGGTTGTCTCGCAGCAACTGTGGCGTCACGGATACCACGAACCAGAGTGTGTGGATATTCCTTTGCCTCTAGAGCACTAAGGGTGCTCCGTGAGTCGCTAAAGATCACAATCCAGTCTCTGAACCAGGCACGACGTGTTATCTACCGTACAGAGTGGTGCATTGTAATCAGCTCTGCCGTGAAAACATACGCAGTGCCTGGTAGAGCTTCGCCGCTGACTTCAAACAGAGGGGAGACAGCGTGGAAGCCGACCCCCTCGTAGGACTGAAAGCCATCCGTATACGCTGGCACGTATTCAGTGTGAGAGAAAGTGTGCTCCGAAAATGCAGAACACAATATTCCCTTCGCTGTGGAAGCTTTTGGAGATTCATCTGTGGCCACAAATAACCAAAGGTGATACCCCCCAGGAGGGCATCCTGAACAGAACCAGAAGTATCACCTGCCCAAGAACTGCACTGAACTATCGAAGGAGTTTCCTTGCCCTAAGTATAAAGGCCTTAAGGTATGAATTGCGTTTCTCGGTGATATATGCAACGCTCAGATTGTCCTCAAATGTAGTGAGAGCCATTGGAGACTGAGTGAGACCCTTGACCCGCGCGTACAAGCGCATAATGCACCGTGCACGGCGCAAAACAAATAACATCTCTCAGACATCGACAAGTAGGCTCTCAATGTGGGATGTGCGTAAAGGACAGGGAGCCTGACTGGAACCGGACCGGTGTGGTGGATCGAGTCTATCTACCCCAATACACGTTTGGCTGCGGATGCATAGAACTCACATCAGTACCGAAGATCTAAACAAACAAATGATTGGTAAAAAAGTAAAGAATTAACCTTATTGTGGAAGAATGAAACTCAATAAGCCGTTATCACACATGATTTCTCAAATCAAGACAGATAAAAGAAGCTGTGCTTAATTTGTGCTACTTTATCACCGTCTTTCCCCCAGTTTGATAAAGCGGGCCCGCTTCCAGGTGGCAGCCGTGTCCATCTTCCCCCTCTTGGGGTAGAAGGGACGTGTAATTGGATAGAGGAATTCTCCTGGTTAGTGATGGATGTTTTAGTTCTTTTACTAATTCCAAGATGGGGACGAAGACGAACGTGGATAGTACGCTGTGTGATCCTATCTAGGCCTCGGATGTACAGCGATAGCAGTTGTATTTTGTAAATAATGGAGGACCGAAGTAGCGAGGGTACATTATCCATGATATATATATATATATATATATATATATATATATATATATATATATATATATATATATATATATATATGTGTGTGTGTGTGTGTGTGTGTGTGTGTGCGTGTGTGATGGAACACGCACAAGCGAAAACTAAAAAAACAATTTTTTAGCGCTTTCGTCCTTATTCTCGAAGACCTTTTCAAGGAATAACACAAGACAGATTATTCCTTGAAAAGGTGTTTGAGTATAAAAACGAAAGCGCTCAAAATCGTTTTTTCACTTTTCCTTTGAGTGTTTTTCATAATTTGACTCATGTGCATATTGCCAGATTTTTTTAATATATATATATATATATATATATATATATATATATATATATATATATATGTATATATATGTGTGTGTGTGTGTGTGTGTGTGTGAAGCCAATTGACTGGCAACGAGGCTAATATGGTACTCCCCTCCCCCCTTCCCCCTCGTTTCTAACCCCTTCTCTGTTCCTTGAAATTAAAAGAGACTTTAAAATTTGAGGAGGGGTGAAAAAGGCTTAAAAATAATTAATTTGAAGAGAAAATAATTACCGGCCCTGAAGTTCCTTTTATTAGAGCAGGAGACGTGAAAGGAACGCGTGAAAGATGTAAGGATTCCCTTAAAATTAAAGGAATTTCAGATTAATTTCACCACGTCCAGAAGTGTAAAAAAAAACGATATCGATCATATTAATAAGACAACGACGCGGTGTATAGATGGGGAGACTGATAGACAAACATTCCGCAGCAAAGGTGATAGATACACCAGCCAATAACCTAGTAGAATAGTAGCTAACTAGATATATCAAGACTCGGGAATGACCTTAATGGATAGATAACTAGAAAAAAGAATTCATAAAAATAAATAGACATAGAATAAAGATAAATATACAAAATAAAACAGAAGGATATATAGATAGAATAACGCAAACAAATTAATAGAAAGAGCAAAAAGATAAATAGACAGAGGAACAAAGAAAAGAAAATGAAAAGATATAATAACACAGAAAGATAAATAGACAAAAGAACACAAAAAATAAATAAACAGAAAAAGACAGAAAATAAAATGACAAAAGAACACAGAAAAATATATCGAAATAACAAAAAGCTAAATAGACAAGAGAAAACATAAAAATAAATAGACAAACATAAAGATAAATAGACAGAAGAATACAGATAAAAGAGAGAATCTTAGAAAAATGGTAGCTAACTAGATAAGAAGACCCGTGAATGGTCTTAATATTATATACCTAAATGACAAGAGCACAAGAAGATAGGCAAATTGAGAGACAAAAACAAAGAAAAATAGAGAGAATCGTAAAAATATGACCAAATATGCAAGAGAAATTAAATGCCAGACAGAGAGACATAAAAGTAGCGATAGAAATGATAAAAGTCAGATAAAGAGAAAGCAAATGGCCAGTTGATATTGAGGGTAATAAAGAAATAGTCAAAAGGCAAGTTGATAAATGCAGGAATTCAAGTAGTATCAATAGAAGTAATATTGGGAGTATCAGTTGTTGTAGAAGTGATAATAATAATAATAGCTGTACATAAGTACAGACTAGCAAAAACCTAGTTGAAAGAATAACAATATGAAAATGGATGCGAACATGCCGCTCACTTATTTTCATAAACGACGAAGAAAACATTAACTAATCGTAAAGAGACAAGCAAAAAAAATACATCTAATTAATTACTGGAATACATTTATTTATAAATTCAAATGATGAAATACATTTTAAGCAATGAAAGTCCATATTTTGTGAGCTTCTCTTTAGCGGCTTTTTTAGATAAAATTTGCCTAGGCATAGATCCTATAATTTCTAAGATTGTAGTTTGTCCTATTTATGACCATGTTTGATGTATAGCATTCAGGAATTATAACTGTGTTCCTATTTCTTGTTTGGGTGGAATTTGTCCGTAAAGTCTTGTCAAAAGTTCTTCATACCCTGTTCTATTGAGTGCATGGCAAAGGACTGACTGGTCACGGAAGTCATTTGATGCCGCTTTAGTATCCCCATTCTTTTGCCTATTTTTACATAATTAAACACCTTTTCTTTTTTAAGCTGAGCATTTAAAAACAATGGGAGAAGTCCCTCCTTTAGAATAGAAATGTATTTTTACGAGTTGATATTGCCAACACACTCAACTAACTCTATCCTTTTATCATTCCAAATTATCCCCAACACTATAAGAGCAAAACCACTATGTTTCACCGCTGGTTTAACCCTGTTTTTATCAATCTCCAAGCCATTACCCATCCAATCTCTGAAAATTGAAAAAAACCTTGATTCGTCATAACAAATATGTTGTGCCAAAGTTCCAAAGGCTTGTCGTTAATTTCTCCAGCACACTTATTCCTCCTATTAATATTAATTATAGTTAAAAGAGGCTTCCTCCTGGTTAAGCTTCCATAATATCTAAGAAAGTGAAAGTGATTAACTCCTAGTATTGGGCTGATTTGAAATTTTTCTGACAATTCAGAAGCTTTGAACCGAGGGTTGTTCTCAATGGATCTTCGAGGAGCACTAAAATATCTTCCAGAAGACACAATACGACCAAGTCGTGACTCCGGTGAAATGTTACTCTTTTCGTTAAATTTAACTATAATTGTATTAACGGAAGAAAGAGGTATTCGAAGATTCCTAGCATTTTTTCTTTAGCACAGTCCACCCTAGATTGACCAACAAAAGTTCCTCTGAAAATCTGAAAGTTCCGTGTAATTTTGGCTTTTTGGCATTTTTAATAATTACAATATTAAACTCTAACAAAAAAAAATGGAATAAAAATAATTTTGCATAATACTGTGGGCGTCTATTTACATTTTGTAGATGTCCACTTAATAGGTAGAGTTGTAATCTAGGAATCTGACCATTCTTCACTCTGACCTCTGGCCTTTAGTTTAAGTCCGAAAGCTCAGATAATAAACTTCTCAAGCTCATTTATGCCTCAATTTTACCGCTTAATAATATTTACGATACAATAATTTCACAAGTAAGGTAATAGTAACTAGTGTATAACCACGATTTTTTTATTTCTTAGGATTTTATTTAGATGATCAATATAAAGTTTCTAATTGAGAAACAAAAATTTATACAGGAGACTACTTTCGGAAGTGATTTGATTCTATCTTCGATCTAAGAAGCCAGTTACATCGCAAACTAGTCTCCTGAATAGTTTTTCTAGTAACTGCGTCTCATTTTCGCACTTTTGGGCGGTTGATTATTCCAAGTTTGTGTTATTTTATAATTGAAGTAATTTCAATTTATGAACTTGTTAAAATGTTTGTTTACTAATTAAATCCATTTTGATGAGTATTATCTCTGTCATCTATCTCGAACTCTAGTATTAATTATTCTCATTGAATTCTTTTAGTATTTTAAAATATTAAGTCAGTTGGCCAGATAATAATCGCCTACTTACAATTGAAAACTTAGGTCTAAGGATCAAAGTCTTTATTCGTACGGGTTATTCCTAAGCTCTTAGATTAATTAAGTTAAATTGTAATAGTAAAGTGAAATAGCGGGTCACAAGAGCGTAGAAGATAATCTCTCAAGTTCAAGATCACCATTACCTGCCAGATATGTCTCTTATGCACAATACTTCACCCAAGCAAATATTTACACTTTTGCAATTTTACATTTATCACAAATAAACAGATTAAGTTTATCTATACAACCTATTATCAGTCATGTAGTTGTTCATTTCTAAAAAGAGTCAATGAAGTACTATTGATATTCCTTAAAGAAAGGTCATTGCCTGTATTTACTGGTACTGAAAAAGAATTTCCTGGTACTGGTACCCATGGGTATTAAGGTAATAAACCCCTATCTCTTTCAAAGAAAATATCAGGAACGAATGTTATCTAAAGATGAAGTAACTTTAAATACTAGAACCATGTCTCCTATAGAGTATTTTTGTCTTGAATCATATTCACTTTTGGGAACTCCTATTCATGGGACTTCTCATTTTCTGATAAGAACATCCCTTAGTCTCTTGTAGCGGTCCCCTGGAAACTCTCCCCCCCTCCCCTCCATATCTACTTCCCTTCCTTTGGCAAGCGTTTGCTTGCCAAACACTTGGGAACAGTGATCACAACATAATTAGTATCAATCAAAATATTTCTACAAATGTTCACGAGAGCTTTTATCTCACCCCGAACTTTAAATATTGTAATTTTATATCTTTACCACTCCCGCCTAAAACTTTTCAATTAGGATTCAAATTTTAACGTTAAAAACGCCCACAAAATATATATTGATTTTCATATTTCCTTTTTAGCTATAAATAAGTAAGTAGTGAGCTATATGCATTGTGGTTCTATTTAGAACCTCAAAGTTCGTAGCCCACATCTATAAACTCTCTTTGGATTGTGTTTTGACGAACCTATAGTTTCTTTTCATTGCGCCTTTTGTGTTTTCTAATATTACAAATTGCAAGGCAAGAATAATGTTATCTGTTTTAATTGCGCTCTGGGGAGGGGGATAACAGCCCTCAAGGGCGCATTATAAATACTTATTATTATTATTATTTTATATTATTACTATAACCAATGCTTTGTTAAAGGCAAAATAATAGCAGACAAAGGAAACCATTTAATGAAACTAGCATCGTTTGCAAAACACGAGTTTCGAGCGATTTATCGATATGTAAACAATCGTAAAGCGATTAGAAGGTAAATCGTGGCCCGTCAGGAGGAAGAGGGTCTTCTTAGTAGGGTCCCGACCAAGTCTTTAAGACATAAAATACAAAAGAAAATACAAATAACTTACAATGCAATGGGGATTATTTTTTTCAACGACACTAATCTAATATATATTGACATCAACGAATATGAAATTAGTTCTAAATTAGGAAAAGGAAAATTTCCATAACGCCGAGTTTCGATAAAATCAAGCCGATTCACTTTATAAATTAGTTAAACAAGGTCATCAGACCTAGGTCGCGGGCTCCCATTTATTCTGACTCATGACCTTATGACCCTATGACCTTACGACATTCAAAAGTTTCAACAAGTAGGGCAATCAGAACCATAGTTAGTTTTATTTTAATAATTCCCGGATTATCCTTAGGATGACCTTGGTATTTATATCATTCGAAAGATAATATAAAATTACATAAAGGTTTCAAATCTCGTTAGAATCGGCCGAATAGTTACGATGTTATTGGAAAAAAACAACAATGAAAAGTAAAATGGTGACCATCCGACCGACCGACCTACAGACCGACAGAGTAATTTATAGAGTCACGTCCACGATACCTAAAGCTATTTAAACCTTTTTTTACGATTTGCACAAATTTGCAAAGCATATGTAAATTTTCAACATTGCTGATGTCGCGAAACTAGAAAAAAATATCGACTATGAAACCTTGCACAAAGTCAGATAGAATAGTAAAAGAGTTTGAAAGATTTCTGATACAATTCAACGTGGACAAGTGTAAGATAATGCACATCCATAGTTCATGATAATCTCCCAAGGGATTTACAATAATGGTGGTCAAATTTTAAATAGTGTCAACATGGAAACGGATTTAGATGTCTTAATCTCAAAGGACTCTAAAATTTTCTCAACAATACACTGTATCGTCACAGAAGGCGAATAAGTTCTCGTAAACGTGGCGACACATTTTGCGTTGAAATCGAAAAATATTATGCTTCCCTTATATAACGCGCTTGTAATACCTCATTTGGAGTATGCAGTGCATTTCTGGTCTCCACGCAAGAATATTGCAATATTAGAACACGTTGAACATCGAGCATCTAGATTAATTGCTGAACTTAGAAATAGGTCGTTCGAAGTCAAACTTAAAAGCTTCATTATATTCTCTCTGGCAGGTGGTTAACGTGGCAAACTTATTGAGACTCTTTAAAATTCTAAACGGTGTTGTTACTGTAAATGTCACTCAATATTTGAGCCAGATACTAGAGCTCGCGCTATAAATAACAGTTTCAATCTAATAAACAAATATTTTAACACTTCGATATCACAAAATTTATTTTCTTATAAAATAACTCAAACTTGGAATACTTTGCCTAGGAATAGAAAATAAAATAGATTTAAGAATAAAATCGATAAATATTACATTAAAATAACACATTATAGAAACAGGAGTTGTAAATCTAATTCTTTATTTATCATATATCTTTTTTTTCTTTTACAGAAATCATTTACCTTTGCTTTGCCTCCTTTACCCTTTCTTTCTTGAAGTAGCCTGGAATGGACCTTAGGATCTTTGCCTGTTTGTAATTCTGTCATTTTTTATGCGGGTAGTTTACATTCTTATACTCACACGTTTAATCTGTACTTCTTACCATGCTAGGGAGTGTATATGTATGACAGCAAAAAAAAGATGCTTGAACACAATCAAAATCAATTTCGTGGAATCGAAATTTAAGGCTTGAAAAAATTAATTATATCTGCAATGGCCTCTGAATAGGGCAGCTTTGAAGATGTGCTTGAGAATGCAAATTCCTCTAACCTCAGTCAAAGATGGCGCAAAGAAAGGAAGATCAGCCCCTCTTAAGTCTTTTGTTCACCATTTGCATTTAGGATTTAAGGAGGCAAAAACAAATCGGTTTTTCTTCCTTTTTTCCCATTTTCCTTCTTTTATCTTGCCTTTTTTATTTTTAAAAGGGAAAATTGAACAGGAAAAAACTCATTTTGGAAGAGGGGGGAGAAGAGGTGGGGTTGTTTTGAATATGTTCGTGTGAGCGTGGATGTGTAGCGTGTGCACTCAATTCGTGGGTAGGTTTATGATGTGTATGTGCAGGTTGCTGGTATGTGAATGGAAGAGAAACCCAAAATCCAAGAACAATAGGATAAATCACTCGATTTAAGGTCTTATGACACCCATTTGCCCCAATATTCGATAACAATTCGTTGTTTTCTACTATTCGGAACTATCATAACAGAATTGTATACTTAATAATATCAATCACAATAAATAATAATAAAATAACAGCGAGCTATCCGAAACATCCCTGCCATGTTAGTTTTGTCTTCCAGTAAATTTCTTGACCGCCATAAATCGTTCCAACAAAATCAGATTTAGTTCTTCACTCTTAGGCTTATTCTATAATCGCCACCTCATTCATATAAAAAAGACGCTCCTCTCAGATTCCTACTTACTAAGCCTACTTTGAGACTATCCATTGATGATCTAGGTAAGTTCGAAATGGCATTCAGTTAACTGTGTATAGCTGATCTAAGTTTTAAATGACATTTAGTTAAACATGTATCGATGGTATGAGTTCGAAATGATATTTAGTTAATCATGTATCGATGGTATAAGTTCGGAATGATATTTAGTTAATCATGTAAGGATAGTATAAGTTTGAAATGATATTTAGTTAATCATGTATCGATGATATAAGTTTGAAATTATATTTAGGTAATCATGTATCGATGGTATAAGTTCTAAATGATATTTAGTTTACCATGTATCAGGCGTATAAGTTCGAAATTATATTTAGTTAATCATGAATCGATGGTATAAATTCTAAATGAAATTTATTTAACCATGTATCTTTAGTCTAAATTCGAAATGGCGGAGGCTTTAATTTCAAAATGGCATTTAGTTAACCATACATCGATGGTATAAGTTCGAAATGGTATTTAGTTAATGATGTATCGATGGTATAAATTCGAAATGCCCCTTATTTAACCATGCATCGATGGTATAAATTTGAAGTGGCATTCAGTTAACCGTGTGCGGATGCTTTAATTTCTAAATGGCATTTAATCAACCATGTATCTATGGTCTATGAGCAAAATAGCATTTATTAAACCGTGTATCGATACTCTAAGTTAGAAATCATGTATCGTTGGTCTAAGTTTGAAATGGCATTCACTTTACTGTATATGGATGGTTCAAGTTTGAACTGGCATTTAGTTAACCGTGTGTGTATGGTATAAGTTGAAAATTATAATTAGTTAACCACGCACCGATAGTTTTAATTTGAAATGTTATTTAGTTATCTGTTTAGCAATGGTCTAAGTTCGAAATGACATTTAATTAAATGTGTGTCGATAGTCAAGTACAAAATAACATTTAATTACTGTCTGTCGATGGTCTTAGTTCGAAATGGCATTAAGTTAACGGTGTAAGTTCTATATTCTATTTGAATGGCCCTGTATCTTTCCATACATGGGTAAATTAGGATTATTTTATAGTTTTATTTTGCCTTTTTCTGTTGTTTTTTTATTTAATTCTATAAAAACAAGGCATCTAAAAATTTTCTTCCGAGTTACCATTCAGATTTGAGCAAACTCAGCTTAATTCAAAAGACTAAGTAAGCTTAGGATTTTTCAATTTTTTTAAATTTTCATAAGTCCATTTATCTTTTGAGTTTTGTTTTAATTAAACTTTATAAGAAAAGCCAAAATATCTCTTCTGGTAAATTTCCGTATATTTATACCTGCGATGGGCGTATCCTTTATTTAAATTATTTCAATTTCTAAAGCATTCTATATCTGAGTTTGATTAGAAAAAAACTTGTCATTTAAATGTAAATTAACTTTAAAAGTTTCCTTAGAAATTATAAAAAAATAGAGAAAGTTTTAGCATTTCTTTATAGGAAAACTATCAAAGAAAAAGAAGTCTACAAAAAAATAAAATAAATAAGATTGGAAGGGGTTTAGAAGAGATGAGAGGGGACATTAAGAGAAGTGGGGGTGTATGTTGTTTGTATAAGTATGTTTATTTATGTCCTAGGTGTTTTGGGGGAAAAGTGAGTAGGGGAAAGCGCTGTAACACCCCAGAATACATCTGGTTTTAAAACTCTTTTCAAAATATGTCGACATTCTAGCAATGATAACAATATCAACTTTCTTCATCCTTCAAAAAAAAAAATTTAAAAGGTAGACACAATTTAATGTATCTTTGCCACCATTAAAATCTTTGGCAGTTTTCTTTGACTAATGTATTTTGTAGCCATTTCGCTTGCTCAAATTTTAGGACGGAATTTCATTTTTTAAATATCAATAACCAACACCTTTTTGCTACTATTCCATAAGATTCCTTTCGCTCTGGATTCTTTATTCAAAAACCCCAAACGAAGGGAAAAGTAGCGGTCTAACTGTATACATATATATATATACATATTATATATATATATATATATATATATATATATATATATATATATATATAAATGAATGAGGGAAAATAGACATTTTTCAGATAGCTTTTGGAGCGTAATAGAAAAAAAAGTTTTTAGCGCTTTCAAGAAGCTTACATTGTTATTAAAATTCTGCGTCTTTTAAGGGGGCCGGGGGGCGGGGCGCCTTTTTGGAAGAAGCAAACGCATTTAAACCTCTCTGATTTGGTCCTTGATAAACCACAGAAATTATTAAAAGAGGACGGAGAGTAGAGAAGTGAGCAAAAGAAACTGACATATAATATTGCCTGTCAGATGTTTCACAGAGGAAAAATAATTGAAAACTTTTCATATATATGATATTCATATACCCAGTCTTATGAACAGACCTCCCTCCTTCTCCAAGTCGTTTTTCGTTGAAGGCTTTTAGGCCAAAGAGATTGTTATAATAGCTTCTTGTATAGGGTGATGATATGTATTTGTACTGGAGGCTGTTTTTTATGTATGATTTCCTCCCCGCATGAAAGAGAGAGGAGTAGAGATATGTGAACATAGTTGTTTTTATGATATATATAGTGTTAGCTGGTTGGTTTTTAGGCGTGGTTTTATTTTTTTGTAATTTTGGTATGTAGAAAAAATAAGGATAAAGAAGCTTTTGAGTTTGGATAAAATGATGAATGTTGAAATTAAAATTTATTTATCCTTGCATTATCCTATTTAATTATATAATCGCAATTTTAACACCGCAATTTATTGAAAAGAGGAAAGGTTCGTCCAATGGCAATTAACGTAATCCCTAAAATAAATCTCTGACCAATAATACTGAATCAACGCTCAGAACGACCAGAAAGAATTCTACCCATTTGGTAGGTTATAGTTGAGTGGTAACCAATGGAATTTTAAGATATATCGGAAAATTACAGAATGTTAATCCCCCAAACAATCTTTGGGCATAAGCAGAACTCGGGTCTTAAGGAAATAAGGAATTCCCTAATATGCAGGGTGTCCCAGAAGTCGCGCACCATTCTGGTTTTCAAGAAAACACCTGTATTGATTTCAAAAACACTGTTATTGATAATAATCATAACAAATGCTCGAATTGACTACCCTCTGCAATAAAACACGCATCATTTCTCTTCATCAAACTGTCTTTCACACTCCTGAGGGTTTCAGGGGTGATCTTTGGGCCCTCAGTTGTTATTGAAATCAATAAAGATGTCTTTTTAAAAAAAAAACAGGATGGTGCGCGACTTCTGGGACACCTTGTATATTGACCGAACTCTTGTGAATTACAAGGTTTAGATCCACAAACTCGAGAACAACGGATAAGCAAATGCCTCATATGCGATTTAAAGCTAAGTCAAACAGGAGAGAAAAATACAGGATTAAACTACTAGAGAAGGGAGGAATGATTTGCTATTATGTATACTAGCAAATATCCGTCCTACGGACGTTTTTCTCAAGGTCTGCGGCGCTTGTTCGCTTCGTTCACAAAAGTAAGAAAGTGTGTAAGTGAGAAGGTTTTATATTTCAAAGCACATTCAAAATTGGTGTGCAAGGAAAAAAATCACACACAGACAGACAGACACAACACACATGCTAGGATCATTATAATTAGAAAATATCCACAGACTGACACACACACACAGATACACATATACACGCGCGCTTGGATCATTTTAATTCAAAAAATGCACATACGAACACACACGCTTGGATCATTTTAATTATAAAAATGCACATACGGACACATACACACACGCACACGCTAGGATCATTATAATTAAAAAATTTGCACAGGCGGAAACAGACACACACACGTTAGGATTATTATAATTAGATGTGTATTGCGCTGTAATGACCTAAGCGTGCAATAAAGACCAGGAAATACGCGATGGTCCACTCATTTTTAACAGATCAAAGAATCGAGTAGATGGAAACATTCAACACAACAAACTCCATACAATGCCTCGCCAGATTGAATAAATAGAATGAGAAACCAGAGAGGAGGTGGAGAATAATAATGCGTTCGTTAGAGCTACTGTTAAACACTCTATGTCACCAAATAATTCAATGTTTCCTCTGTTAGATGTAGAAGTACTAAAAAAACATTTGTAACCCTCAAAAATAGCATGTTCTTAAGTTTTATCATGCTAGATGTTGTACTACGGATTCACTTCGTATGAACAATAAATTAAAAAGTGTAGAAGAAGAATGAGAAAAAAAATAAAAAAACAATACTAACGTTAAGTTGCGAAGAGCGAAAAATCGGAAGATACATAACACTGGTGTGCGTCAAAAATGTACCTTAGGTTTTTTGTAGTGTTTCTTAATAAAATTGACCTCCTAAATCCGAATTTTGCATCCGTTTTTCTCTATCATGTCCAGTTTTTGCGATACAGGGGGTGATAATAATTTTATAGTTGATACATATCCTATATTACATTAAAATTTCAATAGTTTTTGCACTACTGTATTCGCAGTCTATTTTGTGTACATTTTAAGTAATTATGTTAATAAGTTTATATTTTTGCAGGTTAGAAATTGCTTAGAATTATAATAATAAGAATAATAATAGTGGTTGAGTTAAAAATAAACAAAAAATGTAAGAATAGCTCCGACAGATTTTGCTATGTTTGCGGCAAAGTGACTTTTTTCCCAGCAGCAATGTACAATCTCTCCTTTAATTAAATCTTTGTATTATACATATTTTGGAATAAGTCTAGGAGATCATGCTAAAAGTTTTTCACCACATATCTTCTGCAAGGGATGCTACATAAGTTTAAGAACGCTGGAGTTAGGGCGAACAGAAGTCTCTCTCTTTTGGTGTTCTCATGGTGTGGAGAGATATCAAGGATCACACTACGGACTGCTATTTTTGCATGACCAAATCCTAAAGGTGAGCATTGTATCAAGTATTTAAGCTCTCTGTATTATACTGGCTCCTGAAAGTGCCATTATTATGCATAGACTCAGCATAAAAAATTAAAAACTAACATAGTTCACTTCAGCATGAACATATCTTTTACTAAACATTTATGTACTATCTGCAACTCCAAATCAATTCCTTTATGTAATATGCAATTACATTTTCCACAGGTATAAATAAGAAGAATAAACATAGTATGGCATATCCTGATGTTCCTTTTGCCATCAAACCCCTGCCCCATGGTCCAGGAATTCTTATACCTTCTTCCCCTGAACATATAGAGGTCCATGAAAAGATTAATATGGAAGTTGATCAAGATTATGACACATCTGAGTGTTATCTGGTTTCTACACATGATATGGTCACAAGACGATTCACTCAAGTTCAGTTAAATGACCTGAACAGGTGTCTGGCGCTTTCAAAGGAGAATGCACAACTTCTTGGCTCTCGACTTCGTGAAAGTAATCTTCTCGCTAAAGAAACAACATTTTTTTGGTACAGAAATAGAGAACAAGAGCTTCAAAACTATTTGTTACAGCATTCTTCCAGCTCTTTAGTATACTGCGCCAATATTAAAGGACTTGTTGAGGCCATTGGAATTTCCTACAACCCTTTAGAATAGAGACTTTTCATAGATTCCTCCAGTATAAGTTTAAAAGCTGTGTTACTAAATATTAGTAACAAGATAGCTTCCGTTCCTATGGGCCATTCAATCCAACTTACTGAAAGTTATGAAAATATGAAAAAAATGTTCGATGCAATAAATTACTCTACCCACAATTGGAGGATATGTGGTGACTTAAAGGTAAGATCATTTTACACTTAGCATTTCTAAGCTCTTTGATATTAACATTTTAATTTTTAATTGTTAATAATTGTATACACCTTTTGGTCAACTTACATTTTACAAGAATGCAAATCTGGAGATCATGAGTCATTTTTGAGATATATTTTTTTTGTTGAAGTGTGTCCCTATAGGTTAATGCATCCTTTTGGGTTAATGGGGAACTCATCCTAATTGAGAAGGTATACAACATAACTCAATGAACATAAAATAAGATGTACATATATCCAATTAGTTCCAATACGATGATTTAATGCATCGACAGACAGGATTTCTCAGTATATATTCATATTCTTACTGTTTTAGGAAATATTACTTTCAATTTGTTTGTAGAAATACTACAGTTTTAATTTACATACCCTGCTAAATTTTTTTTCAGGTATGGTCTCTTATACTTTGTATGCAAACAGGCTGCACGAAGCATCCCTGTTTCCTATGTTTATGGATAGTCGTGCAGATAGTATGCACTATGAGAAGAAGGTTTGGCCTCCATGAGAAGCATTTATAATTGGGTCAAACAATGTGATAGCTGAATCTTTAGTGCCTCTTCACAAAATACTACTTGCCCCATTGCGTTTAAACCTTGGCATAATGAAAATTATGTCAAAACCATTAATAAAGAAGGTCAAGCTTTTAAATTTCTTCTTCAAAAGTTTCCACAAATCAGTGACGCTAAGCTCCATGCGGGAATTTTTGATGGACCTCAGATCAGGAACTTAATGAGAGAGGAAAGATGCATAGAAAGCTTTCAAAGCTCTAGTTAACAATTTTTTTCTAGGCAACAAAAGAAGTCCAGAATATATTGCCCTGGTCAATCAGCTTCTAACAAGTCTCAAACCATTGGAAGCTCGAATGTCTATAAAGATACACTCTATAAAGTCCCATCTAGATTATTTTTCCAAGAACTGTGGGAATTACAGTGAAGAACAGGGAGAAAGATTCCACCAGGACATAAAAACAATGTCGTCCAGGCACCAGGGTAAATGGGACTTAAACATGCTTGCTGACTACGGTTGGTGTTTGAAGCATGATGCACCAGATGAGAGGCACAAACAAAAATCGTCAAGGGCGTCTTTTCTTGGAAATTAGAATTATTTTCTTTTTATGTTGCATTCTTTAATTTTTGTTGTATTAAAATGATTATAGTTTACATACGTTTATTCATGTTTCTATGATATAACAATAATAATGCATTATTGGATAGAGAGAGGTTTTTATTTTTTTTTCGGGAAAAATGAGGTAATCTCAATGAAAATAGTATATGCTGTACTGAGAAAATCTCACCTGGTTGAACAAAAATACATTAATTTTTTATTCATTAAAAAAACACAAAGAAATCCTGAAAAACATAAAAGTTTTTTCAAACGCAGGCCTGTGTAATACATAGAAGTTGTTTACACTTCCAATCACTCAATAACCAAAATACAGTCTATAATTATTTTGTGTTTAGTTATAAAATCTAGTGAAATTCCTACAACTTACGCTCAACTGAGGATTTCCTCAACATCTTGGAGGTTTCCAAACCAGCTGGCCACATGACATCAATGGATGTCTGAATCGCTGTTTACCAACGTTCCAGTGGAAGAAACTATAAACCTTATCTGCAGAATAATTTATCACACCAAAGACATAACACCTCTCCCCATCCAAAAACTAACCCTAGGGCAACTACTAAGGGCGTGCACCAAGCAGGCTCCATTCTATGGACCCGACGGGTGTATGTACGTCCATATCTACGGTGTAGCTATGGATTCCCCCAATGGCGTTCCATTTGCCAATTTCTACATGGGATCAGTAGAAAACGCCATTTTCGAAAATACCGCCGCCCCTCAAACCACCCATTTACGTCCGATATATCGACGATATTTTCCTGGACATACAGAACCCGAAGATCTACCTACGCTTATCCAGACCATCAAAGATAACTCATCACTCAATGGCTATTCACAAACCGTACTCGAGTCAATCGTTAAGCGGGAGATAAACTCTACCCTCCTTCCGACGGACAGACCAGAAAACCTTACATCAATAGACATATACTACCATGCAACAATGAACACAGGTTACAAGGAAGACGAGAAGATTCCAAAAGCCATTATACACCCCAGCCAATCCAGAGCATAAAATAAACTTGGTCATATATTACCAGACCAGAAAAACACGGTCCCTCGTCATGAAGAACAGTTGTCTCCCCGCGACAAACCCACTACAAGAAGCCAACCTATTGTATGAATACTCGTGCAATGTCGTTGACTGCGTTCACCGCAACTCTAAATACATAAGGATGACTTCTACAACCTTGTCGCGCAGGTTGACGATGCACCTCCAGGACTGGGCTATCAAGCAACATTCCGCAACGCAACATACGTCAATTACAAGAGAAACTCACACCCAAAACACCCTCCATTATCTTGGGTGATCCTGATCGCTGAAGACTCCGAATGGCCGAGGCAGTTATGATCTGCAAACCCAGACCTTCACTCAATACACAACTCCAGCCAGAGACTATCCTCCCAATGACTCGCCGCCAGAATCTGCAATGCCCCTGCATGGAACCAGAATTACCCTAAGCCTTTTTCTACTTTTGTTTATACCCAACATCATTTTTTTTTGTTCTCGGACAAACTTTTAAACATATCCATGTTAGTTGATTGGCCCGTTTCCTTACAATAATGTTCAAAATATTTTTAAAAATAAATCTATCCATGTATTTTTCGAGTAAGTTGATTAGTCCGTTTTTCTTACAGTAATAACATATTCAATATATATATATATACATATATATATATATATATATATATATATATATATATATATATATATATATATATATATATATGTGTGTGTGTGTGTACAATAAAAAACACTGTTTTGGAGCATAAAGTTTAATAAAACGGGACTAGTTTCGATAAGTAGTTTCCCATATCATCTTCAGCCGTTAACTAAGAGAAACGTATATATAAACATAGGGTGGATATTCGTAGAGCAAACAATGCTGCTAGTATTTTTAACCATGTGCAAAACGCCAATCAGACAATAGATTTCCATAGTGCCTAAATAATTTATTTACCATTGTAACTTTTTTAATAAAAGGAAAATCATTGAATCCTCATTAATCAAACAAATTCCAAATTTCCATCTGTTAGAAGGGCAGCATAAATATAGTCCCTATGTATCAAACGTATATATATACACTTGTAATTGTTTTGTTCCTTGGGAATCTGATATATAGTAGGAATATTAAGACTCAGGTGATTACAATAATCATTTATTGGCCGGACGTTTCGGACCTTCAATAGGACCATCTTTAGCGACTGTGTCGACTAATGAGAATGGGAAAGAATATTAACGATGACAGTTAAAAGAATGCATTAAATAATGGCTAAAAAAGCGGATGAAGACAAGTTGAAATAATAAAATTGACAATTATTGAGATTAAATTAAAAACACAAATATCAATATATAGAATTAATTAATACTCTCCAGTGTAATTATGAAAAATAATAAAAAGAAGTGAAGTTATAACATAAACTGACTTGAATATAAAAAAATAAAGGTAACTGGAGTAAGCAATAAAATAACCTATTATATTAAATTATAAAAAAAACAGAAAACAAATTAGAATGAAGTAAACAGAGTGACTAACCTTCATCGTAGGAGTTGTGAAATTAACTAACTAAAGATATAAAAACTACTAACGAGGTTTGTTCGGTTGGTCGGTTGGCTAGTTAATGTATTAAAGTGTTGGTTAGTTATATAGTGAATAGTTTAATTGAGGAGGAGTAATTATTTAGGTTAGGATTTATTTTATTGATATACAGTGACTCTAGGATTTTCAAATGGAGAGAAGTTAAGGCTGAAGATAAGATGGTAAATGAATCAGAATTAAGAGGCTTCAGGTTTAGAAATGGGAATACCAGTCCTATGAGACAAACTTAAGTGCTTTGCGATCCTGCGTTTGATTTGTAAGTCAGTTTGGACTACATAACGACTGTGGCAGGTCGTACATGTATAATTGTAAATTATACAAGATCACAGGCCCAAAGGGATTGGCTCCTTTGGAGAAAAAAGGAATTCAACGATACAGGGTTGGAATTGATACAAATGAATTGGCATTTAGGGAAATGATTGTTAAGGGTAAAGAGAAGGAGTTTGTTAAATTCGGATGTATGTAGTAATAATGGGGTCTAACATGAACAAACCAGGGCTAAGGTTGAAATTTGGGACCGCGTTAATGGAGATACATTATAATATATTTCTCGAAATATAAGTACTACATTTTATGACTTGTTTGGCACTATTCCAGTTAATGGTATGGTTAAGATCGTACATATGTAGAAAAAGCGCAGATTGTTCACGTACAGTAAATAATCTAGCATTAAATATTAGTCATAATAAGCATTGTTGAAAGCGACGGCTAATTTTGTATATACTAGCATAGATAGCCAGCGTAGCCCGGGATAAAATATCCTGTCGCAAATAAATACAGATGCATATTGTTAGAGATTCTTATAATGTGGCACAAAAATATCTTTACTTGCTGATTATTATTATTATTTCGGGGGTGAAGGTAGATTCAGGAGAGTTGTGCACTCTCATTTTCATATGATATCATATAATATACTTACAATGAGTAAACGTTTCATCGCATGCGCCCGGCAGTTTACGCGCACACATGAATGAACGTCAGTTATGAGTGAACAACATTATGGCCTCATGAAAAGTTCTAGTGTCTTATAGATACAAATAAGTTCCTTTTGGAGCCTCTTAATTTTTAATATGTTTCGCCTTTTCATCTTGATAAATTCTATAAATGATCTGACCAGAGTTCATTGGAAGCTAATGGTTTGTATTTTAAGAAAAGAAACATAAAATTCAGGCGCTTCACACAATACTTTTATTTGTATTGGACTGACGCGTTCTACTTGTATTATCTTCGGAGACAAAGTAAAGATATCTCACAAGGAATAAGTTTATTATACGAAGTGATTATTTATGGAATTAATCAAGAAGAAAAGGCGAATATATGACAAATCGAGAGGCTCGAAAAGAAACTTATTAATACAAAATTAGCTGTTGCTTTGAACGAAACTTGCTATTACGAATATATATATATATATATATATATATATATATATATATTTATATATATATATATATATATATATATATATATATATATACTCGAGCGATATTTTCGCTTCCAAAAGACCCAGATTTAATCGGTTTTCAACGATATACGACACTCAAAATTATTATTATTTTATAAATTATTTTGACAATTTTTCTCATTTCATTTGTTGCTGAGAGATATTCCTAAATTATTAATTCGCCAATTAGCAAAGACTCTAAGATTTTTTCGACGCGAGTTCAAGAAAAAAAAGAGGCGAATGGGTACAGGGTGTGAGAGGTAAAAGATAATTAGAGTCAGCTTATGAAGCATTAAATAACCTCCTACTCTTATATATATTTAGTGCCGTGTTTTTTAACGACTTTCTAAGCGAGGTATTCCAAGTTTGTTATTTTATAATAAAAAAAGTTTCTGCGCTATCATAATCTTTTTTTACTAACTTTAAACAGTTATTTCTAGTGGGATTGGTTTTCTAGGCCAAATATTGTATCATAATTTATATTAGTGAAGCCATTTAATATTTAAAAAATCAATGTTGGGTATATGATGCCCAAAATAGACTTGTTGTTAATAAGTTGTTAATATAAATCTACTTCGTTTGGTTTGGGTAACTTTTGTTGTATAGTTTATTGAACTACCGTTACTACTTAAACTACTCCTACTTCTTTCTGAACACTTCTAAATATTCACCTTTGATGACTCCCGAAATCTAGGGCCTATTGCATGATCAGTTGGCCTACTAATTCATTAGTTTTAATAGGTCAGATACTTTAATCATGGTCTACTGTTGATGTCAATTAACAACAAAAATCCTCATTTGAAGATAGCCAATACATTCCTCCACCTACCAATAAGACCTTTCCATATAGTAGTAGAAGTGGTAGAAATAATAGTAATATAGCTACTATTATTAGGAGGTAAGAAGTAGAGATGTCTTTATTAAAAAGATATAATAAAATAATGATTTATAACAATGATAATATTCGTATTTCACTTTGAAACTTATTTTCCGTGTGAGAAAAAAGAGGGAGAAAAGTTATTTAATTTAATAAAACCTCTTTTGAAAGCTTTTTCAAGAAATCTAATATTTATTAGAGGGATTGAAATTTTTTTCATTTTTTTTCTTCCCTTTTTAACTTCTGAATACTTTTGAGAAAAGTACAATTGATAGATCTGAATTCTATTTTCCGCCTTCATAAAAGATCTCTTTCTTTCCTTTCATAACTTTTCTCGCTTTGTCTTTTTTCTCCCTCCTTATTCTCATTTCCCTTATCTCTCTCTCTCTCTCTCTTTCTTTCTTTCTCTCTCTCTCTCTCTCTCTCTCTCTCTCTCTCTCTCTCTCTCTATATATATATATATATATATATATATATATATATATATATATATATATATACATATATATATATATGATTAAGAGTTGAGTCACAATTATGGAAAAAAAACGCAAGGAAATGTTTAGGAGATTCCGAGTTCTTTCTTCTTTATTTACGAAGATCTTTACAAAGAATAAACAAGGAGAAAGAATACATTTGCTTATATAAAAGAGAAGGATGGTCTTCTTTTTCACAAAACCTTAAGGAAGGGAGACAAAATCAAGGAGAATCTTATTTGAGACTTAATAATGGGATCAAACGAAAATAACGCTAGATTAAAATTAAAATTTATTCATTGTTCATTTCTTGAAAAGATTTTCGAAAAAAAAGACGAAAGGGTTTTGAGTCTCCTTTCCTTTTTTCCTTGATGTTCTGTTTTCATTACTTCTATCACTTCTACAACTATATGAAAAGGATTTAGTGGTAGGTGGAGGAATATATTGATTACCTAGGAGTGAGGATTTTAGTTGTTAATTGACATCAAAAATCGAGCTTGCTAATAGTATCATATATATATATATATATATATATATATATATATATATATATATATATATATATATATAAATATATATATATATATATATATATATATATATATATATATATATATATATATAAATATATATATATATATATATATATATATATATATATATATATATATATATATATATATATATATATATATGAATATGTACTACGGAAGGAAAATTAAGAAAAGACGGATTGGAGTTAGTACTTTCGTCTATTCGACATTTTCAAACTCACAATGGTAAGAAAAAATGAGACACAGTATTTATACTAAGCACGTTTCCCTCGGACGAGGTCAACTTTTCAATGCTATCAGATAAGTCGGATTTTAGAAAAAGTGATAAAATTGGATCTAGTGAAAACAGCCCTGGGCTAATGTTAAGATTACTCTCTTTTATGTCGGAGATTAAAAATAATTCCAGGATATTTCTCTTTATAAATCATTACTATGGATTATTGTGTCAGTTTTTGATCAGTTAATTCCGTGTCCCATCTTGGAATTGTAGACAGCTAAGGCATTATTCAGATATCCCTTAATTACTGCATTTTTGTGTTCTTGGGTCCTTATGGAAACATTTTTGGAAGTTTGGACTACATAAAATAAATTACAATCTAAACATGGAATTCGGTAAATTACATTATTATCATTATTGGGGCTATGCTTTATTAAGAAATTTTTGAATGTATGATTGTATTTAAAGGCTACCTTAATATTAAGGCGTTTTAGAATGGGTACTACAGACATAAAATTATCATGATAGGATAAAATTAATAGGTTTTTACGAGGTTCTATTGTCTCTAATTTACAATTCTAAAATTTTTTGGGGGGCTATATTCATACATTTTTCTAGAAAGTACTTTGAGCAACATAAATTGGAAGTAAAATCTTCAATTAGTGTGTATTCTTTATCTATATAGGCGGGACTATATATTCGAAGAGCCCTAAAATACATGGAAAAAAAACCCAGCAGATTTTATATTTTTCGCCTGACTTGAATAAAAATGGACATAAGATAAATTATTTGTCGGTTTCCTATAAACATTAAATTTAAATCTATGTGGTTCTCGAATTATTAGGACATCCAAAAATGGAAGGCTCTTATTTTCTTTCCTTTCTACGGTGAATTTAATTGACGGAACCAATGAGTTGATAATTAAAAGAAAACTATCGTTGTCAAAACTGATATTTAAAATTACAGAATTTCGTCAACATACCAGAACCAAAAGATTTGAGTCGACCAAAAATGGGGGATCAACCTAGTTTCGAAAAATTCCATATATAAATTTGACAATAAGGGTAACATCAGCTCTGAGACTAGTCAGTTTTGATGTCATCTTATTATTCACCAAAGTGCCCATTGATGACTTATTAGACTTCCTAGCCTCTATTCTAAATGCTTATGACCTCCCTTTACTAACCAATACGATCATTGAGTTTATTTGTTTATGTATTAAAAAATGTAAATTTAGTTTCAACGGCAAATTCTATGAACAAGTGTTTTGTATGGCTATGGATAATCTCTTATCTCCCTTATTGTCAAATTTATATATGGAATTTTTCGAAACTAGGTTGATCCCCCATTTTTGGTCGACTCAAATTTTTTGGTTCTGGTATGTTGACGAAATTCTGTAATTTTAAATAACAGTTTTGACATCGATAGTTTTCTTTTAATTATCAACTCATTGGTTCCGTCAATTAAATTCACCGTAGAAAGGAAAGAAAATATGAGCCTTCCATTTTTGGATGTCCTAATAATTAGAAAACCACATAGATTTAAATTTACTGTTTATAGGAAACCAACAAATAATTTATCTTATGTCCATTTTTATTCAAGTCAGGCGAAAAATATAAAATATGCTGGGGGTTTTTTTCCATGTATTTTAGGGCTCTTCGAATATATAGTCCCGCCTATATAGATAAAGAATACACACTAATTGAATATATTGCTTCCAATTTATGTTGCTCAAAGTACTTTCTAGAAAAATGTATGAATATAGCAAAAAAACATTATATAAGTGTAAATTAGAGACAATAGAACCTCGTAAAAACCTATTAATTTTACCCTATCATGATAATTTTAGGTCTGTAGTATCCATTCTAAAACGCCTTAATATTAAGGTAGTCTTTAAATACAATCATACATTAAAAAATCTCTTAATAAAGCATAGCCCCAATAATGATAATAATGTAATTTACCGAATTCTATGTTTTGACTGTAATTTATTCTATGTTGGCCAAACTTCCAAAAATGTTTCCATAAGGACCCAAGAACACAAAAATGCAGTAATTAAGGGATATCTGAATAATGCCTTAGCTGTCTACAATTCCAAGATGGGACACAGAATTAACTGGTCAAAACTGACACAATAATCTATAGTAATGATTTTATAAAGAGAAATATCCTTGAATCATTTTTAATCTCCCACATAAAAGAGAGTAATCTCAACATTAGCCCAGGGCTTTTTTCGCTAGATCCAATTTTATCACTTTTTCTAAAATCCGACTTATCTGATAGCATTAAAAAGTTGACCTCGTCCGAGGGAAACGTGCTTAGTATAAATACTGTGTCTTATTTTTTCTTACCATTGTGAGTTTGAAAATGTCGAATAGACGAAAGTACTGACTCCAATCCGTCTTTTATTCAGTTTCCTTCCGTGGTACATATTCCTATTTATAGTTATCACACGCTAGCTTTCGTGATATTTCCCATATATATATATATATATATATATATATATATATATATATATATATATATATATATATATATATATATATATATATATATATATAATATATATATATATATATATATATATATATATATATATATACTACGGGCCTATGTCAACAGAAAGGAACACATCACGTGTTATGACTGCGTCCGCAGGCTGGAATTAATCCAACAACTGAAGGACAGAGTAATGGAAGACCCGAACAAGAAAATTTGAACTTTGTGAGAGAATGGGCGTTGGAGTCGCCACCAGGAAGCTGGCTCTAATGAAAACCTTCGCTACTATTCTTACAAGAGGGACAAGGGACAAATTCTCACAGCCACTGTCAAGGAGAAACGCTTTGCGAAGGCTAAGAAGCTCCTGAACAAGTTCAATCATCTTGTAGAGCAGGGGACGATCTGGTTCTTCTCATATAAAAATACATTCTCCCAGAACCAGTTGCACAACAACCAGAATATCCGGTAGCCTGCTTATAAACCAGGCGACGTTCCACATATCATGAAAATCAAGGTCTCCCATACTGTGATGGTCTGTGGATGTATCTCCAGTGAGGGTGATACCATGCACCCACACATCTTTGGCCAGTGTCTTAGGCTCAATTCAGATAGTGTGTGGAACTAATGGAGATTGTGGTAAGAAAAAGCCCTGGCTGGAGAGGGTTGCTGCTGGAAGGCGATACATCTGGAAAGTATCAAAATCAGTTGCCGGAGAATTTCTAACACTTTACCTGCCTCAGATTCTAACCTCCTAGATTCCTCAATTATAATCCCATGGATTACTGTGTGGGGCGCAGTTGAGAAAGACACCAACTGCTCTGCCTGCAACACAAGTGGAGCAGGTGTTTGAAGATCTTCCTAGGGACACAGGGAGGAAAGCATGCGCGCCAGATTCTCGATCCGTCTTGAGGCCGTGGGGGAAGCTGAGGGCGGCCACTTTGAGTAAACCTTTATTTCGCATTTAGTTGATTTGGGAAGAATTTTTAAAATACATTTATTTGGGGCTGGGATATTGCGGGGGAGGGGGCGCTCTATTATGCAAACCGCCAGCTTTAATCCAAACAGCCTGTACATCCGTTCGTCTCAACACCCTTTTATTCATTTCTTTCCATTATAATCATTCTCCCCGAAGGGACTGCATGCTGCAGCTGACATCTGGAGAATTTATTGTCCTTCTTGCTTCAATGCCTCCATATACGTTCCTTCTCGGGGTCACCCCCTCCCCCCCTAAGTATACCCGCGGTTTATTCCCACACTTTTTTACTTCTTCTAACTTCATGTTTCTTTTTAGATCCATCCTTATAAACTTCCCCTCCCCCCCACGATGCCTTCGTTGTTTTTCGATTTAAAAAAATCATTAATGAGATAAATTTCTTCCACCTTCGAGTTTAATGGCCTCAACCAGCACGCGTAATACCATCACACCTCTTACTTCCTAAAGGTCATCCAAACACCTCTGTCGTGGTATACGGCCGAGTACGTATGTATGTCTGATTCGTACATGAGTAACTCCGTTCCACTTTTCTCTATGAGTGCTTTACTTTAATTTGGTTCTTTAACCAGGGAGGATTCGTATTATTATATATTTATTGCCATTTGCAGCATTCATGGATCTAATTAAACAACTCCGACAAAAATATACTTTTAATTACATAAAAAATGAAATATTAAAACTTTACATATACTAATGCTATAATAAGAGGATATAATAAAAATTAATACTACTAATGAGTAATACGCGGTGGTTGACGCAAAATTAATTTTCGCGCAGAATGGTAACGAACATACATGAATAAGTTTTGGATTCCTTTCACCTTTAAATAAGAGGGAGTCTGCAGTTGGGTGACCTTGAACGGGAGCCTCCTCGATGAGATGATTAGAGGCGTGTTGGACTGGAGCTTTCCTCGCAGGCGTGAGGATGGCTGAAAAAAAACAGCTGATGCTTCTCACTGGGTGAAAGAGACACGTGCTGAGTCTATTCGAGAAGAACAGCTGATGCTTGTCCCGGGGAGGGGGGCGGTGAGGTGAGATTTCTTGAGTGAAAATGTAAGTGAGGGGATCTTGGATGAGTGGAAGTTATTTCTATCCCTGTGTTATAAATTCGGGCTTCTCGATGATGAGACTTGACCAAGAGGTGAATATTTTTTTAGAATGGGAATTCATGTTGATATTCCTCAATGGTGAGGGGTATCTCTGCTTTTTTCAGAGAACTGGGATAGAGGATTTCTTTGGACGAGAATGGTATGCGAGTGGGTCTCGATACCACTGGTCTACTTTTCTAAGCGACTGAAGGAATGGCCTTTGAAGGGGAAATCTCGCTCTGTTCCAGCTGTCTCCTAGATTCCCTGTTTGACTCAGGGGCTCGACTTTTTCTCTCGATTGCGGAGCGGATTCTCTTTTCATTTCTCAAGATCGAACTATATATACGTCGATTATCCCCTGGGGAGAGAAGAGGGGAGACGAAGACTCACAGTGAAGCCTCTCTCCTAGGGCCTTGATTTCTACGTTATGCCACTTCAGCCCTTCTAGTTTGCGTACTGAGAAAGTGAAATTTCATATATTTGGCGAAAATAGATATAAACAATCGTAGGAGATAGTGAGCCTGTTCATAGATTTTCATTCTAAAGGCTATCCCACCCTCCTATGTTTATATTAACGGACTACGAAATCCGCTGAGTGAAATCCTTCTTTGCGAGCGACGCTCGAAGGGTGTTTGGGGCAGCGAGGAAAAGGAGAGGGGGGAAGATAAAGTCTTGGCCCATGTAGAGCGTAAACGTTGACTCTGTATAAACAAACTAGCGTCTGTTTTTCCTCATGTTATTTATTTCCTCACAACCTCCATACCTTCCTTACTCTGCCTCCAAGAAGCGGCCCAAAGTGTCTTTACAAGACAGCCATATCATTATACAAGCAACATGGTTCGCATTAACACCTAAATCTGCCTGACGTTGCACATCAGAACTGACAAGAGGTGGATGGGGCAAGGTTGTCGCATCGAAAAACAGCGACACAAAAACGTGATGTGGAGTAGAATACAACACGTAACCGCAACTAGATATCTTGGGTCAACATCACCTCAAGAAGATATCCTGGATCAACTTCTTTTATTAACATCATTGCAAAAAGATATCAGGGATCAACATCTTGCATCAACTTCACTGTAACAAGATATTGTGGATCAACATCTTGCATCAACATCACAGCAGCAAGATATCCTGGATCAACCTGTCGCATCAAGATCACCGCGTAAGATATCCTAGATCAAAATCTTATATTTAAATCAACGCACAAATATATCGTGGATCAACCTCCTACATCAACATAACTATAATAAAATATCCTGGGTCAACTTATTGTATTGCAGCAGCATCTCTATAGCAAGATATTCTGGATCAACCTCTTGCATTAACATGAGGGCAAGAACATGTTAGGGATCAAAATCTTGCATCAACATCAAGGCAACAAGATCTTCTGGATCAACATCTTGCATTACAATCATTGCCACAAGATACTCGTATCCTGGATCAACATCTCGCATCAACATCACTGTAAAAGATATCCTGGATCAAACTCTTGTATCAACATCGCTGTAACAAGATATCCTGGATCAACATCTTGCATCAACATTACCCTAACTTATTTTCTGGATCGACACCTTGCAGCAACATCACCTCAACAAGATGTAATGGATCAACATTTTGCATCAAGATCACTGCAACTAGATATTCTGGATCAACAGCTTGCATCAACATCACTGTAACAAGATATTCTGGATCTACATTTTGCATCAAGATCACCGCAACAAGATATCCTTTATCAACCTCTTGCATCAATATCACTGTAACAACATATCCTGGATCAATAACTTGCATCACTACTACCGCAAGAAGATATCCTGGATCAACATCATATGTACATCAACATCTCCGCAACAGGATATCCACCCAAACTTATGTGTAATCGGCAGAAGACAAACACTCTACGCCGTATCCAGAATTAGCGAGTAAATACACACACACTCATTTATAGGTATGAGTTTAATAAGTAACAATATCGCGTCTTGCAAATGATGAAACGTAATCATCCACCTGGATTTAAACCAGTGATCTCACACTGGTCAAAGACCTGTGGCCAATTAATTTGGCATGTCTTTCTTTACAACTTTTAACATAGTTCAGAGTGCGTTTACTTTAAGTCTATCGGCCGTGCTTCGCTCGCCGTTAACGTGAAATGGTTTTAAATTTTGTCCTACCATATGTGTACATTGGGATAATTAGGAACGTTTTTGAACTCGATGACACAATAGTTTTTTTACAATTTGGTGACAGCATATGCACTGAGATAAAGCAGAAAAAAACTTGGTGACACCAAATGCATTAGGATAACGATGAATGTTTTTTTTTTAACTTGGTGACACTAATTCATTAAGATAACGATGAATGTTTATAAACTTGTTGATACCATATGCATTAAGATAATGAGGAATTTTCCCTAACCTGGTAACAGCATATATGTACATTGGGATAACGCGTAATGTCTTTTAAACTGGGTGACACCATATGTTTTTGAACTTGTTCGCACCATATGCATTTGGATAACGAGGACTGTTTTTGAACTTGGTGACACCATATTCTTTGGGATAATGCGGAATGGTTTTAAAATTATCTATTTCTCTTTCTTACAATTCTCGTACTTCCTCAGAATAAAATGATTTTAGAAACTTCCTCTCAACTCCGGTTAGTGTTCCCAGTGCTCGCAGAAATATGTCCATGCTTTGATATGAAATCTTTAAATTTCTTCTCTGACGAAAATTTGTCGAATAATATTCACAGCTATTTTCCCAGGTCCTTATCTTGCATTCTGCTGCATAAATTAATGACGAATTGGATTCGCTTCTCGCCACATTGAGAAAACAAAACCAGAGATTCCAGGAAGACTGGAGGACAATAAAAAAATTTAGAGGCCTTCAGAATCCAAGAAGCATGAATTATTCTATAAGCCTACTAGTCTGTAATTCTTTGAGCTTATAAAATACTGAAAGCTTGGAAACCCTTAGAAATTGGTATCATCAGCCAGGTGTTACAGTGTTCCCTTAATGACGAATTAGATCCGTCTTCTCCCCCACAGCCGCCCATAGAAACCAATTCAACCGGAATAACGTCCGCATTGGGTCCTTTCACCAGATCCAAGTCCCGGTGGTTTTTAAGGGGTCTTTTAGCAATAAGGAAGAAAACATTCTGCCGCGACACTTCTCCCATGGGGATTTCATCTCTCCCAGCCACACGGGCGGGGTAAAATTACAGCTATATGTGACAGTATTAATAAATCAACATGTTAAAACGGTGCTGTGGGACACTCCGAAGCGCATAATTAGTATTGGGCAGATCATAGTCAACGAGTGACTGAACCGTTCATTATGTGGCACTCTCTCTCACCAACATACACCCTCTCTCTCCCTCTTTCTCTCTCCATTTTTTTCTCTCAATCTAACCGTTAAGTGGAAAAAGAAGGGGGAAATCGATAGGGAGGAAGCGACAAAATGTGAGATCAGCCACCAAGATTACCTCCTCTCCGACCACGCGTCATTGTTCTTTACTTACATTATTAAATCGCCTCCCCTGAGTTCTCCCCTCCCCCAAACCCACATACTTATTGGTTTAGAGACAAGTGCACATACACACACATACGGACCATATTAATAGATCAACACGATTGCAGGAGAAACAAACAATTAGTCTAGGCGATTAAAATAGAAATAGACATAGATTAAGCCCTCAAAGTGTGATATCTTTCTTGAAAGAAAACGAGGAAGAAGAGGAAGAAGATAAATAAGAGGAGAGAGAAAGAGAGGAAGAGGGGAGAAGATTTTGTTCTTATATAGGATTTAGTCATTGTATAGGAAAGCCTTTATCCAGGATTGTGCCATCAGCTATTAAGAACCACCTTGAAGTGTAAAAGAGAAGTTTCCATGGAAATCTGAGAAAAAATGGCTCTAATAATAGAATGTGTTGTCTTAGGCTTTTGAAATACTTACTTTTAAAGTTAAAACCACTTAGTAATACGGTCTTTTCAGCTCTTATTTCTTGGTTACCTTAGCTTCTTTCATAATTAACTAAAACAACTTCTTTCATCAACCAACTAACACCCTAAACTTTCTTCATAGCTCTTTCTATTTAATTAGTTCAGTTGCTTTTGGTGCCTATCACAAGTGCACCACAGTACATACTTTTTATTTTTTTAGATACTCTGTACATACTTATTAATTATTTAAATACTCTTTACATACTTTTTATTTTTTTAATTGTCTGTACATAATTTTATTTTTTTAGATATTCTATACATACTTTTTCATTTAGATAACCTGTACATACTTTTATTTGTTTAGATACTCTGTATATACTTTTTATTTTTTCGATACTCTGTACACACTTTTTATTTATTTAAATATTCTTTACATACTTTTTATTTTGTAATCGCCTGTACATAATTTCAATTATTTAGATATTCTGTACATACATTTTTTATTTAGATAACCTGAACTTAATTTTTATTTTTTAGATAATCTGTACACACTTTTTATTTATTGAAATACTCTTTACATACTTATTATTTTTTAATAGTCTGTACATAATTTGAATTATTTAGATATTTCGTACATACATTTTATTTTAGTTAGATAACCGGTACATACTTTTAAATTTGTAGATACTCTGTACATACTTTTATTTTTTAGATACTCTGTAAATAATTTTTATTTATTTGAATACTCTTTACATAAGTTTTATTTTTAACTCGTCTGTACACAATTGCAATTGTTTAGATATTCTGTATGTCGTGGTATTGTAAGTGCTGAGTTGGTGTACGTAGGTTTGTTACGTACTTGCATAACTCCTTGATTAAGTTTTATCTAATAGTGCTATATTATTTTACGTTATTTAATCTTTAAGGATTTCTAGTGCCATGTGCAGCGTTTCGAAGATTGAATTAAATGCTTTAAAAAATATATCTTTGATTACAACATAAAAAAGTGAAATCTTAAAAAACAAACTATATAGCTATGAATAAACGAGTCTATGTTAGAATTACGCATTTAAACCAAGTGAATATAAGGTAATGGTTGATCCCAAGCTCACTCTAATATTGGACACACAAAAATAATTGAATTTTTTTTACCTTTATAAAAAAAACACACTTGAATCCGGCTGAAGAATTACCTTGGCCTTGGATCTTATGTAGATGGGAAAATGGCCTTGCGGTTAGGTGCGTGGGCGTGTTCACAGACGCCCAGCCGTTTGACTGGTGAGGAGACTGGCCTGAAACAACAGGTGACTTTGGTGAGGGCGACGGATGGCGTTAAGCACGTTCTCTTAGTCAGATGATTTAAGTAACAGGACTGTGAAGGTATGCTTTTTCCAATATTCGGGTTAATCTTGGGATGCTTCGCAGTGACGAGCAATGAGCAAACAGTGAATCCTTTGACGAATGGGAGGTTTGAGGGAGTTCACTTTGGGTATTCTTCAATGGCGAGGACTATCTCTGTTTTTTGTTGTAAACCGAGATAGGGGGTTTCACTGACGAGACATGTATGAGAGTGATCCTCAATACAAAAGAGGCTAATTTTTCTGTGTGACCACCAGGACCTGGCTCAGAATTAACTTCTTCTCTGTTCCTTTCTTTGATTGCCGTCCACTGCCGCCGGACTTCGTCGTGTTGATCTCTAACTCGATCTCCCTCTCTTCTTCTCTAGTTATCCGCCTATATAGTTCACCGACCCCCTGGGGGTAATGGAAGGAGGCGATGAGGGTTTATATATTACCTTGCTCTTCTAACAACTCTTCTCCGAGTGTCTTTCACTTAGCCCTAAAGGCATCTTCTGGCTTTTGTTCGCAGCTCCTATAATTTAGTCTATTACGCAAAACTCTATCCCAAATCTTAGAGGAAATAGTGCCTGTTTAACAATTGTTATTGCACCTGGTCTCCTCCCCTTCGTATTGGTATGCTCGCGGGCACAGAAATCTGTTGATTCATACTTCTCGTGGTTTGAGGAGGCGTCTGGTGGCCAGCGGGTCGAGGGGAGAGGGGAGGAGTAAGTAATTGGGTTACACTGCCTAGCGCCAGGAAGTTGTGGTACCCGAACGAGGCATCTGTTATTATAGTGGGTTTCGATTTTTCTACACTGTACATACTTTTTACTTTATTTAGATACCTTGTACATATTTTTTATATTTTAGATAATCTGTACATACTTTTTTCATTTTTAGATACTCTGTGCATTCTTTTTATTTTATTTAAATACTCTGTACATACTTTTTTAGACTGTTTCTTTTGATCATAAATGTTTCAGTTTGAATATTCTTTTCGCATTGTTTAACATTTAATAGGCAATTTTTCCCCTTTACAATATTCACTCTACTTGTCTTACATGTCATGATTTTTGTTGTGCCATGATTTCTTTTGTTTTTCCTTCTAGTTCCAAATACTCAAAGTATGTTCATGTTTTAGTTTTATTTGTTTTTTATGACTACCTATCCAGTTTTCCCACTATCATTCCAGCTTTAATTATAATTTAAACCTTAATTATATTTTCCGTTTTTACTTATGAAATTAATTATAGATTTTTTATTTTTAGCACGAAACGTTATTCTCCCAAAATAACCCGAAATTATTCCCCGGAACCTCGTCTACTCACCCTCCTCGTTAAACGGAAGACTAGACTGGCCAGCATTAGCTCCCGTATATATATATATATATATATATATATATATATATATATATATATATATATATATATATATATATATATATATATATATATATATATATATATATATATATATATATATATATATATATATATATATATATATATATATATATATATATATATATATATATATATATATATATATATATATATATATATATATATATATATATATATATATATATATATATATATATATATATATATATATATATATATATATATATATATATATATATATATATATATATATATATATATATATATATATATGAGTTCAAAAGTAGAGATAGCAATCGTAAATTTACTTTCCAGACGTTTCGGACCTTAAACTAGGATAATTTTCAGTGGCTAAAACAAAGAAAATTCTAGTCAAAAAAACTAGTTAACAGAAAATTAAAATGATAAATTAAACGGTAAAAGGAATGTAGAGACGCAGTAAAAAATCATAATAAATAAAATATGAAATGAATTATTAAAATATTGAAGATTAAATTAAATATAAATTACATTTTCAATGAAATGGACTAAAGAAACAATGAAAATACCTACAGAATATATAAAAGTGAGACAAGAAACTTCGAGAAGTGCACAATAAAAGTGAATGTAAAAATTAAAAAGGTTAAAATACATGAAGTTTTTTAGGTATTTTTAGGTATAAAAAATAGGGAAAAAAAGCATCTAAGAAAAATAAAATTACAATAAAATTAAGAAATTTAAAATAAAATAAATACATTTAAAACTTGAAAAATCAACCCGTATTGGTGGATTTAAAAGAATCGCTATAGAAATGGGAAAATAAAGAACAAAGAACGGTGTGTGTTGGTTGGTGTCAATATTTAAGTTGGTCATTGTATGGTAAGAAGGTTGTTGCAAGACCTGAGATCGTTGAGTTGTGGCTGTATTTTTGTTTTTTTGTTTTTTTAATACAGAACGATTCTAAAATTCACCAATCTATGCCGCTATAGTCGGAGAGGATAGAAACTGAGTCATCAGCAATCAAATGGTGATGTTCTTCGCAATTAAATGGTGATTTCCTTCGCAATTAAATGGTGATGTCCTTCGCAATTAAATGGTGATGTCCTTCGCAATTAAATGGTGATGTCCTTGGCAATTAAATAGTGATGTCCTTCGCAATTAAATGATGATGTCTTTCGCAATTAAATGATGATGTCTTTCGCAATTAAATGGTGATGTCCTTCGCAATTAAATGGTGATGTCCTTCGCAATTAAATGGTGATGTCCTTAACAATTAAATGATGATGTCTTTCGCAATTAAATGGTGATGTCCTTCGCAATTAAATGATGATGTCCTTCGCAATTAAATGGTGATGTCCTTCGCAATTAAATGATGATGTCCTTCGCAATTAAATGGTGATGTCCCTCGCAATTAAATGGTGATGTCTTTCACAATTAAATGATGATGTCCTTCGCAATTAAATGGTGATGTCCTTCGCAATTAAATGGTGATGTCCTTCGCAATTAAATGGTGATGTCCCTCGCAATTAAATGGTGATGTCCTTTGCAATTAAATGGTGATGTCCTTCGCAATTAAATGATGATGTCTTTCGCAATTGAATGGTGATGTCCTTCGCAATCAAATGGTGATGTCTTTCGCAATTAAATGATGATGTCTTTCGCAATTAAATGATAATGTCTTTCGCAATTAAATGATGATGTCTTTCGCAAATAAATGGTGATGTCTTTCGCAATTAAATGATGATGTCTTTCGCAATTAAAGGATGATGTCTTTCGCAAATAAATGATGATGTCTTTCGCAATTAAATGGTGATGTCTTTTGCAATTAAATGATGATGTCTTTCGCAATTAAATGGTGATGTCTTTGGCAATTAAATGATAATGTCTTTCGCAATTAAATGGTGATGTCTTTCGCAATTAAATGATAATGTCTTTCGTAATTAAATGATGATGTCTTTCGCAATTAAATGATGATGTCTTTCGCAATTAAATGGTGATGTCTTTCGCAATTAAATGAAGATGTCTTTCGCAATTAAATGGTGATGTCTTTCGCAATTAAATGATGATGTCTTTCGCAATTAAATGATGATATCTTTCGCAATTAAATGGTGATGTCCTTAACAATCAAATGGTGATGTCCTTCGCAATTAAATGGTGATGTCCCTCGCAATTAAATGGTGATGTCTTTCGCAATTAAATGAGGATGTCCTTCGCAATTAAATGGTGATGTCCTTCGCAATTAAATGGTGATGTCCTTCGCAATTAAATGGTGATGTCCCTCGCAATTAAATGGTGATGTCCTTTGCAATTAAATGGTGATGCCCTTCGCAATTAAATGATGATGTCTTCGCAATTAAATGGTGATGTCCTTCGCAATAAAATGGTAATGTCCTTCGCAATTAAATGATGATGTATTTCGCAATTAAATGATAATGTCTTTCGCAATTAAATGATGATGTCTTTCGCAAATAAATGGTGATGTCTTTCGCAATTAAATGATGATGTCTTTCGCAATTAAATGATGAAGTCTTTCGGAAATAAATGATGATGTCCTTCGCAATTAAATGGTAATGTCTTCTGCAATTAAATGATGATGTCTTTCGCAATTAAATGGTGATGTCTTTCGCAATTAAATGATGATGTCTTTTGCAATTAAATGGTGATGTCTTTCGCAATTAAATGATGATGTCTTTCGTAATTAAATGATGATGTCTTTCGCAATTAAATGATGATGTCTTTCGCAATTAAATGCTGATGTCTTTCGCAATTAAATGAAGATGTCTTTCGCAATTAAATGGTGATGTACTTCGCAATTAAATGATAAAGTCTTTCGCAATTAAATGATGATGTCTTTCGCAATTAAATGGTGATGTCCTTCGCAATTAAATGGTGATGTCCTTCGCAATTAAATGGAGATGTCTTTCACAATTAAATGATGATGTCTTTCGCAATTAAATGGTGATGTCCTTCGCAATTAAATGATGATGTCCTTCGCAATTAAATGGTGATGTCCTTCGCAATTAAATGATGATGACCTTCGCAATTAAATGGTGATGTCCATCGCAATTAAATGGTGATGTCCTTCAAAATTAAATGGTGATGTCCTTCGCAATTAAATGGTGATGTCCCTCGCAATTAAATGGTTATGTCTTTCGCAATTAAATGGTGATGCCTTTTGCAATTAAATGATGATGTCCTTCGAAATTAAATGGTGATGTCCTTTTCAATTAAATGATGATGTCCTTCGCAATTAAATGGTGATGTCCCTCGCAATTAAAGGTGATGTCTTTCGCAATTAAATGATGATGTCCTTCGCAATTAAATGGTGATGTCCTTCGCAATTAAATTTTTATGGTGATGTCCTTCGAAATTAAATGGTGATATCCCTCGCAATTAAATGGTAATGTCCTTTGCAATTTAATGGTGATGTCTTTTGCAATTAAATGAGGATTTCTTTCGCAATTAAATGGTGATGTCCTTCGCAATCAAATGGTGATGTCCTTCGCAATTAAATGATGATGTGTTTCGCAATTAAATGATAATGTCTTTCGCAATTAAATGATGATGTCTTTCGCAAATAAATGGTATTGTCTTTTGCAATTAAATGATGATGTCTTTCGCAATTAAATGGTGATGTCTTTCGCAATTAAATGATGATGTCTTTCGCAATTAAATGGTGATGTCTTTCGCAATTAAATGATGATGTCTTTCGTAATTAAATGATGATGTCTTTCGTAATTAAATGATGATGTCTTTCGCAATTAAATGGTGATGTCTTTCGCAATTAAATGAAGATGTCTTTCGCAATTAAATGGTGTGTCTTTCGCAATTAAATGATGATGTCTTTCGCAATTAAATAATGATGTCTTTCGCAATTAAATGGTGATGTCCTTCGCAATTAAATGGTGATGTCCTTCGCAATTAAATGGTGATGTCCCTCACAATTAAATGGTGATGTCTTTCGCAATTAAATGAGGATGTCCTTCGCAATTAAATGGTGATGTCCTTCGCAATTAAATGGTGATGTCCTTCGCAATTAAATGGTGATGTCCCTCGCAATTAAATGGTGATGTCCTTTGCAATTAAATGGTGATGTCCTTCGCAATTAAATGATGATGTCTTTCGCAATTAAATGGTGATGTCCTTCGCAATAAAATGGTGATGTCCTTCGCAATTAAATGATGATGTCTTTCGCAATTAAATGATAATGTCTTTTGCAATTAAATGATGATGTCTTTCGCAAATAAATGGTGATGTCTTTCGAAATTAAATGATGATGTCTTTCGCAATTAAATGATGATGTCTTTCGCAATTAAATGATGATGTCTTTCGCAATTAAATGGTGATGTCTTTCGCAATTAAATGATGATGTCTTTCGTAATTAAATGATGATGTCTTTCGCAATTAAATGATGATGTCTTTCGCAATTAAATGGTGATGTCTTTTGCGAATTAAATGAAGATGTCTTTCGCAATTAAATGGTGATGTCTTTCGCAATTGAATGATGATGTCTTTCGCAATTAAATGATGATGTCTTTCGCAATTAAATGGTGATGTCTTTCGCAATTAAATGATGATGTCTTTCGCAATCAAATGATGATGTCTTTCGCAAGTAAATGATGATGTCTTTTGCAATTAAATGATAATGTCTTTCGCAATTAAATGATAATGTCTTTCGCAATTAAATGATGATGTCTTTCGAAATTAAATGATAATGTCTTTCGCAATTGAATGATGCTGTCTTTGGCAATTAAATGATGATGTCTTTGGCAATTAAATGATGATGTCTTTCGCAACTAAATGGTGATGTGTTTCGCAATTAAATGATGGTGTCTTTCGCAATTAAACGGTGTGGCTTTCGCAATTAAGTGATGATATCTTTCGCAATTAAATGATAATGTCTTTCGCAATTAAATGGTGATGTCTTTCGCAATTAAATGGTGATATCCCTCGCAATTAAATGGTGATGTCTTTCGCAATTAAATGGTGATGTCCTTTGCAATTAAATGATGATGTCCTTCGCCATTAAATGGTGTTGTCCTTCGCAATTAAATGGTGATGTCCTTCGCAATTAAATGGTGATGTCCCTGTCAATTAAATAATGATGTCCTTCGCAATTAAATGATGATGTCCTTCGCACTTAAATGGTGATGTCCTTCGCAATCAAATAGTGATGTCCTTCGCAATTAAATGATGATATCTTTCGCAATTAAATTATGCTGTCTTTCGCAATTAAATGATGATGACTTTCGCAATTAAATGGTGATGTCTTTGGCAATTAAATGATAATGTCTTTCGCAATTAAATGATGATGTCTTTCGCAATTAAATGATGATGTCTTTCGCAATTAAATGGTGATGTCTTTTGCAATTAAATGATGATGTCTTTCGCAATTAAATGATGATGTTTTTCGCAATTAAATGATAATGTCTTTCGCAATTAAATGGTAATGTCTTTCGCAATTAAATGATGATGTCTTTCGCAATTAAATGGCGATGTCTTTCGCAATTAAATGATGATGTCCTTCGCAATTGAATCATGATGTCTTCCGCAATTAAATGGCGATGTCTTTCGCAATTAAATGATGATGTCCTTCGCAATTGAATCATGATGTCTTCCGCAATTAAATGGTGATGTCTTTCGCAATTACATGATGATGTCTTTCGCAATTGAATGGTTATGTCTTTCGCAATTATTAGATGATGTCTTTTGCAATTAAATGATGATGTCTTTCGCAATTAAATGATGCTGTCTTTGGCAATTAAATGATGATGTCTTTGGCAATTAAATGATGATGTCTTTCGCAACTAAATAATGATGTGTTTCGCAATTAAATGATGGTGTCTTTCGCAATTAAACGGTGTGGCTTTCGCAATTAAGTGATGATATCTTTCGCAATTAAATGATAATGTCTTTCGCAATTAAATGGTGATGTCTTTCGCAATTAAATGGTGATATCCCTCGCAATTAAATGGTGATGTCTTTCGCAATTAAATGGTGATGTCCTTTGCAATTAAATGATGATGTCCTTCGCCATTAAATGGTGTTGTCCTTCGCAATTAAATGGTGATGTCCTTCGCAATTAAATGGTGATGTCCCTGTCAATTAAATGGTGATGTCCTTCGCAATTAAATGATGATGTCCTTCGCACTTAAATGGTGATGTCCTTCGCAATCAAATAGTGATGTCCTTCGCAATTAAATGATGATATCTTTCGCAATTAAATTATGCTGTCTTTCGCAATTAAATGATGATGACTTTCGCAATTAAATGGTGATGTCTTTGGCAATTAAATGATAATGTCTTTCGCAATTAAATGATGATGTCTTTCGCAATTAAATGATGATGTCTTTCGCAATTAAATGATGATGTCCTTCGCAATTGAATCATGATGTCTTTCACAATTAAATGATGATGTCTTTCGCAATTAAATGGTGATGTCTTTCGCAATTAAATGATGATGTCTTTCGCAATTAAATGATGATGTCTTTCACAATTAAATGATGATGTCTTTCGCAATTAAATGGTGATGTCTTTCGCAATTAAATGATGATGTCTTTCGCAATTAAATGGTGATGTCTTTCGCAATTAAATGATGATGTCTTTCGCAATTACATGATGATGTCTTTCGCAATTGAATGGTTATGTCTTTCGCAATTATTAGATGATGTCTTTTGCAATTAAATGATGATGTCTTTCGCAATTAAATGATGATGTCTTTCGCAACTAAATGGTGATGTCTTTCGCAATTAAATGATGATGTCTTTCGCAACTAAATGGTGATGTCTTTCGCAATTAAATGATGGTGTCTTTTGCAATTAAATGGTGATGTCTTTTGCAATTAAATTATGGTGTCTTTCGCAATTAAATGATGATTTCTCTTGCAATTAAATGATGATGTCTTTCGCAATTAAATGATGATGTCCTTCGCAATTACATGATGATGTCTTTCGCAATTGAATGGTGATGTCTTTCGCAATTAATAGATGATGTCTTTTGCAATTAAATGATGATCTCTTTCGCAATTAAATGATGATGTCTTTCGCAATTAAATGGTGATGTCTTTCGCAATTAAATGATGATGTCTTTCGCAATTAAATGATGATGTCTTTCGCAATTAAATGGTAATGTCTTTCGCAATTAAATGATGATGTCTTTCGCAATTAAATGATGATGTCTTTCGCAATCAAATGATGATGTCTTTCGCAATTAAATGATGATGTCTTTCGCATTCAATTGGTGATGTCTTTCGCAATTAAATGATGATATCTTTCGCAATTAAATGATGATGTCTTTGGCAAATAAATGATGATGTCTTTTGCAATTAAATGGTGATGTCTTTCGCAATTAAATGTTGATGTCTTTCGCAATTAAATATTGATGTCTTTCGCAATTAAATGATGATGTCTTTCGCAATTATATGATGATGTCTTTCGCAATTAAATGATGATGTCTTTAGCAATTAAATGATGATGTCTTTCGCAATCAAATGGTGATGTCCTTCGCAATTAAATGATGATGTCGTTCGCAACTAAATGATGATGTCTTTCGCAATTAAATGATAATGTCTTTCGCAATTAAATGATAAAGTCTTTCGCATTTAAATGATGATGTCTTTCGCAATTAAATGATGATGTCTTTCGAAATAAATGATGTTGTTTTTCACAATTAAATGGTAAATTCTTTCGCAATTAAATGATGATGTCTTTTGCAATCAAATGGTGCTGTCCTTTGCAATTAAATGATGATGTCTTTCGCAATTAAATGGTAATGTCTTTCGCAATTAAATAATGATGTCTTTCGCAATTAAATGATGATGTCTTTCACAATTAAATGCTGATGTCTTTCGCATTTAAATGATTATGTCTTTCGCAATTAAATGATGATGTCTTTCGCAATTAAATAGAGATGTCTTTCGCAATTAAATGATGATGTCTTTCGCAATCAAATGATAATGTCTTTCGCAATTAAATGATGATGTCTTTCGCAATTAAATGATGATGTCTTTCGCAATTAAATGATGATGTCTTTTGCAATTAAATGGTAAAGTCTTTCGCAATTAAATGATGATGTCTTTCGCATTTAAATGATGATGTCTTTCGCAATTAAATGATGATGTCTTTCGCAATTAAATGGTGATGTCTTTCGCAATTAAATGATGATGTCTTTCGCAATTAACTGGTGATGCCTTTCGCAATTAATTATGATGTTGTCTTTCGCAATTAAATGATGATGTCTTTCGCAATTAAATGGTGATGTCTTTCCCATTTAAATGACGATGTCTTTCGCAATTAAATGGTGATGTCTTTGCAATTAAATGGTGAGGTCTTTCGCAATTAAATGATGATGTCTTTCGCAATTAAATGATGATGTCTTTCGCAATCAAATGATGATGTCTTTCGCAATTAAATGATGATGTCTTTCGCATTCAAATGGTGATGTCTTTGGCAATTAAATGATGATGTCTTTCGCAATTAAATGATGATGTCTTTCGCAATTAAATGATGATGTCCTTTGCAATTAAATGGTGATGTCTTTCGCAATTAAATGATGATGTCTTTGGCAATTAAATGATGATGTCTTTCGCAATTATATGATGATGTCTTTCGCAATTAAATGATGATGTCTTTAGCAATTAAATGATGATGTCTTTCGCAATCAAATGGTGATGTCCTTCGCAATTAAATGATGATGTCGTTCGCAACTAAATGATGATGTCTTTCGCAATTAAATGATAATGTCTTTCGCAATTAAATGATAAAGTCTTTCGCAATTAAATGATGATGTCTTTCGAAATAAATGATGTTGTCTTTCACAATTAAATGGTAAATTCTTTCGCAATTAAATGATGATGTCTTTTGCAATCAAATGGTGCTGTCCTTTGCAATTAAATGATGATGTCTTTCGCAATTAAATGGTAATGTCTTTCGCAATTAAATAATGATGTCTTTCGCAATTAAATGATGATGTCTTTCACAATTAAATGCTGATGTCTTTCGCATTTAAATGATTATGTCTTTCGCAATTAAATGATGATGTCTTTCGCAATTAAATAGAGATGTCTTTCGCAATTAAATGATGATGTCTTTCGCAATCAAATGATAATGTCTTTCGCAATTAAATGATGATGTCTTTCGCAATTAAATGATGATGTCTTTCGCAATTAAATGATGATGTCTTTTGCAATTAAATGGTAAAGTCTTTTGCAATTAAATGATGATGTCTTTCGCATTTAAATGATGATGTCTTTCGCAATTAAATGATGATGTCTTTCGCAATTAAATGGTGATGTCTTTCGCAATTAAATGATGATGTCTTTCGAAATTAACTGGTGATGCCTTTCGCAATTAATTATGATGTTGTCTTTCGCAATTAAATGATGATGTCTTTCGCAATTAAATGGTGATGTCTTTCCCATTTAAATGACGATGTCTTTCGCAATTAAATGGTGATGTCTTTGCAATTAAATGGTGAGGTCTTTCGCAATTAAATGATGATGTCTTTCGCAATTAAATGATGATGTCTTTCGCAATCAAATGATGATGTCTTTCGCAATTAAATGATGATGTCTTTCGCATTCAAATGGTGATGTCTTTGGCAATTAAATGATGATGTCTTTCGCAATTAAATGATGATGTCTTTCGCAATTAAATGATGATGTCCTTTGCAATTAAATGGTGATGTCTTTCGCAATTAAATGATGATGTCTTTGGCAATTAAATGATGATGTCTTTCGCAATTAAATGATGATGTCTTTCACAATTAAATGCTGATGTCTTTCGCATTTAAATGATTATGTCTTTCGCAATTAAATGATGATGTCTTTCGCAATTAAATAGAGATGTCTTTCGCAATTAAATGATGATGTCTTTCGCAATCAAATGATAATGTCTTTCGCAATTAAATGATGATGTCTTTCGCAATTAAATGATGATGTCTTTCGCAATTAAATGATGATGTCTTTTGCAATTAAATGGTAAAGTCTTTCGCAATTAAATGATGATGTCTTTCGCATTTAAATGATGATGTCTTTCGCAATTAAATGATGATGTCTTTCGCAATTAAATGGTGATGTCTTTCGCAATTAAATGATGATGTCTTTCGCAATTAACTGGTGATGCCTTTCGCAATTAATTATGATGTTGTCTTTCGCAATTAAATGATGATGTCTTTCGCAATTAAATGGTGATGTCTTTCCCATTTAAATGACGATGTCTTTCGCAATTAAATGGTGATGTCTTTGCAATTAAATGGTGAGGTCTTTCGCAATTAAATGATGATGTCTTTCGCAATTAAATGATGATGTCTTTCGCAATCAAATGATGATGTCTTTCGCAATTAAATGATGATGTCTTTCGCATTCAAATGGTGATGTCTTTGGCAATTAAATGATGATGTCTTTCGCAATTAAATGATGATGTCTTTCGCAATTAAATGATGATGTCCTTTGCAATTAAATGGTGATGTCTTTCGCAATTAAATGATGATGTCTTTGGCAATTAAATGATGATGTCTTTCGCAATTATATGATGATGTCTTTCGCAATTAAATGATGATGTCTTTAGCAATTAAATGATGATGTCTTTCGCAATCAAATGGTGATGTCCTTCGCAATTAAATGATGATGTCGTTCGCAACTAAATGATGATGTCTTTCGCAATTAAATGATGATGTCTTTCGCAATTAAATGATAAAGTCTTTCGCAATTAAATGATGATGTCTTTCGAAATAAATGATGTTGTCTTTCACAATTAAATGGTAAATTCTTTCGCAATTAAATGATGATGTCTTTTGCAATCAAATGGTGCTGTCCTTTGCAATTAAATGATGATGTCTTTCGCAATTAAATGGTAATGTCTTTCGCAATTAAATAATGATGTCTTTCGCAATTAAATGATGATGTCTTTCACAATTAAATGCTGATGTCTTTCGCATTTAAATGATTATGTCTTTCGCAATTAAATGATGATGTCTTTCGCAATTAAATAGAGATGTCTTTCGCAATTAAATGATGATGTCTTTCGCAATCAAATGATAATGTCTTTCGCAATTAAATGATGATGTCTTTCGCAATTAAATGATGATGTCTTTCGCAATTAAATGATGATGTCTTTTGCAATTAAATGGTAAAGTCTTTTGCAATTAAATGATGATGTCTTTCGCATTTAAATGATGATGTCTTTCGCAATTAAATGATGATGTCTTTCGCAATTAAATGGTGATGTCTTTCGCAATTAAATGATGATGTCTTTCGAAATTAACTGGTGATGCCTTTCGCAATTAATTATGATGTTGTCTTTCGCAATTAAATGATGATGTCTTTCGCAATTAAATGGTGATGTCTTTCCCATTTAAATGACGATGTCTTTCGCAATTAAATGGTGATGTCTTTGCAATTAAATGGTGAGGTCTTTCGCAATTAAATGATGATGTCTTTCGCAATTAAATGATGATGTCTTTCGCAATCAAATGATGATGTCTTTCGCAATTAAATGATGATGTCTTTCGCATTCAAATGGTGATGTCTTTGGCAATTAAATGATGATGTCTTTCGCAATTAAATGATGATGTCTTTCGCAATTAAATGATGATGTCCTTTGCAATTAAATGGTGATGTCTTTCGCAATTAAATGATGATGTCTTTGGCAATTAAATGATGATGTCTTTCGCAATTAAATGATGATTTCTTTCGCAATTAAATGATGATGTCTTTCGCAATTATATGGTGATGTCTTTCGCAATTAAATGATGATGTCTTTCGCAATTTAATGGTGATGTCTTTCGCAAATAAATGGTGATGTCTTTCGCAATTAAATGATGATGTCTTTTGCAATTAAATGGTAATGTCTTTCGCAATTAAATGATGATGTCTTTCGCAATTAAATGGTAATGTCTTTCGCAATTAAATAATGATGTCCTTCGCAATTGAATCATGATGTCTTTCGCAATCAAATGGTGATGTCTTTCACAATTGAATGATGATGTCTTTCGCAATTAAATGGTGATGTCTTTCGCAATTTAATGATGATGTCTTTCGCAATTAAATAATGATGTCTTTCGCAATTAAATGATGATGTCTTTCGCAATTAAATGGTGATGTCTTTCGCAATTAAATGATGATGTCTTTCGCAAATTAAAATGGCGATGTCTTTCGCAATTAAATGATGATGTCTTTCGCAATTACATGATGATGTCTTTCGCAATTGAATGGTGATGTCTTTCGCAATTAAATGATGATGTCTTTTGCAATTAAATGATGATGTCTTTCGCAATTAAATGATGATGTCTTTCGCAACTAAATGGTGATGTCTTTCGCAATTAAATGATGGTGTCTTTTGCAATTAAATGGTGATGTCTTTCGCAACTAAATGATGATGTCTTTCGCAATTAAATGATGATGTCTTTCACAATTAACTGGTGCTGTCTTTCGCAATTAAATGGTGATGTCCCTTGCAATTAAATGGTGATGTCTTTCGCAATTAAATGGTGATGTCCTTTGCAATTAAATAATGATGTCCTTCGCAATTAAATGGTGATGTCCTTCGCAATTAACTGTGATGTCCTTCGCAATTAAATGATGATGTCCTTTGCAATTAAATGGTGATGTCTTTCGCAATTAAATGATGATGTCTTTGGCAATTAAATGATGATGTCTTTCGCAATTAAATGATGATTTCTTTCGCAATAAAATGATGATGTCTTTCGCAATTATATGGTGATGTCTTTCGCAATTAAATGATGATGTCTTTCGCAATTTAATGGTGATGTCTTTCGCAAATAAATGGTGATGTCTTTCGCAATTAAATGATGATTTCTTTTGCAATTAAATGGTAATGTCTTTCGCAATTAAATGATGATGTCTTTCGCAATTAAATGGTAATGTCTTTCGCGATTAAATAATGATGTCCTTCGCAATTGAATCATGATGTCTTTCGCAATTAAATGGTGATGTCTTTCACAATTAAATGATGATGTCTTTCGCAATTAAATGGTGATGTCTTTCGCAATTAAATGATGATGTCTTTCGCAAATTAAAATGGCGATGTCTTTCGCAATTAAATGATGATGTCTTTCGCAATTACATGATGATGTCTTTCGCAATTGAATGGTGATGTCTTTCGCAATTAAATGATGATGTCTTTTGCAATTAAATGATGATGTCTTTCGCAATTAAATGATGATGTCTTTCGCAACTAAATGGTGATGTCTTTCGCAATTAAATGATGGTGTCTTTTGCAATTAAATGGTGATGTCTTTCGCAACTAAATGATGATGTCTTTCGCAATTAAATGATGATGTCTTTCACAATTAACTGGTGCTGTCTTGTGCAATTAAATGGTGATGTCCCTTGCAATTAAATGGTGATGTCTTTCGCAATTAAATGGTGATGTCCTTTGCAATTAAATAATGATGTCCTTCGCAATTAAATGGTGATGTCCTTCGCAATTAACTGTGATGTCCTTCGCAATTAAATGATGATGTCTTTCGAAATAAATGGTGATGTCTTTCGCAATTGAATGATGATGTCTTTCGCCATTAAATTATGATGTCTTTCGCAATTAAATGGTGATGTCTTTCACAATTAATTGATGATGTCTGTCACAATTGAATGGTGATGTCTTTGGCAAATAAATGATGATGTCTTTTGCATTTAAATGATGATGTCTTTCGCAAATAAATAATGATGTCTTTCGCAATTAAATGATGATGTCTTTCGCAATTAAATGGTGATGTCTTTCGCAATTAAATGATGATGTCTCTCGCAATTACATGATGATGTCTTTCGCAATTGAATGGTGATGTCTTTCGCAATTAAATGATGATGTCTTTTGCCTATAAATGATGATGTCTTTCGCAATTAAATGATGATGTCTTTTGCAACTAAATGGTGATATCTTTCGCAATTAAATGATAATGTCTTTCGCAATTAAATGGTGATGTCTTTCGCAATTAAATGGTGATATCCCTCGCATTTTAATGGTGATGTCTTTCGCAATTAAATGGTAATGTCCTTTGCAATTAAATGATGATGTCCTTCGCCATTAAATGGTGTTGTCCTTCGCAATTAAATGGTGATGTCCTTCGCAATTAAATGGTGATGTCCCTGTCAATTAAATGATGATGTCCTTACCAATTAAATGATGATGTCCTTCGCAATTAAATGGTGATGTCCTTCGCAATTAAATGACGATGTCCTTCGCAATTAAATGGTGATGTCCCTCGCAATTAAATGGTGATTTCCTTCGCAATCAAATAGTGATGTCCTTCGCAATTAAATGATGATCTCTTTCGCAATTAAATTATGCTGTCTTTCGCAATTAAATGATAATGTCTTTTGCAATTAAATGATGATGTCTTTCGCAAATAAATAGTGATGTCTTTCGCAATTAAATGATGATGTCCTTCGCAATTAAATGGTGATATCCTTCGCAATTAAATGGTGATGTCCTTCGCAATTAAATGGTGATGTCCCTCGCAATTAAATGGTGATTTCCTTCGCAATCAAATGGTGATGTCCTTCGCAATTAAATGATGATATCTTTCGCAATTAAATTATGCTCTCTTTCGCAATTAAATGCTGGTGTCTTTTGCAATTAAATGGTGATGTCCCTCGCAATTAAATGATGATGTCTTTCGCAATTAAATGATGATGTCTTTCCCAATTAAATGGTGATGTCTTTCGCAATTAAATGATGATGTCTTTTGCAATTAAATGATGATGTCTTTCGCAATTAAATGATGATGTCTTTCGCAACTAAATGGTGATATCTTTCGCAATTAAATGATAATGTCTTTCGCAATTAAATGGTGATGTCTTTCGCAATTAAATGGTGATATCCCTCGCATTTTAATGGTGATGTCTTTCGCAATTAAATGATGATGTCTTTAGGAATTAAATGATGATGTCTTTCGCAATCAAATGGTGATGTCCTTCGCAATTAAATGATGATGTCTTTCGCAATTAAATGATGATGTCTTTCGCAATTAAATGATGATGTCTTTTGCAATTAAATGATGATGTCTTTCGCAATTAAATGGTGATGTCTTTCGCAATTAAATGGTGATGTCTTTCGCAATTAAATGATGATGTCTTTCGCAATTAAATGATGATGTCTTTCGCAATTAAATGATGATGTCTTTCGCAATTAAATGATGATGTCTTTCGCAATTAAATGGTGATGTCTTTCGCAATTAAATGATGATGTCTTTCGAAATAAATGGTGATGTCTTTCGCAATTAAATGATGATGTCTTTCACAATTAAATGATGATGTCTTTCGCAATTAAATGATGATGTCTTTCGTAATTAAATGGTGATGTCCTTCGCAATTAAATGGTGATGTCCCTCGCAATTAAATGGTGATTTCCTTCGCAATCAAATGGTGATGTCCTTCGCAATTAAATGATGATATCTTTCGCAATTAAATTATGCTGTCTTTCGCAATTAAATGCTGGTGTCTTTTGCAATTAAATGGTGATGTCCCTCGCAATTAAATGATGATGTCTTTCGCAATTAAATGATGATGTCTTTCCCAATTAAATGGTGATGTCTTTCGCAATTAAATGGTGATGTCTTTCGCAATTAAATGATGATGTCTTTCGCAATTAAATGATGATGTCTTTAGGAATTAAATGATGATGTCTTTCGCAATCAAATGGTGATGTCCTTCGCAATTAAATGATGATGTCTTTCGCAATTAAATGATGATGTCTTTCGCAATTAAATGATGATGTCTTTTGCAATTAAATGATGATGTCTTTCGCAATTAAATGGTGATGTCTTTCGCAATTAAATGGTGATGTCTTTCGCAATTAAATGATGATGTCTTTCGCAATTAAATGATGATGTCTTTCGCAATTAAATGATGATGTCTTTCGCAATTAAATGATGATGTCTTTCGCAATTAAATGGTGATGTCTTTCGCAATTAAATGATGAGTGTCTTTCGAAATAAATGGTGATGTCTTTCGCAATTAAATGATGATGTCTTTCGCATATAAATGATGATGTCTTTCGCAATTAAATGGTGATGTCTTTCACAATTAAATGATGATGTCTGTCGCAATTGAATGGTGATGTCTTTCGCAATTAAATGTTGATGTCTTTCGTAATTAAATGATGATTTCTTTCGCAATTAATTATGATGTCTTTCGCAACTAAATGGTGATGTCTTTAGCAATTAAATTATGGTGTCTTTCGCAATTAAATGATGATGTCTCTTGCAATTAAATGATGATGTCTTTCGCAATTAAATGATGATGTCTTTTGCAATTAAATGGTGATGTCTTTCGCAATTAAATGATGATGTCTTTCGCAATCAAATGATAATGTCTTTCGCGATTAAATGATGATATCTTTCGCAATTAAATGATGATGTCTTTCGCAATTAAATCATGATGTCTTTTGCAATTAAATGGTAAAGTCTTTCGCAATTAAATGATGATGTCTTTCGCATTTAAATGATGATGTCTTTGCAATTAAATGATGATGTCTTTCGCATTTAAATCGTGATGTCTTTCGCAATTGAATGGTGATGTTCCTCGCAATTAAATGGTGATGTCTTTCGCAATTAAATGGTGATGTCCTTCGCAATTAAATGATGATGTCCTTCGCAATCAAATGGTGATGTCCTTCGCAAATAAATAGTGATGTCCTTCGCAATTAAATAGTGATGTCCCTGGCAATTAAATGGTGATGTCCTTCGCAATTAAATGATGATGTCCTTTGCAATTAAATGGTGATGTCCCTCGCAATTAAATTATGATGTCTTTCGCAATTAAATGGTGATGTCTTTAGCAATTAAATGGTAATGTCTTTCGCAATCAAATGATGATGTCTTTCCCAATTAAATGTTGTCTTCTTTCGCAATTAAATGATTATGTCTTTCGCAATTAAATGATGATGTCTTTCGCAATTAAATGATGATGTCTTTAGCCTTCAAATGATGATGTCTTTCGCAATCAAATGGTGATGTCCTTTGCAATTAAATGATGATGTCTTTCGCAATTAAATGATGATGTCTTTCGCAATTAAATGATGATGTCTTTCGCAATTAAATGATGATGTCTTTCGCAATTAAATGGTGATGTCTTTCGCAATTAAATGGTGATGTCTTTCGCAATTAAATGATGATGTCTTTCGCTATTAAATGATGATGTCTTTCGCAATTAAATGGTGATGTCTTTCGCAATTAAATGATGATGTCTTTCGCAATTAAATGATGATGTCTTTCCCATATAAATGATGATGTCTTTCGCAATTAAATGGTGATGTCTTTCACAATTAAATGATGATGTCTGTCGCAATTGAATGGTGATGTCTTTCGCAATTAAATGATGATGTCTTTCGCAATTAAATGATGATGTCTTTCGCAATTAATTATGATGTCTTTCGCAACTAAATGGTGATGTCTTTTGCAATTAAATTATGGTGTCTTTCGCAATTAAATGATGATGTCTCTTGCAATTAAATGATGATGTCTTTCGCAATTAAATGATGATGTCTTTCGCAATTAAATGGTGATGTCTTTCGCAATTAAATGATGATGTCTTTCGCAATCAAATGATAATGTCTTTCGCGATTAAATGATGATGTCTTTCGCAATTAAATGATGATGTCTTTCGCAATTAAATGATGATGTCTTTTGCAATTAAATGGTAAAGTCTTTCGCAATTAAATGATGATGTCCTTCGCATTTAAATGATGATGTCTTTGCAATTAAATGATGATGTCTTTCGCAATTAAATGATGATGTCTTTCGCAATTAAATGGTGATGTCTTTCGCAATTAAATGATGATGTCTTTCGCTATTAAATGATAATGTCTTTCGCAATTAAATGATAATGTCTTTCGCAATTAAATGATGATGTCTTTCGCAATTAAATGGTAATGTCTTTCGCAATCAAATGATGATGTCCTTCCCAATTAAATGATGATGTCTTTCGCAATTAAATGATGATGTCTTTACCAATTAAATGATGATGTCTTTTGCAATTAAATGATGATTTCTTTCGCAATCAAATGGTGATGTCCTTCGCAATCAAATGATGATGTCTTTCGCAATTAAATGATGATTTCTTTCGCAATTAAATGAAGATTTCTTTCGCAATTAAATGCTGATCTCTTTCGCAATTAAATGATGATGTCTTTTTTAATTAAATAGGGATGTCTTTCGCAATTAAATGATGATGTCTTTCGCATTTAAATCGTGATGTCTTTCGCAATTGAATGGTGATGTTCCTCGCAATTAAATGATGTCTTTCGCAATTAAATGGTGATGTCCTTCGCAATTAAATGATGATGTCCTTCGCAATCAAATGGTGATGTCCTTCGCAAATAAATAGTGATGTCTTTCGCAATTAAATAGTGATGTCCCTGGCAATTAAATGGTGATGTCCTTCGCAATTAAATGATGATGTCCTTTGCAATTAAATGGTGATGTCCTTCGCAATTAAATTATGATGTCTTTCGCAATTAAATGGTGATGTCTTTAGCAATTAAATGGTAATGTCTTTCGCAATCAAATGATGATGTCTTTCCCAATTAAATGTTGTCTTCTTTCGCAATTAAATGATTATGTCTTTCGCAATTAAATGATGATGTCTTTCGCAATTAAATGATGATGTCTTTAGCCTTCAAATGATGATGTCTTTCGCAATCAAATGGTGATGTCCTTTGCAATTAAATGATGATGTCTTTCGCAATTAAATGATGATGTCTTTCGCAATTAAATGATGATGTCTTTCGCAATTAAATGATGATGTCTTTCGCAATTAAATGGTGATGTCTTTCGCAATTAAATGGTGATGTCTTTCGCAATCAAATGATGAAGTCTTTCGCAATTAAATGATGATGTCTTTCGCCATTAAATGATTATGTCTTTCGCAATTAAATGATGATGTCTTTCGCAATTAAATGATGATGTCTTTCGCAATTAAATGATGATGTCTTTAGCAATTAAATGATGATGTCTTTCGCAATCAAATGGTGATGTCCTTCGCAATTAAATGATGATGTCTTTCGCAATTAAATGATGATGTCTTTCGCAATTATATGATGATGTCTTTTGCAATTAAATGATGATGTCTTTCGCAATTAAATGGTGATGTCTTTCGCAATTAAATGATGATGTCTTTCGCAATTAAATTATGATGTCTTTCGCAATTAAATAATGAGGTCTTTTGCAATTAAATGGTGATGTCTTTCGCAATTAAATGATGATGTCTTTCGCAATTAAATGGTGATGTCTTTCGCAATTAAATGATGATGTCTTTCGCAATTAAATGATGATGTCTTTCGCAATTAAATGATGATGTCTTTCGCAATTAAATGATGATGTCTTTCGCAATTAAATGATGATGTCTTTCGCAATTAAATGGTGATATCTTTCGCAATTAAATGATGATGTCTTTCGAAATAAATGGAGATGTCTTTCGCAATTAAATGATGATGTCTTTCGCATATAAATGATGATGTCTTTCGCAATTAAATGGTAAGGTCTTTCACAATTAAATGATGATGTCTGTCGCAATTGAATGGTGATGTCTTTCGCAATTAAATGATGATGTCTTTCGCAATTAAATGATGATGTCTTTCGCAATTAAATGGAGATGTCTTTCACAATTAAATGATGATGTCTGTCGCAATTGAATGGTCATGTCTTTCGCAACTAAATGGTGATGTCTTTTGCAATTAAATTATGGTGTCTTTCGCAATTAAATGATGATGTCTCTTGCAATTAAATGATGATGTTTTTCGCAATTAAATGATGATGTCTTTCGCAATTAAATGGTGATGTCTTTCGCAATTAAATGATGATGTCTTTCGCAATCAAATGATAATGTCTTTCGCGATTAAATGATGATGTCTTTCGCATTTAAATGATGATGTCTTTGCAATTAAATGATGATGTCTTTCGCAATTAAATGATGATGTCTTTCGCAATTAAATGGTGATGACTTTCGCAATTAAATGATGATGTCTTTCGCTATTAAATGATGATGTCTTTCGCAATTAAATTGTGATGTCTTTCGCAATTAAATGATGATGTCTTTCGCAATTAAATGATGATGTCTTTCGCTTATAAATGATGATGTCTTTCGCAATTAAATGGTGATGTCTTTCACAATTAAATGATGATGTCTGTCGCAATTGAATGGTGATGTCTTTCGCAATTAAATGATGATGTCTTTCGCAATTAAATGATGATGTCTTTCGCAATTAATTATGATGTCTTTCGCAACTAAATGGTGATGTCTTTTGCAATTAAATTATGGTGTCTTTCGCAATTAAATGATGATGTCTCTTGCAATTAAATGATGATGTTTTTCGCAATTAAATGATGATGTCTTTCGCAATTAAATGGTGATGTCTTTCGAAATTAAATCATGATGTCTTTCGCAATCAAATGATAATGTCTTTCGCGATTAAATGATGATGTCTTTCGCAATTAAATGATGATGTCTTTCGCAATTAAATGATGATGTCTTTTGCATTTAAATGGTAAAGTCTATCGCAAATAAATGATGATGTCTTTCGCATTTAAATGATGATGTCTTTGCAATTAAATGATGATGTCTTTCGCAATTAAATGATGATGTCTTTCGCAATTAAATGGTGATGACTTTCGCAATTAAATGATGATGTCTTTCGCTATTAAATGATGATGTCTTTCGCAATTAAATTGTGATGTCTTTCGCAATTAAATGATGATGTCTTTCGCAATTAAATGATGATGTCTTTCGCTTATAAATGATGATGTCTTTCGCAATTAAATGGTGATGTCTTTCACAATTAAATGATGATGTCTGTCGCAATTGAATGGTGATGTCTTTCGCAATTAAATGATGATGTCTTTCGCAATTAAATGATGATGTCTTTCGCGATTAAATGATGATGTCTTTCGCAATTAAATGATGATGTCTTTCGCAATTAAATGATGATGTCTTTTGCAATTAAATGGTAAAGTCTTTCGCAATTAAATGGTGATGTCTTTCGCAATTAAATGATGATGTCTTTAGCAATTAAATGATGATGTCTTTTGCAATTAAATGGTGATGTCTTTCGCAATTAAATGATGATGTCTTTCGCAATTAAATGCTAATGTCTTTCGCAATTAAATGATGATGTCTTTCGCAATTAAATGGTGATGTCTTTCGTAATTAAATGGTGATGTCTTTCGCAATTAAATGATGATGTGTTTCGCAATTAAATGATGATGTCTTTCGTAATAAAATGGTGATGTCTTTCGCAATTAAATGATGATGTCTTTCGCAATTAAATGATGATGTCTTTCGCAATTAAATGGTGATGTCTTTCGCAATTAAATGGTGATGTCTTTCGCAATTAAATGATGATGTCTTTCGCAATTAAATGGTGATGTCTTTTACAATTTAATGATGATGTCTGTCGCAATTGAATGGTGATGTCTTTCGCAATTAAATGATGATGTCTTTCGCAATTAAATGATGATGTCTTTCGCAATTAATTATGATGTCTTTCGCAACTAAATGGTGATGTCTTTTGCAATTTACTCATGGTGTCTTTCGCCATTAAATGATGTTGTCTCTTGCAATTAAATGATGATGTCTTTCGCAATTAAATGATGATGTCTTTCGCAATTAAATGGTGATTTCTTTCGCAATTAAATGATGATGTCTTTCGCAATCAAATGATAATGTCTTTCGCGATTAAATGATGATGTCTTTCGCAATTAAATGATGATGTCTTTCGCAATTAAATGATGATGTCTTTTGCAATTAAATGGTAAAGTCTTTCGCAATTAAATGATGATGTCTTTCGCATTTAAATGATGATGTCTTTGCAATTAAATGATGATGTCTTTCGCAATTATATGATGATGTCTTTCGCAATTAAATGGTGATGTCTTTCGCAATTATATGATGATGTCTTTCGCAATTAAATGATGATGTCTTTCGCAATTAAATGGTGATGTCTTTCGCAATTAAATGATGATGTCTTTAGCAATTAAATGATGATGTCTTTTGCAATTAAATGGTGATGTCTTTCGCAATTAAATGATGATGTCTTTCGCAATTAAATGGTGATGTCTTTCGCAATTAAATGATGATGTCTTTTGCATTTAAATGGTAAAGTCTATCGCAATTAAATGATGATGTCTTTCGCATTTAAATGATGATGTCTTTGCAATTAAATGATGATGTCTTTCGCAATTAAATGATGATGTCTTTCGCAATTAAATGGTCATGACTTTCGCAATTAAATGATGATGTCTTTCGCTATTAAATGATGATGTCTTTCGCAATTAAATGGTGATGTCTTTCGCAATTAAATGATGATGTCTTTCGCAATTAAATGATGATGTCTTTCGCTTATAAATGATGATGTCTTTCGCAATTAAATGGTGATGTCTTTCACAATTAAATGATGATGTCTGTCGCAATTGAATGGTGATGTCTTTCGCAATTAAATGATGATGTCTTTCGCAATTAAATGATGATGTCTTTCGCAATTAATTATGATGTCTTTCGCAACTAAATAGTGATTTCTTTCGCAATTAAATGATGATGTCTTTCGCAATTAAATGGTAAAGTCTTTCGCAATTAAATGATGATGTCTTTCGCAATTAAATGGTAAAGTCTTTCGCAATTAAATGATGATGTCTTTCGCAATTAAATGATGATGTCTTTCGCAATTAAATGGTGATGTCTTTCGCAATTAAATGATGATGTCTTTCGCAATTAAATGATGATGTCTTTCGCAATTAAATGGTGATGACTTTCGCAATTAAATGATGATGTCTTTCGCTATTAAATGATGATGTCTTTCGCAATTAAATTGTGATGTCTTTCGCAATTAAATGATGATGTCTTTCGCAATTAAATGATGATGTCTTTCGCTTATAAATGATGATGTCTTTCGCAATTAAATGGTGATGTCTTTCACAATTAAATGATGATGTCTGTCGCAATTGAATGGTGATGTCTTTCGCAATTAAATGATGATGTCTTTCGCAATTAAATGATGATGTCTTTCGCAATTAATTATGATGTCTTTCGCAACTAAATGGTGATGTCTTTTGCAATTAAATTATGGTGTCTTTCGCAATTAAATGATGATTTCTCTTGCAATTAAATGATGATGTCTTTCGCAATTAAATGATGATGTCTTTCGCAATTAAATGGTGATGTCTTTCGAAATTAAATGATGATGTCTTTCGCAATTAAATGATGATTTCTTTCGCGATTAAATGATGATGTCTTTCGCAATTAAATGATGATGTCTTTCGCAATTAAATGATGATGTCTTTTGCAATTAAATGGTAAAGTCTTTCGCAATTAAATGGTGATGTCTTTCGCAATTAAATGATGATGTCTTTAGCAATTAAATGATGATGTCTTTTGCAATTAAATGGTGATGTCTTTCGCAATTAAATGATGATGTCTTTCGCAATTAAATGCTAATGTCTTTCGCAATTAAATGATGATGTCTTTCGCAATTAAATGGTGATGTCTTTCGTAATTAAATGGTGATGTCTTTCGCAATTAAATGATGATGTCTTTCGCAATTAAATGATGATGTCTTTCGTAATAAAATGGTGATGTCTTTCGCAATTAAATGATGATGTCTTTCGCAATTAAATGATGATGTCTTTCGCAATTAAATGATGATGTCTTTCGCAATTAAATGGTGATGTCTTTCGCAATTAAATGGTGATGTCTTTCGCAATTAAATGATGATGTCTTTCGCAATTAAATGGTGATGTCTTTTACAATTTAATGATGATGTCTGTCGCAATTGAATGGTGATGTCTTTCGCAATTAAATGATGATGTCTTTCGCAATTAAATGATGATGTCTTTCGCAATTAATTATGATGTCTTTCGCAACTAAATGGTGATGTCTTTTGCAATTAACACCTGGTGTCTTTCGCAATTAAATGATGATGTCTTTCGCAATTAAATGGTGATGTCTTTCGCAATTAAATGATGATGTCTTTCGCAATCAAATGATAATGTCTTTCGCGATTAAATGATGATGTCTTTCGCAATTAAATGATGATGTCTTTCGCAATTAAATGATGATGTCTTTTGCAATTAAATGGTAAAGTCTTTCGCAATTAAATGATGATGTCTTTTGCATTTAAATGATGATGTCTTTCGCAATTAAATGGTGATGTCTTTCGCATTTAAATGATGATGTCTTTGCAATTAAATGATGATGTCTTTCGCAATTATATGATGATGTCTTTCGCAATTAAATGGTGATGTCTTTCGCAATTATATGATGATGTCTTTCGCAATTAAATGATGATGTCTTTCGCAATTAAATGGTGATGTCTTTCGCAATTAAATGATGATGTCTTTAGCAATTAAATGATGATGTCTTTTGCAATTAAATGGTGATGTCTTTCGCAATTAAATGATGATGTCTTTCGCAATTAAATGGTGATGTCTTTCGCAATTAAATGATGATGTCTTTTGCATTTAAATGGTAAAGTCTATCGCAATTAAATGATGATGTCTTTCGCATTTAAATGATGATGTCTTTGCAATTAAATGATGATGTCTTTCGCAATTAAATGATGATGTCTTTCGCAATTAAATGGTGATGACTTTCGCAATTAAATGATGATGTCTTTCGCTATTAAATGATGATGTCTTTCGCAATTAAATGGTGATGTCTTTCGCAATTAAATGATGATGTCTTTCGCAATTAAATGATGATGTCTTTCGCTTATAAATGATGATGTCTTTCGCAATTAAATGGTGATGTCTTTCACAATTAAATGATGATGTCTGTCGCAATTGAATGGTGATGTCTTTCGCAATTAAATGATGATGTCTTTCGCAATTAAATGATGATGTCTTTCGCAATTAATTATGATGTCTTTCGCAACTAAATAGTGATGTCTTTCGCAATTAAATGATGATGTCTTTCGCAATTAAATGGTAAAGTCTTTCGCAATTAAATGATGATGTCTTTCGCAATTAAATGGTAAAGTCTTTCGCAATTAAATGATGATGTCTTTCGCAATTAAATGATGATGTCTTTCGCAATTAAATGGTGATGTCTTTCGCAATTAAATGATGATGTCTTTCGCAATTAAATGATGATGTATTTCGCAATTAAATGTTGATGTCTTTCGCAATTAAATGATGATGTCTTTCGCAATTAAATGGTGGTCTTTCGCAATTAAATGATGATGTCTTTCGCAATTAAATGGTAATGTCTTTCGCAATTAAATGATGATGTCTTTCGCAATTAAATGGTGATGTCTTTCGTAATTAAATGGTGATGTCTTTCGCAATTAAATGATGATGTCTTTCGCAATTAAATGATGATGTCTTTCGTAATTAAATGATGATGTCTTTCGCAATTAAATGATGATGTCTTTCGTAATTAAATGGTGATGTCTTTCGCAATTAAATGATGATGTCTTTCGCAATTAAATGATGATGTCTTTCGCAATTAAATGATGATGTCTTTCGCAATTAAATGGTGATGTCTTTCGCAATTAAATGGTGATGTCTTTCGCAATTAAATGATGATGTCTTTCGCAATTAAATGGTGATGTCTTTTACAATTTAATGATGATGTCTGTTGCAATTGAATGGTGATGTCTTTCGCAATTAAATGATGATGTCTTTCGCAATTAAATGATGATGTCTTTCGCAATTAATTATGATGTCTTTCGCAACTAAATGGTGATGTCTTTTGCAATTAACTCATGGTGTCTTTCGCCATTAAATGATGTTGTCTCTTGCAATTAAATGATGATGTCTTTCGCAATTAAATGATGATGTCTTTCGCAATTAAATGGTGATGTCTTTCGCAATTAAATGATGATGTCTTTCGCAATCAAATGATAATGTCTTTCGCGATTAAATGATGATGTCTTTCGCAATTAAATGATGATGTCTTTCGCAATTAAATGATGATGTCTTTTGCAATTAAATGGTAAAGTCTTTCGCAATTAAATGATGATGTCTTTCGCATTTAAATGATGATGTCTTTGCAATTAAATGATGATGTCTTTCGCAATTATATGATGATGTCTTTCGCAATTAAATGGTGATGTCTTTCGCAATTATATGATGATGTCTTTCGCAATTAAATGATGATGTCTTTCGCAATTAAATGGTGATGTCTTTCGCAATTAAATGATGATGTTTTTAGCAATTAAATGATGATGTCTTTTGCAATTAAATGGTGATGTCTTTCGCAATTAAATGATGATGTCTTTCGCAATTAAATGGTGATGTCTTTCGCAATTAAATGATGATGTCTTTCGCAATTAAATGGTAAAGTCTTTCGCAATTAAATGATGATGTCTTTCGCAATTAAATGGTAAAGTCTTTCGCAATTAAATGATGATGTCTTTCGCAATTAAATGATGATGTCTTTCGCAATTAAATGGTGATGTCTTTCGCAATTAAATGATTATGTCTTTCGCAATTAAATGATGATGTATTTCGCAATTAAATGTTGATGTCTTTCGCAATTAAATGATGATGTCTTTCGCAATTAAATGGTGGTCTTTCGCAATTAAATGATGATGTCTGTCGCAATTAAATGGTAATGTCTTTCGCAATTAAATGATGATGTCTTTCGCAATTAAATGGTGATGTCTTTCGTAATTAAATGGTGATGTCTTTCGCAATTAAATGATGATGTCTTTCGCAATTAAATGATGATGTCTTTCGTAATTAAATGGTGATGTCTTTCGCAATTAAATGATGATGTCTTTCGCAATTAAATGATGATGTCTTTCGCAATTAAATGATGATGTCTTTCGCAATTAAATGGTGATGTCTTTCGCAATTAAATGATGATGTCTTTCGCAATTAAATGATGATGTCTTTCGCAATTAAATGATGATGTCTTTCGCAATTAAATGGTGATGTCTTTCGCAATTAAATGATGGTGTCTTTTGCAATTAAATGTGATGTCTTTCGCAATTAAATGGTGATGTCTCCTGCATTTAAATGATGATGTCTTTCGCAATTAAATGGTGATGTCTTTCTAGATTAACTGATGATGTCTTTTGCAATTAAATGATGATGTCTTTCGCAATTAAATGGTGATGTCTTTCGCAATTAAATGGTGATGTCTTTCGCAATTAAATGATGATGTCTTTCGCAATTAAATGATGATGTTTTTCGCAATTAAATGATGATGTCTTTCGCAATTAAATGTTGATGTCTTTCGCAATTAAATGATGATGTCTTTTTCAATTAAATGGTGATGTCTTCTGCAATTAAATGGTGATGTCTTTTGCAATTACATGATGATGTCTTTGCATTTAAATGATGATCTCTTTCGCAATTAAATGATGATGTCTTTCGCAATTAAATGGTGATGTCTTTCGCAATTAAATGATGATGTCTTTCCCAATTAAATGGTGATGTCTTTCGCAATTAAATGGTGATGTCTTTCGCAATTAAATGATGATGTCTTTCGCAATTAAATGATGATGTCTTTCGCAATTAAATGATGATGTCTTTCGCAATTAAATGATGATGTCTTTCGCAATTAAATGATGATGTCTTTCGCAATTAAATGATGATGTCTTTCGCAATTAAATGTTGATGTCTTTCGCAATTAAATGGTGATGTCTTTCGCATGTCAATGATGATGTCTTTCGCAATTAAATGATGATGTCTTTTGCAATTAAATGATGATGTCTTTCGCAATTAAATGATGATGTCTTTCGCAATTAAATGTGAAGTCTTTCGCAATTAAATGGTGATGTCTTTCGCAATTAAATGGTGATGTCCCCAGAGGGTCATTCATATCCAAGTGCCCTTGGAGTGGAACGGATGCCCCCAAACCTGAGGTCTCAAAGGGTTTCGTCATCGCTGATTTTATGATTATACGATTTATACGATTATACGATTTTATACGATTTTATAGATTTTATCATTATACGATTTTACGATATACGATTTTATGATTATACAAGTTTACGATTTTCTAAGATTTTATAGATTTTACCATTATACAATTATACGATTTTATATGATTTTAAGATTCTATACGATTTGTACGATTTTATATATTTTATGAGTATACGATTTTATAGGATTTTACGATTTTATGATTTTTTACGATTATACGATAATACGATTTTATGCAATTTTATACGTAAAATCGACTTTTACGCACACCATGTAAACAAGAGAATCTAGACTGTAATCTGCATGTAAACTTTCATAAATAAACATGATAGACTATTTTTAATTAAGATACGCTTCTCAGCGTTATCGTCAAAAGGATATTCACTTTCTACGAAAGTTTTGGAAATTCTCATTTTGGCAAATTTCCAAATATAAAGTTTTTCAGCCGCCAATTTTGATCTTTAATTATTCCGTTTTAAAAAGTAAAAGAGGCGGAAAGTATTGAACTGCCTTACAAATCGTGTCTCTTTGATTTAACTCCGTAAGGCTGAAAATTGGCTGCGCTCTTTTGCCCTATTCAGCCCGGCAAATTGTTAGATATTCGCTCGATTTTTCATAACAAGGGATGTCTAGTGGCAAACAAGGTAAGAATAGTTATTAAGGTTTGGGCTTCAGTTAATAGTTACGTCTCTTAATGTGAAATTTAAGGATAAGTGTAGATATGCTGAACAGTCCTAACTACAGTAAAATGATTCCATAAAGATCTTCTTTTTTTTCTAATAGAGAAATTAATAGGATTTTCTTTTAAATCAAGAGGATCAGTAACTTTTAGTGTGGTGTTAACCGCAAAATGTACGATACGTATTTTTAAAAGAGCGATTTGTTTACGCCTGTATAGATGCTTTCGAGTCTAAATACCTAAGGGCGTTTGCCTACTAACAGCATTTTCTTCCCTTTATGGGGCACATCTGCTGACTGCCATCCGGAGCATAAGTAGCCGTAATTAATTTCTAGCCTATTATTAGGCTACTTTAAAAATAAATACTGCACAAAAAACAACAAGCAAAACCAAAGATTAGGCAAACAAAACAAAAACAAGAAAAAGAAGGAAGGACGGTCCGGCGTCAGGTGACGGCATCGGAGTATGCAACCAACAACAAAGTCAAATATAATGAAGGAGGCTAGCCTCCTCCAAAAAGTCGTATTGTCCACATCAAGTGTGTATGAAGTCGTTCCGAACATAGGAGCAAAGCGGTAGGCTCCCAGCCTAAGAAATCCCAAGGGATAAATTGATAAATGAGGTGGTAAAGCTATGTTTTACTCTAGATATTATCTAAGTACTGTCGAAATTAATGTTCTAGAAACCGGAACTACTTCAATAGTTTGCGTCTTAATTTATTTACTAAGGAAAACGTTTAATTTTCTTGTATGCTTTAGACGTTAATTTCAAAATGACGCAAACGACAACGCGTTGTTTGGAATCTCTCCGAAACTTGACCAACCAAAGAACCAAGTCCCTGATTTCAACAATTCTAACATTAATGAGTTCATGAATGAAAAGTTTCTTCTGCAATCTTCCTACATGTGGAATTAACGTCATGGTTTTAGTTTATTCAAATAAAGAAAATTGAATAAATGAAGTTCGCATTGAAGTACATCATGGTACCATTGATTAATTAGTGTCTAATCATATGATAATTCTCAATTTTGGTAGAACCAATTTGCTTAATTTAAACATATTCAATGAATGAGCTCGCCAAAACCTTATCCAGAGCATAATTCTTTGAGGACGTTGTTTAAACTTCTCCAGGTACAGGACCAAAATGGCCAAACAAAGAAGGCAAAGTAATAAAAATAAATGAAACCTACTGTGTTGCAAGAGAATCCAACGAAGCACGACATAAATAGACGAAGGCACAAAATAAAACTTATACCTCTTGAATATAATTTGCTTTGCCTTTATTAAAGAATCTTTCATTAGGATTCTGATTGGTTATAAAGCAGAAACTTTTACGAAAGCATCCAGCGAACGTGTAGTGCGAGATACACGGAATCGCTTGTTTTGAGTTACTGCCTTATCTGCTATACCCGCGCCCTACATGTCTCCTTCAGATTACCACCTTTTTTTACTTTAAACAATCAGATTTGCAATTAAATATTCTTTGATAGGGCATATTCGAGCATTGATGTCATTTTTTTTTTTTGCTTCTAATATCTCTGAAACGTATGAAAACTAATTTGTAAATAAATTTTATTGTTTAAATTGTTTTCATTTATTCACGGAGGTTAAAAATAAACAATGAACTTTCATGGAAACCTATAAGTTAATTTTGTTCGAAGAGTAAGGACATAGCTCTCTCCCTAACACCAAACAAAGATTTTACAATTGGTTTAAACAAAGTCTGCTGACCAAAAGTCGCGTGCTCTCACTTTTTCTGATTTATACCCTTACGACCTTCAAAACTTACAATAATTCCCAGAATAACGTTTGGAGGATTTTGACAATTATATCATTCGAAAGAAAATGTAAAACAACATAAGGGTTTCAAATTTAGTTATAATCAGCCAAAGAGTTATGATATTATTGCCAAATAATTCCCCAGGTAACTTTAGGAGGACTTTGGCAATTATATCATTCGAAAGAGAATGTAAAACAAACTAAGGCTTCCAATGTTCGTTAGGATCGGCTGAAGCTTTACAATGTTATAACCGACACAAAAAAAGCAAAACGGGGACCGACCGACATAGCAAGATGTAGAGACGCATGCGACTAAAAACTAAGGACGTGGCGATAAAAGCTCGAGCATTGCAGTATTATGGAATAGTTTGAAGAATACCCTAAAATAAACAAATCATGCGTTAACAACTACCAAGAAGATATTGGTATAAAATTAAGTGGTCTTTTGTGTTATCTATAATTACATTGGCTCTTTTGTGTATTGTCTACAACATAACTATTTGAATTATTTATTTGCCTTCTACCCTCCTTTACTGATGTTTTGCAAACTTAGTTGCCCATGAGTAAATTGGTCCCGGATTGTGAGTGGATCTTTGTGAGGTTCGCTTCTGAAACGAGACATATTACTCTGGATGATAGCTTCGGTTTTAGCACATGTTGATATGAGTTTATAACATTCTCGCCTCCTATTGATAGGGGTGTGAGGGTGTGGGGTCAACATTTTCCTCAATTTGGAGAGCAACTCTTGCTCTCCTTCAAATCATAACGGGTGCTCGGTGAAAATGAACCAAAACCATGTCCTTCTTTCCTTATTCAATCCTTTCTTTCAAACGGTACTCTTTCAAACTTGCTTATCTCTCCTCTTCATTCAAACATATCGCCTCGCTATTGACGATTTTCACCTCAAAGTTTAATTTCTATGTTTTTTTTAGTTTAGTGTTCAATTAACTTTCATTAGTGATGTAAAAAGGCTAATAATTTTGTGGATTTTCTTTGTCAATGTAAGTTCCAATTCAAAATATAGAGTCAAACGCCCTATTCTATCTTCCAACCTATTGGTTTTCTATCGGGATGCCACGGAAGAGACCAAGAAAACACTTAAAATCCTAAATTGCCCAAAAGCGCGTATTAATCTAGCCTTTAAATATAATAATTTCTTAAACCAATTGATGATTGCCAGAAAACCCAAAGAACATCATAACATAGGAGTATATGCAAAACCATGCAACAATTACCATAAAGTTTATATAGGGGAAACGGGGAGAAATCTAGACAAGAGATTGTACGAACACAAAAGAGATATTAGAGTGGGCAGCCAAAGTAGTGGAATATTTTGTCAAGTTAGAGACTTGAATCATTCGATCGATTTCAATGGAAGTAAAATGGTATTTAAATCGGCTAACTATGTTAAGAGAAGAATCGTAGAATCGAGCTTGATATCGTCAGTTCCTAATTTAAATCTATCTGAGGGCCAATTTTCTTTTAATCCTGTAATACGAAAGCAAATAAACAAAATAGTGAAATGTCAGCCCTTAAATATGTTTAAGCCTAACCCCCCCCCCTGATTAGCCTCAAGTAGGGGATTGAGGGAAAAAAGAGGGGATCTTTCACCACCTGACCCTGTGTTATGTATGTAAGCACTTTTCTCATATTTTTTATCCAGTGTCAGTTGAAAAAGGGTGTGAGATACACCGAAACTGTTCTGAATTAAATTGTCTTCAGAGAATGCGGTTTAATTCCTCATCTTTTCTTGCGATATTGCATTAATTTTCATCATCATATATATATATATATATATATATATATATATATATATATATATATATATATATATATATATATATATATATATATATATATATGTATATATACCAGGTGTCCAAGAAAAAAGTTAACCGTACTTTGAATTAGCATAACTCAAAAACTATTGGAGAATTTGTGGTCTTGCCAAAAGTGTTTTATTTACCAACTATTTATTTGTCGATTCTAGAAATTTCATTAAATTCACTTTTAGGATATTGATACACTAATGGGTTTAGTCGAGGCTACCAAAAATATGTTTGCGCAAGGAAGTAAAATAATGAAACGAAGCCTAGGAAGGCTAGGCCACCGTGCACTTTCAAGAAAACCTAGGGAGCCTAGGTTGCCTAGGTCTTTGTGCGATTTTCCAAGCATAGCTTAGGCCATTTTACAGTGGTTTTTCAGCCACGTTGTGCTATGGTCTCGTCATTATTGCTTACTAAGCAAATGAAAGCGTTTCTGTGTAAAAGTTTACTTCCATAGAACCTTTTTAATCATGCAGTTAACAAAAGATCAACGCGTATTTGTAGTCACAAACTTTATTAAGACTGGCAGGATTAAACAAGTACAAGATTCATTTGAACAACGTTTTCTAGGTCAGCACCCACCAAGAAAGCCCACACTTTGGAAAAAGGTTCGCAAATACCAACATGAAGGAACATCCTTAAATCTAAACAAAGGTCGTTCTGGTCGTATGAGAACCATAAGAACAACAGAAAATATCGAAAATGTTCAGATGACACTTCTTCAAAATCCACATGTATCAGTCAGAAAGAATGGATTACCATGGTCAAAGTCATCATTTAACCACATTATTAAACATGACTTAAAATGGCATCCCTATAAGATGCATGCAAGACACCAGCTTCTTGAAACTGATTTTCCTTGTAGACGATTTGTCGAATGGCCTCCCCATAAACTTGCTCGTTTCTTGAAAAACATTGTAATTGGTGACGAGGCAGCCTTTTTCATGAATGGAAAGATAAATATTTAGCCATAACATTCGGCAATATGCGCCGCTGACCCCCCTTTCCCCCAGCATTTAACTTTGACACACGTATTTGTCAGCAGAAAGTGTCTCTGTGGATCGGAATATGCGGGAATAGCTATCTTGTCGGCCCATTGTTTTACGAGAATAACTTGAATGTTGCTGCCTACCTGAGCACGATCAACGAAAGGATCTTCCCGGAACTCCGCCAGATTTACGGCAATCAATTCAATAGACTTTGGTGGATTCAGGACGGCGCACCAGCTCATAGACAGCTTGCTGTAATAAGAAAACTAAGAAAAACGTTTGACAACCGCATTGTCACGCTAAATCATGCAATTGAATGGCCCTCAAGATCCCCTGACCTAACACCGTGTGATTATTTCTTATGGAGATATCTAAAGAATAAAGTGTATTCTACTCTACCACAAAGCATTAACCAGTTAAGAGATAGTATCACACGCGAAGTTAATAATAGACTTAAGGAAAATCACAAGTTAATCAAACAAGTTGTTCAATAAATGCGATCAAAGGCGCAACTGTGCTTGGAAAGAAATGAAAGACATGTGGAAGGAAATGATACTTAGAAAATTAAAAAATGAATTTGTATTACCCATATGAAGAGGTGTTTTTGTTAAAAATGGATTTAAATATATTTGTTAATTTTAAAGTTCGAAGTTTCATTATTTTACTTCCTTGCGCAAACATAGTTTTAATAACCTCCACTAGACCCATTAGTGTATCAATACCGTAAAAGGGAATTCAATGAAATTTCCAGAAATTTTACAAGACTCAAAAATCTCCAATAGGTTTTGAGTAATACTAATTCAAAGTACTGTTAACTTTTTTCTGGGACACCTTGTATATATATATATATATATATATATATATATATATATATATATATATATATATATATATATATATATATATATATATATATTTCTTGCGAACTATTTTTCCCATTTGTTGTGTGTACTGGCCTTTATACATACCGTGTGTAAGTTTTTAGGCCGTGGTACTCATTTATTCCCCCCCAGCGGAATTTTACCCTTTAATACCAAGAAAGGCTCAGTCTAGTTTTGTTCTCGGTGTTGTAAGCAAAGTTAAAGGCTCTCTCATTAATTTGGGTAACATAACATAACATAACATAATTTCACGGATGACAAAAGCCACAAGGGCCTATCAAAGGTCATCCGCCTCCGTCAAAACCCACCCACAAAAAGCACCATCACCAGGGGAAGACAAAATCAAAGTCCCCCACAATATAATATAACAGATGACAAAAGCCACAAGGGCTCATCATAGGTCATCTGAGTCAAATTGCCTCTTTTTTTAAGGCACCCAAACTCCCAAGAAAACTACATACAGAGGATTGCGTCCAGAAACAAGAGTATCACCAATCAAGGCTTGTCAAGCACTAAATCATGCAGCTATAGATATATACAAACAATATTAATATATACAAAACTTAGGAACCATCACAACCTTTCCTCCCCATAAACTCATCCAACCTACTCTTAAATACATTTAAATTTGGACTACCTACTACCCTCCGCGGCAATTTATTCCAGAAGTCCCCCACTCGATTGGTGAAAAAATATTTTCTTAAATCCAACTTACACCCTTGCTTTTTAATTTTCAAGTGGTGACCTCTAGTCCAATTTCCATCATCTAACTCAAAAAACTTGCTAACATCCAATTTATCTATCCCGGAAAAAAATTTAAAGAGCTCAATCATATCCCCTCTCACACACCTCCTTTCGAACGAGAACATATTTAATACCCTCTGTCTATCTATAAATTCAAGGTGCCTCAGGGAAGGAATAATCTTTGTTGCCCTCCGTTGCACTGACTCGAGAAGGTTAATATCGTGTCTAAAATGTGGGGAGCATGCCTGTATACAGTACTCTAGATGTGGCCTAACATAAGAGTTATAGAGTTTAAGAATAACCTCCTTACTTTTGTAACTGACATTTCTCTTAATGAAACCCAGCACTCTATTTGCCCTATTTCTTGCTTTAATACACTGCTTAGAAAACCTTAATGACTTATCTATTACTACTCCTAGATCTTTCTCATCCCTTTACTGAGCTCAGCCATTGCCCATCCATTTCATAGTTAAATTCTCTATTATCTTTTCCCATGTTAATAACTTTTCACTCATCAAGGTTGAAAGTCATTTGCCACTTATGTGCCCAGGATAACAATTTATTTAAATCGCCCTGCACTTTAAAATTATCATCAATATCTTTAACTACAGCTTCTAATTTGGTATCATCCGCAAAAATTGACACTTTATTATTAACTGCCTCCCAAGATCGTTTATATAGATGACAAATAATAATAGACCGAAAACTGATCCCTGAGGGACCCCACTGATAACATCCCTCCACTCTGTCTTTCAGCCACTCAGCTATCCAATTTTAAACACCCCCCACATATCCCAATCATTTTTAATTTATGAACTAGTCTCCTATGTGGTACCTTATCAAATGCTTTATTAAAATCTAAGTAAATTATATCTACATTCTCTCCCTTATCTACTTGATCTGTTACAAACTCCAGAAAGTCTAGTAAATTAGTCAAATATGATCTACCTGATCTAAACCCATGATGAGCATCGCTGATTAACCCCTCCCTCTCTGGATGTTGGCAAATCCCTTTTTTAACTATTTTCTCAAGAATTTTACAGACTGCAGGAGTTAGGCTAACTGGTCTAAAGTTATTTGGATCCTCTTTACTACCCTTTTTGAAAATGGGGACTACATTCGCTCTCTTCCAATCATCGGGTATTTCTCCATATTTCAGTGACCTAGTATATAACTTCTCCAGAGCTATTGAGATACTTTCTACCCCTTCTTTAAGTATCCTAGAATGAATATTATCAGGGCCGGAGGCCTTGGTAATATCTAACTCACCTATTAGTCCTTTTATCATCCTCGATCCACACTAATGGCAGTAAACACCTCTTTCCCTGACCCATGAGTACTATACATAAGACTATTTAGTTTCTCATTTGTAAATACTGATGCAAAATGACCATTTAGTACCTCAATTATTTCCTCATCAGTTTCTCTCATAACCCCTTCATATTTGATAGGTCCTATTTTAACTCTGCCAGACTTGTTATTAATTTTATAGTAACTAAAGATCTTTCTAGGATCTCTGTTGCTATCCTGAGCTAATTTAATTTCTGACATCCTTCTATTCTTCTTTATAATCTTATTTAACTTATTCCTAGCCATTCTATAATCACTTAAATTTTGAATATTATTTTGTACCTGTAATTTTTTGTATGCCCTTTTCTTCTCTGAAAATTTTCTAGCTATCTCCTGATTCCACCATAATGGTTTCCTACTTTTGTTCCTAATGGCCTTCATTGGGATACATTGTTCTTGGACTACATTTATTATATGCTTGAAAGTATCCCACATACCATAAGCATTTTTACCTCTGAATTCTACATCCCAGTCTACAAAATTTAGCAAGCTTCGGAGTTTTACAGAATCTCCCTTATGAAAATTTGGAACTTGTGCAGCATTCTCGGTTATTTTACCCTTCTCAATTCCCAAGTTAAAACGAACTATCTGATGGTCACTATTTCCCAATGCTTTTCCAACAGTCAATTCTTGAACTAAATGATCAGTGTTAGAAAGTACTAAATCTAATATATTGTCCCCCCTCATTGGCTCATGAACAAATTGATTCAAAAAAATTATCCTCAAAGCATTCTATGAACCTCCCACTTGTTCTATCCCTACCTATCATATTTTCCCAGTCCACAGAGTTTAAGTTGAAGTCCCCAATAATATCTGCATCTGTTTAACCTTCCTTACTTATTTCCCTTATCATTAGTTCATCCATATCATCAGTCTGCCCAGGTGGCCTGTAAAAAGCTCCCAAATGCCTTATTCTATTTTTACTGAACCTAATATATATCCAAAGTGACTTAACCCCATCCTGCTTTATTGAAGTATTTAAACTTGAAACAATGTTGTTTTTTATGTAGATAATTATTCCTCCACCAATCCTACCTGTCCTTTGACTAATGTACATATTATAGCCCTGTAAATCAAATTCACTTATAGTGTCACTAAATTCTATTTCATTAACCCAGGATTCAGTAACACATAATATATCTATAGCCTCATTGCTAATATAACTAAATAGCTCATCCTTCTTGTTTCTAAGACTACGAGCATTTGTATAGAAACAATTTAACCCCCCTATCCCTGAAGCACCTCTTGAAACCTGAATGACCTCACCTCTATCGCCTTGTAACCTATTTCTGTTATCTGCCAAGCCCATTCTACTTTCAGTACTATAATGTTCTCTCATAATACCCTGACCACTATTAGTATCTAGTTTCCCACCCGCAAAGTGTTAGACGCAAATTATTAATTACACTATGTGTATACTGATTTAATTCGGATCGACAATACCGTTACGTTTTTTAAAAGTTTAGTTCGAGTTCGCGACCATCATGTCTTCATTTTATCAGTTTAAACTACAAGGTAAATCTCTTGGTTTATCCGGAAAGGACCTTCTGTCCTATATACGAGAAAAAAGAGAGCCGAGAGAGCGGAAAGAAGAGAGAGAAAAGAAATGAAAGAGAGAAGAACGAGAGAAAGAGAGAGAGGAAGAAGAAAGAGAAAGAATCCGTCAACATCAGCTGCAAATGGCTTCGCTTTCTTCTGCGATTCAATCTTTGGTGAACGACCGAGGGTGTTCCAACTTCGAGGAATGCATCGAAGAAGGCGATGCATTCGCAGCGAGGTCCATTTGCTACCGTAAGGAAGGAAGAAAGTCTGATCCATCGTCCCACAGAGGTAAAAGTGGCAAACAAAAATGTACACCCCGTGACCCTAGCAAGTTTGTCAGAATAACTGACCCATCCAAGCCCAGAAATTTTTCTTCGTCTGAACCCCGTGACGTCAGGCCATTCTCGTCGAATCCCCCTTCGTTATACTTCCCCTGGAGGCCCATCGTGTGTTTCCCTTGCGTTGTTAAGGTACATTTGAGAACCCACTTCCCTCAGAAGTCCCAATTCCGTCTTAGTTCTCTCAATCAAGTGCACCAAATTTGTGCTTTCCCAGCACGACCACCGTCGCAAGTTGAACCGCCTCCCTCTCCGTCTGCTCCTCCTGCTACTGGCCATCATATGAACCTCTTGTTCGAAAAGAGTTTCCCAGAAAGCTTGAAGTTTAAGATCAGATTAGTAAACGGATGCCGGCTCTCCACCCTTGTTTGGGGTACAGGATGTACAAGTAATGTGGTGCCGAACGATCTGCTTCCCCCGATCCCTCCGAACCATGATAAGTTTGCGATAGTACATGACTACCTTGTGCGTACAAATCGATTCCCAATCGTGAAATGTTTGATTGAATGCCCATATTATACCGGCTGGGCTGAAATAGTAGTGGCCCCAATGAAGCTCTGCGCTGTTGTGGTAGGACAGTGCCCCCAGGTTACTTTCACACCTGTAGTTTAACCCAATTTCACGCGTTCCCAGACTATAAAGGAAGCAGAGGCACCCGCTCCCATTGGATCCCCCTGTGACTCCGAGTTTAGCGGCGTTCTGAACAATGAATTTGCTAAAGAGGCAAAGGACTGCGATTCACTCCGCACCCTCTAGAAAAAAACTCATAATAAGATTCAGGAGTCCACATGCGGTAATAAAGTCGTTTCATACGTCGTGAAGAATGACCTCCTTTACTGCAACTGCTTGGAAAGTAATAGTTCCGAGGCCCAGGCATTATGCATCCTTTGTTGGCAGGTACCCCTCATATTAAATACGGCACATGATAGTTTTTTCTCTGACTACTTCAGCCATACTAAAACGGCTCAGAGAATCTTTAAATATTTTTATTGGCCTGGTGCGGAAGATGACATCTTTAATTATTGCCGTTTGTGTAATGTCTGTCAAAGGCCAACCTCAAAAGGACGCATCAGACCCGTTCCGCTTTGTGAAGAAACTCATCACACCTGAACCCTTCGCCCGTGTGGCAATCGACCGGAATGGCCTTATTCACTCCCTGGATCTTCTAAATGTGGTACAAGTGTCTTGCATTGAACACGACAAGGAGTACCCCTTGCCTACCGTGCCCAGCGCTAGCAAATCTCCGTCATCCAGTTTAGACGTTAACCCTCCCGCTGTCTTCCGATTTGTAGAGTCAGCTGCAGCAGTTACTGAGTCACTTTGGAGACGTGATCTCCGAGTTTTCCGGCTGTGCCGCTCAGTTCGAGCATGATATTATTTTAACCCCCCTGGAACTTATTCGTTTTAAGCCGTACCCCCTGCCCATCCATTTAAGAGAGGTCTTCAACGCAGAAGTTACTAAATTGTTAAATTTAAAGATTATAGAACCTCCCCAATTTAATAACTCCACCCACCCCCCCCTGTGTTGGTAAAGAAGTCAGACGGGTCATATAGGCTGTGCGTCGATTTTGGGAAACTAAATTCGGTGACCTTGTTCGATGCTAAGCTTATCCCCTTGATCGACCAAAACCTGGATCTCTTTGAAGAGGCCAATTACATTACCGAATTGGATCTATGTAAGGCTTATTATCAAATTCTCCTTAAAGACAGTGTAAAGCGATACACGGCTTTCTCGAAAGACAAAGGCTTAATGCAGTTCCGCGTCTCCAGTTCGTTTTGGTGACGGCTTGTAGTAATTACAATCGCATGATGCGAAGAATATTAGACGAGTTGGCAAACGTGACTTTTTATTTCGATAACATTTACCTTGCAACTCGCGAATGGGACATCACATGATCGCCCTTCAGGCCTTGCTGCGTCACCTGCGCGAGCACGGACTCTCAATCGGTTCAAGCAAGCACCATTCTGCTTATAGTACGATTAATTACCATGGCTTTCACATTGAAAACAATCGATTTGCCCCCCCAGAAAGGACAAAATCTGAGCCATTATGGAAATGCCCCATCCGTTCAATAGGAAGCAGCTGAGAGCCTACATGTGGTCTGCTTCTTTCTACTCCCGCTTCGTTCCCTATTTCTCTTCTCTCTCTGACCCTTTGTGTGACTTGCTAAAAAAGAAGTCCCCGGAACACCTTGTCTGGTCCACATTAGCTCTCTCCCACTTCGAACAGCTGAAGGGAAAATTAGCTTCCGCCCATATCCTCCGGCTCCACAACCCTAAGAAGACTTTTGGTATCAGAACCGATGCCACTAATGAAGGGTTAGTTTGTGTTTTACTGCAGTATAGCAATGATGACGATAGTTTCTTGTCCCCTACGCGAGCCGTAAGCTTCTCCCGCGTGAGAAAAATATATGCCGTCATTGAAAAAGAGGCTTTAGCCATTATATGGTCCATTCAGAAGTTTAGAATGTATTTATTAGGTAAAGAGTTCCTTGTAGAGACGGATCACAAGCCTCTCGCATATTTGCGAAATGTTAAAAGCGACAATGGTCGCCTTATGCACTGGAGTTTATACCACCAGGAGTATTAATTTAAAATCAATTATATAAAAGGTCCGAGAATTGTGTTGCGGATAGCTTAAGTAGGAACCCTTTAGAGCCTACCAAAACTAATCTAGGATAAATTTTGTGCTTGTAACTGTTATGTTTCATTATTGTTCCTCTTGTTTAAAATGTATATATTTGGATAATAAGTTTCTCTGATCACAAATCAAGACGATTGGGTAACAACCGTGTATCGTTCTGATCAATTAATCCCCTTTATTTTATATTTCCATTTTGTATATTTTTGTATTGTGTTTTTTTAATCTTCTGTGTGTATTATTTATTTGTTTTGGGGGTGTAGCTCTAGGTCGGTATCGATCTTAGGTGATCAATCCCGGTTTGAACTAATATTAGTTCTTGTAGCCCTTATGTTCTTGTCGAATTCATATAGTTCCTTGTGTTCTTGGATACTCTTTGTACGTAAATATGTCCGAGCCGCCAAAGCGCGACCCGTTCAAGGTCAGGTATGCCCCAATTGTCCTCCTTCCATATTGAGTTGGGAAAGTTTGAGACTTTTAATACCCATCTAGCGGTTGTCAGATGTTACTTTTTTAAAGTAACATCTTGGGAATGGAGGAGTTGTCGAGAATGAAGGCTCCTTGCCACCATGTGCCCCATCGAAACCACAAAGTCAGGCACGAGGTCAGTCCACGTGAGCGAGGACCGTGAGAACAGTCAGAATATCAAACTGCTTTACGCAATAAGCAAGGGATTGGAATCTCAAACGCGAGCGCTTCTGGCGTTTTCCAGGGTGTTATCAAGAAACACCCCCACGGAAGTACTTTCCATCCCGCAAGCGCTGTTTTGGTTCGTGGAGAGATACCCCCGCGTCCCCCTTGGCGGAAGCGATAGCGGTTCCGGCTGGTTCCTATATATTGTTGGTCCCAATTGGGCATCGACAGTATAGGCCTGCCGTTTACAACGAAACACACCATTCTCGATCGTGCTCCCTTTTTCTACGAGCCGAAGGCTGGAATTATACTGAAGGATCTGAGCCCCAGTCAATTGGCCCATCCTTGGTTTCAGAACATTTGGTTTGGCACGAATACTCTCTCCAGTTAGTGTTACTACTAGAGGTTAAACTCCCCATGGTTAAAGTCCTTCGAATAACCATCGGATTCCCATTTCATCTCTTAAAGCCTCGAACCCAAACTAGGCTGAGATGAATGATCTGTGGCTACCTTGCCAGTCATCCCTGTGTGCCCATGTACAGAGGCTAGTATCGCCTTTCCGACCCCCCCCCCCCTTCTTTCCCCCGTAGAGCTCGCCCTGAGTAGCTCTGTTAGTTCGGTCATTGTATACATCGACTATCCATTGCCATTATTCTATTTAATCTAAATATTAAATAATATTTTTTTCCTACTTTTTGATAAGCCTCATAGCCCGCAGCCTTCATTAGTTTAATATCGGCCAACTACACTCAATCGTTTGTATTTAAATTTTTCGCACTCGTTCAGGGAATTTGAACACCAACTCCTCCCCAACTTCTATCCCACATTTCTGTGGTGACCAGAGTTAAGTCAAGGTCACCCGTTTGACCTTGAGCGTTTACGTATATTGGGTAGAAGTGACATATATTCTTGGGGTCATTTTACAACAGTAAGGTTGGGTTCGATTATGTTAGTTTTGAACACCAACTCCTCCCCAACTTTTATCCCCTTCCCCTCCCATCTCTGTCGTGACCAGAGTTGAGTCAAGGTCACCCTTTTGACCTTTAGCGTCCACGCATATTGGGTATAAGTGACGTATATTTCGGGGTCATTTTACGACAGTAAGGTTGGGTTCGATTATGTTAGATTTGGTTGAGCTGGGTTGGGTTACTTTTAGTTTACGTTGGGTTAGGTTGTTGAGTCGGGTTTATTTAATTTAAGATGAGCTAGGTAAGTAAGGTTAAGGTGGGTTAGTTTGGATTAGGTTAGGTTTGGTTAGTTTATGCTAGGTTCTTTTAAGTTAGGTGGTATTGTAGACCGTACACAAAAACAGTAAAAGTCTGTGAATATTGCCAACTATCAAAGGGCAAAAATTGGATAAATGCATACAAGTGATATCTCCTAGGTGGGGAGCGTGTGGCCCTGAGTGTCGACAGCACATGGGGAGGGGGCGTGTTTGCTCTTCTCTGATAAAGACTACGAAGCGATGGGAAAGAGAAAATGCTGGTGGCTAGAAGCTTTATTAAGGAGTTATAGTACTGATTCTTTCTTATTGCTCTCTCTTTTCCCCTCAAACACAAGAGGTCGGAACTCTTATCCATATTTTAGAGGCAGGAGTTTCTTTGATTTCCTGTCCTCTGAAACCTGAGATATTACTCATCTATATACAATTAGTTTTGAAGAGGGATAGCTATTGCTATTTCAGCCATTAATTTAAGGCATTAATGGAAGCTATCTTAAATACTTAATTTTAATGGGCTACTTTTACGACCAGTGGTTGGCACTTGTTCGTTCTAGCATAAAATAAATGTGGGTGCCATGGGAAACGTGAGGCATTAAAAAGAAAATGATTTTGATCTTATCTTATAAAAAATTCCAAAACATTTTTTTCTTCAGAAAAATATTTAAGAAAAGGGAATTTTTTAGCAGTGTCTTGGTTTTGCTGCTTAAATTTTTTTACTATGATATCATTGAGATTTGGAAAAAAATGAAATATATAATTTGGTCAGCAGATGAGAGAATTCATTTCGATCTGTCTATCTATTAATTATCTATCAATATATCTCTCTAATTATATGCAAATGTATGTTTCCTATGTATGAAAGTGGGAGTCAGGTTTCCTGTTTTATTTAACAATGCCCGAGTTACATTATTGTTAGGGCACTTAACAATGATTACCGCCATGAATATTGCTATAAATACCGTTACGAATACCACTATGAATGCCGTTATGAATTTCACAATGAATACCCCTATGAATCTCATTAGGACTACCACTATGAATACCTCTCTGAATCCCAATGTGAATACCGCCATGAATAGCTCTCTGACTACCGCAATGAATACCGTTTTGAATATGGCTATGAATCCCGTTATGAATACCGCCATAAATACTCCTATGAATCTCATAAGGAATCCCGTTATGAATACTGCTATAAATACCCCTATGAATATCATAAGGAATCCCGTTATAAATACCATCATAAATACCCCTATGAATCTCATAAGGAATTCCGTTATGAATACCGTCATAAATACCCCTATGAATCTCATTAGGAATACTGCTATGAATCCCTCTATGAATAACACTATGAATACTGTTCTTTACTCTTCAGGAAGAATCGAGATGACTTTTAGCCTGAAAAATGATTTGGTTTCCTCCAAGATAAAGCGAGAACTAACGAAGGCATTTCCCTCTAGACATTGGCGAGGGCAGATCTCTAAAGAGAGTGGTGAAGATAGAGGTGAAAATGTATAGATGAGAGCTGCAGATCCCCCTGAGGCTTTGGGCTGATATGGTATTAAAAATTTCTTAAAAAGACAGGGAATTATCAAGCCCCCTCCCTCCGGCAACCCCGTCCATATTAAATGATGAATTGACGAAAGCTGATCGGCGACTAGCCTGCTAAATTAGCATCCTACCAGGTAAGAAATGACTGTTAAAGAAAATGCTAAAAGAATAATCTCAGGTAGATTCAATCTCGTATAGAGTACTACCGGTGAGGAAGGGGGTGCAGGAGAAGGGAGGGAGAGGCGCTCTTCCAGATATCAGGTGTAGCTGTATACACGCCCCCACCCTTACGGGAAGACGTGCGATAAGTGGGTTCTTTTTAAAAATTCGAAACAGGAATAAAATGGTAGACTGTGTGGTAGAAACTGCTATGAATAGCATCGTAGAACAAATGAAAAGACAACTATTTTAAAAAATTGGTGTCTCCGACTGGTGACCGGGGCCTTCCGCACTTCCCCCATTGAGAGCCTACTTTTCGATGCTGGGAAGATGCCACTCGCTCTGCGCCGTGCACAGTGGATTATTCGCTTGTAAACGCGAACCCGGCGCCTCTCTCCCTCCCTCTGTCGCCAACAGCTCACTGTATCCGCAGCTAATCTCCACTGTGCCTATGCCGCCCAGAGACGCCAATAATACCAACTACTTCGAGAGCTAGGTATAGCTCGCGGGCCGCTGGCGCCCCTGCTTCTGCCTAGAACTCCACCATGGAGGGTACCACCTTTGACTATTTGTCACCACGCCTCTGCTCCCAAAGCTTCTACATCGCCATGAGTATTTCGTTCCGCCTCTTTGGAGGTCCCGTCGTGTCACGCTGGAACCGTGCCAGTGAATACGAATGGTTCCAAGTCCCAAGAGGGGCTCGGTTTCCACTCCCTGTCCCCTCTGTTTGATGTCAGCGGAGCTCTGCCAGGCACGTGCCCGGTTTGCAGACCGGATTGTGATTTATAGTGACTTACTAACCGCCCTGATTGCTCTAGGGGCATTTTAATCTCCGCATCCCCTGGTTCGCGATATCCGTGATGCCACGGTTTTGGCAAACCGGGCGGATGTCGAGATTATCTTCTGCTGGGTTCCTAGACATGCAGGCATTGCGGGTAATGAGGGCGCCAAAGAGTGCGCGAGGATTCAGCGACCATATCAGCGTTTCACCCTTCCTCACACCCAATGCCAAGACGGCTTCAGGTTGCTTTCTTCGTATGCGAATCGGACACACTCTCGGAGCGCACCACCATTTGATGGAGCGCTCGCCTGCGCCTTATTGCGACGACTGCGTTGTTCCCCGAACTTTTCGGCACATTCTTGTTGAATGTCCCGGTCTGGGGGACCTGTGAGCACGCTACCTGTACCGGTACACTAAAGCGGGACAAGTGTGGTTGCTACCGCTTGTCCTTTGTACTCGGGATGTGTTCGTGTACACAGACTTGTGGACTATCTGACTTTTTGGAGGAGTCGAGCCTCCTCCATGTTATTTGACTCTCTTTGTTGTAGGTCGCATGATCCTGCGCCGGGGAGAGGCTGGTTTCTACACGACGCCGGAACGTGCTTCCTTTTTTCTTCTTGCTTATTTTGTTTTTTCTGGTTTCATTGCCTTGTTTTTTTGTTGTTGTTTTTAATATATTTTTTATTTGTTTTTTTTTTGCAGCGTTTTGTTTGGTTTGTTTTATATTCTAGCCTAGTTTTAGTCTGTAATGAGATAACGGCGACTTCTCTCCCTACAAGTCAGTCCCCCGATGGGCTCCTAAAAAAATCCTACACTCACACACTTAATGACATAGACCCCAAAGATCACGCACATATATTGCAACATGCCCATTGCCATGTACATGCCCCACTGTTCTCACACTGTAAACGTCACTTCCCTAATTTTAACATTTTTATTAGACCCCCCCCCCCATCAAAATTGTTTAGCGCGTGTCCATGTTTGTTTTCAATTCTCATATTTAAATAATAATTCTAACAATAATAATAACATCCACACGCATAGACTGCAATGCTACCCCACATATGTATATGTACATACAAACAATGTAGTTCACACAATGTAAACCCACGTGCATACTGTATTTCTCACACACGCATGTACATACTGTAATGTACCCATATATACACATGCCCACTTTAATACAATCACACACTATCATGAACAGACACACACTTGCAGTACATTCCCCAAGTGCATCTGTTGACAGAGTCGGGACATTGCATTTGGGAAAGGGGGCGATTTCAACGGACCTCCCCCCATGAAACAATAAAAAACATCACAAAATATATGTGCAAATCTAAAAAGAAAATGAAAAAAAATGGGTTTTTACACAACTGACAAAATGTGGAAAATAAAAATAGGAAGAAAAATGAGCGGAAGATGAAGACGGTTCTTCCCCAAGTGCTCTTCATTATATGGCAAATGAAGCGAATTGTTTGAACTCGAACCATACAGATCCCTAGAGTGCCACCTCGGGGGAAGGGAAAGGAGAGGGGGAGAAGAGGCTGCAGGCATGTGTGCCTGTGGGAGAGAGAGAAAGGTAGAGAGAGAGAGAGTGAGGGAAGGAGCGGTCGACAGGTAGAGAAATAGAGAGAGAGAGAGGGAAGTAGAAAGGGAGAGGTGAGTGACTGAGTGAGTTATTGATTGAGTGAGTCATTAAGTGCGATGGAGTAAGAGAGAGAGAGAGAGAGAGAGAGATAGTGTGAGAGAGAAGGAAGTAGGGAGGGAGAGCGAAAGGTAGGCAGGTAGAGAGAGAGAGAGAGAGAGAGAGAGAGAGAGAGAGTGTCACAAGGAGTCACAACGAAAAGTAGTACCTCAAAGCACATTGCTGACCATAACGTGAAGGGACTATTTTGGGAAGGCACTAACTTATAGCATAAGAGAAAGCATAGCATAAATGAGGGCTCTCCACGCACACCTCTCCCACCCGCATTTGCTGGCCAGAAAGCGTAAACGATAGCTGATTGTGCTGTGAAAAAGAACACAATCAGTATATTTTATAGAAAAGTTAAAACCTATCTACTTGCCTCTAAACTATACGCATACTATAATCTATATCAAGGTGATACCATTTAGGTCAAGGTGTGGATTATCTCGTCAAGTCGAGATTTGAAATGTTCGACTGACGAAGTGGTTGCGACTTTTGGCGGTAGACGGTTCCACGTTACGCAGATTTTGTACCAGAAGAAGTTGCTGCAAATGCTAGTATGATATTGCGGTAATTCCAGTTTGTAACCGTAGTTACGGGTAGTATTTGGGTTCAAGGTGAACACCCTCCCGTGATCTACGTTTTAAACTCCTCGTAAGCTCTTAAAATTTTCAATTAGCTGGCCTCTTAACAGGCGCGTATCCAGGGAGCACATTCCCAGCTTTCGTAGCCTATTCTGATAACTTTTATGTCTAATGGAAGGGATCAATTTTGTAGGCTGGCCTGTACCCTTTCCAGCTATTAAATGTATTTCCTCAGGGTTGGGGGGCCAGAATTGGACAGTGTATTAAAGGTATTACCGGACTAGAGAGTTAAACAAGGCGAGAACAATCTGCTTATTTCGGAAGCGAAAATGTCTCTTTATATACCCTAGCATTCGTTGGGTCCTCCTTTCCACCAGGGGGCACTGCCTGGAGAACCTAAGGTCACTGCTAATTAGCACTCCTAAATCTTTCTAAAATCAATGGTATCTACCTGTTTGCCTAACAAGGAGTAGTTTTTCCGAGGGTTATCATGGCCGATGTGCATTACCATGCACTTGTCAAGGTTAAATGGCATCTGCCACCTCTCTGACCATTTAACTATCCTGAGAAGGCTATTTTCTAGGCGTTTCACTCCTTTCCTCGAGCTCACACTGCCTCCTTACTTGCTATCTTCGGCGAACTTAGCGATCGAGCATAGTAGTCCTTCGTCTATCTCATTGATGTAGATGATGAACAATAGAGGCCTTAGCACTGAGCCCTGGGCCACCCCGCTACTGACTGGCGTCCATTGCGAGGCTACCCCGTTGATCTTTACTCGTTGCTTCCATCCCGAAAGCCAGTTTTCTATCCATTCGGCTTACTTGACGGTAGTGCCGAGGGTGCAGACCTTATTCATCAAGCTGCGGTGTGGTACCTTATCAAAGGATTTTTGAAAGTCCAAGTATAAGATATCCACAGCTCGACTACAGTCATGATTAGTCAAAATACTGTGGTAAAATTCTAGTAAATTAGTGAGACATGACCACTTCTTGCAAAATCCGTGTTGGAATCCGAAGATCAGGTTGTGCGACTCTAAGTGCTGCTACATACGTTCTGCGATTATTCCATCAAACAGTTTTCCTACGATGGATGTCAGACTAATCGGCCGGTAATTACCCGAGCATTTGCGGTCTCCCTTCTTGTAGATAGGGTTTACGTCTGCTATTCTTCAGTCTTCCGTCACCTATCTAGTTTGAAAAGACTTGTTGAAAATGATGGTAATGTGTGGAACGACCTCTTCCCTAACTTCACGGAGGACTCTAGGAAGAAAGCCATCCGGACCTGGAGACTAATACGGGTTAGGGTTTCATAATATCGCTGCAAATTCATTTCTGTCTAACACTATTTCGCATAGGTTTTCTCCCTCTTTTAAACCCCCAGGCCTTCGAGCTAGACAGTCCTCTTTTCTTGTAAATTCGGAGGCGAAGTAGTCGTTCAACACATTGAAGATGTCTGGTTCTGACTTTCGTAACACGCCAACGTCACCTCTGAGCGGTCTGATGCTATAACGAATCGGTTTGCGGCTGTTGACATACAGGAAGAATTCTTTCGCAGTCTTTTTACAGAGGAAGGCTACCCAAATTTCCTCGCTGCGCTTAGCTCTGCGCACCAGTGCTTTAACTTACCTACAAACTTCCCTGTATTGAAGAAGCCTTTCCTCATTACGGTTGGCTTTATAAATATTGTAGGTGGTTTTCCTGTTCCTTATAGCTGCGGCGATGCCACGATTGAACTATTTTGGTTGGAGAGGCTTGCCACTCATCCTCCTGCTGGGGACAACGCAGACTGTTGGGCCATAAATTTTTCTTTAAACGCCAACTATTTTTCCAAGGCTCCTTCTCCTGTTGCAGGTTCAAACCGAGCTTTCGCATCCCGAAAAAGTACAAAATTCGTTTGTCAGAAGCCGGGTTTGAAGGTAGCCACGTGAGAGTGTTTGCCACATGGAATGTGGACGGAAAACGTGACTGTGCGGTGATCGCTCCCGCCCTGACACTCCCTTACGCTGATTCAGAATACCATGTCATCCTTAGTGGTAAACACAAAGTCTAACATGTTCTCCCTGCTCGTTGGCTCCTTCACCCACTATGTCAGGAAGTTATCCTGAGCGAACTCAATTAGTCTCCTCTCTTCATCATTGCCTGACCAGTTCCTTCAATCAATCCCACGGCAGTTAAATTCACCCATTACCAAACTCGTGTGACTATTTATCAGGTCGGTGAGCTTCGTCTACAGGCTGGAGTCTGACTCTTCTGACTGGCTTTGCGGCATTTACACCAACACTGCTCGACAAGAGGTGCTGGTAAGATCTATATCTAACCCTAAAATTTCGTGACCACATCTCCCATTGCATTCGATAGCAAGAAAACAGTTTCAGACGTAAACCACGTCTACGCCGCCCTTTCGACAAGGTCGGTCGCTTTAGAACATTTATAACCGGGGATCGCAAACTGACCCTCGAAATCTCGATTGCCAGTATGGATCCACGTTTCTACGATCGCCACGATATCTATTTGGTTATCGAAGGCCAATACTGTCTCAAGTTGTCCCACTTGTTCATTATCAACCTCGCGTAAATATATAAAACTTTTAAGGAACGCTGGTTAGTCCACACGCATCCTCCGCCAACACGTTTCCCGACGACTCGGTTGGAGTGATGTTTCAAGGTGAGGAAGCATCACCATGAACACTATTCGAGTTGCCTGAGTCCTCTCCCCCTGCAACCAGTTATTCGTCACCGGCAGGGGTTCCATTAGTCCTCTCGGTTGCGGTGCAGCAGGGCTTCTTGCAGCAGTATGCCCCGCATTGACCTCCTATCGTCACTCGTCTTGAGTCTCCTGCTCGTTGTTATCCGAGCTGTTGCCGCTTTGCTCGTCCCGTGCAACCCTTAACAACCAGAAGGCATTCCTGTCGATTAACTCGGCCATAAATTTCCTTTCTCGGTCGTTTAGAAGGCCCCCATCTTATGCGTATAGGTCATCTCGTCAGAAAAGCAAGTCTACTGGGTCTACAAACCTAACTCTTGTCAAGGCACAGAGGTGACCTAGACGTTCGTTAATGCCAATAAGTTTGTTATGTGCGTGCACTGTAGTAAACTTCCTGGTTAGCATCCCCAGCAATCTTCATCGATGTCTTGACTATATATTCCGTTTGCTCGAATCTACCTCCTCTAAAGAAAAGGTCGCTTCCACTGACTATTGAAGCAAGTACGAAGCTCCTGGAGTGGGAGAGAGGGTGAGTGACTGAGTAAGTTATTGAGTGAGAGTGTAAGAGAGAAAGAGTTGGGGAAATGAGTGAGTGAGAGATCAAGTGAGTGTGTGTGTGTGTAAGAGAGAGAGAGTGAAAGTGAGTGAGAGATTTTTCAACCATCACACTTAGACCTTTTTAACCCATTGCGTGGCAAATTTTCCACCTTCGAAGTCTTCATCCTCTAGACATTAGAAAATGAGAGAGATATAAATTAAGAGAGAGAGAGAGAGAGAGAGAGGGAGATAAAATGAAAAAGATAAGAGAGAAGTGTAATTTGTCCAACCATACATCTACATATCTTTCTTCCCTTTCAAGCTAAGTTTCCCTTCCAACCATTCCTTCACGCTCTATGCATGGATTAGAGACAACAAAAAGTAGAGTAAGTGTTAGAGAGAGAGATAATTTATTCCAACCATCCAATCTAAACTCCCGCCCCCCTCTTTTCTAGCCATGGTTCTCATCAAACCAATCCTTCAATTTTTTCCTCAATTTGATCATCATTTTACTTACATTTAGTTCTAATTTTACATGCGCATTCTTCTTTTTTACACCCATTATATCATTCCGTCACATCCAATTTATTACACCTCGCAATATCAATTTCGAACTCAGGGTGATTCAATATGGCGGACGATTTATCCAATTTCCTAACGACTAAATCTAAGAATCGGAGTTGCTCCTCTCCAGAGTTTTCCTATAAAGAAAGGAGTGGTGTGCATGAGTGAATTGAAAGAGAAAGAGAGGAAGAGTTGAAGAGAATGATTTAAACAAGCTAACCTCCACACTGGGATGTTGTGTCATATGGGAATATTTTATTGTTGGTGGGGGCAGTTTTTCATTAGGAGAAATATTTCGGTATAGTGGATCTTTTCTACACACCTATTTATTCTCTTATACACTTCTCTTCATTCTTTTATACACATCTCTTTATTCTCTTATACACATCTCTTCATTCTTTTATATACATCTTTTCAAGTTCTTATACACTCTCTTCATTCTTTTGTACACATATTTTGCTCTGCAACCTCTCTACGCTTACACCTACACTAAAACAACGCAGGAACCAACTACATAAAAGTTATTGACATACACATTTAGATTAGGCGATCTGGAAAGTCCGATGTTGCTGTGCAGGAAACTTTTAAAAATAATTGTAAGGTAAAATTAAGCAATTAAATCAGTACCAATTTTTATTTTTGGTTTAAATGAAATAAACGAAATTATTTCAATTAATTAAAATAAATCAGAATTATTGGGTTGAGGAATAAGTTCTTGCGGTTTTATCAAATTTAGTCATTACCATTAACAATTTTAGAAAAAACTTAATTTTTAATTGATAACAATATGCAATTTAATCAATAATGTATTCTCTGTTGTTATTTACGACTTCTTCCCAACGTTCGACTAGTTTCCGATGCCTCTGCAATAAAACTCTCTGGATTCTGACTCGAAGAATTCGTCTAACCAGGTTCTTAATTCAACATCAGTATTGAACGAAACGCCGCGCAAATTGTTAGAGAGCGATCGGAACAGATGGAAATTCGTTGGAGCCAAGTTTGGCGAATATGGAGGATGCGGCAGGATTTCCAAATTAAGCGTTTGTATGGCGTCTTTTGTCATATTGGCAATTTGAGGACGAGCATTGTCGTGTTGCAGAAGGACTTCATAACCTCGATGAGGTCGCTTTTCACGAATAGCTTCGGCAAGTTGATACATTTGTTGAACGTAGAGTTCTGTATTGACCATCTCGTTGTTCGCAAGGAGCTCATACAGAATGATGCCTTCACAATCCTACCACATACACAGCATCGTCTTTCGTGGATGAAGTCCTTGCTTTAATCGCGGAAGTGTTTTTTTATTGGGGCTAAGTCATTGTTTTCGATGATTCATGTTGACATAAACACACCACTTTTCGGCACCAGGGATGATGCGGTGAAGAAATCTGTCCTTATATCCACGATTAGCCTTGTGACGAGCAGGCAAACGTGCGTCAATCGTGGAGCGTTGAAGTTTGTTCCTTTCGCTCAAAGCGTGCGGAAGTCATGCACCGAGTTTTTGAACTTTCCCCATCGAATGAAGGTGATTCACTGCAATTTTTTATCACACACAAACTGTACAGCCAATTCTCTAATCGATTGACGAGGACTTTCATGAAGAAGGTCGTTCAATCGATCTTCATCCAACTTAAATGGGCGACCAGAACGTTCTTCGTCATTAAGATTAAAATGACCGTTTTTGAAACGTGAAAACCACCATTGAGCTGTCCTTTCTGATGAAGCATTTTCTCCGTACACAGCAAAAATATCGCGACGAGCTTTGGCTGCGTTTGCATTGTTCCCGTCTCCATTGAAAATGAATAACAACAAGTGTCGAAAATGCGCCTTTCTTTCAACTTGACATTCCATTTTGAGGGTACAGAACAAAAATTAAATTAACACAACTTTTAAATAAACCGCAATGACTTATTACTCAACTTAAAGACGTAGCCTAAGCAAAAGCCTAATAGTCTACGCTGGTAAGAGACGTAGCCTAACCTTTGCAAATTTTGGTCTCATTATTTATTATTGTTTCTTAATATGTGCACAAATCACGCCAACAAAACTTAAATCAACCCAACATTTAAAAAAAAAACGCAGAACTTATTCCTCAACCTAATACTAGGCAAATGATTTTGAGCTAACCGCACCCTTTCCAAAGAGCGGCTAATGAGCACTAGGTTATGATAGTTAGGCTATTAATTAAGGCAAGTATAACCTAGCTGGGTTATTAACTAAGACTAGGATAACCTACTTGTGCTATTAACTACTACTAAGATAGCCTTTTGGGATATTAACTAGAACTAGGATAATTGAGCTTGGATATTATCTACTACCAAGACAGCCAGTTTGGGCTATTAGCTAGGACTAGGATAACTTAGCTTGGGTATTAACTACTACCAAGACAACCAGTTTGGGCTATTAACTAGGACTAGGATAACCTAGCTGGGCTATTAACTAAATTAGGTTAACCTAGTTGGGCTATTAAATACTAATAAAGTAGCCATGTTGGACTATTAAATAGAAGTGGATAATCTACCTTTGCTATTAATAAGACTAGGATAACCAAGTTGGACCGTTAATTACTACTAAGATAGCAATACTGGGCTATTAGCTAGGACTAGGCTAGTGAATTACCTAAAAGAAATGAGGGAATTTTGACAGGAACGAAAGGATTAGAACTTGTTAGACAGAGTAGTAAATAGACTAACTGGTTCGCCTAGTCCTCACTAGTCGCTCATTGAGTCCCTGCTTCAACTGAATCCTGTAGGATTTACATACCCTTCTGGCCCCACTAAGGACACTGGAGGAGTATCACGTGTAGCTTGTGTTGACATGCCGTAGCTGTCATCTGGTGAATTGCTACTCTAGACGAGTAGCAAAATCGCTTTAAATCCTATTCAAAGTTAAGCCACACTGAGTATGATTAGAGGAAGGATGAGAATCGAGAGTTAGTTCTATTTTGAAGTGATTGCGAGATAGCGAACCTTTGATCGGAGTCCGCGATAAGCGAGTTATATTACGAATTTATATGGCCGTTTCAAAGGCCATGGGCCTTCGCAAAGCACCTCTCTACCAACGAGCAGATAAATCGAGAGATGATCTGGGCTCCTTGAGGCACGCTTGAATGCACCAATATTTGCAGAAGGATTTGCAACTATATATCTTCCATAAATTTTCGCTTCCTCCAACTTCACCACTTTCTTTAAAGATCTATCCTTACAAACTTTCTGCCCAAGGATTCCATACGAAGCCTTATTTTATGATTATATAAATAAATAAATATATATATATATATATATATATATATATATATATATATATATATATATATATATATATATATATATATATATATATATATATATATATATGATTTTTTCCTTGGGAATCTGATACATACTAGGAATATGAAGACCCAGGAGATTACACTAATCATTTATTGGCCGGACGTTTCGGACCTTCGCTAGGACCATCTTCAGCGACTGTATCGACTAATGAGAAGGGGAAGAAATATTAACGATAACAGTTAAACAGTTAGAAACATGCATTATATAATAGCTAAAAAAGCAGGAAAAGGCAAGGTAAATCAATAAATTACAATTATTGAAATAAAAGTAAAAACTCAAATAACAATATATAGAATTAACTGATACTATCCAGTGTCATTTTGAAAAATAATAAATGAAATTTTAACATAAACTGACATGAGTATCAGAAATTAAAGGTAACAGGAATAAACAATAAAATAACATATTATATTAAATTATAAACAAAAACAGAAAACAAATGTGAACGAATTATATATATATATATATATATATATATATATATATATATATATATATATATATATATATATATATATATGTACATACTGAGCAAAATAAAGGAACGCTTTTACTTCAGTAAAATATTTTTAAAAATATGAGTTGCTAGATGAAATTTCCATGGTGCATAAAGGTATAAATTTAATATATTTTGTGAAGATTTCCTATGATACAATTGTATATTCAAGAAATTATACTAAATAAACTAACAAAAAAATAATAATTGCAAAATAAGAGTGATTTTTTCCGGAATATTGTAGAAGTTTCTTGAAATTATCTGGCAACATTTTGCTCGGTGGGTAAGAAATTTACAACCACTATTGTCGTCGTCCTCACTCTGAAGATATGCCACCACACGTGAGTACCTCCCTAGCTCCGTTAGAGAAATGTCTACTTGAAGACTTCGAGGATGAATCTCTCTGCGATTTCAAGAGAGGTAGGAAGGTCCAAGAGTGTGATTTCCTTCGTTCTGAAGTTATACAATCAAAATAAAACCTATAAATCTTCTGAAAATATCGGTTAACCCGACATAACCACCGTACGAGAAGACAGAGTTATTAGGCGCTTCTATATGAAGGATCCCTTCTAAACTGCAGCAGGAATTTCTCAAAAAATTAAGACCAAGAGTGACAAAGAGGTGAGCCTTTTCACATTGGCCCGTACCTCATTGCATCCGGTTTAAAAACCCCTTCTCCATCAACCAAACCAATCATCAGTAAGAAGAACAAGAAGGCGAGACTCGAATAAAATAAAACTAAATAAACTAACAAAAAAATAAAACCTATAAATCTTCTGAAAATATCGGTTAACCCGACATAACCACCGTACGAGAAGACAGAGTTATTAGGCGCTTCTATATGAAGGATCCCTTCTAAACTGCAGCAGGAATTTCTCAAAAAATTAAGACCAAGAGTGACAAAGAGGTGAGCCTTTTCACATTGGCCCGTACCTCATTGCATCCGGTTTAAAAACCCCTTCTCCATCAACCAAACCAATCATCAGTAAGAAGAACAAGAAGGCGAGACTCGAATATGCTGAATATCATGCTGTTTGGAATGATGAAGATTGGGAGCAAATTAATTAATTTCAGCACACAAAGTAAATTTAATTTAGTTGTATCTGATGATAGGTGGTTTGTTAGACGCGCTTCAGGTGATAGACTTAACACTAAATGTGTTAAAATGTTTTCAAGGCATAGATGAGGCTGCATCATGGTATGGGGAATCTTTTCGTCTGAAGAAGTTGGTACGCTAGTGCAAAAAAGTGGAACGCTAAATGCGAATGTGTACATAAACCTCTTACAACAACATGGTATACTTTCACTCAGATAATCTCTGAACCAGCCAGCAGTATTTATGATGGACAATGCGCCATACCATACTGAAAAACGAGTAAAATACTATTTCGAACAAAATGATATTGAAGTAATGAAGTGACCTGCTCAAAGTCCGGACCTGAAACCCATTGAGAACTTCTGTAAAATTATTTTAGACAGAGTGCGGGACCAACAGTCTTCAACTGTGACGGATTTATGGGCGAAAATTAAGCAAGAATGAAACAAAATAACACCACAATTTCTCAAGCAACCGGTGGGGCTCTGCGGTCGTCGTCGCGCCAAATTAATGAAAAACAAAGGCTTCAGCACTTCATTGAGTATTTGCTTGGTAAGCAATTCTGTGAATAATCGTTCTCCTATTTTGCACGTATCAATAATTAATTTTGTTAATTTATTTAGTATAATTTCTTGAATGTATGATTGTATCATATGAAATCTTCATAATAAAAATATATTAAATGCATGTATTTATGTAAAATGGAAATTTCATTTAAATACTCATCATATTTTAGAAAATATTTTAATAGAAGCAGATCGCTCTGTTATTTTGCTCGCTAGCGTGTATATATATATATATATATATATATATATATATATATATATATAATACTTACTACAGGATTCCATGGCGGATATTATTATAATTGACATAAGCAGATGAATACGTCATCGCATTTTTTCAAAGACGCAAATACCCCCACAAATTCACACCTCACATCTACGCATATATTCCCCCTCAGCACAGATGAGAGCCCTCCCTCCTATCCACGCGCCTCTCCAACTGCACGTCCCTCGGGGCGACCTGTCCCCGGAGAGGGGCCGTGATGGAATTGTCCTCTAATGACGAGGAAGGGGCAGATTCGTCCGTAGAATGGGGTGCACAGGCCCCGTTCGAGTGGGGAAGAAAGAACCGCGCCACTGGGGTTAATCACTCTAATTGCTAAGCATCTCCATTCAACTTCGACAACAAAGCTCTGCCCAAGACCGCTGACACACGGCTCAGATTGGACCGCCAGAGACAAGACCCGGCTCAGAAAAGGAATTGTGCGCGAATGAAAACTTTTAACAAAACGGAGCGAACAATAACACACGTTTTAATACACCAATCTCATCTAGCATTATACACACACACACATATATACTCGTATATATATATATATATATATATATATATATATATATATATATATATATATATATATATATATATATATATATATATATATATATATATATATATATATATATATAACAGAGATTTATCGAGATACATATACCGAAATTACATGTTAAAGACTTAAAAGATTTTTAATTTTATTAAATGAAATCACCGTCGGCTTCAACCACAGCCTTCAGGAGGCATCGGAACCTGCTGCAAGCTTTTGCGACGGTCCCCCTGTTTAACTGGGTGGAAACTGTGGTGTTCGTGGCATTAAGCTCTACCTCGGTGATGTACAGAGATTTGAGGTCTCTTTTAAATACCCCTAAAAAATAATAGTCCAGGTGGCTGCAGTCTGAGGAGTTGTAAGGGCAGATGTAGGGATTGATATGGCCAGAGAAATTGTCTGACAGCTACTTCTGGGACTTCATACTATTGGAGCATGGTTTAGAGTTCTTCTGCCCCCCCGTGGGATTTTCCAGCAGCCAGGGTAGCACCAACTCCTCCAAGGTGATTAATGTAGTCCTCCCTCTTGAGTCTGAGGCCCGGTGGGGTTATAAACATGACGTAGGCATGATAACTGTCCACCTTAAACACCATAAAATGGAGCAGGAACTTTTCTTCAGGATTCTCGGCACATCTTTGAAGGACACAGAAAGCAACGGTTGTGTTGCTAATTCACCACCTGATGGTGCTAAAAATTCTTCTCGTTTGAAAAAAAACAAAGAATACCAGTTTGTTCACAGGTTTCGGAGTTGACCTTTTCTCATCTTGGAGGAGTAGTAGCCGATGTCCTCATGGACTAATTGCCTGATAAGAGACTCTGACACTCCTTTGTCCCTGGTAATGGATCTCAGTGACTTGCTGGGATCATTGTCAATAATGCCCTAGATCTTCCCGACAAATGTGTAGTTCTTTTCGCATCAGAATGAGGTTCCTGAACCGCCGTACCCTCTTAATCACAACCTGATTCATCCAACTCTCTGATGATCTTCTGCACCATCCTCAGATTGACACCCAAGCACTAGGAGATCACTGCATTAGAGCTCCGGTGTTAATTCTGAGCAGCACAACTTGCCTTTTCTTAATTTTCAGGGGATTCAATTCAGCCAGGATATTGCTTTCTTGACAAATAATGCACAACTGAGTCTACTATGATATGAAGAAAAGAGAAACGACATCGCGCGGAATTCAGTTAACAGTAGCAACAAATTACACACCGCGCCATATATATATATATATATATATATATATATATATATATCGTAACTCACAACACCCAAAAATGATTCCTTTATTATAAATAGAGAAAACCAATGAAAGCTTCGGGGGGTTACGTACCTCAGAAGATACTTGATCTTCCTGTTTGCAGCAGCAGCATACTGCTCCATGCTACACCTCACACCCTCTTGCAGCACTCAGCTAATTTTCAATAAGTTCAAATTAGTCCCATTAAATAAATCCTACCCGAAATGGGGATTCATTCAAATGAAACGACAACCCCTAAATCGCATACAATCCTCCTGATGGCGTTAAACCTTCCTTGAATCTTTCTCGGATCCATTCATTTTCCCTGACTGGGATTTGGTGTTCCTGACTGAGTGTTCCTCTTCATCGCTGACTCCTCAGAGTAGTGGGTAAAATTCCCGTGGGCGTCATAGTCTCGCCCTATTCTAAATAAGGGGGATTTGAACATGAAAAAAAGATGAAAGTTTGGTAGGGGGGAAGGGGCAAGCGGAAAGTGATGGAAGTTTGAAAGGGACAAAAGAGTAAGGAAATAGTGAAGGAAGTCTAGTAGGGTAAGAGGATTAAGCGGAAGGAGATGGAAGTAGGGTAGGGGAAAAGAAGCAAACGAAAAGTGATAGGAGTCTGTAGAGTGAAAGGAGTAAGCAGAAAATGATGTAAGCTGAAAGTGATGGAAGTCTGGTAGAGTAAAAGAGTAAGCAAAAAATGATGGAAGTCTGGTCGAGTGAAAGGAGGAATCGGAAAGTGATGAAAGTTTGGTAGGGTAAAGGAGGAATCGGAAAGTGATGGAAGTTTAGGAGGGTGAAAGGAGCAAAAGGAAAGTGATAGAGGTCTGTTATGGTGAAAGGAGGGTGAAAAGTGATGAAAGTATGGTCAGGTGAAAGGAGTAAGCTAAAAAAGATTGGAGTCTTCTAGAGTAAAAGGAGTAAGCAAAAAATGATGGAAGTCTGGTCGAGTGAAAGGAGGAATCGGAAAGTGATGAAATTCTGGTAGGGGGAAAGGAGCAAGCGGAAAGTGATGGAAGTCTGGTAGAGTGAAAGGTGCAAGGAAAAGTGATGGAAGTCTGGTAGGGAGATAGCAGTGAGCAGAATGTGATAGAAGTCTAGTAGGATAAAAGAAGTAAGCGAAAAGTGATGGAAGTCTGGTAGGGTGAAAGGAGCAACCGAAATGTGATGGAAGCCTGGTAGCGTGAAAGGAGCAACTGAAAAGTGATGGAAGTCTAGGAGGGTGAATGAGCAACTGAAAAGTGATTGAAGTCTGGTAGGGTGAAAGGAGCAAGGAAAAGTGATGGAAGTTTGGTAACAACAACAAGGAGTAACAAAAAGGAAAGAAGGTACCCTAGAAGACCTTACGGTGCATTCAATTAGAGTACCTTTGGACTAGCAGTCTAGCGGGCACATCTCTGCTCAAATGCTTTACGTCCTTTCATGGCTATTTTTCCAGACCCTGTCTAGTCTTGACTTGAACTGGTCAACAGATTTACTGTTGACAGCTTCCAATGGAAGTGAGTTCCAACTACCGCAGATACTGTACGTGAAAAACTTTCCACACAGATCGCGGTTGTAACGATTCAGTTCAAGTGCAAGGCCGTGATTTCTTGTTCTGCTCTCAACAAGTGTAAAAATATCCCTGTAGTCAACATTGTGGAACCCTCGAAGTATTTTAAAAACTTCGATGAGCTGACCACGCAGTCTACGGGTTTCCAACGAAAACAGATTTAATTCCCTTAATCTATCTTCATAACTTTTATGTCGGATAGAGGGAATCATTTTGGTTGCCCTGGCGTGTACGCGTTCGAATCTAGAAATTTCCTTTCGAAATGAAGGACTCTAAAATTGTACGGCATACTCCAGGTGCGGTCAGACAAGTGAGTTGTACAACACATTACAATCTCCTTGTTCCGATATCCAAACTGGCGCTTTATATATTCTAGCATCCTTTGGGCCTTTTACTCCGCCTCAATGCACTGTTTTGACAACTTGAGGTCACTAGTGATTGTTACACCCAAGTCTTTCTCAGTGTCGGTGGATTCAATAGCAGTGCCCTTAAGGATATATTAAGATTGGGGGTTTCTGTGGCTGATATGCATGACTTTGCATTTGTTCACGTTAAAAGGCATTTGCCACGTGTCCGACCACTCCCCAATCTTCCCAAGATCTTCCTGCAGGCGGGCTGTATTTCCATCCTTTGCAACGTTCATACCAAGCTTGGTATCGTCGGCAAATTTGGAAATCTTGGCAACCATGTCAACGTCCATGTCGTAGACGTAGATGACGAATAGTATGTAGTAGTTCCCAGAACAGAACCTTAAGGCACCCGGCTAGTAACGGGCACCCACTCAGAAGCCTGTCCATTCACCACCACCCGTTGCCGTCTGCCACTTAGCCAGTTCTCGATCCAGCAGGCTATTTTTTTGTCTATGCCCAGCGCTCACAATTTCCGGAGAAGGCGGCGGTGTGGTACCTTATCAAAGGCTTTTTAAAAGTCTAAGTAGACCACACCCACCGCCTCGTGCCAATCGTGCTCACTAAAGACGATGTGGAAGAATTCCACAAGGTTCGTCAGGCATGACCGTTGCCTTCAAAAGCCGTGCTGGGAACTCGTCAGTAGCAGGTTTGACTCTAAATACGACGTCATTTTGTCCACCCAAATGCTTTCCATGAGTTTACCGACTATCGAAGTCAAACTGATAGGTCGGTAGTTTGACGGTTGGCTAAGGGGGATAGGAGTAAGCAGAAAGTGATGGAGGTCTGGTATGGTGAAAGGAGCAACCGAAAAGAGATGGAAGTCTGGTAGGGGTAGAGGAGCAAGCGGAAAGTGATGTAAGTCTGGTAGGGTGAAAGGAGCAACCGAAAAGTGATGGAAGTCTGGTAGGGTCAAAGGAGCAAGCGAAAGTGATGAAACTTTGGTAACAACAACAAGGAGTAACAACAAGGAAAGAAGGTACCCTAGAAGACCTTACGGTACATTTAATTAGAGTACCTTTGGACTAGCAGTCGAGCGAGCACATCTCTGCTCAAATGCTTTACGTCCTTTCATGGCTATTTTTCAAGACCCTGTCTAGTCTTGACTTGAACTGGTCAACAGATTCACTGTTGACAACTTCCAATGGAAGTGCGTTCCAACTACCACAGATACTGTACGTAAAAAAACTTTCCACACAGATCGCGGTTGTAACGATTCAGTTCAAGTGCAAGGCCGTGATTTCTTGTTCTGCTCTCAACAAGTGTGAAAATATCCCAGTAGTCAACATTGTGGAACCCTCCAAGTATTTTGAAACTTCGATGAGCTGAACACGCAGTCTACTGGTTTCCAACGAGAACAGATCTAATTCCCTTAATCTATCTTCATAACTTTTATTTCTGATAGAGGGAATCATTTTGGTTGCCCTGGCTTGTACGCGTTCGAATCTCGCGATTTCCTTTCGAAATGAAGGACTCCAAAATTGTACGGCATACTCCAGGTGCGGTCAGACAAGTGATTTGTACAAACACAGTACAATCTCCTCGTTCCGATATCCAAACTGGCGCTTTATATAGTCTAGCATCCTTTGGGCCTTTTTCTTCGCCTCAATGCACTGTTTCGACAACTTGAGGTCACTAGTGATTGTTACACCCAAGTCTTTCTCAGTGTCGGTGGATTCAATAGCAGTGCCCTTAAGGATATACTAAGATTGGGGGTTTCTGTGGCCGATATGCATGACTTTGCATTTGTTCACGTTAAAAGGCATTTGCCACGTGTCCGACCACTTCCCAATCTTCCCAAAATCTTCCTGCAGGCGGGCTGTATTTCCATCCTTTGCAACGTTCATACCAAGCTTGGTATCGTCGGCAAATTTGGAAATCTTGGCAACCATGTCAACGTCCATGTCGTAGACGTAGATGATGAATAGTATGTAGTGGTTCCCAGAACAGAACCTTGAGGCACCCGGCTAGTAACGGGCACCCACTCAGAAGCCTGTCCATTCACCACCACCCGTTGCCGTCTGCCACTTAGCCAGTTCTCGATCCAGCAGGCTATTTTTCCGTCTATGCCCAGCGCTCACAATTTCCGGAGAAGGCGGCGGTGTGGTACCTTATCAAAGGCTTTTTAAAAGTCTAAGTAGACCACACCCACCGCCTCGTGCCGATCGTGCTCACTAAAGACGATGTGGAAGAATTCCACAAGGTTCGTCAGGCATGACCGTTGCCTTCAAAAGCCGTGCTGGGAACTCGTCAGTAGCAGGTTTGACTCTAAATACGACGTCATTTTGTCCACCCAAATGCTTTCCATGAGTTTACCGACTATCGAAGTCAGACTGATAGGTCGGTAGTTTGACGGTTGGCTACGGGGGATAGAAGTAAGCAGAAAGTGATAGAGGTCTAGTATGGTGAAAGGAGCAACCGAAATGTGATCGAAGTATGGTAGGGGTAGATGAGCAAGTGGGAAGTGATGTAACTCTGGTAGGGGGAAAGGAGCAACCGAAAAGTGATGGAAGTCTGGTAGGGTTAAAGGAGCATGGAAAAGTGATGGAAGTTTGGTAACAACAACAAGGAGTAACAACAAGGAAAGAAGGTACCCTAGAAGACCATACGGTGCATTTAATTAGAGTACCTTTGGACTAGCAGTCGAGCGGGCACATCTCTGCTCAAATGCTTTACGTCCTTTCATGGCTATTTTTCCAGACCCTGTCTAGTCTTGACTTGAACTGGTCAACAGATTCACTGTTGACAACTTCCAATGGAAGTGCGTTCCAACTACCGCAGATACTGTACGTAAAAAACTTTCCACACAGATCGCGGTTTGTTACGCTTCAGTTCAAGTTTAAGGCCGTGATTTCTTGTTCTGCTCTCAACAAGTGTGAAAATATCCTAGTAGTCAACATTGTGGAACCCTCGAAGTATTTTGAAAACTTCGATGAGCTGACCACGCAGTCTACGGGTTTCCAACGAGAACAGATCCAATTCCCTTAATATATCTTCATAATTTTTATGTCTGATAGAGGGAATCATTTTGGTTGCCCTGGCGTGTACGCGTTCGAATCTCGCGATTTCCTTTCAAAATGAAGGACTCAAAATTGTACGGCATACTCCAGGTGCGGTCAGACAAGTTAGTTGTACAAACACATTACAATCTCATTGTTCCGATATCCAAACTGGCGCTTTATATAGTCTAGCATCCTTTGGGCCTTTTTCTTCGCCTCAATGCACTGTTTCGATAACTTGAGGTCACTAGTGATTGTTACACCCAAGTCTTTCTTAGTGTCGGTGGATTCAATAGCAGTGCCCTTAAGGATATACTAAGATTGGGGGTTTCTGTGGCCGATATGCATGACTTTGCATTTGTTCACGTTAAAAGGCATTTGCCACGTGTCCGACCACTCCCCAATCTTCCCAAGATCTTCCTGCAGGCGGGCTGTATTTCCATCCTTTGCAACGTTCATACCTAGCTTGGTATCGTCGGCAAATTTGGAAATCTTGGCAACCATGCCAACGTCCATGTCGTTGACGTAGATGACGAATAGTATGTAGTGGTCCCAGAACAGAACCTTAAGGCACCCGGCTAGCAACGGGCACCCACTCAGAAGCCTGTCCATTCACCACCACCCGTTGCCGTCTGCCACTTAGCCAGTTCTTGATCCAGCTGGCTACTTTTCCGTCTATGCCCAGCACTCTCACTTTCCGGAGAAGGCGGCGTTGTAGTACCTTAGCAAATGCTTTCTGAAAGTCTAAGTAGACCACACCCACCGCCTTGTGCCGATTTTGCTCACTGAAGACGATGTGGAAGAATTTCACAAGGTTCGTCAGGCATGACCGTTGCGTTCGTTAGCCGTGCTGAGCACTCGTCAGTAGCAGGTTTGACTCTAAATACGACGTCATTTTGTCCACCCAAATGCTTTCCATGAGTTTACCGACTATCGAAGTCAGACTGATAGGTCGGTAGTTTGACGGTTGGTTACGGGGGATAGGAGTAAGCAGAATTGATAGAGGTCTGGTAGGGTGAAAGGAGCAACCGAAAAGAGATGGAAATCTGGTATGGTAAAGGAGCAAGCGAAAAGTGATGGAAGTCTGGTAGAGTGAAACGTGCAAGGTATAGTGATAGAAGTCTGGTAGGGGGAGAGGAGCAACCGAAAAGTGATGGATGTCTGGTAGGGTGAAAGGAGCAACCGAAAAGTGATGGAATTCTGGTAGGGTGGAAGGAGCAACCGAAAAGTGATGGAAGTCTGGTGGGGTTAAAGGAGCAACCGAAAAGTGATAGATGTCTGGTAGGGTGAAAGGAGCAACCGAAAAGTGATGTAAGTCTGGTAGGGTGAAAGGAGAAATCGGAAAGTGATGGAAGTCTTGTGGGGTGAAAGGAGCAAGCGAAAAGTGATGGAACTCTGGTCGCGGGAAAGGATTAAATGAAAAGTGGTGTAAGTTTTGTAGGGTGAAAAGATCAAGTAAAAAGTAATGGAAGTCTGTTAAGGTAAAAGGAGAAAGCGGAAACTTAGGTCGTTTATTTCTCATTAGAAAATCTCGAACTTCTGTTCTGTCGCTCAAGACGTAATCGAAAATTCTTCCCCTCTGAAAGTAGCGACCGACGCTCAACTTTTATATAAGAGCAGTTCTTTACTTTCTCCAGCATTTACCCTCTTTTGAGTGATCTTTCAAGGGCAGGGGAATATCCTTCCGTTTCTTGCTCCAGTGTTTGCAGGTGAAAATTCCTTTCCGACGTTTCTGCAATCACGCTCCAAATTCACTTTATTTTCTTCCTTCTCATACAGGTTATTTTTCGACTAGGAGCTTACCTAGAACGAAAGTACTATTACTTTTATTACTTTTTTTAGTTCCTTGAAATTTTAAATAGTACAAAACTAATAATGTAGGGCCCTGATCGGATTGTCCTTTAGTGTGGGTTTTCTTTACGGAAACCCACGTTCCAAGTTCCAAAGGAAGGATAGGAGGATTATAATAGGCTCTGTCCAAGCATTTTAACCAAAATCTTTATTTAACCCATATTAACCAATGGCATTAAAAAAAGGAATTTCGCTGAAAAGTTTATTGGAAATTTTTAACGTTACAAATAAACTTATACTTGTTATAAATACTTATGACTATCCGAAATAGTTTTTTGAAATATAACTGCAAATGCGGTCATTGCGCAGATACGATGACAAAGATTCCTACAACCAATTTTTCTTTATTTCACATAAGTATTTATGGAATACAAGCAATAGTAATTTTGCAAGTTATAGATAAGACTTTAATGCAATATATTAATTATACCATGATGAATTTGCTTATCTAATAAACTAAATGAAAAGAATTATCGTGAAATACCTAATAACAAGCTTTCAAAAGATGTTTATTACATTTTCGGCACCCTATTCTACAGGGCTTTTTTAAAAAAAAAATTATATTGTTGTTTAAATGGATTCTGGAAAGGAGTCTTTATTGTCCTTCCTACCACACATTAGCTAACACTCCGTGGTTTGGTCCTGGGACAGTTTTCTGCTGATATGCTGTTTGATCGTTCCATCATAACACCAACTAAGTTTTCTCCCAACTCTTTATGAGGCATTTTTTGATCATGTAATCGTTGATATAGTCTCTATGTGTACACGACTCGCTATATTTAATCCATTTTTTAATCCATTTTTTTCTCTATAATTTTTGGTCCTAAGTCTGAGAGGGCTCTGCCAAGTAATACAACGACTACTATTCCATTGTTGTACCCTTTTATTACAAAAGAATGAGACACTATAAGTTTCACTTCTCCTTTTACTCTCCTTTTCACCCTTCCAATCGCATCCACAACCAATACATTACTAACTACCAACGGAATTGTTCTACAAGCCGACTTCCAAATTTCTTTCTAACCTATATGATGAAAGGTTGCTCTTTCTTCTTTTTTTGGCATCTTTTACATTAATTATATTACAATATTTCAGTCTATTTTCTCTGACAGTGGCTCGAATCCCCTGATTCAGAAATTTCCTTAAAAATATCAACCTCTCCAGCAACTTAGTAGGGCATGTTAGGGTTTTCTTCTAAATTTTCATCATTCTGTGTTTCGATGACACTATCTTCACTACCGTCAAGAGATCCACAGATAACAATATCGCCTTCCACGAGTACTTTCTTCTGGAACATGTAGATTTATATATAATTATATATGTTTGATATGTTAGAACTATTTTTTTAAAAATCACGTTTCTAATATAAATAAATAAAACTATTGATATTTTACTTGGAAGAACAAATTTAAAACCAAAACAGAAAAATTGAAAAATGCGTCATTTTGTTATCATATGATTCCAATGACGTCATTTGCAGTCATCAAAGTTGGAATCTAAATATACAAAAGTACATACCTTGTTAATTCTAAATCCTGCTTTATATGTTTTAATTGGACTGTCGACTATCCATAACTTCTGTTTTGACTAATTAATCTGGCTTCTTATATTAGTTGATTTCACTAACCCCTAACTAGTCAAATGAATTTCGAAAAAATAAACCTAGCCTTGTTTGGTCACGTGGCAACTTTTTGCATATGATTAAATAAGGTTTTACATTAAAGAGGATAAACAGAGGAAGATTGCCAAAAATTACGAATACACAGAAATTGTTACATTACACAGAAATAATTAGAGAACTGTGCCAAGAAGCCAGAATAAACATACATTGTGACATTAAACAGCATTAAACACAGAAATGGTGCAAACAAGTAAGTATAAATAGAAATTGTGACAGTAAACAGGATTAACCACAGAAATTGTGCCAAGAAACAAAAAGAATAAACAGAAATTGTGACATTTAAAAGGAAAACACAGAAATTATGCTATTAAACAGGAATAAACGCAGGTTTTACATTAACCAGGAATAAACAGAAATTGTGCCAACAAATAGGAATAAACACAGAAACTGCGCTATTCAACATGAATAAGTCAGAGATTGTGCCAAGAAGCAAGAATAAACAGAAATTGTGACAGTAAACAGGATTGAGCACAAGAATTGTGTCAAGAAGCAAGAACAAACAAGAATTTGACTTTTAAACAGGATTAAACACAGAAATTGTGCAAACAAGCAACAATAAGCATAAATTATGACAGCAAACAGGATCAAACACAGAAATTTGCCATTAAGCAGAAATTGTAACATTAGACAAGTCAGAAAATGTGCCATTGAACAAGAATAAACAAAATAATTGTGCCATTTAATTGGAACAAATATATAAATTGTGCCAATAAGCAGGAATAAAGAAAAAACTGTGTTATTAATTACCAATAATCCCAATTTGTGCCAATGAGGAATAAATATAGAAATTGTGTTGTTAAATAAGAATAAGAGTAGAAATGTCCCATTTAATTACAACAATTTGTTCGCAGTTTTTATTCACTATAAATCTGCTTTCGGATTGGAATCTCCTCAAACAAATGAGACAATTTTTCGTGGTTTATAATTAAATGTTATGTATAGAAGAAGAACGAAGAAAGTTCATATTCCTGACTTTAATGTACTTGTAGGACCTATCTTTTTTCTTTAATTTAATCGTTATTATTATTTTCTTTTCTGTTATGTTTAAACGTTAATTAAAGTCCAAAGCTTCGCAGACCTTCCATTTTCCTTGTGCACGACAGGGGATGCTTTCAACGTGCATTTCTGAACATTCGGTCATTTAATTTCAATGTTTTCCATTTGCCTTATAATGAAATCGTCCCCAAAGAGCGAGAACTCAATTATGTAGCCATCAACCTATCCTCTCTTTCTCCCAACCCAGTGTCATTTGCATCTCTTCGTGACATCTTCGTTGTATCTCAGTGCGTTTGTCCTTCCACCACCAAATATCTACCTTTACGTCAATACAATGGACATAATGAGTCTGGAAAATGGATCTTAAAAAGCGATCATTAATTGCTAAAAAAATTCTCAAGTGATCTTAGTACCAGAGGGAATTTCAGTTTCTATTATTTTGATTTTCAAATTTCTTGTTTTAACACAAAGCAAGTGAATGACCGTGTGCATATGAGTGAGATTGAGTTCCTATGTGTGTGTTTGTGTATTCGGATGTATACAATACAACCCGTTGTTCCTTGTTTTATCAAAAGACTCCGATCAGGAATATTCTGTAAGGCTAAGTTCAATAGCGTCTACTCTTTTGATCAAATCTTGTTCAAAATTGAATTTGTTGTGTGGTTTTATGCATCTTTCGACATTTCGACGTACATCTTAATCAAACCTTTCAAATCTTCCCTTGCATACTTTTCCAAAGAAAGGTTTGACGATGAGAGTCCAGAATAACGGGGTTCGTTCAGTTATTATCATCACGGAACAGTACAAAAGGTTACGTATTCAGACCTTTGTCAATTCCAGAGAATCTGACCCGATACGGTCACATAGACTTCAATATCAATAATGGTCAGGAACATTATCTGAATTACTTCCCGGTATCTTATATACAACAATACGAAAAAGATTTTTCTCTTTTATTGTGTACCAGAGGGGCGAACGGTTACGTGTTAATACGAGTCCAGGATTTCATTTAGCGAATTTGTTCTGCATTGAATACAAGGTAGAGCTGAATAAAAAAAAATGGTACAGTACTCTCAATATTGAGTCCATGGCATTATAACCCCCGTGATCAGTCAGATCACCACACCTCCAGAACACTAATCATCTCTCAAGGATAAGCAATGGTGGTTTGTCCCATGAGGGCGTAAACACAGCCATTGGTAATCTTTGTCCCTTCATGGATAATTCCTTTATTCATCGGCCAATGGAAGTTGTAGAGTAGTGTATAATATCTTTTTTTCTCATCACTGAGGTTTGAATGGAGTAAAAGGCAAAAAAATACAAAAGAAGACAAGAAAAGAGAGGGTTGGAAGGTGGATTTAGAAGAAAGGGATAGAAGATGAAAGAGGGTATAGCTGTATAACGGAGAAAAATAGACTTTTCAGTGTGTCGAGAAAAAACCGTATCCAGTCTTTGCCTTTCTTGAAAAAATATAAAAAAAAGGACAAAAAACGTTCGGGAGGCAATATTGAAAATTTAATCATAAAATTATTAAAATTTTATTAAAATATTATACAAAACTTAAAGTTTTATTTTACATTATATTAATAAGTCTATGAAATCTCAATTTCGACTTTTAATATTTATATGATTGGAAATGCGTTTGGTCGTTTTACCATTGATTTATACTAAATTATTTAGGTCTATTTCAGTAATGACCTACATTTTAACGAAGGAGTCGAACAATAGCAAATAAACAACACAAAACTACCAATTTTTAATTCATGAACAAGGTGACCAAGAGTACCATTACATATGCACATGTGTCAGGCAAAATTATTAACAATATTGTCGAAGAATAGGCTAAAAGATCCGAAAACAACGTAAGTTATATACAAACTACATACATTTCACCATTTTCAAAGTTCTACCATTAAAGGTTGAAAGACAAAACATCTTAAAAATTTATAGATTTAAATATAAAAAAGGCAAGTTTTTTTGAGCATTTGAATAATAATTTTATCTTAGTTTGGTTATGACTTATATTTTTGATCAAAGTTATTTCTAAAAATTATTTTCTAATATCAAAAAACAAAATGGTAAAGTTCAGAAATAAATATAAGTATCGAAATTTTGTAAATTTTTAAAACCTAAAGAATTACAAATGTTGAAGCCAGAAAATTGATTTTTATATATCTTCTTTTATAACTATATTTTAGCATCGTGATATTTTGAAAAGGGTGAAATTTAGTTTAGAGTTCCTTTTTAAAATTATTATAATTGGCGAAATTCAGAAAATTGATAAAAATTTAACCATGGCTCATTTTTTTTATTTTAAATTTTAATCTTAGTAGCGAAGCGCAAGCTCCCCCTCTCCCCCATTAGGAAGGGAGTGGCGAAGCCATTGCCTGGTATTCATATAAGACAAACTTTCCATTTATTTTGCCAAAACTTTAGATTTTGAAGCATTAATAATTAACAGAATGAAAAACAAAATCTATCTGCCCTCGAAGCCTTCCTTGTCAACGAACCTTTGCTTGGTTTTTTACACTGATTCTCAAAGGGGAGACAATTGACACTTGGCTCTCAAAAGAAATTTGGCACTTGACTCTCAGGAGACACTTGGTACTTGACTCTCAGGAAACACTTGACACTCAACTCTCATGAGACACTTAACACTTGACTCCCAGGAGGTATAACACTTAAAAAACAGGATACACATGACTATCAGAGGATATTTGAATCTCAGGAGGCAATTGACTCTCAAGAGACACTTGATACTTAACTTTCAGGAGACACTTGACGTTTGACTCTCATGAGACACTTGATATTTGACTCTCAGGAGACACTTGCCAAATGGCTCTCAGGAGACACGACGCTTGAGGCTCAAGAGATACGATGCTTGACTCTCGGGGGACACTTGACTCTCAGGAGAGACTTGACACTTGACTCTCAGGAGACACGACGCTTGACTCTTAGGAGATACGACGCTGACTCGCAGGAGACACTTGACATTTGACTTTCAGGAGACACGACGCTTGACTCTTAGGAGACACGACGCTTGACTCTCAGGAGACATAACACTTAACAAACAGGATAAACTTGATTATCAGGAGACATTTGACTCTTAGGAGACACTTGACTCTTAGGAGTTATTTGACCCTTAATTCTGAGGAGACAGCACTTGACTCTTAGGATATACTTGACTCTCAGGACATTGGCTCTCAGGAGACATTTGACTCTCAAGAGACACTTGACTCACAGGAAACCATTAACACTTGATTCTCAGGAAATACTTGACACTTTACTCTCAGTAGACACTTGATACTTGACTCTGAAAAGTCACCTGACACTTCACTCTCAGGAGAGATTCTTCAAACCGGGAAAGATTAATCACTCTGTGTATGTAGTAAATATCAAATTACACAATTTTAAGGGCAATCACCGTTCACCCCGAACTACTGTTCCACGCTTAATTACTGCAGTAAAAGAATCTAGGTGTAAAATAATAATAATAATTCGTAATTCAATATCAAAAAGGAATTGAGAAAACGTAGGGTTGTAAGAGAAGGAATATGACCTGGGATTCTGAACATTCCCAAAGAACGCTCTAGGACCATTGTTGTTTATAATGTATGTTAATGACCTTTGTAGTAATTTACACTCCATAATTTCAAAGTTTGTGTAAGAAACACACTTGAGAAATTAGGCATTATATCGCTGTGACTCCTAAAATTTAAACACTGATTTGAATAGAATAGTTGAATCGGCCGAAAAGTGGCAGATAAGATTTAACCTAAATAAGTGTAGTGTATTGCTCCACGTCACCAAAATTCTCAGCAGGTGTTGTACATGAGTGGTCGTAATCTAAATGCGCTTTCTGTTGTAATAAATCGCGGTCTCTAAATTTCGAGCAACTTAAAAGATTCTAATCAATATAGTGTAGTTTTGCAAAAATCAAGGTTCTGAGTTACATATTTATGTAGCTAGGAATTTCTCATTTAACTCAAAAGATATTTTGTTTCTTGATGTATATAAGTCGCTTGTTAGAACACATTTGAAGTACAAAGTTAAATTATGGTTCCCTCATATCCAAAGGAGAAAGCAATCATAGAGCGAGTTCAGCGTAGAGCGGCAAAATTGATCCGTGAACTTAGAAATAAACCATATGAAGAGAGAAAGGGATCTTGGTCTGTTTTCACTTGAAAAATCATCGTTTGCGCGGAACATAAATCGAAGTCTTTAAAATACTAAATGGCGTTGCTGATATTCAGTACGAGTTGCAATTTTAGGTGGATAACAGAGCAACCACCATGAATAATGAATCAAAACTTGTTAAAAACAAGGTCTGCTGACCAACAAGTCGCGTGCTCTCACTTATTCTGATTTATGACCTCCTTACGTACAAAACCTTCAATAATTCCTGAACTAAGCTTGGAAGGACCTTGAAAATTCTATCATTCGAATAAGAATGTAAAACAACATAAGGTTTTCAAATTTCGTTAGAGTGGTCCGAAAAGTTATGATGTTATTGATCCTCCCCCGCAAATATAATTCCTGAGCTTACCTGGGGAGGACTTTGACAATTATACCATTCGAAAGAGAATGTAAAACAACACAAGGGTATCAAATTTCGTTAAAATCGGCCCAATAGTTACAATTTTATTACAAATAAAATAAAAGCAAAACGACGACCGACCGAACGAACGAACGACAAGGTGAGATGTAAAGTCGCTCGCGACTAGACCTGCACGCGACTAAAAATAACACACTAAGCACAGAATTTTGATTGTATAGGATTGCTCAAATATGGAATAGCAACTTAGCAATTAGTTGAAAGTAATTGACTCAATATATTCAAGAATAGAATCGCTAAATATTATATAAATATATAAACTTATTAAAATTCCAAAATATGAAATAACTGATATTCAAATTATATTTTTATTTCACTAACTATGAGTAGGATCCTCTACCCTCCTTGCCTTACTTTCTAGGACTGGCTGTGAGTGAACCCTGGGATCTTTGCTGGTCCATAATTTGGAGTAATTCTGTAAACATGAGTCTATGGGCACCAAATTGGATAGCGTTGTATATGATCCTGTATATAACTATACAGTTGAGCCCAGCCATCCCTACGCCTCTCTATTCGTACAACTCGCCATTCGTCCAACTTGTTCACGTAAAATTCAACTCGTCATTCTTACGCTGCCGCACGATTCGGACAACGTCGCTGGCGTACACCAGGTCAGTCTCGTGCTTGCTTCCGTATGCTACGTACGTTTCGTGTAACTTTGTGCTACAGTATTTTATTGCTATTTTGTTATTTTTATTGAAAACAGCGCATCCATGAATCCAAAAAAGATCATTGATTCAACCAAGCTTAAAAGGAAATCAGTGAGAACGACAATTGAATTGAAAGAAGAACTCATTGCGAACTTTGAAAGTAGAACAAGTGTCTCCGACCTGGCAACTCAGTATGGTATGGCGAAATTAACCATATCGTCCACAGTGAAAAATAAAGACAAAATAAAAGGGCTAATGTGGCAAAAGAAGAGACTGTTCTTGCTGTGAACAGGACACCTATATTGAACAAGGAGAAAAACCTTTGTTAGTTTGGATTAACGAAAAACAATTTGCTGGTGACAGCATTTCTGAAACAATAATTTGTGAAAAGCAAAGCGGTTGTATGATGACCTTTAGCGAGACAGCCCTGGAACCAGTGCGCAAAGTGATAAATATAAAGCGAGTAGGGGGTGGTTTGATCGATTTAAGAAGTGAAATGGCATTCACAGTATTGTTAGGCATGGGGAGGCTGCCATTGCAGACAAAGTTGCTGCTGAAAAGTTTGTTGGGGAATTTAAAAACATTGTAGAAAGTAAGGGATTTACTCTTAACTAAGTTTTTAATTGTGACGGAACTGGCCTCGTCTGGAAGAAGATGCCTTAGAGGACCTAAATTAAAGGAGAGGATAAATCATTGGCAGAACACAAGCATATGAAAGACAGGCTTACACTCTTATTTTGTGCTGATGCTAGTGGGGGACCTCAAAATTAAACCTTTGCTTATCTACCACTCAGAAAATCCAAGAGTATTCAAGAAAAATAATGTCATAAAAAATAAACTCATTGTAATGTGGAGAGCTAATAGTAAGGCTTGGGTAACAAGGCAGTTTTTCACCGAGTGGATTTATGAAGTGTTTGCCCCGAGTATGACAAAATATCTAGAGGAGAAAGGTTTACTACTCAAGGCCTTTCTTGTAATGGACAACGCCCCTGATCACCCTCCATGCATGAAAGAAGATCTAAAGGGTGAATATAGCTTTATCCAAGTAAAGTTTTTGCCCCCTAACACCACTCCGCTAATCCAGCCCATAGATCAACAGGTCATTTTAAACTTCAAAAAGTTTTACCTAAAAGCACTTTTTCAAAGGTCCTTTGAAGTTACCTGTGACATGGAACTAACGCTCAGGGACTTTTGGAAGAACCATTTCAATATCCTTCATTGCTTGAGGATAATAAACAAAGGCTGGGGAGAAGATTCGTTCAGGACGCTGAACTCTGCCTGGAAGAATCTGTGGCAAGAATGTGTGGCAGCCAGAGACTTTAAAAGCTTTGACACAGAGCCTGAAGTGGTGGATGATATTGTTTCTCTGCGGAACACCATGGGTTTGGCTGTAGACAGTGATGATGAGGAAGAGTTGGTCGAAGACCACCGGAATGAGCTGACTACTGAAGAACTCCAAGAAATGCACAGACAGCAGCAAGAAGAAGTGGTTGAAGAAATTTCTTCAGGGGAGGAGGAAAGTAAGGAAAGCATTTCCACTGCAGAAATTAAAGGACTGTGTTACCACTGGGGTAAAACACAGAAAGAGGTGGAAAAATTGCATCCTAACACTGCAGTGGTCAATAGGAGCATCAACCTGTTTAATGACAGCGTTATTGACCATTTTAGAAAAAATATGCAAAATCGTCAAAGGCAGACAACATTGGGGATGTTTTTAAAGAAAGAATCTTAAGATTCATTTGGTGCTAAAAGACAGAAAAAAATAAAAGAAGACCAGAAAGAGAGAAAACGCCAGAAGGGATATTATCTGATGCTTTTATGGAAGCTGACTCCCCTTTTAAACAGTGATATCAACATCCCTCCTCCTCGTCCTTTCCACCTTCCACTTATGCCTTTAGCTCAACTCAGTACAGGTAAAGTGCAGTTAAACTTTTATTTATTTCATGTATCGACAGTACCATATATTTATTGTTTTTTCTTAGCTTTTATGTATTTTATAAATTTCCATTTTTAGCATTTATTTATGGTGATAGATGTAAATTCATTCTTCACCTACGGTTTTATCACTGATAGCAGTCATCCATACTACTCAAATGAGAGCTATATACGCTTGAAAATGAAATAGGTTTAACATTTAATAAATACAAATAAAACATCTAAGAAATTAAAACCTCAACAGTAAGTTCATCATTCAAACTGCTTTATTATTTACAGAAAATCATGCCCAAAATTCATCATTTTGACATTCTTTTAGACTTATTATTTTATAATGCTCAAGTTAATTTTGACATAAACCGCCACTTCAGCCTAACACAGGAGTGTCTGTATGTCGAAATTGCACCACTCCTCAACTTTTCTAGTAGTAAATCATAGATACCAGCCCTTACATTACCTGGCCAAGTGATTGCATAGAATTACTTTCATTCAAACAATACTGCAATTCTTTTTCAAGAATAGATGTACTTTTACATGCTTATTGCATAAAGTAGTCTATCGTTTTGATTATGACTCTTCCAAAGTGTAGTCATCTGCGGTGGAAGTGACGCTGACTGATTATTGCGATGTGTCCACGAGCGGGAACACTGGATTAGAGTCATATGGAAGTGGAAGAGCCGCCCTCACATTTTTCATTTCTAACTGCAACTTCAGAGTTTGAGTTCGCTTCTACTCAAAAGAGCTCGTTTCATTGGTCACCTCAAACCCACAGCGTCATATTTGAGGTTATCATCGCCAATTCATTCGAGCTAATACCAACACCTTTCAAAGTTTGGTTCAGATCAACTTTATATCTCTTATTCCACTCTCCCACACTTTTGTCGCCCTTTTTACGTGACTCTATGTACATGCTTTGCTTAGATATTCTTTCTTCTGGCTTACGTATGTGTGTGCAGTAACATACACAAGGCTGGAAATTCCAGCACGCTCTAAGATCATACTTTAGATACTTTATCCGTCCGCGTTATACCAATAATCCCGTCAAAGTTTCATGTGCTGGGTCTCCTCATGAGCGCCAAACTGGAACATAGCACTGAGACTGGGTGGTCAGGCGCGTAGATGCGACAGTTTCGATACGACTTAAATCATAATAGTTATGCAAAGGCATCTAACATATAATTTATTCATTATTTTTATTGTTGAGGAGGAAAGTCTACGGAGAACAACTCGTACATGTTTGGTACGTGAGCATTCTAAACTGAGGAGTTGTACAAGTTGACATTTACTTTGTGGTTTTGGTAATATGTACATGGTTTTATGTTTTGTATTTTGCTTTATAGACTATTTTTTTAGTCTGCAACGATAAAAAACTAAATTTGAAGATGAATGTGTTAAGTTTAACAATTTACAAATGTAGGAAGTTAAAAAGTATATTTAATATGTCAGTGTTGCTGTTTTTAAGGAGTGCGATTTAAAAAGACATTTCCAAACTAAGACATTAAGTTTAGAAGTAAATTTTAAGAAGGTGAACCACAATGAAGGGTAAAGTATATGTTGAGAAGCTTTAAACAGTGACAATAATTTTAGGTAAAACAGAAAACTATACAAAAAGCTACCAAAATGCCATTTTTGTGGTTGCATATAAAATTGGCCACAAAAACATTTTCTGAATCATAATGTAGAATTCTTGAAACTTGCTTCTGCTGATATGTTGTTGCCTAGAAGAATAAACACAACATAAAACTATATTTTGGCCATTAACAACTGTATGTAGTTCATAATATTGATTCCATTTCTAAGAATTTGTCAGAACATCTAAGTGAGGCTGACGAGTAATTTGAGTGGTAATCTCTTGGACTAGATGAAAGTGCTAATATTCAAGACCCAGCTTAACTCTTTGCGTGTATTAAAGGGATTGATGATAACTTTGCAATTCCTGAAGCATTTCTGTCAGTAGAACCATTGAAGCTTACGACAACGAGCCAAAATGTGTATAATCGTGTAAAAACTGCTTGCAAGGATCCGGTTTGACTGTGAAAAAATATAACAGATGGGGTATCTTAAATGACAGGAAACATGTTAGTCTCATAAATCTTCTTAATGACAATAGTATATTTGAGGATCCACCTCACACAGTGCAATCAGACCAATATTTAGCAAGAAGCTTTGTGTGAATATATTATGGAATTGAAACACGTGATGATTCCGTAGTACAGTAGACACGTCTTTAGGAAAGACCACGGCTTCTCACCTTGGTGATGATGGGAACGGCTCTGACTCGTCTCTCGTTAACTTTTTAGTGCCATCTGTTCTTAGGTTTCTAGTGCAGCCTTCCTCAACTTTCTAGTAGCATGTCATAACTTTCTAGTGCAGCCTTCCTCAACTTTCTAGTAGCATATGTCATCACTTTCTACTGCAATTTGTCCTTACCTTTTTATGGCCATTTTTCCTTAACTTTCTAGTTCCTACGCGGCTATGTGTAAGTTTTCCTTTAATGCTAGATAGCTGAGTCTAAGGTCGCAAGATTCAAGGATAAGGGAACGGATTTGTGACGCTAATAATAGCAATAAGCTGCTGAAAGACGAACTAACTGATTATCTCTCTCTCTCTTTCTCTCTACCTTAATCTCCCTTTCTCTGTCTGTGTTTAATATATATATATATATATATATATATATATATATATATATATATATATATATATATATATATATATATATGCCTCTCGTTTCCAAGGGGCGTGACCTTTTTCACTTAACTTGGATGCGAGGCGGAGCCAAAGTTCAAGAATATGTCCGTCAGTTTCTTTGTTAGGCGGAGTTACAAGAATTATGTGCATCTAATGAACCTACATTTTTTCCACATTTGGGCCCATCCTGTATCAGAGAGACCGTCTGCCTTTCACAGTTCCTCGGAGATTTTAACCGTTCAAGGCAGACATGTCCCTTTATTTGTTCTACTTGTCCCTGTTATATATTAGTGGGATTGTTTCCGTCTGGCAGGTGTTTCCTAGCGTGCGTATGCTTGTGTGTGGTTGCGTAAGAACTCTGGCCTTTCGCTTTGCCCGATTCATAATTTCTTAATAAATATACAATTGTGATATAGTATTTCTTTCTATTTTACATTGGTTCACATCTATTACATGGCATATGAGTTCATTAATTCATGCGTGTACCCACTTTCAGGATTTCATAGATCCACCGGGCGACCATTTGTGGGGGTTCTTCGCTGGGCCTACCTTTCCTGCAATTTGGGTGCTGCAGGCCTACTTTCTTTGCAATTCGGGTGTCACAGATGAACACAACACGAGATTTGCATGACCCCAAAACCTGCTTCACGCAGTTAATTATGCCATATTCTAACCTTGACATTGGTATAACAAAAGAAACGAAAATTTAATACCTATGACTGCACCATATTACACTACACTACACTACACTGCACTGCATTCCACGAGACCACAGTCATGACCAAAAGTTTTGAGACTAATATATATTTTTATTTTTTCCAGTCATTTTAAAATTTAGGTGATAGGAATAATTATTCTAATATTTTAATTATTGCAGGTTTATTAAAATATCAGCATTTCAAAAATAATAAGAAAAAAATGCATTCCTTGGCTTAATCCAAAGTCGCTCTCTGGTCCTGGTCTTGTTCCTATATAAGGTGTATTTCAGTACCTGGAGCTTTGTTATATGATCAAAATGCCAAAATGATGAAAAATATGGGTTAAATAAATTAGTATAATTATAATCTATTTCGTAATTTTTTTTAGAAAATTTTGCCTTTGAATCTTATTTAAGTCCATAAATGTTTTTTTCCAATGAAAAGCGTACAACTATTGTTGCTCCGCAGCAAAGTGTTCTGAAATGCAAGGAGAGAGTAGCTAAGGGTATTGCACCAGGAAGCACCAGCTTTAGGCTCATTAATGACTTTAAAAAGACTGATTACACTCTTGTGAAGAAGACTTCTGGACGCCCATTTGCTTCAAATGTACGCCAAGATCGCCTCCTGGTAAGGTCCCAGCTCAAGAATCGGGTTGCCTCCTGTTCCAAGCTTGCTCACGATTGGAAAGAAGCAAGCTTAAATGCTTCAGCGCGCACGGTGAGGTAGGGACTTTTCGATAAAGGTCTCAAGCCAAAAAGGGCTGCGAAGGAGCCTCATCTCACAAAAAAAGAACCTTACATATAGGATCCACTGTTGGAGATTGTGGCAAAATGATATTCTTTGTTGAAGTTCTTTCCACTTGTTTAGAGTTTCAGGAAGATCACTCATTAAGAAAAGGGGGCGCTTTTGTGAAGCCTGTGTCGTGTCGACAGTGAAGTATTTGGATATTCCAGGTCTCTTGGCCTCTACTTTCCATCTAATAGAACTGCAGCAGTAACAGTTGTGCCCCAGAAGACTGCAACGAACTCAAAATGGTACCAAAGCATGCCTTATTAGCACTTTTTGAAACAGTTCACGACCAATTTGGTGATGATAACTACTTTCCAGCATGATGTAGACCTTATCATAGAGCAAAAATAATAACAAAGTGTTTGGTTTAAAATAAAATCGAACTTTGGGAAGTTTGGCCCAGGAATTCTGCAGATTTGAACCCAATAGAGAATTTGTGGGCGATAGTTAAACTAGCTCTTGATAAATAGAAGCCATCTAATTTGACCAGTTGCGGGTCTCTATTGAACAAATAGAGGCAATATCAGTCAAGATATCATCCAAATTTGCTCTCCATCAACCCAAGAACAAGGAACAGCATTGTAAAAGTTGTGCGCGCGCATCAATTAATTGTATTTATAAATAAAATGTGTTTGGACTCCAATATTTTGTATATTTCACCTTGAAATTAGGATACAAACATATTATAAAGAGGCAACGTTTAAGTAATTCTATAATTTTCACTCTTGGAGTGAACTAAAGGACTATGTTTACATTAAAATTAAGGTGAAAAAAAACTCATCTCCGCAATAAAGTTTTAAAAGATGTTTTTGTAAATGATTAGTGAAGTTAGGAGAAGTAAAAAATATTTGTGAAGTAGCTAACCTGCTCTAGGGCCCGCAATTCTCCAAAAACAAAGTCACTTCTGCAATAAATCAAGTTATTTTGCGTAGTGAAACGTGGATGATCTTTTCTTGCCGACAACCAACGAGGTCATTCTACCTGTCGTCCAATGAATGATTAACAACTGGGTCAGTTCACCTGGCTGTGATTGGGCATAAAAGGGTATAGAAGGGTACGCACACAGGGGCCAAAGACTACGATCAATTCCAAGATGTTGTTGGAGCCAGAGAATTACCACTCCTACCTGACCTTAACCCTTTAAAACCAAACTCCCTTTAGAATCTATTAATTATTCCATTCGTTTATTTAGAATTCCGGTTTGCACGAATTCCTTAATTTTTCCACTTTTCTATTCATTCTTTTAAACAAATTCTTTTTTTTAAAAATGCATCAGAATAAGAATGTCAGAAGTGAAAAGATGTCAAAACACACATTTTATTTTCGTATTTCGCAACGCAATAACAGATAATTATTTCTTTCAAATACTTTAAATAGTGTATACTTTTTAGGGCATTTAGGCATTACATCCTTGGAAAAAAAGGCATTTGCAGCTGGTTAGAAATACTTTAGAGAGAAGTCTCGATTTTAGTATTTTTGAGTCATAATTAGAGTGAATGTAGGGGAGAAGAGATGGAAGGGTAAAGGAGAGAAAGAAGCGGAGAATGAATTGAAGGGAGAATTAGGCAAAGATTAATAGAGAGAGAAGCGGGGAGGAAGAGAGAAAGAAGACATAAAACAAAGTTATTGAAGGGGGCAGAAACAGAATAGGAAAGAGTGCAAATATATGTGTGACAGTGTGTGTGTGTGAGAGAGAGAGAATGAGAGACTTTGGTGAGGAGGGTGAAAGGCGAGCATGGTAAGAGGGTGAGTGGGGGATAAGAGAGGATGAAAACGAAACCTTCTCTCAGATATTGACTGCATTTCAAAAGAATCTGCAGAAGAGCCATTTTCAAAAAAAAAAATTGAAAAGCGCTGCTTCTGATGCCATAGAATTTCGAAAATGAATTTAAATGTTATACGCTTCAGAAAGGTGGAGCAAAAAAAAGAAAAACCCCTGTCAAATCTCAACTGTCCAACACGATTCCTCGCAGACGGATCCATCAGTATTTCGTTCACCTCCGCATCTTAGCTGAAATCAGTTAACTTCCGGCATCTGTTTTTTGCTGTCCTCCCACAATTCGATTGGAGATAGAGCAAATATCTGAAGAATTTCTGTTTGCCTTCCATTCATGTCAATTCACTGTATATAACAGGGTACCACTTTAAATAGAGTAAACACACATGAATATCAGTGCACTTAAAATACCAGATGGGTTTTCAAAAAGTTCGTAGATGAATGGAACAAAATTAAACCAAAAAGAATTATAAATTTTCTATTTCAACAAAAGCTCCATTGATGTCAAACTATTTTTTGCAAATGATTTTCTAAAAAAACGATTCTATAAAACTAAGGATTAAATCAAGTTAAAAAAGCTCAACAACAACAAAAAATATGAATGGAGTTGGGTCAATCGACATTTTTTTTGTTCTTTTTCTTAGTTTAATTCTCATTTTTATAGAATGTGTTTAAATATGGTATCATCGTTTTCAAACATATTTTGACCTCAATGAAGCTTATGTGAAAAAATCAAATTTATACTTATTTTTGTTTAATTTTATTCCATTCTTCTGCGAACTTTTGGAAGACCCTATGTATATATTGGTGTTAAATCGACATTTTCTCTCTACCAGTTATTTGGTACCATCTTTCCCCTAATAAGTTTAGAATTCAATGAGAGTAAAACAAAAAGACATATCGAGAATTCCCGATGCATAATCATATTTCAAACTGCCCAAGATAATAAGTCATGTCGCAAATAAATACAGATGCATTTTGTTAGAAATTCTTATAATGTGGCACAAAAATATCTTCACTTCCTTATTATTATTTGTGGGGTGAAGGCAGATTCATGAGTGTTGCGCACTCTCCCTATCATATAATATCATATAATGTTATATATCATATAATAGCATATAATATACCATAATATAATATAATATCATATTATATGTATTATATGATATTATATATGCCATATAATATAATTAAAATCAGTAAACGTTTCACGGAGCGCGCACGGCAGTCTACGCGCACGCGTAAATGACCGTTAGTTCTGAGTGAACAACGTTGTGGTGCAGGAACAGATCGAAGGTCTGGTAGATACCAATATGAAGCCAGAGAGACAAATATATATTTTGTAATACATATGACATTTGTATATAAAGCGTCTCAAAAACAACTACATATTCTTTATGGTATCATATATTTAATAATTTTAGGGAGAAAAAGCCAAATGTTTCTTATTTTAAACTAGGAAGTCAAATCTAAATCCATCTATTTTAACAAATGGCTCTAATTTACTTGACCAACTTCTTAATATAACTTATGGCTGTATCTGTAATGATGCAGCAGGATGGCATTTAGTCGTTTGGCGTATGTAATTTTAAATTTAATTGGAAACCGTTCAATCAAACATTTTCTTCATCTATATTTCTAATTTACTTTTTGTTTCTTCAAGAAAAATAATTATATGCTTTTATATAGAATAGGGGAATTCTTGTGTTGTAGCAGGGTGAATTTCGAAACAAAGACACTAGTAGTAATCCATATTCAAAATACATAAGATAAATTATCATTTGGTTACTTTTCAAACATAATTTCAATTAGAGGTGGAATGTGAGTCAGAGGTGAGGTGAAATGTGGTTCAGAGATGAGTTGGAATGTGGTTCAAGGATGAGTTGGAATGTGGTTCAGAGATGAGGTGGAATGTGGTTCAGAGATGAGTTGGAATGTGGTTCAACGATAAGTTGGAATGTGGTTCAGAGATGAGGTGGAATGTGGTTTAGAGATGAGGTGAAATGTGGATCAGATATGAGTTGGAATGCGGTTCAGAGAAGAGGTGGAAGGTGGTTCAGAGATGAGTTGGAATGTGATTCAGAGTTGAGTTGGAATGCAAATCAGATATGAGTTAGAATAAGGTTCAGAGATGAGATGAAATATCGTTAAGAGATGAAATGGAATATGGCTCAGATATGAGTGGGAATGCAGTTCAGAGATGAGGTAGAATGTGGTTCAAAGAGTAGGTGGAATGTTGTTCAGAGATGAGGTGGAATGTAGTTGAGAATTGAGTTGGAATGTAGTTCAGAGATAAGATGGAATGTGGTTCAGAGATAAGATGGAATGTGGTTCAGAGATGAGGTGGATTGTAGTTCAGAGATGAGTTGGAATGTGACCCAGAGATGAGTTGGGTGTAATAAGAGATGAGGTGGAATGAGGTTCAGATATGAGTTGGAATGTGGTTCAGAGATGAAGGGGAATGTGGTTCAAAGATGAGGTGGAATGTAGTTCAAAGATGAGTTGGAATGTGGTTCAGAGATTAGTTGGAATGTGGTTCAGATAGAAGTTGGAATGCGGTTCAGAGATGAGGTAGAATGTGGTTCAAATATGAGGTGGAATGTGATTGCGGGATGAGTTGGTATGTAGTTCAAAGATGAGGTGGAATGTGGTTCAGAGATGAGTTGGAATGTGGTTCAAAGATGAGGTGGAATGATGTGCAGGAATGAGGTGGAATGGCGTTCAGAGATGAGTTAAAATGTCGATCAGAGATGACTTAAAATGTGGTTCAAAGATGAGGTGGAATGTTGTTCAGAGATGAGGTGGAATGTGGATCAGAGATGAGGTAGAATGTGGGTCAAATATGAGGTGGAATGTGATTGCGGGATGAGTTGGTATGTAGTTCAAAGATGAGGTAGAATGTGGTTCAGAGATCAGTTGGAATGTAGTTCAAAGATGAGGAGGAATGATGTGCAGGAAAGAGGTGGAATGGCGTTCAGAGATGAGTTAAAATGTCGATCAGAGATGACTTGAATTGTGGTTCAAAGATGAGGTGGAATGTTGTTTAGAGATGAGGTGGAATGTGGATCAGAGATGAGGTGGAATGTGGTTCAGAGAGGAGGTGGAATATGGTTAAGAGATAAGGTGGAATGCGGTTCAGAGATAATGTGGATTGTCGTTCAGAGATGAGGTGGAATGTGGTTCAGAAATGAGGTGGAATGTTTTTCAGAGATAATGAAGAATGTGGTTCAAAGATGAGTTTCAAAGTGGTTCAGATATGAGGTGGAAGTTGGTTAAGATATGAGTTGAAATGCGGTTCAGAGATGAGGTGGAATGTTTTTCAGAGATGAGGAGGAAAGTGGTTCAGAGATGAGTTGGAATGTAGTTCAGAGATGAGTTGGAATGTGATTCCAAGATGAGTTTGAATGTGGTTCAGAGATAAGCTGGAATGCAGTTCAGATATGAGGTGGATTGTGATTCAGAGATGAGTTAGAATGTAGTTCAGAGATGAGGTGGAATATTTTCAGAGATGAGGAGGAATGTGGTTGAGAGATGAGTTGGAATGTGGTTCAAAGATGAGGTGGAATGATGTGAGGAAACGAGGAAGAATGTGGTTCAGAGATGACTTGAAATGTGGTTCAAAGACGAGGTGGAATGTTGTTCAGAGATGAGGTGGAATGTTGTTGAGAGATGTGTTGGAATGTAGATCAGAGATGAGGTGGAATGTGGTTTAGAGAGGAGGTTGAATGTGGTTCAGAAATAAGGTGAAATGCGGTTCAGAGGTAAGGTGGAATGTGGTTCAGAGATGAGGTGGAATGTGGTTCAGAGATGAGGTGCAATGTGGTTCAGATATGAGTTGGAATGCGGATCAGAGATGAGGTGGAATGTTTTTCAGAGATGAGGAGGAATGTGGTTCCGAGATGAGTTGGAATGCGGTTCAAAGAAGAGGTGGAATGTGGTTCAGAGATGAGGTAAAATGTGGTTCAGATATGAGGTAGAATGTGGTTCAGAGATGAGGTGGGATGTTTTTCAGAGATCACGAGGAATGTGGTACAGAGATGAGTTGGGATGCGGTTCAGAGATTGGGTGGAAGTTGGTTTAGAGATGAGGTGGAGTGTGTTTCAGAGATGAGGTGAAATATGGTTCAGATATGAAGTGGAATGCCGTTCAAAGATGAAGTGGAACGTCGTTCAGAGATAAGGTGAAATGTGGTTAAGAAATAAGGTGGAATGTGGTTGAGAGATAAGGAGGAATGTGGATCATAGATGAGTTGGAATGAGGTACAGATATGAGGTGGAATGTGGTTAAGAGATGAGGTGGAATCCGGTTTAGAGATGAGATGGAATGTGGTTGAGAGAAAAGGTGGAATGTGTTTTCAACGATGAGTTGGATTGTGGTTCAGAGATGAGGTAGAATGCGGTTCAGAGATGTGTTGGAATGTGGTTGACAGAGGAGGTGGATGTGGTTCAGAAATATGTGGAAATGTGGTTCAGAAATGAGGTGTAATGTGGTTTAAAGATGAGGTGAAATGTAGTTTAAAGATGAGTTGGAATTTGGTTCAGAGATGAGTTGGAATGTGTTACAGATATGAGTTGGAATAAGGTTCAGAGATGAGGTAAAATGTGGTTTAAAGATGAGGTGGAATGTGATTCAGAGATAAGTTGGAATGTAGTTCAAAGATGAGGTGAAATGTGGTTCCCAGATGAGATGGAATGTGGTTGAGAGAAAAGGTGTAATGTGTTTTCAACGATGAGTTGGATTGTGGTTCAGAGATGAGTTGGAATGTGGTTCAGAGTTAAGTTGGAATGCAAAACAGAGATGAGTTAGAATAAGGGTTAGAGATGAGATGAAATGTCGTTAAGAGATAAAATGGAATATGGCTCAGATATGAGTGGGAATGCGGTTCAGAGATGAGGTAGAATGTGGTTCAAAGAGTAGGTGGAATGTTGTTCAGAGATGAGGTGGAATGTAGTTCAGAATTGAGTTGGAATGTGGTTCAGAGATAAGATGGAATGTGGTTCAGAGATAAGATGGAATGTGGTTCAGAGATGAGGTAGATTGTAGTTCAGAGATGAGTTGGAATGTGACCCAGAGATGAGTTGGGTGTGGTTAAGAGATGAGGTGGAATGAGGTTCAGATATGAGTTGGAATGCGATTCAGAGATTAGGTGGAAAGTGGTTTAGAGATGGGGTGGAATGTGGTTCAGAGATGAGTTGGAATGTGGTTCAGAGATGAGGTGGAATGAGGTTCAGAAATGAGTTGGAATGTGGTTCAGAGATGAAGGGGAATGTGGTTCAAAGATGAGGTGGAATGTAGTTCAAAGATGAGTTGAAATGTAGTTCAGAGATGAGTTGGAATGTGGTTCAGATAGAAATTGGAATGCGGTTCAGAGATGAGGTAGAATGTGGTTCAAATATGAGGTGGAATGTGAGTGCGGGATGAGTTGGTATGTAGTTCAAAGATGAGGTGGAATGTGGTTCAGAGATGAGTTGGAATGTGGTTCAAAGATGAGGTGGAATGATGTGCAGGAATGAGGTGGAATGGCGTTCAGAGATGAGTTAAAATGTCGATCAGAGATGACTTAAATTTGTTCAAAGATGAGGTGGAATGTTGTTCAGAAATGAGGTGGAATGTGGATCAGAGATGAGGTAGAACGTGGTTCAAATATGAGGTGGAATGTGATTGCAGGATGAGTTGGTATGTAGTTCAAAGATGAGCTAGAATGGGGTTCAGAGATGAGTTGGATTGTAGTTCAAAGATGAGGTGGAATGATGTGCAGGAAAGAGGTGGAATGGCGTTCAGATATGAGTTAAAATGTCGATCAGAGATGACTTGAAATGTGGTTCACAGATGAGGTGGAATGTTGTTTAGAGATGAGGTGGAATGTAGATCAGAGATAAGGTGGAATGCGGTTAAGAGATAATGTGGATTGTCGTTCAGAGATGCGGTGGAATGTTGTTCAGAAATGAGGTGGAATGTTTTTTAGAGATGATGAAGAATGTGGTTCAAAGATGAGTTTCAAAGTGGTTCAGATATGATGTTGAAGTTAGTTAAGATATGAGTTGGAATGCGGTTCAGAGATGAGGTGGAATGTTTTTCAGAGATGAGGAGGAAAGTGGTTCAGAGATGAGTTGGAATGCGGTTCAGAAATGAGGTGGAATGTGGTTCAGAGATGAGGTGGAATGTGGTTCAGATATGAGGTGGAATGTGGTTCGGAGATGAGGTGGGATGTGGTTCAGAGATAAGTTGGAATGTAGTTCAGATATTAGTTGGAATGCGGTTCAGAGATGAGGCAGAATGTTGTTTTAAGATTAGGTGGAATGTGATTCAGAGATGAGAGGGAATGTAGTTCAAAGATAAGGTGGAATGTGTTTCAGAGATGAGGTGGAATGTGGTTAAGAGATAAGGTGGAATGTGGTTCAACGATGAGTTGGATTGTGGTTCAGGGATGAGGTAGAATGCGGTTTAGAGATAAGTTGGATTGTGGTTCAGAGATGAGTTGGAATGTGGTTCATAGATGAGGTGGTATGTTTTTCAATGATGAAGAGCAATGTTGTTCAGAGATGAGTTGGAATGAGATTCGGAGATGAGATGGAATGTGGTTCAAAGATGAGGTGAAAATTTGTTCGGAGATGAGTTGAAATGTGGTTCAGAGAAAAGATGGAATGTTGTTCAGAGATGAGGAGGAATGTTGTTCAGAGATGAGTTAGGAATGTGATTCAGAGATGAGTTGGAATGTGTTTCAAAGATGAGGTGGAATGTTGTTCAAAGATGAGGTTAAATGTAGTTTAGAAATGAGTTGGAATGTGGTTCAGAGATAAGATGGAATGTGCTTAAGAGATGAGGTTGAATATAGTTCAGAGATGAGTTGAAATGTGGTTTAGAGATGAGTTGGAATGTGGTTAAGAGATGAGTTGGAATGTGGTTCAGATATGAGTTGGAATGCGGTTCAGAGATGAAGAGGAATGTATTTCAGAGAAGAGGTGGAATGTGGTTTAGAGATGAGTTGGAATGTGGTTCAGAGATGAGTTGAAATGTGATTCCAAGATGAGTTTGAATGTGGTTCAGAAATGAGGTGGAATGCGGTTTAGATATGAGGTGGAATGTGATTCAGAGATGAGTTGGAATGTAGTTCAGAGATGAGGTGGAATATTTTCAGACATGAGGAGGAGTGTAGTTTAGAGATGAGTTGGAATGTGATTTAGAGATGACTTGAAATGTGGTTAAAGATGAAGTGGAATGTTGTTGAGAGATGAGTTGGAATGTGGATCTGAGATGAGGTGAAATGTAGTTCAGAGAGGACGTGGAATGTAGTTTAGAAATAAGGTGGAATGCGGTTTAGAGGTAAGGTGGAATGGAATTCAGAGATGACGTGAAATGTAGTTCAGAGATTAGTTGGAATATAGTTCCGAGATGAGGTGAAATATTTTCAGAGATGAGGAAGAATGTGGTTAGGAGATGAGTTTGAATGTGGTTCAAAGATGACTTGAAATGTGGTTTAAAGATGAGGGGGAATGTTGTTTAGAGGTGAGGGGGAATGTGTATCAGAGATGAGATAAAATGTTGCTAAGAAATGAACGGAATGTAGTTTAAAATCGAGTTGGAATGTGGTTTAGAGATAAGATGGAATGTGGTTCAGAGGTGAGGTGGATTCTAGTTTAGAGATGAGTTGGAATGTGGCCCAGAGTTGACTTGAAAGTGGTTAACAGATGAGGTGGAATGTGGTTCAGATATGAGTTGGAATGCGCTTCAGAGATAAGATGGAATGTGGTTCAGAAAACAGGTGGAATGTGGTTCAGAGATGAGTTTGAATGTGTTCAGAGATGAGGTGGAATGTGGTTCAGAGATGAGTTGGAATTTAGTTCGAAGAGGAGGTGGATATAGTTCAGAAATAAGTGGGAATGTGGTTCAAAGATGGGGTGGAATGTGGTTCAGAGATGAGGTGGAATGTAGTTCAAAGATGAGTTGGAGTGTAGTTCAGAGATGAGTTGGAATGTGGTTCAGATATGAGTTGGAATGCGGTTCAGAGATGAGGTAGAATGTGGTTCAAAGTTAAGGTGGAATGTGATCCAGAGATGAGTTAGAATGTAGTTCAAAGATGAGGTAGAATGTGGTTCCAAGATGAGATGGAATGTGGTTGAGAAAAAAGGTAAAATGTGTTTCAACGATGAGTTGGATTGTCGTTCAGAGATGAGGTAGAAGGCAGTTCAAAGATTAGTTGGATTGTGGTTCATAGATGAGTTAGAATGTAAATCATAGATGAGGTGGAATGTTTTTCAGAGATGAGGAGGAATATGGTTTAGAGATGAGTTGGAATAAGATTCAGAGATGAGTTGAAATGTAGTGTTAAAAATAAGTTGGTGTGTGGATATAGATTAGATGGAATTTTGTTAAGAGATGAGGTGGAATCTAGTTCCGAGATGAGTTGGAATGTGATTCAGAGATGAGTTGGGATGTGGCTCAAAGATAAGGTGGAATGTTGTTCAGAGATGAGGTGGTAAGTAGTTCAGAAATTAGTTAGAAAGTGGTTCATAGATAAGATGGAATGTGGTTAAGAGATGAGGTGGAATGTAGTTCAGAGATGAGTTGAAATGTAGTTCAGAGATGAGTTGGAATGTGGTTCAGATAGAAATTGGAATGCGGTTCAGAGATGAGGTAGAATGTGGTTCAAATATGAGGTGGAATGTGAGTGCGGGATGAGTTGGTATGTAGTTCAAAGATGAGGTGGAATGTGGTTCAGAGATGAGTTGGAATGTGGTTCAAAGATGAGGTGGAATGATGTGCAGGAATGAGGTGGAATGGCGTTCAGAGATGAGTTAAAATGTCGATCAGAGATGACTTAAATTTGTTCAAAGATGAGGTGGAATGTTGTTCAGAAATGAGGTGGAATGTGGATCAGAGATGAGGTAGAACGTGGTTCAAATATGAGGTGGAATGTGATTGCAGGATGAGTTGGTATGTAGTTCAAAGATGAGCTAGAATGGGGTTCAGAGATGAGTTGGATTGTAGTTCAAAGATGAGGTGGAATGATGTGCAGGAAAGAGGTGGAATGGCGTTCAGATATGAGTTAAAATGTCGATCAGAGATGACTTGAAATGTGGTTCACAGATGAGGTGGAATGTTGTTTAGAGATGAGGTGGAATGTAGATCAGAGATAAGGTGGAATGCGGTTAAGAGATAATGTGGATTGTCGTTCAGAGATGCGGTGGAATGTTGTTCAGAAATGAGGTGGAATGTTTTTTAGAGATGATGAAGAATGTGGTTCAAAGATGAGTTTCAAAGTGGTTCAGATATGATGTTGAAGTTAGTTAAGATATGAGTTGGAATGCGGTTCAGAGATGAGGTGGAATGTTTTTCAGAGATGAGGAGGAAAGTGGTTCAGAGATGAGTTGGAATGCGGTTCAGAAATGAGGTGGAATGTGGTTCAGAGATGAGGTGGAATGTGGTTCAGATATGAGGTGGAATGTGGTTCGGAGATGAGGTGGGATGTGGTTCAGAGATAAGTTGGAATGTAGTTCAGATATTAGTTGGAATGCGGTTCAGAGATGAGGCAGAATGTTGTTTTAAGATTAGGTGGAATGTGATTCAGAGATGAGAGGGAATGTAGTTCAAAGATAAGGTGGAATGTGTTTCAGAGATGAGGTGGAATGTGGTTAAGAGATAAGGTGGAATGTGGTTCAACGATGAGTTGGATTGTGGTTCAGGGATGAGGTAGAATGCTGTTTAGAGATAAGTTGGATTGTGGTTCAGAGATGAGTTGGAATGTGGTTCATAGATGAGGTGGTATGTTTTTCAATGATGAAGAGCAATGTTGTTCAGAGATGAGTTGGAATGAGATTCGGAGATGAGATGGAATGTGGTTCAAAGATGAGGTGAAAATTTGTTCGGAGATGAGTTGAAATGTGGTTCAGAGAAAAGATGGAATGTTGTTCAGAGATGAGGAGGAATGTTGTTCAGAGATGAGTTAGGAATGTGATTCAGAGATGAGTTGGAATGTGTTTCAAAGATGAGGTGGAATGTTGTTCAAAGATGAGGTTAAATGTAGTTTAGAAATGAGTTGGAATGTGGTTCAGAGATAAGATGGAATGTGCTTAAGAGATGAGGTTGAATATAGTTCAGAGATGAGTTGAAATGTGGTTTAGAGATGAGTTGGAATGTGGTTAAGAGATGAGTTGGAATGTGGTTCAGATATGAGTTGGAATGCGGTTCAGAGATGAAGAGGAATGTATTTCAGAGAAGAGGTGGAATGTGGTTTAGAGATGAGTTGGAATGTGGTTCAGAGATGAGTTGAAATGTGATTCCAAGATGAGTTTGAATGTGGTTCAGAAATGAGGTGGAATGCGGTTTAGATATGAGGTGGAATGTGATTCAGAGATGAGTTGGAATGTAGTTCAGAGATGAGGTGGAATATTTTCAGACATGAGGAGGAGTGTAGTTTAGAGATGAGTTGGAATGTGATTTAGAGATGACTTGAAATGTGGTTAAAGATGAAGTGGAATGTTGTTGAGAGATGAGTTGGAATGTGGATCTGAGATGAGGTGAAATGTAGTTCAGAGAGGACGTGGAATGTAGTTTAGAAATAAGGTGGAATGCGGTTTAGAGGTAAGGTGGAATGGAATTCAGAGATGACGTGAAATGTAGTTCAGAGATTAGTTGGAATATAGTTCCGAGATGAGGTGAAATATTTTCAGAGATGAGGAAGAATGTGGTTAGGAGATGAGTTTGAATGTGGTTCAAAGATGACTTGAAATGTGGTTTAAAGATGAGGGGGAATGTTGTTTAGAGGTGAGGGGGAATGTGTATCAGAGATGAGATAAAATGTTGCTAAGAAATGAACGGAATGTAGTTTAAAATCGAGTTGGAATGTGGTTTAGAGATAAGATGGAATGTGGTTCAGAGGTGAGGTGGATTCTAGTTTAGAGATGAGTTGGAATGTGGCCCAGAGTTGACTTGAAAGTGGTTAACAGATGAGGTGGAATGTGGTTCAGATATGAGTTGGAATGCGCTTCAGAGATAAGATGGAATGTGGTTCAGAAAACAGGTGGAATGTGGTTCAGAGATGAGTTTGAATGTGTTCAGAGATGAGGTGGAATGTGGTTCAGAGATGAGTTGGAATTTAGTTCGAAGAGGAGGTGGATATAGTTCAGAAATAAGTGGGAATGTGGTTCAAAGATGGGGTGGAATGTGGTTCAGAGATGAGGTGGAATGTAGTTCAAAGATGAGTTGGAGTGTAGTTCAGAGATGAGTTGGAATGTGGTTCAGATATGAGTTGGAATGCGGTTCAGAGATGAGGTAGAATGTGGTTCAAAGTTAAGGTGGAATGTGATCCAGAGATGAGTTAGAATGTAGTTCAAAGATGAGGTAGAATGTGGTTCCAAGATGAGATGGAATGTGGTTGAGAAAAAAGGTAAAATGTGTTTCAACGATGAGTTGGATTGTCGTTCAGAGATGAGGTAGAAGGCAGTTCAAAGATTAGTTGGATTGTGGTTCATAGATGAGTTAGAATGTAAATCATAGATGAGGTGGAATGTTTTTCAGAGATGAGGAGGAATATGGTTTAGAGATGAGTTGGAATAAGATTCAGAGATGAGTTGAAATGTAGTGTTAAAAATAAGTTGGTGTGTGGATATAGATAAGATGGAATTTTGTTAAGAGATGAGGTGGAATCTAGTTCCGAGATGAGTTGGAATGTGATTCAGAGATGAGTTGGGATGTGGCTCAAAGATAAGGTGGAATGTTGTTCAGAGATGAGGTGGTAAGTAGTTCAGAAATTAGTTAGAAAGTGGTTCATAGATAAGATGGAATGTGGTTAAGAGATGAGGTGGAATGTAGTTCAGAGATGAGTTCGAATGTGGTTCAGAGATGAGTTGGAATGTGGCTAAGAGATGAGTTTGAATGTGGTTCAGATATGAAATCGAATGCGTTTCAGAGATGAGGTGGAATGTAGTTTAGAGAAGAGGTGGAATGTCGTTCAGAGATGAGTTGGAATGTAGTTCAGAGATGAGTTGGAATGTGATTCCAAGATGAGTTTGAATGTGGTTCAGAGATAAGCTGGAATGCAGTTCAGATATGAGGTGGATTGTGATTCAGAGATGAGTTGGAATGTAGTTCAGAGATGAGGTGGAATATTTTCAGGGATGAGAAGGAATGTGTTTGAGAGATGAGTTGGAATGTGGTTCAAAGATGAGGTGGAATGATGTGAGGAAACGAGGAAGAATGTGGTTCAGAGATGACTTGAAATGTGGTTCAAAGACGAGGTGGAATGTTGTTCAGAGATGAAGTGGAATGTTGTTGAGAGATGTGTTGGAATGTAGATCAGAGATGAGGTGAAATGTGGTTTAGAGAGGAGGTTGAATGTGGTTCAGAAATAAGGTGAAATGCGGTTCAGAGGTAAGGTGGAATGTGGTTCAGAGATGAGGTGGAATGTGATTCAGAGATGAGTTGCAATGTGGTTCAGATATGAGTTGGAATGCGGATCAGAGATGAGGTGGAATGTTTTTCAGAGATGAGGAGGAATGTGGTTCAGAGATGAGTTGGAATGCGGTTCAAAATGAGGTGGAATGTGGTTCAGAGATGAGGTGGAATGTGGTTCAGATATGAGGTAGAATGTGGTTCAGAGATGAGGTGGGATGTTTTTCAGAGATCACGAGGAATGTGGTACAGAGATGAGTTGGGATGCGGTTCAGAGATTGGGTGGAAGTTGGTTTAGAGATGAGGTGGAGTGTGTTTCAGAGATGAGGTGGAATGTGGTTCAGATATGAAGTGGAATGCCGTTCAAAGATGAAGTGGAACGTCGTTCAGAGATGAGGGAAAATGTGGTTCAGAAATAAGGTGGAATGTGGTTGAGAGATAAGGAGGAATGTGGATCATAGATGAGTTGGAATGAGGTACAGATATGAGTGGAATGTGGTTAAGAGATGAGGTGGAATGCGGTTCAGAGATGAGATGGAATGTGGTTGAGAGAAAAGGTGGAATGTGTTTTCAACGATGAGTTGGATTGTGGTTCAGAGATGAGGTAGAATGCGGTTCAGGGATGAGTTGGAATGTGGTTGACAGAGGAAGTGGATGTGGTTCAGAAATGAGGTGTAATGTGGTTTAGGGATGAGGTGAAATGTAGTTTAAAGATGAGTTGGAATTTAGTTCAGCGATTAGTTGGAATTTGTTACAGATATGAGTTGGAATAAGGTTCAGAGATGAGGTAAAATGTGGATCATAGATGAGGTGGAATGTGATTCAGAGATGAGTTAGAATGTAGTTCAAAGATGAGGTGAAATGTGGTTCCGAGATGAGATGGAATGTGGTTGAGAGAAAAGGTGGAATGTGTTTTCAACGATGAGTTGGATTGTTGTTCAAAGATGAGTTGGAATGTGGTTCAGAGTTAAGTTGGAATGCAAATCAGAGATGAGTTAGAGTAAGGTTCAGAGATGAGATGAAATGTCGTTAAGAGATGAAATGGAATATGGCTCAGATATGAGTGGAAATGCGGTTCAGAGATGAGGTAGAATGTGGTTCAAAGAGTAGGTGGAATGTTGTTCAGAGATGAGGTGGAATGTAGTTCAGAATTGAGTTGGAATGTGGTTCAGAGATAAGATGGAATGTGGTTCAGAGATAAGATGGAATGTGGTTCAGAGATGAGGTGGATTGTAGTTCAAAGATGAGTTGGAATGTGACCCAGAGATGAGTTGGGTGTGGTTAAGAGATGAGGTGGAATGAGGTTCAGATATGAGTTGGAATGCGATTCAGAGATTAGGTGGAAAGTGGTTCAGAGATGGGGTGGAATGTGGTTCAGAGATGAGTTGGAATGTGGTTCAGAGATGAGGTGAATGTGGTTCAGAAATGAGTTGGAATGTGGTTAGAGATGAAGGGGAATGTGGTTCAAAGATGAGGTGGAATGTAGTTCAAAGATGAGTTGGAATGTGGTTCAGAGATGAGTTGGAATGTGGTTCAGATAGAAATTGGAATGCGGTTCAGAGATGAGGTAGAATGTGGTTCAAATATGAGGTGGAATGTGATTGCATGATGAGTTGGTATGTAGTTCAAAGATGATTTGGAATGTGGTTCAGAGATGAGTTGGAATGTGGTTCAAAGATGAGGTGGAATGATGTGCAGGAATGAGGTGGAATGGCGTTCAGAGATAAGTTAAAATTCGATCAGAGATGACTTAAAATGTGGTTCAAAGATAAGGTGGAATGTTGTTTAGAGATGAGGTGGAATGTGGATCAGAGATGAGATAGAATGTGGTTCAAATATGAGGTGGAATGTGATTGCGGGATGAGTTGGTATGTAGTTCAAAGATGAGGTAGAATGTGGTTCAGAGATCAGTTGGAATGTAGTTCAAAGATGAGGTGGAATGATGTGCAGGAAAGAGGTGGAATGGCGTTCAGAGATGAGTTAAAATGTTGATCAGAGATGACTTGAAATGTATTTCAAAAATGAGGTGGAATGTTGTTTAGAGATGAGGTGGAATGTGGATCAGAGATGAGGTGGAATGTGGTTCAGAGAGGAGGTGGAATATGGTTCAGAGATAAGGTGGAATGCGGTTCAGAGATAATGTGGATTGTCGTTTAGAGATGAGGTGGAATGTGGTTCAGAAATGAGGTGGAATGTTTTTCAGAGATGATGAAGAATTTGGTTCAAAGATGAGTTTCAAAGTGGTTCAGATATGAGGTGGAAGTTGGTTAATATATGAGTTGGAATGCGGTTCAGAGATGAGGTGGAATGTTTTTCAGAGATGAGGGGGAAAGTGGTTCAGAGATGAGTTGGAATGCGGTTCAGAAATGAGGTGGAATGTGGTTCAGAGATGAGGTGGAATGTGGTTTAGATATGAGGTGGAATGTGGTTCGGAGATGAGGTGGGATGTTTTTCAGCGATGAGGAGGAATGTGGTTCAGAGATGAGTTGGAATGCAGATCAGAGATTAGGTGGAATGTGGTTAAGAGATGAGGTGGAATGTGATTCAGAGATGAGTTGGAATGTGGTTCAGATAAGAGGTGGAATGTGGTTCAGACATGAGGTCGAATGTTGTTCCGATATGAGGTGGAATGTGGTTAAGAAATAAGTTGGAATGTGGTTCAGATATGAGTCGTAATGCGGTTCAGAGATGACATTGAATGTGGTTAAGAGAAGAGGTGGAATGTGGTTCAGAGATGAGTTGGAATGTGGTTCAGAGATAAAGGTGGAATGTGGTTCAGAGATGAGTTGGAATGTGGTTTAGAGATAAGGTGGATGTGGTGTTAGAAATGAGTTCGATGTGGTTCAGAGATAAGGTGGAATTTAATTCAGAGATGAGGTGGAATGTAGTTCAAAGATCAGTTGGAATGTGGTTTAGAGATAATTTGGAATGTAGTTACAGATATTAGTTGGAATGCGGTTCAGAGATGAGGCAGAATGTGGTTTCAAGATTAGATGGAATGTGATTCAGAGATGAGAGGGAATGTAGTTCAAAGATTAGGTGGAATGTGCTTCAGAGATGAGGTGGAATGTGGTTGAGAGAGAAGGTCGAATGTGGTTTAACGATGAGTTGGATTGTGGTTCAGAGATGAGGTAGAATGCGGTTTAGAGATAAATTGGATTGTGGTTCAGAGATGAGTTGGAATGTGGTTCATAGATGAGGTGGTATGTTTTTCAATGATGAAGAGGAATGTGGTTCAGAGATGAGTTGGAATGAGATTCGGAGATGAGATGGAATGTGGTTCAAAGATGAGGTGAAAATTTGTTCGGAGATGAGTTGAAATGTGGTTCATAGAAAAGATGGAATGTTGTTCAGAGATGAGGAGGAATGTTGTTCAGAGATGAGTTAGGAATGTGATTCAGAGATGAGTTGGAAGGTGTTTCAAACATGAGGTGGAATGTTTTTCAAAGATGAGGTTAAACTTAGTTTAGAAATGAGTTGGAATGTGGTTCAGAGATAAGATGGAATGTGGTTAAGAGATAAGGTGGGATATAGTTCAGAGATGAGTTGAAATGTGGTTCAGAGATGAGTTGGAATGTGGTTAAGAGATGAGTTGGAATGTGGTTCCGATATGAGTTGGAATGCGGTTTAGAGATGAAGAGGAATGTATTTCAGAGAAGAGGTGGAATGTGGTTCAGAGATGAGTTGGAATGTGGTTCAGAGATGAGTTTAAATGTGATTCCAAGATGAGTTTGCATGTGGTTTAGAGATGAGGTAAAACGAGGTTCAGATATGAGGTGGAATGTGATTTAGAGATGAGTTGGAATGTAGTTCAGAGATGAGGTGGAATATTTTCAGAAATGAGGAAGAGTGTAGTTTAGAGATGAGTTGGAATGTGGTTTAGAGATGACTTGAAATGTGGTTAAAGATGAAGTGGAATGTTGTTGAGAGATGAGGTTGAATGTGGATCTGAGATGAGGTGAAATGTAGTTCAGAGAGGACGTGGAATGTAGTTCAGAAATAAGGTGGAATGCTGTTCAGAGGTAAGGTGGAATGGGGTTCAGAGATGAGGTGAAATGTGGTTCAGGGATTAGTTGGAATATAGTTCCAAGATGAGGTGAAATATTTTCAGAGATGAGGAAGAATGTGGTTAGGAGATGAGTTTGAATGTGGTTTAAAGATGACTTGAAATGTGGTTTAAAGATGAGCTGGAATGTTGTTTAGAGATGAGGGGGAATGTGTATCAGAGATGAGATAAAATGTTGCTGAGAAATGAACGGAATGTAGTTCAAAATCGAGTTGGAATGTGGTTTAGAGATAATATGGAATGTGGTTCAGAGGTGAGGTGGATTCTAGTTTAGAGATGAGTTGGAATGTGGCCCAGAGTTGACTTGAAAGTGGTTAACAGATGAGGTGGAATGTGGTTCAGATATGAGTTGGAATGCGGTTCATAGATGAGATGGAATGTGGTTCAGAAAACAGGTGGAATGTGGTTCAGAGATGAGTTTGAATGTGGTTCAGAGATGAGGTGGAATGTGGTTCAGAGATGAGTTGGAATTTAGTTCGAAGAGGAGGTGGATATAGTTCAGAAATAAGTGGGAATGTGGTTCAAAGATGGGTTGGAATGTGGTTCAGAGATGAGGTGGAATGTAGCTCAAAGATGAGTTGGAGTGTGGTTCAGAGATGAGTTGGAATGTGGTTCAGATATGAGTTGGAATGCGGTTCAGAGATGAGGTAGAATGTGGTTCAAAGTTAAGGTGGAATGTGATCTAGAGATGAGTTAGAATGTAGTTCAAAGATGAGGTAGAATGTGGTTCCAAGATGAGATGAAATGTGGTTGAGAGAAAAGGTAAAATGTGTTCTAACGATGAGTTGGATTGTGGTTCAGAGATGAGGTAGAAGGCAGTTCAGAGATTAGTTGGATTGTGGTTCAGAGATGAGTTGGAATGTAAATCATAGATGAGGTGGAATGTTTTTCAGAGATGAGGAGGAATATGGTTTAGAGATGAGTTGGAATAAGATTCAGAGATGAGTTGAAATGTAGTGTTAAAAATAAGTTGGTGTGTGGTTATAGATAAGATGGAATTTTGTTAAGAGATGAGGTGGAACCTAGTTCCGAGATGAGTTGGAATGTGATTCAGAGATGAGTTGGGATGTGGCTCAAAGATAAGGTGGAATGTTGTTCAGAGATGAGGTGGAAAGTAGTTCAGAAATTAGTTAGAAAGTGGTTCATAGATAAGATGGAATGTGGTTAAGAGATGAGGTGGAATGTAGTTCAGAGATGAGTTCGAATGTGGTTCAGAGATGAGTTGGAATGTGGCTAAGAGATGCGTTTGTATGTGGTTCAGATATGAAATCGAATGCGTTTCAGAGATGAGGTGGAATGTAGTTTAGAGAAGAGGTGGAATGTCGTTCAGAGATGAGTTGGAATGTAGTTCAGAGATGAGTTGGAATGTGATTCCAAGATGAGTTTGAATGTGGTTCAGAGCTAAGCTGGAATGCAGTTCAGATATGAGGTGGATTGTGATTCAGAGATGAGTTGGAATGTAGTTCAGAGATGAGGTGGAATATTTTCAGAGATGAGGAGGATTTTGGTTGAGAGATGAGTTGGAATGTGGTCAAAGATGAGGTGGAATGATGTGAGGAAACGAGGAAGAATGTGGTTCAGAGACTAGTTGGAATGTGGTTCAGGGATGACTTGAAATGTGGTTCAAAGACGAGGTGGAATGTTGTTCAGAGATGAGGTGGAATGTTTTTGAGAGATGTGTTGGAATGTAGATCAGAGATGAGGTAGAATGTGGTTTAGAGGGAGGTTGAATGTGGTTCAGAAATAAGTTGAAATGCGGTTCAGAGGTAAGGTGGAATGTGGTTCAGAGATGAGGTGGAATGTGGTTCAGAGATGAGGTGCAATGTGGTTCAGAGATGAGGTGGAATGTGGTTCAGATATGAGTTGGAATGCGGATCAGAGATGAGGTGGAATGTTTTTCAGAGATGAGGAGGAATGTGGTTCAGAGATGAGTTGGAATGCAGTTCAAAGATGAGGTGGAATATGGTTCAGAGATGAGGTGGAATGTGGTTCAGATATCAGGTAGAGTGTAGGTTCAGAGATGAGGTGGGATGTTTTTCAGAGATCACGAGGCATGTGGTACAGAGATGAGTTGGTATGCGGTTCAGAGATTAGGTGGAAGTTGGTTTAGAGATGAGGTGGAAGGTGTTTCAGAGATGAGGTGGAATGTGGTTCAGATATGAAGTGGAATGCCGTTCAAAGATGAAGTGGAACGTCGTTCAGAGATAAGGTGGAATGTGGTTTAGAAATAAGGTGGAATGTGGTTGAGAGATAAGGAGGAATGTGGATCATAGATGAGTTGGAATAAGGTACAGATATGAGGTGGAATGGGGTTAAGAGATGAGGTGGAATGCGGTTCAGAGATGAGATGGAATGTGGTTGAGAGAAAAGGTGGAATGTGTTTTCAACGATGAGTTGTATTGTGGTTCAGAGGAGAGGTAGAATGCGGTTCAGAGATGAGTTGGATTGTGGTTCATAGATGAGTTGGAATGTGGTTCATAGATAAGGTGGGATGTTTTTCAGAGATGAGGAGTAATGTGGTTCAGAGATTTGTTGGAATGAGATTCAGAGATGAGTTGGAATGTAGTTCAGAAATGAGTTGGAATGTGGTTCAGAGATAAGATGGAATGTGGTTAAGAGATGAGGTAGAATGTAGTTCAGAGATGAGTTGGAATGTGATTCAGAGATGAGTTGGAATGTGGCTCAAAGATGAGGTGGAATGTTGTTCAGAGATGAGGTGAAAAGTAGTTCAGAAATGAGTTGGAATGTAGTTCAGAGATAAGATGGAATGTAGTTAAGAGATGAGGTAAAATGTAGTTCAGAGATGAGGTCGAATATGGTTCAGAAATGAGTTGGAACGTAGTTCAGAAATGACTTGGAATGTGGTTCAGAGATAAGATGGAATGTAGTTAAGAGATGAGTTGAAATGTTGTTCAAAGATGAGGTGGAATGATGTGCAGAAACGACGTTGAATGTGGTTCAGAGATGAGTTGGAATGTGGTTCTGAGATGACTTGAAATGTCGTTCAAAGATGTGGTGGAATGTTGTTCAGAGATCAGTTGGAATGTGGATCAGAGATGAGGTGGAATGTGGTTTAGAGAGGAGGTTGAATGTGGTTCAGTGATAAGGTGGAATGCGGTTCAGAGGTAAGGTGGAATGTGTTTCAGAGATGAGGTGGAATGTGGTTTAGAGAGGAGGTTGAATGTGGTTCAGTGATAAGGTTGAATGCGGTTCAGTGATAAGGTGGAATGCGGTTCAGAGGTAAGGTGGAATGTGGTTCAGAGATGAGGTGAAATGTGTTTTAGAGATGAGGTGGAATGTGTTTCAGGGATGTTTAGATTGGGTTAAAAATGTTTGTGATGGATCATTTCTCAAAGAATTGTTGATTTATAATAATTTGTTATATGTCTTCATAATTTTTCCAATTTGTATTTATATTTTGCGTCTTTACTACGAAACTGCGTTCTATTCCTTATGTTTTTAGTCGCGTAGTTGCGATTCTCTAAATTACATTGTCGATTCGTAGGTCAGTCGGTCGAATGGTAACCATTTTACTTTTCAATGAGTTTTGGGGGAATAACATCGTAACTATTCGGTTTATTCTCCCGAAATTTGAAACCTTAATGTTGTTTTACATTCTCTTTCGAATTATATATTTGCCAAGGTCACCCAAGTTTAGTCCGGTAATACTAAAATAAAACTAATCGCTAATATCCTGCCAAGGTTAGTCCTGGAATTATATGGCAATAGCTTCGTGACTAATCGGTCGATTCTAACAAAGTTTGAAACCCTCATGTGGTTCTTTATTCTCTTTCAAATGATATAATTGTTAGGATCTTCCTAAGGTTAGTCCGGTAATTATTGAAAGTTTTGAAGGTCGTAAGGTCATAAGTCAGAATAATTGAAAGCACGCGACTTAGATATTTTGACCTTTCGTTTTAGTTTGGCCACAAATTTGTTGTAAATTAATGTAAATGATAAAAAATTGTTTGGTTGTACTCTTGAGACGAAATAGATTTTGTTCCAGAATTGCAGACAAGGAATGCCCTAAAATATCCTCGAGGTAGATCCAAGAAAAATAAAAAATGGAAGAGAAAGGATCAACATGAGAAAGGATCAACATGAGAAAAGAAAGGTGGTAATAATCGATTATCCCTGGATGCAATATTACTTTAAGAATATTAAGTTCATAGGTAATAATTACCAATCATATCTTAAATTGATTGACAAAAATGTTGTCAACGAATTATCATACTAAATTATCCTATATTTCTCTAATTTTATACGCAATTATTTTGTGCTATTAAAGTGTTCAATATTTTTTCATTAATTAGCATGAAGGCATTACTAGTACCTAATAGATTGTATAACTCAAATTGTATAAGTTTAGTTTTAATATATAGTATTAGTGAGCGTAAATTATTCCATATTTGAGTAATTTTATACTAAAAATAGTTCTGATTTATCGCAGTGCTATTTTTTTTAATATGCTTGAAATGGTTATTTTTAGTAGCCGCTGGTTTCCACCTCATATAACAACTCATACTTTATGTAATAAAGCCATTTAATATTTAAAAGACTCCCATGGGTTGACTGCGCAAACGAAGATTTTCCAGTAAGAGCAATATAAGTTCCTCAGTCCCGTTATTATTTATCTGGGCTGTATACTCCTGCATTTGGTGTCCATATCACTTATTCCAAGGCTTATTTAGGCTTGAATTTGGTGCCCATACCACTTATTCCAAGGCTTATTTAGGCCTGAATTTGGTGCCCATACCACTTAATCCAAGGCTTAGAAAGGCCTGCATTTGGGGCCTCTACCACTTGATCCAAGGCTTATAAAGGCCTGACACAAACTTGGTGGGACTAATTGAAAATGTTTGTTTAGAGTAACCACATGCGGATTGAAAAGTGCGTGTATACGTACTGTTGCGTGACGCTGAAAAGAATAGACTCCTAGAAAATTAAAATTAATTATTTGATGGAGATGGTTAGTAGTTTGTAAGTTTCGTTAAAACTTGTTCGTTTGTTCAAATTTGGAAATATTTTTGTGTACTTTGTACGTTTGTATAGTTTTTGTGTTGTTATTTTTTTTTACTCATTTTGGATTGTTGTGATGGATACCAAATTATATTTCGTTAGATGAGAAACTTAGATTAATATAATTTTTTATAGAGTAAAACATAATTAATTTATGGGGGATGCTTGTCTCCGGCTTTCCCGCAGGCATACAACATATATGAACCATTAGGGAGACTGTTGGCTTAGTTTCCGACTGTCGTTGGACGCAACAGAGAGAGAAGCAAACCTCATCTGTGTTCTTCTGACTTTGCCAGTATCAAATTTGCCTAAAAACACATTCCTCTCCAAGTAGGGTACACAACAACTCCCCCAATTTAAGGAGAATAAACTCAGGATATTGAGAAGCGCAAGCGTTCAGAGCAGTTCATTCCCTCTCCAAATCACTTCCTTCATACGCAAGAAGATGAGAAGAAAACGCATGCCACACGAGACCCCTTTCCTTCTTTCTTGAAATCCAAGGTCACGGTCGCCGCCGATTGCTATTCTTTCCTCACTGACGAGTGATACTCCTCAAACCTTATTCTTCCAATTGACAGGCAAATTCCATATTAGTTTCTTATATAACTTAATGAATTTAAAGATTAATTAATTGATCTGGGCGTTATCACTAACTTTAAAATACAGTAAAAAGCGTAATTAGCAGTTCCTAATTAATTGGTCTTTATCATTGACTAAAGTGAATCGAAATTTTGAGTGCTTAATAGTAAATTAGTTCACATTAGTAATTTCTGTTGAAGTGAATAATTCATTTTATTTGAAACCATATTATTTCCAATATGCAATTAATATATTTCAACTTCCTTTTTACCATATATGTTATCATAGCACACAATCCGATATATTTTTTTACAATCATCCAAAGTAAAGATTATACATTCAAGCTCCTCCAAATTTCATTTGATAAGTCAGAGCCCTCGTCGGCTACGGATATGAATCAAAGAAAACACAAATAGATTATATTTGCATAAAATATATTGTCAGAACCTACAAAAATCATAGCAGCAGTGCAATGGTACCTGCAATTTGTTTGAACAAATTTAACTTATTGTAAGTTCTTTAAATTTGTAACACATTTTTTTAATATATCTGTGTAAATATATATTATTGTGTTTCATACTTTCATTAAAGTTTTTTATTTAGTTTATTTTTGTTTTATTCTAGAATTTCTTATAACTTATATTTGAATTATTGTCTTAATGATTCTTGTAAATTCGAAGGAAAGCAGTTTTCTTGAAACGTCGAAATGAAATTGACAAAAATTACTCTATTGAGTACATTATAAAGGACCCATGTTATTTGACTCTATCAGTATTGAAATATATACCTGTAGATCACAGTTACTCCTAAGTTTAATAATAATAATAATAATAAAAAGATATTATATATTCCTTAAAGATGTATTGATCTCCAATACTTCACACCTAATCAGAAATCTATGGATACCGTGGTATAGGTTGTCTCTATGTATTTTTATGATGCCTACCTTCTAATATTGTTACTGTTTATAAATAAACTGCATACAAAAATATTCAACAAAGTTGATTATATTTACTGCTGTTGACAGACAATTAATCTTTAGGTCAATATGTTCTACATGCAGCATTTCCACACCACTCATGGGGCAACTCCATTTGGTGTTGGGATTTTGCCAACAGAGATAAACTTAATAATTATTAGAAATGTTTATTTTGTTTTCTAAATTCCACATATTTTTGCGTTTGTAAACTGTTTTTTGTGGTTCTTACAATCTTCAGGATGTACTGTAGTTGTTTTCCCTTCTTTATAGGATGCGTGCTCAATGATTGGATCAAAGCACCTGCTCTTTCTGCATTGTCACTAACCACTTTCATTTCACTTTATTGTAGTCATCAGTTTTATTCCATTTTGAAGGATCTATTTAAAGAAATGATGTAAAAAGGCGCAATTTTATAAAAATTGTTCTTGTGGTGATGAAACTTGTCAACGTTCTTTCTGATATAATCTTGTACTTATTATCAAAAACAATTCTGTTAGTGCACCTTTCAATAACCCACTTATCCATAGCTTGAATCCCTTTGAGGTTCATAGCAGTCCTCACTTTGTCACCAAAGAAAGCAAGGGGCAGCAGCTCTTCGTTGAGATACCGCAAGTGAAAACGGAGAAGTTTTGCAGCACCTATAGATATATTTTTTGTGGTAGTGCTGAAGTTGTTGCAAATATTGCAGATCTTTTAGGGGTGATGTAGGTGAATTTGGTGTTGAAAACCAACTTCACACATAGAATGTAAGAACAAAATGAGCGAATCGTTACATTCCAAGTTATTCTTTTGCAGTCATTTTTAATTGTGACCGAAAGGATAGAATTTTGATTGCATATAATTGCATATAATACTCGTGCCATCAATCTTGCACGGTGTGAAGAAACTGTTCTAGTCAAATGAACTCATCTGGGTAAAATATTTTCAATATAAATAATAGTTAAGTCAAGGAGCTTGAGATTATTTGCTCTTGAGTGATTCTTCTCTAATTCCTCCTTAAAGAATGTGCTATTGCATGCTTCTTTGCAAAGTATAACTTGATTTTTATTTCTTCCCAAATGTCTTTGAAACGTTGAAATAATAATATCTTGGTATAAAAACTATGACACTACTTGAATACATCAGAAATAATTATCTCATTAATATGATGTCATGTTAAAGGTTATGATCTCCGGAGCTAAGCGCATGCACCTTTTTTACTACCTATATTAGTGCCAGTGGTATCAAACCACATGACCTGTACATTATTCGCTAAATTACATTCATTCTTCAAAACCTTCAATTACAACAGTTTCAATATCAACTCCTTGAACTGAACAAAGTTTGGAGATAGCAAGGAGTTTCTAATTTCCTTCTGCTAATACTAGAATAAGTAATATCTTTGTATTTGTGAACCAGGTACAGTAAGGTACAAATGTTTAACCCACTGTTAGAATACTTTTGTACGGTCATTTGTAAATATGTGTACTGTGCGAAGAAAAGAATTTGATTCCACATAATCAAATTTCAAACTATTAAAATTCCCATAATTTTTTCTTTTGTTTCCATGAAGTGGGAAAGAATGTTTATATCTTTGTAGAATTTTATATGGGTCTTTATAAGTCATAGAAAATGTGGGACGTATGTTTCCAGATCCTTCCAAACGAATACGTTTTATGGAAGGTTGTCTTACAGGAGCTCCTGATTCTCATTGTAAGATTGGGATATAATACTGATTTGGGTGTGTAATTTTTCTTGTATTTATTTAATACATCAATCACTGTATAATAAATACATTAGTGATTAATACTTTTGGGGAAGATAACTAGCAGCAATCCTGAGCAAGAATTTTTTGGGGGTGAGTGTTAACTTTTTCATTAGTAAATTTCTGAGAGTATGGCTTTTTGTATAGATGGTGAGAGCATGCCGTTTGAAAGTAGTGTGTATGTGGTGTGTGATGCTTGTGGAGTTGAAAGGAGAGTGAATGTAACTGAATGCCGTGTGTGTTTTCTGGAAGGGGAGGTTAGGAGGTTGAGTGGGGAATGTAAGAGGTTGAATGATTTGGTGTTTGAGGTGAGAAGAGATGCAAGTGTGCGATTGAAGGGTGAGATTAGTGCTAAGAGGGTGGAAGATAGGGCTAGGACTGGGAACAGTGTGGAAGTTGTGAGTGATGATGAATGATGGGTGAAAATGGATAGGATAGATAAGTTAGGACAGGTTAGGTGTGTGAATGAGAGGGACATAGAACCTGTTAGGTTGACTAACAGATTCAATGTCCTGAGAGAGGAAGAGTGTGAAAGTGATTTGCCTGGTGTGTTTGTGGATGAAAGCAGGATGGGTGGTAGCGTGACTGAGAGCAGGAGGGAGGGTAATGTTAGGGCAAGACAGAATAGGAGAATGACTGAGGTGCTAGTGATGGGTGACTCTCAGATTAGGTATTTAGATAGGAAGTTGAGTGATAGCAAGTGGAAAGGAATGAGAGTTTGTCTGCCGGGTGCTGGTGTAAGTGATGTTTGTGAGAGGTATGATAGGCTGGTTTCTGGGTGTGAGAGGGATGCAGTTGTGATTACGCATGTGGGAGTGAATGATGTAAAGAAGGTGGGTACATGTGAGTTACGTGGGCAGTATAAAAGGTTAGTTGAAAGGATGAGTAAAAGCAGGGTAAAAGGTGTTGTTTCTGGTGTGCTTCCGAGATTGGATGTGGGGGTAGAATGGTTGTCGCGTGCAATTGGTTTGAATGAATTTGTGAAAGGACTGTGTGAGGAGCTAGGATTGGTGTTTCTAGATGTCTGGGGAGGGTTTTACGGGAATAGGAGGTTGTATGCGATGGATGGGCTCCATCTTAGTCGGGCAGGTGTTGAGGTTCTATGGGGGGAGCTGGATAGTGTGATTAGGTCCTTACGGGTGGGAAACTAGAAGCTGTTAGAGGTAAGGGAATAACAGGAATAGAGGGCAGGTGTAGGAAATGGAAGGGATGCAGTGATAGAGGAATAGCTAGGGGAGAGGGCATACTGATGCGTTATAGGGGGACTAATGCACAAGTGAATGAGCAGATAACTAGGAATAAAAAAGCACAATGCAATGAAGATGGGAATAATAAAAAAAACTTAAAAATATACTACACAAATGGTCGGAGTATAAGGAATAAGATAGATCTCTTAAGAGCGTTAGCAAGTGAAGAGAATTTTGATATAATTGCGATAACAGAGTCATGGCTTGATTTGGCAGGTAATCACTTTAAACCTGAGGTTGAGATTGAGGGCTTTAACATGTTCCATACAGATAGGAATAGGAAGAGAGGAGGAGGGGTTATTATTTATATTAAAGATAATCTCCAGTGTTGTGTAAACAGTACAATTAAATTAGATGATAACACAGAGTCATTATGGCTAAATGTAAAGGAAGGTAAAAACAAGCTTGTCTTAGGATTATTATACAGACCACCAAATCTTAGTAAGGAAGCTTCAAATCTTCTGTGGCAGGAGATTGAACGGGCATGTAGAAGTAAGCATGTGTGTATAATGGGCGATTTTAATTACAGAAATATAGACTGGGAAGCTTTTGTGGGTGATCAGGAGGCTGAGGAATTTTTGAATGTTGTCCAAGATAATTTTCTGAGGCAGATTATTAACGAACCCACTAGAGGTAATAATATACTGGATTTAGTTCTGACAAATAGGGAAAAAGTTATTAAGGATACTGAGATTGGAGGAAATTTGGGTAATAGTGACCATTGTGAAATTAGATTCAAGATGAAATGGAATGGTATTGATAGTAGCATGAACAATGTTAAAATTCCTGACTTTAGAAGAGCAAATTATAATGGGCTCAGGACTTACCTGGAGGCAGTTGTACAGAAACCAGGCAATGAAATCAATTCAGGAATAGATTCAATGATATCAGTTAGTGGAGACAATAATCACCAGGAGGAAGAGATTACAATTGGAGAGGAGTATGAGAGAATAATTGAGCAATTAATTACAGGTCAGATGATTAACATTCCATATAAGGAGATTAGGACTAAAAATAATGACCCAAAATGGATGAAAGATAAAATTAAGCATTATATTGGCATTAAAAAGGGCATTTATAGGAAAATAAAAAATGGGGAGGATCACTTAAGGCAGAGATATAATGAACTAGCAAGAGATGTTAAAAAGTTAGTTAGAGTAGCAAGGAGAAATTATGAAATTAAAGTGGCAAATAGGGCAAAGGAAGATCCTAAAAGTTTTTATCAATTATACAAAACTAAGGTTAGAGATAAAATAGGCCCACTTATAGATTCCAATGGAGAATTAGTGAGTGATAGGGACTCAATGGCTGGAATGATAAATGACTTTTTTCTCTCAGTATTTACACAAGAGGATACTCTAAATATACCTGAGGTGTCAATGATCTTTCGGGGTAATGATGAAGAGAAATTAAAGGATATATTGATCACAAAGGAGATAGTGACAAAGGAAATTGATAAAATCAAAAGTAGTAAAGCACCCGGTCCTGATGAGCTCTTTCCTAGAATTTTGAAAGAATGTAAGGATGTGTTAAGTGAGCCCCTAGCATGCATCTTTAGAAAATCATTGGAGAGTGGCATTGTGCCAGAAAGCCAATGTGATACCTATATTTAAGAAAGGGGATAAAACAAATATGTCTAATTACAGACCAGTAAGTTTGACATCAGTGGTAGGGAAAATGATGGAATCTATTATAGCAAGGAATATTAGAGATCACTTGGATAAGCATAAGTTGATAAAAGAATCACAGCATGGCTTTAGTAAGGGTAAATCCTGTCTGACTAATTTGCTGTCTTTTTATAGTAAGGTGTATGAAGCAGCAGATAATGATGAAAACTATGATATTTTATACTTGGACTTTAGTAAGGCTTTTGATCGAGTGCCACACTTACGACTTCTGAGCAAAGTTAAAGCACACGGGATCGATGGCAGTATATTTAGGTGGATTCAGTCATGGCTTGGTGACAGACAGCAAAGAGTTAGTATAGATGGAGTTAAATCTGAGTGGGAGTGTGTTAGCAGTGGAGTTCCTCAAGGATCTGTTTTGGGTCCCTTGCTATTCTTAATTTATATTAATGATCTTGACATAGGTATAAGTAGTGACCTGAGTAAATTTGCTGATGATACTAAGCTAGGTAGGGCCATTAGGGCTGATTCTGATGCTGTTGTAATGCAGGAGGAATTGACCATTCTGTCCAATTGGGCCGAGAAATGGCAAATGAAGTTTAACATAGACAAATGTAGTGTACTTAGTATAGGTAGAAATAATCCATTGAATAGTTATAAATTAAATGGCAGAATTTTAGGGAGGACTGATTGTGAGAGAGACTTGGGTATTTTGGTAAGTTCAGACCTTCGTCCTAGAAAGCAATGTCTAAATGCTAAGAATAAAGCTAATAGGATATTGGGATTCATTAGGAGGAGTGTAAGCAATAAGAGTGCTCAAGTCATTCTAAAACTGTATCTGGCGCTAGTTAGGCCTCATCTAGACTATGCAGTACAATTTTGGTCACCATATTATAGGAAGGATATTGATTTGCTTGAGTCTGTGCAGAGAAGGATGACAAAGATGATTGGTGGGCTAAGGAACTTACCCTATGGTGAAAGGCTCAGAAAACTAAATCTACATACATTGGAAAGGAGAAGAGTCAGAGGGGAATTGATTGAAGTCTTCAAATGGGTAAAAGGATATAATAAAGGGGATCTGGGTAAGGTTCTTATACTTAGTGAACATGACAGGACACGTAGCAATGGGTTTAAGCTTGATAAGTATAGGTTTAGGAAGGAGATTGGGAGGAATTGGTTTACAAATCGTGTGGTAGATGAATGGAATAGGCTCACTAGGCATGTGATAGAAGCCTCCTCTCTGGGTAGTTTTAAGAATAGATTAGATAAATATATGGATGAAGCTGCTAGATGGGACTGACTTTTTTTTATGTACATATGTATATATTTTTCTAAGGAGTGGGAAGATTATATTTTGCGGTTGCATGAATGGACATAATCCTCTGGATGCATTTTATGTATATTGTAGATTAGATCTGACGAACTCCTGTTAAGGGTGACAATGTTGATGACTTTTCTCTGGTAAGAAATCTTTTGTGTGTTGAATGGAACAGGAGCTGCCAAGTGTAGGCCATGAATGGTCTTTTGCAGTCTCCTTCTTTTCTTATGTTCTTATGTTCTTATGAATCTGGATAAGAGGGGAGCAATTGGGTTCATTGCGCTCTGATATTTCTCAATGGTCCTATGTTGCAAGAGATTGGTGACAGTTAGATGACCTGGAAGGTGTAAAGGAAGGCTAGAAACCATTTGTGCAGGAGAGAAACCTGTTTTCTGACTATGAGTATTTCTCATTGCTAAATATGCTGTAGTTAGGTTATGTAGCCATTGGCTATGGGGCCTTTTGCAAGAATAGAAGCTTTTAGTGCACGGTGTGATCTTTCTAGAACAGCTTTTGCAATTAAGATGTGTTCAATGGAAGTAAGGTTTTAATAACTCTTGGAATAGACCAGACTTGAACTGTAGTCCATTTTCATATGCTTACTTCACTGAAGACCCAAAACCTGAGATCTAATTGGCAAAGAAAGCTTCAATTGCAGTCGCGGATGTCATAACCTTAAGTGGGTAGGAATTTATCTACCTAGGGGAGTAACAAATGAGAGTCAGAAGGTATTTATATCCTTCTTGTGTGGTTGGGAAACAACCACACAACGAATTATGCTATGGATTTTTGTCTTTGAACGGAATTCCTAACCCATTCATGAATGTTTTTTCTCATATGTTTCCACACAACCTGTCCAATATAGATTTGAGACTCGAGCGAGGACCTAGATTTCCTAAATTATGATCAAAATAAAAGGCAAGTTGGCGGAAATCAAAAGTTAAATAAGGTCAGATGAAGCCTTTGCATAGAAAGCAAACGATAGATTGATTTGAGACGGTGGAGGTAATCCTGTGAAACAAGTGAGGTAGAAGATGCCTCTTGCAAAGAGTTGAGTTGTGAATCGGATAGTTGAGATTTAGCCAAAGATTCGTAATTAATACTAGATATGAAGGAATGGTAGATTGCTAGCATAACAGGAAGTGGTGGAATGCCATTTTGTGAGAATGTCAATTTATGTTCCATGAGTTACGTGTTGCAAGTGATTACCAGTGTTGCGCCGAGTGCGTGTTGCCATCAACGATGGATGCCGAGGAAAGAGCATCACTAGGATTATCTTTTCCGGTCATGTGCTTAATCTCATTAGTGAACCGACTACTTAGTTCGAAAGCACGAGCTTCACTTGCAGAATTCCTGGTTGTAAGTGATTCAGCAGCTCTAATTATTGTCTTGCATTCTGTCAAGACATGAAAGTTAGTACCTTCTAACAGGTGGTGAAAATGTTTAATTAAGAGTTATATGGGTTACTTCTTTACTGACTGTTAGGGTGAAATAAAATGGTTTTTTAACTGTTACATGTATTATGGCATTGAAGGTTGCTTTGTGCTCTTAATCCTATTGTAAAGTTAAATTGGAACGAGGTTCATTCGAGTTTTAGAACATCCTTGTTAGAGGACTAAGGAAATTGATTAAAACATAGAACATCTGCTATTCTTGTAGTCTACTAGGCCTAGAATAATCTTTGATTGCAGTTACCTTATCTTATTCTGTAGATAATATATTTTGGGAACTAACTTTAAGGTCTCATCAGTTCAGCGAGTCGAATGAAACAAAAGAGCCTTTTGCAATGTTGATTTGCAAACAATGCTACTTCAACCTTCCAGAAGTCGGTTCTAAATGTTGGATGTGCTACCTTCATTTTCTCTTGCAACATAAACTTAAAGGAATATTAGATCTTCGTGTGGGCCAGCATAAAGAAGGACTTGGTCCGCAACGTGTGCGGACCTGGAGCGCGTACTCGCCTCCGAGGACGGCCACATTGATTAATATTACAATTCAAACATACATTTCTATGTTGAAACAATAGAAACGTGTCAAACTGCATCAAAACTATCGTTGTGTCCTTTTACGAGAGCGTCGCAACGAATGCAACAGGACTTTTGGAATACAAACAAATCGTTTAAGGAATCCTATCTTCAGAGATGTCAGCTGCCGCTATGATTGATAAGGTTTATTAAGGCGTTCTCTCCAGTTGACACCAGATCAAGTAGCAGATTGAGTCGTCTTCTATTTATATAAGTCATTATCTGCATTCCAAAGTTTTATAAAGTAAATATCATTTCCAAAACGCGTGATAGGCGTATGGGGCTCAAATTAGAGATAGGGTGAGACTTTCCCATTCCCCATTTCAGCTAATAACCTCTTTCATAATAACCAATTTCATAATAACCATTTACCCATCAATTTAGACCTATTTATACTATGTTATAAACGAAATATGTACTAAGATTAGATTGAATTACCATTCGCATTCTGATTTGGGGGCTTGCTTTTTGGTAAGACGATTTCACTTTATTCGACGGAAACAATTTCCGACTCACTGAAACTCGTTCATCCTCTCCAATTCAGAGTTCATGTGCGAATAACGGTGTTCAGCTTTTGTTATCTTCTTGTGAGAATTTGAATAAATTTAACCACGTTGCATTAGTGGATATTATATTTTTAACTTGTGTGTCAAGGGAGAAATTCGAGTCTTGCAGTGTCGAGTGACCATAGCCAAGAACACAATGACGAACAATTCAAGGATTGTCCGGTGTGACACTTCGAGCTCTACTGGCATCAATGCGACGAAACTTGTAACTCGTAGGAATTTAAATGCAACTCTTGCCATGGACAATCCCAATGATTCGGCAATGGTAAGTATCACATTCGCAGGTTCTTTACGTGAATTTCAAACCGCCTTAGAGCAATCATGCAGCCGCGTCCAAAAGTTATCGGACTCAGCGGAACTTTTTGGAAACTAAATGAATGCAGGGTCCTTATTTGAATATCAGTATGAATATAGCAGTGAAATCAAGAGAAATAAATACCAATAAGTTATATATAGCCCCAAACAATCAACATTAATTAATAAAATACAAAAATCGACAACATATAAGAGATAATCACAAAAATTAAGGCAACATCAAACTGATACAGGAAGTTCATTAGCATTTCAAGAGTCCGTTAGGAGCGATAAGAGCATTTATTATTCGAGATATGACGACGTCTTACGGCCTCTTTCCAGTGGATCAGTTTTCGAAGACTGAGGAAGCGCCCATCAACGTGATATTGTTGTCCCGGAACCACTATATAGTGGACGTATACTTGTGACACGGGGCATACTCCTGCTGGAAAATCGCCTTCCGGGCATTTCTAGCAAGGTCTTGGGCATCATTTAATTTCTCAGGAGAGCTTGGTACTTGTATGAATTTTTGGTGCTATCACAAACAGTAAAGCATCCCACCCCTGAACTTGACATGCAGTCCCGGACCATTACAGAGCGGTCACCATACTTTACTCTTGGCACTATATACTCCCTATTCCACTTCTTTGCTGGCCTCTAGGGTACTCTAATGTTGTATGTGGTTGAGAACAACTTGAAGTTAGAATCATCGGACCATAAGACATCTCTCCACTGACTCATGGTCTAGTTGCATTGAGCACGTGCCAAAGCCAGACGACGTTATTTCCGCTGAAGGTTGATCAACGGCTTCTTGTGGACTCTACATAACTTAGAGCTTTGTTCAGCAGTATGCGACAGACTGTTCTGGAGAATGAATTGACCTGACCGCTACCTTTTCATTCATGTTGCAATTGGATTGTGGTCTTCTTACGACGCTGAAAGTTCATGCGAAGCAGAGACCTATTGTCAGGTTGCGTACTGACCTTGGTTCATCCAGAATCAGGTCGGGTTAGATGTTTCCACTTTCTCGAATCCTATTCAACGCTTTTGCACCACCACAATGTGATCTGTCGATCTTCCATGCGAATTTTCAAAAGCTGAGAACCTCTTCGTGTAGCCTGCAGATCATAATTCTTTCATATACGATATCGTTAAGTGTTTTCGCCATTATCATATCATTATTAGATCCTATCAAAATGGAATATCATATTGATCAACAAATATGATGTGCTATATGAATACATTTTGACTGTAACATACTGTATACCAGGATTTAATAAATTTCAATAGCATTGTTATTTTAGATAATTCCCAAAAGGTTATAAGGAAGATTTTTCTTTTATTTTGCAAAGTATGCACGAAAATATTCATAGACATACCCGATGAATAAGAAAAATTCTAAGTGTCAGATAACATTTAGTGGCGGGTGTAGTTTAATTAGATTCAATTACTATTCTCGTGGAATGGAAAGAGTAACAGATGGCTCTCAGAAGATAATGTCATCAATCAGGTTATTACCATCTATGATCATTAATGCCTGATCATCTCTAATAAAGGACTCTAATGACTTTACGTATAAAATTTTAAAAGCCCCATATTAGATCGCTTCACTCCAACAACTGATCAAAAGATGGAACTTTTGGCTCGTTCCTCTGAATAATCTCATCTTTCCCCATCAGGAGATTCTGAGGAAATTGAGGGATACCTTTAGCGACAACGTCGATCCTGACTTCCTGAAAGAGTCATTTTCTCATTATTTCATATATACATATATATATACATATATATACATACATATATATATATATATATATATATATATATATATATATATATATATATATATATATATATATATATATATATATTCTATCGGATAGGCAAAACCCTGAGTACAAAAGAGAATTCGGTTATTCGTTCCCATGCTATTGAATGCAAGACGAAGATCTCATTCGTTAGTTTTAAAATAATCGATTCTCATAAATCGAAACATCGACCACAATCTTGGAATCAATCTACATCAAAATTAAGCGCCACACTCTTAACCACGACTAATTCAGTACTGCGTCAAATTTTATAACTCACTCAAACTCAAACCTGTTCTTGTTAACTTCTTCCCTTTGCTCTTTCACTTTAGTGTTGGATCTCAGATACTGAAAGTGAGGGTCTTTCATAGTGATCTTTTTTTACCTCTCCTTTGATAGTGTTTATTATATCAACTTTTATCCAGCTTCGATATAGTCTCTATTTTAACATTTCTTGTCACATTTCATTAGTCTTGTAATTATATTTTTTACGTTTACTTTGGTTATTTTATCACATTTAAAATCATATTTTCGTTAATTAAAACTAATTAATTTTATTCCATTTTAATTTATAGTATGTCGATACCTAAATATGAGTGGGTAAACTCTAAACATAGTAAATTAAGGACAATGAATCCGACATTCCTTATCCTCACCTTTCTCTTTAAACTAAAGAACGGGCTCTACAAAAGCAACCACCCGTTTTGACTATATATATATATATATATATATATATATATATATATATATATATATATATATATATATATATATATATATATATATATGAGAAACTCACAAAATAGCGCGTGAGTAAAAAAATAAATGCGAAAAATCCCACAGGAAAATGAAAGGCAGATTCCAAGTACTTTCGAATTTGTTTAATTTATTATCAAGGAATAACGAAAAATTTGTACGAAGGGCAATGCCCTTCTGTTTCACATATACAAGGGGTGGGCAATAAGTTTTGCAATTCGGATATAAGGGAACGAGATATGAGGAAAAGTGTTTTATTATTTTTCAATATAACTACCCTCAACTTTAATGCACTTGCGCCACTTGTCCCTGAAGCTTCGAATTCCCGACAACCAGAAATCTCCCGACTGCTGTTCAATCCACTCCTGTAGGGAGGATGGTTGAGCTCCTCGAATCCGCACTCGCGCAGGACAGCTTTTGCAACTCTGGCCTTGTGGACTTTGACGACGTTGAAGTCGATCATGGGGCGGCAGGTTTCTAGGAACCCAATGGGCAGAGACCTTGGTCATGGCCAAATTGTCGTGGATGATGTTGATAACACTTTCATGTGATATTCCAAGTTCTCGCTCGATTTCTTCGACCTTCACCCATCGATTTTCGAGGAGCATCTTCTCCACACGTGCCACATTATCCTCGTTGGTCACGTCTGACGGGCTTCCTGGACTGGGGTCCTCTTGAAGGGACTCACGACCATGGCGGAACTCCCTATTCCAGCGAGCAATAGTTGCATAGGAAGGGGCGGTGTCGGTGTACACTGCAACCATGCGTTCATGGATCTCTTTTGCATTCTTGCCTTCCTTGTTCAGAAATTTTATCACTGCGCGGTGCTCAACCTTCTCCATTGTTGAAAAATTTGTGACTGACGATCTGCGATCAGCTACTGCTTCTTAAATAGACAAGGCAGCAGCGGGCGGCTGCAAGTCCTGAGTTGCCATAACTTGTCCTAACACCCCCACAAATAGCCATCCCCCTTCCTCTGTTTTGTCCTACCGATTCTCAAAACTTATTGACCGCCCCTCGTATATAAACCACCTATGTACAAATTTCTCCGCCATGGTTAAATTTTTATCAATTTTCTGAAGTTCACCATTTTGGTTTTTGATATTATAAAAGAATTATTAGAAATAACTTTGATAAAAAAACATGTCATAACCAAGCTAAGATGAAATTATTATTCAAATACTCAAAAAATCCTCTTCTTAAATTATAGAGTTAGTGATGATGATGATATATATATATATATATATATATATATATATATATATATATATATATATATATATATATATATATATATATATATATATATATATATAGAATAACTTGGTCAGAGCTGAAGATGTCTCGTAAAATTTAATGCAAACGTTTCAGAATTATAGCAAATACCATCATCAGTGCTAAAGAAAGAATAAAAAATACAAATTAAATATATACATTATAAGTTTCATAGCACATGCATAAAAAATCATGAAACATGAATATTAAATTTGAAACGAATTGAAGACATTGAAAATGCGGAGAGGAAAAAAACCAACGAGTAAATTTATATAAAATAACAAAATAATTGACAGTGAATTTTATTTTTGCAAAACAATGTAAAATTTAACAAATTAACATGTTTGTTAATGTGTGACTATATTTAATGAAATAGATAATGAGTTATTATTTAGACTGGGTTGAAGTTTTGTAATATAAATTGACTCTAGCAGGTAAAGGTCCGAGATGTTTCTTACTGCATTAAGTATCGTGAAGTTCTCGAGTGTAGCCCTCGAGCCACATTGTGAAAGATGGTTTCGAATTGGGGATCGATCAGGGTTTGAAAGATGTAGTCCAGTTCTTTCAGATCTACCCATATGCTGCATGAAGCGTGAGTAAAGAGTACGCCTTGTTGCCCTCACATATGATACAGTACTACTGCACGTACAACGAAAAGCGTATCTAATTTTAGATTGCATATTGGTGGGTGGTTGATCTTTGAACTTAAATAAGGATCCGAGTCTGAAGTCATTAATGAGAACGATAGATAGTAATAATTGAGGATAGGCTGAATTTAACAGTTTTAAAAACTCTTTTTTAAAGTTTTTCGGATTAAGAACCAAAGTATGAGAAGGAGAAGAAGACATTTAATTTATTAACAGTTTGTAGGGGTGGCAGAGTGCAATATTTTTTATTGAAAAACAGACTAATTTGTTTCTGAAATAGCGATTTGGGCTAGCCATTAGGAGAGGAAGAATTTTGTTAAGAATTCGAATTCTAAATGAAGGGCTGACAAGTTGAACATAAGTTATATGCTCCATGAAAGAGAGTATGGATGGCGTTAATTATGAATCTGAAATTATAGAAGCTAAAAAACCTAAACCAAGGCTTGAAAAAGTTGGTTTTCGGTAAACATTTAACGTGAAGTGATTGTCTGCTTGGGTAATCTTCATGTCAAGAAACAATATGCTATTATTTTTTTTCCAGCTCACAGGAAAATTTAATATTTGAGTGTTTCAAAGTTAAATAATTGAGGAAGAGAGTACAATGTGACTTATATCTAAATAATAAAAAAGTGTCGACTACATAGCGTCTTTATAAAACCGGACGAAAATTAATTGGGCAATTATCAAGCCAAAGCGTTTCATAATAACATAAAAACATTTGCCAACGAGGGGCCTAGACGAAGTTCCATTCCAACCCCATCAAGTTGTTCATACAAAATGCCACTTGACAAAAAGAATGAATTACAAACAGCAAGTTCAAGGAGAGTTTTGAATAAGGTCTTAGATTGAAATTAATTTTATGGGAAAATTTGATTATGGCTGATTCCATTAAATTTCTTTCAATAAAATTGGGCACAAAAAGAAATTTAGAGGAATCAGCCATGATCAAATTCTTCCATAAAATTAATTTCAACCTAAGTGAGGGTCTATTAAAATTAGATAATTGGATCATGAATAATATTTGTTTGCAATATAAATTTAATTTGTTGAATTGATTTATATATTGTAGTTCCGCGGATGGGCTATTCATTTGTTCATCCGTTGTTTTTTTTTGCCCCAAAACGATTGTCTTTGTTCGTCGGTACGTTTGAATGACGTCGCATTTCTCTGTTTATTAACTGTTTCTCTATTTCATTGTTCTCCTGTCCCGATGATGTAAACACGAAAGCGCTTTGGCTTATTCTGTGTATTATTTTCCTATGAAAATATTTCAAGCACATATATATATATATATATATATATATATATATATATATATATATATATATATATATATATATATATATATATATATATATATATATATATAAATCCAACACAACGCAAGAAAGAGAAAACGGAATATTTTTTCTTCGGAAATAGTTATATCCTACTTCGAAAAAATCCGAGCCTGGGTGAGATTAAACCGCCCCTGGACCATTCGGCTACGCGGAAGACAAAACACGCTTCGCAAGGTCGATCGAGATTGAGAAAGAGAGAGAATTAATTGGGAATTCAAAGGACAAAGGAGAAATGGAGTGAAACACGCGGCTAATACACAATGTATATATCTCATGAGCGCGAGAGAATGATGAAATAAATCCAACACACCGCAAAAAAGAGAAAACGGAATAATTTTTCTTCGAAAAGATCCGAGCTGGGATGGGATTCGAACCGTGCACACTGAGCAGTGTGCCTTAAAAGCTTGTCTATTCCGATTTTTTCGAAGTAGGAAATAACTATTTCTGAAGAAAAATTATTCTGTTTTCTCTTTCTTGCGGTGAGGTGGATTTATTTCATCATTTTCTCGCGCTCATGAAAGATATCCATAATATATATATATATATATATATATATATATATATATATATATATATATATATATATATATATATATATATACCGTCCACAGTAAATCTTAAATAGAAACTCCTTTCCTCCAAGCTAGATAAAGCCTTTAATTTCATTTTGGCAGGTTATAGTAGCCAAACAGATTTGATAAATTATATTTACGTTTTAAGCAACGTGATTGTCATGTAAATGCGAAATACTGTTTATTTTTGAATTTCATCCACATCGCGTCAAAAAGATTCTCTTTTTTGGGTGCGCAATTTAGCGATTCCTTCATTATCTTTTATATGGGCTAATTTCCGGTTTTTCAAAAGAACCTTTATTATTGTTGTTTTTTTCCTTTCCTCCCTCCCCCTACTCCCCAAACCCCGACCCTTCGGTGCCTTTCCATCTTTCTTTTGTCCCCAGGTTTATCTTATTTTGGGTAAAGGAGGGAAAGTGAGTGGTGCTTTGTATGATTTGGGGGAGAAACGAATAATTTTGGCCTGGATACGAGAAGGGAGATAAGTTAGCTGATATTTGGCACTATTTTCTAGATTTGGGAGAATGTTTTATGCTACTTTATTGACATTGATTTTCAATTATGGGCTTTTAAAATTTTGGACCCGGTTAATGAAAAAATTAGTGTTTCATCTTTCTACGCGTTGATTAATCTATAGGAATATTGAAACATAATTCTATCAGGCAACGTGTAAATCAATACTCTGCAATTCAATTATATTGAACTACACTACGTGGTTGCGTTTCTGCTCGAAGATGTGATATTGCGTGCAGTATTGTGACTGTCGACGATGTCCCTTTATAGGGTCTACAAGCTTACACCGTGATATCACCGTCCATTTATCGGAAAAAGTGAGGTTCTATGGCTATCTCACCCAATAAATGGAAAGAAATCGACCATTCACTAGGAAATACTCTTCAAATTCTGGCACTCTCACATTAATTTGCTACCCAAACCTGATTTCAGCGTTGTAAATTTCCGGTATTTATTGGTTTGCTCTATTTGGAGAATATCGAAACTCAGAAAATTCATCGTTTTTACATTAATTCGTAAATAATAACTGTTTTATCTCTGATCCATTCCATTATTTCCGGCGTAGGTAATTGGTAATTAAAAAAGCAGGAAAGGTAATTGGATGATTCTGAAGTAATAATTAGATTGAAACGCCTGACGCGATCTATTACTGATAATATTGCGATCATTTATAGAGAGCAGAGTGCCAAAGATGAAACCATAGATAAACAGCGGCGAAAAACGTTCGTAAACAGCCCTTCTAAACCTTTTTAGCGGTTTATCTTCCACCACGCGCATTAAATTAAACAAAAGACACACATCCACTATTCCCTCCCCTACTCAAATTCCATTACGGATGGGTGTGATTTTCAGTCGCTCAATTCGGAGCGATAGAACGATAAAACTGCCTCCTCGTAATGTGTTTTAGGAAGTGGACCTCGCTTGAAAACTTCAAAATCCTCAATTATATCTTATTGGGTCTAAAAAAAGTTCTCTTAAACGCTTCTCCCATACATTATTGTAAAACAAAGACCTGGGGGAGACTATGGTAGGCCATAACAATCCTTTTGCTTCGAATGTATACAGCTACTTGGAAACACCGATGATGACAAATGTTCGCAACTTTTCGTAGCGATTGTGAAATAGGAGAGGGAAGCCTTTGCACTTTGAATAAGAGGAACCAGAGGTAAAGATATTTCCGCCATCGTTTCAGTCAATATCATATGGTTTCATCAAAGTTTGAAAGTAGAACGGCATTTTGGAAATTGATGTCCCATTGTCACTATTTGTTACGTGAGGCGCGAGAGTTCCTATCAGCCGCTGGCGCCACCTACCGGAGCTCGGTTTGGGCGCGAAACGGAGTTGCTCTTCCTTGTCAAACCTTATCTTACCGACGAGGTAAAATCGTATACAAATTAAATTGAATAAAGCTCTCTTCACAATTGTGTATATTCAGCTGCCATTTCAAATCATCTCTTTATTATCGATTCGAATTTCCCCCATAATGTGCTACAATTCCCCCTCCCCCATTATTATAAACTGAAAAGTTTCGGGGTCCCCCTAAAAGATAGCAGATAAAAGACATCAATCAAAGTACACTTTGGCTTCGAATTTGAAACCCTAAACTTTACACCCAAAATTTATTGCAATAAATTATTGATCATACGCCAATGGATCCCAATTTGGCATAATTTAAATAGGAATTCAAAGCGTATTTTGTTTTGGAAATAAAAATAAATCACTAACACCAAACGACCTTAAATATTAGCATAAGGGCGAGCCTTTCATGACATTTAACATTCGTTACATAATAGTCTTTATATAAGTAAATTAATGTCAACAATTTATATTCTGGACGATATAAAAGTATTGAAAATTATATGAAATCTTGGGAAAGTCCATCCATAAATGTCAATCAGAAATTATTTTAGTTTGTATCGGATAGCTTGATTCGCTCTCTGTCTCCACCTGTCATGTTCGAGATCAGAGATTGTGTCTAGATGCTTATCGGTACATACCGCTGTACTGCTCGTATCTACGTCCGACAATGCGAAATCATATTGATTTCCGCTCAATAGTTCACCCCCGTCCCCCTTCTTCGGACAAACTGGCCAAGACCTCATTTTTTCACTGTTAGACGCCGGGAATCTAGTGGTCGCCCCGCCACTTCCATTTCTCATGCACTGTGGTTCTCAAGTTCAGAAGACCGCACTGGACACCTCAAAGAGTGTGACAGCATCCTCTCTCCGTTTATGATAAGGAGTGTCCATCTTCTCGACCAAATACACCCGACGTCAGAATAAAGGTGCCATACCTTGAAGAGAAGGCATCAGTCCGAGTAGGAGTGACATGTGGCACCCGTCTGGCAGTTGGAAGGAGTTCCAACGAAGCGCAATTAATAGCGTATTAATGACAACATTGTTTGTTTTCGTCTCCTAATTAACAATCATTCACGCAGGCCCCGGGGTTCGGCAGTTTAATTAACGGCGCTGAAGTAGATGATACAGTTTTAATTTCTAAATTTCTCCTATTCAGTTCCGTAGTTTTGTTCGAGAATATCGGCGTCCATCGTTTATTTGGTTATTGGAGAGAAACGCTGATTGTGCCGTTCGAGTGTCGCGTCGAAAAGAACTGATGCGAATAAAAGACAATTAAGGCGCTGGGATCCGGTCTTGTCTCAGCGAGGCTTCAGTAATGAACTGAATCGCAGATATGATTAAAGAAAATTGCCTTTTCTCCTCCAGTAAATGAATGGAAAAAGGAGGGAGGCAGCGTGCAATGAAGAGGTTGAATAATTTCTCTGATGACTCAAATACAACTCAAGATTATATATATATATATATATATATATATATATATATATATATATATATATATATCACGACCGAGAGAGAATAATGGAAATAAATCATTCAAACCGCAAGGGAAGAGAAGATAAACAGAATACTTTTTTTCTTTCGAAAAAATAATTTTCTTAATTGCGAATTAATCCGTGCAAAAGTGGGGATCAAACCAAGCACACTGAGGGAGCGAGCAACTGCTTTTCTCTCAATTAAAGCTACCCCTTGGACCACTCGACTACGCGGGAGAATTAATTGAGATCAAGCGGTTGCTCTCTGCATCAGTGTGCTTGGTTCGATCCTCACTTTGGCACAGATTTTTTCGCAATTGAGAAAATTCATTTTTCCGAAGAAAAAGTATTTTCTTATATGTATATATATATATATATATATATATATATATATATATATATATATATATATATATATATATATATATATATATATTTATATATATATAAGACACAAAATTATGGCACGAAAGAGCTATAATCGTTATTGGCTAAGCTTTCGAATCTAACCTAAGATTCTTCCTGAGGGCACAATGGAAATACAGTGTGTGAGTCCAGTTTTATATATCACAGAATAGGGGAAGCCATGTGACCCAAAAGAGGAAGAAGGAGGGTTGAGATAGTGGGCGTGGTCATTCCTGTTATGCAAAACCGACCTACAGGATGGATAAAAGACGAATTGAAAGTACTTTTGAAATTTATTTGATTCAGTCATAAGAAAAATCATAAGAAATATAAAAAAAAAGTTATAGATTTTGCGAGAAATATGTTGAATGGTCGGATTTTTTATCCTTTTTTTTTAAATATTTGTTTCGAATTTTTCAAATTGACCCGATTATAAACTTTACTATATATATATATATATATATATATATATATATATATATATATATATATATATATATATATATATATATATATATATATATATATATATATATATTTGTGTGTATATAGGGTAACCCACAAAAAAGTTAACCAAAAGTTGAAATAGAGGTGCACAAAACTATTAGAGATGTTTTGATGATGTCAAATTTGGCTTGTTTATTAACTATTTATCTTTCAATTGTGAAAAGTTAATTTAATTTTCTATTATAATATTGTTGCACAAAAATAAATTTGGCGTAGGCAAAAAAAGTGTTTCCGCAAGAAACGGAAATAATAAAAATCCGAAGTTGAAAATTAACAAATTTACCTGAGGAAAAATAATTCGAAATTCGGCATCGCATAATTCCCTTTAATGTGTCTAAAGGAGCTGTGATACCAATGGAATGCATAGAATAGTATGTTCTTTTCACTGGTATATCCAACTTTGCCATACCGTCCTCGTTTCTCAGCCCTGCTGAGAAACGAGGACGGTTGGATGAGTTTAGATATATCATCCATACAACCAAACGCGGGTGTAAATAATCATTATTGGTTGCACGCACCTAAAACTGAATACAAAAATTCTTTTCTACGCATCAAAGAAAGGACTATTTCAGAAGACCCCTTTTATCATGCAATTAATAAAAAATCAACGAATATTGGTTATCACAAACTTTATTAGCACTGGCAATATTAAATGAGTAGAAGAGTCATTTGAGCCATGTTTTCATGATGGGCATCCACCAAGAAAGGACAGGCTTAAATCTAAACAAATGTAGTTCGGGTCGTAGGAAAATCAAAGAAAGCAGAAAATATTGAAAATGTTCGAATGGCACTTCTTAAAATAATAATGTTCTAATCAGAAGTTATAGGTTGTAATTGGTAAGTTCAATATTTAACTGCATTGTTAAACATGTGTTAAAATGACATCACTATAAGAGGCATGCAAGGCAGCAACTTCTAGAAATTGATTTTTGTCAGCGGAGGCAATTTGTAGAATGGCTTCTCCATAAACCTGCTCGTTTCTTGGATTGTTGACGAGGCAGTCTTTGTCATAAAAGGAAAAGTAAATTGCCATAATATTTGGCAATATGTACCGCCAAACAATCTCCCAGAATTCAACTTTGCGAGACGTATTTGTCGGTAGAGACTGTTTCTGTGGAACGGGATAGACAGGAATAGCCACCTCTTCGACCCATTGTTTTTTTCCGACAGCAATTTTACTGAAGCTGCCTACCTGAACATGATCAACGAACGATTCCAGTAATCTCCATATTTACGGCAATCAATTCAATAAACTTTGGTGAATTCAAGATGGAGACCCAACTCATAGAGAGTTTGCTATAAGAGAACAACTGAGAGAACTTTTTACCAATCGCAATGTCGTGCTAAATCATGCAAAGGAATGGTTCCCAAACTATCCTGATTTTATAATGTGCAATTCTTTTTAAGGATAGATCTAGAGCGTTAAGTCTATTCTACTTCCCCAGAAAACATAAACCAGATAGTATCACAGACGAAATCAAATTACTTAAGGAAAATCAACAGTTGGTGAAAAGAGTGGTGCAATCAAAGTAATGAAAGGCGCAAGTGAGATTGGAAAGAAATGAGTAACATGTGGAAGTAAAGGGGCTCAGAAAATTTAAAAAATACCTTTTTATTATTCATATTAAGAAGTGTTTTGTTATTAATGGACAAATATTTTTTTTAATTTTCAACTTCGGATTTTCATTGTTTCAGTTCCTTGCGGAACCACCTTTTTTCGCCTCCACCAGAACCATTTATTTATCAATATCATAAACTGGAATAAATAAAATTTTCACAATCGAAAGAAAAATAGTTGATAAACAAAACAGATTTTATAGGACCAAAACATATATAATAGTTCTTGATTAATACTAATTCAAATTTCATATTTCGGTTAACTATTTTTGTGAGTCACTCTATGTATATATATATATATATATATATATATATATATATATATATATATATATATATATATATATATATATATATATATATATATATATATATATGTGTGTGTGTGTGTGTGTGTGTGTGCGTGTGTGTGATAGTGAAGCCACTGTAAAGGAGCATAGACTTTATTTACGAGACTAGTTTCGGTATGAATTTTTCCATACCCTTTTCAGTCGAATAATGAGAATGGAATAAACAACACAAGTTAATAAATATCGTTAAATCCCAGCCAAAAAAATAATCCGTATAAAAAGGGGTCATTAATCTAAAGGTGTGGTTCTAACATCATTAACTAAACTCTTTACAATCAGGTTCTGGGAATAGGAGGTACATTTAAATTGACCATCCGAAAGATTATTTCTTGCTTTCCATCGGTAACTCCTGTACCGTTTTTTTATTTTTCCTCAGAATGAGCTCGCGTTTTTACTACTCTATTGGCCGCTAGTGGCCTACTTAAGACCAGACAGCTCGAAAGGTCGCTCATTTAATCGAGAGAGAACTAGAACCTATCTTCACGCCATAATCAACAAAGGAAAGAAAAATATTAATAAAAATATAAAATAAATAATCATATTTTCTAGAAAATACATGAAATAAAATAATAAAGATAATGATAAAATATATACCAAAATATGGCATTCAAAAAAAGATTAATGATATAAAAAAAAAACAATATTAAGGTACCTTCTTTTCATCTGCATCGATAAACTTTTTATCTTTGTACATCATATTCCACCTTACAATCTTTCAGCATTCTTGTGGGACATTTGGACATATATATATATATATATATATATATATATATATATATATATATATATATATATAATACTGGTAATTAATTTGTTCCTTGGGAATATGATATGTAGCAGGAATATGAAGACCCAGGTGATTATACTAATCATTTATTGGCCGGACGTTTCGGACCTTCTTCAGCGACTATATCGTCTAAGGAGAAGGGGAAGGAACATTAATTGCTAACACTTAAAAGAATGCATTAAAAAAAGCGGAAGGAGGCAAGTTAAAATAATTATATTAAAGTAAAAACACTAATAATATATAGAATTAAATAATATTACCCATTGGTATTTAAAAAAAAATAGAAAGTGGAATTATAACAAACTGACTTGATTATCACGTATTAAAAGTTACTGAAGTAAACAAAAAATAACATATTAAATTGTAAAAACACACACCCAAAAAAGACAAAAACCCCGAAAATAAATCAGAATGAACAAGGGGACTGACCTTTAACGTGGGAGTTGAGAAATCAACTAACTAAACATTTAAAATTACTGACGAAATTTATTCGGTTGGTCGGTTGGCTAGTTAATGTATTGAAGTGTTGGTTGGTTATATAGTGAATAGTTTAATTGAGGAGGATTAATTATTTAGGTTTGGATTTATTTGATTGATGCACAGTGACTCTAAGATTTTCAAATCGAGAGAAGTTAGGGCTGAAGATAATATGGTAAATGAATCAGAATTAAGAGGATGGTGGTGATACTCAGAGTGTTGCCTGATGGAAGAAGCTTCAGGTTTAGAAATGGGAATACCAGTCCTATGAGACAAACCCAAGTGCTTCGCGATCCTGAAGTTGAATTGTAAGCCAGTTCGGCCTACATAACGACTGTGGCAGGTCCTACATGTATAATTGTAAGCACAGTGATCATGCACCCCTATTTCTAAATTATTTTTACCAACAACATCCCAACATAAGGTTTTCTATGGCAACAGAAAAGGACAACAAAATCTTGTTCTTGGATGTCAACGTTGTCCAAACAGGTTCCTCTTACAATACATCCATTTACAGAAAACCTACCACCTCTAGATTAGGTACACATTTCTTTAGTAGCTCCCCCAGTCAGTTTAAATTATCCAGTATTAAAAGCCGAATTTTTAGAGCCTACCATATATGCTCTAACTGGATATCGTTTCATGAAGAACTGAATTATTTAAAGGATTTCTTCAAATTTAATTATTACCCCGATTTCATCTTCGACCAGTTAGTATCAAAATTTCTCTCCAAAATATACTACCCTCTACCTTTACTTACTACTGTTTCTAAACAGAAGGTTTTCTTTAAGCTAACCTATCTCGAACATTTAACCTCCGAGTTTAACAAACTTCTTCTCTCTACCCTCAACAACCATTTTCCTCAATGCCAATTCATTTGTATTAACTCCAACCCTGTATCGTTAAATTCCTTTTTCCTCCATAAGGAGCCAATCCCTTTGGGCTTGCGATCCTGTATAATTTACAATTATACATGTTTCGACCTGCCACATTCGTTATGTAGGCGAAACTGGCTTACAATTCAACTGCAGGATCGTGAAGCACTTGGGTTCATCTCATAGGACTGGTATTCCCATTTCTAAACCTGAAGCCTTTTCCATCAGGCAACATTCAGAGTATCACCATCATCCTCTTAATTCTAATTCATTTACTATATTATCTTCAGCTCTAACTTCTCTCGATTTGAAAATCTTAGAGTCACTATATATCATTAAATAAATCCAAAGTTAAATAATTACGCCTCCTCAATTAAATTATTCACAATATAACCAACCAACACTTCAATAGATCAACTAGCCAACCGACCAACCGAATAAATTTCATTAGTAATTTTAAATATTTAGTTAGTTGATTTCTCAACTCCCACGTTAAAGGTCAGTCCCCTTGTTCATTCTGATTTATTTTCGGGGTTTTTGTCTTTTTTTGGTGTGTTTTTACAATTTAATATAATGTTATTTTTTGTTTACTTCAGTAACTTTTAATACGTGATAATCAAGTCAGTTTGTTATAATTTCACTTTTTTTTTTTTTTAAATACCACTGGGTAATATTATTTAATTCTATATATTATTAGTGTTTTTACTTTAATTTTAATTATTGTCAATTTTATTATTTTAACTTGCCTTCTTTCGCTTTTTTTTAATGCATTCTTTTAAGTGTTATCAATTAATGTTCCTTCCCCTTCTCATTAGACGATATAGTCGCTGAAGATGGTCCTAGTAAAGGTCCGAAACGTCCGGCCAATAAATGATTAGTATAATCACCTGGATCTTCATATTCCTGCTATATATATATATATATATATATATATATATATACACATGTCGTTGCCCGGGTAAAATGCGCGTTCCGTAAAAAAAGTAAGAAGGATTTGATTTTTAGTCGTGTCGGACTCTATATCACACCATGTTGGTCGGTCGGTCCCCGTATTGCTTTTTGTTTTGTTTTGGTAATAACATTGTAACTATTTAGCTAATTCAAACGAAATTTTAAACCCTTATTTTATTTTTCATTCCCTTTCGAATGATATAATTACCAAGGTCCTACCAAGGTTAGCCTTGGAATTATTTTGTTTTGGCCATATCATCATAACAATTCGGCCGATTCTAACAAATATAAAACCCTAATGTTGTTTAACATTCATTTTTGAATGATATAATTGAAAAGGTCCTCCCAAGGTTACTCCTGGAATTATTTAAAGTTTTAAAGGTCGTAAGGTCATAAATCAGAATAAGTGAGGGCACGCGACTTTGGTCGGCAGACTTTGTTTTCTTTTTTAATTCTTTGCAAACAATATTTTCATTCTATGAACTAAACTTAATCCTGTTCAACAACGCTACAGAACCTCTTAGTACACAATATTCTTAGTTTTTCCTCGTGGAGCAGATACAAACAGATTACTTTTGCTTCCAACTTTAAAGCAATCAACATAGAGTTAACCATAAGAAAAACAGGGTTCCTCTAATTGCAACTATGCCACTCATAGAGTCTCAGCTTACGATTGTTTTTAATTCGCATGGAAAAACTTACACAGATTGAGAAATGTAGTCTTCTAAGTATACATGTCAATTCTTACCCTGTTAGATTTAGGGGTATTCTTTAAACAAAGCATCCTCTCCTTTTTCACATCCAGTAAGAATGGTTGCCTCTATGACATGTGGCATCAAATTCTTTCTTACAGTTCAAGTTGGTGATAAAATATGTCAGAAGGTTCTAATATCCCTATACAAAGAAGAATTCAGGCAAGCTTGGACCTTATCTGCCCTCGTTCCTTTAGGGACTACTGGAAGTGTCTGCCTGAAATCACCTTGCAGCAAAAGAGTGACACCTCCCATAGGAGCCTTACAATCCCTGTTGTCTCGCATTGTCCTGCCCAGTACTTCTAAGGCTCTCTTATGAGCCCCTGAATGGGGTACGCGGCGTTTCCCGGCTAAACGAAATCATAAGCAAGATATAGGTTGAAATTCTTATATCAATCAAAAATTATTCTTTAACCAATGCTACATAACAACCCTTCTTTGTAGGCAATATTATTCGTCTTTCAACAAACAGGTTGCTTTTTGCTTCCCACACATGAACGATGATGTAAGGTAAAACAAACTTGTCTTAACGAGAGTCTAAACCCAGCTCACATTCCCTCGATCGAACAAACGCAGCATGTTTGGAAAGGGCCCGTAAGCTCCATTATGGGGGCACTTTGAGACTCGGGACTACTTCCATTGTTTTTCTCGGAAACTTTACATAATGATACACTTTTAGTTTTTATGTAGATTCCCTAACCTTTCCTCCTATAAATAGACGGACAGACTTCATTTTTACTATGTACATATATGCCCTATATGTCAAAACAGGAAAGCTGAAAAGCGAAATCCACGCACTTTCGAAGTTTATTTAGTTTATTTTTAAGGAATACTTGGAAATTTACAAGAAATTAATTCACAAGATGTTTCTAAAATAAATATAATTTGATATGTAACAGGTTGGAACGAAAGTGGAAGTCCGATTTGAGGGTATATATTAAAAATCAAAAACTTATGACTATGGAAATATTTTATCAAAAATATAGCCTTCGTTGCTTTAAATAACCTCATTACCTCTGCCAAAGAGTTTTTTAAATGTCATGCTTGTAAAATACTTGAGGTTTCGATGCAAAATATGAATTCAACTCATTTCCAACCTCTTCTCTTGATGTCAACCTAAGACCATCCAAATAATTCTGTAACCCCATAAACGAGTGATAATGAGAATGAACAAGGTCAGGAGCAAGGTCAGGAGTAAGGTCAAGAGATGTGTGAGGACGGGTATTATCGTGATCGTGGAGGACACTCTGGTTTAAAAGCCCAAAGTGGCTTTCAAACCACGAAGTTGATTGTAATAGAGATTAACATTGATTGTTTGATTGTTTTCTAAGAGTTCGTAATGGACAATTTCTTCAATATTCCACCATACACTCAACATAATCTCTTTTGAATGAATTCCTCCGCTCTGTTGTTGATAAATTCGGTTTTCTTGACTGATCCACGAAGAGCGACGTTTAAGGCTATGATAAAAGATCCATTTCTCATTACCGGTAATAAGTCTGCCCAAAAATGACGCCTGAACGTGTCGCCAAAAACAATGGCTTAAATCAAGCAATACGCTGTTGCATATTCGTCGTGGATAGTTCGTGTGGAACTCATTTTTCAATTAGTGTAACCTTTCTAATCCTTTTCAGTTGGCGTAAGAGCGTCGCATGGGTTACGTTAAATTGTTACCTAGAAATTTGAGCAGGATTTTGTGTGACAACAGATTACAACTCTTCGTAATCAAGTTCTTTGGGGCGACCTCTTTTGGTCTTTCTCTTAGAAATGAAATTTCCACTTCGGAAAAGGAAAGCCACCTCCTACAACACCTTTTATTTACTGCACCATAAGTGATCTGGATGAAGTTTGTCGTTGTACTTGCATTGACACCTTTATGAAACTTTTAGAGTAAAACATGTTTAATGTGATCTTTAGATGGGAGGACATGAAGTGAATACCGAAGAAGAACATGAACAATATTTGTATAATCTGAAAGAAATAGATATAAATTACTCCTTGTAACATTCCTAACCCACAGCAAGAAGCACTAACTTTAATAAATAATATCTAAAACTTTATTTTAGAAAATCGGACATTATTTCCTTCAAACCTATTGAATATTCCAAAACTCCACTCGCCTAGTAAAATGAAAATGAACAGGTTTAATTGTAGCAATATAAAATTTATTCCTTCAGAATTTGCATGAAAAATTCAAAAGTATGTAAATTCCATGAACGATTACCAATATCTTTTCTTTGGAAATCGTTTGTTTTTCGCGCACAAACTCGATGGTCTGTTCCGATGCGGAATGTATCTAGATCAGTTTGCCCCGCATGGACAGGCTTCCTCTTGGCGCCTTTTTTGCCATCTCCAATTTTGCATTACTGTTGGTGCATTTTTAGATAAATCTCTTACAAATGCATTCCGCTGCACAGTCTCGAAAGAGCATACTCTAATGCATAATGCATAAAAGCTCTTTTCAATTCCAGTGAACGGCACATCTACATCTGAAAACATAGAAAAAAAAACATTAGTAATAAAATATGTCCGTGTTTCTACACATGTTAAAATTTGAAGTCAATTGAACGAGAATTGGTAAAGTTTTCGAAATTATATATTTTTTTTAGAAATACCCTGGCTATGGTTAAAAAGGGTTCCCTCTATTAGGAGGGCTGGAAAGTGAATACAAACGCAATTGGCTTGAAAGATTATTGGGTTGGGAATAAAATAAATAAAACCGTTATTAACCACATCCTTTAGAAGTTAATAACTGGTAGACGATAGACAAATGAAGATAATATCTCTGAAAAAAAATTATAAAAAAAAAAGAACTGGGGAATGAAGGAAACAGAGGGAGATTAGAGAAATGAAGCATAGGAAATAATTTATTTAAATATAAACTCACAAATAAAGATATATACATAAAACATGCTAAGAAAATAAAGTAAATGATGAAAACAACTTGAAAATTCTAAAGAACTATTTATTTTGAAAGCTTTTTGTATAAAAGGATCAAGTTTAAAAAATCCGAGAAATTTTATAAATAGCACTAATGAAAGATGATTCATTAATATTATATATATTGCCATTAGCAATATCTTGCTTATGGTGACGAGGTTCTCCGCTAATTATTAAGGTGTTATCTGTAATGGCCTACCATCCAATTGGAGTATAGTGAGGCGCCTTAATAAATGCTTAAAATAACCTATTTAATCTCTCATGTCTATCTATTCATGTCTATTACCCGCTCAAGAGTGAGATTATAAACAGGTAGATGAGAGTCAATTGAAGATATATTCTCTTCATTATAGTCATTTATCAAGATGTTGACATCTGGAATGGTCTACCATCCAATTTGATTATAGTGAGGTCTCTTAATAACTTCAATAAATGCTTAAAAATAACCTACTTAAACCGACATAATCCTCTCATGTCTATCTACCCATGCCTATCCTCAGCTCAAGGGTGAGATTAATAACAGCTACACAATAGACAAATGAAGATATCCGCTCATCCTTTTTTATAATTTTTCCTGTTTTTCGACCCACCAACTCTGGTTTGTCTTTAGTTACAAATCCTTAGTTTTATATTCTGGTTTCTTAAGTTAATCAATACAATAATATAAAATCTGATACAAAAGTATGAAAATACTGTAATCTTCTTTTACTTTGACTTTCCCATAACTTGTTTTGATTTATGACACGAAGAGAAACCTCTTGTTGCAGCCATGTTGGTAATTCCTTAGAGTGTGACATCACGATTTTTGTCATGCTAATTAATGACGGTAACATAATCGTAATTGAATAATTCACTGTTTCTGTCAGTTATAACACAAATTGTTAACCTTTAAGGAATAAAATTATTACTATTATCATACAATTGCAGAAAGAGAGTGGAGTTTGAGTCATCTCGTCTTACATTGTATTTGTGTTGATTCAGACTGAGAGAAAAGGATTCTTTTCATCATGGCTAAGAAAGCAAAGAGAACATTGGACAGAATAGACTCCTATATTTTTAATATTGCTATAAACAACTATTTCTAACATAGTTAACTCTTAGTTGAACACAATCTAAATATTCAATTTTTTTAAGAGTCGAGGTAAAGAGTAAAAAGTAAAAGATAAATGGGAGAATTCTATAATTAAATGAGTTTAAATTTTTGCTCGATTGAAAGATTTTTAGCAGAATTTAGACAGGTAACAAGAAACTACCAGGATAAAAAAGCTTCTGACCAATTCTAAAAAATTACAAAGTTCATAGTTTCCAAATTCCTGCTTAGCCCACGAAGAAAGATAAAAGTAAAAACAAAACGTTAACTTTGCGACTAGCGCCATACTAAAAGTGATATATATATATATATATATATATATATATATATATATATATATATATATATATATATATATATATATATATATATATATATATACTAGAATTAGTAGACGTGCGATAAACTGAAATTGTGAAGCCATTCGTAGTCCTGCACAAGAGGGCGCTATTAAGCTCAAGTACGAGAATAAATTTTAAAGAAATAACTAAAAAATTGCGAATATCGAGGAACAGAGCGCCATAAATAGAGCGATTAAAGGTTGTTTATAGGCAACAATATCTGATAAGAGGATACCTATTTTATTTAGAAATGATTTATCGAAGATAATAAAGGAATTCAATTATTTATCGACGTAATTTATCTAAATATTTGTCTTTTAGAATTTATATATTTATATGTATATATATATATATATATATATGGGTAAAAATCACGAGAGATAACAGGTAAATTAGTATAAATATTTGGTTATACCACTTAAGGAAAAAGAAAGATTAGTGGGGTTAGTACTTCTGTTGTCTTAACATTTTCAAACTCACAATGTGAGTTTGAAAATGTTAAGACAACAGAAGTACTAACTCCAATCAATCTTTCTTTTTCCTTAAGTGGTACACATATATATATATATATATATATATATATATATATATATATATATATATATATATATATATATATATATATATATATCATGAATTGACGAACTTCTTCCAAATATAATATAAATAAAGTAGGCTATTGTTAAAATCATTTTTATTCATCTGTATTTGACATTTGGGATTAGAAACATAATTTGAGGTTAAAATTTCAAATTTAATATAAAATCAAACTTGAACACTGCAATTAATGCCAAATTAATATGCAAGATAAATATAAATAAATTCCATTTATTTAGGCTATAATATAGAGATTACTTCCGAACCACGCTTATAACTTGGTTGGAAAAGCTAGGATTCCTCTGTAAACTATAAATCAATTTTGGTGAAACCGTTTTCAGCTAGTCTGCACAATATGACAACATTAACGTTATGTTTTCTTACGCTGTGTTACGTCTGTTTAATCTTTATTTTAGATTTGTCGTTATATACGTGAACCCCCCCCCAAAACTTCTGAATGAAAGTAGCCCATCTAGATACATTTTGGAGACAATTAAGGATAATTTTGTACAATAAAAATACCTTTAATAGAAACCATGATTATATTACACGATTGATGGGCATAATGAATCATTTGTCCACATGAGTACCATTTCGAAAGATGACTTCAAAAACATTATCATGTATGAAATCTTTCAATTTCTTAATAGTAGCAGGTTGGACTGTCTCTGTCTCACCCATAAGAAATTCTTTAGACGAAAATTGACGTCCATCGGAAAACATCTTGTTTAATGATGGATCACAAATTTTAGATTTGGCTGAGATTCGGAGAGGCTGGTGGCCACACCTTCAACTTGTCACTTTGTATGCCGTGAGTGTCTAGGAACGCTTGGGTGGTCCTGGCAGAGTGTGATGGACCGTTGTTATGCATAAACACTAGAGTCCTCAAAAGTTACAACGGTATGTCTTCTAGCAAGGGATCCAAGACCATCTTCAAGAGATTGCAGTAAGCAGCTGCGGTCACTTTAAATACATCAGGCACCCTGACTGGGCCAATAGGTCTGTGTCCAATTATACCTGCACACATCATGACTCTGCATCTCTGCTGTTGACGCCTCAAACGTCGGTGACGCTAATCACTAAAATAGACCCAACCATTTGCCCAACCATCAGGTCCGTCAAGCGTCGCCCTGGTCTCATCAGTATAGAGAGCAACCCTTATCCAAGGACATGTACCTTCGAGCACATTGAAGCCTTAAAGTCTTGTGACCGGGCGTTAAAGGACGCAGTTTCAGCGGAGCTCGTACGTAACTGGTGGCAATTATTACTCAAATCTCTAGTTGTCACAGTCTTGTAGCTCCCACAATCGGATCGCTTCTTTCTTAGCGAAGGGTCCTTCAAAAAACGTCTAGCTGTGTCCACATGGCGAAATAACTTCTCGACAATAACATAAAGAGAGGTGTCTTCAGCACTTTTCTTTGGAAACTCTTCAGTTTTCATATTTTCTTCTTTTTTACATCTTATAGATGGTAAATTACTTCTCCTGCGTTCATCTCTTTTTTTAAGTAACTGAGTTTGGTTACAACCAAACTCTAATAGCTGAGCTTTCAATCTATTTGATCATCTTCAGAGTGTCTTTAGGTATTTTTTTCCTCCTTTACCAATGAAGTATACCTGAAATTGATCGTAAAGATCGAAAGCTCAGCTATTAGAGCTTGGTTGTAACCAAACGCAGTTACTTAAAAAAAAATGAACGTAGAATTATTCTACCATCTACAAGATGGACAAAACTAGAAAGTTCCGAAGAAAATTAATTAAGGTGAAATATACAATGGTCTTTAACAAAATCTGCATTCAAGAAAGACTGCTGCCTATTTACACACACACAAATACATATATATATATATATATATATATATATATATATATATATATATATATATATATATATATATATATATATAATCCAGGTAGTTTCCGCTGTGCAGCCTTAATTTAATTTTCAATAAGAAACCAATGGCGAGGACCAGACTTAAATCAAACATCAAAAAATCTTTATTAAGATTGAGTAGGGCAACGTGTCGTCCTTACGGTCATCTTCTGGCTCTAGAAAAAAGATTAAGATATACAAATATACAAAAGAGGTTTAAATGTTCACCACGAAATATAATTATAATAACGATTTAAGGAAATAAGTAAAGTAAAATTGTACAGATAAAAACAACTAAAAAAACTAGCTAATAGAAGCTTAAAAAACAATAAAACAAAAATCAATACGAAACCAAACGGATCAAATGAGAAACATACCTTGAGTCTTTGATATCAGTGAGAATATGGTGTGGTAGAGAGGTGATGGGAAATATAGCAGTTTCGCTAGTAATGGTCGTTTAAAGGATGTTTACTGTAATAGAAGAGGAATCAGAATTGAGTGAGGGATATAGTGTTTTGATATAAATAGATTCAGGGATACGTAGTGACAGTGGGTTTGAGTTGGATTTCAAAATCTCGAAGTCATTCAGGGATGGGATTGTCTGGCATTTAATCAAGTCCTCTCTTATATAAAAATGTTATTTTTTATTAAGAATTTTCCCTGTTCTAAGGTTGATGCCCATGTAAGAGGAAAAACGGGCCTGAAGGGTATGTAGGGTGCTTCCAACATATTTTCCAGAGGTACACTCTCGACAAAAGTAAAAATAAACTACACCACTACGTAACTCCTTAGGAGTTTGATCTGTAATTTTAAAAAATTTCCAATTGTGTGGTTGTTGGAAAAAAACAACTTTAAATACAGCTTGCATAAAAAGTTGTTAATAGTTTAGAGATATCTTTTCTGAAGGTTAGATTCAAAATCCCATCTCAGGAACAACAAGAAATCTAACTTCTTTAGGTGCAGTGATTTCAGGAAAGGGAGGCTAATATATGTTATTTAAAAACTGTTTTATTGTCCTTTCAATTAAGAGTGACCGAAAGCTGTTTTTTATCAAGGGTGACTTCAAGTTCTGGAACTCATGGTGGATTTGGAGAAAGGATGAGCAAAGGTGGAAGCCCCTGTCTACAAGAGTCTTAATGGTAGAAACTTTATATTTAAAATCACTGAAACTATAAAAGTTAATCCCTAAACCTGTAGAAGTCGGTTTACTTTACTTCTTTCCTTAAATCCTTGTTTTTTTTCTCCCTGTTATTATAATTATAATTCGTCGTGAAAACTTAAAATATTTTGTATATTTGTATATCTTAATCTTTTTTCTAGAGCCTGAAGATGACCGTAAGGTCAAAACGTTGCACTACTAAATCTTAATAAAGATTTTTTGATGTTTGATTTAAGTCTGCTCCTCGCCATTGGTTTCTTATTTAAAATTATATATATATATATATATATATATATATATATATATATATATATATAAATACATCTATGTATGGCTCTAGTGAGAACCATATATGCTCTTATGTGCCTCCAAAACACAGAAGTTGTTATAGAGTTCAGATAAGTTTAGACCTAATTACAGGTACGCGCAGATGAAAAATGAACAAACAGGACGACGAGGTTGGCACCTTTAAATTTAGTGATAAAAGAGAGAACAAGGAAAATGAAAGAGAAAATAATGAAAGAATTGAATGAAGAACTTAGACTATTGCTCACTAAGAACAAGCAGTAAGAAGCCAAGAAAGATTCCAAAGCACCGTAAACTTACTTGAGAATGGGGAAGACAATTCATTCTTTGCGTGGACAAAATCACTGCACCATCGCCAGGTATCAACAACAAACAACCAATCAAGAATAGCTAACCCATGTAGACATCAACCTGAAATGTAAAATAACCCGCAATTAAAATTTAATACCAGATTATAACAACAAAGTAACCAGATTATAATCTAAATACCTAAAAGTGATAAACAAAATTACCCGAAACAAGAATTGATAACTAAACCACCATTACCACTTAAATTACATACACGAAAACGAAGTAATAAAGAAACAACAAAAACAAATGTAAACATGCAAAAAAACAAAAAAAAAATGCATATAACGGCTTGGATACCATTAACTTAAAATCAAACAAAACATTTTGACAGTAATAAATATATAACATAAAATATAATATGGCAAATATAATAATACAAATATAACATGGCAAATATAATATTGCAAATATTACATGGCAAATGTAATATGGCAAATATAACATGATATAGATTTTGGCCTGATCAACAGGCGTCCTGCAGCCCTTTGCAAAACCTCTAATTTGTTATCTTTTCCCTTCCCTAACCTAACACCTAATAATTTACTCTGCACCAGTTTATCACTTCCATTTGAACAATGAACACTCTCTTGTCCAGAAAACTGGTCGAATTCATCAACCGTGGTGGAATAACAGCCATACAGTATTTGGCCAGTTGTCCTGGTCGTAATTCAGTTTTAGGACCGAATTAACCTTGCGCATAATTAAATTCAAACAAAAAAATTTAAGTCTTCCTCTAAATACAGATATTGCCAATTTTCGTTCCCACTTCTTATAGACATTAACCAATCAACCAAAACATATTCCCATCTATACTCTTTTATCAATCTTAGTCAAACACTTTTCTCGGAATCTCTCGCATTCAAGGGCCTTTGCTATCTTTCTTTTGTAAGTACATTGACTTTTAATTTAAATTATACCATTTAATTACTCTAAGCATAGTATAGATGCAGTTCGGACAATGTATTAACCTTTAATTAATCCGTTGTCTTCCATCTTTACTCAGAGGCAACACTATTGTCATTTGGAGGGAAATATTTCTTAATTTTAGGAAAATTGTTTTTTTTTTAAATAACTATCCTTATATCGGTTTTGTCTTTTGAGTATGAGAGGAACTTCATTAAAATAGGCTTTTCACCCATGTAGCAAATATCGTTAGAGATTTTTACTTCGAATTTCATATAAAGCATTTAATGTACTAGTATGAATGCCTATACTTTCTCCTTTCTTTCAAAGCAAAAACAATCACATAAAAAAACAAGATCGATGACCTTTTTCCCCTTCCATTCATATCCAACATGACGTGACGTAGACCAGAAAATAAAGATAATTGAGGCTCCAAACGGAAACTGTCCGATTCCATGCGATTAAACAGGCCTTCGACATTGACCCTAAAAGGCATCTCTCTTAATTTTTTTTATCCTCTTTTCACTTTTCAACTTCTTCATCTTTCCTCCTATTGCCCCCTTTTCTTCAAAAGAACCACTCCATAGGACAGGGTTAACGAGGCGTGGAGGCGAGTTAACGAACGAGAGAACTGAGCTGGACGATTCGTTTTAATTACCGAATGGATTTATTTATTGCGAGAGTGGCAGAAAAACGGATTTCGGACACAGCCAGAAGGGCGTTTCAAGAGTCTCTCGTTTAGATCCTCCATCGTTCATCTATGGCAAAGGGTCGGTCTGAAGCGTGATGAAGCGGTTTGGTTTGCCCGTTTGTTTACATAGAGGAGCATTGAGGATGGGTACGAATGACAATGGTGTGTAGGATGTGCATAGTACCGCAGTCTCTTGTATAAAACGATGCTAAGGAAAGATAAGATCGAAATATAGAATTCTTAGACAAAAAGGCGTGTTTGAATTGAAATGGTGGTTTATGTTTGTTACGAGTCGGATGGAATATCAAATCCCTGGTTAGGGAAACTTGTAGTTGATGACTCGTTAGTAATTGATCAAAGTTAGGTGACTTGGCGAAATAGAGAATGAATGAAACATGACGCGAATGGATAGAGTTGACGTTTATTTATTGACTTTTATTTATTTGTAAACAAATGAGCCATTAGACAATTGTGAAAAATTGGCCCTGCGTTGTGCATTTAAACATTTGTGTGTATATTTTATATTTATATCCTTTAGTAGCGTTGATGCGCACCGAGCATTATTTCGTACTTTTGAGCACATGCGCGTTGTGTCCGTGCCTGTCTTGCTTCATCAACATTGATCATTTGCCAATAAAAATCATTCGCCAGCATTGATCATTTACCGACAGTAATCTTATAACAACCTTGTTCGTTCCCCAACATTGAGTAGCAGGTTTGGAAAAAGTTCTATTACACTCGGGTTTTATTCTTTCAAGATCGACCTCGTTCAAGCAGAATTTAAGTTTTCGACGGTTTAACTTTGAGAAAGGCCTTCGAAAGTGCTCTGAAGCTCAAAATGGTAGCACTAGCGAAGAGCAAGAACACCTCGGTGGCCACGGTGTCAAAGGCAGTCAAATCAGAGGGCGGCAAGAGCTTAAGGTACGTGGAAAGACCTCTGCTTACCAACTGTATTCGAGTACAACTTCGGGAGTGCTGTCATCGCTTTCTCACCAACTTGAAGAGTCCTCGGTCAACGAAGTGTGGGATAGAATGAAGAAGGACTTTGTACGCGTGTGCGCAGCCTTCAGTTCTTGCCTGGACCGTGTTCTCGCCGCCAAAGGTGGCCACATTGTTTAATATTAGGATGTCAGAGATCAGAGAGAGAGAGAGAGAGGGAGATACGCGCCGCCTCACCCTTCAATAAAGAGACAGACAACAGACACCTAGGCGATCCTTTTTGTCTGCCTTAATGGAGTTGCGAAATTATGAGACGCCGCGATGACCTCAAATGCCGCCTTAACAGAAACCTGCGACAAGTGTGAGAGCCCATGTTATTTGTATCTTCAACGATAAACTGTTCACACACGGTTAATTCAATATTTTCACCAGGTAGGGTCGCTCATTAATAATCACACTATCGACCTCCAAAGAGGGACAGATCCAGTTTCGAATCTGCTTAGGATTAATTCCATCAATATAAAAAAAATATCTTTAGCTCATGATTTAACAACGCTAGTTCCATTTCATCGTTCTTTTTGTCTATTATTATTTTACATTTGACAAGGTGACGATAATAAAGGATTGTTGTCCATTCTCTACAATTTTATACAATTCGTTTTGAATTTTTTATATAATTGGTTAAGTTCCCTCGTATACTTTTTAACCCTGGAGTAGAGTGGTAGGCAAAATATACAAATATGGTGGCGTGTGGTAAAAACCTTTCCACTTTTAGATTTTGGTCATTTTCTGTTATACTAGAATTATATTAATTTATTTAGGCTAAATAATAACCAATAAGAACAAAAGCCTTTATTTCCATCTAAAAAATAAAAAGATTCCGTATAAAAGGAATCATTTTCACCCAGAAATATTATCATCACTCTTTTCCACAGCCCCTGGTTTGATATATTATGTAGAATCTCTAGCGGTATAGCGAAATATTTCGTTATTTCTAGTAATAAATAAACACTAGAAATCATTATAAATTTCATGGGCGTCTTCTATATTTTATAAGCCATCATAATTTAAAAGTTTTAAGCGGGAGTTAGAAATATTAAAATAACAAGATTTAAATTTACATACGATAAGAGAGCTCTGGTGACCTCTCTTTCCAAGTGCTTCGCCAACGTCTATAGTTTCTACTCATTTTTCTTCCTTTGTAAGATTGAGTCTAGGATATTCTGTTCACGTGTCAAATCGTCTAACCTTTGATGCAGGAACCATTAATAAAAATTAATAGCCGATTTCCTACATTGTCCCCGTTTAATTTAAAAAAACTACGTTCTTAAAATTGAAGTCACCTCATATAACCGTTGCTTTTTGTATAATTTAGGATGAAAAAGTTTTAAAATCAATAATACTCTAATTTTGTTTGTCTTGGTGGCCTATAGACCACAAGAAAATGTATTTTATTGCAATTTATCTCGAAATGGAAAAATAAAATCTCCGACGCATATTTATATTGATATCTTCCATTATTCCGCCTACTTCGTTTTTAACTATAAATTAACGTCTCCAACTTTTCGAGAACTTTGATTATGTACATGAAAATTTCGTTAATGCGATCAACACATCTGAATGCTCTCTCCTCTTTGATGCAGTCCGCCTCTCCTGAATAGGTTGCTGTGCTCGTAAAATAAAGCCCATGGATTAATAGAATGTATTTCATTTTTCTGGCAAAACCCTTAAAAGAGCTGAAATTGTATGAAGCTTTTCCAGAAATTTATTCGCCGCATCTATTCTCAGAATAATAATATTAAACACTACACTTCAACTCTTTTTCCTTCAGCTTTCTCATCGGTTTGCAGTTCCTTGCCCGGAGCTGTTCAACCTTGTAGATAAGCCTTGATTAGTTTTTACATTCATAATATAAACTGTGTCTCGGATAGATCAGTTCATGAAATCATCTATTAAATCAACCATATCCTCACCTCTCCACTCCATTGCGTTGCTTTCCTTTTGCAAAATTTCTGCAGTTAGTCCCTAGTAATAGCGTTCCCTACATCATAAATGTTGGACTTATCTCAATCCTGGTCAGAATCTAATACAACCTTTTACCATCAAAACTGGTCAATCTCACCTTTGGTTGTTTTAGTAGAATTTCCCGTTAAATCTTAAGGAAAATCTCGACCTCGGCTGTAGAATTCCTGAATGGCGAGCTCCCTTTAGGAAATAAATCAGCCGATTGAAGGTCGCTGGTCATCTTTACAGTCACTCTCAACTGCGTACTCTGGTACCTTGGTGCCAAAATGCCTCTTCAAGGCATGAAGTAATTTTAACCTCTAGCTCTCTTTCCAATACGCAGCCCCTGCAGCCATCATCAGCCGGTACATCGAAGTGTGTTAGTGGAAAATTGCTTCTACATACATAATAGGTTCGTTTCGAGGGGGCGATTCTTGCAGAGAAATTAACCTTAATCATTAAAGGAAAACAAAAGTAAGATTATTTTCAAATCTTGGGGTTGGGAGGGGCGTGAATTATTTATAAATGGACAGTAGAAAGAGTACTTTTGCTCTTTTTCAAGCAAATTTAACGGCTATTCAGTAATAAAAGAGGTTGTTTAATGACTCGTTAAGACCATTTCACAGTTTAAGCTGAAGCGCAGAGACACAAATTAGTGTGCTTTGATAAGACTGATTTTCACTTAGAATCTTTACCGGTTTTACCAACAATTAAATATTACGAATGAGTCATAAGATAAATAAATAACTTAAGAACTAAAGATACTAAACAAAATTAACATGTATATGATTTATCAATCAGCCCCTGAAATGATATATATAAATATATATATATATATATATATATATATATATATATAAATATATATATTAAATTGAGGATGAATTAATGAGTTTATTTCACCTGGAACCGGGAAAGTAAATGGACAGTAGAAAGAGTACTTTTGCTCTTTTTCAAGCAAATTTAACGGCTATTCATTAATAAAAGAGGTTGTTTAATGACTCTTTAAGACCATTTCACAGTTTAAGCTGAAGCGCAGAGACACAAATTAGTGTGCTTTGATAAGACTGATTTTCACTTAGAATCTTTACCGGTTTTACCAACAATTAAATATTACGAATGAGTCATAAGATAAATAAATAACTTAAGAACTAAAGATACTAAACAAAATTAACATGTATATGATTTATCAATCAGCCCCTGAAATGATATATATAAATATATATATATATATATATATATATATATATATATATATATATATATATATATATAAATATATATATTAAATTGAGGATGAATTAATGAGTTTATTTCACCTGGAACCGGGAAAGTAAATTTTACACACTGTAAAAAAAGAAAAACCTTTAAATAAGAGGAACTGTTCAGGCACAAATTGAATTTATTTCGAATGAAAATGTTTAAAAAACGATTTTTTTTAATAAAAAGCTTTTACACAATGTAAACATATTTATTTTTTCTTTCCAATCATGATGGCGCCGACTTCTTAGAAAGTGATACCCTGAAGTTATACATTTTCACTGATAGGTAAAAGATCTCTGACGTCAATTGCGGCCTTGGAATTTTATCTTCTGATTCGCTTAGATACATTTAGGTCAAGGGGCTAGACCTCTGACTTGTCCAGACAGCTTCCTTATTAAATATAGTTGAATATTAACACAAAATAAAATATAACTCTCAGACAATATTTCACTGATGGTGAAAACAAAAAAGAAAAGAAAACACAAAACAAAACGAAATTATCCATCTTTTAACAAAACAATATAAAACGAGTAAAATTATAGATAAACAAAAGAAATGATCTTTACACAATCCCAACTTCGCAGGCATTGAAAAACAAGTCGTGTGTTCTCAATTATTTCAATAATTTTAAAATTACAGATTTAATTAAAAACGCATTATCAATTAAGAAACATCATCTGACCTTATGATCTTCAAAACTTTCAAAAACTCATTGAAAAGTAAAATGGTTACCATCCGACCGATCTACCGAAATAGCAACTTATAAAGTCGCATGACTAAAAAAAAAGACCAATTTAAAGAGATTCCAGGAATGGGGAGGACATGACTTGATTTTAGGAGGCACTGAGTAAAAATATCCTCACTTTCACACCAAAAATTTGCAGTATTCAATTGTTGTGGCAAGTGTTCATAATTCTCAATTACACAAACAAACACAACATCATAAGTCAATTGTATCTCATTATTGGACAAAGACGTCTGTTACCGCTTCCACTGTTCAGCGTCCAGGGTTCGAGTCTACCCAGTTACTCCTGCAAAACGCATCCTTCCACTGACTGCGAGGTCTTCTTCTGGGTCGGGGCGTTTAGGATTTTTGGTCAATTGCGTCGCTCTTTCAAGCAAGATTTCCTGACTTTTTACCTGACTTGGTACCCTATTATTAGGCTCAATTAAAAACAAAACAAATCGATAGAAAACTAAACAAAAAACCCAAACAAACAAAAGAAAACCTACTCCAAAATCAACAAGAAACAAAACAAAAGCAAGAAGGAAACACGTTCCGACGTCGGTGTTAGGTCAGCCACTCGCTGTTGCAGGAGCAAATGACCAACACCACAGGGGGTAGGCCAGCCTCCTCCGAGGAGTAAATTAGTCTAAATTGTGCACGAACCAGTTCCGAGTACAATGTACAAGCGGTAGCAACCCCGCTCGTCCCGGTACCGGGAAACATTTGATTTAGGATCCCTGAGGAAATTCCTAACATATATTTCTTTATTTTCCTTTGAATTAACATCAGATAGAAGCTACACAAAGGTAAATATACGCTTCACTTTTTACTTGCCCACTTCCTGACCACCCGAAGCGATAAAGCATTCTTTCGTGGCTTAGAGGGGGAAAAGTGACACCCCAGACTTCCTTGGGTGAAGTCTTAAAAGGAAACTTATGGATATACTCAAGCTTTCCAATGTAAAATCTCTCTACAAATCATCCATGCAATTCCCAGCTCTTTGCTCTCAACTAGTTTCAACCCACTTCAATATGTTAAGGAGAGCTTATTTTTTAGTTCTTTCAATATGCGATGATGGATCATCTAAACTTTGTTCATTTTTTTTCCAATCACCCTACAAGAATATGACAATTACTCAATGTGTATCATTTGGGGGGAGATTCTGTAAGGATAGGTCCGATATACATATGATTCCCTTTCTTACGCCAATACAACCCAAAGCCTATAATCCCGTGTAAGCTCTTCGAAGGGCTTTTTCCTCTATTGCTTGTGGAATTTAAGTTTAGGTTCTTCTATTTGATAAATCTCGGACGCGTTTTTAATCATGGTCTCCGCATGCATAATACATGATGGATTGATGCGAGCTATCTAGTTGAACCTCTTAAGATATCTGTAAGGTATCTCACTCTCAACCTCTCTTTCATCCAACGATTTCACCACCTCTACCACAAGTATTCAACAGATAAAATAAAAGAAATACTTTACAAAAATTATTTATTTTGCCAAAATAAAGCTCCTTTCTCTCTAAATGTATTGTCAGGACTAAAAATAATTACTCCTTTATAATCTGGCTCTCGCAATGCGAATACAACCTAATATATTCGCAAAGACCGACAATAAGAGTCTTTGTGCGGGTGAACTCGAATATAAGCCAAATCTCATTCACAGAATGTGATGCAAACAGACAACGAATTAGCCATGGATGAGTGGCGTTCTTTTAAATTCTTTCATCAGGTTAACATTTCTATTCAACGCTTCTTTTTGCAAAGATTTGGGAAAAAATATGAATATTAATTCATAGACTATAATATAAATATACATCTACACGTGTAAAAACAGTACTAAAATAACATGTATTTTTATATAAGTGGGTGACGGTCGATTAGTGGATATGGATCCTATACATCGAATTATGCATATATATATTATTGGATGGGGCTATATATATATATATATATATATATATATATATATATATATATATATATATATATATATATATAACAGATTATTTCTAGTGTAGGGTTCCACCAGTACAAACTATTACAATGGTTAGCGAATATTTTATCCAAATTGCTTGGTATTATCTCTGAATATTACAATATTCATTCTGGCGAATTTGTTAATAAAATTAAAGAGGTTGAATATGCAATGAGGAGTTGCTAAGTTTTGATGTTAAAAGCCTTTTCACTTAAGTTCCTTTTGATGAAGAGTTTGATGTCATTATTAAAAACTTGCCTTTGTGTGACCTAATATTGCCCTTACTGTGTAGAAAAATTGTGAAATTAGTTTATTTCTGCATTACAGACAATATGTTTAAAGAGGACGATTGTTTTTACTGAGTGAACTATGGCCTAATCCCATAACATGGTTTCGCTATGTTGATGATGTAAGTCCCACATGGCCTATTAATGATAACACATTTGATTTATTCTTTGAACAATTAAACAACATTCACCCCACCATTACATTTAAAGTGGAATGCCTTCAGTTACAGCTCCACATCGTCAGAGGATTCACAGGCTGAAGACGACTATCGACCTTCAACTTCATCCTGTACATCTAGCCCTCTCACGAAGAAGCCCTAGAACATCTTCAAATCTACTGAAGTCGTCGGTGCGTTGGATCGAGTCAATCTCCCAGATCGTGGTGCGGCGTTCGGCACTGGGGCTGTTGCACAGGCCCTGGGACATAATATTTCTAATCTGACGTTGTCCTGAATTTTAATACGGGGATCGCGTCGTAACACACGCCAAATCCAAGACAAAGAAGCGAGCAAGAACTTTTAAGCAGCTGGTTTCCTTCCCCTGCATTGAGACGGAAAAAAGCTGCAGGAGTTGGGAGGGCAGACAGTAGTGAGGGTTGCGATTCTGGCGACTAGTTGAGGATTCGAAAAGTTGCTGGGTATTCGAAGTGCTGCACAAAGTATTGGACAAGCTCAGGACGTAGCGTGTCTGGAATTGCTTGAGTCCTGCAAGATTTGCGACGAAGTAGTCGGATACCATGGTTTTTGATACAACTGCAAGCAACACTGGCCTCCACAATGGCGTTTTCGTCCCGATCTAGAAAGGTCTTGGATGGGATTCGGCGATGTCGGCGTGCCGCCATGATGTGTTGGAGACTGTTCTCTCTGGCGTCTTTCGAGTCGTCTTCAGGCAAACTGGAGGTCCAGAAGTCACCCTTTTCAAGCGTTTCCAGAGGAAGTGGCCGACTATCAACCAGCAATAATACACAGTGGCTGAGCATACCCTCTTCAAAGAAGATCTTGAGCAGCTCCGCTCCCAAATGAAGGATTACCTGGTATCTGCCCTGGCTAATTCAACAAAGTGTCCGTGCGATGACTACTTCGAGTTCCTGCAGCTCGCAGCCCTGTTCTTCGTAGGGATTACAAGGACTCAACCATCGTTTTGTCCTCCTGGTGTCATACACCTCACGAGGTGGATGTCGAAGGGCATCTACTGCCTTAAGATGTTCCTGTTCCGACATCAGTTCAAGACAACGAAAGGAGAAAAGCGGAATGTGACTGACATGGCGCTGTCCATTGCTCTAGTGTACGTCCGCTTTTGGCACGTAGCTCCTTTGTCATCCCATGCCCCATACAACTACATCATGATGCTGACTGAACTCCAGAAGTACATGAACCAGATGAAGATCGCTGCAACCGCGAGCAATGCCCTCCAACAGCATCTCTGGTATTTGGCAAAAGACTTGGTCAGCCTTTCCCTGTTTGAGAACCGAGCTCCCGACAAGATGAAGGTCTATTGCGTGAGACGGACGAAGACGGAAAATCCGATCGAAGATCTCCCACGCTGGGCAAAAATTGAAGACACACGGGACATCCGCCTTGATGTAGTTCTTTTTCGTGAGGTGTAATAAAATTAGCCCTGTGGAGAGAAATAAATATCATTTTAGGTTTTTGGACCCTCCTAATATATATATATATATATATATATATATATATATATATATATATTATACATTTGTGTTACATTTCATGGGCAAAATGAAAACACAAAGAAGTAAAGCTGAACATAAACAAAAGCACCGCTAATTGGAACGCTTTTGTCAACTGTGAATGATATTTGTCAGGTTCTCTTGCACGTATTTCACATTGTTTGTGTGAATTCTGTTGTTTGTGTTGTTAAAAAGAGAAAGATAACGAGAAACGGTCTGAGTTGCGATTTAATTGCCTTTTGTGTCGGTAGGTTTGTTAAGCGTTGAATGTATAGTGTGGTTTATGATAGGTTCGTTATAGGTAAGTGAGACTCGAGGAATTAAGAGTCATTCTAGCGAAAATCCGCATTGCGGGATTTTTTGCCATGCTTGCGGCGCTTTTTAGCTTCTCTCATAAAAATTAAGAAAATGTGCGAGAGAAAAAGAGGGTTTTTTTAATTTCACAACACATTCCAAATTGATGCGCAAGAAAAAATTTATTTCACATTTTTTAAAATTCACAAACGAACAGACAAACAGACATACACGTTAGGATAATCATACTAGGAAGCCGTTTCTAAAGACCATTGGAAAATAGGTTAAATGTTACCTGCAATGGGAAGTCTAGATTAACGTAACTATGTATTTTGAATGCGCTAGTACTTGTTGGTTTGTGTGTGTTAGTACTTGTTGGTTTGTGTGCGTTAGTACTTGTTGGTTTGTTTGCGTTAGTAATTGCTGGTTTGTGTGCGTTAGTAATTGTTGGTTTTTCTGCGCTAGTACTTGTTGGTTTGTGTGTGTTAGTACTTGTTGGTTTGTGTGCGTTAGTACTTGTTGGTTTGTTTGCGTTAGTAATTGCTGGTTTGTGTGGGTTAGTAATTGTTGTTTTTTCTGCGTTAGTACTTGTTGGTTTGTGTGCCTTAGTACTTGTTGGTTTGTGTGCCTTAGTACTTGTTGGTTTGTGTGCCTTAGAACTTGTTGGTTTGTGTGCCTTAGTACTTGTTGGTTTGTGTGTCTTAGTATTTGTTGGTTTGTGTGCGTTAGTACCTGTTGGTTTGTGTGCGTTATTACTTGTGTGTATCTTGTGATCTTGGTAGCTTATTAATACAGGGTGTAGAAATACCTATTTCAACGAAATCGGGCGAATTAAAAAAAAATATTGATTTCTATAATGACTGTTGAAATTTTATTTAAATATTTTAAATAATTAAAAAAAAAAAATTTAGAAGCTTAGATTTTTCTCCCAAACCTCATTTAATAAAAAAGAAAATGCATCTTTGTTGTAACATCCAGAATTAAAGGAGTGAAATGAAATGGAAGTAGAGAAGTTTCTTTTAAAGAAAATCTCACAGAATCGGTCGTACAGACAAAACGAACGTTATAAGATTTTAAACTTTCAATATTTTTTTATTTTAAATAAAGTTTTTACTTAGGATTCATAAATGTATTTTTGTATCGCAATAAATAAAAATAATATTCAGTCATTTAAAACATCACCCAATAACATTGAAACAGGGAGTTCTGCGATGCCGTTTTTAGCCACCTTAACATATTGAGATCGATCCTTAGGATTTGAGTCCTCTTTCTAATTATCCCATCGCTCTCTTTTTTTAGTCGCGTTCTGGTGATTCTATAGGTTACTATGTGGATCCATAGGTCCATCAGTTGAATATAACCCTTTTACTTTTAAATTAGTTTAGGGGGAAAATAACATCGTAGCTATTCGGCAGATTCTAACAAAATTTGAAACCCTTATGTTGTTTTATATTATATTTTAGGAAATACAATTGCCAAGGTCCTCTAAAGAATAATCAGGGAATTATTAAAATAAAACTAGCTATGGGTCGGATTGCCCGACTTGTTGAAAGTTTTCAAGGTCGTAAGGTCATGCGGTCATAGGTCAGAATGATTGAGAGCAGGCGACTAAGATCTTTTGACCTTGTTAAAAAAATAGGGTTTACTTGTCATTCACTGGCCGATGGGGTTATTTTTAAATATCTTTGAGCAGATAACAGTACCCATTTTTCAAAAATGTGGAGTTACGGCAAAGCAAGGACACTTACAACACTTACAACCCCACGTCTCACACTTCTACTCCATATATAGGATAAAGCCCCCCGCCCACGTCTCATGCTTCTACTCCATATATAGGACAACCCCCCTCCCCACGGCATAATTTTTTCCAAGCTGAAAGCCTCTTTATAGCAATGGGGTGTTTTGCGCTGCAGTTTATTTCCTTGTCTTTCCTTATCCTGGAAAAATGGCACCAAGGACAACCCCTTACAAACACCACCCATTAAACTTTATCATAAACAATATGTTGCACTATTGATTCATCATACCTTTCTTTCTCAAACAGAATCTGAAGAATCAATGCACCATTTATATTTTCTTGCTAGCGTTCGCACACCCTGAGATTCACTCTCATATATCTCTTCGCAAGCCTATTTTCATCTATTTTTCTCATATGGTCGTCACATTCATGCGATTGACATGTCAGAGTTACCAATGAACTTTAACCCTAATAGTCATTTATACCTTCAGGGCCCTAATTAGTCTTATATACCTTTAACAACCCTAACTAGTCCTCTCTCTTTCTCTCTCTCTCTCTCTCTCTCTCTCTCTCTCTCTCTCTCTCTCTCTCTCTCTCTCTCTCTCTCTCTCTCTCTCTCTCTCTCTCTCTCTCTCTCTCTCTCTCTCTCTCTCTCTCTCTCTCTCTATATATATATATATATATATATATATATATATATATATATATATATATATATATATATATATATATATATATATATATATACATTCCGAGCTTTAATAAGTCTTATATATGTACCTTCCAAGCACTAATAAGTCATATATACCTTCTGAACCCTTGTTAGTCCTATAGTACTTCCAAGCCCTAATTGGTCATATAGCCCTTCGAGCCCTAATTAGTCATATATAATTAGTCCTATATAACTTAAGAGCACTAATTATTCATATATACCTTCCAAGCCCTAATTAGAAATAAAGCCCTTCAAACCCTAATTGATCCTATATACGTTTAGAGTTCTAATTAGTCCTATATAACTTAAGAGCACTAATTAGTCCAATATACCTTCCGAGTTCTTGATCCTTTTACTACATTTTACACAAATACGTGAGAAATCTGAAAAAAATACTGCAATACGTTCCTGGTTATCTGTTTTTATCAACAATAATCTAAATGAATAAATTACATCGTGGTACAGTGGTCAATGCTTGACTTTGCACGCGTGAAGTTATTGGTTCGAATTCCGATGATTGGAATTTTATTCACGTCTAGTTTTTCAACAGGTAACCAAATGGTTTCTGGTTATTTTGATGCGGGTTCGATAAGATAAGCTAGCGCGCATCGCGAATAATGAAACATCAACATTCACCAAAATTCGACCAGCGAGCGTTAAACAGTGAGACACGATAGGCATTTTTTTATTAAGATTCGTTAATTGGGGTTATTGAGTCTACGGGAAGCACCACCCGGTTTTCAATATTACCATCGCTAACTTTGTTTTAAGCTGCTTATTATATTAGAAACTAACGCTTCGGAAATTCCAGCTTCTTATTAAAAAAAAAAAATAACAAGGATAAGAAACAAGTATGTTTGTGTAGTCATGCCCTCATAAAAAAAGTAGTATAGATTAATTAAAGTTCAGATTTATATTCATTAGTGTATATAATAATATATATATATATATATATATATATATATATATATATATATATATATATATATATATATATATATATATATATATATATATGTGTGTGTGTGTGTGTGTAGAAAACTCATAAATTATCGCGTGAGTGAGCAATAAATGCAACAAAGCCCACAGGGAAAAATAATACAAGGATTCCAAGTACTTTCGAACTTTATTTCGAGTTCTTTATCAAGGAAAAACAGAAGTATTGAAAATTATAATATTTATAAGGATGATACAGGGGATAGGGAAGTCCCCAAAAAAGCCAAAACAAAAACCAATCTAAAAAATGAAATAATATAAAATGGAAACCTTAGGAGGAGTGAAGATAAATAGAAAATAAGATCATTAAAACAGGTAAATTCAAAAGACTAAAGGTTATCAGGAGGATTAAAATACTACCTAGGCAATTAAGTAGGGAGAAAATCTTAACGAGAGATTAACCCTAGAGATCAGGATCTAAAATAAGTACAAATGCTCTAAAGACTGGACTCAAATGGAAATAAATACAGACAAAACATAAGTCTACATAGATGCACACAAAATAAAATTAAATTGTTTATTAAGATTAATATAAATATTGGGTCTCAAATTAAAATTTTCGACAGTACATTGTAAATATAACATAAAAATAACCATCAAGTTTATATAAGCCAGGACTTAGATTAAAATTTGGAAATTTACGAATAAAGGTAAATTTCGGCTAAAATCATCTGTCATAATAACAATACAATTTCACGAAATAGGTAGCTGCCTCAGCCCTCTACTCTATAGTATCTTCACGATAGACTTTCCATCACTAATCAAGGATGAAACGATCTATCTGCAATGCGCAGATGACATCACGCAAATTGTACCGAGCACTTACAACAACGTCCTAGTGCAAGCTGCAGAGACGGCGGCGGAGATCGAAAACATAGACTAGTACGAGCGTAAATGGAAGATAAAGACGAACGTCCAAAAGTTCTTCATTATCCCCATGAACTCCACGGTACACGCCGACATTTATGTTGGCGATCGAAACCACCACTACAGTGCTCGGGCTCAAAGGTACCATTTGGGGGTATAGCATCATGTTGTAAACCGGATCAACTTAGCGCTGGTGGAATTGGTGAAACTGTTCCGCTTCCGCAAACTCAGCAGGAGTACCCTAAAGAAAATCTACCTTTGCTACCTTAGACCAAATCTTATATACCCAGCGATAATCACCCAAACCTCAGAGATCAAGACGCTGAGATGAATGCAGAGTGTACAGAATAAAACCTCCTTGATTACATTGGGGAACAATGTATTTGGTGAATTGATAAAAGTACATTTTCCTACCTAATTTGAGTATACTAAATTCAAATCTAAAATCAGATTATCTCTAAATGCTACAGATTTTTCGTAATATCAATAACTAACATTATACAATAATTTTTATTTTATCACGCCTATCATCATGCCCTGAAGTAATTTTGAATCATCCTTTTGCGTTATTTATAGTAAAACAGGTTTTTCGCCCAAACATTTTATTGCATATGAGAAGAAACTTGAATTATACATTAGGATTACAAATACTGTAATAAAATAAATGCTAATTTATTAATGACCGTACATCAGGCTGGAGGACCTCTTCTTGATTTCAATCGGGCAAAAATTTGCGTTTGTAACTCTTCCTCTTGTAAGTCTTCTCTGGCTGATCTTTTCTAATCATACAGCAGTAGTCCGCCATCATGTGTCTATCCCAGTGAACTTGGTAGCGCTCTTTCATCGTCATCAAATCCTGATGGAAGCGTTCCCCTTGTTCGTCGCTCACGGCTCCCAGATTCTCTAGGAATCTATCGAGGTGACTATTTAGGAAATGCAGCTTCACACACGTGTTGCATCCCAGATCACGATATGCTAAAAGCATATTATTAATCAGACTCCCGTAGTTATGTGCTTTTTTGTTTCCCAAGAAGTTACGAACAACGGTAGAAAATGAGAGCCAGGCTGCCTTCTCTTTTTCATTCATGGTGTTCACGAATCTAGAATCACTCAGACGTCTTCGGATTTGGGGACCATCAAATACTCATGCTTATATTTTTTCTTATGACAGAGCAGAAAACGCCAATACTATGTACTAAATCAATCATTGCCAGTGTTCAACGCCTTGACATACTGCTTCATCAACCCTAGTTTAAGATGAAGTGGAAGGAAAACGATCTTCTCTCGCCTTATGATTGGCTCTTTAACAATGTTTAGCATTCCTGCTTCCAAAGTTTCCCGAACTGGTCAATCTTTTGGGGACCAATGTTTGTCACGGGCTCGACTGTCCCACATACAGATATAGCATGAAAACTTTGTATATCCCTTCTGCTGGCTAAGAAGGAAGTTGACCATCTTAAGCTCTACACATATGATCCAAGTGTGTTAATGGTACTTAAGTAAATCCATGACCATTCTTATGTCATCGTTAGTTCCTCGCAGATGGACAGAGTGACCGAGAGAAACTGCACCAAAGTCATTGCCATTATGCAAAAGGACACACTTGAGGTTACGCTTCGAGCTATCCACAAACAGTCTCCACTCAGCAGGGCTATAGGTGCCAAGTCCCAACTCGGTAAACAGACCAGGAACATCGTCTCAGTATACAAATTGTTTGTCCTCAGAGAAATACTTAACAAATGTACTCTCCCTTGTTCGGTAATATGATGCCCGTACCGATCTGTCAAGCATATGTCTTTCACTCAACCTGAAGGCTAAAATTTCTGCAATTTTCTTGGAGAGCGCAAAATCACGTATCAAGTCATTCAAATCCTCTTGATTGAAACAGTGAGGAGCTAATGACTGTTCAGCATCTAATAATGAATCTGCAGACTCTGAATCCATTTCGTGGACGTCCATATCAGGTACATCATTTTCATCCTCGGAGAAAGCATATCCACTGAAAATCGAAAATGGTAAAGACTCAGAATGGGGTACTGGCCGAATTGCCGAGAGAATTTTGGGGTAGTCGATCTTGTGGCGATTTTTTTTGCCAATCCCTTTAGTGTTCACCAGACAGAAATAACAGTCTGATACATGATCCTTCGGCTCTCGCCACACCATGGAGATTCCAAATGGAAGACCATTTCTCTTTCCTTTCGTCCACTCACGAAGATGTTCCACACAACTATCACAAACAGCATGTGGGGCCCACTTGTTATCTTGATCGCCAAGAGAAACATCAAAATATGCCTTATAAGTGTGGATCACAAAGTTTAAAATATTGCGCCCTTGTCGAATTAGTATGTAACAGCCGCATATGTAGCAGAAGATGTCTGCATCATTAACGCAATTTCCTCTTGATGAAGCCATCACTCTAACATGAGACCTGAAAAAAGAAAAAAATAATGTCTATATTTTGCACAATAGCACTTATTACTATCTTACTACTATGTACTGTGAAGTATTTGCTTTCTACAAGCACCCTCTCTGTCTGTCCGGAGGGCAGTTTTCGGGGAAAGGATAAAATATAAATTACAGAATAACTATAGCATGAAGGTAAAAATGGATTATATATTTAAAATCAGCATGAATAAACACATTAAAATTGGTAGATACATCTAAGTCACCAGAAAATGTGATTAAAATTGTTCCCCTGCGTTATTAACCACACAAGAAGACGGGAATGCATACCACAGAGAACACTGCACAGAGGAGCTGGACTAGAACTAATCAACACTTTAGTACAATCACAAGCAAAGAAGACATGGGACAAAGTAGAAACTGAAATACTACTAAGTCTGGACCTGGACTTAGACATTGACATGACAAGACTAAAACGGAAAATCAAACGACACACTAACTTCCCGTGGTAGGCGAACTGCTGCTGAGGCATTGACAGAACGGTTTAAATAGACTATCCTTTTATGTATTGTTTAATCCTAAATTCATATAGAAACATCGTAATTATGACAAAAGCACTTAAAAATACCAACTTATCCCTAAATCCTTAATATGTCTTAAATTACTTAAATCACTTATGTTGAAAATATTTTTCCATAGGTACTTAAAATATATTAATTCAGTTACAACTAGAATATAGAGGCTAGAATGCCTCAAAAAATATATAATTATTTAACATAGATTTATATAAAGTAAATGAAACGTATACGAAAATGTATATAGGGAATTAAAAATAAACAGATTGTGTATGTATAAATTTGTATGAAAGTATAAAAGTTAGAATAAATATAGAGGCAGAAAAATATATATATATATATATATATATATATATATATATATATATATATATATATATATATATATATATATATATATATGCATGAAAGACTCGACGTATAGGTGAGAATGGATGGGGAGAAAGAAAAGTCCAGACACTACACAGAGCTCTTTATTGACGTTTCGCCTCTTGGCTTCCTCAGAATGGAACTGACAAGAGAGATGGAAGATCGCCGCTCGACCATTCGTAAAGTTAGTCTGGGTCGCGGTCACTTGCTCTCCCCCGGCCGTTTCCCCCTCGTCTCGACCCTTCCGCCTCTTCATTAATGAGCCTTGCCGCACCTGTCGCCAGCTTGAAGAAACCGTCCCGGTGATTTGTCGACCTATAGGAGAGAATATATGTAGCTTCAATAATCCTACGCTCACGTTTTGATAAACCTTTTTGAACTATACTCACCCCATCCCATTTGGGTAAATGCCCACATTCATCTATATGCACCACTAACGAGTTTGAAGTTCTATGTGCCCGGACGTCCCTCTTATGCTCACTAAGTCTAGTTTTAATGTCCCTACCAGTCTCTCCGTAATAACTCTTGTCGCACCCGTCACACGGAATCTGATAGATTATGCCCCTATCCGTTTGGGCCCTAAACTTTTTGTGCGAAACCAATTCCTTGATCTTCGTCCCAGCATGATCGGCAACTAGCAAACCTGTTTTCCTGAGGGCCACATTTATGTTCTGCGCAGCCTTGCAGTAAGGCGCTGAAAGGTACCTGACCCCATCCAATGTGCCTGTCAAAGCCTCATTATCCGCGGTCCCATTTGTCGTGCTACTCATTTTGCCTCTTTCCGATATCCCGACCGCTTTATACCTCAACTTTATTAAGAGACCCTCCGGATACTTTAGTTTCATAAAAGCATTCTTAATGTAGTTATACTCATCAGTTAAAAACTGTTGGCTACAAATCCGGATGGCCCTGAGGTAGAATCCTATCACTACCCCAGTCTTCGTTCTATCGCTGTGTCCCGATAAATAATGGATGAAGTCATCCTTATTAGTGGGTTTCCTGTAAACGGAAAACTCAGTTTCACTCCCAACCCTATGTATAAGTGTGTCCAGAAAAGGAATCCTGTTGTTAACTTCTTCCTCTACAGTAAACTGTATGCTACCGTTTATCTCATTCAACCGCTCTAATTTCTCATTGACGTCAGTATTTTCAGGAATTATGGCCAGAACATCGACTACATATCTCAACCACAAGGAGTCACCCTCCCCGAATACCCTCATCAATTTCTCTGTTTCAAGGACCTCCATGAATAGGCATGCCATGACAGCGCTAAGTGGAGATCCCATCGCCAGTCCCCTGTATTGTCGAAATTCTTCCCCTTCAAAGGTGAACGCACCAAAGCTCACGCATAGCGAAACTAACTTTATATAGTCCCTTTTACTAACGGGTAAGTCAGCGTCATTCAAGACGAGTAACAATTTTGCCACTGCCTCCAAAGCACCGTCAACAGGGACATTGGTGAACAGCGATTTTACATCAAAGCTTACCATTTTCTTTCCCTGTAAGTTGACCCCATTTAACCTCTCCTTTAAATCGGTCGAATTCTTTAAATGCGCTTTGCTAATTTTTCCCAGTCCCTGAGACAATGGTCTGGCCAGTGCCTTTGCAATTCTGTGGGGAGCGCTTCCCACTCCCGATGTGATAGGTCTAAGAGGAACCCCTTGTTTGTGGGTTTTTGGGAGCCCCCTCATTTTGGGGGGTCTGGGGATTTCCTCAATGAGGTGGGTCATTTTCTTACCCCTTTCCGTTCTCGGGAGTATTTTTCGCACCTGTTGTTCGAAAGCTGCGGCCTCTTTTGCTTAAAGATGGGGATACGTATGAGAAAGTTCCCCATGGAAGCGCGGCAAAATGGTAAGCTTTGATGTAAAATCGCTGTTCACCAATGTCCCTGTTGACGGTGCTTTGGAGGCAGTGCAAAATTGTTACTCGTCTTGAATGACGCTGACCTACCCGTTAGTAAAAGGGACTATATAAAGTTAGTTTCGCTATGCGTGAGCTTTGGTGCGTTCACCTTTGAAGGGGAAGAATTTCGACAATACAGGGGACTGGCGATGGGATCTCCACTTAGCGCTGTCATGGCATGCCTATTCATGGAGGTCCTTGAAACAGAGAAATTGATGAGGGTATTCGGGGAGGGTGACTCCTTGTGGTTGAGATATGTAGACGATGTTCTGGCCATAATTCCTGAAAATACTGACGTCAATGAGAAATTAGAGCGGTTGAATGAGATAAACGGTAGCATACAGTTTACTGTAGAGGAAGAAGTTAACAACAGGATTCCTTTTCTGGACACACTTATACATAGGGTTGGGAGTGAAACTGAGTTTTCCGTTTACAGGAAACCCACTAATAAGGATGACTTCATCCATTATTTATCGGGACACAGCGATAGAACGAAGACTGGGGTAGTGATAGGATTCTACCTCAGGGCCATCCGGATTTGTAGCCAACAGTTTTTAACTGATGAGTATAACTACATTAAGAATGCTTTTATGAAACTAAAGTATCCGGAGGGTCTCTTAATAAAGTTGAGGTATAAAGCGGTCGGGATATCGGAAAGAGGCAAAATGAGTAGCACGACAAATGGGACCGCGGATAATGAGGCTTTGACAGGCACATTGGATGGGGTCAGGTACCTTTCAGCGCCTTACTGCAAGGCTGCGCAGAACATAAATGTGGCCCTCAGGAAAACGGGTTTGCTAGTTGCCGATCATGCTGGGACGAAGATCAAGGAATTGGTTTCGCACAAAAAGTTTAGGGCCCAAACGGATAGGGGCATAATCTATCAGATTCCGTGTGACGGGTGCGACAAGAGTTATTACGGAGAGACTGGTAGGGACATTAAAACTAGACTTAGTGAGCATAAGAGGGACGTCCGGGCACATAGAACTTCAAACTCGTTAGTGGTGCATATAGATGAATGTGGGCATTTACCCAAATGGGATGGGGTGAGTATAGTTCAAAAAGGTTTATCAAAACGTGAGCGTAGGATTATTGAAGCTACATATATTCTCTCCTATAGGTCGACAAATCACCGGGACGGTTTCTTCAAGCTGGCGACAGGTGCGGCAAGGCTCATTAATGAAGAGGCGGAAGGGTCGAGACGAGGGGGAAACGGCCGGGGGAGAGCAAGTGACCGCGACCCAGACTAACTTTACGAATGGTCGAGCAGCGATCTTCCATCTCTCTTGTCAGTTCCATTCTGAGGAAGCCAAGAGGCGAAACGTCAATACAGAGCTCTGTGTAGTGTCTGGACTTTTCTTTCTCCCCATCCATTCTCACCCATATATATATATATATATATATATATATATATATATATATATATATATATATATATATATATATATATATATATATATATATATATGTGTATAAATAAATTTAAAAAAAAAAGAATAAGAAAAGGCTATATATCTATATATATATATATATATATATATATATATATATATATAAAGAGTTTATCAAAAAGCAAGAATTGTTAAAGCATAAAGATACAAAAGAGTGAGAAAAACATAGCAAAACAAAAATGCAAGAGATACCCCAATCACCAGGGCAAAATGTCAACGGTGTGCTTTCACCAAACTATCTCTACCACTATCTATCTATTACTAAAAACTTTGACCATCACCATCATCTGGCTATTTGTCACTCCGATCTAGTTATCTGGAAAAGGACTTCGCCTTCAATAATATATATATATATATATATATATAATTATTTGCAATTGCGCAATCATAATTATGCGGTTAAGAATTCAATGTTGTAGCTAACTAAGCTCTTCATCAAGCTCTCGGAAGGAGCTCTTCTCACAGCCACGAGAGGCTGGCTTATGCGATATCCTTTTTTGACTGTGAGAAGAGCTCCTTCCGAGAGCTCGATGAAAAGCTTAGTTAGCTACAACATTCTTTTTTACCGAATATATATATATATATATATATATATATATATATATATATATATATATATATATATATATATATATATATATATATATATATATATATATTGCTGCTGAACCGTCTAATCTTCAATTTCAAGGTGAAGGAAAGAACACAGAGGAATGAAAAACAATGCTTCGGGCGTATCACCCATTTTCAGGTTCTAAAATCATAAAAACAATAACAACTACAATAAGATATGATTAAATTGTTAGGGAGAGTAAACATATTAAAAAATCTTTGAAAACAACGAAATATTAGATTAATTTCTCTGGGGAGAGAAATCGCAAAAATGTAATCTAAGGCTAAATTATTACAATTCTATTAAACGAGCAAGATTTAAAAATTAATCATATTTAAAATAAATTAAGAGAGTAAAAATATGAAACATAAAAATTATGAAAGAATAATCATTATCAAAATGAAACATTAATATCGTGTTCAAATAAAATATAAAATAATATGCAAAAGTAAATGATCTAAAGAGTACAAATGACAAGTTATATTACACAAAAGTTTAAAAAACAACTAAATTAAAAATGATCAAGTTAAGACACTGTAAAGAATTGAAAGAATTAATGAATAAAATCAGGGATTTAAAAGACAGGAGTATTAAAAGAAATATTTTTTTAAAGTATTTATCCTATGGAAACACTAATGTAGCCCCCAAAACAAAAAAATAAATTATTAAAGTATAAATGTAGCTTACCGATGAAGTTCAGTTGAAATCAGGAAAAAAAAAAATAGAATGGGATAGCCTTGAAGAAAGATAGGTTTATTATTGGTTGTTTGGTGAATAAGATCAAGTTAGTTGGTTGTTGACAGAGGGAGTTATAATTAAAAAATGAGAAGGGAAACAGTGCTTTTATCAAGGTTAGGTGTTTGAGATTTGGTCTTAGTCTATATTCATTATTATTGCAGCCAATTATTTGAGTATTGTTAATGGAACATTCTATCTTACATTTTATTACATGATTTCTAATAACAAAAGTCTCCTTCCAAGATAAATTTCTTCCTGTGTGATGGCTAATCCCATATGATAACAAAACTTCTCTTTCATGAACAAATCGTTATCCCGATATAGGTTGCTTGTAGACAATAAAGACAAGTAAATGAATAAACAATACGGATGCTCATCTCGAGAGGAAGTTTGTCTTTTAGGGTAAAGAACTTAGTATATTAAAGAATTTTTCTCTTATGTTCAGAAACAGTGATATTTAAATGTTAAGATCTATATGTAATAGTCTAGATATTTTCATTATTTAAGCTAATAAAGACAAGGGGATTGTTCTACTAAAAAGAACAGACAATGTATACAAAATGGACTCAATATTTACAGAAACTACGAAAATTAAATTGCTAGATAAGAATCGACCTAGTCGATGAGCTTCGTGTTTCTGAGAGCGACGAGTACTTGACGACACAAGTTCCAACCCAACTCTTTTTTTACTTTAATATAATGGGTAAAATAGTTACCCTATTTTATCCGTTTCTAAAAATCCCATTTTCTTTTTTAATCTTTCTAATGTTCACGTAATCTATTCCAAAGAGTATTTGCCAGGTTGTAATACGTTTTCCTTTCCTTGGGTTATTAACTCTCTCTCTCTTTCTCTCTCTCTCTCTCTCTCTCTCTCTCTATATATATATATATATATATATATATATATATATATATATATATATATATACGACGCTCTCAACAAAAGACAATGATAGTTTTGATGCAGTTAGACAAGTTACCCACACGCGGTTGACGGAGGACTTCAGCTCATTAATGTTACAATGGCGGAGCTGTCAGGCTTTGCCCTAAACATGCGCCAACACCATGTAGTCAAAGATATTGAGGTCCGACGACTGCGGAGGCCAAATTTCCTTCGATCCCCAGAAGTTCATGTTCGAACCCAACCACTCTGCACAGTCTTGGTCGTGTGGCCCGGTGAACGTCACGCTGAATGATTTAGTCCGCCTTCTTCGTGATATTTCTCATCCATCATAGTACTTTCATGACCAAGATGTCCCTGAAATCGGACGCAATGAGCATGTAACCAGCCAGGAACAACAACGGTGGCTTCTTCTCACCATTTGAACCCACGATGCTGATTGCTTGGTCGTGAACAGATAACGGACCTCGAGGATGTCCTAGCCGAAGCTTCGTACGCGGGCGTTTAGCCTGTTGATGACCGGATAGATTATAAAAGTTTTTTCTTTAGAAAAAAATAAGAATTAATTTTCCATGACACTTCAAGTCATTAAGAGGGAAACGACCGCACTCCAGTCGTTATTCTCGCCTGCGGTCGAGAGCAGAGGACTTTCCATGCATCTCAGGCTCTTGCCGACTTCTTACTTGACATCCCAGAACACCGTAGCCACCGAGATATTCTTCTTCTTCGCGAATGCTGTAATTTTGAGTTTCAAAGCACTTTCGAAGGATTTTTTCATAGCCAAGTGGTTGACACCTTGAGGTCTGCTTGAACGAGGTCAATCTTCGAGGTCTTTCCTGTTCTTGAGCCTCTCCGCGACTATGTGGACGGTCACCCCGCTGACGTTGAGACGCTTGGTGATGTCATACTTGCCGTGGCCCGGGCGCAGGAGATCAGAGATCTCGATTCTTTTCACTTCCATCTCCACACAATTGCATACAATGGAAAAGACGTTTTAATGACACCACCTCGAAAAGTAGAACTTTAAGTTTGTTTGACAGAACCTTTTCTATCACACACACAAACCTCTCGAAAGAAAAAAATAAGTGTAACAAACCTTTTTCAAATCCCGGTATATATATAAATATATATATATATATATATATATATATATATATATATATATATATATATATATATACATATATATATAATATGCGAACTAAATTGTCTTTTCTTTTCGTTTTGGCTATTTCTTGCCATGTACTAACATGTTACTTACCCAGCACTGAACCTAGTACCTTCTCAGCGGGGCTCTGGTAATTGGTATTGCTATAATTGCTAATAATAATACTATTTAAAAATTATCAGAATTAATATTATTATTACATTTATTAATAACACTAGTATCTTAATACTAAGATACGGAGCTCAAGATAGAACCGCTAATATAGAGTTTGAGAGTGTTGAAGTTAGGAGAAGTGTAAATGAGTGGAGAGTACATACACCAAGTAAGCTAAAGAGAAGTCTACTTGCGGTGCAATGGAGAGGGAGAACACAATTCTCCAGGAACCGCCTAACCTCTACAAGTAACTTAAATCCCCGTGCGAACGTTTTGTTTGGGGTCGACGACTATTCTCCAAATGTTACCTGCAGCATTGTTAGCTATGTGTATGGTGGGCCCTATTTATCAAGGTAAAATTTTGAGTTAATTATATTAGAAGTGAGAAAGGTAGGATCTGTGGCAATGCAATGTTAATTTTTAATGTAATTTTAAGTAGTAATGTAATGTTAAGTGACAATGTAATGTTAAGTGGCCCTATAATGTTAAGTGGCTACGTAATGTTAAATGACAATGTAATGTTAAGTGGCCCTATAATATTAAATGAGTGGTAATGTAATGTTAAGTGGCAATTTAATTTTAAGTGACACTGTAATTTTAAGTGGCAATGTAACGCTGAGTGGTAATAAAATGTTAAATGGCAATGTAATGTTAAGTGAGAAAGGTGCTAGAAACAAATACACTTTGAAAAATTAATTTACAAAGAAGAGCATTCCAGAGTCTAGGAGCACAAACTGAGAAGGAGCGGCACCCATCGAACAGAGGACAGAACGAGGAGTGTTCAGGAGAGAAGCGAGTTTAGACCGGAGTGTCATACCCCAAAGGCCATTTACTTGGACTACCAACACACCAAAAGTGTTCATTAAAGTAATAGTAGGTTGGGGTCTGCCGAGGATTGCAGAATGGATCGAGTCCTGCCTAACCACAGAGACAGATCGACATACATACTAATAGACAGAGAGAGAGAGAGAGAGAGAGGAAATGTGACGCTGAGTTGAGAGAAACGCGTCCGTGGCGCGCCGAGTTCGTTGAGATAGTTAGGACCTAGGGTTGCCGCTTCGTTATTTAGAATAGATACAGATTTGGTACGAGCTAATGGACAATTATAACAAGAATCCCACAACTCCAGAGTCTGTGAAAAACTAAAAGTTCAGAGTGACTTTAAATTGTAGTAAAAACGCGTATATATTAAAATAAGAAAGTTATAACGTTATTAAAGCTTCTAAACATGCGATGTAGATTATCATCATCATCCTCGCCGTCACTAACTCTATAATTTAAGAAGGGGATTTTTTTGAGTATTTGAATAATAATTTTATCTTAGTTTGGTTATGACATGTTTTTTTTATCAAAGTTATTTCTAATAATTCTTTTATAATATAAAAAAAAATGATAAAGTTCATAAATAAATAGAAGTATCGAAATTTTGTGAATTTTAAAAAAGAAAACAAAAGTACAAATGGTGAAGTTCAGAAAATTCAACCATGGTTGCTTTTGTTTAGATTTTAAATTTTAATCTTAGTAGCGAAGCGCAAGCTCCCTCCGTAAGGGGGGGGGGGGGGTGAAGCCATTGCCTGGTTTTAGTATAAAATGGGAAATAAAGTGGAAATGAATAGAGATAATTAAATAAATTTTTCACAATAATCGTCAATCTATTAGTATGCTGTGAACTCTTATCTCAAGTAAAGCTTTGTAACTAACTAGTTCGTATAATTATGTGATATATGTATTATACAATTAGTTAGAGTTGTGCATTACAAATCCGAAATTTTGAATTGTTTGTTTCCTTTTGCCGCCATCGCAATAGTTCGGCTTAAGTTTAGATATTATCAGAGAATTTAAGTTAACATTTTATTGTTTATGAAGAAATTTTAGGAATAACTAGGATAAAAGGCAATTCTAAACTACTCTTGCAGTGCTAGCATATTTATTAGTAGTTGATTAGTAACACCGATTGGTTCTTTAACCAAGGTAAACGTAAAATATCATAGTAAAATTACTAAAATCCTTTACTGAAATTCAGAATAAGCCCAACTGATCCCATGAGACCGAAAAGTAAACAAACTGTTTGCGTTTGCAGACTTGCAGTGAGCACCTCTGCATTAAATCAGTCCTACAATAAAATTACCCTGCATTACTGGTAGGTTGGTTACAAAATCTATACCAGAAATCGTAAAATTCTTTAGCCATTTATTTGTTTTGTCAACTTTCAGTAAGTGACTGTTCACTGTAAATAAACCAGTGAAACTATATTCTTATTATAATTTTGGCTAAATTTATGAGATCTGATGTAATTAATAATTAAGTAAAAATATAAAACGTGTAGACACATCTACCACAATGCAAACGGCTAATCATTAAAAAATGGTCGATTTTCAGAGGCTCAAAATCATATTTTTTTAGTATCAAGGAATAAATTACGAGTTCTTTTAAAATAAATTTTGGGAATCAATATTTTAGATTGTATTTTCCTTGTTTTTTACAATTCATAATTACATTTATGGAAACTTTCTTAGTTACTAAATCGTATAATGACTAAATAGTCTACAGGCCAGTAAGACAAATTCAGATAAAATGAATATAAAGAGATATATAATTAATAGGGATCAGTCAAGCACTAAAGAATATTGCTTGTAATGCATAAAGAAGAGTAGTTTCGAGTGAAATTATTGATCGAAGGCAGTGCTCTTAAAGATTGATGGTTACATGGCCAAGATTTTAAATTAATCTATTCCGACCCGTTATATAAATTTATAAATGTTTATTGCTGCGAATTGTAGTTAAATCTCAAGTTGAATGATTTGAACTGTTTAGTTAATAAACAATGAATCCAATTGGGGCTTGTGTAAGATGGATACGCGCGATGTATATGAAAGATCATTGATAAACAAGGAAGCTTATGTGAAATATCATATATTTAAGGTAATCTCTCTACATATGTGGAGAAAGTAAAGGAGAACAATCGACAATGAAAACCAACTCCACTAATATCTATTCCTCTATATATTGCTTTTCAGGAATGAATAGTGCATCTTATCAAATATATCTCTGTTGTGTTTGTATTAATTGTCCTTTACTAATATTGAAACAATACAGTATCTGTTGTGCATTTACTCTCGCTTTTTTATATTCGTATGATTTCAATTTTGCCTATTTAGTAGCGGCTGTCAATAATATTTTTTCACAATGCCTCAATTTCAGCAGATGAGAAGAGCAAACAATTTAATTTTGTTATATTCGGCTGGTAATTATATATAATCAGCTTCATCAGGGAAAATATTGTTTATGATGCCGAGCCAAAAGTAGGCTAAAGTTTTCATAACACTGGGTGAAATTTTGGTTTATCGTGATTCGGTATCACTGAAACAGAGGCATCTAAACAGCTGTTGTGATAGAAATTGAAATAATAATTACTCATTTCAACATAGAAAAAAGCTTAGGGAAAGTACAAATAGCGAATAATTTTCTTTCAGTGCATGAAGTGTAGAACATGATTGGCTTAGTGAAGTAAAAAAGAAATGGTGAGGAATTATGCATTATAAAAATAGCCAAATACTCGCAAAAATATGTAAATTAACACTTATGATCGTATGCCGGCGTGGATCCAGAGTAGGGGCTAGGAGGGGGGAAGAGTGAATTCCCCCCAAATTTTATACCTGTTTATGATTATATATTTTTTAAGCCATACTTTTCTTCTGCTATTCAGAAAGGTTTATGTAATAATATGGAATATATATAAAAACTTTTTTAACTTTAGCAATCGAATGTACCTTATATAATACATGTCTAAAATACAGGTAAATCTCAAAAGTAATTATTAAATTCAGTATTATTCCTTAACTGACGTCCAAAAACTACAATTCATAATTTTATGATGCGTGGGCAAAAAATCCGGATCTGAGAGAGTCACTGCTCACCTCCTTTAAGAGATGCTGTTATTTATTATCAATACTGTCTATTGTAACCCTTATTAATCATCAATGCCCCTTTCTCAGACTACTAAGAGGGAGGGATTCAGGATAGCCCCCCAAAAAAACTTTAGCCTGGATTGGCCACCAATCGTGAGGTTGGAATAGTTATCGGCCGAGACATCGCACCATTCAACACAAGTTTTAGGAAGATTAGAGAGAAGAATCAAACTAGTAATTTAAATGTCAAAGAAGTATTCGTTCAATAGTAGAAGGAGGGAGTTGAGGACTCGTAACAGAAAGAAATAATTAAGGATGTTGGCAAACAATAATAATAAATAACAGTGTGATAATAAACAAACAGATTCAAATAATAGTAAAGAAATAGTAGTGATAATGAATTAAAAATATTCAAAAGAAAATACTAGTGATAGTGAATGAATAATAGTACAAATAATAATCTAGAAATGATCACATTAACTAAACATCCTTCCGAATTTCAAGTTATAAACTCAATAGAATATTTAAATAATAAATTAGTATAACTTAATACGTATTTTAAATACCTAGAACGCTTTCAAGCATAGCAATAAGTCTGTATGGGTAAAGCAGAGAGCTTTTCACCCTTTCAGTCGTCCTAGGGTATTAAAGTACTAAAGCATTACGGTAATAAGGTAATTAATCACCATGTAAAATTCCCCACATGACTAGTCATGTCACAGTTCTCGGTGAATATCGCTCAGAGATTGAAAATTAATACATTAGTTGATGAGAGATGAGTTTTTGAGCTATAATTAGTTAGAAATATAGTAGATAAGACAATTTCCAATAAAATATATTAAATTTAGTGAAAATAGTTTTACGTTATTACGGTATTTGAAGCATTACTGTCGAAACATATTGAAATGGTTTTGTTTCAAAACAGGGTTGCCAATTTTTCCCCAATTTGTCTTTCTCCATCTTTATATCTTTTATATTTATTTGATTTTTAATCTTCGATATCACATAAAATATTCGCATTAACAAATGCATTTAAAAAAAAAAACGCTATATTTAGTTTTTACAATCGAATTTGTAGAGAAAATATTATTATTGGCAACACAGCACAGACAAAAAGGCATGGCGGTAGTTATTCAAATCTATTCGAAGATTTATAAACAAGTTTTAATTATACCATAGTTAACTTACATTTTGCCCAAACATTTTGTTAATGTGGCATGATTAGTTTGGCGGCCATAGACCCCCTTGACCTTTTTGTTAAACTGATTTAAAAAAAATAAAGAACATCCATCAATTTGAGGGGTATTTAGCGAAGATTAAAGGGGTATTTCCTTGAATTTATTGAAGTTCCAAAAATAGATTTTAATGACTAACCTCACGTTCTATGAAATAATACAATGCCTCCCCCTACTTAGAACTGCCTAGGCGGCACTGGCCGCCACAATCCCCCGATTTTATGTAAATATAATTATCGGTCCAGAATCATTTGTCAGGGCCAAATAAACTTACCTCAATATTTCCCTGAATCTTCAATTTTGCCCTCTCGATCATGCAATAGAAATCGTAGGGAGGAAAACAACAAAAAAATCAATACAGATATACTTAAAATATGCTGTCAGCACCTTTGAGAATGTAATCTGGACAAAAAACGAGCAAGTATGAACAAGAAAAGATAATTGATCATGTAAGGGTATGGAACGTACATGCCGCCAGACAATCGTGGGAACGAAAGAAATTTGTCGTTTGAGTTGACTTTTGTCATATCGGAACTTGAAGGCGTTCTCATATCGGGACTTCAAGGCGTTCTCATATCGGGACTTCAAGGCGTTCTCATATCAGATTTGAAGGCGTTCTCATATCGGGACTTGAAGGCGCTCTCATTTCGGGACTTGAAGGCGTTATCATATCGGGACTTGAAAGCGTTTTCATATCGGAACTCGAAGGCGTTTACTTCTCTAGTTGGGGGACACGGGTGAGGAACACTGTCGGTGTCTTCATCAGCAACGGGAATCCTCCTTGAGTTGAACATGCATGGGTTCTATGTTAGCTTCAGTGTTGGCAGTGTTTTTGAACTAGTAAATATGCATTCAAGTAGACAGGGAGGTAGAAAGGGAGAGTAATAAGTCATAAGTGAAGTCATATGGCTGATGCACCAGGATCAGTATAATCCAGCCTGTTAGAAGAAGATTATGTTGTTTAGGTTGTTTTCGTGATAGGTAATATTACAAAAAGGTTAATTACACATTCATGTATTTCTTAGTGTTCGTCAAGCGATTCTGAGGAAATTACCCTCATATTTAGAGAAACGCTTAAAATTCAGTTGTTTTTTTAGAAAAATTCGTAAAACTAAAGACACATGACAAAAGAAAGGAAAATTCATGCAAAAATAGATTTCACTTAGAAACGATTTGCTGAAAAGGTGGAAGCGTGAATAAGTACTGTTGATAGGCTTGCTTTACTCGTTAACAATGGAGAAAACTATCTCTAGCGTTAGTCTAAATCAGGCATAGAGTTAGCGTTGGAAAAACTCTGCTGAACTGTAAGAAGAGACACGAATTTGATCAAGAGAATCTTGTAGTATCTTAACGAACTCTGAGATATGCGCATGAACTTAGATTGAAAAGTTGAAAACAAGGTTATAAAGCCAATTTGACCAACAAAGTGAGGTCAAATCGTTTAAATCGAACAAAAGCCATTTTGAGAGTGTTATAATTAATGAGTTTATTCAACAAAAAGGTTAAAAAAATCTTTGTTTCATTGCAGGTTTGTTTGCGTAAGTACCAGTAAACATTTGAGATATTTTGACCTTTAATTAATGCTAAGGATACAACAATCTTCAGGATCACTCAAAAATTTCAGAACAAGACCCTTCATCAGATACATGACTAGATAGAAGGTGAAGACTCATTCCATTTTAAGTGGGATGGAACACCTTGCCACAGAGAGAGCTCTTTTTAAAGCATTTCACCTGGATTGGGCAGGTAAATCATAGGCTTGATTAGAAGCGTTACCTATATATTCCTGTGACGTAATTTTTTATATTATTTTTATTTTGTAATGTTTTTAATCAATAAAGATTTGAATTTGAATATGAATTTGAATATATCAACCAGACAGAATTGGGCGGGGGGAATATTTAAAATTATGAAAGCAGAGTCCACATCAACCAAAGCAAAGTTAATATAAAGAATTTACTGGGTATAGACTCATCATGAAAAGATACAAATCAACTCCTATTACTGCATAGCGAGTCTGCCTCGACGTATTGCAGCTCTAATTAAGGGTAAAGGTGACCCAAGTCAGCATTAAATGTGAGCATACATCTTCATACTTTCCTTCAATATGATTGTCTTATTTGTCCTTTAGTTTTGAATACTTCCCAATATAACTCCTATTATATAAAAAGATGTGCACTTTTTTGATGTCTAATAATTTTACCCATTATATATATATATATATATATATATATATATATATATAGCATAGGTACCCGCCGTTGCCCGAAATAAAAAGTCCTATCGCAAATAAAAAATAAATAAAAATACATATTTTTTTAAATTCTTTTATTGAGCCAAAGATATTATTTATAGAATGAAAGCAGATTTAGGAGAGTTGCGCACTTTCGCTATCATATAATATACTTGCAATGAGTAAAGGTTTCACTGCGCGTGCCCGGCAGTTTACGCGAACGCGTGAATAACCGTTAGTTATGAGCGAACAACATTGTGTCCGCAACCACAATGACGACATGTTGGTTTAATAAATCCTTAGAATTGGGTGCCGTAATTCTTTAGAAGTCTCCCTATTCCATCTCCTGATATATCAAATACTTTTAATTAATATGCATTTACTCTTCTATTGTTTGGTAACGATTAAAAAGTACCACAGTTAATTCGTATAGTTTTCTGTGTGAATTAATATGATCACATATTCGTTGTATAATTCCCTCTTTAGCCTAAAATGATTGCCATACTTAATTTTTTGGATTTACACTTCCTCGCTTAATTTAATATTCCTAACTACGTCTCTCTTCGTTTACCGCTTTTCCTATTAAATAAGTTAACCACAAATTCGCAAAGAAACTGGTCATCGTACAGAACAATTATGTTTTTTTTTTAAACGCTTCGGTATATAACGCCTGTATGTTTGTGTATACCTTGGAGATAACAATGTCGACCCGATCTTCCCAAGAACCGTTTCAATTCTGACGCCCCTGAATACCCCTAAGTCTTTTGTGAAACTTTAATATAAATCAAAGTAGAAAGAGAGAGGAAAAGGGCTTATCTTAAACCGGATTATAGGACAGTAAACTCTTTAGGACAGTAACAGAAAAACAGGGAAACTCGGCTTGGCTGAATTGTTGTAGGAAAACCACTTCGCTTGCCCGAAATTCTATAGCTACCACAAAGGACTGACTCTTAAGTGACGTTTTTACCGCCCGTCAAGAAGCTTTGGACATGTTTGAATACAAAAGGCACCGACTATACCCTCTTTCCAAATATACCCATAGCCGACCCGAGTATGAGAAGTGTGGGTATGGGTTTCCATCTTTTGGTGACAATCCTGAATGACCGAAACAATTTCACATTCTTTTGCTACCACTTCCAAATAATTCGATATTTAAGGCATCTTTTTAACATTAAGTTATTTGTAACCATAAAGTAGGAATCGTTCTCACTTTGAACAACTTTGAAAACAAGAGAAAGATTTAAATACCACCTGAACATAAAGTCTCCGTCACGTCACTTCTCTACCAAAGATAGATTTATATAGATACAAAATACATAATTTTCCATCTTGGATAAGTCAAATTTATCTAAATCATCGGACTATAACCTAAACGCAATGCAATATTTTCATTCAACCTTGCATCCATTCCAGATAGCTAAGTGAAATTAATGGAAGTACTATTAAACATATACGGTGGTAGGTCTTTCTATGCATTTACTACTCTAATACTAGAATTTCCTCATATTACTGTCTACATTGTACAAACTGCTTCTCTATCTTAATCTGGTATCCATAACTACCAAGTCCACAATCTCTTTAAAACAAACTATCAGCACAGAGGATATTAACGATTAAAATATGCTAAATACCTAAATTTCCTCTGAAAACATATTCGATTTGTGGAACCTCTTTCCCCATGAGACAAAAACCCGAGTTTATTAAAAGTAAGAAGAACCGACATTGACAGAGTAAGATCAAGGAGAGACAAGGTCCGCATCTCGAAGACAAGCCATAGTGAGAAAGAAACAAAAGAGTCGAATCCTGATCTCCCGATTGCCGGTCAGATCCTCTGCCGCTGAGCTACGAGGCTCAAGAACTAAAATCTACCCAAAGCGTCACCATACTCGTATCTAACACAATATCTTATAATCTATTTCGTTCTTGTACTTTATGGATATATATATATATATATATATATATATATATATATATATATATATATATATATATATATATGATAGTGAAACTACTGTATAGGAGCCAAAAGTTTAATTTACGAGACTAGTTTCAGTATGTAGATTATCATACCCTCTTCAGTCGTATACTGAAGAGGGTATGATAAACTACATACTAAAACTAGTCTCGTAAATTAAACTTTTGTTTCCTATACAGTGGTTTCACTATTATATATATATATATATATATATATATATAGTGTATAATTTTTTTGAACCCGAGAGAATGATGGAAATAAATCAATCAAACCGCAAGGAAAGAAAAGACAAACGGAGTAATTAATATTTTCTTCGAAAAAAAAATTCAATTCTCCCGCATAGCCAAGTATGGGAAGGAGTGGCTTTAATTGAGATTAAGCCGTTGCTTGCTGCCGCCTTGGTGTGCTTGGTTTGATCCCTACCACTGCACCGATTTTTTAGCAATAAGGAAAATTCATTTTTCCAAAGAAAATATTATTCCGTTTATCTTTGCGGTTCGATGTTTCAGGTTGAGAACCCATTTTCGTGGAGCCTATAAAAGAAATGAAGAATACTATATTAGTGTGAAATCTAAAGGAAAAATTCTATTATAGCTCAGCTGGTGCCCCATTTTCTACAGACGATACATAGATGGCACAATAGCCTTCTTTCGCTCTGCAAATGATTCAATTCAATTTCTTTAAGACCTCAATCACTTTCACCCTAATAAAAAATTTAATCAAGAAAAGTAAAACCACAACCCAATTTTCTTCCTTGATTTGAACATAACTACCAAACCCTAAGGCTTCGGTACATCTTTTTACAGAAATCGCACCCATACCGGCTCAAGATTACACTTTATTAGTTTCTGAGACATCAAATTCAAAATAAATTATATCAAAACTTTAATCTCTCACGCATTCAAACTTTCTTCCTCACATCTTAACTTTCGCAAAGAATTCACCTTCCTAGACAACTAATTCCGTCAAAATGGGTACCCACAAGACCTATTTGATCGAATACTTCTAAAATTTTATATAATACGTTCACTCCTAAAACTCCATCCTACAACTTTTCTAAAGAAAATGTATCCATGCACCTCCACAATATAGGACCCCTTCAACTCTCTGTTCTGGTCCAAACTATCTCCCCCTTTTGAAACATACTTTTCTAACCACAGGTTTTTCGACCAATATTTCAAAAGCCAAAGAAATTACGATGTCTTTTCAACATTGAGGAGAATGCACCAGTTCTAGTTCGGTCCTACATGATTTACAGATACAACTACTCTCAATGTCTATCTTTGGAATATATAAGATCGCATTTGTGCCCATCTTGAAATTAGTAAAAGAACAGTAGCCCTCAATTATTAACCCAGGGCATTCCTCCATCCGATTACAGCTTCAGAGTCATCATCCCAATCGCAAAGTTTGAAGAATTTTCCATTTTAGACACCATTTCCAATTAAGCGCATCTTCGAATATTGGAACCATTTCATATCAAATTAAAAAACCTGAGCCTAACCAAAAGATAAAAGCTCCTCTCCTTTACTATTAGAGCTATAACTAACGAAAGCCAGCGTCTCTTCATTCCACTCCCACCTAAAACAATGTATAGCCCTCCACAATCCTTAGTTTCTCCCTTTCGACACAGCAAAATGGCGGCAGGAGTAAGGTTAGGCCCAGTTCTTAGAACAATTTATGCATAACTTTTTCATTCAATCGCGGTTAAAATACTTTTTTTTAGTCGCCAGACGCCACTCTATAAATAACTATGTCTGTTCGTAGGTAGACGGTTGGATGGTAAACATTTTATTTTTCAATGAGTTTTTTGGTAATAACATTGTAGGTTTCGTCCGATTCTAACGGAATTTGGAGCCCTTATGTTGTTTTATATTCTCTTTCGAATTAAATAATTGTCAAGATCCCACCAAGATTAGTCCGGGAATTATTAAAAGAAAACGAACTATGTATCAAATTGCCCCACGTGTCGAAAGTTTTGAAGGTCATAAGGTCAGAGGTCAGAATAATTGACAGCACGCTATTTAGGTCTGTTAACCTTCTTACATAATACCTCGCTTCCCGTTCCTTCGTTACTCGTCCCCATTTTAATGTATAAATATTTTTAAAATTAAAGAATAACGATAATATTTCCATATCATTTGAGATAAATTCTCGATACAAATGTACTTAAAAGTGAGTAAAAATCAGCCACCTAAGCTAAAATAGAAGGATTTTTTTTTCTTAAATTTCACTCTAATATAGTATTGACATTTTATTTTCTAGTGTCTTTGAAAATGGCTTCACAACTGGAAACGTCGGACATAAATAAACTTATATGAACAAAATGTAAATATTTTTAGAGTACCATTATTTCTAGCTTCACACAAACATATATATATATATATATATATATATATATATATATATATATATATATATATATATATATATATAGATATATATTCCTCAAGTACGTTTATATACAGTTTGTTCTTGCTAAATTTGACGATTTTTAATGCCTATTTTTTTCAGGGACATGATGATGTATCGGTGAACACTTAACATTATTAGATAGCAAATGGAGCAAAGTTTTTATTTGGAGAAAAGTTTAGCTGACATTGAGGACAGAAAGGCATCCGAAAATTGGAAAAATGTTACGTGCATCATGATACTTGCAACGGATATTAAAATGCCAACATTATGATTGATGCTCAATACTCTCTGAGGACTGTGAAGGCTGTAAGACATGACATAGGCAGCTGAAACGGAGACTACGAAGCCGTGGCAGCAGAAAGGAACACAAGCAGCCGTTCTGACTGCGTCTGCACGCCGGAATTTATCCAACAGCTGCACGGGAATGTGATGGAAGACCCAGGCAAGGGAATCCGGAATGTGGCGATAGAGATGGGTGTTTGAGTCACCACCACGAAGCTGACACTGAATGAGAACCTTCACCCTTCGCTACCACTCCTACAAGATGTGCAAGGGACAAATTTGAAAACTGAGGGCAAGCAGAACCGCTGGTCGAAGGTAAAGAAGCTCCTGAACAAGTTGAACCATCCTGTTTAACCGAGGACGATCTGGCTCTTTTCGGAGGAAAAGAACTTCTGCCATGACCAGTTGCACAGCAGTGAAATACAGGTGGCTTGTTAAATTCCATGTGACTATCATGAAAACCAATTTCCCTAAAACTGCGATGAGCAGTAGGTGTGTCTCCAGTGAGGGTGACGCCATGCCGCCACACACATTTGAGTAAAGTCTCAGACTAAATTTCCACAGGTATGTGGAGTTGTTGGAGATAGTAGCCAAACCCTGGCTGGATAGTGTTGCTGATGGAAGACCATGCCTCCAAAAGAGTCAGAAGTGGTTTCCAGGGATTTCTACGACTTCACCAGTCCCACTTTCTACCCTCCTAAATCCTACGATTTTAATCCCATTAATTAATTTGTATATTGCGCGGTTGAGAAAGGCACCAACCACTCTGCCTGCAACTGCAATGCTGAGCCAAGATCAAAGAGGCGTTCAAAGATCTTCACAGGCTTACAGTGAGTAACGCATGCACCAGGTTCCAGAGCCGTCTTGATGACTGTTATCTCCACCCATAATCTAGTTAATCTTTACTAATTTTTTAAAATCCAATTTTATATATATAAACCTATTCACACAAGAGATTCCTCAACCACCACAAACCTCTATTAATCTACACCTACGCAGGCGACAACTCATTCACAGCACCCCCTTCCCTCAATCAAAACAGCAAGCAGGGCACTCCCACAACATATAAACATACCACTAGCTCGCACCACACCACATGCTCGCCTCAGCCAACAAATCAACGCTTCCTGCACCCGACTACCACGAATCGAACAAACTCCTCCAAATAGGACTAAACGAACAACACTTGCAACTAAACATATCCTCACCCCGTTCCTAAGACTCAAACCAGATACTCCATACACCAGACACTCCTAAAACCTACACAGCAAACATTACAGCAAAAAAAGAAAATCGCCGCCCCCAAGGCACTATCAAACACTACATGTGGACAACAGAAGGAGCCTCTCTCCACTCTTTACAAACAATTCATCAGCACTACACTCAATTATGCAGCACCAGCATGGCACCCAACCACAGCCAAATTTGACACGAACAAAATGAAAATCACACAGAACAATCACAAGATACACACGCCACACACCCACCCCACACCTACATGATGAAATTAAAATACATCTAGACATGATTGAAACTTATCACTTCAATAGAGCACTGACACCCTCCCGACCCCAACACACAAAAAGCCCTAGCACACTAATACAACACATCTACAATAACCTCCCCCCACCAAACCTCAACTTAGTCAAACATATCCACACTACCTTCACCCAAAGATATTTGAACATTACCACTGAATAACCTCCTACACTAGCAACCCTCCCCCCTTTAATAAACCAACCAGAGAAATCACTACACAGAACACACCGAGTATTCCTTTCAGGTCCGACCACTTCACTTAACTGCACTGGCCACTCAAACAATCCAAACACAGAATAAACCTTGACGACACACCAACATGCAACCAAAGCTCACATAGCATCGAACACCAACTCTTAGACTGCCCAAACCTCACAGAATTACGCACTGCACATATTACATCTCTCAGTGACCTATGACCTCAGTGACCCTGGATCTATCCAGGGAACACACACCTCACTCACAGTAGAGAGGTAGAGAGGTAAGGGGTGGCCTAATATATATATATATATATATATATATATATATATATATATATATATATATATATATATATATATATATATATATATATATATATATATATTTGGAAGGAGGTCATTTTTTATGCAGGATTCATTGAATTCGACAGCAACGGCTTCATTGTTTACTTTTGGCTGCAGCTTTCTTCTAGCTTTGACTATAGCCACAACCGAAGGCTCTAGACGAGGAAAATTGATCGGAAGAGGCATAACCTTATTTGCCTAGACGTCTTTCGACCTAATAGTAGGTCATCTTCGGGGCAGAATGGGTTTTTTTTTCGATTGGTGTAAGAGTGTGTGTGTGTGTGAGATACAGAGAGGGGACAAAAGGGTGTATGGGTAGACAGAAGAAAATAGGTAATTGGTGAAGAGAAAGAAGCGTGAGAGAGTTGCAAAGGGATGCAAGAGCTTGGTGATCAGGCCTATCTCTTTCAATAATTTTAATTGTTGTGCGTTTACTTTGTTGTTTTCGTTATTAGGTATGATTTATTATGGCGTTCAAGCCATTTGTTTTAAAAACTTAATTTTCTTGGCTATGTTAAGTGCATTGCGGATGTTGTGTTTAATTATTTTAAAATTATGTGCTTATTTTATTTGTTTTGGTTTGCTTTGTAGTGGCTGTATTTTGTGTCTTTTGTCTCCTCTTTCTTGAGGTCTCTGATCTTCATCGGTGAATTCCTTGTCGTTAATTGGTGATTTTTCGTTAATCGGGGTTTGGTTCTCATGATCGGTTTGCGGTGTTATCAGTTTGGTAAATTCAATTATTTCTATGCGTAGTACAGCACTTCAGCCCCGCCGTCCAGTAGTCTGGCGGTGCTCGGAAATCTGGCGAGACTTGGAGCTCTTCTGTTTTGGTTAATCAATTGAACAATTTTCTCGTTCAATTCTTGATTAACCAGAGTGTGCATATTCCGTATCCGTTCTTCGATGACAACGTTAATGGGAGTTATTCCCTGTGTAGCTCTTCTTGGCGTCTTATTTATTGCCTGCGTGTACCTGTAATTAAGTACACGCATTTATTCTGCACAGTTTGTAGTCTCCTATTATGCGCCTTCGAGACGCAAGAGAGGGCGGAAGCGGGATAGAGCAACGTAGATCTGCAAATGTAGACATATACTACCATGCAACAATGAACACAGGTTTAAAGGAAGACGAGAAGATTCCCAAAGCCATTATACATCTCAGCCAATCCAGAGCATAAAATAAACTTGGTCATATATTACAAGACCAGAAAAACACGGTCCCTCGTCATGAAGAACAGTTGTCTCCCCGCGACGAACCCCCTACAAGAGGCCAACCTATTGTATGAATACTCGTGCAATGTCGTTGACTGCGTTCACCGCAACTCTAAATACATAGGGATGACTTCTACAACCTTGTCGCGCAGGTTGACGATGCACCTCAAGCACTGGGCTATCAAGCTACATGCCGCAACGCAACATACGTCAATTACAAGAGAAACCCTCACCCAAAACACCTCCATCCTCTTCGGTGATCGTGATCTCCGAAGACTCCGAATGGCCGAGGCAGTTATGATCTGCCAACGCAGACTTTCAATCAATACACAACTCCAGCCAGAAACTATCCTCCCAACGACTCGCCACCAGAATCTGCAACGCCCCCGCATAGAACCAGAATTACCCTAAACCTTTTCCTGCTTTTGTTTATATCCAACATCAATTTTTCATTCTCGAACATATTTTAAAACAAATCTATGTATTTTCATGGTAGTTGATCGGTGATCGAAGAAGGGCTGATAGATGGATAGCATGAGAGTGGTTTGGGGGGTATTTTTGTTTTAAATAATAATAATAATTGGCGAAGGGAGTGAAGAGTAGTTGTGTGTGAGAATGTAAATTATCAGGATACTGGCTGATCTCTTCTCTTTGTTGAATTTCTTGGTTTGTTTATTCTTTCTGTGTTTGACTTGTTGTTACTTTTATTTATTATTTATTATTCCTGAAGAGTCTAATTCAGTTTTTGGTTTTCAGTAGAGTGCCCTTTCGAGTAGCGTTTCTTCTAATTAATTATTATTGGGGGTTTATATATATATATATATATATATATATATATATATATATATATATATATATATATATATTATAAGAAACGGAGCTTTCTGTTTCTTTCTCTTCATCTGTTGTTTGTTCGGTCTCTTCTTCTTTTTCTTCTAATGTGGCGCCAAATTCCAGCATGTCCTTCACTTGGAGGGTTTTGCCGGTCGTGACTCCGTATATCAGTGCCAAGGTGGGGTTGGGCAGAAACCACATTTCCTTATCCTGTTCTTTTAGAGGAGAAGGTTCAGGGTGTCTGCGAATGTTCCTGGCTGTGTTGTATACATGTGCAAATATTATACACGCCATGATGTCCATGCCGGCTCTTTCATTGACATTTATATTTAGTTTTTGTTCTTCTGTTTGTTTGAGTTCCTTTACTGCTGCTTTAGCAACACTTGCGTATGTTTGATTTGTCTTCTTTTCATGTTCTTGCCTCTCCTCTTGTTCCTTTCTTATTATGAATTCTCTTCTTTTGGGACAAGTGACGGTCATAGTTCTGTGTAGACCCTGGCAATTTAGGCACCGTTTGGTTGTTTCCGTGCATCCTCAGAAGTAGTGGCCATCTTTCCCGCATTTGAAACACATTTTTCTGTCTTTGTGGGGACAGTTTTTGGTCAAATGTTGCTCTAGTACATAGCACTGGAAACACATCCGTACGTTTGTGAATTTTTCTATAGTTATGTTATCCGGTGGGATTCTCATCTTGAATGCCAGAAGGCCATTCTGCAACACTCTGTTGGCCATATCTGTTGATGAGTACACTACTTTGAAGACGTAAATGTGGTGGCCGAATTTTATTATTTCCATTATGTTTAAGTGCGGGTTTTCTCTTTCAAGTTCCGTTTTGAGTTCCTCTTTTGTGTGAGACCCCACGTACAGGTCTGCTTTTCTGCATACGAATGATCGATTGGCAAGCAGTTATGGTGGTGGTTTTGGTACTAGTCCGATGTTCCTTAGAATTCTTGTGCCTTTTGGTGTTACTAGCCGTTCTACATCTTCTTGTTTATGTGTGTGTACAAGGCCCTTATCAAAACCCTTCTCTCGGGTTTTGGCTTCCCAGGCTCGGTTCTCAACGGAAATCTTCGATACTCTATGATTAGTATGTACGAAGGGCGGTCAATAAGTTTTGCGAATCGGTAGAGCAAAACAGAGGAAGGGTGATGGCTCTGTGTAAGGGCGTTAGCACAAGTTATGACAAGTCAGGACCTGCAGCCGCACGCTCCTGCCTCGTCTATTTAAGAAGCAGTAGCAGATCGCAGATCGTCACTCACAAATTTTTTAACAATGAAGAAGGTTGAGCACCGCAAAGTGATCAAATTTTTTACCAAGGAAGCCAAGAATGGAAAAGAGATCCATGAACGCATGGTTGCAGTGTACACCGACACCGCCCCTTCTTATGCAACCATTGCTCGCTGGAATAGGGAGTTCCGCCATGGTCGTGAGTCCCTTAAAGATGACCCCCGTCCAGGACACCCGTCAGACGTGACCAACGAGAACAATGTGGCCCGTGTGGAGAGGATGATCCTCGAAAATCGACGGGTGAAGGTCGAAGAAATCGAGCGAGAACTTGTAATATCACATAGAAGTGTTATTAACATCATCTACGACAATTTTGCCATGACCAATGTCTCTGCCTGCTCTGTCCCTAGAAACCTCAAGCCCAATGATCGACTTCAACGTCGTCAAAGTCCACAAGGCCAGAGTAGCACAAGCTGCCCTGCGCGAGTGCGGATTCGAGGAGCTGAACCATCCCCCCTACAGTCCAGATCTGGCCCCTAGCGACTACATTTTATTCCGCCAGCTCAAGGCTACACTGCGTGGACGCCGGTTTAGGGACGATGAAGATGTCCAGCTCGCCGTCCAGGAGTGGATTGAATAGCAATCGGGAGATTTCTAGTTGTCGGGAATTCGAAGCCTCAGGGACAAGTGGCGCAAGTGCATTCAAGTCGAGGGTAGTTATATTGAAAAATAATAAAACACCTTTCCTCATATCTCGTTTCCTTATATTCGAATTGCAAAACTTATTGACCGCCTCTCGTATGTACTTTGTTTGGACCCTCGAGATGGGAAATATCTTCATCGGATAAATATAGAATAAGTATTGGGCGTTTGATTTACCAAGCTTAATGAGAGCGGTCTGTTAGTTGTCCGTTTCCTTACAATAATTTTCAAAATATTTGTAAACATAAATCCATCCATGTATTTTTCGAGTAGTTGATTGTTCCGTTTTCTTACGGTAATGTTCAAACATATTCAATATATTTCCCTGTAATATCACGTTCACCATTCTCTCGCTCGCACCGATCCAGCTTCCGGTTCCTCTCCGTAAAAGCTACGCTTCAGCCAACTGGGAACGCAAGAGAGAAATCATTGGCGAGTTTGAACCATCTAACTTAAACGAAGCTACACTTAAGGAGATCGAAGGGGGCTGGAGAGGATAACAGCTTCTATGCCAATATATTTCGAAGCGTTTAACCATGCATCTGCAAAGCGGAGTGCCTAAAAATCATATGGATAGCGTGCACAACAACTAGAGATATTCTAGTTGAAAACAACACAATAAACGAAGAGGGAAATAAAGCTATGATGAACAGCTTAGAAGACATCTTAATAAACTAAGAAAGGCCGGCCCTCAAAACTCAAGCCATGAGCTGTAATCAAACATTAAAGTTGTTCTAAAAATTCCATTCACTGGATTGGCTCGTTTCCTTTGACGTTACGTTTAAGCGAGGCGGAATCAATATCCCCTAAAAAACGTTTTCTTTTCAGGGTCTACGTCTTTTCAAAACAGGATACAAGGCCCACATAAACAACAGAGTCTCCCTAACCAAAGAGAACTTAAGAAACTGTACCGTTTCCGAAGCCTCAACGTACCAAATAAGAGGAAACTCTACCCGGCCTTAGTACGTCCCGCCCTGGTGTACCCGACCGTGATCACGCAGATGGCAAGCTGTACCTCTCACAGGACGATGCAGAGGGCACAGAATCAAGACACACTGCTTATAACTGGCAAGAAAAGGATCGACCGTATTCGACAATCGGTTCTACACGATAGAACCGGACTCAAACCGATACATGTGTAGATCCAGGGGCTAGGGAGAAAGACATGGGATAAGGTCGAGGAAGAAATACTCGCAACAATCAACAATAACCTAGGGATACCCCAATTCAGACAACGCGCATTAGAAAGAACAGCTCTATTCCCCAGCGGAAGAAACTGTGCAAGAGAAAATATAAGACCCATCTACCCCTAACAATGATACAAAAATTAAACAAAACAGAGAAAGCAATAAATAAAAGGCAATAAACTTTAATAAAAAGAGGCGAAGTGCCCTAATCCAACTCTAACTGAAACAAAAAGAGGAGAAAGAACACTAAAAAGTATTAAAGAAAAAAAAGAGGCAAAGTGCCCAAGATAAAATCAAATTAAAATCAAAAGAAGAAAAGAATAAATAATCAATAAAGTTAACTAAAATAATAAGATAAGCAATAATAAAAAAAGTAAACAAAAGAGGCGAAACTCCCAAATTAAGATTTGAAATAAAAATGAGAAATGAATAATTAAATAACAAAGTCACGAAAATAAAAAGAGAAAGATAAATTAACTAATAACAAGCATACATAAAAAAGAGGCAAAGTGCCCAAAATAAACTTTAAGTAGAAAGAAAATAAAGAATAAAAAAAAAAAAAATAACAAAGTTAAAAAGTACAAATAAAAGAGGCAAAAGATGCCCAGAAAAGAATAATTAGCAAGAAAACTATTTGAAAGGCTTGAAAACCACGACGGAGGAACAGACTAAAAACAAAAGTTATAAAATCTACCACACATTTTATCCCTTTCATTAACATGAACTTTCTTTTTATTCAGCCTGATTCTGACTCCACCCTATTTCATCGGTAAAGGAGGAAAGAATACATAAAGACGCCCTGAAGATGATCGAATAAGATCGAAAGCTCAGCAATTAGTTTGTTTTTTGGCAAATCCATTCATTAAAAAGACAGATAAATACAGGACAAGTGATCTACCATCTACAAGATGGACTATAAAAGATAGTTAGAAGAATAGAAAGTTGCCAAAGGAAATTGATCAAGGCGAAATATACCATGGTCATCAAAAAGATTTGCATTCAAGAAAGACTACTACACATCTACACTAATATATGTATATATATATATATATATATATATATATATATATATATATATATATATATATATATATATATATATATATATATATATATTTCCCTTTATGTAACCCTTTATCTCTTATTTTATCTATCCTTTTATATATCCATTTTATATAAACTTTTATCTATCCATTTTTGGTTGCTGTATAGCACAGAATGATACCGCTCGCTTCTTTAAGCCCCCTTTTGGAACGCCCTAGTCACCACCAGTGAAATCCAAGTATCAGTCACCGTTTCTAGTGAACCCAAAAAAGTTCATTCGAAACAGCAACTTAAAAAGTTTCGGGGAATTTGATTATTTTATTGGTAAATTTGCCACATAGTTTATTTTATAGCTAAATATAAACCAAACACTCCACGAGTCATCAAATAATAATATATTAAATTTTCATTATGATCGAAATTTAACATGAAATGACTACTTGTAGTCACTTTGTTTTAACGTGATGATCTTTCTAGCTGCAAATTTTGCTTCAGTTATTATTATTATTATCCTTATTATTATCCTTATTATTATTGTGGGTACACAAGATGAGACAGGTATAACGGGAAGAGTGCAAGCACTATAGATTGCAATTAGCAATCCCGGCACACCTGCAACGTCGAAGAGGGAACGATGGTAAGAAGAAGAGGAAGTGGGATAGAAGAACAAACTGGGAAAAGATAGGTAAAGAAAAACCTCAATGCTTCCAGTCATCTATGGATTCAGTTAAATTAAATTGAGTAATAAAATTAAATACAAAATTTGAAAAACAGTATATAGCAACATTCAAACAAAACAAGATACACTGTATATAGAATATTCAAACAAGAAAAAACATAACAAATAACAAAATAACAGGATAATGGCTCATGATGAACACAAGATCCTATTACCTTTCTTTTTGAAGGCATCTACACTATTCAATGCACAAGTCTCTTCGTCCAAGGAATTCCAAAGATGGACAACACTTGGCAGAAAGCAACGCTGAAACTGGCATCTGATAGACTGAAAACAAAGAGGATACCGGGCCAAAGTCTGACGAGTGTTTCTCCTTGCTACAAAGCGATTTGACAATGAAATATACAGCGAGTGATGCGGATTGGATTGTATCTTATAGAACATGCACACATTGCTGATCTTCCGGCGATGTGCAAGGTTCCATTGGACATTACCACCATAAAGAAAGCTGGCAGTATAAGAGACTCTGTCAATAAGATGCAAGTGTAAGGTAGCAGCAGACGACCAGACAGGGGTACAATATACCAAAGCTGGAAGAATAAAGCTTCGGAAGCAAGTGGCGAAGACGGAAGCATCATTGAAGGTGGCATAGGCCTTTCTTATGATTCCCAATTTCTGCGAAGCAGTAGTCACAAGAGATCTGGTGTGACACTGAAAAGTTAATTTGGAATCAAATTTAACGCCCAATTGCCCAGTTCGTCCACATTCTTTAATGCTAAACCATCAACATGGAGGCAAAGGGCTACGAGATCGTGAGATACACATACATTTAGATTTAGCGATGTTAAGATTCATGTTCCATATATAAATGCATCGAAGATATTCATTGAGGGAATTTCATGCAATGCTGCATCTATTATTGTCACTATTAAGTTTCCTCCTAATTGACTTTTTAGCATTTTAAATTATGGGTGTAGTGTATTACAATTTTGCGCTGATTTTAATAATCAACCAACCAAATTCAATTTTTTCCTACTTCATTCCAAAGCCTTAATCATTTTAGCAAATTTGCTTCTTTTATACCATTACTTCGCCAATCTATCAAAATTCTTTCGAGTTTGAAGCCTGAATTCAGTCTATATAGAAGACCCCAACACCTTAGTCATCTGATAATAAGGAAAGTTTTAATGGTATTAAGATACATTTATCACAGCATAACTAAAAGTATTCTCTTGAACACTCCATATTTCACTATTGAAAAAATTCTATTGCGCTACAATATAACTACTCAATACATTTTTGGTGAATCTAAACATTTAACCATTAGTTTTTTAGTCACTTGCACGCGAGTCTATAAGTTAGTCTGTCGGTCCGTAGGTTGACAGTCAGATGGTAACCATTTTACTTTTCAATGAGTTTTTCGGCAATAACGCCATAACTTTTGAACTGATTCTAACAAAATTTGAAATCCTTATGTTGTTTTAGTCTCATTCGAATGATATAATTGTCAAGGTCCTCCCAAGGTTAGTCCGGGAATTATTTAAAGAAAACTAACTATAGTTCGGATTGCTCCACTTGCTGAAAGTTTTGAATGTCATAAGTCAGGATAATTGAGGGCACGCAACTTAGATCTGTTGACCTTGTTCTACTAATATATTGAAGACCATAGCCAAATATTTATTAACCATTAATTTTTAGTCACTATCATTTGAATTGTATCTACATTCTGACTATTTTAAGATCAGTATGATTATAGATTCATTTTAGCGTGGTCTTTCACACCACTTCTCTAAAGCACAATCGCAAGCATTCCATTCCTTAAATGCAGGAGGGAGGGGTTTACAGGTTCAGATATCAACACAAGATGGTTGGAACGGTTGGTCATGCAAACGTGCTCTCAATTAATATTATTTATCGACACAGTAAGGTTGTAATTCTTTTTTGTTGCCTCAAGTCAGATGCCCTAAGCTCGCGTGCATTGAGGGCTTCCTGGAGGTTGAGTGAAAGCTGGCACTTGGCGTGGAGCGAGGGTGGACGCAAGAGTTGTGTGCCCGAATGACGTGAGGTTACTAGGTTGCCATCATTAGGTTACAAGCGATCGGTGGCTGCGGCATCGTTGTCATGCAGTAAAACTTTCATTAACCAAAGATATCCATTTTTCACCAAAGCTACTCTCTATCAATGTGTTCTGGGGTTTCTTTCTTTGTATTATCCATGAATATGTATCGCTCAGTGTTTTCTAACGTCGTTCTCAGTTTCTGTGCGCTTTTTGCCTTAAGTGTCCAAGTTTCGTTTCTTTAGGTTAAAACAGGTAAGGTGCATTGCATCATTAACTATTTTTAAGCCTGTTTGTATTGCATAATAAACGATTTTTAAGCCTGTTTGTTTTGGGAGACGTAGTCAAGCATTCCTGCCGCTATACAGCCTAGTTTGGTTCTTCTGTCCCATCTTTTTATTTTTTTCCCCATGCTTTCAGTAGGAGTTAGGACGTGCATTAACAGGTGGGCAAGGTTGTCGCGGACGATCTCGACGGGCTAATCTAGCACTTCTGCGGACTTCTTGGTGTTGCCTTCGATTTGCTTCAAACGTTTCAACTCCGATCTTTATCTTCTGTCTCCATACGTTTCTGTCCAGAGCTTCTGTTCCCCAAGTTTTGTAATCTATTTTACATACTTTTAGGTTATTTTTGAGAGTCTTTATACCATCCATAAAAACCATTCTACAAAACTGAGAACTCTGAAAATTAAACCAAGTTATAATAGCTCTATTAAAATCCTTAACAAAAGAAAAAAGAGGGCCAGTCATGCTTATTTTTTAAGATTTGGAAACAAAAGAAAGTTGGATGGGGTTAGGTTATCAGACTCTCCGGGATTAAAGAACGCAAACGAGATAGCCTCTACCAGGTTGTAGAAGCGAACTAAAATAGCAATCCTGTTATTAGAGCCTTTTTTTAACTTAGTTTAATTCCTATTTTATTGAAATGGTTAAAACGGATGGTATCATCGCTTTTAAAAGTTATTTTTTTTACTTCAATGGAGCTTGTGGTGAAAGATAAAATGTATACTTCTTTTTATTACCATTTGATTCTCTTTTTCCGCTCATTTTTTGAAGACCACCTCGTATGTATAAAAAGATGTGTGGGTGTGTGTATGTGTGTGCGTAGTCGAAACATGTCCCAATACTCGCATCATCGGATAATCTCGATATGAGATTAAAAACGCGCCAAGAGTCATCATTATTTAACCCGGGGTTCCAATTTCTAATCAGCGGGCTATGGTAGTTTCCTGCATCCCCCAACCCACCCACCGCTCTGTAAAATGGCCTTTCCGTCTCGCAAGTTGAGCTCGACAACCAATTTGGTAGAAAGAATAGAGCAACGATCCAGGAACTAAAGAGGACACTTATTAGGAGGCGTTTAATATTCCAGATTGGCAAATGAGCGGCTAAAATGTATGAGAAGAATCGAAATCTCTGCCTTTTCAGGAGGGAATGAATTAAGAGGCATTGGATATTTTAACAGGAAATCGGAAAACAACAAAGGCACAGTTTTTCCGATTATTAGACCTATTTTAATTATCTCGGCTCGGCTATTTAATCCCAATACTACGAACCATTTGATTAAATGTGGAATATATATATATATATATATATATATATATATATATATATATATATATATATATATATATATATATATGTAAAGGGTGTTCCAATAACTTGGACCGATTTTAAATGTGAGTTAAGTTTAAGCTTCTAATGATTTTTTTTTCAGATTTAACAACTTCAGTCTTTGGCAATTTTAACCAAGGAAAGATTAACAATCGAACAACGTGTTAAAGTTATCGAAGCCTATTACGAAAATGGACGTTCAAACAGAAACGTATTTCGCGCAATTCGCGATTTTTTTGGTCAACATAATCGACATACCGAGAGTGCAATTGGGAAAATTGTTCGTGTCACTTGAGCCTTTAGATTTCTTCCTTTGTGGTCATCTCAAAAGTAAGGTCTATGCCAACAAGCCAACAACAATTCAACAGCTGAAAGATGAGATAATAAGGCATATTGGTGAGATCGAGGAGCAACTATGCAGAGACGTCATCAAAAATTTTGACCATCGAGCGGAGGTGTGCCGCCGAAGCCTTGGCGGACATTTAGGCGATATTATTTTTCACACATAATTGCCATGACTCAAATAATATGATCCAAACTGAAATCAATAATTTTTTATCAATAACACTGTTTTATTTACTGCTAACTTCGATCCATCTTAATATTTATCTGAAAAAAAAGAATCAGAGACAAGTTTAAGCGCCTTCGTTTTCATTTCTTCATATGCACAAAAATGATAAGTGAAAGAAAAACACCAAAAGGTTTTAAAACAGATAAAACGTCATTCAAACATCCGATAAACAAACAAATTTGGTTAGAATAACTATATGAATACTGACAAGTAGAAGAAATAGTAACTAAAAAACTACTGCGAGACATAAAATTTATGCTGCAACAAATTTTATTAATCAAGAAGTTCGCTAATTTTAATAAACCTTGCTTATTTTGAACTTGATTTCTTACGAGAATTTTATAATGGATGTGTCAGAGAGAGAGGGAGAGAGTCACGCGGACAAAGAGGCTTAGTGAGTATCACACGGACGAAAGGATCTTCAAACGGCGTCTCTCGGTAACTTCCGGGGCAATAACGGAGTGAGACGAGTCAAACTGGAGCCCGGAACCCAAATCAGCGAGAGGTCACTAAGCCGTTGCCCGCCGCGCCTTTGAGACGGAGTGGGACCCGCTTCTGGCGAAGTCGTATATATTCCCCAGCACGGGAACGAGCAAAGCAGTATTCAAGCAGGAGTCAGGTAGTACTCACGCAGTATCCAAGCAGTAATCGAAAAGATTCGTTGGAATCAGCCAAAGACATGACGCGCCACTTCTCAAGCGACTCCCCGGCACCCTATGGGCTCTCGAACAACAACTCAAGCCCCCCCCCTCCCTTCTTGGAAAATCGTAAGCCAATTACATTTTTCTCTAACACCGTCGAAGAGGCGTGACGCTTTCCGACTACGAAGCTTCACCTCATCATCTCCTCTTGTTTCTTTCGGTTAAATATCGTGCTACTCACAGCTCGTGCCGAAGCATTCATTATAAATTAATTTTCTTTTGTTGAACGATTAGTTTTTCCCATAGTGTATCATTTATTGTTAAATTCTTTTATTTGTTTGTATAATAGTAAAGATTATTTTTATTTCCCTTGTTTAAATCCCAGAACCACACAAAAAGCCATTGAACTATTTGACTAAGTCGGCCAACGATAGAAAACGCACTAGCATATCTCACGCAATTAAAAGGGGCATTTTACCGTGTCTGCTTGTCGCTTCTTCCCAAGCATCTAGGGAGGGCAAGCGAAGGTCACTGAAGCCTACCTGACCTACGACAGGCCGACTCAACAAAACTTTTACAATAAAATTTGTCAAGAAACTGCTTTGAAAGTTTGCCCAGTCTTACAACTCTATCAGTGGCGGATCCAGGACAAAAATTGGGTGGTGTCTAAGGTGAATTCCTCCCTCTGAGGAGCCTAAGAAAAGGGCATCAAACATTAATAATGGTTATCTTACACAATAATAATAATAAATATCAGTATATCACACGGGAGTGAGCACTAACTCTATCAGATCCGAATTTTTTCACACATCAGAAAATTATGAAATTTTGGTTTTTGGATGTCAGCTAAAGCATAGTACTGAATATAATAATTATTTTAGCTAAGGTATAATACTGAACTTAATATTTATATTTGAGTTTGACCTCTATTTTAGACATGTATGCTCTAAGCTTCATTCAATCGCAATGGTATAAACCACTGTTTTTAAGATATATTCTATATTATTACATAACTCTATTTGAATAGCAAAAGACATGTATGGCTTTAAAAAATATATACATGAACGGATCTGAAATTTTGGGGGTGGGGGAGCTCCTGCCCTCTTCAAATATATAAAAAAACAAAACACCGAAGGATTAGAGAATAGGATTAAACAACATAAATACAGTTCAGGCGCGGATCCAGGGGGAGGGGGTCCCCCTGGATCCGCGCCTGAACTGTATTTATGTTGTTTAATCCTATTCTCTAATCCTTCGGTGTTTTGTTTTTTTATATATTTGAAGATAACAACATGATTTAGGTGGGATCCTATAAATACAAGCTGCTTTATATTGAGAAGCATTTCTATTTAGTAGGTTTTTTAATTTAATTATTGCGAAAAGATTTAACATTAAATTATTATAATATTTAGGTACTCGTAGATGGAAGAAATGATGTTGTACATAAGGGAAAGTTAAAATATTGTTTTGGGTAAAAGATAACTTTTATCTATGAAATATCTTGCAAGCCGTACCTAAAAGGGCTATTTATAAAATATGACATATTTCATCGTTTTAGGTTATTTTTTATTGTCTTAAAATTTTCAACAATAAATTTAGAGTCACAAACTCAAAAAGTAACACAAACACCATGAAATAAAACTAATTTCTAAGGTTTTTAGTCGCGTGTACGCTACTATATGTTATTTTGTCGGTCCTTAGGTAGGTCGGTCGTATGGTCACCATTTTACTTTTCAATAAGGTATTTTGTGGGCAATAACATCGCAACTATTCGGCCGATTGTGACGTAATTTGAAACTCATGTTGTTTTACATTCTTTTTCGAATGATATAATTAAAAGGTCCTCGCAAGATTTGCGCAGGAATTATTGAAAGATTTAAAGAAAGATCATAAGTCAGAAGAATTGGGACCACGCGACTTAGGTCTCTTAACCTTGTTAAGATAAAATTGACTGCCAAAGGACGGAAGCGGGGTTACGTTGAACAAAATCTTAAGCCATTGATGCGTACGATGCTCCAGTGTATCAAAAAAAGGTAATTCGTGAGTTCTTTTAATAGGAGGTACTTTATTATTCAAAGTATCAAGACTATTTACGTTACACTTAATAGCTCCCCCGCCCCCCGAAAAAAAGAAGAAATCGTCACTATAGCGTTACCAGATAATATTTCTAGGTATGGTGGGATAAAGGAGTTTAAATTAAAAAATAATCATATATAAAAAGATCAACAGGAGTGAAAGAGGATTTCACAAGAGTGAAATCCTCAAGTAACATTGTTAAAAAGTACCAGTAAAACTAAGAGAGCAAATTCGGATATTAATTTAATTAATAATACGCATTTGTGCATGGAAATGAGTAATAAACTTTGTTTTCGGGAGGGGGGGGGTCAAACGGGGCGTCGAGGCACCTAAATATGGCACGAGAGCGAACTAAGGGTGCCGTGCGAGGACAAAAAAATCATTTTTAAAATGATTAAATTGCAAAAAAACATTGCTAAACAAAATATAACGAAACTTGAAACTATTTTTAAACTAGGTTCTTTCCAGTCAGCAACATAAAATCGACGATAAGAGAAAGATTGCAGATAGTAAATGAAGAAATGAGAGTTGCCTTCTCAACATCAAAACAATAATAAGGAAAAGATTGCAGATGGTGAATGAAGAAATCAGAGTTGCCTTCTCAACATCAAAACAAGGAAAAGGGAAAGATTACAGATAGTGAATAAAGAAAAGAGAGTTGCCTTCTCAAAATCAAGACTGGGAAAAAAGAAAGATAGGAGAGAGTAAATAAAGAAATGAGAGCTGCCATCTCACCATCAAAACTAGGAAAAGAGAAAGATTGCAGATAGTGAATGAAGAAATAAAAGTTGCCTTCTCAAAATCAAAACAAAGAAAAGAGAAAGATTCCAGATAGTGAATGAAGAAATGAGAGTTGTCTTCTCACCAACAAAACAAGGAAACTAGAAAGATTATAGATGGTGAAAGAAGAAATGAGAGTTGCCTGCTCAACATCAAAACAAGGAAAAGGGAAAGAATTTAGATAGTAAATGAAGAAATGAGAGTTGCCTTCTTAAAATCAAAAAAAGAAAAAAGAGAAAGATTGCAGATAGTAAATAAAGAAATCAGAGTCGCCTTCTCACCATCAAAACAAGGAAAGGGGAAAGATTACAGAAAGCGAATAAAGAAATGAAGGTTGCCTTCTCACTATCAAAACAAGGAGAGAGAGAGATTGCAGATAGTAAAAACAAAAATGAGAGTTGCCTTCTCAACATCAAAACAAGGAAAAGGGAAAGATTGCAGATAGTGAATGAAGAAATAAGAGTTGCCTTCTCAACATTCAGACAAGGAAAAGAGAAAGATTCCAGATAGTGAATGAAGAAATGAAAGTTGCCTTCTCAAAATCAAAACAATGGAAAGAAAAAGATTGCAGATAGAGAATGAAGAAATAAGAGTGGCTTTCTCAACATCAGAAGAAGTAGAGGAGAAAGATTGCAGATAGTGAATGAAAAAATGAGAGTGGCCTTCTCAACATCAAAAAAGTGAAAGAGAAAGATTGCAGATAGTGAATAAAGAAATGAGAGTTGCCTTCTCAAAATCAAAAGAAGGAAAACAGAAAGATTGCAGTTAGTGAATAAAGAAATGAGAAGTGCCATCTCAACATCAAAACAAGGAAAAAACAAAGATTGCAGAGAGTGAAGGAAGAAATAAGAGTTGCCTTCTCAACATTAAAACAAGGAAAAAAGAAAGATCGCAGATAGTGAATGGAGAAATAGGAATTGCTTTCTTAACATCAAAAAAAGGAAAACGGAAAGATTGCAGATAGTGAATGAAAAAATAAGAGTTGCCTTCTTAACATCAAAACAAGGACCGGGAAAAATTGCAGATAGTGAATAAAGAAATGATAGTTGCCTTCTCAACATCAAAACAAGGAAAACGGAAAGATTGCAGATAGTGAATGAAGAAATGAGAGTTGCTTTCTCAACATCAAAACAAGGAAAAGATTAATATTGCAGATGGTGAATAAAAAAATGAGAGTTGCATTCTCAACGTCAAGACAAGGAAAGGAGAAAGATTGCAGATAGTGAATGAAGAAATGAAAGTTGCCTTCTCAACATCAAAACAAAGAAAAGAGAAAAATTCCAGATAGTGAATAAAGAAATGAGAATCACCTTTTCACCATCAAAACAAGGAAACTGGAAAAATTATAGATAGTAAATGAAGAAATAAGAGTTGCCTTCTCAACTTTAAAACAAGGAAAAGAGAAAGCTTGCAGATAGTGAATGAAGAAATTAGAGTTGCATTGTTGACATCAAAACAAGGAAAACAAAAAAGATTGCCAATAGTGAATGAAGAAATGAGAGTTGCTTTCTCAACATCAGAAGAAGTAAAAGAGAAAAATTGCTGATAGTGAATGAAGAAATGAGAGTTGCCTTCTCAACATCAAAATAAGGAAAAGAGAAAGCTTGCAGATAGTGAATGAAGAAACGAGAGTTGCATTCTCAAGATCAAAACAAGGCTAAGGGAAAGGTAGCAGATGGTGAATGAAGAAATATGTGTTGCCTTCTCAACATCAAAACAAGGAAAAGAGAAAAATTGCAGATAGTAAATAAAGAAATGAGAGTTGCTTTCTTAACATCAAAACAAGGAAAAAAGAAAAATAAAGATAGTGAATGTAGAAATGAGAGTTGCCTTCTCAACATCAAAACAAGGAAACGGAAAAGATTACAGATAGTAAATTAAGAAATAAGAGTTGCCTTCTCAACATCAAAACTAGAAAAATGGAAAGATTAAAAATAGTAAATTAAGAAATAAAAGTTGCCTTCTCAAAATCAAAACAAGGAATAGAGAAAGATTTCAGATAGTGAATGAAGAAATCAGAGTTGCCTTCTCAACATCAAAACACGGAAAGGAAAAGATTACAGATAGTAAATAAGGAAAGAAAAGTTGCCTTTTCAACATCAAAACAAGGAAAAAAGAAAGATTGCAGATAGTGTATAAAGAAATGAGAGTTGCCTTTTCAACATCAAAGCAAGGAAAAGAGAAAACTTGCAGATAGTAAATGAAGAAATATGAGTTGCATTCTCAACATCAAAACAAGGAAAAGAGAAATATTGCAGATAGTGAATGAAGAAATGAGAGTTACTTTCTCAACTTCAAAACAAGGAAAAGGGAAAGATTGCAGATAGTGAATGAAAAAATGAGAGTTGCCTTCTCAACATCAAAACAAGGAAAAAGAAAGATTGCAGATAGTGAATAAAGAAATAAGAGTTGCCTTCTCAACATCAAAACAAGGAAAACGGAAAGATTTCAGATAGTGAATGCAAAAATGAGAGTTGCCTTCTCAGCATCAAAACAAGGAAAAGGGAAAGATTGCAGATAGTGAATGAAGAAATTAGAGTGGCTTTCTCAACATCAAAAGGAGTAAAAAAGAAAGATGGCAGATAGTGAATAAAGAAATGGAAGTTGCCTTCTCAACATCAAAACAAGGAAAAGAGAAAGCTTGCAGATAGTGAATAAAGAAATTAGAGTTGCATTCTCAACATCAGAACCAGGAAAACGGATAGATTGCAGATCGTGAATGAATAAATGAGAGTTGCCTTCTCAACATCAAAACAAGGAAACGGAAAAGATTGCAGATAGTAAATGAAGAAATAAGAGTAGCCTTTTTTAACATCAAAACAAGGAAAAGAGAAAGATTGCAGATAGTTAATGATGAAATGAGAGTTACCTTATCAACATCAAAACATGGAAAAGGGAAGGATTGCAGATAGTGAATGAAGAAATGAGAGTTGCCTTCTCAACATCAAAACAAGGAGAAGGGAAAGATTGCAGACAGTAAAGAAAGGAATAAGAGTTACCTTATCAACATGAAAACAAGGAAAATAGAAATACTGCAGATATTAAATGTTGAAATGAGAGTTGCCTTCTTAACATCAAAACAAGTTAAAGGGAAAGATTGCAGAGAGTGAATGAAAAAAAGAGAGTGCCTTCTCATCATCAAAACACAGAAAGGGAAAGATTGAAGATAGTGAATAAAAAAATGAGAGTTGCCTTCTCAGCATCAAAACAAGGAAAAGGGAAAGATTGCAGATAGTGAATGAAGAAATAAGAGTTGCATTCTCATCATCAAAACACAGAAAGGGAAAGATTGAAGATAGTGAATAAAAAAATAAGAGTTGCCTTCTCAACATCAAAACAAGAAAAAGGGAAAGATTGCAGATAGTGAATGAAGAAATTAGAGTTGCATTCTCAACATCAAAACAAGGAAAAAGAAAGATTGCAGATAGTGAATAAAGAAATAAGAGTTGCCTTCTCAACATCAAAACAAGGAAAACGGAAAGATTTCAGATAGTGAATGCAAAAAAGAGAGTTGCCTTCTCAGCATCAAAACAAGGAAAAGGGAAAGATTGCAGATAGTGAATGAAGAAATTAGAGTGGCTTTCTCAACATCAAAAGGAGTAAAAAAGAAAGATGGCAGATAGTGAATAAAGAAATGGAAGTTGCCTTCTCAACATCAAAACAAGAAAAAGGGAAAGATTGCAGATAGTGAATGAAGAAATAAGTGTTGTCTTCTCAACATCAAAACAAGGAAAAGGGAAAGATTGCAGATAGTAAATGAAGAAAGGAGCGTTGCCTTCTCAACATCAAAACAAGCAAAAAAGAAAACTTGCAGATAGTCAATGAAGAAATGAGAGTTGCATTCTCAACATCAAAACAAGGAGAAGAAAAAGATTGCAGATAGTAAATGAAGGAATAAGAATTGCCTTTTTAACATCAAAACACGTAAAAGAGAAAGCTTGCAGATAGTGAATGACGAAGTGAGAGTTACTTTCTCAACTTCAAAACAAGGAAAAGGCAAAGATTGCAGATAGTGAATGAAGAAATGAGAGTTGCCTTGTCAACATCAAAAAAAAGGAAAAGAGAAAGATTAAAGATACTGAATAAGGAAATGAGAGTTGCCTTATCAACCTGAAAACAAGGAAAATAGAAATACTGCAGATATTGAATGAAGAAATGAGAGTTGCCTTCTCAACATCAAAACAAGTTAAAGGTTTAGATTGCAGAGAGTGAATAAATAAATGAGAGTTTCCTTCTCAACATCAAAACAAGGAAAACGGAAAGATTTCAGGTAGTGAATGCAAAATTGAGAGTTGCCTTCTTAGCATCAAAACAAGAAAAAGGAAAAGATTACAGATAGTGAATGAAGAAATTAGAGTGGCTTTCTCACCATCAAAAGGTGTAAAAGAGCAAGATTGCAGATAGTGAATAAAGAAATGAGAGTTGCCTTCTCAACATCAAAACAAGGAAAAGAGAAAGCTTGCAGATAGTGAATAAAGAAATTAGAGTTGCATTCTCAACATCAAAACAAGGAAAACGGAAAGATTGCAGATATTGAATGAAGAAATGGGAGTTGCCTTCTTAACATCAAAATAAGTTAAAGGGGAAGATCGCAGAGAGTTAATGAAAAAAAGAGAGTTGCCTTCTCAACATCAAAAAACAGAAAGGGAAAGATTGCAGATAGTGAATAAAGAAATGAGAGTTGCCTTTTCAACATCAAAACAAGGAAAAGGGAAAGATTGCAGATAGTGAATGAAGAAATGTGAGTTGCCTTCTCAACATCAAAACAAGGAAAAGAGAAAGATTCCAGATAGTGAATGAAGAAATAAGTGTTGTCTTCTCAACATCAAAACAAGGAAAAAAGAAAACTTGCAGATAGTCAATGAAGAAATGGGAGTTGCATTCTTAACATAAAAATAAGTAAAAGGAAAAGATTGCAGATAGTGAATGAAGAAATGAGAGTTGCCTTCTCAACATCATAACCAGGAAAAGAAAAGATTTTGGATAGTAAATAAAGAAATGAGAGTTGCCTTCTCAACATCAAAACAAGGAAAAGGTAAAGATTACAGATGGTGAAGGAAGAAATGAGAGTTGCCTTCTCAACATCAAAACAAGGAAAAGAGAAAGTTTGCAGATAGTAAATGAAGAAATAATAATTGCCTTTTTAACATCACAACAAGGAAAAGAGAAAGCTTGCAGATAGTGATTAACGAATTGAAAGTTACTTTCTCAACTTCAAAACAAGGAAAAGGCAAAGATTGCAGATAGTGAATGAAGAAATGAGAGTTGCCTTTTCAACATCAAAAGAAGGAAAAGAGAAAGATTAAAGATAGTGAATGAGGAAATAAGAGTTGCCTTATCAACCTGAAAACAAAGAAAATAGAAATACTGCAGATATTGAATGAAGAAATGAGAGTTGCGTCCTCAACATCAAAACAAGTTAAAGGGAAAGATTGCAGAGAGTGAATGAAAAAATAAGTGTTGCCTTCTCACTATCAAAACAAGGAAACGGAAAAGATTAGAGATAGTGAATGAAGAAATGAGAGTTGCCTTCTCAACATCAAAACAACGAAAAAGGAAAGATTGCAGATAGTGAATTAAGAAATCAGAGTTGCCTTCCTAACATCAAAACAAGGAATAGAGAAAGATTGCAGATAGTGAATGAAGAAATGAGAGTTGCCTTCTTAACAACAAAACAAGGAAAAGAGAATGTTTGTTGATAGTGAATGAAGAAATGAGAGTTGCCTTCTCAACATCAAAACAAGGAAAAGAGCAAGATTGCAGATAGTGTATGAAGAAATGAGAGTTTCCTTCTCAACATCATAACAAGCATAAGACAAAGATTGCAGATAGTGAATGCAGAAATGAGAGTTGCCTTCTCAACATAAAACAAGGAATAGAGAAAGATTACAGATAGTGAATGAAGAAATGAGAGTTGCCTTCTTAACTTAAAAACAAGGAAAAGAGAAAGATTGCAGATAGTGAATGAAGAAATAAGTGTTGTCTTCTCAACATTAAAACAAGGAAAAGGGAAAGATTTCAGATGGTGAATGAAGAAATAAGAGCTTCTTTCTCAACATCGAAACAAGGAAAAAAGAAAGATTGCAGACAGTGAATGAAGATAAGAGAGTTGCCTTGTCAATTCTACGTCGCAATATTACAGAATTATGTGATACTCATCCAACCCAAATTTTCCATTAAACTTTTAATGGTGGTTTATTTATTTTCAAAATTACATGGCTTATTTTGATTAAATTAGGTTAAATATCAATCGTGATTAATTTTGAAGTGCTTTCCGCGTAATTATGTATTCATACGAAAGTTATTTCATATTGGAGTGCCGCGTTTGCTTCTAGATAATAGCAATTAGGGTGCCACTATTATAAAAAGGTTGAAAACCATTATTTTACCTGCTTCCAGTAAACACAAACAGATCCTGAACTTTAATAAGCACAAGGGCAACATCTAACTAACCACTATAAATTAAGAGAATGTGATTAATGTTTGTGAATGAAATAAAAATATATAATATTAGAGGAAGTTTTTTTATATGTATATTAGTTAATTCGGTGTCTCTAGGTGGCTATATTTCTCTACTAATTGAGCTGAAAATTGCTATAGAGGCCCAATGGGTTGAAAAAAATGTTATAGCTATTCCGGCAAGAATGAAAACGAACTGAAAAATATGGAGCATCTTCTCTCTCTCTCTCGATTTCCATATTAATAACATACTATACAAATACCTCTAAAAAAGCTTGATAGAAAAATATAGATACGTATTTTCGACTAAATTTGCAAAGTATATTTTGAAAATATCAAAAAAAGTGAAGAAAAGTGTATGATAAAAAAAATCAAATATCTTTATTTTGAAACAATATTTTTTTTACACATTTTCACTATTTATTTTATCAATTTTGGGTGCGTGCAACCACAAATGATTATTTACCCCCTTCAGCCAACCTTTCTTTCTCAACCGGGCTTGGGCCTGTCAGCAGTTATCTATACTTTTTTCTCGAGACTCAAACACAGCTGATGCGCGAGCGTAGCGATCTGAGGCGGTTGGTGTCAAGGCTGGGACTTGGTGTGGAGCGATTAGATTTGTGTGAATGACAATTGATGCGCCTCTCATGTGTACCATAGAATAGGTAGGCTCGGAATGCAGTGAAATGGCCAGGTTTTACCTTCATAGGAGTATCAGCGGTCACTAGCTACGCCATGGGTCAAATGATAACGCATGTGAAAAATTAAATGTTACTACCAATGCCGAATGCCGAATATATCAATTTGAGGCTTGATCCTCCGGTATCCATTGTGTATACTCGTTTAAATGCAGGTCGCTTTAGAAACATTATAATATGAATTATAATAAGGGGGAAGAGGAAATACTGCCTAAATAAGCTTTCAATAGAGACAATAACCCTTTAGATAGGATAAAAGAAAGAGACGCAACAAAACTGATGAATGGGACGCATGCAATGCAAACATTCATTTTGTGAGTATTGACAGACCCACGTAAATTGGAAAATACGAGGGAACATACACCTAGCTTATGCAATAGATGTTTATCCTTAAGGCAACATTTTATTTTATTATTATAGAAGGCAAACATGGAGACCAAACGCTCCTTATTTATTTTAAAATGAATATAATCCACACTATTCTGTTCTAAACTAAACAGAATTTATATATATATATATATATATATATATATATATATATATATATATATATATATATATATATATATATATATATATATATATATATATACATATGGTCTTCGAAATGTGACGCACCATTAAGAAACCTAAACTATTTCTCCTATGGTCTATGGTGATTGAGTTTTGGGAGACTCCCTATATTGTGAAAAAGCTCCACCCTGAATCGTATATTTCATATTGCGGATGAAGCCAGGACCAAAATGTAGACGCTCAATTATTTAATCAACGATGTTCCAAGCTTTATCGCTGCCAAGTTTTTTGTTGAATTGGTTGATGTTCAGACTTTTCTCAAGTTCTAGTGTTGCCGGGGACACGGTTAATGGTAAGACGTTTATCACTTCCTATTGGGGAGTTTTAAAATTAGGAAATTATCAGCAGTTTATCGCTATCTAGTGTTGTTGTCGAAACCGTTGATGTTCAGAGCTTTATCCCTTACTCGTGTTGTTATTGAATTGCTTTATGTTCAGAGGTTTGTCACCCCCTAGTATTGATTTTGAATCGGTTGATGTCCAGAGGTTTATCGCTTCCTAGTGTTTTTGTTGAATCGGTTCATTTTCAGATGTTTATCGCTGCCTAGCATTGTTTTTGTTGCATTAGTTGATATTCTAAAGTTTATCGCTTCATAGTGTTATTATTGAATTACTTGATATTCTTGAAAAATTTCTCCTCCTAGGTTTGTTGTTGAATCACTTGATGTTCAGAGGTTTGTTGGACTCTAGTTTTGCAGTTGACTTGGTTGATATTCAGAGTTTAATAGCTTCTTATTTTCGTTGTTGATCATGAGATTTTCAGCCGTTTACCACTATCTAGTGTTGTTGTCGAAATAATTGATGTTCATAGGTTTATCGCTTCCTTATGTTGTTATTTAATTGGTTTATGTTCAGAAGTTTGTCAGTCATTAGTGTTGCTTTTGAATGGGTTGATATTCAGGGGTTTATCCTTTCCTAGTGAGGTTGTTGTTGAATCAGTTGATATTCAGTGGTTTGACACTTCATAGTGTTGCTATTGAATCGCTTCATGTTCAGATGTTCAAACTCGATGCTAACACATTTGCAATAAATAGTTATCTTGTTTTTCTTTTTTCCTTTGGGGGGTGGGGGGCATCAAACGGGGGATAGGAAGAAATAGTAGCAGACTACTTGGAGCACGAAGAAGAGGCAACAGAGCTCTTAATTTGTTCGGTTGTTCCATTTTTGGAGGAATTTGGTTGTTGTTGTTTTTTATTTTGGAAGGTATTTGTTTGTTTATACATTTTCGAAAGTATTTGTTTGAATGTGCAATATAGAAGGTATTTGCTTGTCTTGTATGTTCGGAAGGTGTTTGTTTGTTTGTGTATTTGAGTAGGTATTGTTTTGTGAATCAGGGAAGGTATTTTTTGTTTGTGCATTTTGGAAGGTATTTGTTTTTTGTACATTTTAGAAGATTTTTGTTTGTTTGGGTATTTTGGGAAGGTGTTTGTTTGTGTATTTTGGTAGTTCTTTGTTTGATTGTTCATTTTGAAAGATATTCGGATGCTTGTGCATTTTATAAAGTACTTGTTTGTTTGGTTGTCTATTTTTTTGGAAGGTATTTCTTTGTTTGTGCATTTTGTTAACGTATTGGTTTGTTTATGCATTTTAATGTATCTGATGGTTTGGGCGTGTGGGAAGGTATTTTTCTTTGCATTTTGGAAGGTATTTATTTGTTTGTGCGTTTTGAAAGATATTTCTTTGTTTGTGCATTGTAGGATGGCGCTTGTTTGTTTTGGCATTTTCAGAAGATATTTTTATGTTTGTGCATTTTGTAGGGTATTTATTTAGGTGGCTTTTTGGAGGGTATTTATTAGAGGGCGTATGCATTTTGGAAGGTTTTGTTTTTGTTCATGCATTGGGGAAAGTATTTGCTTGTATTTGTGTGCATTTAGGAATGTATATGTTTGTTTGTTTGTGAAATTTTAGAAGATATTCATTTTTGTGTGTATTTGGAAAGGTACTTGTTTGTTTATGCATTTTAGAAGGTATTTGTTTGTCTCTGCATTTTTTAAAGGTAATTATTTATTTGTGCATTATGGAAGTTAGTTTTGTGATTATGCATTTTGGCAGGTATTTGTTTGTGTGTGAATTTTTGAAGGCGTTTGAGTTAAGCATTTTGAAGGTATTTGTTTGTTTGTGAATTTGGGAATGTAATATTTGTTTGTGCATTTTGGAAGGCTTATTTAGGGAGGCATTTTTGGAAGGTATTTATTTGTTTGTGCATTGTAGAAGGTATTTGTTTGGTTTGAATTTTGGTGGGTATTTGTACGTTTGAGCATTTTGAAAGGTGTTTGTTTGTTTGGGTATATTGGAAGGCATTCATTTGATCATGCATTTAGAAAGTTATTCGTTTGTTTGTGCATTTTAAAGGTATTGGTTTGTTGTTCGTTTTGGGAAGGTATTAAATTGCTTGTCCATTTTGGAAAGGTATTTGCTTGTCCGTCCATTTTTAGAAGGTATTTGTTTGTTTGTGCATTTTTGGAAAGCATTTGTTTGCTTGTTCATTTCGCAAAGGTATTTGTTTGTGTGTTTATTTTATGAAACTTTTTTGTTTGTGCATTTTATCAGGTATTTTTTCTGCCTTTTTTAAGGTATTTGCTTGTTTGTTTGTTTGTTTTTGAACGTTAAAATTGAGGCCATTTCAGCCGAGCCTCTTTAAAATAAATATCTGACACACATTCTCAATTTTTACTGCCACTTCATTTCTCTTCTGTGCTTTTTTTAATCAAAGTTTTATCAGATATAGATTGGTTTATGACGATCCCCCGTTCCGATTAGATGATGTATTGATCTGCAGATATCGAACTCATCATTATCGGAGATCAATGTAATTGTGTTCAATCAGATGTCGTGACCCCGATCGTATGCATATGCTATAACTTAATGAACTGATATTATATATCAGTTCCTGTATATATGCATATATATTTTTTATATATGTATAGGGGTTGGAAAAATGAAATACCTGCTAATTTCTGTTGTTGTTGTTGAGCTTTTCGAATGCCTGAAAACCGTTTTGAATGTGTTAGTTATTATATATTTTGTTACGCTTTAAGCCTCATATCAGTTTTTTCATAATAAAAAAATAATAATATTAATATAATAATAATGATAATAATATCAAAAGTCTTTCAGACTTTGAAGAATGGCAAATTGCGGGAGTTTGAATGGCTCAGCACAAAAACAGCTCAAAAGTTTACGGGAAACTTTTTCTAAGATCATGATAGTTTCTAAGATAATGATTGTTTCTACGATCATGATTGTTTCTACGATCATGATTGTTTCTACCATCAAGATTGTTTCAACCATCATGACTGTTTCTTAGAACAGGACTATTTCTTAGATCAAAGCTATTTCTAAGATCATGACTATTTCGAAGATCTTGGCCGATCCTTAGAACATGACTGTTTATATGATCAAGGCTGTTTCTTATATCATGAATCTAATATCAGGCCTCTTTCTTAGATCATCACAGTTTCATAGATCGTAACTGTTTCTAAGATCATGACTGTTTATTATATAATAACTATTTCAAAGATCATGACAGATTCTTAGATCCTAACTATTTCGAAGATCATGACTGTTTTTTATAACGTAGTTCTTTCCAATATACAGTTACGTAGATCGTAACTGTTTCAAAGATCATGACTGTTTTTAGATCATAACTATTTCGAATGGCATGAATGTTTCTTATATCATGACTTTTTCTTACAATATTTATGACTGTTTCATAACTATTTCGAAGATCATGTCTGTTTCTAAGATCATGGTTGTTTCTTATCTCATGACTGTTTCTTAGATAATGATTTAAATAAATCATAGTTTTTTCTAAGACCATGCCTCATTCTTAGATCATAGCTGTTAAATAAATCATGACAGTTTATTATATCATAACTATTTCGAAGATCCTGACTGTTTCTTAGATCCTGACTGTTTCGTATATTGTGACTATATCTTAGATCATGACTGTTTCAAGATCATGGATGTTTCTTTTATCATGACTGTTTCTAAGATCATGACTGTTTCTTAGATCATAACTCTCTCTAAGAACATGACTGTTTCTTAGATTATAATATTTCGAAGCTCATGGCCGTTTTTTAGAACATGACTGTTTCTAAGAACATGACTGTTTCTAAGAACATGACTTTTTTAAGATCATGCTCTTTCTTGAACATTATTGTTTCTTAGATCAAGACTGTTTCGAGATCCTGACTGTTTCATAGATCATGACTGTTTCTAATATCATGAATGCTTATCAGATTGTAACTGTTTCTAATATCATGATTATTTTTTATATTATTGCTGTTTCTTTGATCATAACTACAAGACTATAACTGTTTCTTAGATCATCACTTTTTCTAAGGTCATAACTGTTTCTCAGATCATAACTCTTTCTATGATCATGACTTTTTCTTAGATCATAACTATTTCCAAGGTCATGACTGTCTCTAAGATCATGACTGTTTATTATATCATGACTGTTTCTTAGTTCATGACTGTTTCATAGATCATGACTGTTTCTAAGATCATGACTTTTTAAGATCATGCCTGTCTCTTAGATCATGACTGTTCCTTAAATCATGAATGTTTCTTAGATCATGACTGTTTGTTACATTATGACTGTTTCTTAGATGATGACTGTTTATATCATGACTGTTTCTTACATCATAACTGTTTCTTAGATCATGACTGTTTTTATATCATGACTCTTTTTAAGATCATGACTTGCTAAAATCCAGACTGCTTATATGAATCAGAGAAATAATAAAATCAACAGTGCCTAGATAGGGTATAATTCAAAAGCGGACATCGGTTCAAGAATCATGACCACATCTCCAAAGGGGATTATAAAACTTACCAGCCTCTAACAAGCACTGTGTGGACCAAGACTGTCCGTCGAGATCTTCACGAAGCTGGGCATTACTGGGTATTACTGGGGTGGGGGGCTGCAATTGCCAACCTTTGCCTACACAAATCAACAGGGAGCGTCATAAATGTCGCGTATAGACCATAAGATTTAGGCAATGGACAAATGGAATAATGTCTTTTATTCGGAAGTATCTTCCTTTACATTATTTCCATATCATGACATAGTTTCATTCTAGAGGGCCCTTGAGAAAGATTATCAGCTTGATTTTCTCATTCAGACAGTACACCCTAAAATGTGGTGAATGAGTGATGATTTTGGCGGGAATATCATGGAATTCCATTTGCTGACCAGGTACATCCCAAGGTACGAATGCTCTTAACCAGTAATGGTACCACCATTTCGGACGAATAGGTGTGCATTCAGACAGGTAAAGCTGTTAAACACAGGTTTAAAATACATTAAAAATACAATTGAACACTTGGATTAGACCTCGTCAGATCTTAACATAATTGTGCAATTGAGGTGTCCTATGAAGCAGGAACTAAGGAACCGATGTCCCCCCGACAGACCAAAATTGGAATTTATCGAAAAATATAATAGAACAACATGGCGCAGAACAACCAAAAGAGGTAACTATCGCTTTTCTACAATATTACACCTTAAGTTAGGAACGCCATCAAATAATAAAAAAACAATAAATCAATTGGCAATAACACTGAACAGAGATTAGAAGGCTAAAATACACGACATACTAAACGTCACATCCAATTTCATACAAATATCAAGAAGCCCCCACCTGAATCCCTTAAAAATGAGGTCAAAATGCTAATATAATAGAATTGAAGGAGGCGTACAATTTCAAAATAAGATTAACAGATCTAACTCGTCTGCTCTCAATTATTCTGACTTATGACCTTATGAACCTATGACCTGACGACCGTCAAAACTTTCAACAAGTGGGGCAATCCGACCCATAGTTAGTTTTCTTCTAATAATTCCCGGACTTACCTCAGGAGGACCTTAACAATTATATCATTCAAAAGAGAATATAAATCAACATTAGGTTTTCAAATTTCGTTATAATCGGACAAATAGTTACGATGTTATTGCCAAAAAACATATTGAAAAGTAAAACGGTTACAATCCGACCGACCCACATACGAACCAACATAGTGACCTATAGATTAGCGTCTACACGACTAAAAATTTATTGGTAAATTTATGCCAGGTTATATGAATGGAAATATAAAGGCCGCATAAACATAACATCCCTCTGTGCCCGATTATTTCGCAAGTCCACATATGTGCCTACAGAGAACATTATCAACTAACTTAGGGAATAATTTTCATGTAAATATTCCATCAACGGATGATTTCATCGAGATCCTCCCTACAACGAGACCGGATGGAATAATAGCCTCATGATGTGAAGACTCTACTAACGTACCAAACGAGGCCATTGTAAATATAATTATTGACGAAGTTTATCAGTACGCAACGAAACCTCTTCCTAGACTCGACCCCACAATTTTGAGAAGTCCTCATCGCCTGCATAATGGGAGCACCATTCACTTCTCAAGATGGTAAAATATACAGATAAATGGTTTTTCCATGTGTTCACTATTAGAACCGCCCTTGGCGATAAATGATGGTCGACTACCTCCTGGCTGATCTTGGAGATCCAATTTGCCTCGCTGAAACCTTAAACCAATCGTAGGCTGTGCCACGACTTATTGTCTTCTCCAAATGCTTGGTTGATACGACGGGGCGATTGGGTAGCGTTTAGGCAGGGCTTGTAATCATACAGTAAAGGAGTAGTTTTCTGTCCACGAGAAAAAGTAATTTGAGGGGTAATTTTTTAAACTTTAGCTATCATATATGGTGTCCTACCAATGAATGTGTAGTGGCCTAGGCTTTCCTAGACCTCGCTTGAAAGTGCAGAGTGATCTAGTCTACCTAGGCTCTAGGTCACTGCGCACTTTCAAGCGAGGCCTAAGAAAGACTTAGCCTACTACGCAGTAACTAGTCGTACATCCTTTATAAATCTATAAATGAATAAACTTTTAAATAAATCTATAAATAAATAAACTTTTAAATAAATCTATAAATAAATAAACATTTAAAAAAAAGCTTGTGCGGGAACTTTGTTTCCAACCTAATATATATCTAGTGACCAAAGACGAATAAAAACTAAAACAGAAAATGGAAGAAAAATCCGTCTTAAACTTATGAATTGGCCAAAATGGAAAATTATCAATTAAAGCAGTCGATGGCGAGGCAAATGCGGCTGAAAAATACATAACCCAATTATACATTAAACCAACCAATTCAGGAAGTTGCCTTAATGCAGGAGAGTGGCCAGAAAGGTACAAAATAAGTGTCATGAGGTCATACATAGGACGCGCATATAAATGGAAACTATTCAAAAAGAAAATCAAAAGAATAAAACAACTACTCATTAATAATGGTTTTAGAAAAGGTATGCTGGAGAAACAAATATATATCTTCAAAACATACACCCATGGCCAAAAGTATAAAACACCGTATGAAGTCATTCATTTAATGTAATTAGACATCTGAGGTAAAGGATTTCAGTATGTATACATATATATATATATTTATTTTAATTACTTTTATACTTAGTTGAACCCCGTTTTACTTCAATTTCAGCCATCATTCTTCATAGTAAGGATTTAACTCAATTTTCACACATTTCAGAAGCTCTTTCCCCCACTCAGTTTGGAATTTTTCATACAGGTCTGTTTTATTTGTTATTGTGGTACTTATTGCTTTTCCACTTCATAGGGTGATTCCCATTTCTCCACACCAATTCTTGGTGTGGTTGGTTGTATGGCATGGAGCATTGTCCTGCTGAAGTTGAACTTCATTTCTTGCTATTGTGGGATGTAATTTTTGGATAGATAGCTCTAAAGGTTATCACAACATGATGGCATGCGGGATTAATTATTCCCTGGTATAAAAACATTTACCTTAGCCCTGGTAAAGACATGCAGACCCATACCATAATAGGACCACCGTTATGCTTCGCAATTGGTACCACTTAAGCAGGGTGAAATGTCTTTCAAACTCTTCGTCTTTCAAGAGTGCTGAAAATCTGCAAAATTGTTGCAAAAAAGATATATTTTTACATCATTTTATTCAAAGATATATTTAAATGGAATTAGATAAATTACATGAAAACAACACTACACTAGGCCTTTTTACACACCTGATAATTACTTTCATATTACCAGATAACTTTAGATCAAGGATGGGCAATAATTTTAAACAGCGGGCCACATTGAAGCTTATGTAAAGTTTTGCGGGTTGCAGTTAAACAGTTAGATGCAAATTTCAAGTCCCTATAAGTTAATTGTAATTACGTTTGTGTATTTGTTTGCATATACTACATAGTCATAAATATAGCTACACATTAATAATTAAAGGGGTTTTTTGCATAGTTTTGCCAACCCCTTTAAAACTGTTTATAGACTTCTATCACAGTGGCGACATCCAGCTTATCGTAGAATTGGAACCACAATTTCTAATTAATTACTCACGCAATATGCAATATTGCCAAACTTAAATATTGACCGAAAATATAAAACTGGCCTATATAAGGTAATTTGGGGTGACGCAAACCATTAAAATTTCAAAGGCGTTCCAAAATTTGACAGAATTACCGTTTAAGATGAGATTTTGGCAAAATGTTCAATAATTAATTTTCAATATTTTGTCGAATTCTGAAATGAAACGCTGGTCACCAAAAAAAAAGCCGGAGCGTGACGCAGTTTGCACACTTCCCTCAGTTTAGCTCATTGTTCATGTGTCCAATTTTATAATCTTTTGCGCATCTGTTGACCTCAGATATCGATAGCATCTTTCTCATCTTCCATCCTTATAGCCTTTAATCGTTAAGTCTCCTATAAACTGTTCTGGTTGATATGTTTGAAATCGGAGCTTGATTAAAATCTTGTAGTGAAGACCGAATGAAAGATGCCTTCTCTAGATATTATAAGATGGTTCTGTTACCTTCCTTGAAACAAAGCTCTTGGTCTCTTGATATCGTTTTATGGTGGTTTGGGCACCACATCTTGAATATTTGATTTATTTTAGCCTTTTAGACTTGTGATAACCCTTAGATATTTTGAATTTGGATTGGGGCTCTCTGTGCTTCTGTGAGTCCTTTATTTTTAGTCATATTACTTATTTAGAACGAGATTAAATTCGATATTGAAACATATTCAATATTGGTTAAATTCTAATTTTAGAAAACAAACCATTTTATTAATTAGACAAAACATATAAGGAAAATACGCCTTATTATCGCACATATTTATGAATAATATGATAAATTCTAAAAGGTTGATAAAAGATTTTAAATGTACAAATCAATAAGGGGATGCTTTAGACCCTGGGCAAAAGGTACATACGTGTATATATAGTGTACCAGAAAAATAGACAAATATTATTACATATTTTCCATCTGATATATATATATATATATATATATATATATATATATATATATATATATATATATAGTAGAAGAGAAAATAAGAATTAGCAGCGAATGAGCAAATGAGGCAAGAAACCGGAGTTTCTTTAAAGGCAAGAGAGAGGGACATTAGAAGAATTCAGAATCAAAGGGAGCAGAGGGCGGCACAGTGAAGGCGATCCTTCACCGAGAAGACAGAAATAATGCCAGGAGAAAAAAGTTTTGAATTCCTGGCAGAACTCGAACCCGGGTCTGCTGATTGCCGGTCAGATGCTTTACCGCTAATCTACCAGGCACAGTAACTATATTTCGCCCAAAGCGTTACCCCATCAAACCCAGTATCTCCCTAAGCTCATTCACGTCCAATTCTTATTTTCTCTTATACTATATGTATTTATAGTCAGCTACACCAGGTTTCTGCATCTTTTTTCTGTCTTCAAATTTTATTTGAAAGACAGAAAATAAAAATGGCATAGTCCTGTGGTGGTTGTATTATCACCCGCAGATCCTGTAGTTGCTTTCTTTGTATATATATATATATATATATATATATATATATATATATATATATATATATATATATATAGAAGTCTGAATACCGCGTACATAGGTGTACGCAGAAATACTCCGACACAAGCTACGTGTCCCACCCGTATTTCCATATGCACCAGCCTCGAATTCTCTATCGCCCCTTTCGCACCATCGTAAACTGCGAGGTAGCTCGAAGGCGTGAAAGAAATATCGTCAGCCCAAAGATAAAAAAAAAGCTCCTTAGCGCAACGATATAGATTTTACGAGAATTCGATTCGCTCACTCGATTTTTGCTGGTGGGAAGAATAAAATGAAGACTTCTCCCTGGAATCAGGCAGAAGCCCTTGGACCTACGTCGAGTTTGTGTGAAGCTCGATCCACATAAGAAACCGTTCACCCGCTGCAAGGAGGAACTTCTCGGGGAATTGGTTGTTGCCGTCATGGTACTTGTAGGTGCCAAACTTTCCGCAGCCCCCCCGCCCTTTAGAGTATTAGGTTATACAGGACCTCCTCCTGCGGATTACCCTAGACGTAGCTAGGTAATCGGTTTTGGCTACCCACTCCAGGAGCCGAATAATCGGGCAAGTACTTTGAGGAAGAAGTCCGATTGAGTCACCGCTTGGCTCACCTTCGTGATCCGGCAAAGGATCAGTATATCACCGGTCTAGGATTACCCTCTCATTCGGTAACCTCGAACGGTCGGATTAGGTGCGATCATCGTCACCAGAAGAAGATCTTCATCGCCCCCTTCAAAAATATTTACGAACTCAAAAGTATCGTTAATTGAATTATCCCCTCCCCTAACTTCACCAGTTTATTTGTGTACTAGAATTCTCGTCATGAGCCCATACCCTCAAATATTAGAAGTGCTTACTTAATTCAGTGTTTAACTCAATAATAATATTCCCTTCGTTCTGTCGGGTGTCATTAAGACGCAAACACCCCAGTGAGTTATCTGCAAGTAATCCCTACGACATTTTTGTAGACTTATTTATTCAGTGCAAGATCAATCCTATTTATATTTATGTACGCTGTTTTTATTTCAAATTCATGTAAATTAAAGATTATTTTTGTATATGTGTTTTAAAACTAATTTGGACGATTCCTTGACAATTATTAAGCAATCCACTCGGCTTAAAACTCATTATTCCACCGACCCGCCCAGGGTTGGCTTATACTGAGTGGAGGACACAATCAGGGGATCATCATCTTAGTTTTGATCAAAAGGGTACGCACTGGGGTTACCCTTATTCACCCGAAGTGGCTTCACCTCAGTGCGTTAATAAAATATATGTCCAGGAAGTGGGACTGGGATTACCAACTCACTAAAACCTCGACTATATATATATGTCGTAGAATGGACTCTCGACGGTATATCATATATAACTATTCGTTGAGGGAACTTCTTTAATTATCGTTAGAGTGCGTTGATGTCTGGCGGGCCGATATTATGTATCTTCGATATGCTTAAGAAGTGGAACTGAGCTTAAGGATAATAATATTGCTATCATTAATAAAATAGTTTTATTAATAATAACTATCAACAAACACAAGACGGAAAATATTGACATAAACAGAGAATGGAAAGGGTCGTGGGGGCTCGGGCTAATCCGAGGATTAAAGGATTTAAAAAGGTTAAACAAATATAGAGTTAAAGAGATGGGATGGTTCGCTAAACCATTTAAAGAACAGGATAGAATTGACAAAAGGGTTAAGTACTCAAAGGTGACGTTTGGCTTACGTAACTTTATACGAGTGGTGCAGTGGAAGGCGACGTGAAGGAATTTTCGGTCCGCTGGCGAGTTCAGCCGAAGGAGGGGGAATAAAAGGATCCTGACCTGGCGTCTTGAGAATGAGAACCGTTTCTCGACGAACGGCTTGAAGAACAATGGCTGTTCTACGTTGTTCTCTTCTGAAAAAAACAGGGGGGGGGAGAACCGTCTCTTGTCTACGGGCTCAAGAACAATGGCTGTTCTAATGTTGTTCTCCTCTGAACAACAAGGGGGAAGGGTGAGAACCGTTTCTGGGCGAAGAGCTCAAAAGAACAATGGCTGTTCTACGTTGTTCTCCTCTGAACAACAGGGGGGGTGAGAACCGTCTCTTGTCTACGGGCTCAAGAACAATGGCTGTTCTAATGTTGTTCTCTTCTTGAACAACAAGCGGGAAGGGTGAGAACCGTTTCTTGGCGAACGGATTCAAAAGAACAATGGCTGTTCTACGTTGTTCTCCTCTGAACAACAGGGGGGGGGAGAACCGTCTCTTGTCTACACGCTCAAGAACAATGGCTGTTCTAATGTTGTTCTCCTCTGAACAACAAGGGGGAACGGTGAGAACCGTTTCTTGTCGAAGGGCTCAAAAGAACAATGGCTGTTCTAACGTTGTTCTCTATCTGAACAACGAGGGGGAAGCCTTGAAGACTCGGCGTCACGAAAGGCTCGAACCTTTGGCACTCAAGGGATATTGTCCTCCTTCTGGACAAGTGATGGTGAATCTCGAGGTCGAGGTCCCTTGGCGCACAAAGTGAGAGAGGGTCGTGGTGATGTTTCGCGACGAAAATCTGGATCTCCAATCTGATCTTAGTGGTAAAGTTTCCATCTAAATAGTCAAGACACTCCCTTGGCGTGGGGGACAATGGAGTGGGAACTTCGAGGAAATGCACAGCCGAGGCTGAGAACAATGCCTTATCTGCCCATAAGCCTAACTCAATCTGGCGAGGTCGGCGTATGGGGGCGAACGGGGGGACGATAACCTCCTTGTTTAAACATTGACATCCGGTGGCTGCGATAAGGCGCCAAGCTTCGAAGCGAAGATGCACGTGGGAGCATCGTGGTTTTAAATAATATGTGATAGGAGTTGAAACTAACGCTGCCTCAACCCGTTCTATCACAATATATATATATATATATATATATATATATATGAATAACTCAAAGTAGCATTGTTTTTGTATTCACATTATTTTATTTATTTTCCTCTCTCCTTGTTCCTCTCTCCTACGTATCTGCTTATTTCTCATGTCTCTCCTAATCTCCCTCTTTAGACTATCGCTTTATCCGTTAATCGTTTTGACCCTTTTGGCTCTGTTCTTGACTCTTTCTGCCTTTCGGTTTGACCTTGCTACCTGTTATAGCTAAATGTTAATGTGAATATACCCGTCCCTCTCCTACTTCCTCATTGGTGATTTCTTGTCTTAGAGGCGGTCCTTTATCTTTTAATAGCTTATATATACCCTTATTATAATATATATATGCAAATTTTGTTAAAGACCATTGTGTATTTTGCCTTAATTAATTTCCTTTGGCAACTTTCTCTTTTTCTATCTTTTTTATTCCATCTTGTAGATGGTGGATCACTGGTCCAGTATTCATCTCTTCTAAATGAATGTGTTTGGCAAAAACGAAACTAAATTGCTTAGCTTTTGATCTTATTCGATCATCTTAGGAGCGTTTTGAACTGTTCTTGCCTCCTTTACCGATGTAATGAGTGGAGTGAAGATGTGACAGAATGAAAGAAAGGAGGCAATAACATATCAAAACGCTCCTAAGATGATCGAATAAGATCGAAAGCTAAGCAATTTAGTTTCGTTTTTGCCAAACACATTCATTTAGAAGAGATGAATACAAGACAAGTGATCTACCATCTACAAGATGGAATAAAAAAGATCGAAGAAGAGAAAGTTGCCAAAGGAAATTAATCAAGGCAAAATACACAATGGTCTTCAACAAAATTTGCATTCAGGAAAGACTGCTACCCAACTACACTTTTATATATATATATATATATATATATATATATATATATATATATATATATATATATATATATATATATATATATATATATATATATATATATATATATTCACATGTTGCCCATTAAAAGAAATTAATTCGCAAATGAAATAAACCTTTTATGCAACACTTCATCTCAACACCTGAATACCACTCCAATCCACGAAGATCTCCTCACTCCACCACACTTCCCCATTGAACCAGTTCATAAATCTCTATTTCATATGCTCCTACCCTCTCCCCGGTTCTTCTATTTACCGCGGGTATTAGTCTCTCCGGGATGGTGGCCGGTGTATAAGCGTGAGTTCTTGAGTTGGTATTCTACCCTGTTTGGTGAAGGACCTTCACCCCCGCCCCCCGTTGGGAATCTTGGTGCTGGATGGAGGGGTAAGTAGCGGGTCATTCCCATCCCCCTTAGAATCCGGGTGGGAGCCACTGTGGGCTCAATCAGGGTCTGAGCGTAAATAAAGGAGGCGTTAACCCACGCTGGCTCATAATGAGAATGGGCCGTACATCACGGCGGGCTTCCATTGCGGGGGCGGCTTCTACGACCCCCTTCTACCCACATCTCTCGCTTTTATGGGCACGAAGTGTGGGGGGGCACTGCCGTACTCCTTATCAATAAAAAAAGGGGTGAATATAAAGAGGATGTTGACTGCCGAATTTTGACTACGTATATTGGTGTATTATTATTATTATTATTATAATAATCTTAAGAAGAAAAAGAAGAAGCAGAAGAAGAAGAAGAATAAGAGGAATAACAAGAACAAGAAGAACAGGAAGAACAAGAAGAAGGATAAGAAGAAGAAGAACCACAACAACAGCAACAAATACTACTACGCTACAATGTATTTCGCAATCTACAGCTGAGTCCTAAATAATAATCATAAATCTAATCATAACAGCTGGCATTCGTTCCCTTTTAACGAAAACAATAAATCGTACAGGATAATAAAATGATTCCCCGAAGTGTTAAGGAATTAGCCCTTAAGTTTGCTTAGTTAATACACCTTGCTAATGCACGTTGAATTTTCAGCCCATAAAAATAACTGTGAAAATGCAAGAAGATCTTTCGACAGGGATCTCTCTCTGTCCACAGAGGTGTCGAGCTTGACGCGGGCACAATAGACTTTCTCGAAACGTTGCGAAACATTTAGAATATTATCGGGTTTCTTCTTATTCGCTATCGTTTCCATCAACGGATTTTATGAGGGTGGGCCGCTGGGCGCCTCCTTTTACGTGTACCCGCTAACGAACTCTTTTAACGCACTCGCGTGCGCACACGCAAGGAAGTTAGGGGGTTGGGGTGGGGGTGGGGTGGAGGCGTCGTTAACGAGGGATCGGTGGGTTCGGTTTGCTCGCTAGAGGGTGGGGTTTTGCGTTGTAAGATGTTGGACAGTTAGAGAGAAGTGCGGGAATGTTAGATTCATGCTGTGGATTCGAGGCCGAAGGAAAATCGAACTTACCCATGGTGTGGGTTCTAATCGGTAAGAATTGCAATTTATGTTTTTTCTTGTTTGATAGCAATTAAAATCCAAAAGTAAAAAGCAATTTACGCATATTGAATCTATGTTGTGGGTTCGAAACCCAAATAAAATGCACTTTACGCTTATTGGATTTATGTTCTGAGTTCGAACCCCCCAAACAATGCACTTTACGCACATCGGATCTATAATGTAGGTTGTAAACCTAATTAAAATGCTCTTTACGCCGATCGGATCTATGCCGTGGGTTAAAAGTTCCAATAAAGTCAACTTTATGTCTAGCAAACCTATGATGTGGGTTCGAAGCCACAATAAAATCTACCCCAAATTTATCCGATCGATGCTGTGTGTTCGAATTCCCAATAAAATGCACCCAATGAATATCGGATCGGTGCTGTGGGTTCGTTATAATCTTGTACCCATAAAAAGTGCTCATTTGTACTCCATTTCTGAGGTACGTGGAATAATTTGTTTATTTAAGAGAGGTTAATTCGTTCCTTTGCTGTAGTTTTCTTTTATTCGGTTGTTAATGTGCTTGTTCCTCCCTTTTGTCCGTTTTTTTTTAGACCTATTCCTTTTTCGTTTGGTTATTTTGTTTGTTCGTGCATTTGTTCTTTCGTTTTGTCCGATTGTTCCTACGCTTTTTCGTTCCTGTGTTCTCAAATTTTATCCATTTGTGGTTTCGTTCGTTTTTCTGTTCTGCTGTCCTCTCGTTTGTTCATTCCATTTGTATATTTATTCATTTGGGAGGGTTTGTCCTTTCTCATGTTCGTTTATTTGTTCTTTCCTTGTTATTTTGCTTTCTCTTTCAATTGTTCCTTTTTTCTCGTTATTGCATTTTTTTGGTTGTTATTTCCATTTGTTAAGTGTTGTTTTTTCGTTTGGTTCGTTTTTGTTTCCTTTGTTCTTTATTTTTTTAGTTTCTTACCTCTCTTCGTTCCTTTATTCGTTCCCTTGTTAATTCCTTTGTTTTTTATTTTGTTCCTTTTTACTTTCGCTTTCTGTTTCCTTGATTATATACTGTTATTTCTTTTTATTTCGCCTGTTCTTCCCTTGTGTACGTTTGTCCATTACTTTTGTTCCTTTATTCTTTCTTTTGTTTCTTTGTTCTTTCATTTTAGTAAGGTGTATTTTAGCTTGTTCTCTCCTTTTCGTTTTTCTCTGGTCGTCCTTTCCTATACTCTTTCTTTGTTCGTTTTTTCGTTTTTGTTTTCTCCTTTTGTTCGTTTGTTCTTTTAATTGTGGTTTCCTCTGTTCTTTCATTTTATTCGGTTTTACGGCATGTTCGTTTCCCTATTTTCATTTGTTAGGATATGTTTGTTTTTTCTTTCGTTGTTTGCTCTTACGTTCGTGCTTCATGTTAGGATAGATATTTTTAGTTTTTTCTTTTTATCCTTTCTTTAATATCTTCTTTATTTTGTTTCTGTTTGTCCTTTTCTATTTATAAGTACTTATATGTTGTTTGTTGTTTTTTGTTTGCTTTTTATGGATTGTTTATTCTTTATTTTGTTAGTTTGTTACAAATGTTGTTTTTTTCTATATTTTGTTCAGTTGTTATAGAATGTTTGTTGTTTTTTGTTCGTTCTCTTATGATTCTTGTTATTTTTCTTTTCCTACCTGTCATTGTATTCTGCCTTTATCCTGCCAATCAGTGTCAAATTTCTTTGATTTTCTTGCCAGAGTCTAATCTATACTTTCGTGCCCCTTTAAATGGGGCAGAGTACAATGCTCGTATCTCTGAACAAGCATTCGAGGTCATTTTGGGGGGACATTCTCCCTCCTTCCAATTATCCTATATCTTCCACTTAGTTGCTGTAGACCCCAATGAGATACGTATCAGACAGTGTGAATCGGTGAAACCACCTATTTCTTTTTTTACTTTTACCTGTGATCGAGGCAGAAACCGAGGCCGAACCAAAATACAAAAAAAAGTATTAATAAATTGTTATTTCCCAAGGACCATATTTACGAGTATTTTCAAGGTGACCATTAAATACAGAACACAAAATAAAGTTCCATAATTTGTAAAGATTTGAGGTAACCGAAATAATATACATATCATTAATTAAAATGAATATTTAAAATTATTAACATTTATTTATTACAAATTATAGTTTTTAAATGATCATCATGATGATGAAAACATTCACACACTCATGGCATCAGAAAGGATGTCAGAATGTACGAGGAGCGGCTGAGATACATTATAAATAACGAAGCGGTAACCGAGTTACCAAGCCTCTCAGCTTAAGGCACGGAAAACATTCATTCAGGTGAACCGCAGTGCATTAAACAAGAATATATATATATATATATATATATATATATATATATATATATATATATATATATATATATATATATATATATATATATATATATATATATTCCTTCGTTCTCTCTACCTCCAACAATAATTTTCCTTAATGCCAATTGATTTGTATAAATTCCAACCCTGTATCGTTGAATTCTGAATTTCTCCATAAGGAGCCAATTCCTTTGTGCTTGTGATCCTGTATAGTTTACAGTTATATATGTAAGACCTGCCACAGTCGTTATGTAGGCCAAACTGGCTTACAACTCAAATGCAGGATTGCAAAGCACTTAGGTTTGTCTCATAGGACTGGTATTCCCATTTCTAAACCTGAAGCCTCTTCCATCAGGCAACACTCTGAGTATCACCACCATCCTCTTAATTCTGATTCATTTACCATATTATCTTTAGCCCTAACTTCTCTCGATTTGAAAATCTTAGAGTCACTGTACATCAATCAAATAAATCCAAACCTAAATAATTAATCCTCCTCAATTAAACTATTCACTATATAACCAACCAACACTTCAATACATTAACTAGCCAACCGACCAACCGAACAAATCTCGTTAGTAGTTTTTCTATCGTTAGTTAGTTGATTTCACAACTCCTACGATAAAGGTTCATTTACTGTTTAATTCATTCACATTTGTTTTCGGTTTTTTGTTTACAATTTAATATAATAGGTTCATTTATTGTTTATTCCATTTGCCTCTAATTTTTAATACTCAAGTCGGTTTATGTTAAAACTTTACTTATTATTTTTCAAGATTACACTGGATAGTATCAATTAATTCTATAAATTGTTATTTGTGTTTTTACTTTCATCTCAATAATTGTCAATTTTATTGATTTAGCTTGTCTTCATTTGCTTTTTTAACCATTATATAATGCATGTTTCTAACTGTTATCGTTAAATTTCTTCCCCTTCGTTGAAAATGAAGAGGGTCCTAGCGAAGGTCAGAAACGTCCGGCCAATAAATGATTAGTGTAATCTCCTGGGTCTTCATATTCTTAATATATATATATATATATATATATATATATATATATATATATATATATATATATATATATATATATATATAAATTAGGTAAAATGCCATGTTGTATGCAGGTACTATTGAAATCCACAGCAGTGGCAGCGTTATTAATTTTAACTTGTATTTTCTTAATATTTCTCGTGTTCGTAATTATGTATACTGCCTTATTCTGTATACGTTGCATTCTTATTAAATTGCTTCTTAAAACCGTATACATTGCAATTGTTGGATATATCAAAGTAAGCTGTATTATGGCCTGGTAGATCTTTTTCTTATTTTTCATGTTTAGATTTCTTAATCTGTAGAGTAAAGTTAGAATGCCTCGGGCTTTGTTTATTCTTTCGGTCACGTGTTTCTTGTAACCATTTTTGGTAATAGTTAGGCCTAAAATCTTGCCTTCACCGTTATACCTGTATCGCTCTCCATCTACGTAAATGTCGGATAGTTTTCTGCGATACATAGGTATAATTTGAAATTTATCTTTATTCGTTTTAATTTTTCTATTCGCGTTTATACTCGTTAAGATTTTATATTTCTGTTGCCGTTACTCTGGCCTGCATCTGAGTGTTCCGATAAACACAGGGAATTAATTGAGTGAAATCATCTGCGTATTGTATGTTCACACAGCCCTCGGTCCTGGGTGGAGGAATGTCTGAGGTATACACTGAGTATAGCGAAAGACTTAAACACCCTCCCTGAGCGAGGCCCGCATTAAGCTTGAATCTTTCATATCTTTCCATGACGTAGTCGCATAAAATTCTTTCTAAATAGTTGTTCATTAACAGCTTTTTAATTTTATGTTGTATGCTTCTTTGCTACACTTTATCGAATGCCTTCGATACGCCCCGGCATACAATATCCGTAATACATTTCTCTCCTTTCACTTTGCTTATTTTTTTTTTTTTATGTAATCACGCTGAGGGCCATCTCCGTATTCCTGTTCTTTCTGAAGCCGAATTTTTTATTGTTCCAGAAATTGTTTTTCTGAGATATTCATTTAATCTTGTGTTCAGAAATTTTTCAAAGACCTTCCCGATGAAGTCGAGAAGGGATATAGGTCGGAAGTTTCCGACCTCCGAAGGTGGTTTTCCCGGCTTTGGTATGAATATCATTTTGGCTATCTTTAACTCATTGGGGAAGTTTTCCTTGTGTAAACAGCCGTTAAACACATTCCTTATCCTTTCTAGTATATTATCCGGTGCTTCTATATAGTTTTTTTCTGGTGAAGCCAGATTTTCCAGGGGCCTTTTGTTTAAAATTTTAGATGGTATTCTTTGAATTCCTCGAATGTGAGTTGGGCGTTAAATCCATCGTTCGCATACCGTTCCTCTTCTACGTAGTGATATGGGAAAGTCCTCTCAATCCGTTAATTTAGTTCGTCGATTATTTGGTTTTCGAAGTCTATATCGTAGTTTTCGTTTTCCTCTTCGCTGATGTTGAACACTCCTTTCTAATGTTCCCTGAACAATTTTTCCATCTCGCGTTCATCTTCGATTAGTTTCCCGTTTCTGTCCTTAATCTTTATTTTTTTCTTTACCTTTAGTATTTCCCATTCTTTTTATCTTTTACAAAATTTTCGGGGCAATATCTCGTTGTCAATATTTTGAACGGCTATGTCCCACTATTCTCTTTGTTTACCCGTTATTGCGCTTAGTAGTTGCCTCTTCTTCGTTTTCAGATTGCGGTATTTTTCCCTTGACGGTCCGTTTATTATTATGTCCTCGTTTATCACTTTTAATTCTGCATTCTTAGTTTAAATTTCGTATGTCCATATAAAGTATTTAACTGTTTTGTATCTGTTTCTGGATATTTCATTCTCGTCAGCTGTTTTTATTCGCGTCCTTATTTTTTCAAGCTCGCCGTCGATTTCTTCTAAAGTAGCTTCATTTAGTCTATTTGGTGCGTAGTCATTCAATTCTTGTTTGTACTTTTCCCAGTCTGCTCTATGGTATGCTTTCCATCTTTTAGCAGGTATTTGTATTGGTTGCTGATTCACGGTGAGTAGTGTTGCTGTGTGGTCGTTGCAGATGACATCTACAGGTTCCATGTGGTAGTTAAAAGGAATGTTATTGTTTGCTTAGCAGATGTCTGGAGTTGTCGCTGTTCTGTCTTTAATTAGCGTTGGGTACTTTGGTCCTAGTCTTCTTATTATCTGCCTGTCTATTAGAGCTGGTAGGTTTTTTCCTGTTTGGTTTCTGTTCTTATATCCTGTGTACGTGTTTCTTTCGTTCAGGTCTCCCAGAAACAAAGTTGGAAGTCTATTGTTAAATATTCTCACAAAGTTATTTATTGGGAGTCCCGGTCATCGCAATGGTTGGTATCCCGTAGCGATTATTTTATTGGTTAATTTCATTTTTATCTCAATTGCGAGGTAAGAATCGGTTAGTCCTTGCTTTGTTTTATACTATATTCCTTTCTTTATTGCTATTGCTGCTCCTTCATGTTGTTCGTTTATGTGATTAGAAGCTATTACGTCATAGTTTCATATTTTCAATTTGTACGTCTCGAGGTTGATTTCCTGATCTGATATTAGAATTATTGCGGGATCTATTTTTCTGAATATATTTCTGTATGTGTTTTCTTTATCTTTCCATTCATTCGTATTTGTCCGTAGAATTCTTAATTTTCTGTTCTCCATTTGTCTGTTAGCTATTAAGCGGTTCTTCTTTTATGAGAGAGTGGAGTTTTTCTGATGATTTACTTGTATCTTTTTCTTGTGGTTCTGCTTTTCCTTTCTGTTCTCGCCGAGATTTGGTTCCTTTCCATCTCGCATTTCGCGGCTGCTGTTTCCGGTGTTCTCTCGCGTGGTGAGGCATCCTTGGTCGATTTCCTTTTTTTGCTTTTGTTTTTACGCTTACTTTCTGTTGTGATTTTTTATTTTTCTCGTTTTGATGCTGCTCTCCGATTCTGTTTATCCGTTCTCTGTGGCCTATTCTTGTTCTGATTCGCTATCATTTATTTTCGCTTCTTCAATGAGTGTCTAATTTCGTGTCCTCAGAGATCTTAATTTTGAATATGGCCGATGAATCAATGTCCATAGGGAATTTCATTGGTTCCAGCCCGTTTTCCTTGAGCATGGAGTTCAACGTTGTGGCATATTTTCCCGGCTGTTCGATATTCATGACATGTGAGTGGAGAATACACGTTAGTATTTTTACGTTTAGAGTCCCGTCGATTGTAACTTGAGTGGTTTGGCCGTTAGGCTTAACTGGCGCTGATGCATATGTGGAATTTCGTGAAGCATCTTTTCATTGGTGAATTTCAGTTTCTTTTCTCCTTATAATTTATTTTCTCTTCGGGCATGACATAGCCATTGTCCTATGGCTTCCTCCACAATTTACACATTTTATATTATTATTCGAGCAGTTCCTCCATGAATGGAGGCCGCTGCACTCCGAGCATATCTCTTCCTTTTGGGGACAGTTGGCAGTTATGTGATCTTCCATCTTATAACACCTAAAGCAAATTTGAATATTGTGATACTGATTCCGTTGAATATTGATGCGGGGATTTTCATACTGTATGCGAGAAGTCCCTTTTGTAATGTTTTTGTGGCATTACAAAATACAATTAAAAATTGTATCAACTGCGGAGGACCACATCGGGCCATGGCGATGTCATGCTCGAAAAGAATAGAAATTATCAAAAGAAAGGAACCCAAAGGAAGAATGAAGGGGGCAAAGAAACATAACCTACGTAGCAGCAGCAAAATCAACGATGCATCAGCGAAACACAGAGACACAAATCAACATAGATGGCACACTCAATGTTAAAATACTGACGTGCATTTTACATGCAGGCATCATGAACATTGCTAGCCCAGAAAACTACGCTGACTCACTGAATGGAATGTTGAAGATAAACAGCCTCGAGCCAACTAAGTTTCCAAAGGATGTGGACTCGTTGGCCATATTTAAAGTCAAGGTTAACGGTGAGACCACAAAAGCACTAATTGAAAAAAACAAGCAACAGGAAGACAAGGAGGGTGAAAGAGAAGAAACAAATAGTGAAGAAACAGAATCGGACAGTAGCACAGAAGAATCTACTCAGTAAACTAGAATCACGAGAAGAAAGGCACAAAATAAAAAGAAATCCATCTTGAGCAAAAATCTAACCCCGAGACAATAATCCCCGTCCCCGTCGTCATCACTTTCACGTAAAGGAAAACAAGAGTTCATGTGTAGACGTGAACAAAATGAAAGAAAGAAAAAAAAACGGTAATCGAGATCAACGGAAACTTACGGAAACCCCTGAAGGATTATGGAAATGGACAAACGTAACTTGGAAATTTTACAGATAAACACAAACGGTTGGAGAGATAAAAAAAAATACGTAATGGAAATATCTTTCAAGAATTAGACCCAGACGTTATTTTGATATCTGGGCACGGGCTAGACCTAGTAACTTAAAAATTAAGTATATGGGATTACAATGTAGTAGCGCCTAACCACTCGAGACAAAGATTTGATGGAGCAGCAATAGCAATCAAGAAGTAACTAGACTACAGGACACAGGAAGGACTAACCGAATCATATGCGACAGTAGAAATAATATTAGAATTAACGAACCTTACAATAGCTACGGGTACCAACCTCCAAGAAGAGATAGATTTCCGATTAACAATTTCATAAAAATCTTCAACAGCATAAATCCAGTTATATTTATGGGATATTTAAACGCCTATTGCGCTGAGAGCGGCTACAGATAAAGAAACAACGTGGGAAGGGTTCTAAAAACGACGATAGACAGGGGAATGGTCCAAAGATTGGGGCCAGAATTCTCCACATATTTAAATAACAACGTGGCATCGAAACAAGACATCTGCCTCGCGAACTTCTTCCTGCAATTCAATTATTACTTCGAGCCTGTCGTCATACCGGTCAGTGACCATATAGCTACAAAGCTTACCATAAGCCAGAATCCTATACAGAAGCCGTGTAAGAAATTGAAAGCCTACCACCAAGCTGACTGGACGAAATACTAGGAAGCATTAAGAAAATACGAACCAAGGATTTATTTCGAGGCGACTGTAAAAGAGATCAGCGAGAGATTCAGAGAAATAAGGAGACAAAATTGCAATTCCGAAAAGAGCCTATAGAACTATCAAAACTTCAGATGGTCATCGATAAAAATAAGGCGTATCTCCGAAAAGATACGGAGGGAAGGACCTATCAGAGACCTTTATAAACAGCCAAGAAGAAAGAAAAGAGAACAAACGAAAATGATATACGACAAGTAGCAAGAATACTGGAACGACCATGTCCAGAAGATAGATATCAAAGACCCCTAAGGAATTCTGGAAATGGGTAGATAGAATGAAGGAAAAACCTACAAAGGGGAAGATCAAAATTAAGGATGGAAGAGGAAAACTGCTAGAAGATTAAATCGAAATAGAAAGAGTTTTCAAAGAACATTGGAAAAATGTCTTCCGAATCAGTGAAGAAGAAAGTGTAAACTTCGACACGGATTTTGAGGGCACAATTATTGAATAACATTGTGCGACGGTTGATGAGTTGAGGAACAACATTGAGGATAACAGAGAAAGCTTAAAGAAACAATAAGCAGCTTTAAGCAAAAAGCGCCGGGAGTATCAGGGCTCACGATGATAAATTACATTGAAGCGACTAACAACATCTTGGAGGGAATGAAAAACGTATTCAATTCCTGCCTAAATACAAGATACTTTACCACGGACCTGAAGGTGGCTAAGATGATTTTCATCCCTAAACCTGCAAAATATCCATACAGGGTAGAAAATTACAGGCCAATTTCGCTACTAGATTTTATCGGTAAAGTATACGAAAAAATCCTAAAGAAGAGACTGGACAGACATCTTGTGGAATATAACCTGTATATCTAGTGCCAATTCGGGTTCTGGAAGAATAAGAGTACGGACATGGCATTATGCCTAATAACGGAGAAAATAGCCAAAGTCAAAGGCGAAAAGAAGAGCGTGGACATTGTATGTAGAGACGTGTCCAAAGCATTTGACAAAGTTTGGCTGCAAGGCCTGAAATACAAAATACTTCAGCTGGGTTTGGACAACCAACTGGAAAGGCTACTGTGCAATTATGTATCCGAGAAATACGTGTATATAGACACGGGCAATCACAGAGGGGACCCCTTCAAACTGGAGGCTTGAGTTCACCAAGGCGGTTGCCTGAGTCCGTTATTATACGTGGTATATACAGCAGACATCCCCCCCCCTTCCCAACGACGGAGGGTTGCATGAATATACAGTTCGTGGATGACATAACTCAAGTTGTGGTGTCACCCTACAGGCACGCCCAATTCCAAGCAAGGGCGACTGCAGAAGAAATCCGTAGATTGAATGAATACGGGTGCAAATGGAAAATAAGTACGTACAGAGATAAATTAAAAGTAGTACCTATTTTCAGAAGAAAGGTAGCAGATATCAACGTAGATAATGGTAGATACAATTAGTGTGATGAATGTAAAGTACTGGGACTGACGATATCAAAGACCGGCTACACAAAACACGTAGCAGAAAGAATGGAGAAAGGAAGGAGAGGATTGATACTCCTGTATAAGCTAAGAAGACTAAGATTGCAGAATAAAAAGAAGATCTACAATGTGATTGTTGAACCAACACTAATCTACCCGGCAATCGCAATGTATACACTGTCAAGAACCAAACTGCTTGAATTGCAAAGGGTCCCAGAATAAAGCAATGTACCTTATAACTGATACGAGAAGAACAGAAATGAAAAAGGTAGAAAATCAGCAGAGAGAAGCCAACGTCAACCCCCTGAACAAGATAATCAGGAAAAGGGCTAGATGCATCATCGAGAAGACTCGCGACGAAATTGGAGACGGTTTGATAGCGCATATAGAGATAGGAACAAACTGGATGCCTCATCGACTCTTCCCAAGCATGGCGTTGATCGATAATGAGGACGCGGAAGAAGAAGACATATTCACGTAGTGATACTACCAACGCAAATAGGAACAGAAGACTAAAAAGATCACCAAAGAGACAAAAACAACTATTGAGAAGACAACGTACGAAGAAGATAAGATAAATAGAAACATGCATGCCAGATTAAAGAATTTCAATCAGATTACAACATAAACAAAAGAGAAAAGCAATTAATACATATCATGTAACAAATACTCACACACTAATAACGGTTTGAAAGCCAACTATATGTACTAGGATACAAAGCAGATGGAAAATGCACCTGGATCTCAGGTACTTACTCTTTACTTACAATACCAACTTCAAACTATATAAAATGGTAAGAGATTAGCTTGACCTTCAAGCAATTTTCAGCTCTCAGCAACTCTCTTACTTCCTTCTTTTCCTCTATAATTATTTATTTCTGTCCTCAACATGGGTTCTACACTAATATGAGGGTAGTCGATACACACCGTGGTATTAGCACCACGTTTTAGATGTAGAGCCAAGACCACTTAGGTCACCTGTGAGATCTACTAGTAGTTTCTCTCTTCTTCTCTCTGTCTGTCCTGTCTCTGCTTAGAACTCCTGGCATACATTCTCCTGTCAATCACCTCTGTTTTCGATAAAGGAGGAAAAGTTAAGGGAAATTTCCTAAGACTCTTCCGAGAATTAGAAGCACTCGGACGTACAAATATTGAGCACTGCCACTCGAAAGACAGCTTACGCTACTTTTGCTTTTCAATGCCTGACCTTTTCGAGAAGGAAGAAGATCAGAGAATTACAAGGGCATTTTGCACATCGATCTTTATGGAAGAAATCTACCTCTCTCCAATGCCATCTATTTCCTTTACGGGAGACTTAAAAAAAAGAGATTTATACCAGGTAGTCATAATTAATTCTATGGATGCCTAAACTCATTACCCCCTATGCTCTCGCCTTCTAAGGCGTAGCCTTTGTACTGCCATTCATAACCTAGTTCTAACTATGCCCGTCGCTTGACAAGGCATAATTCGAGGTGGTTGGGAAAGCAGGTTTGTAGACTAGCCCACTGTGGAACCTTCCGTCATATGCAGCCCGGGCAAGAGGCGAAGCTGCAACCATTGGGGAGTAGTTCTCTCTATCCCTAGTGGCCCAGCTAGGACCATAGAGGGACATACAACCGTCTCTATGCATGCCGGGCGCAGCCTCGATAACCAAACCACAGGAGCGACGGCACCCAGAGTCGTGGTAGTTGATTCAATCACCACCAATCATTAAGTCCATCATGAGTCATCCTTCTAGAGGGCCTCCCCGGGTCCATCATCTTATTCATCCATTATCTTCATCCAGGCAGATATACCGACTACGCTAAAGATTGTTGGGGCGGCGGGATCCTTCTAATTTTTCATCTCAAAAATTTAACATACCGTTATCCCAGGCAAATCAATAGGTACAAACGAAAAAAACATAAAGAAGAAGGAGGCTCTAACGAGCCAAAATGGACGACCGTGAAGGAAGGAAGAGGGTCCCCCTTCGCATCCTTCCTGGCTGGGCGAAACCAACTCGCGAATTGGCACTAAGGATTATATATATAATTATCTATGCTGATATTGGAACCATACTCCTTAGACTATAAGACCAGCACAGCAGCTAAGTGGCGCTATGCGACACAGAAAAAAACCTAGATATCCTCCTGAGCGAAAACGCAGCAAATAAATTGGAAAAGATTGGATTCGCACCTCGGACCCCTCCGGACATACAAATGAAAAGATCCGTGATTAGCAGACGACTCGACCTCCTGGGTCGATGACCACACTCCAAAACGAATCAAGGAAGAACTCGAAAAACAATAGGATTGGGCAAAGATCGAAGAGATAATCAATATTATAAAACCAAAATGAAGAAGAGCACATCCATGTCTTCAAAGTTTGGAAATATACATGTCTTTTAATTATATGAAAACATATTACCTTTTAATTTTTATTAATATAAATGTAATAATAAAAAACATGTTTGCAAAATCACACTGAGAACAGTGCGATTTCGGCAAGTCATACTGTGGATGGTATCATATCGAGAGGAATACACGACATCCAGAAAAGCCCCCCGCTCCCCTCCTTGGATAAAAACTCATTTATTTCCCTGGCTCGTTATAGTGATATGACTTGCTAAACTCTTCCCATCCCTAACCCGCCGTGACTTGGCTCCGTGAATATAACTCTACACATAGAGCTCCGTTGCAACTATGCCGTTCTACTTAGAAAGGGCATAATTGAAAACTTTGTGGAAAGGAGGTCTGAGGCTTAGCCCGCTGCGGAACCCAAAGGAAGGAGCAAACCTGGATTGGGCCTCAGTTACCAACGCGGGGAGGATTAATACCCTACCCTGCGGCACCGTCCAAGATCACAGAGGGAGACTCTACCGTCTCTGGAATAAGTCGGACGTAACTGAGAAATACCCAAAACCCAATAGAGGGGGCGGTACCACGACTGGAGTCAGTTGATTCGGGCTTCCGTCATCATTAAGTCCGCCATGTTTTCACACCCTCTGAGGAACCCAATCAGGTCCATACTCACTAATCATCATCACATCTGAGTCATTTTCACGGGGTCGTTATCGGCGGGGTGGGGTAGTCCATCTAAAGAAAGAAAAGAAAGTTTTCAAAAGCGATCCTCATCATGGTACATAACAATACATTCACACTCATACTCCTACACATAACAGAAGAAAAACGCCCACTACCAACAATGAATACACACTTTTCATCCTAGCCGCTACACATTACGCCCCATCACAAACATAATAAAGACTGATACAGGCCACAAACTCGTCTTCCGCTCACAGGAGTACGCAGTCAAGTTCCACGAACTTGCGTCGGACACACTCGCCACACAAGACCTTCACATAAAACTAGCCGACGGTGTACACAAGAAATACTAAATACGAGTCATCAAGACCAACCCACTATGGTTGGTTTTCTCCACCGATGACCTCCGCACACACATTAGACAGAAGTATGGGGAGGAGATCATCAGAGACTTCTACTACAACCGAAAAAAACAATGGGCAGTAATTCCACTGTCCGATGGACACAACAAAACACTGCTGCTAGACCAAGGCATCAAGGTCTGTGGCACACTAATATATCTACATAACATCGAGCCACAGCTGAACATAAAATCAACACAGTGCAACCGGTGTTACAAAACCGGACATGAGACGCGAATTTGCCAAGCAGACCTGGTCTGCTCGAGGAGTAGTGTAGTGGGCCACCACTACACCACCTGCACAGCCGCCTCACTCCTCTGCACAAACTGCGGCGGCGACCATGTCGCCTTCAACCCTAAATGCCCTTACCTAAGTAAGGCCCGCTCTGACGCCGTAGCGGCAATACGGCGTCCACAACCCACCAACACAACCACACACTCTTCCCCTGCCCCTGCCCCTCCTCCCTTCGCAAGAACATTTGCTGCTGCTGCCGACGCAACGCTGTCCACACCACCCCCTATCCTACCCCAGAAGCAACCCAGACTCACCCACATGTTCCGACACCCACTCTCACCCAAACACCCTACACCCAGAGACCCCTACACACCCAACAAGACCACACACCTAAAGCTACACCTGGCTGCCTCGCTTTCAATGGTGGCAAACGACATGTTGAGGCGTGACGCCCAACTATACTCAAAGATACTAAGCAAGTGTGTAAGTATGTACGTAGGTAAAATAATAGGTGGGTAAGTACGTACGTAGGTAGAGAATTAATTGTATAAGTACGTACGTATGTAAGTAAATTAGTGGGTAAGTGCGTACGTAGTTAAATGAATAAGTGGGTAAGTACGTAAGTAGCTAAAGAAATAAGTGGGTAAATACGTACGTAGGTAAGTAAATAAGTGGGTTAATACGTACTTTGGTAAGTAAATAAGTGGGTTAATACGTATTTTGGCAAGTAAATAAGTGGGTAAGTACGTACGTAGGTAACTAAGTGAGTGAATACGTACGTAGGTAAGTGAATGAATAGGTTCAGGAATAGATAAATGAGTAGGTTAGTTGATGTAATTGTGTTTTGGATTCTTTGTTTAACTAAAGGAAAATGGAGGCAGATCAAAACCTGATTACAGAAATTTGATTTAAGACTTATTTTCCCACCTCTTTCATAACAAATATCCACACATCCATCTGTACACCTAACCAGAGGTAATTACTTGCATCTTGCAAGTTATCGACTGCTTTATGATTAAGAATAAGCAAAGATGTGGCTAAGTTTGCATCTCAAAACATACGAGAAAACTATTTGATTCCGCTCTTTTGTGGGAATTCATTACAAAGATCTGTATGAGAGAGGACTCCACTCTTTTGTACTCCACGCTGTCAGGATGCAATCAAATTAAGCGAAGAAACGGCGTTATTGTGATACTGTGTCACATCTTTTCCCCTTTGTGTTCTGTATGAGTGCACAGGGTTTTATTCAAAAATTGTATGAAAAGGTCGGGCTGCCTGGTGCGCTTACGTACGCGGCCTCATTTCTCCAGTGTAGGTTTCCTCCAAGAATGGCAGAAGCCGAGCTAAGTCACGGAATAGATGAGTGAAAAGGAATGTTAGGTAGAGGAACAAATAGACCGGTGGCAAAATGGGCAGATACTCGTATTGGAGAGATAAGCCAAGGAAAAATAAAAAAAAAACACAATGAATTGTAAAAGATGAAAGGAGATTTATTCATAGTGAGATCCTATCCGGGAAAACTCCAGTAAAACGATGAAGAATAGACACAACAACGGCTCTGAGGAAAAAGGAAAAAGAACTTTCACAATGTTATCGAAGGTATTTGGCGCAGTTGGACAGAATATAGCAAAGGTTCGAGGAAATTAATAACACATCAATCGTCAAATAAGCTATAAAGGTGGTTCTAGAACGCCCAAATATTCTGGGCAACAATACGAACGCTTCCCATCCGTGAAGACTAATTTATGTACCCTTGGCTAGACCTTTGTAGATTCCGCGGATGAGAATGGGTATTCTTTCGGCTGTGGGTTTAATACCCGAGTTACAAATGAATATAAATGGTTCCGTAGTGGGTCTCTTGTGGGGGTTTTGTGTGTTTAAATGTATCGCTATACAAGCCCCACAATGAGGGTTAAGATTTATTATTTGGGGGGTGAAAAGCGATTCTCCTCATTATTCGTGGGGCATTTTTTCCATAATACCCCCTCATAATGGGAACATATGAACGTACATGAAGGGACCGCCATACAATCTGGCGTTCATCACGCGTTTCCTCTGTGTGTATGACTGCGTTCTCACACTTCTTCATTTACCTTTAACGTACAGAAAGTGGAGCAAATTCCAGCGAATTCAAGCCTATATATGAACAGAAAAGCGGACATAAGTATTACTTACATGAAAAGACCGACATAAAACCGGGTTCTCATGTAGTCTTTACGTATTTCATTCATTTGTTTGATTTCAATTTCATTCTTCTTCCACTACATTTAACGTCGTCTCACCAATGCTACAATATAACCTAAACCTATTCCAACGCTCATTATGTGTGAAAGAACTTCCATGTATGTAATAAAACGTAGTTACTTCCGTGGCGGAATTCTCTCACACACCTCTTCCATTCTTTTTAAGATCTAAATTCACCTTAACTGAAACCACCCTTTAAATCTAGAACTTCAAACTCAACATGCCATGTAGAAGCAAAGGTTTTCAATTCCCAAACAGAACCAATTTCTTTGCAAATATAACATAACCAACACGAAGCAGGTAACAACTGAAAGATTACATACCTGCTCAAAGCCAATAGCTACAGGAGGATCTACAGCCATATATCTTTCAACCATTTTTACCTCCACCATTTTCACTACTTTCTTTACAGATCTCCGAATAAAAGATTCTTTAGGAGAGGATTTAGTTGAAAAACATTATTAAAGGATTCTTTTGGAGATGGTTGATATGGGTATCACTTTTAAAAGATTATTTTGGAGATGTCTTAGTTAGTTATCATTTTTAGAAGATTCTTTTGGAGATGTCTTATTGGTTATCACATTTAAAAGATTCTTTTGGAGATGTCGTAGTTGGTTTTCACTTTTAAAAGATTCTTTAGGGATATGTATGTTGGTTATGATTTTTAGAAGATTCTTTAGGAGATGACTTAGTTGGGTATCAGTTTTAAAAGAGTTTTTGGAGATCTCTTAGTTGGTTATCATTTTTAGAAGATTCTTTTGGAGATATGTTAGTTGGGTATCACTTTTTGAAGATTCAGTTTGAGATGTCGTAGTCGGTTAGCTCTTTTAAAAGATTTTTTCGGAATATCTTAGTTGGTTATCATTTTGAAAGATTATTTTGTAGATGTCTTAGTTGGTTATTACGTTTAGAACATCCATTTAGAGATATCTTAGATGGTTATCACTTTTAAAAGATTCTTTTCGAGAGGTCTTAGTTGCTGGTGATAATAAAATATTCTTTCGGGATGTGTTTGTTGGATATGATTTTTAGAAGATTCTTTTGGAGATTTCTTAGTTGGTTATCACTTTTAAAAGATTATTTAAAGAGATCTTAGTTGGTTATCACTTTTAAAAGATTCTATGGGAGATATCTAGTTGGTTATCAGTTTTAAAAGATTTTTTGGAGATATCTAAGTTTTTATGACTTTAAAAGATTCTTTTGGAGATGTCTTAGTTGGTTATCAATTTTAAAAGATTCTTTTGAATATGTATTAGTTGGTTATCACTTCCAAAAGAATCATTTGTAAATGTTTTAGTTGGTTATCACTTTTAAATGATTCATTTGAAGATGTCTTAGTTGGTTATCACTTTGAAAGATTCTTTTGGAGAGATCTTAGTTAATTATCATTTTTAGAAGATTCTTATGGAGATGTTTATTTGGGTATCACGTTTAAAAGATTCATTAAGAGATATCTTTGATGGTTATCACTTTTAAAAGATTCTTTTTGGGTGGTGTTAGTTGCTGATGATATTCAAAGATTCTTTGGGGATGTGTTTGTTGGTTATGATTTTTAGAAGATTTTTTTGGAGATGGCTTAGCTAGATATCACTTTTAAATATTATTTTGGAGATATATTATTTGGTTATCATTTTAGAAGTTTCATTTGGAGATATCTTAATTGGTTATCACATTTAAAAGATTCAGTTGGAGCTGTCGTAGTTGGGTATCATTTTTAGAAGATTCATTTGGAGATGTTTTAGTTAGTTAGCACTTTAAAAAGATTCATTTGGAGATGTCTAAGTTCGTTCTAATTTTAAAAGATTCATTTTAAAATGTCTTAGTTGATTATCAGTTTTAAAAGATTCTTTTAGGGATAGCTTAGTTAGTTATGGCTTTTGAAAGATTCAATGGGAGATGTCTTAGCTAGTAATCATTTTTAGAAGATTCATTTCGAGAGATCTTAGTTCGTCATTACTTTTAAATGATACTATGAGAGATGTCTCACTTGGTTATCAGTTTTAAAAGATTTTTTGGAGCTATCTTTGTTTTTATGACTTTAAAAGATTCTTTTGGAGATGGCTTAGTTGGTTATCACTTTTCAAAGATTCTTTTAAATATGTCTTAGTTGGTTATCACTTTTAAATTAATTATTTGGAGATGTCTTAGTTGGTTATCACTCTTAAAACATTCATTTGGAGATGTCTTAGTTTGTTATCACTTTGAAAATATTCGTTGGAGATGTCTTAGTTGGTTATCACTTTTAAAAGTTTATTTTCAAGACATCTTAGTTTGTTATCACTTTTAGAAGATTCTATGGGAGATGTCTTAGTTGGTTATCAGTTTTAAAAGATTATTTAGAGATATCTGAGTTTTTATGACTTTAAAAGATTCTTTTGAATATGTGTTAGTTGGTTTTCACTTTCAAGAGAATCATTTGGAGATGTCTTAGTTGGTTATCACTTTTGAATTATTCATTTGGAGATACTTAGTTAGTTATCACTTTTTGAAGATTCTTTGCGAGATTTCTTAGTTGGTTATCACTTTTAGAAGATACCTTTAGAGATGTTTAGTTGGTTTTCACGTTTAAAATATTCATTTAGAGATATCTTAGATAGTTATCACTTCTAAAAGATTTTTTCGCGAGGTGTTAGTTGCCGATGATATTAAAAGATTCTTTGGGGATGTGTTTGTTGGTTATGATTTTTAGAAGATTCTTTTGGAGATGTCTTAGTTGGGTATACTTTTAAAATATTGTTTTGGAGATGTTTTAGTTGGTCATTGTTTTTAAGATATTCTTTTGGAGATGTTTTAGTTAGTTATCAGTTTTAAAACTTCCACTTGGAGATGTCTTAGTTTAACATCATTTTTAAAAGATTCACTTTGAGATGTCTTAGTTGATTATCAGTTTTAAAAGATTATTTTGCAGATATCTTTGTTGGTTTTCACTTTTAAAATATTTATGTGGAGTTGTCTTAGTTGGATATCACTTTTAAAAGATTCATTGGAGATGTCTTAGTTGCTTATCATTTTTATAAGATTCTTTTGGAAATGTCTCCGTTAGTTATCACGTTGAAAACATTCATTTAGAGATATCTTAGATGGTTAAAACTTTTAATAGATTTTTTTCGAGAGGTGTTAGTTGCTGACGATATTAAAAGATTCTTTGGGGATATATTTGTTAGGTATGATTTTTTAGAAGATTCTTTTGGAGATGTCTTAATTGGGTATCACTTTGAAAAGATTCTTTTGGAAATGTCTTAGTTCGTTATTATTTTTATAAGATTCGTTTAAAGATGTCTTAGTTGATTATCTGATTTAAAAAATTCTGTTGAAGATGTCTTAGTTGTTTATCACTTTTAAAAGATTCTTGTGGAAATGTCTTAGTTTTTTATCACTTCTAAAAGATTCTTGTGGAGAAGTCTTAGTTGGGTATTCCTTTTAAAAGATTCTTTTAAAGACATCTTAGTTGGTCTTCAATTTAAAAAGATTTGATTGGAGATATCCTAGTTGGTAATCACTTTGAAAAAATTCGTTGGCAGATGTCTTGGTTGGTTATCAGTTTTAAAAGATTGTTTTGGAAATATCTGAGTTTTTATGACTTGAAAAGATTTTTGGGGAGATGTGTTAGTTTGTTATCACTTTTAAAAGATTCATTTGGAGATGTCTCATATGGTTATGACTGTTAAATGATTTCTTTGAGGACATCTAGTTTGGTTATAACTTTTAAACGATTCTATGAGAGATGTCTTAGTTGGTTATCAGTTTTAAAAGATTTTTGGAGATATCTGAGTGTTTATAACTTTAAATGATTCTTTTGGAGATGTGTTAGTTGGTTATCACTTTTAAAAGATTCTTTTAGATATGTCTTAGTTGGTTAGCACTTTTAAACGATTCGTTTGGAGATGTTTTAGTTATTTATCATTTTTAGAAGATTCTTATGGAGATGTTTAGTTGGGTATCACGTTTAAAAAATTTATTTAGAGATATCTTAGATGGTTATCACTTTTAAAAGATTCTTTTCGGGTGGTGTTAGTTGCTGATGATATTCAAAGATTCTTTGGGGATGTGTTTGTTGGTTATGATTTTTAGAAGATTCTTTTTGGAGATGGCTTAGCTGGATATCACTTTTAAATATTGTTTTAGAGATATATTATTTGGTTATCATTTTAGAAGTTTCATTTGGAGATATACTAGTTGGTTATCACATTTAAAAAATTCAGTTGGAGCTGTCATAGTTGGGTATCATTTTTAGAAGATTCATTTGGAGATGTCTTAGTTGGTTAGCACTTTAAAAAGATTCATTTGGGGATGTCTAAGTTCGATCTTATTTTTAGAAGATTTATTTTGAGATGTCTTAGTTGATTATCAGTTTTAAAAGATTATTTTTCGAGATAGCTTAGTTAGTTATGGCTTTTGAAAGATTCAGTGGAAAATGTCTTAGTTGGTTATCATTTTTAGAAGATTCATTTTGAGAGATCTTAGTTCGTCATTACTTTTAAATGATACTATGGGAGATGTCTTACTTGGTTATCAGTTTTAAAAGATTTTTTAGAGATATCTTTGTTTTATGACTTTAAAAGATTCTTTTGGAGATGGCTTAGTTGGTTATCACTTTTGAAAAATTCTTTTGAATGTGTCTTAGTTGGTTATCACTTTTAAAAGAATCATTTGGAGATGTCTTAGTTGGTTATCACTCTTAAAACATTAATTTTGAGATGTCTTAGTTTGTTATCACTTTGAAAAGATTCGTTGGAAATGTCTTAGTTGGTTATCACTTTTAAAAGTTTATTTTCAAGACATCTTAGTTTGTTATCACTTTTAGAACATTCTATGGGAGATGTCTTAGTTGGTTATCAGTTTTAAAAGATTTTTTGGAGATATCTGAGTTTTTATGACTTCAAAAGATTCTTTTGGAGATGTCTTAGTTGGTTATCACTTTTAAAAGATTCTTTTGGATATGTGTTAGTTGGTTTTCACTTTTAAGAGAATCATTTGGAGATGTCTTAGTTGGTTATCACTTTTGCATGATTCATTTGGAGAAACTTAGTTGGTTATCACTTTTAGAAGATTCTTTGGGGGATGTTTTAGTTGGTTATCACTTTTAGAAGATACCTTTGGAGATGTTTAGTTGGTTTTCACGTTTAAAATATTCATTGAGAGATATCTTAGATGGTTATCACTTCTAAAAGATTTTTTTGCGAGGTCTTAGTTGCCGATGATATTAAAAGATTCTTTGGGGATGTGTTTGTTGGTTATGATTTTTAGAAGATTCTTTTGGAGATGTGTTAGTTGGGTATCACTTTTAAAATATTGTTTTGGGGATGTTTTAGTTGGTCATTATTTTTAAGATATACTTTTGGAGATGTTTTAGTTGGTTATCAGTTTTGAAACATTCATTTGGAGATGTCTTAGTTCGACATCATTTCTAGAAGATTTACTTTGAGATGTCCTAGTTGATTATCGGTTTTAAAAGAGTCTTTTGGAGATATCTTAGTTGGTTATCACTTTTAAAAGATTTATTTGGAGATGTCTTAGTTGGTTATCTCTTTTAAAAGATTCCTTGGAGATGTCATAGTTGGTTATATTTTTTAGAAGATTCCTTTTGAGATGTTTTAGTTGCTTATCATGTTTAAAAGATGCATTTATAGATATCTTAGATGGTTATCACTTTTAAAAGATTCTTTTCGAGAGGTCTTAGTTGTTGATGATATTCAAAGATTCTTTGGGGATATGTTTGTTGGTTATGATTTTTAGAAGATTTTTTTGGAGATGTCGTAGTTCGATATTACTTTTAAAATTTTGTTTTGGAGATATTTTATTTGGTTAAAATTAGAAATAATTCTTTTGGAGATATCTTAGTTGGTTTTTACATTTAAGAGATTTAGTTGGGGATGTCTTAGTTGGTTATGATTTTTAGAAGATTATTTTTTTGATGTCTTAGTTAGGTATCACTTTAAAAGATTGTTTTAGAGATGTTTTAATTGGTTATCACTTTTAAAAGATTCTCTGGAGATGTTTTAGTTGGTTATCATTTTTAAAAGATTCTTTCGGAGATGTTTTATATGGTTATCACGTTTAAAACATTCATTTAGAGTTATCTTAGATGGTTATTAGTTTCAAAAGATTCTTTTCGATATGTTTCAGTTGGTTATCACTTTTAAAAGATTCTTTTGAAGATGTTTTAGTTGGTAATCATTTTTAAAAGATTCTTTTGGAGATGTCTTAGTTGGTTATTACGTTTAGAACATTTATTTAGAGATATCTTAGATAAATCTTACTTTAAAAAGATTCTTTTCGACAGGTCTTAGTTGCCTATGATAATAAAGGACTCTTTGGGGAGGTATTTATTTGTTATGATTTTTAGAAGCTTCTCATGGAGATTTCTTAGTTAGGTATCACTTTTAAATATTCCTTTGGAGATGTTTTGGTTGGTTATCATTTTTAAAAGATTCTTTTGGAGATGTCTTATTTGCCTATTATTTTTAGAAGATTCTTTTAGAGATGTCTTAGTTTATTATCCCATTTAAAAGATTCGGTTGAAGATGTCTTAGTTGGTTATCACTTTTAAAAGATTCTTGTGGAGATGTCTTAGTTGGTCATCACTTTTAAAAGATCCTTTTGGAGATGTCTTAGTTGGTTATTATTTTCAGAAGATTCTTTTCGAGATGTCTTAGTTAATTATCTGATTTTAAATGTTCGGTTAAAGATGTCCTTTTGGGTTATCACTTTTTATAGATTCTTGTGGAGATGTCTTAGTTGGTTATTACTTTTAAATGATTCTTTTGAATACATCTTAGTTGTGTATGAGATGTCTTAGAGATATCTTAGATGGTTATCACTTTTAAAAGATTCTTTTCGAGAGGTGTTAGTTGCTGATTATATTAAAAGTTTCTTTGGAGATGTGTTTGTTGGTTATGATTTTTAGAAGATTTTTTCCGAGATTTCTTAGTTGAATGTCACTTTTAAAAGATTGTTTGGGAGATGTTTTAGTTGGTTCTCACTTTCCCAAGATTCTTTTTGGAGATGTCTTAGTTAGTTATCACTTCTAAAAGATACTTTGGGAATGTGTTTGTTGGTTATGATTTTTATAAGAATATTTTGGTAATTACTTAGTTTGGTATCACTTTTAAAATATTCTTTTGGAGATGTCTTAGTTGTTTATCCTTTTTAGAAGATTCATTCGGAGATGTCTTAGTTGGGTATAACTTTTAAATTATTCCTTGGAGATGTCTTAGTTAGTTATCATCTTTAGAAGATTCTTTTGGAGATGTCTTAGTTGATTATCTCACCTAAAAAATTTAGTTGATTTCTTAGTTAGTTATCACTTTTAAAAGATTGTGGTGGAGATGTCTTAGTTGGGTATCGCTTTTAAAAAATTCTTTGGAAGACATCTTAGTTGGTTATCACTTGCAAAAATTTTATGGGAGATGTCTTAGTTGGTTATCACTTTGAAAAGATTTGTTGTGAGATGTCTTGGTTGGTTATCAGTTTTAAAAGATTTTTATTTGAGATATCTGAGTTTTTATGACTTAAAAAAGTTCTTTTGGAGATGTGTTAGTTTGTATCACTTTTAAAAGATTCATTTTGACATGTCTTAGTTTGTTATCACTGTTAAAAGATTCTTTCTAAGACATCTTAGTTAATTATAACTTTTAAACGTCTCTATGAGACATGTCTTAGTTGGTTATCAGTTTTAAAAGATCTTTTGGAGATATCTGTGTTTTTATGACTTTAAAAGATTCTTTTGGAGATGTATTAGTAGGTTATCACTTTTAAAAGATTCTTTTCTAGATGTCTTAGTTGGTTATCACTTTTAAAAGAATCATTTGGAGATGTCCTAGTTGGTTATTACTTTTAAAAGATTCATTTTGTAGATGTCTTCGTTGGTTATCACTTTTAAAAGATTCTTTTTGAGATGTCTTAGTTATTTATCATTTTCAGAAGATTCTTTTGGAGATTTTTAGTTGGTTATCACGTTTAAAAGATTCATTTATAAATATCTTAGATAGTTATCACCTTCAAAAGATTCTTTTCGAGAGGTGTTTGTTGCTGATGATATTAAAAGATTGTTTAGGGATGTGTTTGTTGGTTATAATTTTTAGAAGATTCTTTTGGAAATGTCTTAGTTTGGTATCACTTTTAAACGATTGTTTTGGAGATATTTTATTTGGTTATCATTTTAAAAGATTCTTTTGGAGATGTCTTAGTTGGTTATCACTTTTAAAAGATTCTTTTGGACTTGTCTTAGTTGGTTATCATTTTTAGAAGATTCTTTTGTAGACGTCTTAGTTCGGTATCACTTTTAAAAGATTCTTTGGGAAAAGTCTTAGTTGGTTATCACTTTTAAAAGATTCTTGGGTGGTTGTATTAGTTGGTTATCACTTTTAAAATATTTTTGGGTTATCACTTTAAATTAACAAAACAAATCTCTTAAAAAACTTTCGCCATAGATTATCACGTTTATTTTCCTTTTTAGTTTTCATGATCTAAGTAATTTAATTCCATCATTTGAGCATCCAGAGGTGCTATATAAGTAAACACATTAACCTCTTGAGACTTTAAATATTTGATTAACCAATTGAGTATTTAAACCTCATATCAACCTACTCAGCCTCTAGATGTTTAATTACAATCATTTGCATTTGAATAATGAATACTCTCATAAGCCTTTAAGCGTCTACTCAATTTAATGAACAACAAAACGTGTTATCATCCTCCTGAAGCTCTAAATGTTTAATCATACACTTGTGCCTTTAAACTTTTAATTATTCTCCTGAGCTATTAAACATCTAATCAACATTTTGAGCATTTGATCATTTAATCAACCTCCTAAGACTTTAAACGTTTAATATGTTTCCTTACCATATAATCTTCGAATCAATCTCTGAGCTTTTAAACTTATAGTATCCTCATAAAGCTTAAATGCCTAATCAACCTACTGAGTTTAAAAAACGTCTAATCAACATTCTGAGTCTTTTAAACCTCTAATCGATTACCTGAGCCTTTAAACGTGTAATCAAAATACTGATCATTTAACATCTAATCAAGTTTTTTAGCTTTTAGAGGTCTTTTCACTCTCTTGAACTATTAAATGTCTAATCAACCTCTTGAGCCTTTAAAACGTCTAATCATCATCCTCATCCTCTAATTATCTAAACAATCCCAAGAGCCTTTAAACTTCAGATCAAATTTCGGAGCATTTTAAAATTTAATCAAAATACTGAGACTTTAAACGTCTAATCAATTTCATGAACCTCTAGACTTATCATCAAACTCCTGAGTCAGTAAAACCTTAATCCACATAATTTGCCTTTAGAAACATAGTTAGCTCTATGATCTTTTAAGCGCCTAATCAATATCTTGAGCCTTTAAACGTCTAATCAATTTCATGACCGTCTAAGCATGTCATCAACCTCTGAAGTTCTTAAAATTTATCAAAATTCTACATGAGCCTCTAAAAGTCTAATCAATCTCCTAAGCCTTTAAATGGATAATCAACCTCCTGGACATTTAATAGTCTAATCAACCTCCTAAGCCTATAAACGTCTAATCGTCATGCTGAACCTTGAACCATTAAAAATATCTAATTAAGTTATTGAGCTTTTAAACGTCAAATCACCTTCCTTAGATTTTATGCGTCTTATCTTACTCCTGAATATTAAAGGCTTAATCAACCTACTGAGCTTTTAAACATTTAATTAAATTCTTGAGCCCATAGAGGACTATTCACTAGGCTCTAGCATCGATAAACAAATTTCAACAAATCAACATGCATATTTCAAGTTTTGTGCACTTGAATACACATATTTCAAAGGTGGAAAAGGTTTTTTGATAAATATTTGGAACATCTCCTTTTTTTAGCTCAAAAGTTTAATTGATTTTAATTTTAGAGCCAGAAAGATATACACCATCAGAGTTGTTAGCTTGTTGTTATAAGTGCTTCTAAATTTATTAGAGTCGAGTTTAAACTGAAGGATAATGACAAGTGAGGAGTTCAACTTTATTATCTAACTGATACATTAAAATCATACTTTATCTCAAACGATGGCATGAAGTCACAGGATTTTAGTACCGCCCGAATGTAGCCGTCTCTTTCTTTTTTTCCATAAACTTCGCCAGAAGCTTCCGTCACCATTCGCACACATCGCTCCACACATTTATAATGGTATGGAATGTCAATAGAGAGTGGCTCATCGACAATATTTTGCAGGTCCGCATTAGATAGATGCATTGTAAGTGGCAGCTCAAACCTTCACTCCTCTTCAGAGGTAAGTAGATATGTTAGGTTCTTAGCAATCTTATCTGCATATTTTGGTCGCCTAAAATCACGTATCTCTTCCTGATACACAGTAACTTCTTGGATTTTCTTGATTCTGCCAATAGCTAAGTTCCTGTTCTTCTGATCAACGTCTGCCAGCATTGCCATAATTGCCATAAGGACGTTCTCAGGATGGTCCCAGTAGGAATTCCTTTGGATTGTTTGCTATGCTATGGCTTTACTGGCAAGTTGGAATATTTGCAGAAGATTGATATGTTCCAGATGTTTAGATCCCTCCGTGCATTTCGGATATAATTTGATGTGAAACCAGATGGGCCCATAATGAGAAAGGACAAATTCTGTGAGGACATACAAGTCATTATTAGGTTTTTCTGTTGCCCCATAAAGTCGACATATTCTGCTGGCACTGGTGAGCCATCTTGCATGAGATACTGGCCCTGGACAGTACACGACAAATTCTGTGAGGCCATATAAGTCATTATTATGTTTTTCTGTTGCCACATAAAGTCGACAAATTCTGCTGGCACTGGTGAGTCATCTTGAATGAGATACTGGCCCTGGTTTCATATGTAGGAGATCATCGTAAATTACACCACTTATAATAGCACTGATAATTCTGTACATGTAAGCTTGGTCCCGACTAAGCTCATTCACATCTACTTGTGGAAAAAGATATCTTTTAGCAATACATTGAAAGCCATTTGGTGATACTGATAGAGTTTCACAGCTGATTAAGGCTTTGCCAAGGGGTCTTTTCCATTGAGTTCCACCTTCTATTGAACCAATATATTTCCTGCACAGGTGCCTCAAAGGAGCTCATTTAGATGCAAGCTGCGGATGATCCACTGTAAAGGACGATGTAATTGACATTCCAGCCCTCTTATAGCTCCATTCTTCTAGCTAGTATTAGTTGCCGCGCTGTCAGCTCCCACTGCCTTTATCTCATCTTTAATATCATTTTCAACAAGCCATTTCATCAGTCCATCTTCAATACCTGTACCTCTTCCTCGTTCAATAGTTAGATGATCTAAATAGAAAGTACTAGGTTCTCCTTGAATTTCTTTTGCTGTATAAATTTGTTTCCTTTCATCTTTTTAGGTATTATTGTGTCTCTCCTCTCATCACAAAACAAAGCAGTAATTTTCTTATCTCCCAAACATTCAGATTGGGTGAAATTCCTCCTTAACTTCTGTTAACACAAAATACCGATCTGCCTCCATGGTAGTTGTTGGTGTTGGTATGATGTTGTTTTATGTTTTCGCAAAGACTTTCTTCCATTCATCATCAGAAATGAGAGAAGATGAGGTTTCTTCATCCAAGGCTTCGTCTGAAATTGTAGTTTTCTCTTCCCTCTTCTCATTTTGTGACTCTTCTTCTTCTCTTCTTTCCTGAATTCGATCTTCTCTGATTTCCCTTTTTTTAATCGTATGACTTGTTTTTACATCCACTCCTCCAATTTTCATGTGACGCCCAGTTCTTTGGTCAATTAGAAATTCATGCTCCCGACGTAGCACTTTCATGTTTTTTTTACACTTGCAATCCAAGAGATCACCACACTGGCAGCTTGCTATATCAAAAGGTTGACCCAATGATGAGATAAACTTCTTACTCTCAGTGGCGGTTTTGAAACCACGGACGATTCCTCCACCAATCGGACCAATTTGATTTTAACATTCCTGATCGGTTAAACTGGAATACTGGCTTTTTTCCAAATTTCAGTAAGGGCCTCGGATACTTTAGGAATAGCATCCTTGTTCCTCCTGTATTTATTTTCTTTTACATACTGAATATATCTTCCAACCTGTTTTTTCGTTGGCAGTTCCTAATGAGAAAGTTCTGGAAGTGAGGAGCCAAAGACCCTGTGATTCGTTGATGTTGTATTTATTTTACTCATCTAGCCCTGGAAATAAATAATAAAAAGACCCCTTAGTATAAAACAGAAATAATACATGTTATGAGTGAATCTATAACATACATTCAAAAAGGTGAAGCCATATCCCTCGATAGGAAATACTCTGTAATTATGCGTAAATTCGTCATACCTCGATTAATTTATAATTCCCTCCAAGTTGTTTACAAACAAGGAATTCCTCAATCAAAAGTTACCTAAACCTTAGATACATAAGTGGTTAAAGTGCAAATTTTCTTCCTGTACAAAAACTACCCATTTTTAGCTTCAGAGAAAAGCACTATAATAACTGAATACAACTAGCCTCACCCTAAGGAAAAGATCATTTTTAAGCAAAGTTTGGCGCCCAAAAAGAGAGTGTTACGATTTTTTCAGATTTTTTCCATCTTCATTTCCAAATTTTGGATGGTCTGCTCTAAAAAACCTAAAATGTGCCTTAAAATTGGATGCAACATTGCGCCATACTATTCACTCTCCTAAACCTTTAAACATATAATTAACCTCATGAGCCTTTATACGTCTAATCATTATATTAAGCTTCTAGATATTCAATCAACCCCATGAGCCTTTAAATATATAATCTACCTTTTGAGCAGTGAAACATCTAATCAACACCACTAGTCATTAAACATGTAACCAACCCCATGAGCCTTTAAAGATCTAATCAATCCAATGAGCATTTAAATGTTTATTTAAGCCTCATGTACCTTTAAGTGTTTATTAAACCAACTAATCTATTGAAGGGGTGAATCAACTTCGGACACCATTAAAACTCTTATAAACTTCTTTACCATCTAAAGGTTAAATCAAAATCATTTTCCTTTGAAGAACTAATCAGCTTCATGAGCTTTTAAACGTTTAATCAATCTTATAAGCCTTTAAACGTCTAATCAATCTCTTGAACCTCTAAACGTGTCATCAGCCCTCTGAAGATCTAACGTTTAATCACCCATCGGGGAGTTTAAATTCCTAATCAATCTCTTGAATTTTTAAACGTTTAATCAACTTCTTGAGTATTTAATCCTCTAATCAACCTTTTCAGTCATTAAAAGTCTAATTATCATCATAAACCTTAAACGGCTAATCGAACTACTGAGCTTTTAAAAGTCCAATCAATTTCCTGAGCCTTCAAACGTATAATCAAAATACCGATCCTTTAAACATCTAATCAATTTGTTTAGCCTTTAGAGGTCTATTCACTCTAGTAAACCTTTAAATGTCTAATCAACCTCCTGATCCTTTGAACGTCTAATGATCATCCTGACCCACTAATTCCCAATATACCATATGTGCCTTTAAACATATAACCAACCTTTAAACATCTAATAAGCATCCTGATATTTTAAGCGTCAAACTTATTATTAACTACATGAGCCTATAAAGGTTAAATCAACATCAGAGATTTAACTTATAATATTCATGCTGATTTATTCAAAATGTAATCAACCTCATGGGCTTTTAAAGATCAAATTAATCTCTTGAGCATTAAACGTTTGATCAAACATCCTGTACCTCTAAACGTCTAAAAATACATCTAAGCTTTTAAATCTCTAATCAATCTCCTGAGCCACTAAACACTTAATCAAACACCTGGGTTTTTAAACCTCTAATCATTCTCCTGCGCCTTTAAACGTCTAATCAATTTCCTGGACCTCTAAGCGTTTTATCAACTTACTGAGCTTTTAAACATTTAATTATAATCCTGACCTTAAATACCTAATCAACACACAAGAGCTTTTAAACGTCTAATCAAACTCCTGAGATTTAAGGGGTTTTATCTTACTCTTGAACAATAATCACCTAATGAACTTGCTGGGCTTTTAAAAGTATAAGCAATTTTCTGAGCCTTTAATCGTGTAATTAACTCTTGACCTTTTCAAAATCTAATCAAATTATTGGGCCTGTGATAGAACGGTTTGAGGCCGCTTAATTTCAACCGTTATCACATGTTGTTTAGAAACACGAGGCTACCCACGTGCATCTTTGCCTTGAAGCCAGGCACATTATCGCCGCCACCTAAGTCAATATTTAACCAAGGAGGTTTATCACCCCCCCCCCCGTTCGCCCCATGCGCCGATCACGCCAGATTGAGTTAGGCTTATGGGCAGATAAGGTATTGTTCTCAGGCGTGGCTGTGCATTCCCTCGAATCCCCCACTCCATTGTCCCCTACGCCAAGGGGATGTCTTGACTATTTATATGGAAACTTTACCACTAAGAGCAGATTCGAGATCCAGATTTTCTTCGCGAGACATCACTACGATCCAGTCTCACCTTACGCACCAGGGCCCTCTACTTCGAGGTCCACCATCATTGTCCGGAAGAGGACAATATCCCTTGAGTGCTAAGGTTCGAGCCTTCAAGACGCCAAGTCCACAAGGCTTCCCCTGTTGTTCTTTGAGCCCGTTGACAAGAAACGGTTCTCACCCTTCCCCCCTGTTGTTCAGAAAGAAAACAACATTAGAACAGCCATTGTTCTTTGAGCCCGTTGACAAGAAACGGTTCTCACCCCTCCCACCTGTTGTTCAGAAAGAGAACAACAATAGAACAGCCATTGTTCTTTGAGCCCGTAGACAAGAGATGGTTCTCACATCCCCTGTTGTTCAGAAGAGAACAACGTAGAACAGCCATTGTTCTTCAAGCCCGTTCGCCAAGAAACGGTTCTCATTCCCAAGATGCCACGTCAGGATCATTTAATTCCCCCCCCCCTTCGGCTGGAACTCGCCAGCGGACCGAAGATTCCTTCACGTCGCCTTCCTCTGCACAACACGTGTAATTACGTAAGGTGAACGTTACCTTTGAGTATTTAACTCTTTTGTCAACCCTATCCTGTGCTTAAAATGGTTTAGCGAACCATCCCATCCCTTTAATTTTTATTTGTTTTACCTTTTTAAATCTCTTCCAAATCTTAATCCTCGGATTAGCTAGATTTTCCACGACCCTTTCCATTCTCTGTTTATGTCAATATTTTCCGTTTTGTGTGTTGTTGATAGTTTTTATTAATAAAACTCTATTTTATTAATGATAGCCATATTATTGTCCTTGAGCTCAGTTCCACTTCTTAAGCATATTGAAGATAAATAATATCGGTCAACTCAGACACCACGCACTCTAAATATAAATGAATAGTTCCCTCAACGAATATTAGTATATGGTATATCGTCGAGGCTCCATTCTACGACAGCTTTTAAACATCTAATTAACCTCCTGAACATTTAAGCGTCTAATCATCATCTTGAGCCTCTAAATATTCAATCAAGCACATGAGCATTTCAACATCTGATGAATGCTCTGAGCATTTAAAAATCTAATAAACATGCTGAGCTTTTAAACGTATAATCATCTCCTTGCGTATTCAAACTTCTCATCAACCTTATGAGCTTATAAACGTTCAATCAACAGCATAAGCATTTAAAAGTCTGATCATCATCCTGATCGAATAAATCTCTTCAGGATTTAAACATTTAATCAAACCTCCTGAACTTCTAAGCGTCTAATAAACCACCTAAGCTTTTAAACTTTGAATCAACCTGCTGAACCTAAAAACCTCTCATCTGCCTTCTGAGATTCTAAACCTTTAATTAGCATCATGTGCCGTTAAACAACTAATTAGCTCCCTGAGCCTTTAAACGTCTAACAAAATATCCTGAGCCTTTAAACGTATAATCAATTTCGTGGACTCTAAACGTGACGTGAACCTCCTGAGCCTATAACGTCTAATCATTTTTCTGAACCTTAAACGTCTTATCAACCTACGGAACTTTTAAACATTTAATCAACCTCGGAGTACTTAGTTGTCTAATCTTCATCCCAAACGTTACATGCTTAATGAATCTATTGAGCTTTTAAACGTCTAATCCATTTCCTTAGTCATCAAAAGTGTAATTAAGCTCCTGAGTCTTTAAACATCTAAACATATTCTTGAGCCTTTAGATATCTATTCACTTTCCTGACACTTCAAACATGTAATCAACTACCTGAGCATTTAATCGTCTAATGTTTATCATGAGCCTCTAAATATCCAATCAACCATATGAATCTTTAAACGTCAAATTGACCTTGTGAGCATTTAAACATCTAATCAGCACCCTGAGCCACTAAACGTCTAATCCCAAGTTTCTTAACCTGGGGTCCAAGGAGACATTAGGGATCCATAGATGGGTTATAAGGGGTCGGTGGACGTCAGATAAAGATAAAGAAAATTAGATTGGTATCAATTAAAAAAAATAGTTTCCATTAAATGAAATTAAAGAAAACGCTGACCTCTATGACTTGCTTTTGGTCCTATTGGTACATGTTCAACATTCAAGTTTGTATCATTGTTCTCTGAGCAACAGTCATCCTTACCACTCTATATAGCAAGTGCTACTTCTCATTTTCACGGATTTTCACAGATTTTCACGGCTTGATTATCATCATCATCATCATCATTATCACTACCTCTATAATTTAAGAAGAGGATTTTTTCTGAGTATTTGAATAATAATTTCATCTTAGTTTGGTTATGACTTATGTTTCTTTTATCAAAGTTATTTCTAATATTTTTTTTAGAATATCTAAAAACAAAATCGTGAAGTTAAGAAATAAATATAAGTATAGAAATTTTGTGATTTTTTTAAAACCCAAAGAATTACAAATGGTGAAGTTCAGAAAATTTATTTTTATATATCTTCTATAACTATATTTTAGCAACGTGATATTTGAAAGGGGTAAATTTAGTTTAGAGTTCCTTTTCAAAATTATTATAATTGGCGAAGTTCAGAAAATTTATATAAATTTAACCATGGTTGCTTTTTTTTAAGGTTTTAAATTTTAATCTTAGTAGTAAAGCGCAAGCTCCCCCCGTAGGGGGGAGTGGCGAAACCATTGCCTGGTCTTCTCATATACAGGTGAGGCTTAATTGACCACTTTTTCGTTCAATGTGGCCGAAGAGTGGCATTTGTAGTACTGTGTGTGAATCCTTATGTACGGTTGATTTTAGCTTGCATCACTTTCTTAAAAATATGATAACATTAAAATTCTCATTCTGTAATGTAGAGAGAGAGATAGAGAGAAAGAGGCTTTTGCACAGTTCCTGCTGGTTTTTGTCAACGGGTAAATGTTGCCAGGTTTGTACTCACAGCTATATTATCCTTTCTTTTAATTACTTCCCAGTTACACACTATTATTCGTAAATAGTGCTGTTGTCGCCAGAAAAAGACAAGTGATAATGGCATAGTTATTTACTTTTTAGAATTTTTTCTTTCAAAATCATAATTCTATCAAATTCTGCATTATTATTACATGTATTGACTACTATTATGGTTGACCATACTCCCTGTCGTACAATTCAGGTAGTCCTTCTGAACCCTTTTTGACTTCCTCGCCCAATGATGAAGGGGAGGGAAGAAAATAGCCCCAATTTGGGGGGGGAGAAGATTTTCCGTGAGTGCGATAGGGATTTAAATGGTGAGAATGAATTACTCATGGCCAGTATTGATATTATTTACACTAAGGCTTTGGTGGTCGGAGGATTTAAACAGGAGAACAAAAGTAATCTTTTAATCTTATACAAACAGCAATAGATATTTACAGAATAATGCACAAGCGATTTAGTTAATACCGTTATTAATTGGATGAAATTGAAATGACAAGTAGGACTCATCTGAGCCGTACTAGGCTCAATAATTACACTAATTACCCGAGGGACAACGGGAGGTGACTACTAGGTGAGTCTCAGCCGTACGAGGCTCGATAATTACATTAATTACCCGAGGGACAACGGAAGATGACTACTAGGTGAGTCTTAGCCGTACGAGGCTCAATAATTATTATAATAATTATCCGAGAGGGACCGGGAGGCGATCGCGGGGCGAGTCACTTCGTCGAAGAGCGTCATACCTTTTCGACGATGAAGGAAAATGTAAGTCTTACGATTTTATGGAGAAGACCACGAGTATGTGTACTCGGGGGAAGATATTCTTCCAGGAGGAGGGTTGAGCGCTATATTCCAGACTTAGTCTTTGTCGTTCCGAATATGGATTCCTGCTGCGAGACCGAATAGAACCAGTGTTTGTTGCTCGAGGATTGCGCATCGTCAATGAATGATTCCAAAGACCTCTTGTGATACCGCATGAATACCTTCTGTATTGCGTGGGCTTGCTTACTGGGAAGGAACGGGGAGACAGCTCGCGACCCGAAAGCTCAAAGAATACTTCATCGATTATCCTCGGGGTGGAGAATTTATATTATTCCGCCGGAAGTTCCAATATTTGCCGACGGAAGCGTTATCAGTTCGGTCCCATAGCCTCGATTGTGAGAATCAGCGGTGAAGGATGTAGCGCCATAGACGAGACGAGTTTGTGGCGCGCTATCGCTCCGGAAGTTTACTGAAGGTCTGGAAACAAGTCCTTCTCATGACTTGATCACACCTGTTTGCTCTCTCTCTCTCTCTCTCTCTCTCATTTCCTGAAACTCCCCCCCCCCTTAAGATGAAACGTTCGAAGGGGTAGAGACATCTCAAGTTATAAACAAAATAAAAGAGGTACAATATCTCGAGTCGCTCGAAAACGAAAGTAGAGCAATTGATTCTGGAGTCACAAGGAACTTTAAAAGAAAATAAATACAACAATTTACAACACAAGAAAATAGCAATGGTATACAAGAATACATATAAGTACAAGAGAAATAATAATTACATAAATACATGGAAAAAGTTGCCATTATCAGGAGCTAATAATCGACAAACAAATAGGAATTTCAGTTGGGGCATACTGGGCCTCGGTCACAAATAATGGGGAACGAATATATACACAATCATAAGGAAAAAACCGAAATTTACGGAGACCTATTTACAAGAGGCGAAATTAGTAGGCTCAACTTCATTGGGAGTGGAATCTACAGGATTCAGACTTAGGCTATCAACCATACAATTCTCTGAGCTTTTTAAATACAATATCATAAATTGAAACTTTTGAAGGAACAGGCTCCAACGCATTAGTGTCTCATTGTTATTTTTTATGTTCTTAAGATACGCTAGTGACTTGTGAACGGTTTCAATTATAAATTCCTTGCCTAATAGGTAAATTTGGAATTTCTCAATTCCCCATATATTAACAAGTTTCTCGCGTTCAATTACCGCATAGTTCCTTTCACGAGGTAATAGTTTTCGGCTAGCGTACGCAATAGGGAAACTCTCCTAATTAGGTCTGTATTGAACCAATACGCAACCTATGCCTTCGTTACTGGCATCGGTCCTAATTCCAAACTGTTCGGCGGGATTAGGTAATCGCAGGATTAGAGCTGCTGCGAGCTTATCTTTAAGCTGTTTAAAGCTTGCGATGGAGGATGGGCTCCAGATGAGTCGCTCTGGGTATCCTTTCTTTAGGAGATCGCATAGAGGAGCGGAAAGTGTTGCAATATTAGGGATAAATCGACGATAGAAGGAGGTGGAGCCCCAAAACGATCCTAATTGTCTTTTGGTTACGGGCAAGGGCATCTTTGCGATGGCTCTGATCTTTTCTTCCTGCGGATCTAATTGTTTGTTACCTATGCGGAAGCCTAAATAGTCAATGGTATTAAAAGCAAAGTGACATTTGCTTGGACCAATGGTAAGATTGTGGTCTCTTAGCCTCAGTAGCAGAGCGTGAAGGGCGGTCATATGGGATTCCCAGTCATTCGTGGCAACATAAATGTTGTCAAAATAGAAGGATGCGTGCGGTAATCCATCTAAAATTTGTCTCACCATCCGATTGTAAGTACTACAAGTAGTGACGAGCCCGAAAGAAAGTCTTGTAAACTGCATTAATCCTTTTTTCAGTTTGGAATGCGGTGAACTTTTCGACTCCTTCCTTAAGGGGGGCCTGGTAATACGCTTTACACAGATTTAATTCGGAAATATACTCCGCATTTTCGAACAGATAAAGATTTTGGTCTATTAATGAGATAGGCTCTGCGTCAAACACAGTGACAGGGTTTAACTTTCTAAAGTCAATATACATTTTCTATAAATTCTCCGGTTTCTTTACCATAACTACTGGGGAACATACCTTGATTTGGAGGGCTCATTTATCTGTAACCTTAACAATTTCTCTACTACGTTATTAAATTCTTCCCTTAAATGAACGGGCAAGGGTTATGGTCTAGACCTAATGGCTTCTTGCGTCATTAGCTGGATATTGTGCTTGAATTGGATAGCACATCCGGGGGCATCGGAGATGACGTCATTGAATCGATCAAGGGTAGCTTGGAGCTGGGTTTTCCGAGGGGGGGGGATAATTGACCACTTATTTTTAATTCCTTGTAAGGGGATTCCATTACATCGGGTACGATTAAGGTGTAATCCTCTTCCTGTTCTACGCAGACGTTTTGGATCACACCCAGGGGTCCAGGAGGTAATCTCCTTCGAGAGCCAATTCTTCATCTATAGTTACTATCTGATGGATTTCGGCGCGCCGGTGGTATTTCTTGAAGAGGTTTACATGGTAAATCCTACTTCTAAATAGAGTCTCCACCACATAGTCTACGGGGCTGCGTTTTTCGACTATCCGGTAGGGGCCCTTCCATTGGCTCAGGAGTTTGTTATTGTTCGTCGGGAGCAATAACAAAACTTCCTCGCCGGGTTTGAATCTTCGATCCTGAGATTTACAGTCGAAGTAAGATTTATTTTTGGCCTAGATTTACGTCGGCGTTTTGGTAGGCTCTCTCGGCGCATTCTTCTAATTTCTGACGTAGCTCTATTAAGTACAAGTAACATAACTGGACTTCCCGATCTAACTTTTGGTTTGCAAAAAACTCCTTAAGAATGTTTAGTGCTCCTCGAACATTCCTACCATATAATAGTTCAAAGGGCGCAAACCCCAAAGTACGGTAAGGTATTTCCCTGTAGGCGAAAAGAGCCACGGAGAGATATCGCTGCCATTCGCTTGGTCATTTCGCGCACAGTTTTCGCAAAATTGCCTTGAGATTGGAATTAAACATTTCACACATACCGTTTCCAACCGCGTGAAAGGGGGTAGTAAAGAGGGGCTTAATCATAATCAGTTTCCATACCTGCTCAATTAAATGAAAGGCAAACTGCCGGCCGCGATCAGACAGGATCTCTTTAGGTAATCCAACGCGGAAAAAAAATGGAGATGACTTCTGCACACGAAATGCTGTCAATTCTTTTGACTGGAACAGCCTCAGGAAACCGAGCAGCAAAATTGACTAGAGTGAGAATATAACTGTGGCCGTCACTAGCTGGCGGGTGAATCGGGCCTACTTGGTCGATAGCTACTCGGGAGAAGGGTTCTGATTTGACGGCGCCCCTCTGTAAGGGGGCAGGTTTGACTCGCCCCTTAACAGCTGTCTTTTGGCACTCAGGCACGAACGACAATATTGCAGGATTTCTTCGGAGGTTCCAGGCCAATAAAAATATTTAAAAATCCATTTGGCCTTCTTTGTGTGGCCCAAGTGACCAGCGAAAAGGCTGTCATGAGCAGTTTGGAGGATAAGGCGTACATATGTTTGAGGGACGCATAATGTCTGGGCCTCTTCGGGATCTCCGTGGGAACATACGGGGTAGAGGAGGTTATCCTTAATGTTGAAGGAAATTATCCTGCCACCTCTAACTGATTCCTGTGTTTCGTTCCCGGCTTAGCTCACAAGGGTTAAAGGGACTCACACTCCTGCTTTTTGTAAAAATCATGGCTGATGATGTTTGCATAATCAGGGGCTCTGAGGGTTTTCAGGGGAACGGGCGCTTCTGAATCTCGATGTGCCTAGGCCCGAGTGGTCACGGTTTGTGCCACTGGGGATGATGACACTTTGAGGCTGTGTCTAATCAAAACGGCGCAGAACTTTATGGTACCGCCACTACTTCTGCCCAGCCGGTGAAGTAGGCGCAGTCAATATGACACTTTATTATGGGGAACCGAGCGTCCCAGATAGTCATGGATGATAGCAAACCGATCGTAATCCGGGGCTACTGGTGTAAGTAGCTTATCGGAGACCACGATACACGTGCCATTAGTATCTCGGACTAGAGTGGAGATACGGCAGCCGCTAACCGTGCCTGACTCGGATTGGAGGCCTCAAGGTTATTTTTATTGAACAAAAAGTTCACCTTATGGTCAGACAGACCGAGTTCACTTGAAGAGAGAGAATATTCTATTGGAGACTTGGTCTGAGAAGGGGTGGCACTCACCTGGTGCACCTGGTGGGAGAAGTCATTTCTCAATTGTGAGTTCTGAGAAGAGTTATATTTCACGTGTCATTCGATTCCCTACGATAAACACATGACTGGCCTCCTGGGGAACGCTGACGGAGCGGGTTTAGAAAAGAAGGTTCGATCTTCCTGTTTGACGGGTGGTCGGCTGGATTTTGATTTAGCCGGGCCAGTTACCTTAAGGAAGTTTTCTTTCTTAGGGGATATGAATTTGGGATTCTTAAACTGAGGCTTGTGGGACGCTGGTTCTATCTTCTTCCCTTCTTTAGGGTAACAATTGCTGCTGGGGACATATATGTACGTCCGCCTCTTCGACGCACTCCTTGAAGCTGGTGAATCTTTTGCCTTTAATAAAAACAGGATTTCAGATGGAAGTGATGCCAGAAATTGATCCTTCAGGGTAAAGTCAATCAATGCATCGTAATCCTAGGGGAACTTTCGAAGCGTCTAGCCAAAAATTAAGGAGTTTTTGCAAAGTAAACCCGAATTGTTCGATGGTCTGTTTGGGTTAGATTAGGCACTGTCTGAATTTGACGCGGTAGAAATCAGGGGTCATGTTTCAGGCAGAGATCAGTTCAGCCTTTAACGTGAAGTAGTCGATAGTTGCCCCAGCCGGGAGGGAGATGAAAATGTCTCTCATGTGGGTATTTAGAAGGGGTGACAATCTGGCTACGCCGTCCGATTTTATATCCTAATTATTTACCTCAAATATCTTCTTAAAGTGTGTCAAGTAGGAAGCGAAGTCTTCCCCTTCTTTAAACACTGGCAAGTTAACTGATGCCTGATGTTGCAGAGGGGCCCGGAAGTGATAGATAGGGCCTCATTTTTCGTCCTTGACATCTCTAGGAAAATGTAAGTCTTACGATTTTCTGGAGAAGACCACGAGTATGGGAACTCGGGAGAAGATATTCTTCCAGGAGGATGGTTGAGCGCTATATTCCAGACTTAGTCTTCGTTCTGAATATGTATTCCTGCTGCGAGACCGAATAGCACCGGTGTTTGTCGCTCGAGAATTGCGCGTTGTCAATAACTGATTCCAAAGAACTCTTGTGATGCCGTATGAATACCTTCTGTATTGCGTCGGTTTGCTTACTGGGAAGCAACGGGGAGATAGCTCGCGACCCGAAAGCTCAAAGAAGACTTTTTCGATCCTCGGGGTGGAGAATTTATATTATTCCGCCGGAAGTTCCAATATTTGCCGACGGAAGCGTTATCAATTCGGTCTTACAGCCTCGATGGGGAGAATCAGCGGTGAAGGATGTAGCGCCATAAACGGGATGAGTTTCTGGCGCGTTATCGCTCTGGAAGTTTACCGAAGGTCTGGAAGCAAGGCTACTTCGCTCGGCATCCCTTCTCGTGACTCGATCACACCCACTCACTCTCTCTCTCTCTCTCTCTCTCTCTCTCTCTCTCTCTCTCACATCCTGACACACCCAATATTATATATATATATATAGAGAGATAATTATGTATAAATGTTCTCATAGGTTACAGTTTTTTTATGGTTTTGCAGGGCAAACTCAATCTGGAAATGTCAAAGAAGAGGAAGTACAATGAAGCTTACATATCATTTGGTTTTACATTCACCACAGCACCAGATGTAACACAAAAACTTTAGTGTTTTATGTGTAGCAAAGTTCTTGCCAATACAAGCATGAAGCTTTTAAAGCTAAAGGAACACTTTAGGTCTGTTCATCCTAAAAATGCTTCAGACAGCATTGATATATTTCGAGAAAAAAAGGCTCGATTTGAGAAAACTGGAGCTTTACCGAAACTTGGATTTGTTACAACGAAAAAGCCTTGCCTTGAAGCATTCTACAAGGTTGCCTATCGTATTCTCAAGCAAATGAAGCCATATATAATTGGAGAGACCTTGGTAAAGCCCTTTGACCTGGAAATGGTTGAGCTGGTTTGTGGCTTGGAGCAGAGGAAGAAAATTGAAGCAGTGACTTTGTCAAATGATGTCATCTACTCCAGAATTGCTGACATGTTTTCTAATATTCTGAAACACGTAATGGAAGAATTGGCAGCTACAGAATTTCCTTTCAGCATGCAACCTGATAAAAGTATCGATGTCTCTCAGTGAAGCCAGCTGTTGGTTTCCGTACGTTATGTGCATGCTGATGCCATCGAAGAAGAATTTCTATTGTGTGAGCCCCTTCTGGAGACTACAAAGGCCACGGACATTTTAGAAATTGTGGATCAATTCTTTGTCAAGCAAAATTTCGACTGGAAGAAAAATCTTGGTACTCTGTGCACAGATGGAGCTCCTGCAATGTTTGGCAACTCATCTGCTTTTGCTTCTTTGGTGAAAAAAGAAGCTCCTCGGGTTAGGGTTACCCAATTTCCCCTACAACGACATGCATTGGCATCTAAAACTCTGCCAACAGAGCTTAAAGAAGTCTTGTCTACTAGTGTGAAAGTCATCAATTTTATTAGAGCTAGGGCTCTAAACCATCGCATATTCAAGAAATTTTACCAAAAAATGTGAGCAAAATATGAAGTTCTTTTCTAACACGCAGAAGTTCGTTGGCTGTCCAGAGGACAAATCTTGAAGCGATTGGTTGAACTGCGAGCAGAAGTTTCACTTTGTGAGAGATGAAAAGAAAACCCACTCTCAGAACAGTTTGACAATAAGGAGTTCATTCATGGCTTGGCCTACTTGGTGGATATCTTTGATATGAATGAGGTAAATCTTTCAATTCAAGGCCATGATGTCACCATTATGGATGCTGCAGAAAGAATGAAAGCATTTCTGGCCAAGAGGAGGTTGGAGTCATACAACTATGCTAACTTTCCAATGTTAGAGGAAATGCTTCAGCAGTATTAAGGTGAGAACGACAATGCCCTGTCAACTTCACTGCAGGCCGAATTCTGCATACATTTGAATACTCTGCAGAACTCTTTCAAAGGTTACTCGTACTTTGGCTTAGGCAACCTCAAAGTTGAAACATGGGTTCGTAATCCTTATCTAGCCTACATAGACTGTATCAGCGATTAAGACCTTGACAAAAGATGGCCTAATTGACCTTAGGACAACGGAACTCTTACGAAGTGAAATCAACTTGAAATCTTGGAGAATTCCTGGTGAGCGTTAACACAACCATATACTCGTCTAGTAGTGTAAGCTATGAGTGCTTTATTTCTTTTACTACTACATACCTTTGTGAATCAGAGTTTTTAGCCCTTGTTTCTATCAAAACGAGAAGTAGAAACAGATTGGACGTTAGGGAGGACATGCGTGTCACATTATCAAAGACCAGTCCACAGTTTTATCTTCTGATTCAAGACAAACAAGAACAACCATCTCACTAACTAAAATAAACTAGCTAACGAGAAAGGAAGTAGTATTTGTAGTGTATTTAAGAATGATAAAAATAATTTTATTTAATTTGCATAAGATGACTATTTATTTATTTTCGGAATGAGTAGACTTAATTTACTTTTTAACTTGAAAAGAAGTGAGTTATTTGTTAAGATTGAGCAGCAATTTAGCCATACTTTTTGTATGATATCGGCCTACAATCCACAGGCAATCATAATTCCCTTATACAAAAACAAATAAAGTACATATATTCATTGCATGCAAAGTTGTTTTTATAATTTTTATGTGAATATTTCATCACATTCTTAAAGGGGTCCGTGACTGGAAAAGAAGTTAAGAAACACTGGTCTAATCAATCTCTTGAGCATTCAAATCCCTTATCAACTTCATGAGCCTATAAACATTTAATCAACAGCATAAGCACTTAAATGTTTAATAACTATCCTCAGTTATTAAACATGTAATAAATCCAATGAGCCTTTAAAATTATAATAATTCTCCCGAGAATTAAACGTTTAATCAAGCTTTCTGAACCTGTAAATGTCTAATAAACCACTTAAGCTTTTAACTGCTCATCAGCCTCCTAAGCTTCTAAGCCTTTAATCAGCATCATTTTTCTTTAAACAACTAATCAGCTCCATGAGTCTTTGAACGTCTAATCAATTTCATAAACCTCTAAGCCTTTCATCACCTTCCTGAGGCTCTAAACGTTTGATCAAGCACCTGCGCTTTTAAACGTCTAATCAACCTTCTGAGGATTTAATCATCTAATCATCATCTTGACCCTTTAAAAATAAACTTAAACGTATAATCAATCTCCTCTACCTTCAATCGTCTAATCAATCTCCTGTGGTTCCAATCATCTAATCAATCTCTTGTACCTTCAATTGTCTAATCAATCTCCAGTACCGTCAATCGTCTAATCAATCTCATGTACCTTCAATTGTCTAATCAATCTTATGTGCCTTCAATTGTCTAATAAATTTCATGTGCTTTCAATCGTCTAATCAATCTCCTGTACCTTTAATTGTCTAATTAATCTCCTGCTCTTTCAATCTTCTAATCACTCTCCTCTATCTTCAATTGTCTAATCAATCTTATGTACCTTCAATCGTCTAATAAATCTCCTGTACCTTCAATCGTCTAATCATCTCCGTCATCTCTTTCATCTTTCTAAAAGTAAACTGCTTTTAATTTAATTTCTCTTATAATCTTTTTATAACCCTCATAATTACTATTATTTTGAGGTTGCCCTAAATCTTATGCCAATTTTGGTATTTATCTTCCTAAATCTGAAAAGTCAAAACGAACGAGGGCATTTTCTGTAGTGTACTTCTATACCCCGCACCATTGCCTCCCAATATAGCAGATCTCCACTATTCTTAAATAGCTGCAAAAAAAAGCTCTGAATGTGTGAATATTATGAATGATTCAGAATAACACAAACTTACAAATAAAAGATATAATTTTGTTCTGCCACAAATGGGACAGACCTCTCCCAGTTGACCTACCGCAGAGAGGCGGACACCCTGTTGTGAAAAGCTGAATGGGAGTTCGTCTTAACAATGAACATAAATGGCCTATTTTGATTCCATTTCCCTCTGAATCCCTCGCACGGTTTGTTGAAGTACTCGAAATATTTCTCTCGGGCTTCATCAAACTCACGAGGGTTAGAAGGAAATGCAGGAAAAATGCCCTCCCCCCCCGTCCTTCCTCACATCATCCTAAGAAAATACAACAAAGATGCCACCAAGAATCCTGTTCTTGTTTCCATCTGAGACCCATAAATTTCTCATACACATATAACCCATTAAACATACAATCACACATTCAGCCCCCTACTAAATCGCACTTTTCACCAAAGCGAAATTTGGTTTTCCTGTAAGGTCATAAATCGAGCAGCCTAAAAACCGGAGGTCAGACCAGCTCTCCTCTTTCCATCACTCAGGGTCCTATTCGGACCTCCTCCTTGTAAGAAAGACTGGAATTTGCATCCCTAATATCGGCCACTATTTTTTTTTGGGGGGGGAGGGTAGTGAGCGCAGAAAACATCCATTATAAGTATCTGAATATTCCAAGGGATTTTTCACCGACCTTGAATAAGTTTCCCGAATTTCCGATTTGAATGAGGGTCGCATTGTAGCTGCGAGCATTCACTCCGGCCTGAGGCTTTTGGGCCATTCGAAACCACAACAAAGTGATTGCTTCCAAAAGGACCTCCTTTGTCCCTTATACTACCTTCCTTTACTTGTTTTGTGGTGGGATATATTTACTCGTATGGTCACATAGAGTGTATAGTACATATATGTCCACTATAGCTACTTATCGTCTCATAGTAAATGCAAAATGTTATTTTAATTTTTAGCCCCTTGGGGAGTAGAGGAATTCGCTTCCGATAAGACCTAAACATATATTTATTACCTTCCTCGACGAAAATTTTGAAGCGCACTACACATCCTTTTTTTCCCATCCACGTTTCTCTTTTCTCTCTTTTCTTTCAATTCTTTTCTTAATAAACCCCCATTTTACTATATTCCCATTTTGATTAGTCCAATCCTGGATTAGGTCTATTTTCTTATATCACTGAGGTTATATTACCTGAAATTTAAACCTTAAATAATTAACAGTTCTGTTCATGCATATTTGAACATACACAACTATAACACAACATTTCAATGCTAAATACATGGTGTCCCTAAAATCTGGACATAGGCCAAAATGCATATTTTTAATTAAAAAACTCGAACTAAATTTTATTTATTTGAAATATTAGTAAATTAAATCCACAATGCGATTTCTACAATTTTTGTTGCAAAGTTTAATGCACTTTGGCGAGATTCAGGGGATTAGCCCGCGCATTAACTTCAATCACATGAACCCAATGCATTAATCCTAAACACCCTCGAAGAGTTCAAAGTTTTGAAGGACGCCATATAAAACATTATATTGATAATTATTATGATTATTATTATTATTTACTCTGAAGCACATTCATTTAGGATGCGTTTCCTCAGATGTCTCGTATCTTTCATTTTCATTGAGTACACATCCTATTTCTGAGCTATGCTAAGGAAGGCGTACTCAATGGTCTCCTCGTTCGCCAGACCTTCTTCCCCTTGACTTCTCTTTCTGGGGGATGCTAAAGAAAAAGTTGTACTCAATGGTTTCCCTGTTCACCAGAACTTACCCTCCCTGACTACTTTTTTCTGGGGCATGCTAAAGGAGAAGGTGACCTCGATGGGAATTAAAGATAGGAGTCACTTGAGGAAAACAGCGCATCATAAATGAAGCTGCTCGAATTAATGGAGATTTGAAGTTAATGAATGCCTCAGCTCCATCAGAGCCATCCACCTTCGTATCTCAAATTGTGGCAATCGCATTAAAGATGTTATTTATTAATATTTCAATTAAATAAAATTTAGTTATTTTTTTATTGAAATATGCATTTTGTCTCCGTCCAAACTTTATGGACACCCTGGAGATTGTTAACGAGTGTAGGAAGTCGGTGGTTGGCTCTATTCAATTACATTGAAATCCTTTTGGTCTTTTTAAATTTGTGGACATCGCCAAAATCAATCTCTTGAAGTCTGTAGTTTACCCTCCTGGTATTTGTCTCCCAACTCGGGAATGCCCCGCAAGAGGGGTGGATAGTGTAGTATGGTCACTACTCCAGCTACAACTGAACCCTGGAGTAGCGGCGTTCCCTTCCGACCCCAATGACCCCACAGAAACTGTTGCGTCCTTTCCCGTAGTCTTTTGTATTTCATTTAAATCACCCACTCTCTCTGTCGTGCCTGTTTAGATCCAGTATTGGGTGAAAGAGGGTATTAAACGTTAAAAAAGGTTCGATGGCACTATAAGGGAGGTCATGCGGATCGATTTACAACTACTCACCTCACAGGAGCTAATCTGAGGGGGGGTTCTAATTTGTCTAATTTAATTGTGAAGGTAAAGATGTAAAATCCGATTTGATTAATATAAATTAATCATTATTTCCACAATCAATTATTAATATAGTTGAATTTCTAAAATTGAATTAAGCTCTTGTTTCCCCGGGCAACCTAAAAAGACTTAATTGACCTTTACTCAGGAAGGCTTTAGAGAAGCACTTCGTCTCCTCCATCGGTTCCCATGGTAACTAAGCAAGCATTCCGACACCCAGCGGGAAAACTCGCGACCTTTGAAGACTTTGATCACGTTTTATTTTTAATCGAAAATCGACCTCGAATCCTTTGATGCGTTGAACCAAAGAGGTGAAATCGATAATTAGTTTTCGCAAGCGCGTAACCGACCGACCAACACTGTGAATGACCCCTCGCAACCATCTCTCTCTCCACCTTCACAACTCTACCCCACTCTTTAACCTAGTGTAACCCTCTCTTCAGCCTCTCTTAGAATTCTTACAACTATCTCCCATCCTCACTCTCACTTCTCCTCCCAGCCATCTTTCACCCTCTCCCTTAGAAATTTACATGATATGCAGGTACACTCGTAGAGAAGTGTGTCCCTGATCAATATAAATGTATGTACCGTACTCAATGTATGTACCGTACTCAATGCATGTACCGTACTCAATGCATGTACCGTACTCAATGCATGTACTGTACTCAATGCATGTACCGTACTCAATGCATGTACCGTACTCAACGCATGCATTGTACCCAATGTATGCACCGTATTCAACGCATGTATCGTACTCAATGCATGTACCGTACTCAACGCATGTACCGTACTAAATGCATGTACCGTACTAAACCCATGTACCGTAATCAATTCATGTACCGTACTCAACGTATGTACCGTACTCAATGCATGTACTGTATTCAACGCATGGAGGAAGAAATCCTTACTTATTTAGGCAGAGCTTCGCTCTAAAACACTTTCCAGGATTTCTTTCGATGTTGTTTATTTGGATGTTTATCCCCTCACCATGATTCACCCTCTTCACGTATTCTATTTTTTCATTCTCACCAATTACTTACTCCTCGTGGGAAGCCAGAAGCTTCTATTTTTTCTTCTAGAAAAGTTTTTAGATACTCTGCGAACAAACCATTTCTTTTTTCAAACTCCCAAAACTCGTAGATTTTCTTGATCTTATACATTTTTTTCCAGTGCAAGTTTCAGTTCAGGGATTGTGTACACTCCGGAAATCGTACGTTGCTTTTCAGAGTGATCGCATTCATGTGAGTTTTGCGGAGCACATGTAGTACAGATTGTAAAACTAAGTTTACCATCTATGGATTGAGGGAGAACTGGAATATACAGATCATTAGGAGGGAGAACATCAACTTACACGATACCGAAATATGCCTCATTCACACCCTGAGTGAATTCTTGAATAGATGGAATTTTTCGCACAGATACGCAACGTCTAGGTGATCCTACGGGATAGGGATTGTTTCTCATACAGTACGGATATAAGGAACAAAAATCGACATAATGGATTTTCACACCTTCGGTTGGTGGGTAATATAATATAAATGAGTCACATCTGCCACCAAAAAGTGCACTCCCCACATCAAATACACCATTGATTACATCGGCAGATATTTTATTAACCGCCTCACGTCGCCCTGGAATGGTTTGCATCATGGTTTTAAATTCACACTCCCAGAGAATGATAACCTTGTATTTATTACTAAGAATTTGATCACTCCCTATTGTCTAATAATATCGATCCAAAGAGTCACGTCCAACAATGGAAACATCCTGTTTTAGATCAGTTTTCTTTCTAGCACCCATGCCAATAACAACCATGAAAGAGAAACACAGTTTCTCCTTCTGATGGTGAAAACCCGTCAGGAAAAAATACTCTTCCGCCAACATAAAGGCTTCGCTCACCACCGTTTCTTGCATGAAAGATCGGGATTCCTCTGACATGTTCTTCAAACATAAGCCAACGTATAGCCTTATAAGAAAAAGCTTTGTATTTCTTCCTATCGATGACTGCAATAGAATTTTCTGGTAAGAAAATTTCTATTGTGAGACTATTGTGATACAAGACTACATAGGATCAATGTTAAATTTTCTGATGAACGAACACCTAAACTTCTCAAAACACAGGCGAGGATAGGAACATCTTGAATGCAATACTTAATACATTCTGTACGAATATTATATACTTCTTACTGGAAATTGGAATAAAAATTACTGTCAAAGTATAATTTTTCCTCGTTTTTCATTTTTTCATAGTTAAAATACTTTTTTTCAGGAATGCATGATTATATGGTTACATCTAAGACACATGCTAATCTTCACACAAGTATGAAGCTTTTTGTGCGTATCAAAACATGGTAGGCTGTAGAATGAGCGATAACACTCATTACATAAAATCCCTCGAATTCTTTCTCCATCACAATGCCCAAGATCTGACTGCATACCCCTTCACAATCTTTTAGATGGACTGTTAGGTTGTCATGGAACGTATAGCAGGAAAAACATATACCGTAATTGAAAGGAAGTTTCTTGTTTTTAACATATGTATTGCTAATGTGGTGAATTGGATAGTAAGTTTCACCTTCAAGACCAATGAATAGGAGTGGGGCTGTTTTTTCAGAATAAGTTGGTTGATGGAGTAATTTGAATTTACGTTCACCGCCTGTAGCTGTAAATATGAGTATCCTGCAAATCTGCTCATGCCCTCGATCTATTAAGGAGAACTTGTCTACAGTGACACTCTTCTTACACAAGATTACATTTTATTGCCAACTCTTGAGACTCATTTATTATTGTTGGAAGCCAAAAGATTTTTGCGCGAACATTCTCCTTCATTTTTTTCGCGAGGACTGAAGAAACAAATGCGCAGCCTGTAGAATTTATATGACCTCTCTCTCTCTCTCTCTCTCTCTCTCTCTCTATATATATATATATATATATATATATATATATATATATATATATATATATATATATTATGTCGATCAGATCTGAAATATGATGTTATTACAGCATGCCTTGCAGGAATCCTGTAAACACGAACTGTGAGATTGAAGGTACTAAACTCGATTGTGTCCGCAGATTGGAATGCTGTCTCGAATCGTCTCATGATATAACCGAATAGTGTCGACTCACGAGGTTGAACGAATAGAATGTGTAAATGGATTGTATCACCGGATGCATCCGTAATTTGAAAACTTATATTTACACGATAATGCCCATCTCGAATCCATTGGAAATTTAATATACGTCGTGAAAGCTCACGCACTACTCTACCAAGACCAGCTTCTGGATTCTCCGCCATTACAGGATATATAATAATCAGAAGATTTCCATATCTATTTTCTCGTATTGGCGTAATTTTTACACAAGAACGATTTTCTTTTTGCTGTTCTTTTTATAATCTAAAAAGGGGAAAAAAATGATGGATATATTTATCTGAAAGAAATTTACGTATTGATTATACAGAAGGAAAACATGAGTGATAAATACGTACTCAGACTCCACACCGACGACACCTTCGCTTGATGATAGTTACAAGGAGTTACAAGGAGTTACAAGGAAAAAAAGTACCCTATCAGACCTTACGGTCCATTCGAAGAGGATACCATTGGACTAGCAATCGAGCGGGCACATGGCTGCTCAATTGTTTTGCGTCCCTAAACGGCCACTTTTCAAGACTTTGTCTAGTCTTGACTTGAACTGGTCAACAGATTCACTGTTGACAACTTCCACTGGAAGTGCGTTCCACTTACCGCAGATACTGTAGGTGAAAAAATTTCCACACAGATTGCGGTTGTAACGCTTCAGTTCAAGTTTGAAGCCGTGATTGCGCGTTCTGTTCTCACTCAGTGTTAAAATATTCCGGTAGTCAACATTGTCGAAGCCTCGAAGTATTTTGAAAACTTCGATGAGCTGACCACGCAGTCTACGGGTTTCCAGCGAGAACAGATCTAATTCCCTTAGTCTATCCTCATAACTTTTATGTTGGATAGAGGGAATCAGCTTGGTTTCCCTGGCTTGTACGCGTTCCAACCTTGCGATATCCTTTCGAAACGAAGGACTCCAAAATTGTACGGCATACTTCAGGTGCGGCCGAACGAGGGAGTTGTACAGACAAAGTACTATCTCCTTGTTACGGTATCCAAATTGGCGCTTTATGTAGCCTAACATCCTTTGGGCTTTCTTGTCTGCCTCGGTGCACTGTTTCGAGAACTTGAGGTGGTAGTTACACCCAAGTCCTTCTCAGTGCCACTCGATTCAAGAGCAGTGCCCTTAAGGATGTACTGAGATTTGAGGTTTCGGTGGCCGATATGCATTACTTTGCATTTCTCCACGTTGAAGGCATTTGCCACGTGTCCGACCACTCCCCAATCCTTTGAAGTTTCTCTTGGAGGCGGGCAGTGTTCCCTTCCTTTGCCACATTGATACCAAGCTTGGTGTGGTCGGCAAATTTGGAGATTTTGGCAACCATGTCTCCGTCCATGTCGTTGACATAGAAAATAAACAGGAGGAGGGGGTTGGATCCTTTTGCTTGATCTTTCGTTTTTTCGCAGATAGATTAAACATCTTTTCTGATGGTCTATAAAGAAAGAAAACATTTTGTATATAGTTATCTGAAAGTTATTGGCTCATTCACTATACAAAAGGAAAGCATGAGTAGAGGAGGTATGAAAAATTATTTTTTTTAGAGAGAGGCCTTTTGTTTATAGTTATCCGAAAGAAGCTGTATCATTCATTGTACATAAGAAAAGTATAAGTGAAGGAAGTGTGAAAAAATTCCTATTTATATCCCCATTTACTTCATCGATCATTGGGCCGACGTCTAGCGGGAAAAAACCCACTTCCTATATCGTATACTCTGGAATAGAGATAAGATGTTTACTCATCGTGTGGAAAGAATCATCTGGTGTTATACTGTGTGGCAGAAAGATTATAAGGAATTTACAAACGAAGTGATGTTTCTATGAAGGGGTGTACGATGTTTCATCTCTAGATGGAAAAAATCATACACTCCTTCTTTTAGATGACCTACTGCAGAAGATAGATGCAAATATATCAAAGATATTTACAGTTACCTCCCACCATAAGACTATTTCCATATTCCTAGTGGCTCAAAATCTATTTGATAAAAATTCTTATATGCGCGATATAGCCTTAAATTGTCACAATTTAGTTTTATTTAACCAGAGGAGAGACATCTCCCAGATAAATATATTTTCTGGACAAATTATGCTTGATGAACGTAAGAGCTTCGTTAATATATATAAAGAAGCAGTCTAAAAACCTTATGGCTACTTGCTCTGCGATTTCAGTCCGAGAAACATTGTACGATTTATCTTACGGACGGGTATATTTCCAAACGAAATCAGAAATGTATATCTTTTAGAATGGACCATAAAATGAAAAGATACGCGTATATCATCCATGCGTTCCCTACACTTTCTAAAAAGATGAAAAAATCAAACATAGGAAGCATGGATAGTTATTTTGTCAAATGTGTATGTGAAATGTGTCTTAATCTAATAAAAGGTAATGTGCGATGACAGCATCACAGAAACAAAAGATATCACGATTCAAACGGTTGATACGTACGTTAGCTCTGAAGCCAGGTCATATACGTCTAAGGAAAAAAATAATAAATCAGCGTGAAGGATCGTTTCTACCAATCTTATTCTCTGTTCTAACACCTTTTCTCTCCAACCTTCTAAGATGAAAAAATATTGTTTATCCATAAAAAGAGAAAAGCTTTTATCTTTGGAGAGAGAATTGACGACTATACTCAATAATTCACACATACCACCAGATAAACGTATTATACTTTATCAGAACACGCGGAACATTATTTAAAACAGTATGATAAGGTTGTAAACTCACCTCCCGCTAATGTTAACCAGAATGATAGGGATCAAATAAACCAATATGCAGATGAAGTACTAGGAACACTGGAGCCTAATGTTCGTGAAAGGAGTAGATTAATTTATCAGACATTAAAAAATACAGAAGGATTCAGTTTGGATAATAATGGGGTGATTACAATCGACGGTAAAAGACTCCCACAATCTAACATTATCGACCTCCTTGATGATTTAACTAGAACGTGGAAAAGACCACCACCCCTCTTCTGGGAAGAAGTAAGAGCAAAGTTAATGTCTTCCAATTTCCAGAAATCTATTATAAAAAATTCGCCTCGCCGGAAAGAATTAGAAAATATTACTTATGCATTAACTTCTTCCACTTTAACCTAAAGGGTTTGCGCAAACACACGTTGTATTTCTCACCATCACCAACAACCCAAAATAGGAAACTGGTTGAATTATTAATCAATTTCACTGATGGAAATGGTGACTAGACGTCCAATCAAATAATTCTAAAGGGCTAAGTGGCAACTCCACTGTTATGTTAATACAAGAAAAAGCCTGAAAATTCAAAACGCGTCAGAGAAACCCTATCCTAATGACTTTTGTCTCACTATCTATCCAAATTCACAAGAATACTCACGCGTAAGAAGCTGTCTCAATTCCAGGTGAAGCAAATTATACAACAAGAATATATAATTAATATATTCAGCCCTTTAAAGATTACTAGAACAAAATTCGGTTATGTTAGAGTGGTCTTTGAAAATACCTATGGAAGAACCCGCTATAACAATAAACTATTCCTTAGTGAGGGTGAGTTTTGGCTTGTGTTTGCTGCAATACACAAGTTAAAACAGGAAAGTTTCCTCTTTGTTGATCGTTTAGTGGAGAACTACGGTGTTAAGCAGTTAAAGGGTGTAGTGGAGGCCAACCCTAACAGTCTATTTCCAAGTACCCATTTCGGTATTTACTGAAAAAGGGATGAAGAGTTCATTCCTTCACGATAAACGTGCGCTGTACAATGAGTATGAAGTCAACGCTTTTCTAAAACTTGAAGACAAGTTTCATCAAAGTTTTCCTCAAATGAAATGCTTACAGAATGCGGTTGATGTCTGTTATCTTACATTCAACGAAGGACTTGATGAATGGCGAAAACTTAAACCCACCATCACAGAAGTTGAGTATATAAAAAATATCTCGTTTGATGAGTTCCACTGTTTTCTCAACAAGAGGGGGAACAGTATCGAACTTGTGAAAGAATTTTTCCTCGGATCTTTACGACTACGTCACCATTACGTGTAAAGAAAACTTAATAGAATATATATTTATCAACCAGTCTTACCATGAAAATATAGGGTTGGATTAAAAATAAACATTGATTATTTTTACCCGTTACATATCGAATACCAATTTCCCGATTCGATTAATCTAACTCTTTTGATTTAGAGAATCAGTAAATGTATACAAAGTAATAAGGTTGCGAACATCCATGAAATTCTAATTGAAATTATGTATTTTAATCTAGATGTAAAATAAAATTGGATTTTAAGATAAGATGTCTTTTCATTGAATAGTTATACAAGAGTGTAAGCTAGTCAGATATTCAGTTAGAAATAAACCGTCGATTTTTATGCTTATATACATCCAAAAATCTACCAACATCTTTTGGTGGGGTAAATCGACTACACAAATCTGTAAAAAAGATCGCTAAAAGATCTGATGTGGAAAGCTTTATCTCGGGTTTGGGTAGCTATACATTACATATACCCGTTCGAAAAAGATTAAAGACCAAACACGTAGAAGCGCAAGGCTCTAACGAGATCTGGCAACCAGATTTAACTGTGATGTCCAAATATGAAAGTTTTAATTATGGTGTAGGATAAATACTCTTTGTAATTGACGTATATTCTAGATATCTCTGGTTAATTCCTTTAAAGCAGAAGACGGACCAGGTAGTGTCATATGCTGTAAGAAATCTCATGGAAGAATCCGGATGGATTCCAGGTTATATATGTTCTGATAAGATGAAATGTTTATTAAGCGAATTTAATATCGGCATTGATCATGTTCACTCTCTAAACGAAGCTAGTCTTGTAGAATGTGTACAAAGAACAATAAAAGAAAGACTTTTCAGATACTTTACTTTTAATTATTCCTGGAAATACATCGACGTATTAGATGATTTTTCAAAGGCTTATAATAATTCTAGACATAGAATGATTTGGAACACACCGTTCAAAGTTATACACGATGTTGCTATACCAAAGCAGAGAGCTGAAGGTAAAAAAAGAGGTTTCTATATAAGATCGGTGATTATGTTCGAATCTCACGCGTTTCCAGTAAATTTAAAAAAAGGGTACGAAATAGGGTGTAGTGAGGAAATCTACAAGATATATAAAACTTCAAATGTATTAGCCCTGTATTATATTGAAGATTTAAATGGAGAACATATTTAAGGTGGGGTTTCTGAAGAAAAACTAGAGAAAGTAAAATTTGACTCCTATAAAAAATATTTAATGGAGAGGATAGTTAAAGCGAAAGGGCATGGAAAAAAACAAGCTATATTTAGTAAAATATCAAAGCATGTGATATCACCCTAAAATCCTGAGCAAATACATTCATAAAATTAAATAAAGGCGGGAGATGTGGAAGGTTTTATATCAGTTGTGAAGATGGAGCCAGAGAGTTTTTATGTCACCCTTCCTTCTCCGTCCTCCCTGGATGTTTACCCTCAAAATACCATTTCTGACTATAGAATCGAGTTGCATAAATCCCTAATAACAAACTACAGGCAGTATGAAGTAGGTCTTTGTGAGTTTCAATTTACAGGGAATATCTATAATGTTATTAAGTGTACACATGCATTCACAGTCTATCGGAAAATCACGGAAGTAAACAACTATGCATCAAGTACTATATTAGCAAGAGAAAAGGTAACAAAAGTAAAAGAAATTGACTATCCTTATGATGAGATATCGATAGACGCTGAATATTACAAAAATGAAAAAGCACTCATAGAGAAAATGAATCTGAAGATGAAACAGAAATTATCATCTCAAGATTTAATGTTTCAATCTGGCCGAAAGCCACGGAAAATGCCTACTAATTATATGTTAATGCTCACTTCAGGTTTATTGCTCAGTGTGAAAAGGAAATAAATCTATTAATTCGTCTGTCAACAGAATTTTCCACTATAATGAAAAGATCTATCAGAGATGATATCCCAAAATTAAATCATTGTATAGCGTTCAATATAGATTTTATTGCTCTTATATCTCATCCGAGATCATGTTTCATTTACTCTAACCTTGTAGACTATCAGTTAGTAGTAGGGATACAGTCGAGGCTGATGAGAATTATTCATCTTCCTTTCAATGATGGTTCATTCAGTATAACTTTTGATAATCCACACTATCTGAATCTAAGCTCTGGGGACTTGAGATAAATTTATATTTATACAAGAACGGTTTAAGGGGAAAGATTTCCATTCTCTGTTGGTCATTTGATGATAAAACTACACATTAGGAGCAAACATTAAAAGATAATTAAAAAGTTTTAAATTGACCACGCGTGTATAAAGGGTTAAGAGCCGAGGGGACATGGTCTTGGATACCTTTTCTCTTCTCTATTCAGAAATGTAGCATCATATCTAAAGAGTGGTGCTCGTTATCTAGGAAAGAAGGCTATTTCAGCCGGTTTCGATACTGTTCAGGATAATGTGCATGGAAAGAGTGCGAAGCAAGCTCTGAGAGACCAGCTGAGAAGGGTAAAAAATAATATCACTAAAGATACTAGACAGTATATTAGAAGAAAGTTAAAATCTGAGAGGGATAATGAGAGAAAATTAGAAAAAAATAGGTATAATAAATAAGCAAAAATGGATGAATCAGAAGTTGGAGAATAGAATAAATTTGCTAATAGATGATGATAATGAGGCTGGGGATGTTTTTTTCTCATAATATAAACCATCAGACATTTCATAGATGTTCTCATAAAGATATCAACGGCTGTAAATCTTACACGTGTAAAATGAATGCTCTTCATCCAACAAGTGATATCTGTTCAAAGACAGAACTCGATTTGTTTACTGTTTTCCCAACCCAAACTTCCATCGTTGAAAGCAATTATCAGTCTTACTCTCCCCTCAGCAATATCTCTTCCGACCTCACGCCGGTTGAGTATTATGTGTCTGGTAACTGACAGTATTATGTAAACCCTAATGAGGTTTATCTTTATATTAAAGCAAGAATTGTGAATTCAAATCGAAGCCAATTTCTAGATGGTGAGAATGTTTTTCCTGAAAATAATATTCTTCACACTTTGTTCATCAATGTTGATATTTATTTAAATGAAACATCTGTAAATTCGATTGGAAATAATTACCCCTATTGTGCATATTTAGAGACCCTGTTGAACTATACTGAAGAAGAAAAATCTACTTTTCTTTCCACTGCAGGATATAAGTCTAGTAAAGGAAGTATAGAAAAGAAATATAGCAGATCTCAGAAAAAACTCATTGATGTATATGGAAAACTACACGCTGATTTCTTCTCACAACATAAGCTGTTAATTAATGGAGTCTCAATAAAGATATAAAGTTATCCAGAGCACCACATTCATTTGCACTATTTAGAAGCCAGACCGGTTTAGAAGCTAAAATAGAATTATTAGAGAGTTTTCTTTACATTAGAAAAGTCCGTCTTTCAACATCAGCTTATCTAGAGATGAAAAATAGGTTGCTTAAAATCAAACGCTAAGTACCCTATCACACAAGTTCGCATGAGAAATTTTACAATTGTGAGGGAAATATCAATGAGGAGTGTGGATAATATCTTCATGGGGCGAATACCTACACGGATGATTATAAGAATGGTTGATCATTCGGCATTTTCTGGTAGTTTTGATGCACCACCGTTTGAATTTAAACTCTATAATATGAATCGCATCACTATTTATATAAACCGGAATGAAATTGAAAGACCATTTAAATTAGACTATTCGGACGATACAGATCCAGTTGCTTCAAGGGCTTTTTACTCGTTATATAACGGTATAGGGTGTATTGGAGGTGGGCAGAGTATTGACCCTACGTATGAACAATTTATAAAAAGTAAAAATATTTATTATATTAACCTAAATCATGACAATAGTACTATTTGTCATGGAGAATGCTCCAATCCTATACTACTGGGTACATTATCAATATAGTTACAGTTTAGATCTCCATTAATAGACCCGTTTTCCCTTGTTATATATACAGAGTCTCAGTCTGTTATTGAGATAGATAAGTCTAGAAACGTAGTAGTTTATTCTTAATAAAATGAATGCAATAGAAATAGAAGAACTATTGTATCGAGACAAAACTACAAAACGAGTTTTTCATGGCTATTTTGCGAGAGACACTGATCTATGTTTACCTTTAAAACTGCCAACAATTTATATAATTAATCTGGACAGCAGTCACAGACCTGGTTTGCATTGGATCGCTTTGTTTGTTAACAAAAAAAGTTTGTATTATTTCGACAGTCTATCTCTAGGGTTCCAGAATGATGTTTATATTCGTAAAAACTTAGTAAAAATGAATAAAATGATTATTATCAATCCATTCAGAGTTCAAAGTTACTTATTGAGCAATTGTATATATATATATATATATATATATATATATATATATATATATATATATTTATATATATTGTGATAGAACGGTTTGAGGCCGCTTAATTTCAACCGTTATCACATGTTGTTTAAAAACACGATGCTACCCACGTGCATCTTCGCCTTGAAGCCGGGCGCATTATAGCCGCCACCTGAGCCAATGTTTAATCAAGGAGGTTTATCTTCCCCCGTTTCGCCCCATGCTCCGGCCAGATTGAGTTAGGCTTATGGGCAGATAAGGTATTGTTCTCAGGCGCGGTTGTGCATTCCCTCGAAGCCCCCACTCCATTGTCCCCTACGCCATGGGGATGTCTCGACTATTTATATGGAAACTTTACCACTAAGAGCAGATTCGAGATCCAGATTTTCTTCGCGAGACATCACTACGTTCCAGTCTCACCGTGTGCACCAAAGGGCCCTCTACCTCGAGATCCACCATCATTTGTCCAGAAGAGGACAATATCCCTTGAGTGCCAAGGTTCGAGCCTTCATGACGCCAAGTCCACAAGGCTTTCCCTGTGTTTAGAAGAGAACAACTTTAGAACAGCCATTGTTCTTTGAGCCCGTAGACAAAAGATGGTTCTCACTCCCCCCCTCTCCCTGTTGTTCAGAAGAGAACAGCCATTGTTCTTTAAGCCCGTTCGCCAAGAATCGGTTCTCATTCCCAAGACGCCACGTCAGGATCATTTAATTCCCATCCCCTCCCCCCCTCTTCGGCTGGAACTCGCCAGCGGACCGAAGATTCCTACACGTCGCCTTCCTCTGCATAACAAGTGTAATTACGTAAGCTGAACGTTACCTTTGAGTATTTAACCATTTTGTCAACCCTATCCTGTGCTTTAAATGGTTTAGCAAACCATCCCATCCCTTTAACTTTTATTTGTTTTACCTTTTTAAATCTCTTCCAAATCTTAATCCACGGGTTAGCTAGATTTCCCACGACCCTTTCCATTCTCTGTTTATGTCAATTTTTTCCGTTTTGTCTGTTGTTGATAGTTTTTATTAATAAAACTCTATTTTATTAATGATAGCCATATTATTATCCTTGAGCTCATTTCCACTTCTTAAGCATATTGAAGATAAATAACCTCGGTCGACCAGACACCACGCACTCTAAATATAATTAAATAAGTTCCCTCAACGAATAGTCATATATGCTATATCGTCGAGAGTCCATTCTACGGCATATATATATATATATATATATATATATATATATATATATATATATATATATATATATATATATATATATATATATATATATATATATATATATATATATATATATATATATATATATATATATATATATATATATATATATATATATATATTATGTAACCTGGGTAGTATAAATTAAATATTTATTTTCAATTTATTAATCTGGAGAAAATATACGCATATTTCTGTTTAAAAGTAAAATAAGTCATTATATCAAGCTAGACTTTTTAAAAAACACATTTAAAAAAAGAAACGAAAATCACTTACTCTGTGAAAGGAACTGTCAACTGACAAACGCTGAAATGTTCAAGAAAATCACAAATCTCCCCACAAGATTTCCATATATTTTCTGTGACGTCTTTCATTTTCTTACACTAAGTTAAAAAAATTAAAATACCGTGTGAGGGAGAAAGCTTCTTCCCCACAAGCTGTGATCTATAATAATTAAATGAGGGAGGTTTTGAATGCCCTTTTATATCTCTACAAATGGGGGGAGTGGGGTAAGGGTTGGAAAAAGTAAGATTGGTCGATGATCCAGTTTAAACAAAAGATAGCTATCTCTTTACTTCATTGTGACGTCTTTGAGAAAAAACAAATATGTTTATTCAAGTCAGGTGAGGGAGCGGGGTCAAGGTTGGAAAATAAGGTTTGATAGACGGTCTAGTTTAAACAAAATATAGCTATCTCTGTTCTTCATTTTGACCTCTTAGAGACAAAAAAAGCAATATTTGTGTCCTTATTTATCGATTGGAAAAGATTTGGACTAATCAAAGATAACTATTTCTTTGCTTCATTAAATTTCGTGCCCTGAAATCAAAAACAGATGAGAGATAATCATCCAAATAAACAATATCGAAAGGAATCGTAGAAAGCGTTTTAGAACGAAAGGCCAATCAAATATAACTATCTCTTTGCTTCATTAAATCCTGTGTCCTGAAAATCAAAACAGAGGGTGAGGGGGAGAGGAGAGGGTGGAGGGGACACCTGCATATCACCAAGGCTGGTAGTGACCGATGCTAAGGGGGATACGCACATAGGAGGCCGAGTTTGTGTGCACTCGACCCTTCACCTACAATACTACTAACGTTTTCACCAGGATATCAAGACCATGGAAACTTGCTATCAAGGATTTTAGAATGAGAGCATGATGGGAGATCAATGTTGAATGTTGTATCGTGATAATCGTGACAAATAATTCAAACGCAAATCCCATGCACAACGTTTAGAAATTCGAGTTTTGACTTATTAGCCCTTCAATCAATGTTTACCAATCTTATACATGCAATATAAGTACCATTAACTTTATGATGCTTGTAGAATAAACAAAACAATGCTATTTATCTTTATCATATGTTTACGCCTAAAGAGAATGATAAATTTTAGAGTTTATATGTGTTAAATGCATCATTTTGTGTCAGTTCAACTTCTTAATGCACATGGAGATATACAGAAGGCAATTCTTTTCTATCAATGGCGCTATGCAACCATATATATCACCAGTTTCGGCAAAGAAATCAGAGTAAAAGACTACCTTCCTTCAGCGACGGCGGTCATATTGCATTTTCGAATATCTCGAAAACCTGATGTGCTAAAGAAAAACTGAAGTCAGATTTGAAATCAGCGAGAAAAAATGCCATGATAAATGTTTGTTCAGGTCTCTGATGATTAAAAAAAGTTCAAATTTGTTGGCCAGTGTAATTACATCGCTAATAATAATAAAGTTTGAAGGCTTCAGCTTAGAGACAGGGCAAAAGGCAAGGCAAAACTGAATAAATTGGCTATCAGCTTTTGAAATCTCGGTTTTACTCGATTTCCTCAGCTTGCGAAAGATTTTCCTTATCGAAACTCCCTTTACTCGAGTGAAGGAATAAACGGGCGTGGTTTTATTGTAGTTTAAAACCCCCTTTCACCCATTGTTGGGTCTAACTCGGAGCGGAAAAGATAGTGGGGGATTTGGAAGAGGTGTACAAGACGAGGTGAGAGATAGCGCTAGTTTTTCTTACAGCACTGGGGTCTGGAAGGCACGTTGCTCATCGAGGTTTTAGTTGTAGCAGAGGCATCAGCCTTGTCACACATATCTTAAAAGTGACACCTTTTTCTTGTCTACAAAAGTGGAAAAAATTAGTTTGAAAGAGAGAGAGAGAACTACAGAACTAGGACAAGGAAAGTTCCTAGGGTCCACTCAAGACCATATGTACAGGTAATTTGATTAATACCAGCTTAACCTTAGGAGTACAGTCCATGCATTGAATAATTCTATATTGATCAGGTACACACTTATATAGGAGTGTACCTGCATATAATGCAATTTCTAACTACGTACACGCGTATCTAGGAGTGAACCTACTGTATTACTGCAAAAGTCTTACTATACATATTACTTCTTGTACTCCTATAAGTGAAGAGATTCATTACTTCTTGTACTCCTATATCTGAAGAGATTCCATTTTTCACACCTGCAACACCGCGTCTGCTTGTGTTGAAAATAATAATGACAGGAAAAACAGAGGAAAATATGGAAATCACATATGGACTCAGGTTCTATAACAACAAACAGCTAGTATGGTATCATTTGACGTAGGGGGGAGGTTAGGGCACTTATTTACATACCCGGATTTGTAAATGTTCTATTGCACTCAAAGGGGGGAGTTTATATTTCAAGAGGTTTACGTGTGTGATAGAAAACGATCCGTCAAACAAACTTAAATTACTTCTTTTCCAGCATGTGTCATTAAAACGTCTTTTTTCATTTTGTGCAATTGCGTGGAGATGGAAGTGAAAAGAATCGAGATCTCTGATCTCCGACGCCCGGGCCACGACAAGTCTGACATCGCCAAGCGTCTCAACGTTAGCCGGGTGACCGTCCACATAGTCGCGGAGAGGCTCAAGAACGGGGAAGACCTCAAAGATCGACCTCGTTCAAGCAGACCTCAAGGTGTCAACCGCTTGGCTATGAAAAAATCCTTCGAAAGTGCTCCGAAGCTCAAAATGAAGAACATCTCGGTGGCCATGGTATCCAGGGTGGTCAAGGAGGAGGGTGGCAAGAGCTTGCAGTGCGTGGAAAGGCCTCTGTTTACCGATAAATGCGAGAGCACCGTCGAAAGCGCTGCCATCGCTTTTGCAACGACTTGAAGTGTCATGACAATCGGATTCTGATTTTTCTAATGAAACTCTCCACGGTCAATCCGGTCATCAGCAAGCAGAATGACCGCTTAGTACGTCTCCTTTAGGTCTGCTACGTGTCTCCGACCGAGCACCCGGTCTCCGTGATGATGCTCGGCGTCGTGGATTAGAATGGCGAAAAGATGCCGCCGGTATGGTGCGCGGCTGGTTACAGCCTCACCGCGCCCGATTACAAGGACATCTTGGCCACCAAAGTCCTGACCTTGGTGAGAAAGATTAGGAATAAGGCGGAATATTTTCTTTCGGCCCGACGGCCCACACAGCCAAGACCGTGCAAGAGTGGTTGTGGTCGAAGATGAACTTCTGGTCGAAGGAATTTTGGCCGCCGCAGTTGCCCAACCTCAATCCCCTCGAGTACAGCGTGGGGACGCAGGTCGAGGCAAGGCATGCAATGTCCGCCACAGCAACGTCAGCGAGCTGAAGTCCTCCGTCAACCGCGTGTGGGCCAGCATGTGGAAGAACTTCGTCCACAACGTGTGCGCGGCCTTCAGATCTCGCCCGGAGCGCATGCACGCCGCCCAGGGCGGCCATATTGATTAATATTACAATTTAAACACATTTTTATATATTAAAACAATAAAAACGTGTACAACTGCATCAAAACTATCATCGTGTCCTTTGTTGAGAGAGTCGTAACAAGTGTAACATAACTTTTGCAATATCCGGTATATCCAAAAATCCACCTGTATGTGTAGGAGGAGGAAGAATACACATACCACTCTCCGGGGCGGGTCTTAAAAGGATACAACGCTGGATACTGGTCGCTGGCCTTGGACGATTAGCTCGAAAGATGTTTTGATGTTAACCTAATACACAATGATGGGCTGAGGGTGGCGGGCCCCCATCCCCAGTTATACTGGAGTGGCATTGATGCGTGCCAACCAAACCTTTTGAAAGAGCGTGGAAGATAAAGGATATATCAGCAGTATCGCATCCTTATCACATATCTATCAAGTGTAAATAATTGCAAGAAACGAGAATGTACTCAATTTAATGAAGTCATTTGTTAAGAATAACGAAAGGGCAATTGATTAGGTACGAATAATAAAACCACAAGTAAAAGCTCCTTGTTTCCTCGCATCAAGAGTAAATTTGAATGAACTTCAACAAGGAAGGAAAATAATAATAATGATATTGAGTTCCCAACTGACGCGTCAAACCTTCCCATTAAAAACTTCCACCTCCCTTGGATCTTCTTTAAAGCGATTTTAATCTTTTAAAGACCTCATTTAATGCTCTAATCCTCGTGAATTGAAAGTTAACTTCTTTCCATCATCACACACAAATACATTACTAACGAAAAGAATATTTGGAAAGACCTGAGAAAACAAGATAAAAACGTGAACAGAGAAGATATTCCTTGGTGTTGGGTTATTCTAAACAACTTCATTGTTTCCCTTCAGCTCCTGGAATGTAATCGATCTACTTTGTTCATCAAGGAGGAAATAATTCTTGTTAATTGGTTGCCTTCGTCTGGGTAATGACTGTATAGATTGGATCAGAAGAGTAAGGAAAGAATGCCTGGAAAAGGGCTTCCCCTACGAACATAAAGTCTTTCGGCGTTGCTTTTATATTCACCAAGTGTGTCATTTTAAGTTGTACTAGATTACCTTTATATACGAGTACTATATTTTAAACTAAATTAATCTAAGGGACCATCGCTTTCAGCGAATTTTATATTTTAAAAAACGACCTTAAATTGTCAATTGGGTCATGAGCTGAGATCATTTACATTCGCTTCTCGGAAACTTCGATAAACAACTTGTTGTAGCAACCAAAGTTAGGGCTTATTTTTAAGTGTACTTTTTTCGCTTGGTCTCATTTATTTTCTTAGTCTGTTTTTATTGTTGCGATTTTTTATTGTCTTAACCATACTTTTCCTCGTTTCCGTCCTGAAAGGAATTAAATAGAGCTATATAACGATAATGAACCAACACGAGAATCGAAAACATTTGAACATTACTCATTCTAAAATAAATAAATTGCTTCGATTTGAAGGGAAGGTATGGCGAAATGTCAAATATAAATAAATGGCATTAATTAGTTAACTCGGAACAAGGTACAATCCGCATTGAATGCCACAAGGAAAAATTGTCACGCATTAAATTCCATTATCGATTGGAACACAAAATGAATTGATGACAAGTGCCAATAATATTTGTTAAGCTTCGTCGGAATCCTGGAATGAAAAAAGAATCAAACTAAAGCAAGTGGCGACGGCAGCAGAAAAAAGGACGAAGAATAATCTCTCCTGTTTGCACAATTATAGTCTTTTGATTCAAAACAGCAGATATTAATATGAACAGCAAAGCGTTTTCTGTTGTTAGGTGTAATACAACCCAATTTACTGACTCTTTCATTCCTAATATTTGTAAGAAATGGAATGAAGTGCCAGAAAAATGTGTATCAGCATCTTATATTACATCGTTTAAATCTAAAGTAAATAAATTTATTGTTTAATCAATGACTTTGTTTTTTTAATATTTTTAATATGTTTTTAAATTGTTTTAACATATTTTCTTTTAATATGGTTTCTTTTTTCCTTTTCTTGCAGTATGTTTCCCTATGGGACCACCCTTGGTCTTGTAGGCTTGTCCTTTACATTATAAACTTCTGTATTTGTATAATAATAATATTGGCGTAGAAATAAGTGTATCGATAAAAGGGCCTATGTGGTGGTGTCGAGTGAAGTTTAGAGGGCGTCGTCAAACGAGATATACGGTGAGACAGTAAAACCTCTGATGAGTTGAGACATAGATGAATGCGTTAGCTGAAAACTTGAACGATATGTGATAGGATGAAAGAAGAAATGAATTATTTGTACGGCTGAACTGTTTGAGTGACATCTGACTGGCAGCCAACCAGAGATCGTCATAAATTAGTAAAGGAGGACCATTCAAGGCAGTCGGTAAAATAAACCGACTCAGGTGTCTTCACTGACTGGAAAGAGTAAAGTTTTTCATATGTGACTAATTTTATAAGAAAGAAATTTTGTACTCTCGAAGTTTTAAATCACAATTTTAGGGCGTTATTTCTAGTGGCCGATCGGTTATCCAACTCAAATAGCAACTTATTCTTTATACAAGGGGTGGTCAATAATTTTTGCAATTCGGATATAAGGAAACGAGATATGAAAAAAAGTGTTTTATTATTTTTCAATATAACTACCCTCGACTTCAATGCACTTGCGCCACTTGTCCCTGAGGCTTCGAATTCCCGACAACCAGAAATCTCCCGACTGCTGTTCAATCCACTCCTGGACGGCGAGCTGAACATCTTCATCGTCCCCAAACCGGCGTCCACGCAGTGCAGTCTTGAGCTGGCAGAATAAAAAATTAGTCGCTAGGGGCCAGATCTGTAGTGTAGGGGGGATGGTTGAGCTCCTCGAATCTGCACTCGCGCATGACAGCTTGTGCAACTCTGGCCTTGCGGACTTTGACGACGTTGAAGTCGATCATGGGGCGTGAGGTTTCTAGGGACCCGACGGGCAGAGACTTTGGTCATGGCCAAATTGTCGTGGATCATGTTGATAACACTTCCAAGTGATATTCCAAGTTCTCGCTCGATTTCTTCGACCTTTACCCGTCGATTTTCGAGGATCATCCTCTCCAAACGGGCCACATTGTCCTCGTTGGTCACGTCTGACGGGCGTCCTGGACGGGGGTCATATTCAAAGGAATCACGACCATGACGGAACTCCCTATTCCAGCGACAAATGGTTGCATATGAAATGGAGGTATCGGTGTACACTGCAACCATGCGTTTATGGATCTCTTTTGCATTCCTGCCTTCCTTCTCCATTGTTGAAAGATTTGTGACTGATGATCTGCAATCGGCTACTGTTTCTTAAATAGACAAGACAGGAGCGTGCGGCTGCAGGTCGTGACTTGTCATAACTTTTCCTAACACCCCCACAAACAGCCACCCCCCTTCTTTTGTTTTGCCCTACCGATTCGCAAAACTTATTGACCGCCCCTCGTATTTATGAAATCCTCTAGTTTTGTAAACATTTTAATATACTGACCATTTTTTCTCCTTATTTGTGACTAATAGCAATAAATGTGTACGTATTTGGTTAGGATTGGGCAGGAGAGAACTCATGTGGCCAGTACAATTCACATGGAATAAGACGCTCACATACTTCCACATGGATCAAGCACTAGAAGTCACAAACAAAGCTAAAAACGATAGGAAGTCTGAGCGAATATCTTTCGATCTCGCTTAACTATCATCTCTGTCGTTTCATTTAAGCTAGGGCAGCAATAAAATAACCCAAGAAATATGGGCACGTCTTTCGCACATGAAGGAAAGGCGATTCTATCCCCCATCGATGGGATGTGGTCTGAGGAATGTTTTACTGACATATAACCGTCTTACTATTGACGAAAAAATATGGACTTTTTCACTTTGTATTCACATCCTTGTGCACTGCTAAATAACGAAATTCATGCAATGCTTTGAAAACCTAAAAGAACGGAAAATAAACGTCTATATTTACCCATGAGTGACAAGCAATGACTGTTTCACTGTAAGAGGCAAAACGGAGCATCTATTCACCGAGCAGGATGGAGGAGGTTTATTTTACTAATTTATGACGATCTCTGGTTGGCCGTAAGCTTGCTATTCCAAAACACTGGCTATACTGGATTCTGGGGCCTTCTTTGTTTTTTTTACCTTATACCTACCATCAACGTCTCCTCCCTTTTTAGGTAGGACTAACCTCGGCTGAATCTTTGGGTCATTCACGGTCCGTAGTTCTGGAATTATGTAATTATAACATAAAATTACAAAGAAAGCAACAGTGGAATATAACATTTTAGACTTTCAAATTGAATTTGTCGGCTGAAATCGAGTGATGGGTTTACCTTGCCCCCCCCCCCCCCGCCCTAGTAAACAGAATTTTTACAAAAATACCATTCTTAAATTTAGTGTCAAAGATGCCTTCTTAGGATTTTCCTTCTTAGTTTTATGTAAATACTACTACGACCATCTTCCATTGGATTTAGTATTATTCTTTCAATGTCAAATATTTCAAATAATTAACCTCTCTTCTTTTTTTACGTCTCCATTTTGACTTAATAACAATCACTTCCTGCCTTACAGTTGACATGGAGATGAGTCGCCACCTTTACTGTATACAAGAGACCAATCTAACTGCCCGCTATTGGCGTGTGTGAAGATGCTCCCCAGGGATGTTTGAGGAAGTGTCAAGGTAGCGACTCATTGATATGGCAACGGCATACCATCACTTGTGTACATTGAACTTTACCTTACAAATGTAAGATATAAAATGCCACAACGAGAAGCACGATAACGATCCCGTACCGTGGATGGATGAAAACGATCATATGCCACGGATGGAGGAAAACGATTCCGTGAGGCAGATGGGTGAAAACGATCCCGTGCCGCGGATGGAGGAAAACGATTCCTGACGCACATGGGTGAAAACTATCTGTGCTGCGGATGGATAAAAACGATCCTGTGGCGCGGAGTGATGAAAATGATTCTGTGACGCAGATGGGTAAAAACGATTTGTGCCGTGGATGGATAAAAACGATCCCGTGCCGCGGATGGATGAAAACGATCCCGTACCGTGGATGAAGGAAAACGATCCCGTAGTGGGGATGGACAAAAACTACCAGTGTCGCAGATGAATGCAAACGATCCCGTGACGAGGATGGGTAAAAACTATCCCCAACTGGGGATGGGCAAAAACGATCCCGTTCCGCAGATGGATGAAAACGATCCCGTGCCGTGTTTGGATCAAAACGATTTTGTGCCAGGGTTGGATCAAAATGATCCCGTGCCACTGATAGATGAAAACGATCCCATGCGGCGGATGAATGATAACGATCCCATAACGTGGATGAATGAAAACGATCCCGAGCGGCATATAGGTGAAAACGAACCCATGTTGTGGATAGGTAAAAACAATCCGTGCCACGAATGGAAGAAAACGGTCCCGTACCTCGGAAACATGAAAACGATCCCGTACCTTGGAAACAAGAAAACGATCCCGTGCCACAGATGAATGAAAAGGTTCTTGTATCCCGGATGAATGAAAACGAATCCGTGGCGCTGATGGATGAAAACGATCCCGTGCGGCGGAATGGTGAAAATGTTCCCCTACCTCGGTCCTCGGATACATGAAAACTATCCTGTGCCACGGAGAAATGAACACTATCTGTTACAGCGGATGAATCAAAACAATTACGTGCCTCTGATGAGTGAAAACGATTGAAAACGATTCCGTGCGGTGGCCTGATTAAACGATCCCGTTTTCCGGATAAATGAAAACGATCCCATATTGTGGATGAATGAAAAAGATCCCATGCCGCGAAGGAATGAAATCGATCCCGTACTACGGATGAATGAAATCGATCCCGTGCCGCTAATGGAAGAAAACAATCCCGTGCCAAAGATAAATGAAAACGATCCCGTGCCACGGATGAATGAAAACGATCCCGTGCCAAGGATGAATGAAAACGATCCTATCCCGTGGATGGATGAAAACGATCCTGTGACGTAGATAGATGAAAACGATCCGAAGGCGCGGATAGGTGAAAACAATCTTGTGTCGCGGATGAGTGAAAACGAACGCGTGCCGCGGATGTATGAAAACGACCACGGTCCCCAGATATGTGAAAACGATCCTGTGCCATGGATGGATAAAAACGATCACCTGCCACGGATGGATGAAAACAATCCGTACTAGCGATAGGCTAAAACGATCCGTCCTGCGGAAGAATGAAAACGATGCCGTGATGCAGATGACTGAAAACTATCCCGTGAATGGGATGGATGAAAATGACCCCGTGCCGCAGATGGAATAAAGCGATCCGTGCAAAGGATGAATGAAAAGGATCTCGTGCTGTTGATGGAGGAAAACGACTCCATGCCGCAGATGAATGAAAAGAAACTCGTGCCGCTGATGGGTGAAAACGATCCCTGTTGCGGATGGATAAAAACGATCCCGTGCCGCGGATGGATGAAAACGATCCCATATTGAGGAAAGACAAAAATTATCCATGCCGCGGATGAATAAAAACTATCCCGTGCCACGGATGGATTAAAACGATCACGTAGTGGGGATAGACAAAAACTATCTGTGCCGCGGATGAATGGAAACGATCCCGTGACGCGCATGGGTGAAAACTATCCCTTGTCGTGGATGGGTGAAAATGATCCCCGACCTCGAACCTCGGATACATGAAAACTATCTTGTGCCAGGGATAAAAGAAAACGATCTGTTACTGCGGATGAATCCAAACAATCCCGTGCCGCTGATGAGTAAAAACGATTGAAAACGATTCCGTGCGGCGGCTCGATTAAACGATCCCGTTTCCCGGATGAATGAAAAAGATCCCATGCCGCGAATGAATGAAAACGATCCCGTGCCACGGATAAATGAAAACGATCCCGTGCCAAGGATAAATGAAAACGATCCCATCCCGTGGATGGATGAAAACGATCCTGTGACATAGATAGATGAAAACGATCCGAAGGCGCGGATGGGTGAAAACAATCTTGTGTCGCGGATGAGTGAAAACGAACGCGTGTCACGGATGTATGAAAACAACCATGGTCCCCAGATATGTGAAAACGATCCTGTGCCATGGATGGATAAAAACGATCACCTACCGCAGGTGCATGAAAACAATCCGTACTAGGGATAGGCTAAAATGATCCGTGCCGCGGAAGAATGAAAACGATCCCGTGACGCGGATGGGTGGAAACTATCGCGTGAGTAGGGTGGATGAAAACGAACCCGTGCCACGGATGAAATAAAACGATCGCCTGCCAAGGATGGATGAAAACGATCCCGTAGTGGAGAAGGACAAAAACTATCCGTGCCGCGGATAGATGAAAACGATCCCATGCCGCTGATAGATAAAAACAATCCCGTGACGTAGATAGATGAAAACGATCCGAAGGCGCGGATGGGTGACAAAAATCTTGTGCCGTGGATGGGTGAAAACGAACGCGTGCCGCTGATGTATGATTACGACCACGGGCCCCAGATATGCGAAAACGATTAGTGCCACGGATGGATGAAAATAATGTCCTGCCGCGGATGTAGGAAAACAATCCCGTACTAGGGATAGGCAAAAATGATCCGTGCCGTGGAAGAATGAAAACCATCCCTTGACGCGGATGGGTGAAAACTATCCCGTGACGGGGATGGACGAAAACGATCCCGTGCTACGGATGGATGAAAACGATCCCGTGCTACAGATGGATGAACACGATCATGTACCAACGATGGTTCAAAACGATCACGTGCCACAAATGGATGAAATGGATCCCGTGCCGCTGATGGGTGAAAACAATCCCGTGCGGCGGATGGGTGAAAACAGCCTCGTGCCGCCAATGGATGAAAACAATCCCGTGCAGCGGATGAGGGAAAACAGCCCGTGCCACTAATGGATGAAAACAATCCCGGGGCGCGGATGAAAGCAAACGATCCCGTGCCGCCGAGGATGAATGAAAATAATCCCGCGTCGCGTTTGGATGAACACAATACCGTGCTGCGGATATGTGAAACCGATCCCGTGCGGTGGATGGGTGAAACTATCACGTGCGGTGGATGGATGAAAACGATCCCCTGCCGCAGAAGGTTAAAAAGATCCCGTGTACTGCGCCGGCGAGAGTTAAAGTTAAAATCCACAAATGATACATTTTTTTTTAGTGCTGTTAATTTTTTTTGGCGTACAGTCACTCCCCTGGCGTGGGTGACGAACGTCCCACAGGGTTCCTGATCATGATAGCTACTCCTTGCTATGGCAACCACGTACCACCACTGTGTTCAGTGCACGTCATCTTACTATCTCCTGCTTTCCATTTAATACAATACCATCTTGCAATAATTATTTCCTACCAATTAAACCCTTCTTGATACTTTAATGCAGCTTACATCTAACCTAGTCAGTAAGAGTAGGTGTCATCGCTCTTTATAATCCACCTTCTTTCTTACCAACTTTATTTTTTTTATTATTTACCTCCTAAAATGATTCATTTTCTCCAGTTCCCTGATCACTATTTACATGTTATCTCCCAACATAGTCCGAAAAATATATCTGAAATAAAAGTCTTTTGAGCAGAACTATGTTCTTTTTAACCGCAGCCTCTGCCTCTTTGTCCTCCATTAGAAATGAAATAAATTCGCCGGATCTTCAAAATTCATTAATATCTATTGATAACCATTAAAGCGTGGGGCGTCTTTTTGTAAGCGGAAGAAAAGCACAAATGCGCGTAAATCGAGATTTTGAATGGCTATCTAATAGAGCTAAGATTAACAATAAAGCTTTAAGGAATATTAAAAAAAGGATAGAAAACTAAGAAATAAAATATTTCCCAAAGTACTTTTCAAAGAAGCATTATGAACCGTGAATAATGCAGTAATATATAGGCGTGTTAAATGAATATGTGTGTACTATGATATGGTTACTTCCAGATTGCACCTTTTATACATGCGTACATAAGTCATTTATATATATATATATATATATATATATATATATATATATATATATATATATATATATATATATATATATATAACAAGCTTAGAGAAAAGGATAGACAGTAATTGCATTTTATCGTGTTTTCCTAGGAACAAAAATGTCATTCTAACTAATTTGTAACTAATTCCACCTTACACGACGCAGGGAAAGATAAACTATTGTAGTTAGGGATTTGGTAAAATATATATTTCACGGGAAAAATTTATTGAGGTAAAATATTCGAATAGTCTCCCATTTTAATCGAAGGAAATGCTCATTGGCTTATCATTTGTAGCCTGATTGGAATCACCAATTTACTTAAAATAAAATCCGCCGAGATTTTTAATCTGGTTTTGGAGATTTGGCTCAAAATTAAATAAGGGAATGTGAAAACGGAATTAATTATGCCAATGTTGTTTGTTCATTTTTGTCCGGGTCAATATCAGTGTTTTAGGGTTTAGCTAGAGTCTTAACTTAAAACTTAATCTAAATATGCATTTTATTAAGGATTATTGAACCCCCACTATGGGTGCTTTTTGTAGAATGTTACACGCAGTACGTGGGAGAATAATATGCCTTACTGCCCCTAGTAGCCAAGAGAAACTGGTGTTTTCTCTCGGGGCATCTTTTCCACCTATTTTAATTATTTCCTTATTTTTTTTTACACTTTTACTGTTTCTTCTACCCCCCCCCCCTTTAAGTGGGGAAGGTGGCTGTAATAATAGCCACCTGGA